>CM074492.1:6105011-7549726 GCA_037389245.1 Oryzias sinensis
TAATAATTATTATTATTATGTAATACTTTTTTATTATTTCCAAATGCAGACACAAAATTTATAAATAACTAAAAAATCTAAGCACAACCATGATTACAGCTTTTTATTTCAAAAACATAAATTATGTGGAGAAATAAACGGAGGAAGCTAGTAAGAACCCTTTTTCAAAGTAATCATATAAAAAAAAACGCCCCTCTCACCCTTCCGCAGGTGGTGCGTGTGTGTATATATATATATATATATATATGAATAGATGCAGTGGGGCAAAAAAGTATTTAGTCAGCCACCGATTGTTCAAGTTCTCCCACTTAAAAAGATGAGAGAGGCCAGTAATTTTCATCATAGGTAGACCTCAACTATGAGAGACAAATTCAGAAAATAACATTGTCTGAGTTTTAAAGAATTTATTTTTAAATGATGGTGTTAAATAAGTATTTGGTCACCTACAAACAAGCAAGATTTCAGGCTCTCACAGACCTGTAACTTCTATAAGAGGATCCTCTGTCCTCCACTCATTACCTGTATTAATGCACCTGTTTGAACTGGTTATCTATAGACACCTGTAGTCACAGTCCAAAATCCACTGTGGTCAAGACCAAAGAGCTGTCTAAGGACACCAGAAACAAAATTGTTNTAAAAATTTTCAGTAATATAAGTACAGCTAACTTGCTAATTTAGTGGAAAAAAGCATGAAAGTAAAAAAAAATGTATATTTATCATTACTTGTTTTGGTAATAATAATAATTATAATAATAATTATTATTATTATGTAATACTTTTTTATTATTTCCAAATGCAGACACAAAATTTATAAATAACTAAAAAATCTAAGCACAACCATGATTACAGCTTTTTATTTCAAAAACATAAATTATGTGGAGAAATAAACGGAGGAAGCTAGTAAGAACCCTTTTTCAAAGTAATCATATAAAAAAAAACGCCCCTCTCACCCTTCCGCAGGTGGTGCGTGTGTGTATATATATATATATATATATATGAATAGATGCAGTGGGGCAAAAAAGTAAGTAGGTATTTAGTCAGCCACCGATTGTTCAAGTTCTCGCACTTAAAAAGATGAGAGAGGCCTGTAATTTTCATCATAGGTAAACCTCAACTATGAGTGACAAAATTCAGAAAATAACATTGTCTGAGTTTTAAAGAATTTATTTTTAAATGATGGTGTTAAATAAGTATTTGGTCACCTACAAACAAGCAAGATTTCAGGCTCTCACAGACCTGTAACTTCTATAAGAGGATCCTCTGTCCTCCACTCATTACCTGTATTAATGCACCTGTTTGAACAGGTTATCTATAGACACCTGTAGTCACAGTCCAAAATCCACTGTGGTCAAGACCAAAGAGCTGTCTAAGGACACCAGAAACAAAATTGTTGACCTGCACCAGGCTGGGAAGACTGAATCCGCAATAGGGAAGCAGCTTGGTGCGAAGAAACCAACAGAGGGAGCAATTATTAGGAAATGGAAGACAAACAAGACAACTGATAATCTCCCTCCATCTGGGACTCCACGCAAGATCTCACCCCGTGGGATCAAAATGATCACAAGCAAAAGCAAATACTGTGATTTTCTGGATATTGTTTTTTTTTCTCACTTTGTGTCTCATACTTCAGGAGAGACAATACTCATGATGAAAATTACACACCTCCCTCATATTATTAAGTGGGAGAACTTGCGCATTTGGTGACTGACTACCGGTAAATACATTTTTGCCCGGATCTATTTTCCTGGTTGCTCCTTTTTTTAAGATGTGATAATGTATTCTGATGATAATGACTTATTACTTACCTGTTACATGAAGTGTGATCCATAATAATATTTAATGAAATGATGTAAGGATGTTTTTTGGGAACAATCAATAAGCAATTAATTTTGTTAATTTATAAATAATCTGATCTTGATCTGATAAGACCCAAATTATGGCAACTAAAACTATAAAAAAGAAATCACTCAGTAGGGGTGGGATTATATAAACGAGCATTTTAATCTTTTTCAAGCAACAAAACAAGATACTTGACTGTGATTGATATTAACTACACTTAACAAATGAAATGTGATTCATTCATTGTTTGTGGACTGAATGCAATATTGCAAAGGTTTATGATTAATTACATTCAATAAGATCATCATCTTGTAACATCTTTGTTCATTTTTTATTTATTTTTAAACAACATATCACTTTATATTTGAAATGGGTTGGGGTTTCTGTGCAGTTTTCTTCAGTATTCTATTATGTTTAATGCTTGAAATAAATCTAATATATCAGCTCAAAATGGCACAGAGAATAGTTTCTGCAGAATGATATTGCTTAATATAAGACGCTTAAACTTCATATTTTATTTGATGTAAAGAATTTTGACAATTTACTGATATGTTGATCTCAGTAAATTGTTGACTGAACGCTGCTGATCAGTACCGATAACCAAATCAGAATTTTTACCTATATTTTGTCTCACTGAAGTTTTAACTAATGAACTTTTGATTAATAATAAATGTTAAACTGATGCTTTCCAAGTGAACATTGAGTTTGTTGTCATTTTCTGATACATTAAAACAGAGAGAGAGCCCGTTGAAGAACGTATTAGGATTAAAAAGTCAAAGTTGATTTTATGGCAAAAATATTTATACTGACAATTCTTTTTGTTTTTGCATCTCCAGAAAAAAAGAAAAAAAGCAACTCAGCAAATGCAGCTTATTGTAGTGGAGTGTTGTGCAGTTTTTTTTATATACATCTATTTAGGTAAATGTAAATGTAAAAAGGGATCCCTGCCAGCCTCTGCTTATGATTCACCATTATTTTTACCCTAAAAACCTCAAATAAATGTTTGTAATGACCTTAACTGAACTAATTATTTTGATTCTGAATTAAAAGTGGATTTAGAAAGAAAAAAAAAGAAAGCATAGGCTCTGTCTCTGGGATAAAGGGAGGTAGTGGTGTAAGGAAGGAAAGGAGGAGCGTTGTGAGGACAGGAGAAGTGAAAGTGAAATAAATCTCTGGAGTATTTAAAAGAGGAAGTTTGGCGGACAGGACTGCCGAGGACAACGGGCAGCTGTGAAAAGCTGGTAAGCTGAAAAACCTTTCCAATTTTGTATTTTTTAGAGAGTGTAAACTTCCAAAGGTTTAGGAATTGTGTCAATATGTCCCTCACCTGTACTGCCTTTGACAGCTTCTTTATTTGCTTTCGCTTTGTCTCCATTCAGCTGTTTCTGCACCAGTTATCAGCACTCTTTGGTGTCCTCACTCAGACCAGCTTTTTAAACTTCCTCCTTCTTCACGTTGTTCCCTTGAACAGGTTTTGTCTGAAGAAAAGGATTCGAAGTTTCTCCTTTCAGGGTCTTCGCTGCTGCTTTTCTTCTTCTTTTTATCTGTCTATCAGCTCTTCCTTGTGGAGAGCTTGCTTTCTTTTTCTCAAGTAAGATAACAACAACTGGTTTTTCAAGATTGCGCACAAGTAGACTTTGCTGTGCTACTGTTGATAAACTGCATCATAAACCGGTATTGTTTTTTCAATAAGTAATGGGCAAAATATGACAAACTTTTTTTTTTAAACCAGCAACCAAGAAATTGGTCTGAGACGGGTTCTGCACGTCCAGGTTTGTTCTGCAGACAGTGTTGTGCCTTAAACAGATGCGTGTCAGGCATATTGTCATACTAGCTGTAAACAATTTTTGTTAATTTAATTTCACTCCTGCATCTAAAACCTTTTTGTTTCTCTGCTCAAATATCATTTTAAATTGCCAGGTCATCATTTTAAACGAGAAAGTGTTCTCAATTGATCCTCCTGGTAAAATAAAAAGTTAAATGAAAGAAATAATACATTTAAAAAGGCTTCCTGTGACAGTCAGTAAAAGTTGTCTGTACTTTTTATTTCAAGTAAAAGTTTAAATCATGTTCAAAGGTTAAAGCGATGGTAACAGACACCTTTTCTTTCTTTTTTTTTTACCATTTGATAAAAGCGATGGTAAATCTGCTTTCGTTTATTGCAGATTTTCTTCTTTTAGCAACTTGTAATGTATTTCTTTTCTTTTTTTTTGTCTTCTAAAAGAAAAAAGTTGCATCTCACCAAGTTACAGCTGAGACATGTAACCACCAGCCTGCTTATCAGACGACATCTACATGAAACCTCACAGATTTTAACCCTTGTGCTATCCTAGGCACTTTAACGTTGGGAGTTGGGTCATCTAGACCCACTAGACAGTGCTCTGAACCTTTTTTCTTCAATGATTTGTGATTTTCACTGGTGTCCATGGATTACATGAAATCTTTCCACCTTTATCCACCTTTGTCATGGTAGGGAGAACACTTCAGTGTAAGTGCTATCATCTAAGATAGCACAAGGGTTACACATACCAAGCCTGGCTTGGAACTCACACTCGCTGAAGTAAACAGGGAAATAAAATTGTATTTGCATTGAAAAGTATTCAAATAAACAACAATGGTGAAAAGCAGTTTTGATCCCAGCCATGACATCATTTTAATGCATCACCAAACTGACAGTTCTCTGTGGAAACGCCAGTTACTTCTCTCTTTTGGAACTGTTTTTTTCCCATTAAATCCAGAATTATTCAACCTGGAAAGAAACAAGGGAAGAGTTTTCCTTAATACAAATGTTTTTTATCGTTCTGCTGAATAAATTCTTAGTTTTTGAACAGATTCTTCACAAAAAAAAAAAAAAACAGGTTAGTTGACTGAAGCGTTTTAATGTTTTGCTTCTAATTTCTACTCAATGTGTTCATTTTTAAATTACCAATATGGGTTGGAAGGTAAATAAATAAAATAATTTGTGACGTTGTCTCTTCTGCAGGTCGGACCAAATCCCTCGCCAAACCTGTTTTTTTGTGGGTGGGATTGTAACGGAACCCATAATGCAGCTGTAATAATACATCCCAGCTGGTTATGGGGTCCGTTTCCATCCCACAATGCACAGCACATCATACCCTCGCAAGGTCCCTGATAAGGACTTGAACCTTCATCCACGACAATCAACAAAGGCAGCCCGTCCTCCTTCATTCCACAGAGCAAGAACTGCAAGTTTTCCTCCAAAACAACATTCAGCCAAGGAGTTGCTTCTGTTGAAGAGGTTGAATTCATCACAGCAAAACACTTGTAACAGTATAAAGGAATGTAAAACCATTTACAGTACAAATACACATCCTCTCTGACGGAGCTGTGCAGTGAAACCATGTTTAGCTTCAGCACTGATTCATGAGAGCTGCATCTGCTCACCGCTGGTCCCTCCACTGCAGCTTGGCCTTCATTCATATGAGAAGGAAAAGGAAAACCAACAGCAGTGAGGTGAAATCAATCAATTCTTGGTGTTTTTCCTCAATGACACGTTTTCTCCCGGATTGCTGGCAACTGAAAGCGCAACCGGGAATTCCGTGTCAGCCAAGAATAACGCCAGCAACAACGCTCGGAGAGCCCAGAGCCTTTCAGAGGCGCACAAATATTTGGACGTTTTGGTTCAATTCTAATTACCTTTCCTGTAACCGGACATTTACCGTGGAGTTTACAGACTTCCACAAAACACTCTTCTTTGACTACAGATTTGCATTTAACATGACAGTTTGGGAACTTGAATGTTTTTTAAGACTGAGATCACACTTAAACTTAAACCAAATTTAAATTAAAGTCATCAAAAAAATAGCAAATGACAGTGACAAAGATCTGTTTGTCGCAAAATCTGTCTTCATTCACATTGCAAATGTTTAAACAGAACCCCAAAGCACTGAAAAGCAATTTTTCAAACGTAGTTGTTTGTATTTAAGAGAAGCTTCTTTATCGATAAAGTTGAATTCAATAAAGTTTAAGAGAAGAAATGTTCGTTACCATCTGATGCGTCATGTGTTCTTGTAGCTTTCGGTGTTTGCCTGGTTTTACAAACACATTTTTATTCTGATAAAAAAATTGAAAATAAAAAACAAAAAGGAAGTTATTGTGGTTGTTTGGTGAATTCATCTTCAAGCACTTTCATACTTTAATGCTAAAAACATTACATGTCATTTGCTTTTATCTATAAAAAACATAGACTGGAAGGATGTAAACCTGTAGTTTTACACCAAAAAGATCAATTTCCTCCTGACTACCACCAATGACATTTTATCTATAGAGGACATTTTTAAAGCTCCCAACCACTCATTGGTAATCCTTTTGCTATCTAGAGAGGACATTTGTGGCCTTTCAATGATATCAAATGTTGAAGGGTTTGGCTCTAAGAATTGTAGATTTTGGTGAATTTCAACAAATCTGGACTGGACAATTATTTTTCTTTGGTAGTCGGAAGGATCTGGAAGGAAACTTGACAAATTTGGAATATGTCCATAAAAATATGTTAAAAAATTGTTGACGTCACCAAAAACTTTTAATGTACAAACTTTGCTGTAGAACAGCGATGTCAAACTGCAGGCCTCACGGGCGGGCCTCATGCTGGTTTTCCAGAAATCCTACCTTATCTGCTAATGATTACCTGGATCAGGTGTGTTTAGCCAAAAAGGACCTTCAATGGCAGGCTGGTTCGAGGAAAATAGCGATGGGCAATATATCAGTGCCAGTATCGGACGTTATTTGCATAATTTGAGTTTATCGGCCAATATTTAAAAATCTACCGATATTCTTCTGTCTGTTTTTATAAACACTTTATTTTTAAATGTATAATAGTTCCTAACAGATTGGGAAGCTTGTGTTTACAGTCATTGTCAGTAAATGACTTGTTTTCTGGTAAATGTTCTCTTTGATGGGGGTTACATGTTGTTCCTAATAGATCCCTGGCAATGGGAAGCTTATGGTTTACAGTTTTTTTCAATAAATGGTCTGTATGCTGACCGATTTCTTTATATGAAAGTTTTAAAGGGATCCTTGTTCCTATGAGATCCTTTGCTGCATAAACTGCTGAAAAACAAAACAAAACAGATGTGCCAACTGAGAAACACATTTATTTTAAAAATTAATAAATAACGTTTTCAAAGAATATATACAGAGTTTTAGAGACTTTTTAAAAACACCTGGGGCCTCATTTATAAAACTTTGCGTAGGATTTGCGTCAGAATTGGCATACGGATGAAACATATGACGTGCGTACGGACAGAAATATTCGGATTTATAAAACCGTGCGCACGCACATCCTACGCATCTTTCCCTTAATAAATCACAACCGATTCTAAATGCAGCGCAGCTTTTGCGGCTTCATGACACGGCCATAGTTGCCCATAAATAGTCCGCGAAACGCCCACAAATGAATATTCATTGATTGCGAAACCATGGCACACACCGAGAGGAAATCAAAAAAACACAACTTCACTCAATGTGAAGTAGAAGTTATCATTGGCGAGTTGGAAAAGAGGAGAAAAATGTTGTTTGGAGGGCACAGTGTGGGCATTACTAATGCCAAAAAGGCGCGTGAGCGGCAAACAGTGGCAGACGCCGTAAATGCTGTAGCCTCACAACCTCGGACCGTGGCCTACAGCGCTCCATGTCCTCGTCTGCCAGCAAGTCTTCTTGTTCTTGCTGTCTAAAGATGCGTTCACTCCGAATTCTTCCATTTACCACATCTACTAAGAGCGCAAGATCAGCCATTGTGCGTCATTACGCATTGTGATGGGGCATTTTATTTCCCTCCATTTAATTGCATCGACGTGGAAATGGGAAATTGTTCAGCACAAATGTAATTTCTTGTTGCTTTCTGAATGGTTGAGAAATACGCCATACATTGTTTTATCAAAAATAAAACAAACTAAAGGCATATGCATGAATACCATAATTCCATAGCTTATGAAGAAATGTTTTAATATAAAAACAATTTTCCCCAGTGGACAATTAGTACATCTGTCCATCCGTCCACACGTCCGCACCTATATCTGCTCCGCCAGACGGACACATTAACGAGAATATCAGTTTTGTACATTATTTCGTTCTGTTAACTATATTATTTATGAGGATGAATTGCACAACATGCCAATATTGCAGAACATATTTCACTTTTCTTTTTGCAAATATGTGTTCATTTGAATTTCTGTTGTAATTTTCATTTGATCTTTTTTGTTTGTTTCACTGCTGATCGATCAATGGGTGTTCATCTAGGCTGTTAATTGTAATACTTGCTTTGTGAAGTCTTCATGTTATTTATTAGAGGTAGTATTGTCATTTTCACTTTCACGTGTTTCTTCCATCTGCCGATGGTGTCGCCGTTTCTCATTTCACCCGTTTTTGTGCGTACGCCTGGGTCAGAGCTTGCGTGAAGGACCGCACATTTTCCCGTCAAGTTTGCTTTTTATAAATCTCAACGATTGCGTAGAGAGTGGCGTACGCCTTCTTTTGTGCGTACGCAACGTTTATAAATGAGGCCCCAGGTCTGAATGGGTTTATAAGTGCAGTGATTTTTAACAAAAATTAGCACCAACTATCAAAGCAACAAAAAAGTACAAACAGCAACTGACTTCCAATCAGCAAGTGATAAATACAAAATGCTTAAAATTTTTGCCTATGGTAGGAAGTATTTCCAGATGTATCCACTGGTAGGCGACTAATATTCCTTTTCCTCATCCAAACTGGCTCAAAACTGTATGGCTGGATAGCTCCAATATTGCTAACCATTTTTGTTGGCCTGCTAATGTCAAGTTGGGGGTGTGAGGGGCAGTAAGGTAGCAGGAGAGTAGGTAGAAAACAACACAGGTTTTTTTTTGTTTGGGGGGGGGGTTGGCTAAAAACGGTGTAATTAAAGACCACTGGGAACGCTTTTAAAAAGGATCAAGAGATGATCGGAGAGGGACTTTAGGATTGATTTAACACCTAGTTGATGAACACCAGCAAAGACTTTGTCTCAGAGTTGGCTCATAAGAATAAAAAGATCACTATTCCAGATGTTTTCTAGAAACCCTTATAGTTTTGTCGTCTGCACTTGTGCTTGTCAGCTACACTATCAGTTTACAGCTGCTATGCCATGAACTAAAGATGAAACCAACACTGTGAGCAGAAAATCTGAAGACCTGTGGTGTGAACATGGCCGTTTTTTTTTTCAAACTGAATCTGGACTATAGAACTCAGCAAACTTGAGGTTAAAGGCAAGTTTCAGTCATATGTTTTTAAAAAACATTTTCAGTAAAACCAATGTGGGCTTAGGCACCGGCCAACGGCGTGCTGACTCAAACTTGTTCCCACATGCCCAAATGACTGACTCCTGCAGCCACAGACGCAGCACACGCATGAGATCCAGTCAGTGGCTTGAGGAGGGCGAGGGGAACCTGGAGAGTATTCTGTCCACAAGTTCAAGATTTCGCTCGTGGTTTTCTCGACTGATCCTCTCATTCATGACGACCAGCTGACTCATTAGAGTGTTCTGCATTTCTCTCTCATGGCTCATTAACCTCTGCAGACGGGCGTCTTCCTGCGCCTGCATGGCGGCATCCATCTCTCGCAGCTGAGCGATGGTGGCCGTCACCAGGGAGGAGACTTGATCCATCACGGTTGCTCGTCTTTTCCGGGATGGAACGGTGTACGCTGCAAACGAGACGCAGAGAAGAATAGGACTGGGGTCAGCAGCCAAAGCACAGCTTTTATTTACCTTCACAACTTCATACTCCAATTTCATTTTCTATCTGATACGATGATGGTTCAGATTTCCATTCCAGAACCAGTTCTGTTTAGTTTTCATCTTTCTTATGATTGAAACAGAAGAAAACTGAATTTTAAGAAGTATAAAATAATAAAAACAATCAACAACAAAGCAATTGTTATGCCTGGAAAGGTATAGACGGAATTTCTCTTCACAGTTTCACAGTCTAATTTATTGACTTTCTGACACGCTGATTAAATGACAATTACAGTTTCAAATTTCCTTTCCAGAACCAATTCTGTTTAGTTTTTATCTTATAAATGCCAAAATATGAAAAAAGGACTTTCAACAATAAAAAGACTTGTTTTTACAACAAAGACAAATAAGAAACCCAATGGTTATGCCTGCAAGTATAAACTGAGTTTCTATAAATCTATTTTTTTATTCAACTTTTATTTATGCAGGAAAGACAGATAAAGAGCAACATTCCTTTTTTCAACTGTTTTAGCAAAAGGCAAGACTTTTTGAGAAAGGGAAAGAAAACAGACAGGAAACAGAAAAAAAAAAATCACACGAAAGTCTACAATCATAAAAATCCTTAAACTGTTTTACAGCAGAGTTTTTCTGAAAGAAAATGATTAAAAATGTGTTTTAAAAACTGCTTTTGAAAGAAGTGTCCAAAGGTCCACTGAAGGACTTTATCCCAAACTTCCACCAGTGTGACTCAGAGATAAATACCTGGTACTGAACAGCAGGTGTAGTTTTCCACATTCCTTGGATTTCTTGCAAGATAATGGAGTGTAAATTAAATATGCGTAATAGAATAAAATGCAGATCCATTCACATTTCAGCTTCCTAAAGTTCAGCCCACTGTTGTTTTTCCACTTTAAAATAATCCAAAGGGAACGTCATTATAACATTCTGTATGGTCACTGGTCTTTGCTAATGTTTCCACACATTGGACTGGAAAGATGGTTGATCGTTGTTTGCTGCACACGTGTGTTGTTTGCGGTGATACACTTTGTCGATTTATAGTCAAATATTGGATTTTTTGGGTAGTTTCCACTATGGATTTATTTCATTTTGAAACAATTTTATGATGGCATGGGTCAATTCGGTTTAAAATTGACCTCAGATAGATTGATCTGGTTGGATCGTAGGAATATAAATATAAATACACAGCACCTTATTTATTTTGCAAAATTATATTTTATGTGTTATTAAACGGATAAGAATTGTTTATCATTTTTCTTTGGTACAAGTGAAGGACTTCTTTCTTTCTTTCTACTCATTCTTTCCTTTCTGGGGTTCAGTTAGACACATTGTTGTGCCACATTGCAGCAGGAAGAGTGTCCTGCAGAACTCACTGCTGTTGATGGTCTGCAGCCGCTCCGCCGGGCTGAACTCCTCCTCTTCATCATCTGCCTCCACCGCCTCCAGGTGCCTTTCGGCCTCCTGCTCGTCCACGTCGTCCCACAGGCTGATCTGGACCTCTCCGCTCTCGTCTTTGGCTGTTGCAGAGGGCGGTGCAGGTGCAGGTGGAGGTGGAGCTGCGGGCGGCGACGGGGTCGCGTCCGCCGTGGCGGGCGGGGGCGACGGGCTCACCATGGGGGAGTTGTCGAAGGCCCGGTGGCACAGGTCGTAGAAGAGCCAGTGCACTCGGTGGCTGCCGGTGCACTGGCTCCTTTGGTCGTGGTATTTCAGGTACTGCTTCCGCAGAGCCTTTAGCTTGCTGATGACTTGCATGTGGGATCGGTGCACGCCCCGCTCCGCCAGCAGTTTGGTCATCCTGCTGTAGACCACCGAGTCCTTCACGGTGCCCGTGATCTGGCTGCGGATCGCATCCGAACCCCGAAGGATCAGAAGTTCCTTGATCTCGTTCTCCTGCCAGTTGTGCATCTTATTTTGGGACTGCATGTCATGTGTGGCGAAGGTTGGTAACTTATAACAAACAGCTCCCTTGTATAGTTGCGCGGCTCTTTTTTACGTCATATTTTTGCGCCCGAAAAAAATAATTCCCAACAACTGAGAAAAAGATAATAATAATAATAGTGGAACATGTGGTTGGTGTACTTTGTTTATTGTCACAAATAATGCAATTCTCCTTTAATGTTCACATTTTAAATGCAGATCAGTAGAATTCCCAATTGAAAAATAAAAGAAAACAAAACAATACATAAAATACATGTTTACAGAAAACAAAACCAGTCATGCATTCATCTGAATACCCTCTTATATTTTCGACAAATGAAGAAAGGATTTGTAGTCAATCTGCTTTTAAACTATTATCTTCTCTAAATCGGTTTAGGATATTTCCTTAGGCCATTACCTGCTCCAAGAATGTAATTTGATACAGCTATTATTTGTTGGTGAACTAGCTGTCATATCTTCACTAGATAATTTTATCATTTTGGCACAAAAAACGTGTTGCATAATACCCAAAAAGTTCAGCATCATTAAAACAAATTTTTAATATCATTACAGAAAAGTGTAATTAGTCTATGTTTATCTGTGATTCAATTTACTTTGTTTTATTTGTATAATGCGTGTTTCCTTTTATGATTGTATTTGTTCTAGATTTTGTGGTGTAAATTTCGCAAGATGCTTCGTTTCCATGCTCCGTGGTCCTTACAGCTTTCATTTTTGAGTTTTGACAGCAACATTGATGATTATCTTATTTTAGAACATTATTTTGTAAAAACCAGGAGCCGGTTTAGCTCGTGCTGGTTTGCGGCACCTTCCATCCATGAAACCAGGGTTCGAATCCGGGTTGCTCCCTGTTCCCTTCTGTGCTGGTCCCTAGCCCGGTTGCTTTGAGAAGGTTGCTTCAGGGAGGGCATCCGGTGTAAAACATTGCCAAGTTTACCATGCGACTTCTTCGCTGTGGCGACACCTGATGGGAAAAGCCGAAAGAGAAAGGATTTTGTAAAAACCAAGTTGCACAATTCAAGTAGCCTGTGTGTTTTATATTTTATTGACAGCTCAAATGTGTTAAAGTAATGCAAGTAGATGGACTATACTCACCAAGTTTGGGAGAGGATATTACTGTTTCTATTATTATTATTATTATTAATATGTTAATTGCTGCTTCCCAGTGTAAAAAAAAGTAGACAAATGTAAATTAACTTTAGAAAGCCAGAAGAAAATCCTTCTTGGGTTCTCCTGGGTTAATATAAAGCTTCTTTGTGTATTTGTATGATTTAAATCTATGAATAGTTAAATATTCTGCCAAATGAGTTCTATCGCTAGAGGAGACATTACGTGGTTCCTCATGGAAGGGGCACACCGCCATCTTGGTGAGGTCCAGTCACTGCTGCAGTGCATGCATGTGAACACATTTTTTGCAAAATGCCAGTTCATTGTGCGGGTTTCAACTGCCAAAATCGGAGAAATGAGTCCACGAAGGAGAAAATCATAACTAGGGATGGAAACAGAAGCCCCATGAAGCCTCATTGAGGTTCATGTCATTGTGCTGGAAAAATGAACCACCCATTCAGGGCTTCGAAACCACACAGAACAGCGGCATCTGGTGGCGGACTGGACATATATCAACATATGTTTCAACAAAGCTCCTTGTAACACTTCAATGTGGAAATGATGATGAAAAAAATTAAAACAAAACAATGTTGTTAATGATGATAAAAAAAAAACATAAAACAACACAACATGTGATGTTTTCTGTGAGAAGTGCTTGACACAGCAAAATACACATCACATGAAGAAAAAAATAAACGCAAAAAATAAAGGTATAAGGCTAGGCTCAAACCTAGGACCTCTAGATGTACGTACCACTGACTATTCCACTGAGCTATCTACAGTGGCAACAACATGCCCCTGTAGATTCTTTCCACTGTTTTTTTCTTCAATATACAACGTTCTTAGTGTATTGTTTCATTAGGAAAAACCGAGTAGAAATGATCCTGACCCACAGAACGTTTTTTACTAGGAGCCATGGTAAAGTGCAATGAATTGACGATTCCAATACAAGCGAAACAATAGAACTGGTTTGAAACGTTCAGGATTCATTTAGCATTTCTAGAGAATAGCGCGCCCAACTGTTCGAAACGCAAGTGACATCTGAAGCATGGTTCGACCAAGCGAAGCATTTGGCGGGTCATACGTCATCAACCACGTGATCTGCGCTAGTTGACACACGCCCCAAAACATTGTGCCGAAACACTGTTTCATGAAGGTGAACCGCGCGCCGAAGCCCTGTGTCAAATGGGCCATCCCTAGTCATAACATTTGACAGGTAAATACAACTTTTTTTTTCTTTTAAAGCTGCAGGTGCATCATTAATAGTACACATGTTGACATGCATGATGCTGCAGGGCTATTATCAACATGCTGCATGATGTACGTTTAATTTACTGTCAACATGTAAACTTTATTGTGTTAAACCTATATACAGTATACTAGGACTAGGCTATTATAGTAATATAGATTTATACATTTATGACTCAGTGACTGAACTTTTCTTGCAGGTTTCCAATGGATTCAGACTTAAGGAAAAACTGGGCCTTAGCAATAAAAAGAGCTAACTGTCAGGTTGGGAGGGGCAGGTGAGCGTGGAAGACCCAAAATGCAGAGACAGAGGCACACGGTTCCAAGGCAAGGGATTTAATGAACAAAAGGCACTTCAGAGCAGGGTAACAAAACTAAAACTAAACTTACTGTGGTATAGCATGGAAACATGGCATGAAGGGAGTCAGGGACGTTAAAGACATTACATGAGAGACATTAAGGACGTTACTGGACCAGCACGAGAGGAAGGCAGAGACGAGACTTAAATACAGACGGGGCGGACAAGACACAGGTGAACATGATCAGGACAGATTGGGACAAAGGAAGTAAAACTGAAAAACATGACAAAACAGGAAACCTTTCAAAATAAAACAGGAAACAGAACTCAACCATGACAGAACAAGACAGAAAGCAAAAACCAATAAAAAGAAACCCAAACCATGACACTAACCCAGATGGATCACTGTGGTACCAGCTAGTAATACAGTCTGGCTATGTTCAAAACATTTTGTGGAAACAGATTTTGATAAGACTGGCCAGACTGTTCGCTTAAAACCCGACACCATACCATCTATGTTACACCAAATTGATCACTCGCATGAATCAGTAGGGTAAATCTATATTTTTTTAAAGGGTAAATCTGTTGTTAACTTTTGGACTTTATTATTGATTTATTATTATTATTATATATTACTGATTTATTATTATGTATTATTATTGATTCATTGCTGGGCTTTTCTAAATAATTTAAATTACATGTCAAAGACGTCTAAAAACTTCTACATGTTTAAAAATTATCTTTAAAAATTCTTTGTTATAATTTTCTTTATTTGTAAGAAGTCAGCAACTAGCATTTTTTCATTAAAGTTTGAGCTTTTAAAACCTGTTTCTCTTGTTAACAACAACAAATGATATACATATGAAATTCTATCATGTATATTATATATTTTATATATGTATAAATATATATAAATATATAAAAGCTACTTAGATGCCACCAAAGGCTATAGAAATCATTGTCATGTGGGCGCCGACGACCTCACCAAGATGGCGTCGCGCTCCGCCACCATCGGCCAGGCTTCCCAAGCAGGCGTGTCTCCTCTATGATACTTAACAGCCACTGCCAGCCACTAAACGGCGCTGCCCAGGTCCACCACCAAAATGTCTCTCGGAAGAAACACTGGTTACCTTTTATTGGTTCCTCTTACGATAAACAGCTACCGCCGCCTCATTTAACCACCAATGTTGGACATCGACCGCTGGACAACCGCTCAGCTGCCAAAACCTCACGACAAATTTCAGTCTGCTGTCCGTGGTGGGTTCCGTCTGTCTTCGTTGCATAAAGAAAAATGAGCAGAGTGTGGATGTGCTGACAGCCTGCTCACAAGTCTTGTGATGGAGGAAATCGAGGAGCTCTCGCCTCTTCGTGTCGCTTCCACCGTGCAGGCGCTCAGCTCCGCGCTGCGGGGGAACCGAGAAAATGCTCCCGCTGCAAACCGGGGCAAGGGAGACAGAGTGTTCCCGGATCCGGAGAAGCTCTGGTTCAAGGAGAGCAGCGCCAAAAACCTGCGGAACCGGGACTTCTTGTCGCCCACCACGGTGCTCAACACGCTGTACGCGGACGGACAGGTCGGTACTTGGACGTCTTTCAGGACACACCTTTTACGCATAAATGATGAAAACACCCGCACACACAGATTCACCATAGCGTTTTATGGAAGCTGAACCTAGAATAGATTCGAAATCAACATAATCAAATCATACCAGGCCATAGCGTGGCTTCACTGACACTGGTTTTGTTTTGACAAATAAAGTTGTTCTAAGAAAAAAAAGAAGGTAATTTTGTTTTTTCGTTGAGTGAAGCAAAGTGGCTCAGAGCATCCTTGCGTTTCATTCAATGCAGTAGTTACTGTGTTTTTTTTTTTTTTTTAAAAAAGGAAGTCCTCCACGCTGGAAGCTGGTTCTGCCGCATCCATGAGTCCTCCTGCCGTGACCGGACGCTGCTCCATCATGACCCCGCAGACACTGACAGCCCGTGGCTGTTCTTATTGACCCGCGTGGCACAGAATATGTGGGTCAGTTGGTTCCGCATGAGGGCTCTGATTTAAAACCAGCCTTCATGGAGGGGGGACTTTGAAGCTTTGATGTTTGTTTTTTTGGACTCCCAGCAGTTCCACGTGCAGGGCAGTTTTCTCAACCTTTGGTCTTTAAATACCCCTGACCTGAAGGTTTTACTTTCCTGCTTCAAGACCCAGTTCTGCAGAGATTTGAAAATGAGTCGTAGTGATTTGCAATATATATATATATTTTTTGATCATTAATCTTGTTTGTTGAGTAGTCGATCTTTAGAGCTGATTTATTACAATATGCAGCTCAGACGAGGAAAACAAAGACATACATGGATCTATTTGTCTGCAAGTGGATGCATCAGAATGGAGCAGAGCAGGGAGCCTGTGGCCCACTTTGTGTACTTTCTGCATCACAAATAAGACATTTTTTGTCTGCTCCTGATTCATATCAATTAGAATAATGAAATATTCAGAATTGCAATTTTTTTTCTTAATTTTCTTTGTTTTATATACTTTATTATCAGAAAAATGTCACGAGAACATGTTAAAAACAGTTCTCATCTGAGTGGGTCTTCAACGAAGATGTAGGAAGATGTTGACATTTTCTTGATCATGTATTTAGTCATATTTATAAGTAGATGTTTTTGCCATTATGCATACAGTACAACACAAATCATTTATGATTCATTAAATATGATGATTATCAAAGTCCAGTAGAGTTTGATTTGCTGCTTAAAAGAGAGTTGGAAGAAGTGAACTTATGACATCCCATCCCTGTTGTGTTAGTTCTTTTTATGTGTAATTATAGATATTGATACATGTCTATCAGAAGTATTGATTTATCTATTTATTTATTTAGTTATTTGTTTGTTTTGCTTATTTGGTGGTCAGTGATTTGTATAGTTACTCGTTTTGTATTGTGACTTTTTTTTGTTTTTGACATTTCTCCTGTGAGATGAATAAAGTTCAGTTCAATATTTTTTAACATATTTTATAGATATGTATATGTTTTTTTCTATATATATTATATTCACAAATGGGACCGACTAAAGGTTAAAAATCCAACTTATATTTGAATTAAAAAATACATCTTGATTTAGGCTACAAATAATAGTTACAGAGGATTTTTTACTTTTTTTGTTAGTAACACTGTCATGGTTGAATCCATTCAGGTTCCTCCTGCAGTGATGTCCAGAGTCCTGTCTCTCCGTGGAAGTGGGGTGCTCCCTGTCGCTGGTGCTGAGGTGATGGGCGAAGGCTTGAGGCTGCGGGTGGACCGGGCTGCTGCCTTTAAGGCCGTCCTGGCAGGTCGGACGGCCGATTATCTGAAGCCTTCAAGCCAAAAGGAGGGCTGCGTTTTGATCAACTGTCCTGCACTTCACCCCAAAATCTACACACCCACTCCTGAAACACTGACTCTGGGCCAGTTGAGAACTGTTCTACTGGCTGACCATATGGGGGCGCTGTTGAGAAGCCAAGGGTAAGTCTGCTGGGTTGTTTCTGTCTTAGCGAATGGTGGAGAAGAAGAAATGCCCAGAATTCACCTGTAAGCAGATGTATTGTTAAATGTCTGATAGAGGTTGCACTTTCTGCCTTAGATTTTCAGTGTTTTATTGCCCCAAGCTTCCCAAAGACGCCAACATGGTCGCCTTCCTTCGAGCGCTCGGAATTGATTGGCCAACAGCTGCGGCAGATTTGACCTATGAGGAGCAGGAGGAGCAGATCCTCAAAGCGCTGGAGAGCTCAATATATCGAGAAGAGGGAGCAGATCGAGGCAGGAAGACCTGCAGAGGAGGAGGAGGAGGGAAGAAAGTAGAGGAGGAAGAGGAAAATGAGGGAGCGCTTCGAATCAACTTGAAACGTGTTTTCCAAGAGGAGGGGCTGCTGGGATATGACCCCAGCCTTGGTACCTGTACAGGTGAGGGCATGCACAGCTCAGTTTATTCTGCTGTCCTGTCATGAGGTGAAAACAGATATCATGTTTATTAATATAAATTTGCTTAACTATGGGAGTTTAGATCCACCATTATGCAAAAACAGTCAAATTGCCGGCTTTCGAATGATTGTAGTTTAATACAGTGTGTAAATATTAAGGATGGGCGATATATCGGTGCCCGTATTGCACATTTTTGAGTTTATTGGTCTGATATTAAAAAATCTGCAGATATTCTTCTGACTGTTTTCAGCAACACTTAATTTTTGAATAGGAAGCTTGCGTTTACAGTCATAGACAGTAAATGACTGCTGTCAGGTAAATGTTATTTTTGATGGGGTTACATGTTTTCCTATTAGATCCCTGGCAATAGGGAGCTTATGGTTTACAGTCATGTCCAATATTCAATAAATGATCTAAAAGCTTTCAGATATATTTACATGAAGCTTTTAAAGTGATTCTTGTTTCTCTGAGATCCTCTGCTGTATGTCATAAAGGTCAAGTACAGTGTCAGTGTCCAGTAAAAGGTTGTGCATTTGTAATAAAGAAACAAAAAGGAAATCTAAACTTTCTGTTACTGTAGACACTTAAGTGTCTGTAAGTGCAAATATCGGCCACAGCTGCAGGGGAAATGTCGGTTATCGATATCGGCTGGAAAAAATGATATCAAACCATCCCTGCTCTCCATATGCTACTTTCCTCAGCTACTGCTATAGAAACAAGCAGACTTTCTATTCCTCCTCCTCCTCACAGCCTGTTGTTTCCATTTGCCTCTGCAGATTATCGGTTCTCTGCTTGGATTTTCCTTGTTTATTTACAAGCTCCCAGCTCCTGCCACATACTCACCCCACATACTCACCCCACATACTCACCCCACATACTTACTCAGAGTGTGTTCTCATTTGTGTTGGTGATTGATTACTTAAAGACAGCTTAACATAAAGATCTTTTGCACAGATTTCCAATTAAAGTTCTCCTGGCTTCTGTTTTGATCAAAACAAAACAAACTTTCCAACAAGAGGAGAAAACTAAAATGGGGCATCATTATTCTGAACTGTTAAGCACATCCAACATAATTTACCGGAGATGTCTGTGGGCTGGGCTGAGAATTTCTCTGTTTTATGTGAGTCACATCTTCGCTTCATGTTAATAGCAGCAACATTGTTGCGCTTTCGAGCTCTTGTTTTTAGTTCTTTTTGCAGATACATTTTTAGAAAATGGTCTGGTTGCTAAAATGCTTTCAAGATAACCCCTAATATTAAAGTTATGCCAGCTTTGATAAACTGAATTCTAATGTCCTAAATGAGTCGGTAAATAATGATTTTTCAATTGTGTTCAGTTCAGAGAGACAGCATTTCCCAACTGGCACAACTGGCTTTATGCACAGCTGACTGCACTGTAAGCAACACACCATCAATGACACACAACAGTGAATCCCATCATAGTAAATGCTGACCACAGTCCTCTGCATCCTTTATAGGAAGTCACTGTTACCGTGTTGCATGTGACTTCCTGCCAGGACGAGTTCCGCCAGCAGCAGATGGCGATGTTGTGGAGAGCCAGTGGAGCGCCGCATGCACAGGTGAGCCCCTCACTCGCTCGCTCAGGTGCACAATGATTGGTCGGAGCGCGTTCCTGTTTTTAGCTGTTGTGCTCTCTGTGGCTGCAGAAACATGTTGTGTGTGGGCCTGTGAAGACTCCTGGTTCTCACCTCACTGCTGCACAGTACCTGCAGTAAGACACGTGGCTTTCTTTATTCATGTCTGTCTTTGTTCTTCCGTTTGGCTTTTTCATCTTGTTGTTTTTAGATTTTTTAACTTGAGCCTCATTTTCTGCAGCTCTTCAAACATTCATAAGATTCACAAGTTCTTTCTTACGTCTCGCAGCCCTAAAAGCAACAAAACTCACGACGATCTGATGTGTATTGGTGGACATTCATGTGGCTTTGCTTTGCCTGTGTGTGTTACTGCTGCACATTCTTTCCCATCTATGGTGAAGATTCATGGTGTCCTGTGTGTAGAAGTTGCCATTTACTTTTTGTTTTTGTGCAGTGGGACTGGTTGATGTGCTTCTTTAAAAAAAAAAAAAACACCACATTTTCTGATCTTTGTTTGATCACATGTGACCACAATGAAAACACAAATCTTTACTGTCTGGCATTAAACTGTCTCATTTTATAATCAATAAAAAACAACTTTATGACGGATTATCGAGCCACCGCGATGGGAAAAAAAATGAATATATGTGAATAAAGTCGTAAAAGTGTGAGGGAAATAAGTCAACATTTTGCAAGAATAAAGTTGTAGAATCATGAGTAAAAAAAGTCAATATTTTATGATGATAAAGTTATAATTTATATGTTGAGAATTTATATGATTAAAGTCTTAAATCTATGAGGCAAAATTAGGACTTTTTTTCTTATATTGTTATGACTGTTTTCTTTTAAAATGTTGACTGTTTTCTCATAATTTTCTTATAAATATTTTAACTTTTTCCTTATACTTTATGACTTTATTCTCATATTTAAATGCATTGTTTTGTTTTCATGGTGGCCCTAACACTCCGTCGTATTCCTTAGTCAGGGGAATAACAGTTTTTTAAAATAAAAGTCTTTATTTTGATTTGATTTTTCTGTGGGTTTATCACATTTTGAAATCTTAAAGCAACACCTAACATTACACAGAAGCCACACAGATGTTTTAAACAAACATAGACTTGTTTTCTCCTCTAATCACTTAGTTTATTTTGGTCTTGTCTTACTTTAATATGGCTGCTTTCTCCCACAATGCACTAGTGTTCTCTGTAGCATTCCCAAGCCCCGTTTGAGGCTTGGTGTTTTTCTGTCCTCCAGGCTGAGAAGAGGTCAGATGAAGGAGGCGTCAGAGATGAAGTACGGAGATCAAGTCGAGGGTGTGTCTGCATGCAGACGGGATTGGAGTCCTGTTTATGTTCCGTTCTATTTTGTTACTTATGAGATCCACCTGAACAATACCAACATGCAGCCAATGGCAGTGAAATGATTCTTGTTTGTAGGTCAGACGTGGGATGACATCATCAAAGTGATGACTTCTGCCACGGTCAGGTTTGAGCTGCTGTCCACAGTCCACACCAGTCCTGTGAGTGCAGCGCAGCTAGACGGCTGCAGGCTTTCCTGCCACATCCATACTGAACGGCTTCATGGAGGAGGTCCTGAGTTGACGCGATCTAACCTGAGATGTGTTTGTTTAGGTGACGCTGGACGTCCAGAAGGAAGGGGGAGTGTCCACAAAGGGACCCCGAGGAGGAGTGTTTGTTATGTATAACTGTGCCAGACTGCACACTCTGTTTGACAGCTATGAGAGAGGAGTTGAGAAAGGTCAGACTTTAGCTTTAACATCTCGAATCTACTCATTTATGAACCATCAAAGGGGATTCAGGTGATAAATGCAAAAATGATACTTGCTGTGTGCGTGTTTGCACATCTCCCAGAGGATTAGAGCTTGTTTTGTCAAGTTCTTTACATTGCAGACGCATTTATGGCCTTATACTTTATAATTATTTATGTATTTATACTTCCAAGACAAAGTATGGATTTGAATCTGCTCCGATTAAAATGTTCTTCCAGCAGATCAGTGGTGATGGTTGTTTTTAACCAGCAGTCTGCATATCAGTTTTATTATTAATGTGGATTTTTGAATGGTGGTCTTCAGGTTTGTACCCAGAAATCCCTGAAGGTTCCCAGCTGGACTTTTCTGCTCTAAAAGAAGAGGTGCCACTTCCTTTTTTTTTCCTACCCCCCCCCCCCCCCCCAATACTTTCATTTAGTTCTGAAAGTTCTTGTTTATCACTATATAGATGTAACAGATACAAAATTGAATCTATATTGAACTGAAGTGTGACTTTAATCATGTTGTCATTTATGTTGTGACGTTCAGGGGGAGTGGCTCCTCCTCTTCAATTACCTCATTCCCTTCTCTGAGCTGTTGGACCAATCAGGACAAGCCATCGGTTATGAGGGGGGAGGAGCTAGAGCTAACATCAAGACTGAACAGGTATGCTTGATAAAAAGTGATAACAGTGTCCTTAAAGTCAAAGTCAGCTGTAGAAGATTCAAAGTCTGGAAAATGATGATTGTTTTTGTTTTTCAGATCTGTAAGTTTCTTGTGTCTCTCAGTAAAGACTTCAGCTCGTATTACAACAGAGTCCATGTATTGGGGGTGAGGTTATATTCATATATTTACGTGTTCACCTATACAAAAGAAATTCCCTGGTAAATAGAGTTTTTAGGGGATTTGGAAGTCCATTTTTAAACATGCCAATCAGGGGTCTGTATGTAACCTGAGGCACATGTGGCTCTTTGTCCCCTCAATAGTGGCTTAGTTTCCAGGCTGTATCACGCCATGAGGATCCTCACTTTGCCAGTCGTAATTCTCCAACAATCCATCAATCCCTTGTAGTTTACATAAATCATACCAAAGCACTTTGACAGGTTTTTGAGCATCGTGTACCACAGAAAATCAATTTGAGGTCAGTAAGCAGACCTTCTGAAAAGCAGAATTCATAGTGATTATAAAGCAGATTTTCAATTTCTGAACCAATTCAAGGATTTAAAATGAGGCTAATAGTTTGAAAAATATGGCAAGAGTCAATTTCTTTTGTTGCTTTAATCTAATGTGTCTTATGATTTTTTTATTGGTTAAATGATAATGGTTAAATGACAGCATGTTGATAAAAATACTATATAAACGAAGTGATGGATTCATTGACTTAACTATGAATTCACTTTAGCTCATTAGATTTATGAATTTCTGGCAGGGATGCACCACAAATTCATAAACATTTTTTTTTTATCACTGCTGACATTAGAAGAAGAATCAGAAGATGGAGTTTAAATTGATTCCAAAACAGGGAAATTGTTTTGTTACAATAGCTAAAAAAAACAACAGACACCTTTGCTGCATTGAGATGATCCTATGTGAGACAGGATGCATTTTATTTTGAAAGGAACTCATGTGGAGTTCTGTCAAAAGTTATAAACTGTTTCATATTTTGACTAAAGACTATTTTCTCATCATTTTTTGATATGTATGTAACGGTAACATGAATACAAAATAGTAGCTCGTTTTTCTATAGGGTGAAATGAGACTTTGTGGCTCTTGTTGGGCTTGTCGGTGAAAAATCAAAATGGCTTTTTAAGTATTGAAGGCTGCACACTCCAGTGTTACAGGCTAGAAATGTATATGTTTTGTTTATTTTTATATTTGACAGACTTTTATTTTCATAGATAATCATTTGTAAGATTTAAACTCGAATTGTCCTCTTGGCTGAAGCTCCTCTGACGTATTTTTCTCCTCCTCAGGAGCCGCTGCCTCACCTCTTCAACCAGATGTTCTGTCGCCTCTATCTGCTTCGAGCTTTGAGGGAGCTCTACCACTGCGCTCTGGAGACTCTTAACCTGCCCCCCATCAGGCAGCTATAGTCTCCTGTGAATCCTCTTGTATTTAAATTGAACCTAATGTCTCCTCTGATGCACACTGCTTTTGTCTAGCGTCTCTTCTCCAAAAAAAGCTAGTTCTGGGTCGTCCGCCCGCTGTGTTGCTTCAGGCCTTCTTAGTGCAGTTGGACACACTGTACCAGCTCAGTTATTTCAAAGATGTCAGTGTTGCAATTAAGTATTAGTCTTGTGTCTCTTTAATTCACAGACCAACTGAGAAGCAAACGAGGCTTTAAAAAGCAGACTTTTCAAATGTTTCCCAGTGTTCTTGGAGCAGCAAGATGTGGATGTAGCATGAGTTCAGCAGTTTCCTTTTAAGAAAGCTGAAAGGTTTTAGTGTTTTATTTTTTCATTTAATCTGACTCCCCTTATCCGATGATTTTGATGATGGGGAGTCAGGCTCCTGCAGTCTTATTCCATCACATTCCACTAAGCCCCAGTGATGCGAAGGTCAGGGTTCGCACTCCCTGAACCACAGAAATAAAGTGGTTTTGGTTTGAGTTTAGTGCCAAAAAACAGCATAAATACTTGCTTGTAGGATTCGTGTAACTTTTCATAGGCTTACATTTTTAAATGTTGATAATTGGATAATCTGGATAATGAGTTTGGCTTTTTTTTTTTTTTTTACCTTTTGAGATCGTAAACGTATAGCTGAGATCTACAAGTCAGTTCCTAAATAAAGTTTGAACCTTTGGAACTTGCTCTAATTCTAGTGATCTGTTTTTGTGGGAGTTGCCTGCTAGAAAAAGGACAAGTTATCATGATGGTTGTATTAAAACTACAGTTACAACAAAATAAATTTAATGAAAGTAAACAACACATTGCCAAATTCAAATCTTTGTGAAAAACCAAGAATTTATTGTAATCGCTGCAGAATGTGCTGTTCACACCATCAGTAGCAGTTAGAATTTCCTCTTTTTTTGTTTTTGTATAATTAAATCTAATTTAATGTACACAGAATTTTATTATTAAATGCATACAATTAAGAAATAAAACTGTGAAGGACATATTTATGTTAATTGTACAGAAAACTGGAGTGTTTTTTTTTTTTTTGCTGTTTTGTTTAAGGGTGATATTTGAAGGGGTGAATTTGCATGAAGCTGGGATGTGTACAGATTTTTCTTTATAATACATATGTAAAAAAAAAAAAAGATCTGACCCTCTTCAGCACTCTTCCTAATAATGAAATGTGTCATTTAAATGGTAATCAAAGATGAAAATATTTCTTGTCAGTTAAAAGCTTAAAGCTGTGAAGAATAAATGTATCCTTCATCACAAGATTATACAGAGACTTTTATTATCCTAGGTAACAAATTGCATTTGTTGTATAAAAGCAATTATTTAACAGAGCACAGGGTTTTTGGGTAAATATTCTGTCACACCACATAATAAATATATGAATATATGCCAAAATGGGAAAAATAGCAGCCTTATTTGATTTTTTTTCAGTATTTTTTTATATATTCTATTTTAAAATGTGCCATCGCTTAACCTCTACTGTTTTGTCAGTTGTGATGATTGCTACAGTTTTCGTTGCATGCAGAATGCAGATGTGTTTAAGCGTCTTTAGGTTTTTCTACTTTCCTTTCAAATGAGTTCAGAGGAATTCAGTTTTTACAAAAGGTAAAAATTTTTTCACAGAAAAATGTACATTAAATCAAAGGATGTGCACCATAAGAGATATTAAGACCTTCCCTCTTTTAATGAATGCAAACAGTGTGTGTTTGTGTGTAGCATGCATATTAAACTGTACAATGTCCACATAGTTGTTTTACGTGCAGACATCAATATCTGACCCTTCAGCCATCATAGTTATCCCTAAAAATGTTTGTGAAAACCCTTTTTTTGAACAACTTCAGAAGAATCTACAGTTTTATTTAACATTTTTTATAATGGAGATGGCTCCTTTTGATTGATTTAAATGACACATGTAATATATTTCTGTCTATTTTTGTTTCAGGTTTTAAAAAGCTGTTCAATAAAACATGATGTCACATTCTATCCACGTTTAGCTCCAGTGACACATTTTTTTGCCTCCACTCAGGATTCCTCCTAATGAAAGCTGACATGTCAGCGTTTTTGTCCGTCTGTACTCGCGCTCATCTGTCTGAGAGTCTTTCTGCGTTGTTTACTGTAACATTAAAGGGAAGAAGCATAGGCGGAGGCTCTGAATGTTTTCTTTTTTTTCCTCTGTGAGACTGTTAAAGTCAAGCATTATGCTTTTCAGTTTGGATACTTTCCACTTCTTCATCGTCTCCGTTTCATTCATCTTCCATTCCTGCTTTGTCCTCTACAAGGTCACAGAAAGATGCTGGAGCCCGTTTAGCCTAACTTCAGAGGAAAAGGCCCGGTACACCCTGGAGAGGTCGCTGGTCCACCGTGAGGCCACACACCGAGACTATTTAGATTCACCAAACAATGTAAAAGAAACTGCTTCCTCAAAATCGTTTTGTGTCATTTTACAGTTCATGGCTCCCGGAATGTCCAAAAATTTTACAATCAATCAAATAGAAATAAAAAACTTTTTCTGGCCTTTTTGACATTTGGCTTTGTTGTATGAAAGAGAGATACAAAGTATTAGGTTTTTGTCAGCATCACATTTCAGAAGTCTTGGGCTTCAAAAACCCATTCCCATGAAAACAGTTTCTTGGGGTTTTCTCTTTTCCTGATGAGGATAAATAGGATATATACAGTACAGACCAAAACTTTAGACACACCTTCCCATTCATTTGATTGAGAAAGTGTGTCCAAACATTTGGTCTGTACTGTATATAAAAACTAAGCTAAAAATTGCTTTTTGGACTATTTCTTTATTCAAATCTTTGTGAATCAAGAGCAGATGAAAAAATGCTCCCCTCCATTCTGATGCATCTATTTTGTATCATTATCTCGATACAGCAGTTTTATCTGACATATTTCTATGTGTATCCCATAAAAAAGAAAACATCAGCACTTGAATTTGAAGTGGATGCGGAAAAACTGTCGTATCCCACGATCACCACACGATGGCAATGTTGAGACAGTTTTGTTTTCGACATGCAGGTACAATACCGTTTGAGCCAAACCGCACATCACTTCTGTTAGTTGTAATTTACACTTTGGGGTCCATTAAGTAAGGCATATAAAGCAAATTTAAAGCATAAAAATTATAGTAATACAGTTTTTGTTTTTTTAAACTCATACTTATTTATATATAGCTCATCTTTTTGAAAGAGAAGATATTTTAAAGATAAAATGTCATCTCATTTTGAAAGTATTTATTTGGGTGTGAGTGCTAGACTCAGCTCTATCAAATAAAAGCAACTCTTATGTTGCTTTTGAGTCCAGGCTGCTTCATTAACATGTCAATCTGTCAGCAAATCAAACTATGACACACCTTGGAGTAGGGTTTTCCAGTCTTTTCAGCTGAATCTCTGCTTGTTTTCATTTTTATTTATCCTCTGTTTTACTTTTAAAACTGCTACTATAATAGTGAAAACCCCCTTTTTTTGTTTTAAAAATGTTACAAAGGATATGAGGGACAATTAGGCTGAAATTAACAACGCATGGCATGCCATTAAGTCATTGTCAATGATGCATCTAGTTGCATTTACCCAACAGTAACAGCAGAATGTGAATTTATTTATTTGTTTGTTTGTTTGTTTTTCTTTATTGTTCACTTAGTGAAACCCAGAAGATATAAAATGAACAATTTTAATGCAAAAACTGAAGTAAATTTCAATATTTGGATCTTCTCAAGCAAAGACAACAGCTGCAGAAAGGCATACAAAAGATGTCCGCTCTTGTGTCTCTCTACCTACAATCGAAGCTTTTTTACATAGTTTGTCAATTAATATTTAAAACAAGACACTTTGTTTGTGTGATTGTTAATTTTTATCTGGGCTTTTTCTCTTGATTTGAGCATGTTTTTAAAAAAAAGAAACTCAACCTAAATCATTATCAGTTTTTTGGAGTGTTTTCTGGACAGGTCTTTGTCCTTTTCATCTCCTTCAGGACCAATCAGAAAGTCCCTCCTTGTCTGTCAATCACTCTCCTTTGGTAATCGCGAGAAGAAAAACCAAAAAGGATGGGAGGCACAGAATAAAAAGGCTTGGGGGTGGACATGGAAACTGAGTGTAAACACAGATACATGATGCTTGATAGAGCGGAGCATGTAGAGTAGTTGCTGGATCCAGTGGCTTGAAAAGAGATGAATGAATGAGGTCATGGACGCCCCTGAGAATAAAGAGGCAGAGGAAGTAAAGGAGTGGGGGGCTGGAGGAGAGAAAGAAGATAACCAAAGGTAGGATGAAGGAAATGGATGAGGTGGAAATGGACTGAGGAGAGTTGCCGGGGATTAAATAGTGTTGAGAAATTGGAAATGAGGAGAGATCGAGCTGAAAAGAGGAAGATAAAACAAAAGGTTGAGAAATTATTTAAAAAAAAACTGGTAGAAAAGAAAAAGGAAAACATTTGAAGCTTTTCCAGAAAGAAACAAAGTTACGTTTCACAATAACAGAAGAAAATAATGTTTTCATCGATAAAATGACATTTGGGTTTTAGTTGACAAAGGGTACCAAGGGTCTTAAGGTTAACTGGCTAGAACATTCCTGAATTGTTCCTCTTTGAGTCTTTCTGCAGAGGTGAGTTGGTTTTGAAACATTAATATCTTTCTACCATAAATTTCTGCCAAAAAGAGCAATCTGTCTTCTCCATGTGTGGAGAGACTCAGTCAGGCGTGACATTCATTTTTAACACGCGTCTTAAAGACGAAGAGCAGCTCAAACCTTTTCTGCTTGGAAGCCCAGACTCTATGGAAAGTTCCTTTTAATCTCTGACAAAACGCGGAGTTCCTTCTTGACTCAGCAGGAACGCTCAAGGAACAAGGATAACTAGGGAAAGCTGGTAGATGCTGAACTTTTTCTGGCCTGCAGTCTCAACACATAAATGCTTAAATTTAATATTGTTTACAATATCAAGTTTTGGTTCTCTGTAGTTTCCAGTTCTCCTCTTTAGTCTTTTTTTGTGTGTATTTTATATCTTAAAGATTAATGTTTAAGGCAAGTTTTAGGAAAGTCAAACATATTTCTGCTTTATTGAGATAGGGTCACACAATTTCCTTTAATTGAACACCAGCTCCAATATCACTGTTTTATAGATTAATTGCAATCCCAACACAAAAAGGATTTAGGCTTTTTGTCCAGAGGCTGTTTTATGAAGTAAATAAAAAATATTACATCAGTGAGATTAAAATAGCTGACATGTGGATATGTTACACCACAAAAAGTCCTTTCTTTTCAGTCAATTACTTTGATTATTGCTTTTTATCGTCTTAAGCAGTTGACATGAGTTTTTTGATTTACATCTACACTTCAACCAATTCTTTTTGATAAATAAAACTTAACCCCCTTATGTCTGAGTTTATTTCAAGCTAAAACAAAAATCATTTGTTTTTTTTTGCTTTAAAGTAGATGCTAAATTAAGGTAGGTTTGGAGCAGAAGCAGTTTGACGCAGATTCACTTCAATGGGCATCAAGGGGTTAAAAAAGAATCAATAGTTTTTGATCAAGATGATTTAACCTAACAGTACAGTATTTTCTTTAATATACCATGTAGAATAAACATGGACCCTAACATTTTTATGAAAGACGTGTCATCAGAGAACGCAGAGCAGCACTCAAACTAATTCAGGATGAGTGAAAGTGGAGGGATTTCAGGGTGGAATATTTCCAACACCTGGCCCCCTCCAGCTCGCTGGAAACAATTGTAAATGTGCTTATCAAGCGCGGGAGTAAGTGACGGGCGGGAGGTTGGTGCTCATGCGGTCATGACCGTAATAGTGAGGGGGGTTTGGGAGCAGTCATGTGATCTGTGTTGATGGTTAATAGATTAAAATGAATGAATGGAAGCTGAAGATTGTGTTTTTCTGATGGAAAGCCACGGCTCACGGTGGTCACTCGGTCTTAGCGGCGTCAATCATATCAGTCTGCCTTCTTTGAAAATATTCTACTGTTGTATGAGGTTAATGGATGTAACACTGATTTCTGAGGATGAATCCCAACTCCTTCGTGACATTACAGTCTAACATATTCATCAAAGACAAAAGTTTTGTGAGTTCAGGTTAGCGCAGCCATATTTTACTATTTCTGCATAATTATGACCGATCTCTGTGTGTATCATTGAATGTATGTAAGAACTGGACTGAGTGACGTTCCAAATAGGAAATATCTGCTGGCTCCAAGAAGCTAAAATCCTATAAAGATTATTTCTCTATAGGGAAGTATTACTCAGTCATTCTATTTGTCAGAATAACCTTTCTTTCTCTGCTACCTTTTTGATAATCCTAAGATTTTGTTCATGATGTTTTTTCTTTATTGCATGTTAATCATGTTAAAAATTTACCAATCAGATGAAAGTCTCGTTCGAAACGTTTGACAGATATCATGTTGCCCGCTTTCAAGTGATAGGGGTGTGGCCTTCCAACAAGCTTCCAACAGTGGTTGCCTTAGACACAACGACTTAGACCGACTGAAACCAATCACTACTAACTGACATCACCTGACGGCGTCCATGCTGCGAAAATTTAGATTGAATCATTTGGTTGGAGTCAGAATTTAGCATTTCCTATGGTCACTCAGTCCAGTTATCATATTTATATTATATATCTATTTATAAGTTCTTGTTGCACTTAATGGTTAGGTTGTCATGAATTAATGCACATTTAAAAGTTTCATGTTTCGGTCACGTCACAGTTACTGACCTATTTTCTAAACTCGTTTAATCCTTTTTGGGTTCACAGGGTTGTTGGAGCCTATCCCAGACGCACTCATATACATGGATGTGAGTGTGACAGACAGACTGGTGACTCTGGAGGGGTCACCAGTCTATCACAGAGCTACATGAACTTAAACATTTACATACACACATGCACGCACGCACGCACGCATGCGCACACACAAGCACGCACACACACATTTAAGCCTTTATAACACAGCAAAGGATCATTTAAAAGGCAGATTAAAGGGATCTGTTTTGGTTCAAGAAAACAAAGCACAACGTTTTTCTCAACTGAGTTGGTCTTCTTTTATCACATGAACTCCAGAGCTGCTGGTGCAAACCCAGCCTCTAGGACCCAATCTCGCTGCTCACTTCCTCCCACCCTCTCTCCCCCCGGCACTCCCTCTTCCCTTAAAGCCTCAGTGGCTTTGCCGTCTTTTATTTTTTTGGGGCTGTGTCCATGTTTGAGTGTACCAATGTACTGAAAACAGACGCCAACACACGCTCTTACACAACCCATGGGTATCTGCTAAGAGTGAATGCCGACGCAGAACCAAACAGATGCAAACACACTAATGCCACAAGGTCAGTGCCGAGGTTTATAAATCCATTTCAATCCGTAGTCCATCATCCGAGGTTAAATTAAGCTTTTCTTTGTTACAAAAAAAGATTAATTTAACCTTTTTATGGTATCAAAGAAAAGCAAAACAATTATCTTCTTTTAGAGATATGGAAATAAAGATGGAGCGGAGAAGCTTTAGCAGATGTTGTGATAAAGCATCAGACTAATCTATTGAACACTGTGGTCAGGACCCTTCATGTTTGGAACAGAGACGGTATTTTAGTGCTACCTGCTTTTATAAACGAATGTAGTTATGTTCACAACTTTAATTTAAATACTTCCATTACTCGTGACTAAACTAAAAACGAGTTTGGTCTGTTATGTTCATCACATTAAACTGTGAGAAACAGATGTAAAAAAGACACAAAAAATGACATTATATGATTTTGAAAGATTTATTTTGCATAATAATGCAGAAATGATGTATTTATCTTCGACAAACAAATAAAAAATTCCATCTCTCATTGACCTGTAGAGCGTTAGGGCGGGCGGGGGTGTTTCATGGCGGCTACAATAAAAATATATGAAGGTTCTGGAGAGATCTAGACCACAATTCAATAGAGAACCTGTGGGGGGGAGTTGAAAATGCCCCAAAACATCACAGCTTTTGAGAAGATCTGCATGGAAGAATGGACCAAAATAACAGCTACATTGTTATGAAATCTTTGATCTCTGTCATTGACAACCATGATTACATTACAAAGTATTGAAGTGAACTACTGTTATTGACCAAATACTTGTTGTATTGTACAATTACATAAATAAAATGTTTTAAAAAATCAAACAATGTTATTTTCCTCCAAATTCTCAAAGTTGTTTCTGTCTCTCAGAGTTGAAATGCACAATGAACATTACCGACATTGTTTTAAATGAAAAAACTTGCAGAATATGTGACTGAAAAAGTCTTTTTTGTCAAAGGTGTTGAAAGTTTTTGTTTTGCTTGTTTTATTACATCAGTTACATTTTTAATATTTTTATAATTAATTTTTAGTTTGTTCTTTCTTCTTTTTCCCCAAAGTTAAAACTGATAGTTTAATAATCTGTTTGATGGAGCCAAAAAAATATGACAGCTTTTCCACTGTTTTTATTGTTTGTGTCATTTACTGTTCTCTCATTTTTGCAGTTACCAACTGTAATTTTGTTTCTTTATCTTGTTTTCTAGAATTTTAGTCCTTGTGTTTGTCTGTTTATTCTCTGCCTCCAACCTCAGCAAATGCTGCTCTTGACTCAGAGTGAAAAAGGTCTTAATTGGGAACAGTATTTGTATTGTGTACATTTTGACATGTGGACATTTTTGAAACTAACAGGTATGTTTATAACATTTGTGTGTGTGTGTGGACAGGCCCCGCCCCTTCTAGATTTGTGTTACATCTGAACCTTACCGTAAGGATGAACATCCAGAAACTTGTTGCTTTATGCTGCTTCATGACCCCCCCCTTCTATAATCACCCTCCTATCCCCCCTCTCTAACATCCATCTCTCTTCTTCCCTCCTTTCCTTTTCTGTCCAGTCCAACACAAAAGGTTTTGAGTAAAATCAATAAAATTTGGTCTCGATTACAAAAGGGGTTTATTCAGACATACCTCTGGTTTGTCAGAAGATTTATAACCCCTGTTGTTTAAGTTAAATATGTTCAACAAAAGAGGCCTTCAGCTCTCATCTGTCTGCCCAGCTGTTGGACAGGACAAGTTTAAAAAAATAAAGGTCTTAATTAAAATACAATTAATTTGAATGATAACATTCTTAAAATATAGTTAAATTAAATTTGGACTAATAGGAAATTGATTTTACTGGGTGTGATGGTTGTTTTTTTTTTTTTTTTTTGGGTGTTGCACCTCAAGACAACTTAAGTTGTACTATGATTACTTTTTAATGTTTTTTAAAGTTTTAGTGAGGATTAATTTAACTGTGCATGTGTTTGTGTGAGGATTTCAACAAGAATTTAACATTATACAGAAATCTAACTCAATGTCAGACCCGTCCTTGGTCTGACATTGATTGGATGGACATACTCCTAATTGTTTCCTAAAACTGTCTTTTTATCCCCTACTTTGTGTCAGTCTCTTTTTGCAGTTTAGATGATATCTTCAGTAAAACGGTGTGCGTAAGCCTGCTTTAAGCACGTACACAATTGAACACGAAGGCTTCAAACACGAATCTGGAATACTAATGTGCAAATGCATTTTCCCATTACTTCTTTAACATCACATACACAACAGCTTACATTCTAATGTCCCAAAGTGCATATCCAGCAGTGGGCAGAACCAGCAGGGAGTCAAAGGATGTCTGTAAGTGAGTATGAACCCCTGCTGAGCTGACAGCTCTCCACAGTTTCAGTTTATGTGTGTGAGTGCGATAGAATGAGTCGTCTTGGGGACATATTTCTTGTCAGGGCAACACGTCTTCACTGACTTCACACATCCAAACTTCTGTTTCTATAACTTTCTGTTTGAGACATCGTTTCAGATATTTTTCAGTCAACAAGATTCAATCCATCATTTTATTCCTGTTTTGTCCCATTGCAGGGTCAGGAAGTTGCTGGAGACTATGCCAGGTGTTTTAAGACAAAGGCAGGACACACCTTGGTTAGTTTGCCAGTCCAACACAAGACACCACATAAACAGACACTCAAACCTAAGAGCAGTGTGGAGTCACCAAACAACCCATAACCCTGCTTCACCCAACAGTGGTTGGGTTGGCTCCAGCAAGCTTTGACCCCCGAGGGATTCAGCAGGTTTAGAAGATAGATGGATGCAAAAAACGGTTACAAATATAATCAATATACCGTAAATAAAGTTTAACCTAAATTACAAAAGGGCTTTATTCAAAGAGGCTTTCAGCTCTCATCTGTTTTCCTTAGCTGTTGGACAGGACAAGTTAAGTTACAGAAAAAATAAAAAAATGGATGGATGGATTCAGAGTTGATACGCCTTCCCAAATGACCCATGAAGCACGTCTTTAGAGTTAAGAAAAAGAGTCAGACTGCCCCAAAAAGAGAGAACATGCAGTCTTCATGCAGAAAGAGCCCAGCTGGAACTCAAACCAAGGCTTTCTTACTGTGAGGTGGCAGTGATGAACACCTAGTATAGCACTGAAAACAAGTTAGGCTGCTTATCTGCTCTTTATTACTTTCACTCACAAGGTTTACTAAAGCCAGAAAAACTGTCATCTTGCTGTCAACCGGAAAATCACCAACAACAAAAAAAGAAAGAAAAATAGAAACACAAAAACTAGCCCTTGTAAGACTTTATTAATGCTAATCTCAAGAGATTCCTCCTTTAATAAACGTCAAACGTAGAAAGAACAAACACGATTTTGGAACTTCCACAGAAAAGATGTAGATGAAATATTACTTAATGAATCAAAGTTAGATTAAATGAAAAAATTGCAGCTTAATTTAACCTAATAAAGAGTGAAAATAATCGAAAATAAATGATGATAAATGCTGGATCAAAGAGCTCAATTTATGCCCAAATTTAGAAAAGCCTCAATTATCCCTTTGAAAGGGTTTGTTGTGATAATCTCTGTATTTCTTTCCAAACTCCAGTTGAAGCCTTTATGGTAAGTGGCTGTCATGGGGCTGAAATGTAAATGCGCTGCAGTTCCTCACAGTATGCTTAAAGAAAAATGTATTTTGTTTTGTTCAAAACTCTGCTTTACTCTCCTAATGATTGTCTCAAGGCCTTTTTTTGTACTGTTTTAGCGATTATGCAAAAAGCTCACATTTAGTGGCTCTTCTGCCTTTAAGGACACTGCTATTAAAATAAATTATGCTGTCAACAGAATTAAAAGAAGAAAAAAGAATTAAATATTTGCCTTTAGACTCTGCATTTCAGAGTATAACATGTTGTCCACTGTACCAATAATTTTACTGAAGCTAAAAAATAATTACTGATACTAATGCAGCTAATCGGCAATTCTGATGCATTGTCTTTGCATGCTGACATTAGGATTTTGTAACCTGTAAGTGACCATCAGCACCAAAGGTTTTCTGTTAATGTTATGATTGGCTAGTTTGGTTTCTTTGAGTTTTAACATTTGCCGTTTCTTGGGTTTCTGAGCAGGCTGGCTGTGACTCCGCCCACTAACCTGTGGATCCTGCTGCAATTTGCTAATTAGCCACACTGCATATTAGGAACGCTCAGAGTTTATACACCTTTTTTCATCTCTTGTTCTCTGCAGCTATTTAGCATATGCGTCTTAATATGTGTTTTGCTTATACAGTTTTAGGACTTTGTCACATCTTTGATTGTGGTTTTACTTTGCACCTGGGTTCTCACCTGCTTGCCAGCCTGTACTTTTACACCGGCCATGTGCCGTCCGTTCTTAAAAGCGCTTTTAGCCCATGGTGTTCACACTGAACATCAAGGAGGGGCGTCTTCTTCTCGTTCCTTTGCTACAGTTTACAGATGACTGCGGTCCCTACAGTTAGAAGACTTGGTGCGAAATGTCAAAGTGACGTCAACCTCGTAAATGTTTCTCCAGGCTTTTTCTTTCACTGTTCTATTCAGAGATATGAAAGACTTGGTGTCTTTCAAATACAAATGCCCGTCTTTTTCTTATAATTCTGTAGCAAGTTGTTTGCTGTTTTCATTTTTTCCTGGTACTGAATACTTAAAGAACAGGTAATGTTAACTAGCTTGTTAAGTTTAGGAGCTACACATCATTGCATGAATCATCACTGGTGTGCCCAATTAGAATCTTCACAGGTGTGCTCATTTAAGGAGGTTAGCAAAAAGAGAAATTACTGTTAGAAATGGTTGAATGTGCTTTTATTTTGCACAAAATATTAAACCAGGACCTGTCTCCAGTTACCAAGAAAGCTGCTGGCCCATCTACAGGCCCAGCCACCTCGGCTCCATCTTTAATAAGCTTCTCCAAATGTGTGCAGCCCCTCGCCAATTTCCCTCGGTCTGAAAAACAATGACAAGCTCTAACAAGGTAGGAGCTGTAGCCCTGAGACACAGAAAATGTTGCACCACTGGTTACAGTAGATATATTTGGTGATTGGAATTTCCACCAATTTGCCAATTCAATAGTTTGATTCCATTGAACTAAACTTGAAAAACAACACTTAACTTTTTGTTGCTTTTGAGAGTTTCAGTCACAATTGTTGGTTGTTCTTTTATCAAACAAAGGCTACCAGCAATTTGTTCACAGGTGAACAGAACACAAGGCTTAAGTTTATTTATTTATTTTTTGCACCATCTCTTTCTATATAAAAGCAATAATTAATTGTAAATCATCATCAGACTTCTAAATTTGAAACAACACGTCCAGCTAGATGTGTAATTTTACTGTTGGTCTCCAACCTGATTTTGTTGATGAAATGAATAAGACACCCTTCAAAGTAAAAAAAACAAGAAATTAGACAACTATAAAACCAAAACAAAATAAAATGCATTAAGACAGAGTCTGGACAGGGTGTTTAAAGTTTAGTTTTAAGACTGTCACACAGCCACTACGTCTTTTTGGCATGTTGCATGGATAATAATTGGTCATATGAATATATGTGGAAAAAGTGAGAAAGGTTGTTGACTTTACGTGAAATTCTCACAGGTGTATCACGAGTGAACCACAATAAAACCATGAAAGAAGTAAAACCAAACCACACAAAGAACATGTGAATCAATGTAGAACATGAACGGTGCGTGATTATCGTGCTGCTTATATGCAATTTGTAAGTTATTCAGCCGTCAATTACGTAATTTTAACGTGATATATACAATAATATATACACAATATTAAAACTATACATAGGTGAAACATGCGCGAAAAGTCTGGTAGACATCTGTGGAACGGCTGTTGAAAGCCACAAATTTGGCAATCTGGCAAAAATCACACACGATTGCGTAAGATTTACGCAATAATTGCGTATAAACTATGTAAAATATGCACAAACTGTGTAATTCTCAACCGACTAACAGTTTTGAAGAACTTAAAACACGGCATTTACAGAGTCGATAAGAAGATGTAAGGGTCATACTCGTTTCTCAAAACAGATTCTGTATGTTTCTTTACCTTTTCTTTTTATCTGATGGTTTTGGTGCCTGTGAGTAACCAAAGACTAAATTGTACAGTTTAACCTTGTTCTGAGATGATCAGAGTTCAGCAAATAGGCCTGCACTCTCTCTGGGACATGAAGGTAACCACGAAAGCTAAAGGATTTATTGAACACCTTGTCCTTTAGTGAAGTCAATTCCCCTTAATTCTCTCAGAAAGGAAGATTAACCTCATTTGTTTAGTCTGTCCGCTGCAATTCTGATTTAAAACAATATTTTTTTTAATAATCACTTTTCTCAATTAAAAACAGTTTTAGATGTACTTATCTAACAAGCATGAAGTATAAATATTTTCAAATTCCTTAACCCTGCAAGCTTGTTTGTTTTTGTGCATGCTTAGCTGTCTTTTTGTTTTTGTATTAAGTTAATTGGTAAACAAACTGTCTTTAAATATTTCACAGAAAGGTGATGTCACTTTCCACTCTTCCTGTTATTGCACTGTACAAGTAAGACCACATATAATATATATAATATTTGTTATCAGTATTATCTTTAAAGCTTTAATATATTTATTTGTACTTTTCTTTGATCACCACCTAATCCTCTTTGTTTAACAAAGCAAGTCAAAATAAATTGTAAGCAGTGACCTCCTTTCACTTAACGTTACGGTTATCTGCTGCAAGAACTCTGGAGCCACTGATCTAGTAAGACACAGCTCTCCCTGATGGATTCAGTATTGATTCAGTTTGGTGTGATCTCCATCTGGCTAAAGACTCACTTTCATGGTGTCAAATAACCACATTAGTTTTAAGGAATCAGAGTCAGAGCTACTGGATAGCGTTTGACACACAAAGCCAATCTGGAAGTTCCAAACATTAAATAGGAAGTAGCGAGGAGGAGTCAACTAAGATTATGGATTTAGTATGGATTTTGACAATTAATTTAGAAATGGAGGCAGGTTTCAAAAGTCTTTGATAAGTCTGAGACTTGCTGAGTCTTATGCTGAGGAGAAATGTGAAGCCCTGTGAATAGGAGCAACAACCTAATGCTCTGCTGTCAAGTTTCTAATGCTACGTTCACACTGGATATGTGACAATGTCTTCAACGCATAAAGCATGTATAGCATATGTATAGCATATGACGTTCACATTGGACTATCGCTACCCAACATTAGCGCATGTCCCCCCACCTACAGTTAGAAGAGGCTTGGTCCAATACGTTAAAGCGGTGGAAATCTAGTCATTCTTGCTCCAGGTTTTATCTTTCAAAGCTCCATTCCAATATATGAAAAACTTGGTGTCACAAAATTGCAGCTGGACTTAAATATTATTTTCTCCTCCATGATTAATTTCCCAACAGTTGGCACTTCCGCGAAAGAAAAGGGACGTCAGCCCTACGCCAGTACCAAATCCAAATCCCTGACTGGTCAAAGTTCAACCGGGTTTAACTTTTAATGCGCCTTCAAGCAAGTTTTGTAAGTAGATCACAAAAAAGTTCAAAGAATTGTGCCCAACAACCGTTGACCCTCAATCAAATGATAAAATGACCAATCAGTGTGTCAATAAAAGCATGTGGTGCTCAATGGCCACGACCTCGAACGTTTTTCAGATTTAATTATCAGGCGGCTGGGTAACTCGGTTGGTAAGGTAGAAGGCTGGGTAGCTCGGTTGGTAAGGTAGAAGGCTGGGTAGCTCGGTTAGTAAGGTAGAGGGCTGCCACGCAGGGATCCAGGGTTTGATTCCAGAGGGGAATAAACAATGGTACTGGAGCAATGACCATATCAAATGGTGAGCAATTCACATCACCCAGTGCCTCCCGAGCGCGGTTCAGCTGCAGATCACCGCTCCCCAAATGGGAGTCAGATGCGGAAAAGAATTTCCCATTGTGGGATGAATAAAGTTTAATAAAATAAAAAAATAAAAATAAAAGATTCTCTCTTACAGTGGAAAACTTTCCATAGAAAGTTTGACTCAGACCGACTCGGATCAATCCCTCCTACATGGCTCCTACATGGCTATGTAGGAAAATTGCGCCCGAGTTGGCTTCCTTTCGCTGGAGCCAGATATAAGGGGTTTTCTATGGGTGACTTCACACGCGCTCAGTCCAGTTCTCTCATATACTGTGCATGCTAGTGATGCGTGAGCGTTTTTAACAAGGAAGCTCAAAAAGGGCATATTTGCGGGTTTACATAGACTTTTCAGGATAAGTAGTTGCTTGAATGCACGTTGCTCAGGATAGTGTGAAAGTAGCTTCACATGAACAGAAAGGAAAAACGCTCTTTTTAATGCACATATTCAAATGTAGCAGTTTTCTTATTCAATGTTATGCAAATCTTGGTTATATTAAGAGTTTTCTGCCTTTGAAGGTATTTGTTGTGTTTTCTGTGCAGAATAATTAACTGGATTGCTGTCATGAGCAATATATTCCAGTAGAGTTGCTCCTACTTTCAACAGCATTTATGTAACAGGAGAACTCGGACCAATGCAGTTTGCTGGATGTCACACCGGTTCACCCCGAGAACTGATGTCTCACAGTGACTCACAGAAAAACCAAACCCAGTTTAATGGAAAATGACACGGATTCCAACATTTCACCTTCTGTCCACGATTATTATTAGCCTTTCTATTGTGAATTTGGCAACATAAATGCTATCTGAATGCAGATAACGGTCAGCTTTCACTCCTTCACAGCAGTGTGTAAGAGCCACAGCAAGTCAGTGGCCTGTGGAGAAACATAAATCTCAGTCTCTACATGAGAGATATACACCACTAGTACAATTCCCACCTTCCTCTCAAGAGAAGAAAAAAATTATTGCACCATTTACAAAAACAAAAACGTTCAGTTTTATTAAATTTAAGTCACAGTTGCAGAAAAGCATGTTGGAAAATATGACAAAAAGGCTCCCCTGGAAACAAACAGTTGTTTCTTTAACAAGACTTCAAATAAGAAAAACATTTATGTGTTTTATCTCACAATCAGGACAGGAAAATTCAAATATGGAAAACCAATTTAAAATTTAATAAAGAAATATTACATGGTAAGCAAGTGAGTTTCTCCGGAAAATATCAGTAATTTGATTCAGACTAAACACAGAAACCAGGATTTTTGTGTTAAATTACTCATAGTGTCGTTTCTTTTATATCATTGTCATGCATGTCAGTGTTAATCTGGTAATTCAACTAATCCTTGGATTTAAATTGAGTTCCTATAAATTTACCACCACTGTGGTTTATGGTGTGTGTAATTCACCATAACTGAATGTTTTTTACACAATCTTCTTTTTTCCCTGTCCAACCCTAAAGTCAAAATATTATTAAACTAACTGATGAATGAATCTTGATTGTCATTTTAACTGGAACAAGAAAGAAAAAGTAAAATCATAATTGGTTATATTTGAACAGATATATGACAAAATTATTTTGAATAATTTGTTAAGAGCTTTATGGGACCATTTTAGAATGGAACCGCTCAAAATACTGGACCGGACCGGACTGTAGCATACCGTATCGCTCAGTGGAAACGGGGCATAGTGAGAGCTCTCTGGTCTCTGTGTGACTGGAGCAGGAGCTTGGTATGCATATTGGCAGTAAGTTGGACGTATTTCTGGTGCACGTTGGACTATCATCAATTCTGTTCATAATCTTTACGGCAGGGCTGCTCAATCCCGGTCCTCAAGATCTACAGTCCTGTTTTTTTAGCTTTCCCTGCACTGCCTGCTGCTGATTATCTGGACCCGGTGTGTTTATACAATCTGAGTGTGGAGACATCTGATTAAACTAATCAGCAGCTAACAGGGCTTGGAGATCTGGAAAACAGTTAGGGTGGTAGATCTTGAGGACCAGGAATGGCAGCCCTGCTTGACAGGCAGAAATTTCTGGGCACAGCCAAAGGCCAGAGAAGGTCTGGTTTAGGGACCATAAGATTTCCTCTCTGTTCTTTGTACTTCATGTCCTGTTGGCTTCATCGAGCTGAGACCTCATTGCCAATTGTGAAGTTGTTGGGTTCAGGGCCAGCACCACCAAGACGGAGGCCGTGGTTCTTGACTGGAAAAAGGTCGTTTTTCTCCTCTGGGTGGGTGGAAAACTCCTGCTCCAGGTGGAGGAGTTTCAGTATCTTGGGGTCTTATTCACAACTTAGAGAAGATCTGCTGTTCTTGGGTCATTCAGTCTGTTTTGGGGAAAAGGGAGCTAGGGTTAGGGTTAGGGGTTAAAAAGTGAAACTCTAAATTTGCCATTTGATCTTAGTTCTCATACTCACCTATGGTCATAAGCTCTGGATTGTGGTTGAAAAACAGTATATAAGCAGCCGAACAGAGTTTCCTCTGCAGGTGGCTGGGCGCTCCCTGAGAGATAGGGAGAGGAGCTTGGTCACCTGAAGAGAGCTTGGAGTAGAGTCCCTGCTTTTCTACATCAAGAAGAGCCAGCTGACGTGCCCCAGGCATGGTCCAGATGCCTCCTGGACTCTTCACTGTGGAGGTGATCCAGGCATGTCCCACTGGGCGGAAACTCCAAGGAGGGACTACATCTCTCAGTTGGCTTGGGAACGCCTCGGGATTCCCCCCAGAGAAGCTGGAGGAAGTGGCAGGGAGAGGAAAGTTTGGGGATCTTTACTTAGATGTCTTAGTAAACGTTTTAGCTATCCTCCAAGAGGCTTTCTCAAATGGTGTTTAGAGGTGCTTTACATGTTCCTATAAAAGGCATTTAAGTAACTACCCTTCATTCTCTAGGCTTGGCAATATACTTTTGAAATCTTTTAAATTGTTTTGTCCTCAGCTCTGGAACAAAAACTGCTTCTTGTAAACCTTGCTTAAACCCTCTTTTTTTCTGGCTGAGAGACACACTTCAATATTCAGGAGTTACCACTTTATTTCAGAATGGAGAAAATCCATATAAAGAAAAGGTGAAATGCCTTCTATCATAAGAAGCAAACTAAGTCCAGTTGACTTTTTTTTTAATCTACTACTGTTAACAATGCTCACCATAAGTTCTAACTTTTATTTTGAATCAGCTATTAATGTTTCATCAATGTGGTCAAATATTTAGATAATCTTGTGTATGTAATCTGATTTTTTTTTTAAAAACACATTATTTTATCTTTTATTTTTGCGAATCTCTAGCCTGTTTCCCAGTTTTGGATTTCCTGTTGAATAAAATTGAACTGAACTGAACTGAGCTGAGCTGAGCTGAGCTGAGCTGAACTGAGTTGCATGGAAAGGAACGGGGCATTATTCATCCTGCAGAGGAGAAATTTACCAGGACTAGCCACTCAAAGGAAAAACGATTCCCAACACAAAATGAGTAACAACACAAATGACTGATCACTAAGTAAGTCAAACAAGCATGAATAGATAAATAAATGTTTTTTTTTTTAAACTTTTGATGGCCATTTTACCTCTGCTCTTCAGTCTGCCATGGACTCTGGAACTCACCTACCTGCTCGGACCTTGGGCCCTGAGCAACCCACAACCTGCTCTGGACCGACAAGGTTTGTCTTACATTAAATTGTATGGTTGTTCTCATCATCACGTCATCTCCTTCCCTCTGCACATGACAGCAGATTTCACAACTCTTTGAAATCTCTCACTTTAGAACACATCTCAATATTTTACATTCCTCTTGAACATGTTCTTCCCTTTACTTCTTCAGGTTTCTCTTGATTTTAAGATTTCTCTGAGACTGGTGTTTTTAGGCAGATCAGGGGTTGTTTGTTTGATCCACACTAAAGCTATGATGTGCTGCTTTGACCTGTGCTAAAGACGCTGACTCATAGTAATGAAATAAATGTTGGTGTGCACCAAACAGGTTGGTGTAAATAAGCACAGCAGCTCCCGCCATGCATGTCAAACACCATCAAAACAATAGAAACAACTATTACTCTTGAGGACAGACAGCTAAGTAAAATGGAAGTAAATAAATAAATCATTATGAATTTTCAAAGTTCCACATTTTTTCTGTTGAGGTGTTGTTTTCCTCTGGATATTTCTCTTTTTATGAGTGGATTATTTTTGTTGTTGGGAACCATTAATTAAAAGCGTCTTCTGACAAAAACCTTGTACACAATGTTGGCTTAATGATATCTCTTTTTTTGCACAAAATTGTATTTGGACATTTTCAATCCCCAAGGTGTCCTAACTATTCAATTGTATATTAATATTAAATTAAATATATCATTTAGTTTCCAATAGTTCTTCCTAATGTGGCATTCTGTGTGAGGGGCATTTTTTTATAGTTAATTACCCCTCTGTATGTTTCCAAATTACAGCTTGGCATGCTCCAGATATAATCTCTTCTCTTATGTATGTTGTGGTGCTTTGCTGCTTCTACAGGGAGCGATTCAGCGTGTTTGTGAAGACAGGCGTTGCGCTGTTTGGGAAGTTTTTCCTCTGAAAATGTAAAACAGGCAGAGAATGAATAACAAGCCCAGATATTTATATCAGCGCTGCATAATTTGAGTTCCGTAAATGTCATTTGTCTCGCCCTTCTCATTTTTCACATGGATGTCTAACTATTGTCTCCCTCTTTTCTTTCTTGAAACTTTCTCTTTTTTGCCAATCTTTCCTTCCTGTATTTTTCTTTGTTTTTATGTCTGTGTTGTTTCCTGTCCTCACGGCTGCATGAGAATGCCACTTTTACCCCCTGCATACTCTTCTATTATTTTCTCCCTTTTTATTCTGTAATTTAGGTCATGCACTGAGTATAAAACTGCACACAGCTGGCCTAAAAACCCCTGTCTCCTGTCCCCTCCCCTCAGTATCTCTTTCCCTCTCACAAACACACACGTGCATGATGAATAGCATTATTTCTCTGGTGCTCACTGGTGCACGCACTTATCTAGTTTGTCTTATGAATCTGGGCTGGATTTCACACTATGAAAATATAAAATGTTATTCCTGTTTTTCCATCATTCAGCTTTAAAAAAAAATGTGCTTATTTAACATATTCTAATAAAAAAAATAAAAATTGTAATGCTTTTTTTTTTCCTGATTCCATCTGGAAATATTTATTTTTGGACATCAGCACATCAAGACTTTTGTTGATATTCTTACAAAAAACTTCATATGAGGGAATATTTGCTTGCCTCTGACTGTATTTATCCTTTTTTATGGGGCCAGAATGGCAAAAGTCAGCAACAGAAAAACCAAATTGCCCATTCGAGTTCTATAATCAGTCATTTTAATCTAATAATGTGGCCGGTGCAGAGAACACACGGTCACACACAGATGCATGCACACTCTGCGGGCCTTTGGGTTAAGACAGAGACACAAAAGCTTAATCACATAATCCTCCATCAAATAATAAAATACACCATTTTGGGTTGGAGCAAGAGCAGCACTGATACCAAAGAGAAAAACAGAGAAAGAAAAGTTTCAGAGAAAGTTTGCCAGGAAACCAGAAAGGATGACGGGGAGAGGGAAAGGAACTGAAAAAGACATAGCAAAAACTGAAGGGATGGAGGTGTGGTATGGAGTAATACCTTAGTCAACAGCATCTGCTAAAATATACCATGCAATATTAATAAATTACACTTTTCATACAATAAGACCTCATTTAAAAGGAAAATGGTCAAACAAAACCCAAAAATCTAAATTTCAAAAATATTAAATAGCAAACTTCACATCTTTCGATCTGAGAACAAAAAGGCAGACCTTAAAACCATGTGATGATGTATGAATGCAGCCTGTGGAAATAAATATTTCAGACATTTTTTTCACCTGTTTTTAAAAATAACTCAAACAAATCCAAGGATGTTTTTCTTACCAATGCAAGCAGTTTTGAGTTTTGTTTATCAGAGTAATAACTCAACTCAAGTCAGGCATTTTACATGTTAATTAAATTGTCAACCTCTGAAGAATCTGGAGTACAAGCCACATTTCCATTTCTATTTACCGGTATACAAGAGGTTGAATGCAGGTATCAGCTGCAGCCTTTTGGGCTTTTAAATAGCAAAATCAAAACTGAGATAAAAACTTGATGTACATGCTTGAGTTTTTTATTATCTCATATATTGCCATACATAATTTTATATTGACATTTGCAATGTATAGTAGCTAAAGCTGTTGAAATATTCCCAAAGCGCCACTGCTCCACATGCTTATTTTTAGTTTGGCACAGTTTGGATATTGGATTAAAAAACATTTTAATTGAATGATTAGGCTGTGATTTAACTTTGTATATAAAAGGATAATGGACTAATAGAAAGTGCTTTTTTTGTTCTAGTCTCAAGTAGAGTCATCCAGAGTGTTCCGGACTGAACATTACTACCAAACAGATTTAATTTTGATACACAAGTTCACAATTTTGCTCAACATAATTCCCTTTCACAACAAATTATTTTTGTCCACTACGCATCTAAAAAAAAACCACATTATTTTCACATATTCAGTTCTTCAGATCAGACAAATGTGGGTTATTGATGATACAAATAATGAAATATTGTCACAAAAAACTAAAAAAAAAGCTTTTGTAACATAAAAAAACAGGAAATTGCCTTAAAAAAAATCAGTCACAGTTAAGAATTTAAATTGTATTTTCTTTTTGAAGATTGATTGGATTTTGAGTAAATGATGTTGTTTACTCTACATTTTTGTCTTGTCAGTTCCATTTCCACTTTCACTCATTAAACCGTCTGCAGAAGTATGTGCACATGATGAATAGTTTTACTTTACTTAATGGATGCAATCCTTCACCCTTCCTCTCACCGATGACAGCTGGCTCCTTAAATAAGATTAAGCAGATATAAAACATATGGATTTAAAAATAATGAGTGATAAATAACTGATAAATAACTGCTTTAAAAGGTTATAAAATAGTCAACAAATGGAGTCTTTTGAGCAGAACCCTGTGTATGATGACAAAATCTTTTTGTGTTTCGAAGGTTAGAGAAAAGTCTAATTCTTATGCCTAAGAAATGTGATCGTTATCTCCAAGAAGATAAATGGTCAGAAATGTGTTTAAGGGCTGATTTTAAATTAGTTTTAAGCGATCAAATTTAAACGTGAAAGTGAACTCCACTCAGGACAGAGTTTAATAATGAAGAGGCTCTCAGTGGTTAAATCTGCAGTTATGGATCACAGGAATGGAAGCAGCTCTGCAGGAGGTTCTTTTAAGTCCTCACTGTGTTCTCTTTTTTTTCCTTTTTATCAATCGAGGCGCGTCCCCGCAGAAAGGCGAGGCTCATTATGCGTGCGCGCGCAATCACGGCATGCGCCGGGCAGCTGCCGCCATATGCCGCCCTTAGTGTGTTTGAACGTGGGGGCTTTTCCAGCAAGTGGGTTTCTGTCATTGAACTGCCGGCCTGTTTGAACACACACACACACACACACACACACACACACACACACACACACACACACACACANCACACACACACACACACACACACACACACACACACACACACACACACACGTCCATCACCCCCACCCTCTATTAAATATGCATCCCTGCTAAATCACTTCCATCGTGGACAGATGAGCAGAATGCTAGTGACCACCTGCTGTGCTGTTAAGGATCTCTCTGGTTTGGGGGGGGTTTGCTGGAAGAGGGGGGTGTCAGCCTGTGGCCTGCCCCATCACAAATACAACCCCCCTCCATTTCCCCCTGTGGGATAGATCAACAAAAAAGACTGAGGGCAGGAGGCAATTAGAGAGGAGTATTTTGCGAGAGCAGAAACCCAATGAGGAGGCAAACGCCCTTGTTTGTACAGAATTTACTGGCCACTGCTGTTTCTTTTTGATTTTACATCTCTGTGTCAGACCAAAAACGAAATCTAAAAAAAAAAGAAAGAAAGAAAAATAGAGAGAGATTGGGTGAGTGCATGTGAAGCTGTAGTCCACCCGGACCTGGTGAACCCCTGTGAAACCTCCTCCATAATACACATGCACGGTGCACACCCAGCCTCTCTGGCTGTTCCCATGGAAACCCACACCGACAGAAAGCACGCCGGCCTCTGCCGGCAGGCTCGCAGTGGTGTGGAGACTTCCTGCAAGGAGTCAGCACGTTATTGATCCATTAGCACATGGGTGTCAGCTGGCTGACCAAACACACACACAAACACACACCATGAGCACAAAAACAGCTCCAATGAAGTCACTCTCAGCCCTTCCTCTACAGAACTGACCCAACAGCAGACACTTTGTGGCTTGGAATATATTGTATTAGTTGTCTTTTCTGAGAAATGGTGCATTTTCAGCCTACAGGCGTGTCACTTTGTCTTCAAGCTTTAAAATAGGATTAAGAGGTCTACTGAACAAATCTGAGATGTCGGAGGTTTCATCAAGTCCAGCTGGTGCAGATCTATAAAAATGACCTTTAAAACTTTTTTTGCAATACCTTACAATAATTCCACAATAAACCTGAAACTGTACACAAATTCTAATTTTAATTATAAATTTGTTTTTTTTATTGCAAAATAAATACCAATTGAGAATAAACTGTTTTTATGTTCTATTAAATAGATTAAAACTATACTGACAAAATGAAATTATATCAATCCAAAAACAAAGCAAAGACAAGTTAAGACCGTTTGTCAAAAAAAGAAATAAACATTAACCTTAAAATGTTCCAAGTATTTACTCCTAGGAATATTATAATTTTGTGTCATGACTCTTGTTATGCTTTTTTAAACCAAAAATTTTCAAGCTTATAATATTAGCATCAATTCTTCAGTGATTGGCAAATTCACCAGCAGAGACCACTAAGGGTTAAAGGAAAAGGATTGTTTTTTTGTTTTCTTACTTGTGATTACAAACTTGGATAGATATTTATTACTGGTTTCTAAATGTGGTAACTGGTTATAACATTTGTTTCAATGCAGACTAATCTACATATTTATTAAAAGTAAATTCTCATGTTAGTGCTACCCTTATGAAATACTATGAAATACCACAGTTAATGTAGTGAATACAAAGAATTCCCAGGACGTAAAAATCCAATATAATGAATTCCATGTATCCAGCATGACCTCCAGGTCGTTGTGTAAATGTTAAAATACAACCCAAGCAAAGCCATTTTGGGAAAACTCTGTGTCAGCTGGAAAAAATTTGAGCTGCATCTGTCGTTTGTAATCATTTCTGGTAGCAGAATGTTTCACATCTGGTTATTTTAAGCTTGTCCTATTAGCCAGATCAAGCTGCATTATTTTCCTGTTCAGAGACAAACATTTATAAGGTGTTGTCTGCTCTAAATTAGCTTTAAATGGGCTACAGAACAAAGACCAGCAGAATAGATGAGCAGTTAGATCCAGCAGTTTCTGACCCACATCTACAGGAGGAATAGCACTTTTAAATTACACTTTTTTTATTTTATTTATTTTTTTACTTCTGCTGCATCCTATCATAGCATCACCTGACTAAAGTAAGAAATTAAACTTCTTGCTTGAGAAATAAATGACTAAAAAGGCATATTTTTACATACATTTAGTCTGTTTTCTCTTTTTTTTTCAATAGATGCAGATTTTCTTGATGTTTTATATGGGTGGGTGTAAATTAGTTTTCCTAATAACTGAAGCACTGTTGTATGTTTACTTGATAGTATAGCTATTTACTATGAAACTAATCTGAATTATCTTCATAAGGACTGATAAATAATATGTATGTTTCTACATGGATAACGGATCTTCTAGAATAGCCACCATGAAAAAAAGAATAACACGCAAAGAGTTGAATTTAAATTAGTGCACTTTCTACTCTATTTTAAGAACTTAGTTGAAGATTGAATGTTAAAATCTATTTTTCAGAGGAAATGGAAGTCAATAAACTTCAATTTTAAGATTTTTGACTTCCCTTTCTTATGAAAAATAGATTTCAACATTCAATCTTCCACTAAGTGGTATTACTTAAGCACAAGGATAGACATTACCACTAAGAAAATCGACATCCATGTGCATTAAAAAGGCTACTTTTTTCCATTAATATGTAAACAGGAAGCTTTCCTCTCACAAAAAACCCCACACACCAGTACTTTACTGCTTTCTTACAGGCAGGCGGCATTTCTTTGGGATAGTAGTTTGAAAAAGCCAAGTCAAAATGCTTTACAGAGGCGTCACCGCATACATTTATGGAAAAAGAGATATTCTGACCTGTATAGTGGAATTCCCACAATTCTAGCTTTCCCTTTAAGGGAAGTGACAGAAACCAGCAGGCATCCAATTCAATATAATGAATAACTATTTCCTAAAGCTTATTCATATTTAATGTAGTTAATTGGATTTACATTTCTGGAAGATTAAACAGCTTAAGAGCTGCAAAACATGCTTTTTGTCTAAAATGGTCAAATCAATGATTTGTTAAATCTGCGTTTTACCTTCCATGAGTTTTCATGCAGCTTTGGTTTAGGGTGAGATTCAAAAAACGAACATTTCATGGAAAGCTGTCGCACATGTTTTCATCCAACCATATAAAATAAAATGCATTGATTTGATTCTTTTTATCTACCACAGCAGTTTAACTTTCTAGCCTTCTCTGCCTCTTTCCATGATTCCGCATGTCCCCCCCCCCCCCCCCCCTGATGTCAGAGCTCCACAGGGTCCTGTTGTAACCGTCCATCACTCGTATTCGTTCAGTGTTTATAGTCCATCCAGCCTCTCTGATCTATTATAAATAGCACTAAGTGGCACAGCACTCCCTCCTCGCTGCCTCTTAACACTTCCATCTATTAGACTCCCTGCTCGGCCCAGTTAATCTGACTCGTTGCTCTGAAGTAATATAAAAGCAAAATAACTAACGTGTAGGTGTCCTGCTTCTTTAGTCTGCATTTACAAATGCAATAAATACATGTAAATAATTCCAAGGTTTGGAGGATGTCCTGATTTCGGAAAGGGGGATTGCTAAATTGTATCTTAAATTTTATCTTAGATGCTAATTGTTTTGACTTTTTCATTTATTATTTAGGGCTTTGCAAGGACACGGTGCTAATTCAAGGTCTTCCGTTCTTTGATGCCATCTTCAGTTAGTCTGTGTCAATCAACGCACAGAGGTGTAAAGGAATTTTAAGTTATTATTTTATTTTGAAGATATATAGAGAAAAATTACGAATATTTCTTGTGAATTTATTAATATGTACTTATTTAAAAACTTGAAATAACATTTACTTTATCTTAGATGACAGTCTGGGTCATTTCCTGTTAAACAGGGTCTTTATCCTCTTTACATTCATATGTTCTGACAAAGTTGCTGGTCATTTGTAATTAAGTGAGCTTGCGCTAGAAGCTGATAATTTTCCTCACCATGCCTAATTTTCTGCCTGCTGGATTGCTGTCTGGATTTTCTGCACTGGGATAGAATGGAGGCTTTTAATACCCCAAGGGCCTTGAAGGACAAACAAGGATAATAATTTTTTTTCTTTCATATTCTGTCATTTGGGGTGAACATTTTAGCACCATTTGTAATATTTAGCCCCATTTTTTTTAATTTAACATAAAGTACTAACGGTATTAGTTATTATTCATAAGCTCACATGCCTCCATTTTTCAGATCTCACCCTGAAAAAAAGTAGAACTAACTCTAAATCTAAAATAAAAATACACTTCATTTTCTAAAACTATTGCACAAACAGAGAGAACACCATCATTATTGTTCATTTCTGACTGTGTCTAAAAAAGCAGAAATTAAACGTGGTAAATTCCCTGGGAGGAGAGCTGGATTTGACGCTACATTTTTTAAAATTCAGTTTGCATAGGAGGGCTACAATGGGGTCGGAAAACCTTTTTTGATCTGCAGACTCAAGCTTTTGTATCAACAATTATCTACCTGATAGAAGGCGTTAAAGGCAGGTTGGACCTTTCTGACGGCAAAAACCGAGGAACCTTCTGCGATTCACCTGGAAAAACCCTCCTCCCACCCAAACATGTGACTCTGAGGGGGTAAACTGAGCGACAACCATCTCCCTATTTTCTCACGCTGCCTAGTCTCAGCTTGTCTAGACATCCTCTTCCTCCCCTCACACGATCCAAATCCTGTTAGCTGTCCCGGCCTGTGCCACCATAACCTACATAGCATCGTAATCGCATTCACTGACTGAGGGAAGATGTGGGGGGGGGCAAAAGAGAGGGAAAAATGACAGCAAATCCTTGTGACAGAAAGGATGGAGGGGAAGTTCAGACACTCAGAGTGGGGAGGGAGAGCATTTTCCTTTTTGTGCTTCCAATTCATTCTTGGAAAAGAAGGATGTGCGTTTTGGAGTGCCATTTGCTGTGGCAGAGCTCCAAGCTGCTATCAGCCAAAAAGTTAAGAAAAATGGCAGAGTTACAAACTGACTGGAATCCGCACGTAAAAATTCTGCAGCATTTTTCACCGGAGATGTTTGTTTAACTTACACAGCAGTGGTTACAGCTCCATTAAGCTGGCAGAAAGAGGGGATTGTTTTTATGTTTATCTTTGATGTTTAGGCACCTACAAGAGGCAGCAATTATAATTCGGTTGCAATGCTATCATCACTTCGACATTAACTTTCACAGTTGAAACAGTTTATTTTCATTTGATTTACTTAGACTCTCACTCCGATCATCTTTTGATCTGTTTTCAAAGCATTCACAATGTTTTTTAGTTATGAAAATGCAGAGTTTAGCCAAAACTATATATATATATGTATATATATTAGTAATATTCTGGGATACAGTTTTTGCAGAGTGGCGGTAGTTCATTAAAAGTATGCCTCTGAGTTGTGGGTGGAACCACTGGCGGCAACCCCGCCCCCCTTCCCCTCTCTGTTGCTAAGAACTCTGAACAGGGAGCATGTGGCCCGCCCAGCGTATTGTCTACGTCACAAATACCATGTTTTTCAAACAACCTTTTTTTGTCAACACTTTGAATAAAGAAATACTCAGAAATGCTATTTTTATCTTCATTTTCTTCAGTGTTCTCCATCATCTGAAAAATGCTTCAAGAACATGTTAAAAACACCAAACACACCATTTTCACCATGAGTGGGTCTTTAATAGAAGCATGCTTAAACATATTTTTGCAAATATGGGGATTTTTGACACTGTCCTGCAAAAAATTCTCCTTTTTATGGAATAGACAATGTTGTAAAAGATTGCTTTTGTAGCAGGATGAGTTAATTGGGCTCCCAGGTGTAGGCACTCCAGTCCTGGTGCTGCTAATTAGCACCAGGCCACCTATATAGCGGGACGGAGCTGGCTTCTGCTCATTCCTGCCTGAGACTGCCTCCCTGGGTTCCTGCACCTGGAAGTGCAGTGCCGTGGATGTCACCACTCCAGGTCGTACAGCCGGTGGGCTTGTGACTGGGGTGGAGGCGAAATGGGAACGGAGCGCATCGCTCCAGTTCCTGGTGATATCCCCCACTGACTGGTATGTGTGCAATGTGTGCCTCTTCGCCCTGCATGTCCTCTGGTTGCAGAGGTAATGCCCTGCTGCCTGTTTTCTGGTTTGCCTCCACAGGGTGATTGGTGGAGCCCGCTGCTGCTGCTTTGCTTTGCTTTTATCGTTTTTGCGGTGATTTCTCTGTCCGGGTCCCACCCCCGCCACGACGGAACCGGTTGGAGCGAACGCCCAGCTCACGGAGACCTCTCGTTGCTGTGGCATCTCACCGGACTGTGGACGACTCCCACCAGCTGATCGGCGGTGGTTGGGCGGCTTACCAGCGCCCCGGAACACTAATCATCTTTTTAATCTTTATTTTTAATTGTGTCTTTTATTGATATTGTCAATTTTATTCTTGTTTCAGGAGGTAGGAGGCCGAGGTGGTGGACTGCTGTGTCTGGTGGTGGGTCCCAGTGTGCTGTGTGGTTTCCCTCACGTGTGCAGTGATTCACAAAGGGGTGTTTGCTTTGTTTTTACGCTGTTTTTAGCCACCTCGGTAAGCTCCTCCTCCAGAACATTTTTTAACTGACTTTTATCAAGGATTGTTTTATTAAAAGGTTTCTTAACATTGTTTTTAACTGAATTCTAATAAATTATATTTTAAAACAAACCACAGCCTCTGCCTTGGTTTAGAGCAGGACCTGCACCTGCCCTACTTTAGAATATTTTCCTGGGGCTCAGCAGCCCCAGGTGGCGTTGTCAACCAGTTTTCTCGTGCTGCCACACTTTCACCTGTCCAATTGAAAATGTCACATAAATTGTTTACTTGGTTCTAGTTTTCTGTATTCAGTTAGTAGCTTTTTTCTGCTGACATGCATTTTGCTATGAATCATCACACCTTCGTCCCCTTTAGTTATTTACCCACTTAGCATGTCTATGCTTTTTCTAGCTCCTGAAGTCTTTGTGGACATTATCTGCTGTCAATGGTAAGTTCAATCAGTTTCACATTTTGTCTACATTAAAATAGAGGTATTTTTTTCACTTCAGTAGTTATTGAACCTTTTTACTGCATGCATTTGAGTCCTGACTTTAAAAAGTTGCAGTGCAGGAAAAGAGAAATAAACTAAATGTAGCCCCCAAAGTCCATTATTTTGCCTTTTAACACTTTAAAACAACTCCACAAATGTTCACGCCTATCACTAAAAAAGGTTACCATGCAGACATCAGTCAGCTGAAAATACGAAACAAGACTCTTAACGGACAGATGGACAGCCAACCGCGGGACGGGCCTCCCTGAAAGCCCACATGTGCGGATGCTGAGCCACACAGTGCACATAGGCGTGGGCGTGCACTTGGCTGCTTGTCTGGGCGCTGAAGCAAGGCACCCCCGACTGACGCGCCTAGTGCATCTCCTCCCATCAGCCGCAGGGAGAAATTAGATTTAATTTGAGCCGTGTCTGGAAAAAAAAGAAGAAAAAAAACAAAACTACACCACCCAGACAGTTGTATTGCCTAAATCAGCGGTGAATGGCAAGAAAAGGAAATGATTTTTGGAGGAAATTCGAATTCTACAAATTTGCATAATGTAATTTCTTTTCCAGTCAACATCATGATATGGATCTGTCTATTTAGCCATCCCCAAATTAGAGTTAAATTGAGATGATTGTCAGATTGTGTGAAAGTGCCTGCTACTGGAATTAATCACAGTAATCCTTTAATACGGTTTTGAGAGACAAGAGATAAACAAACGTGAATCTCTGGGCTGGACTTTGAGTGTGAGTGCGTGACTCAGGGAAACATCAATGATGATGGGAAAGATTACGTCACCTTTTCTTGAACTAACCTCAGACATGTCGTTAGAGTGGACCAAGTGCAGCCCCACACGGAAATGAGAAAGCCTGTCAAACGAAACATTTGCAACAAAAATACTAATTTATTCATGTAAATTGTGTTTTTGGTGTTTTTAACATGTTCTCATGGCATTTTTCTGAGGGACACATATTAAAAGGTTAAGCTTAAAATTGAATTTTTGAGGATTTCTTGATTCAAATGGTTGTGAATGAGGAGCAGATGAAGAAAGTGCCGTTTGAAAAATCTTGTAGGAGTGACATAGAAGCCCCTAGCTCTGTGCTCCGCTCCATTCTGATGCATAAAAACTCAAGTGTTAATGCAACACTTAAAGAGTTGATTTTAACTCTGAGCAAGATAACATGGTCCTTATACCCAGTGTTAAAGTGACACTAAAATAGTGTTGAATTTTCAGAGTTAACAAAACTCTTGGTAGTTAATAATTGACACTATCTGTACAAATTTAACACTAAAAAGTTTTGAATAATCCCCACAAAGTCGTTTTTACTCTGCACATTTTAACTCCAAGCATTAACATCAATACTTGGAAAATGGGAGTGGGGCCATACACTTCCTGTTGTTATAATAAGTCTGGAAGAGTCTGATCAGTATGACTACCAAGATATGACACTACATGGGGACTGTCTGCTGTGTGCAGATAAATAGATTGATTGACGTCTTTGTTGTCCTCGTCCAAGCAGGCATACAGCTCCAAACTGTACAAGGCGAACGCTCAAGCGTTGCTCATCATTTTTTTTGCTGGTAATGTTAGGTTGAGGGTGTGAGGGGGCTGTAAACTATATAGCAGGAAACTACATCAACTCCTCGCCAACAGTCCAACGCACAATTCAGAGACAAATTTCTAATGAACTTCTGCCGCTCTGCAGAAACTATGTCCTGAAAACAAAACATTTTTATTTTGCCTAAACACGGCATAATCAGAAATAAAAGACCACTGGGAACGCTTCGAAAATAGATCAGAAGATGTATGCACTTTTCAAAGCTTGGACAGTCGTTTTATTTCATCATCCTTTTGATTGAAGATTCGCATGAATGTTACTTAAGAGATTTGGATGGGATCTTGGGCTATTTCTCTCCCAGTTGTAGGTTTGCCTGCAGTCCATCTCTTCGGATCCCACCATTATGACATACAAGGGAAAGGGGGAGGGGTATAGAGAGCAGAAAGCGTGATGGTGCGTGTGTGCGCATGGATGCGTGGATGGAAGGATGGAGAGTAGCCGACCACAGGGCTGCGCTATTGCTGATAGAAGGGCTGATAGAAGGGTGCGCGCATCGCACACACTGAGGGACAGCGTGTGTGAGCCAGCCAGGCAGGCAGTCAGTGTTGAGTGTGTGAGCCATGTTGGATGTAAGTGAATGGGAGGAGAGATGCTGCCGCCACGCCGCTCCTAGCGCTCACGCCTCGAGCTCCACGGAACACAGAGGGTAGATGCCAACTCTCCGGGCCGAGAGAGACAAGGGGGAGCCTGGGGGAAGGTGTCAGGCGGCGCTGGCGCTCCTGGAACTGGCCACCGAGCTGGAACGAGGGACGGAGAGAAGTACCGGAGAGAAGGAAACTCAAGGGTGAAAGCCACTCTGACAGGGAAGAGGAGAAAGTAGGGAAAACCCAGAGAAAGGAAAAGACTAAATGGCTGCACCGCTAACGGGCTTCACCCCGCTCCTGCTCTCCTTTCTGGCTCTCCACCTGCTTCTCCTCGGTCCTTTGTTAGCCTTCACCTCGAGGAGGGTGAGTTTAGGAGGGGCTTCCAACAGATGGACCCGGGGCCTCTGTCATCGAGAAGCCTGCAAAGTGGACCAGCAGCGACAGCCGCATCGGTGCGAGGATGCAGGGGAGTTGCCGAGGGGAGGCGGGAATCTGAGCGCATGCAGGTGGACCGTGGAGTGGATACAGCCCGAGGGATGCTCTGGACTGAAGCGCAGGTGGGGGCTAAGAGGTGGATATCAGTGGGACGGGTCGAGATGGGCGCGGAGAAAAAGGCTGAAAGGAGTCGGGACGTTTTGTGGGCGCGCAGACGGTGCTCCGTCACCGGCTCCTTCCCTTCCCCATGCTGGTCTCAGGAGCGGCAGGGCGAACTCTGATGGCGTCGGCGCAGAGGAGGGAGTTCGCAGAGGGGAGGTGGAGAGGAAGGGCGTTGTTTCGCCCCCTTCTTCACCTGCTTTCACCTTTGTGCTGATGAAAAACGGGAAAAAAAGGGCAGTACAAAGGACTAAAACGTGCGCGCAATGCTGCCCGGCGCTGAAGCCACACCTCGCCGAACGTGGAGCTGCCGGAGCCTTTGTGCACGTTTCTGGCATTTGCACCGGACCCGGAAGTAGACACTTGAAGAGGGAAAGGGTTCGGAAGAGGGCTTCTGGGGTCAGGGGGCTGTCGGTCAGCTCTTCAGGATCTTGGCATGTCCGTCGTGTAAACTGCAAGACCCAAACCCTCGTGCTGACCAACAAGCTCACACCTGGCTGCTTCCCATCCTCTACATCTTGGCGCAAACCCCCTCTGTCTGGATATAATTTACCTCACATTGATACTTCAAGCAACATCTTTAAATGTAACCACGTCTTAACTAACATTTCAGACTGTATTTGGGCAACAAAGCAGAGAAACGTTTGCATTTGTCCAACTCTTGAATCCTCTCAGACCGCTCTCACTGATCTTTTGGAGCAACAAGCTGCTGCAGCTGTTCGGGGCTGTGTTGGCGTGGAAAGGAAGCCTGGTAATTGTTCTCATTTTGGAAGGCACAGTCTTATCGATCCCAACAGCAACAGAGAGGGGGTTGATGACAGCTGGATGACTGGGTGCATTATGAGCAGGAAGAAGGGGAGAGAGGGAGGTGAGGCAGATGTTTGGGCCAAAACTACACATAAATGTAGCTCACACATGTTAATTAGGAACGGTTTTGAGGCGTCACTAGGTTGTTGGTTATCCTCATCCCCTTATGCAAATGCAAAGTCTAACCATGCCAGGAAAATGGGTGAGGGGAGGGATACCGGGAGAGAGGTAAAGGGTGGCGGGGGAGGAGGAGGGGCGGCGTTCCTCGGCAACAAACACATTCATTTATCTAATTGGGCAGATAATGGGTTGGCTTTTTCAATTCTAGGGCTCTCACACATCCCTTTTAACGAGCTTCTTTCGGGACAATCTGCACCGGCAACCGCAAGGCAGAGAGGTACGACCAGGGGGCTTTCTGGTGGCTGCTTTAGCAGAAAGGAATTAAGAGACGGATGCTGTGCGGTTTCCATGACCCCACAGAGGGGCGTGGTTAAGATGAATCCTCTCATCCAATTTAATCTCAGCAGCATCACACAGACGCCCGCCAGACATTCATTATTTAACAAAAGCGTCAGTCCCAAATCAGAATCTGTCCTCGGTGCGCGCGCTCAATCCGATTATCGCGGAGGGAGGGGAAAACCAGCTCTGACTTCATCTGCTGAAAAAGTAAAAGCAACTCCAGAGGCAGAGTCTGACTCAGACTTTTTCTTCCCAGCGAAGTTTCCCGTTACATCTCCCAGTGCTGCGTCAGGCTCCTTTGACTCTGCAGCAGCAATCACGCCACAGTCCTGCAGCATCACGTCCCGCCACCCCTCGTTTTTCTCAGAAAAGAATCAGAGCACATGGCAGCGTGTGTTTGTGAGACCATTGATTTCAGGACCACGGACAGTTCCGCTAGTGTTTCTGTGGAGCAGATTTAACAGCAATAACAACAACAATAAGGAGGGGGGCAGTGAAAGAAAAGGATGTGGCCCCAGATCTCATAAGGGAACGTCATCCTGGCATGGTCAGACTCAACAGCAAGAGGAGAGTGCTGTCCCAGCAGGGTGCACTGACAGCATCTCCAACATTTCAGCCACCGGGGCAGGAGAAGGCGCACTTGTGCATTTAAAATTCAGTAATAAAGTGCGATTAGAGCCTGAAGGTGTCAGACATTTAGACAGGCAGCAGATGGGGGTCGGAGAAGAAAGGGAGAGGAGTGTGGAGAGGGAGGGAGAGGGCTTGGAGATGTCCACTGCTGTTTGGGGAGGAAAATTGCAGGTGGGGGAGGGCGAAAGAGAGGCGCTGCTGCTAGAAGGGAGGGAACCACGAGCAGAGGAGGAGGAGGAGGAAGTGCAGAATGAGAGGGTAGAGGGAGTAACAAAAGCAGGAGAGGAGAGAGATGTCCAGGGACAGAAAGGTCAGCGTAAGGATAGCGGCCCCATCCCACAGTTAGATGATATGCAAAGAAGTGGAGAGAGTCAAGTAAATGAAAGCTATCAGGGAGATGAGCAGGGTAAAAGTGGGGTGCAGGGGGAGGAAAATCACACTTCAAGAGGAGAGAGGAGTCTGGAACGACTTATAGTAGTAGAGGGTGATACCTCACGGGGGGAAAAAGAGAGGAGGATTTTAATGCCATGGTCTCGATCCAGGCGTGCAGCCAACAGGCACCCCCATTTCTCCCTGTACAACTACCAAGTACAGGTGGCTGAGAACCAGCCATCGAGCACCTCTGTCATCATCATGTCGGCAACAGACCCAGATCCAGGAGATGCAGGCAGGATGAGCTACTCGATGGCCCCATTAATGAACAGTCGGTCATCTGACTACTTCCAAATCCATCCCACCACAGGCCTAATCACCACCACTCAAATGCTTGACAGAGAACACATGGACCTGCACCACTTTCGGGTCACGGCAACCGATCACGGCTCCCCTCGTCTCTCTGGCACTACAATGGTGACCATTACAGTTTCTGACCGGAATGATCACTCTCCCATTTTTGAGCAGTCAGAATACAGAGAGACAATTAGGGAGAACGTAGAAGAAGGCTATCCCATCCTGCAGCTCAGAGCAAAAGATTCAGATTCTCCATCCAATGCTAATATTCGCTACCGGTTTGTTGGTGACACAGCAGTGATGGCACGGGTTGCTTTTGAGATTGACCCACGCTCTGGTCTCATTACAACCCGTGGATCTGTGGACCGTGAGTCAAATGAGCACTATACGCTTCACGTGGAAGCCAGTGATCAGGGGAAGGATCCAGGGCCACGCTCTGCCACCGTCAAAGTCTTTATTACGGTGCTAGATGAGAATGACAATGTACCACAGTTCAGTGAAAAGCGCTACGTGGTGGCAGTCAAAGAGGATGTGCGACCACATTCTGAGATCCTCCGTGTCAGTGCGACAGACCGAGACAAGGACAGTAATGCTGCTGTTCATTATAACATCATTAGTGGAAACAGTCGTGGACAGTTTTCTATTGATAGCGTCACTGGTGAGATCCAGGTGGTAGCTCCACTGGACTATGAGTCTGAACGGGAGTACACACTCCGTGTTCGTGCACAAGACAACGGGAGACCACCATTGTCCAACAATACTGGCATTGTGAGTGTACAAGTGACAGATGTCAATGATAACCCGCCTATCTTTGTGTCCACACCATTTCAGGCATCAGTGCTTGAGAGTGCCCCAGTTGGCAGTTCCATTCTCCACATTCAGGCCATTGACACAGACTCAGGTGATAATGCCAGACTAGAGTACAGGTTAACTGGAACTGGCTCTGACACACCGTTTATCATCAATTCTGCAACAGGCTGGGTCACTGTCAGCTCCATTCTTGACAGAGAATCTGTGGAGCACTATTTCTTTGGTGTGGAAGCAAGGGATTATGGGATGCCTCCTCTATCTGCCACAGCCAGTGTTACTATAACCGTGATGGATGTTAATGACAACCGCCCAGAGTTTCTCCAGAAAGAGTACTATGGTCGCTTGAATGAGGATGCAGCGGTTGGCACAAGTGTAGTGACGGTCACAGCTGTGGATCGAGATGTGAACAGTGCGGTGACCTATCAAATAACTGGAGGGAACACCAGAAACCGCTTTGCTATCAGTACAGCAGGAGGAGCAGGACTTCTCTCATTGGCTCTCCCACTGGACTACAAGCAGGAGCGACGCTACGTTCTCACAGTCACTGCCTCAGACAGGACGCTCCATGACACCTGTCAGGTGCATATCAATATCACAGATGCCAATACACATCGACCTGTGTTCCAGAGCGCCCACTACTCTGTTAGTGTGAATGAGGACCAGCCTCCTGGAAGCACTGTCGTTGTGATCAGTGCCACAGATGATGATGTTGGTGAAAATGCTCGAATCACTTACTTTCTTGAGGACAACATCCCTCAGTTCCGTATCGATCCAGCGACAGGTGCAATAACGCTTCAGGCAGAGCTCGACTATGAGGATCAGATGACCTACACTCTGGCAATAACAGCTAAAGACAATGGGATTCCACAGAAGTCAGACACAACATATGTTGAGGTAAATGTCAATGATGTAAATGACAATTCTCCTCAGTTCCTCAGCCCCAGATATCAGGGAACCGTAAGCGAAGACGCCCCTCCCTTTACCAGCGTTCTGCAGATCTCAGCCACCGACCGTGATGCTCATGCTAACGGGCGTGTTCAGTACACGTTCCAAAACGGCGAGGACGGGGATGGAGATTTTACCATTGAACCAACGTCTGGCATTGTCAGAACAGTTCGCCGTTTGGATCGGGAAAGCGTGCCGTTTTATGAGCTCACAGCATATGCTGTGGATCGTGGCGTGCCCCCTCAACGAACCCCTGTACACATCCAAGTGACAGTCCTTGATGTCAATGACAACGCCCCTGTCTTTCCTGCTGATGACTTTGAAGTATTAGTGAAGGAAAACAGTGCTGTGGGCTCTGTGGTTTCTCAGATCACAGCCACAGACCCTGACGAGGGTGCCAACGCCCAAATAATGTACCAGATTGTGGAGGGCAACATACCCGAGATCTTTCAGATGGACATCTTTTCAGGAGAACTCACTTCACTCATTGATCTCGACTATGAGGCCCGAAATGAGTATGTCATTGTCGTTCAGGCTACATCAGCACCCCTGGTGAGCAGGGCCACCGTAAGAATCCGTTTGGTGGACCAGAACGACAATCGACCAACCCTACAAGACTTTCACATCATTTTTAACAACTTTGTATCCAATCGGTCAAATAGTTTCCCCAGTGGGGTGATTGGCAGGGTACCTGCCCACGACCCTGACGTCTCAGACAGGCTGTACTACACCATCGACAGAGGAAATGAGCTTCACCTGCTGCTTTTGAATCACACCAGTGGAGAGATCCGACTGAGCCGAAAACTGGATAACAACAGGCCACTGGTTGCTCCCATGCTGATCACTGTCACGGGTAAGATGTCATGGGAAGGAAAAATGGAAAGCATGCAAGGGAGGTTGTGTGCATGTGTGAAGTCAGTTTAGGTTCCCCTGCAGCTTCACTCAGTGTAAAAGCACTGTGAAGATAAGGGCTCCAGCAGAACAGGGTTATGTGCGAGGGAGAAAGAGGAGGATGGATGGCGGTTGACTGAACCCTGTGCTTTGCATGCTTCTTTTCACTGCTTCCTTTTCCCGGCTTTGATATTTTTGGTGAAGATTTTTTGATTTCTCATTTTTCCTCAAGCTTTCTAAAGTGCAAAAGAACTGTGATGGTTTAAGGACCAAGTCTGATGAAAAGTTATGTGTTTTTGTGGCCTTTTTCTGATTATGGAGAGAATATATTAAGAAATTTAGGCTAAAATGTGCATTTTTGAGTATTTCTTTATTCAAAACTTGTGAACAGATGGGTTATGGGAAGGAGAGGGGTGTCCTAGTGAACAACAGAAATTTTAAAATTTTGGCTACAAATGGTATCATCACAAATAAAAGACCACTAGGAACACTTTGAAAATAGTTAAAGATGATCAGAATGGGTCTTTAACAAGTTGAAACGTGAAAAAAAACGGTCTGAGAACAAGGGGAGAAGTTATTCATGGAATTTAAGGTTAAAAAATAACAAAGCATGTCAGAAGAATTAAACAAAATGATGAAAATGTGATTTAAACTAAACATTTAAAAGAAAATTATTAATGCTCTTTGGTGAAACTTTGAAATTGATTAGCCATCTTGTTTGGAAATAAGAAAATATTTACTTAAGTGAAGCAGTTAAAGTGAACAACCATATTTGTTTTGAGAAACACAAACACAGTTTTCAGTGTGGAGCTTTGTGGTTTAATGGTGATCAATATAAAAAGCCTGCAAATACAGTTTGATTGACTGGAGCTTGAATAGGTGCAGTTTCCATGGCGATTTCAGACGGCTGGGGAAAATCAATTCAAGTGAAAACACCAATAAGGAGGCATTCTACCTGACAGAACCTTTAGTCATTATTTGTCAAGTACACTGTAATTACTATATACTGCATGTTATTTAAGATGCGTTTAGTGATGAAGAACGAGCAAGTTTGAGCTAAAGACTGTGGGATCTGTGTGAGCTGCTTATTAATTAGTCAATATTGACACGGAATTAACCTGCTCTAACTCTTTGTTCAAATAGCACAAGTACAGTCTTTTTTCCTCTTAACTGTGAATTTGAGTAAAGGAATAGCTTCTTATCAACATCTTTGCTGTCAAAAATCAAAGCTTTCATATTCAATCAGAACCAGACAGAGATGAGAGCAGAGTTGTTGTTTTGAAGACTTCAGTCTGTGTTTGGATTCTGTCAGAGCTTCATTGGAAGAGGCAGCCTGGGGATTTCTGTGGCCTACTACTCTAAATGTTTAAAACAAAGCCCTTTTTTGTTAAGGGGGGGTTACATTGTATTGATTTGAATGAGCACTTTTTAAAAAGAACAACGTGACTGAGTGACATGCTGAAAAAAGAAGAACGTGAGTGATCAGTTATGTGTGACCCAGGAAATATAAAAAGAGATAAACGTTTGAATAGAAGTAAACGTCAAACAATGAAAAAGATATGGTTGAGTCAGAACGTGAAGATGTGAGTGAGAATAATGTACAGATAAGAAGGCATTTGGTTATCAAGCTCCTGAATGAGTAACAGATAAATGCATTTCCCCAGAGCTCATGTCCACCAGTGTAAAAATGTAGCCACTAAGGCAAAGTGAATGAGTGGATTTATGAGCCCTTCACCACCGCCATGTGTGCTTCTGTGTGAATGGTGTGTAAGCACAATAAAGGACTTTCACTTACGCTTACATGTGGGGAGCATTGTTCCCCTTTTGCCTCTCCCTGTGTGCGCTCAGCTCCTCTGAACCAGACGCGTGGGTTCGTTTCTAATTTTCTCTCAAATTTTCTCCCACTAAGACACTATTTCAGCCTCTCTCCTTGTTTTTTTTCCGCTTTGCTTCGGGGTTCCAGAATTATGAGGTTGTAATGAAACAACTGTCAGGCAGTCAGACCTAGAGCAAAGCTGTCATTTGCATTGTGTGATGTTTGTCATCTGCCACTTTCTGTCCCTCCTCTGTTCAACGCTTTAAAATCTCCTTTTACTCTAGTCTTCACACCCTCTATTAATTATTCATTTCTCATTTAAAGATTTATTTTTACAGTTTGCTTTTTTCCCCCCTATATTTTTTGCTTGTATTTGCTTTTGGCCCTTCTGTCGTGTCTTTTTTTTTTTTAGTTCTGACAGTTAATTGGTATAAAAACAGTAAAAAGCAAGACTGATCTCCTCATTGTATTGAAGGTGAATTTTAATGTGTGCATCATCTTTTTCCTGTTATGTTAGCCTTTATGATTTCATTTGTACACATTTGCTGCTATTTAACTGAATACTCTCTGTCCTCCTCTAAAAGTTTTTCCTTTGCTTTTAGGAGCTAAACAAGCCCAAACCATGATTATTTCGCCCCTACGGTAAAGAAAATGAATCTTTATAAAATTCAACTTTATATTTGTCAAGTGGTTTTATTTTTTAAATATTTACAGTTCGGTTTTTAAATAAATTCTTTATTAAATTGTTCATTACATTCAAAATGTTATGAATCAAACAAAAATAACAACTACAAAACTTTGTATTTTTTTTATTTTAAAACTCTTTAGTAATGTAAAAAAAAACCAGAAAATGTAAAAATAAATACTTAATGGATAAAAATTGTTACCCTGATGGTAAACAATGAATATAAAGATTATTTATGCACATGACTTCCTTTATACATCAAGTTAAAAGGTTTTTAAACATTTGCCTGCTACATTTTCATTCTAATTTTAATCAAAGTGTTTTTTGTTTTTTGGTCAGAATGTTTCCTTTCGTGTCACAATTTCTCTTTATTCAGTAATCAGTTAAATTTTCTCCCAACTCCTTAGTTTCATCTCAGCCTCTCCTTATAATCCTCACATGCTGTCACGCTCACAGACGGTATCCTCACTGCTCCTTCTCCTCTTCCCTTTTTTTATCACTCTTTGCTTTATTTTTCTCTCTCCTTTGTATCTGAATGAACTGAAATATAATGTATTTTTGTGTCTATAGGAGTAAGTTTTTCTCATTTGCATGAATGTCTAAGCAATTAAGCTAGCCTCCTTTTTGGTAACATCTTCAACTGTTTGTGGGCTTTAGACTTGACTGCTGTGTACACGTGTATGTGTGTGTGTGTGTGTGAGTGAATACATTGTGTGTATTCTCAGGTGGTCTAAAGTATAGTACTTGCGAGTGTATTTATATTTTCTGGATGAATTCTATCTGTGTATACCAGAGAGTGCTGGGAGTGCACTCTGGTTTCTGTCTTTGTTTCTTCCGCCCTATCACATGCTTCTTCTCTTGTTGTCTTCTCTTGCTGTCCTCTCTTAATCTCTTGTGTGTCTTGTTTTCTCCGTGACAGTTTGTGTCCAACTATTGATCCAGAGGAGGATTTAACACAGCATTCGTATGTGACTCTAAAGCAGTTTGAAGACACATACACACATGCAGGGATGAAGTTGGCTTTTGGGTCAGCTGGTTGGGAGCATTAATGACACTGTTTGGCACCACCAGCAGCTTTAGCTCAAGGTGCCCTTAAGCAAAGTAACCCCCAAATGCTCCAGTAGTCAGCAGCAGGCTCAGTGGTTGAACTGGCACATTCACAGTTGTGAATGTGTGCTGCAGAATCAAAGTAGAACAGAAATGTGCAGCAACAGGAAATGTGACCAAATTAAAAATGGTACGATTGAAGTTTAAATCCCAGCAGCGTTAATGTTAGGAGGGAGATTTGTAACCCCCTTATTAGACAGTAAACAGCTGGAAATAACAAATATGCATTAAGTTGCTGTTACTATTGCAGGGTTGTTATTTGTTTTTATCTGCACCCGCTTGTTCTTTTCATACTGTCTGGTGCACTCAGTCTATTTCGAGACTGAAAAACTGTAGAAATGGCTGTATTTTAAAGAAGGAAAGTGGCTGATGAAAGTACTGAGACTAAACTCTCTACAAAACTTCAGTCATGTATATTTCTTGGAGACAAACTCACTGAAGTCACTGCCCATGTGTCACATGGCCTGAACGGCATGTAACTCCTGGTGCTCGGCCAGCACCTTACATGCCAGTCTTGGTGTCATCAGTGTGTGGATTTGAGCGTTAATGGGTGAATGGGACTTGATTATTGTGCTATGTAGGTTACTCAATTTGCCATTTATGGCATTAAATACAGAAGCACAAAATGGAATATTTGCAAAAATACAAAAAATGAAAAAAATATGCAACTTTTAAACTTTTTTTTAATTATAAGATATACTGTCACACACTATAGAGGGCACTGGAGGCACGCTGTAAATGAATGGTCTATTTTTTAAAATGAAGTCATATACACTATAAGGCGCACCGAAGTGTAAGCCACACTGAGCAAGACGAAATAGTCAGAGTTAAGACTTTATTAACTGCGTTAACAATAACACCCAAAGTTGTTTGTAAGACGCTACACATTTGAAGTGTTAGCCCAGTTAGCCGCTTTAGTGCAACTGTAACTTCCAATATGTTAAACAAACTGTACCACTACTGCAAGCATAAAAAAAACAGTCCAACTCTGCTACACATTAGTCACATTAGCATCATCACAATTACACCCAAGCAAACATGTTGATAGCGGGGCATGTAAGGTGCTCTGGATTATAGGCTGGACTGTCATTAAAAAAGAAAAAAATTAAGTTTTTCAAATGCACTTCCCAGTGGGAAAAATAAGTTCCCCCTGTCTTATTATTATTTTTTGTTGTCAACTAAATGGAACAAACAAGAAATTTGTTGCAGTCTGTGATTTCAATATCCCTTCATATCCCAACGTGGTTTGGTTAATTGCTGACAGGCTGGCATTGATCATAGTTATAAAGACGAAGTAAATTATTAAGACTTCAGTCAAAAAGTAGTACTGAACGCTACCAAAAATGACCTTGGTATGTAATTATGAGCCAATATCAATTCTGACAATATCATGCATCTCTAGAATACATGATGTTACAGATAAAAATGATATCCATACAGCCCACTGCTGCATCCAGAGAACTCGAGTAAAACAAAAAAGTGTACAGTTAAACTGGTCTCCAAGTCAATATTCACAAAATTTAATGAAACCTGGTTAATACAGCTTTGTACGATTCCCCTCTAGTGGATAATCACTTAAAAAGGCTGTTTTAGTCACATTAATTACCTTAAAAAGACACACCATGGCATGTTTGCAGTAGTGTTTCAGTGTCATTCTTGATTAGGTCAGTATACCCTACTCAAATATGTTTTGTTTCTTTATAATTTATTTTTTATGGCTACAGTCATAACCCCGCAAAGGTTTCCCCATAACGACATAAGCTAAGATAGCCTTTTTGAGTTGTGTACAGAGTATTTACTCACAGAGCTCAGACTGTGTTGCACATGTAAGGTAAAAAGCCTTGCCACAGGTCACTGCACCAAGACTTCACTTCACTCGTGTGCATATAGGTCATTGCACAGACGTTAACCACTTTTTCTGGGTGGGCAGGCTGATTTTTCATGTGCAATATGGGTCAGATTAGAGAGGTCAGATCCCAAATGAATGTACTTTATTTTTCAGATTATGTTCATCTGAGATAATAGTATGATGTTAACCAATAATACAAGGAAGAAAGTATGTTGGGGCCAAGGGTAAAACCTTCGGATGTGGCTTTTTCGGCTAAGTGGTGTGTGTTTTCCAATAAAACATATGTTAATAACTCTGATCCCACTGTATTTCTCCATCAACATTGCCATGTATTTTTTCTTTTTCTTTTTATGGGCACGAGGAAATGCTCTGCATGGGTGATGTGTCTGGTCTTGTAAAGAGCTTTCAGTGGTTGTTTGGAGCAAAGCAGGACTTTTATGAATGCTTACCATTTGCATTAAGTGATTTTATCCCTCTTGTTGATGCCATTATTATTATTTCTTTGTAGATATCCAATGCCTTTCAGTCAGATTGTAATATTCTGCAGTAAAAGCATCAGATAAGTTGGAAAAATAGAATTTACCAGAACAAAAAAACGGAAGAGGAAGGCAATGGGATCAGAGTGTCTTTTGTCAATTTAATGTTTTTTCTAAACTTAAACTAAATGCAACATTATCATTTACTTTTTCTTTTGTCTTTCTCAAATTTGTCCACAGTGATGCACTTTTAGCCTCAACAGCGTCAAGTAGACTTTGTTTGCACCGGGTCGGCACGGGTGGGCACGTACACATGTCTACATGGGTATGTGTAGACATGTTAGGATATTGAATTTTTTCAACCTCCCCAAATCCTGCAAACTGTGCAGGGAACCCGCTAGTGTATTTTGTGTGATATATGTGTTCTTCTTGTGTGCAGCCTGACTGTTAGAAATGAGAAAACTAGACAATTAGAGCGTAGATTGTAACTTATGGACATCCTACGGCGCTTGCTTATCATGTGCCCAGCCGTTGCCTACAGTCAGTAAGAAATCCATACAGCTAGGAATGACTGTGGCATCAACTGTACACCATAAGTGCAACTAAAATCAGCCATACCAATACTCTTCAAAACACTTACCATTATGCATTGACAATGGTTTGTTCCATTTTCATGACATCCCTTGAACCTCAAGGGAACTGCAAGACACACCTGTGCTCCTCTTAAGATTGAGGCTCTCTATGACCCTCCTTAGGCCCAGAAAACCCAAAAATCGGCAGCAACCGTACGAGTCAACCCCTGTATTGGTGCATGCAGGCTTTAGAAAACTTAAAACTATTTTTTAAAGTATATTCTAAAATGATATAATGGCCCATAATGCTACAGCAGGTGTGTTTTCTTGCACTTTTATAAGATGACACACCCTGCAAATATCTATTTAATCCATCACACATATTGACTTATAATTTCCAAAACTTCCTGTGACAAAGAGAAAATCCTCTGATTGTTAATAAAATGGGCTCTCAACAAATCCATTGTATGCAAGTTGTACTTTAAGCTGACAGCGCAACAACGATGACCATCATTTACAATGGTTTCAGGATATAGCATAGTATATACAACCTTTTAAAAGCCCATTAAAACCCATTAGATGGGCTCCTAAAAGTTCATTCTTGTGGGTCAAAGTGGTTCCGGCCAAGTTTTGGTTTTAAGAGTTTGACACAGTTTCCTCTCCAAAGCACAGAAAGCCAGATGGCAGCATTAATGCTCTGCTTGCTAATTAGTATTATGTAATTCACCATAACTCCGCGAACAAACATTGACCTCAAACAGGTTTCTACATTGACCAGCATTTGTCCTATTTTTCATATTAGAATATTTCTGCAGAGAACTGGCTGTTAGCTGTAAATTTCTGCTGGTATTTTTCGTTTTTAATAATCAATAAAAAAACTAATTTGATGTACACATTAAATATGAGAAATAAAACCTTATATTATAATTTGATGGTGCAGTATTATGTGGAATGACTGGAGGTCATATCTTCAACAGCTCTCCACTCTCACATGGATGTTTGCAGAGCATCCTTGGCCACGAATGAACCAGATGACAGACTTTTCGACATCTATCGTCTAACATTTCATATAAATTGATCTTCTAGGCACATAGAATGCATGTGTTTTTGCCCTTGATGGAAACACCAAAACCACAGCAGACTCTAACTTAGACAAACAAGCTGATCAGGTGTTTTATTTCTGCAGCTCGCAGCCTTTGGCTGCTCTGCATCGAGGAAGTCTTTCTCTCCGGGGAGCTGCCCCACACAAACAAAGTCTACTTGATGTTGTTCGTTCCAATAACTTTGTCTACCAACTAGTAGAGTAACTGCTGGAAAGTTGTTATAAATATAGCCACGATATTTATGAGGGGGCAGCTCTGGATGAATTAGTATTCTGGCAGCAACAGTTTGGAGTTGAGGACATTACAGATTCACAGGAATCCAAGAGCTTTGCGGCTAAGCTTTGGCACAGAACTCGGATCTTCACTGATTTTTGTCCCATACATGCTCTAAATGCAAAGCAGCATGAAAATGATGTCCATCTACAACCCTGGAAAATACTACCTTGTAATTCCAGTGACAGAATGTTTAAAGACTCACTCCAAGCATCTTTTGAGCTCAGATTCTAGCTCGGATGAGGAAAATGTAGACGTACATGGATCTAGGCGTCCACAAGTGGGATGCATCTGAATGAAGCGGAGCAGGGAGCTTGTGACCCGTCCAGCGTATTTTCCACATCACAGATAAGCTCTTTTTCCAATGCCAATTAATAAAGAAATGCAGTTTTGAGCAAAATCTTTTACAGTATATACTGTATGTCCTTCATCAGAAAAATGCTAAAGAATATGTTAAAAACTTGAAAAACATGATTTTTATGTTGTATCTTTAAAGACTCACTCCAAAATACTATTTTTATTTTTAAAAATTGTTTTTTAGTGTTTTTAACATGTTCTTTAAAGTCTTAAAGTCTTGTTTCTGTGCCATTCTGATGCATCCATTGGCAGACAAATAGATTCACGTTTGCTTTCCTCGTCTTAGCTGGCATCTGGCTCAAAACTGTACGGCTGGATGGCTCTAATATTGCAAACCTTTTCTGTGGCACTGGTAATTTCAGTTTGGGGTTGTGAGGGGCTGTTAGCCAGCGGGAGAGTGTAAAAAAAAAGAATCATGGGATATCGGTAAGGGTTACTTCCTTGAAAATTTATTTAAAAATGACTGTTTTTTTTTAATTTGGCTAAAAAAGGCAAAATTATAATTATAAGACCACTGGGTACAATTTTCTAATAGATAAAAATATTGTTAGAATAGGGCTTTTTTTCCCCAAGAGCTGCACTTTTAGGGGTTAGAAAATACTCTGCGTAAATTGCTTTTAGGTAGTAGGAAAAGTTGTCTTTTGTCACATCATTTTGATATCCAATTGGTGTCGGTGTCTTCGCTTACTTGTGTTGACATGAACTCATTATCGTCGAGTTTCCCTCAGCTTTCTGAAACCCACCCATCGCTGTGCATCATTACCCCAGGACACATTAGGAACACAATTGAAGTTCTTACATCTTCTAATCAGTCACACAGCAAAGATCAGTGCTTTTAATTAAAAATTTAAATCCTAGTTATCATTAGGAACACACGACTTTTGTCTAAGGTTAGCTGAGGACCGCTAAGAGTGCTCTTCAGAGAAAAATGTGTGCAGGAAAAAATCAGGAGAACTCCTCATAAGACTGGAAAGCCAGCTCTATGTTTAGCAGCATTTCATCAATAAATCATTATTGCATTAGCCTCAGAACATTAACATGATTACTGTAAACAAACAAGATCACAGTAGGGAGATGAGCCGGCCAGTTTTCCAGACGTTGCTGCTTTCAGCTCCAATGTGTTTCTCCTTTTTTAATTCTCTCATAGACTGTAAAGGTTTGGCACAATCTTAAAATTCAAGCAGTTGTGTCTGTGTCTCATAGGAAATATTTAACGCCTATTTTTTAATTGTAAACTAAAAACATGTTTTACTGTCGGGACATACTTTAGAGAATCTTCAACACATCTGTTTATGTTTGTTGTCTTTCTAACAAAATAGGGAAAAACAGATTTAATGAGGATACATTTAAGCTGTCGATGAAGGTTCTCATTCATCCAGGTGACGTCTTGTAGGTGAATCATGGCATCTGGGCTTAACCCCTTCATGCTGTATGTCACTAATTTCCGCCGTTTAAACGAGAACTCCACTTTTTTTTTAGCACGACTTGGAACAGATAAAACCCTGAGGATTATTGTTTCATAAATTTGGAAATAAAGTTAAGAAAGAAGACACTAAGTCCAGATGCCATGACACACCTTAAAGAAGTTAAGATGTTTATGCTGCATTGAGTCTCTTTTGTCTGTTAAAACGTAAATTTGTACTTAATGAAGTCACTAAAAATGCTAAAAGTAAAATAAAATATAAAGTCACAAATGATCAGGATTCAGGTTTTCCTTAAAATCTACAAAAAAATGAAAACAAGCATTATTTAGCATAAAAAAAAGAGTTTGTTACATATTCTACACCGAAAACTAAATAACTGACTTTAACTTGAACAGGATAGAGAACAGCGTTGAAAGCAAAGACGAAAGCTGCAGCCGTGGACAGCTGTGGACCAATTTCACATCTGCTACTCGGAGAGGTCACGGCGGGTTGATTTAAAAGTACAATAAACACGTGTGTGTGTTGGTGAGTGTGTAATTGTAATGTGGACTGAAAGTGTGTCTGAGCTTTCTGTGTTCAGTGAATTTAAGTGAAGCTGCTTTAATGCAAAAGATTAGTCCCTCTGTTATAAAAGGGTGGGTTAAACCATAATGTATTTGGAGCAATTGTGTGCGCGTGTGTGTTTGTGTTGATTTTTTTTCCCAGTGTTCTACTTAACAGAGTATAATGAGTGGCCGAACCTCAGGGGGCTGCAAGGCTTTAACAGACAAACAGAGCGCAAAACTCAGCTGTCAAGCCAGCGCCTGGGTCTGTGTGATCTGTTCTGTTGCATACATGTCATAATTAACCCTTTAGTGGCCAGTCTCCATCCTCCCCTACCCCCTTTAGTCACTTGTTTAATTGAGAACCACTTTTACTGGTCACACCTCCTCACGCCATCTGCTTGGTCGTGTGATAATTTGAAGACTCATTCTGTTGAAAATAACGTTTTTGGTGTTTTTAACATGTTGTTGTGGCATTTTTTCACAATGCAGAACATATATGAAGAACATTAAGCTTAAAATTGCATTTCTGAGCATTTCCTTATTTTAAATTGTTGTGAATCAGGAGCAGATGACAAAAAGCCTTTTGAAAATGCTTGTTTTTGGATTGTTTAGTAATGAACCAAGTGTATAGAAAAATGTGTGCATATGATTGCGGACATTAACCCTAACGTAACGATGGATAAAGTAGCTCAGTTAGGATCTGACTCATTTTCTCCCTTTGTTTTTCGGGGTTTGCCTCGTGCCTTTGTCCTTTTCTTTTGTTTGTCATTTATGGTTTATAGGCTTTGTTTTGTTTTAGACTTTTTTGTGCAATTAAACTTAAAATTACTGTAATAAGACAATAAAATAAAGCAAAAAAAGGAGAAAGCTTGTAGGTGTGATGTAGATCCTAACTACGGCAAGCCACAAGTTGCCTGCTCTGCTCCATTCTGATGCATCCTCTTGTAGACAAATAGATTCCTGTACGTCTACGCACCGGTAATGTTAGATTGGGATTGTGAGGGGCTATAGGCTTACGGGAGAGAGTGTAAACATTGGAAAGATGGGAAATAGGGGCAGACTTATTCTGTGCCAACGTGCCCACCCACAACTCAGAGGCGAATTTCTAATTAACTCCTGCCGCTCTGCAGACCCTATAGAAACGGTTCAGGATTTTGGCTAAAAACGACACAATCACAGTGAAAAGATCAGTGGGAACGCTTTAAAAATAGATCAAAAGGTGATCGGAGTGGGACTATAAGAGTAAAGAGTTTAAACACCTGCTTCTCTGCCCTTTTAACAAATTATGCCCATGTATTAAGAAATATCTGCATTCATCTGGCACTTTTTAACATTTTGGAGGGCAGTTGGGAACTACGAATAGAATTTTCCAAAACTTGATCTGCTCTCATGTTTTTAACCGGACTTCTTGAGGACACAGAGGAGAGACAGTAAAAGGCCAAACAAAGAGACGTGACAAGCTGGTGTGAAATGGGATTTAATACCATGCAATAGTGAGTGCATAGGCTGTGAAGTAATAGCGTGAGAGCCCCGAGAGAGTGTTTGGTATGTTTCAGAGCAGTGCCGCAGTGCCTTTGTAGGGAGCAAATCCGATTTAACTCTTCTTGGTTTTGCATGCTGGTTGTAATATATATCGCCCCTTTTGGTTTATTTCTTTTTAATCCAGACTCTTGAAAGATTCGGGGTTGCAAACGGCTTTAGTCATAGCCTAAAGGTCGGCAGTGTTAATGTCATGTGTGAATCACTGACACATGTAGGGATTTGAACTTCCAACCTTGTTTTGTTTTCCAGTATTGACTGAAAGAAAGACTGACAGCCGTACATCCTGAACATTTCATGTTTTTCTTGCAGACATTTTAGCGTGAAAGGGAGCTTTTCTTCTGGCTGTGTAAAAACAGGAAAACTGTGTTGATTACAGATCAGTAAATTTAATTTACACATTTATTCAGATGGATGCAAACTTAATGAACAAACAATGATCTGCATTAGCATCACAGAAAATGATTTCCCCCCCTTTTTTATATGCGGTGCAGTGTTTAGCTAAGGGCTTTTCAACCTTTAGATAGATAGATAGATAGATAGATAGATAGATAGATAGATAGATAGATAGATAGATAGATACATTTCGGATCAACAACAACTTCGGATCCTCAGGTTGGAGACCACCTGATTTAGCTAAACCCCTTCATTATTTTAAAAAGCATTAAAAAGACCACTTTTTTATACTAAAATCAGCTAATAAACTACATTTAGCTTCATTATTTTTTTCTGATGTTAAAAATAATAATAATGAAATTTCTTAAATAACAAGTAGTCAGAGAAGCATCGACCCAGCAGTTCACCTTTGCTGCAAAGAGGAAAATGCCAGGGTTCCTGTCCCTGACTCATCGCTCTGCCTTGTATTGCAGGTTTTAGAAATGTTTCTGAGGCTTTTTCACCCCCCGCTGCGAGTTTCAATTGTATGCTACTTTGCAGACTATTTCCATCCGGATTTCCAGGCAGCAAGCTCAGGATGCTCTGACATTCAAGAAGCTTTGAGTGTGCTATTAGTCAGGGAACCTGGCACAGGGAGATAGTAGCCAACTCCCTCAACCCTTTGAAGCGCTGGGACTGCATACCCACAAAGCGTCTTAGAGTTGGTGATCGGAGGCCAGCCTCTCTGTCAAGGTGCGTTGATGCTCACGCACGCGGTACCTCGCTGATGACTCTAGACCAATGTTGGATATTCTTAGAAGCGCAATATACACCACCCCCAAGCTCTGCTCCTTTTTGCACGTACAGATGTTGGCAAGCATCCCATGGGAGTTGTTAATAGCTGCTAAAGTGTCTACAAGTTTTTTGGAAAATGCTTTGTTTTCTTCTGGTGGAACAAATGCATTTCTTTTAGTGGAGTTTTCAGTGTGGAGGTCATTAATGTTTTATTGTCTCCATACAGATGAAGTAGAGTGGTATAGAGATGTGCTGATGCATAAGTTATGACTTGTGGACTCGCTCTGAAGATTACTTTTGCTTACCTTTTATTGCAAAAATAATTCCCAATCCCATGTTGTCCTTGTAATAACTCTGAAATTCATGACAATATAAATATGACACACTCATACAGAGAGGGTGCTGTGGGATTCTTTCAGTGCTTTATTACCCGCCACATTACGACTTTGAATTTTCTGCATAACTTTCAATAAATATGGAGCATACATGCCTTTAAGGAAAAAGGTTAGGAATGAACAAACATTTCCAAAGTGTGAGCTAGTAGTTTGGTTTGCCATAGTCACATGCAGCCTAAGGGTTTTTGGGTTATAGAGAGGAGTGGCTGAAACTCATCCGAACAGGTTTAACCATTTTTCACCTGCAGACAACCATGTATCTACCCGTGAGGGCAGTTGTGACTAAGGCATTAAATTGAGGGGGGGACCTGGCTACAGATAAGATGGCACCCATATTAGCTGGAAGCAGAAGCAGCTGGTCTCCAGTACAAAATAAAGGTTGAGTGTGGAAGATGAGCTTAAAATGGGGCAAAATGTGGCAATCGTTTTACTCCTCTCAAAACTGATATTAACAGAAGTGTTCAGGTTTGTAAAACTGTTTACCCTTTTACAACAGAGCTTTAGCTCCAGTGTTTACATTCCTTCAACTATTGTAACTTTTTCAACCCTTAACACGATCAACGTGAATCAGCTCATTCTGCCATGCTGAGCCAGATCCATTTGTGTATCTGGTGTCGTTCTCTGCTTTGTGCCTTTGTGCGTCTGTGTGCTTTCACATATCCTTCTCTCATTTCAATGACAGTTGGAGATTGGTGTCAATTAGCGCTGCGCCTTTATGAACGGTGATCCAGTTTACCGATAATAAATCTTTTTAGTCTGAGAGATTTAGGAGATTTCTGAGGCCTGTCCTTCATTTCCCCCTCATAACCTCTCTTCACCTTCTGGCTGTTCACTTATCCCAAAGGCCCTTCTACATCTCAGTGTGTTTGTCTGTGTGTTCGTGTTCATGTTTGGGGTGTGTGTTGGAAGTCAGCGGGGAGTGAGGCTCCTCATAATCCGGTAATCAAACCAGCTGCCACCAGACCCAACCCCCAACTTCCTTTCTCTTCCTCTTCATTTTCTCCTTCATTCTCCTTGTTTCCTCATACATTAATTATTTTTTGTTGATTATTGTGCACTTCTCATTTTCTTGTACTCTAATGCCATCATCCTTTTCCTGTGTTTTTTTGTTTTCTTTTTTGCTTTCTCTCAACAGCAAAGGACCAAAAAAAATGTAATTCTTTTTTTCCTTTTTTCAGATTTTCTCCATTTTAGTTCACAAGCATCATTGTTTTCCTCATTGGATGACAATTAAAGAAAGCTAACATCAGCGATCTTTGCTTGTTTAGACTAAAACAGTGACATTTTTTCTGTCTTTCACCCCAGGTTGCAGAAACTCATTCCGTTTCCCCTCCATTCCTCATCATAGTCTCCCTTTTCTTTTTCCCGATTTTTTAAAAATCCCCTTTTTGCTCTCCCTTGCTCTCCATCACCTCTGTGCCCCCCCCCCCCCCATTTCGATATTTTCTGTTTCACTGTCTGCGTTTCCTTCACCCCTCACCCCACATCTACTGCTGTCATGTTGCTTTCCTCCTTTTCTCCTTTTCCTGTCATTTCTTTTTTCTGCAAGACTGTTAATTTATTCCATTTTGCTTCTTCATTTACTTTGAATTACTTAAAATCTTCCACTGACACGATTTTGTCCAACCTTTCACATCAGTTTTAACTGTATCTTAACCAAACAAAACCGGTTTAGGATGAAAATGTGAAAATATATCAATATTTGACTAATATTGTTTCATTTCTTTATCACATGGTTATATTTAGGGCATTATGAGAAGTTGGGAGGATTAAAGAGCAGTTTTTGGACATAACTTGATTGTATGTGTGGAGTTTAAATATTTACATCTATTGGATGTAAATGGGATGATTAAAAAAAAGGACAAGAAGGTGTTTCACCTTCTATTGAACCACTTTTATCATTTGGCCTCGGGTAATACGGCATTGATCGGAAATAAACTGAAGTACTTAAAGTAATACAATTGAAAGTGGTGTGTATGGATTTTAATATTTAGGTCAATGAAAAACTGACAGAAAAATTGACATGGCGAGTTCTGGTACGATGTTGGTTGATGTGCTCCCAGAACAGCCATAGTGTTCTCTAAATGGATTGATCAGCTTTTTACAGTATTGATAACAAGAGCTTTGATTTAGTGATTAATAAACCTAAAGCAGTAAACAACAAAATAAAATACTTAAATAAACATGAGAAGTTTAATTCAATTTAGTTTTATTTAAATAGCTCAAGATTACAACACAGTTGTCTCAACGAGCTTCACTAATAGTACAAAACATTAAATCATTTATAAAATACAATAGCTGATTGCTAAACTAAACTAAACTAAACTAAACTAAACTAAACTAAACTAAACTAAACTAAACTAAACTGGGCATCCCTGCCTTTAGATCCTCCTTCTCGGTAAAGAAACAAGTGATGAAATGCTCGGAAAAGAAGTGGTTAGAAAAGAATTGGTATTAATTCTGCCCCCCCCCCCACATCTTACTATAGTTTATTAATACACTTTTACATATTAAAAGTATAATAATTATTCACCTAAACACACAATAATGAAAGAAAAAATGCATTAAGGTACCAAAACAAAGTCACAACGTCAGGACTGTCTGCACTTTGTACTATCAGGCTTCTCATTTTCTAATTTTCCAACATTTTTTATTTTTATTTTTAATTGTATAACGTTTTTACTCATTTTATGCTTTTCTCCATGTTTTTTCATAATCACGCAACACAGACAAAAATGCACACAATTCTTTGAGTTGTTCTTACACAAGGTTGTTTGTCATTTTTCTTTTTTGGTAAATAATCCCTTTCTCTTTTTCTTCAAACTGTTTCTTGGATGTTCTGTGGAACTATACTAACAGTATACTTTTAATTTCTGAATTGTTTATTGCTGCATTGAATTTTTAAAATTTTCATTAATAGGTTGTGAGATAAATTCATATTAGGATAACGGAACCTGCAAAATGTTTTCTGAGACAAAATGCAGTTGGGAAATAAAGCTAGTTTAGGTGTCCTGGTTTAGAAATCACTCTGACTTGGCTTAAATCTCTAATTTTCTCCTTTTTGGCTGTCTTTCTTTTTTTTTACCCTTCTTTCTGTTTTATTATCTTTTCATCCATTATTTTCTGCCCCACTAACTATTAAATTCACCTATTGGACGACTCAATAAAGGTGTTTAATCATTTAACACATTTTTCTTTTTTCTCCTTCCTAACTTTGCAGACGGTGTCCACAGCATCTCAGCTCAGTGTGTTCTCCGTGTCCTCATCATCACCGAGGACATGCTTGGAAACAGTGTCACGGTCCGTTTGCAGAACATGACCCAGGAGCACTTCCTGTCACCCCTGCTGGGTAACTTCCTGGAGGGCGTGTCTGCTGTGCTCTCTGTGCCAGTGGAGAACGTTTTCATCTTCAACATCCAGCCAGATCTGGACGCAGCACCTGGAAGGATCCTGAACGTCAGCTTCTCTGCTGCTTTGCCGGGTGGATTTTTCTACGCCTCTGAGGATTTGGAGGAGAAGCTGTACCTGAACAGGCCCAGGCTGACTTCATTGACACATATGGAGGTTCGTTCGTGTGCACAAACTATCACGCAAGCCACACATACAGACAGGAACCATCATTTGGAGTCTTGTCTGGTAGAAAAGTCTTTCAAAAAACGAAGAAAAGCAACTGCTGACAAGCTTTTGGATCAGTCTTGATCTAATCTTTGTGAAAATATTATTGATTGTTTTGCCTCACTGCAGATATTGATAAAGGAAGGGTAAAAGAGATAGGCGTTTAATGTAAATATCTGATGATTCAATCCTGCACATATGATGAGAAGAATTTAAGACCGTTAAATATAACTTTTAAGGCTTTGACTTTCCATTTTTGTTTAATTAAAACATTGTAACTGCGGTAGCACCATGAGCTCTGAGGATACCAGGGAGTGGTGTGGTCCAGATGCTGATAGCCCGGCAGCCTTATGGCCTCATGCAACGCTGCACAAATATGACCACCTTATGTCAACATGCATGAAGCGATGCGTACCTGCATGCAGCATGCACATTAGTTACATGCACATTCATACAGCTCAGAGCATTTGAACACACACAGATGTGTCAAAGCGTGAACTGCATCATGAGGGAGGAAAGCTGAATGCACGGCCCTTTAGAATACATCATCAAACGTGTGCTGTGTTAAAAAAAATGGAGAACACTTAACTTGGAAAAGTTTAATTGTTAAGAAAAATAAAACAAACAAACCAAAATGAACAAGTACTAATGTAAGTTACACAAACCACTAACAATCAATTCACCATAGCCTGTATTATTTCCTAATGTGCATCTTTTTTCTCTGAAGTGCATGTATCCTAAATCGGTTGAAGGACGCCTATCATTTATTTTATTTATTTTTATCATTTATATTTTTTTTCTCTGAACAAAATTTAACAATATTTTCAGAATTTAATTATGATTTTGCCACAACTTAATTTTTTTACTCATTTATGCTGGAAAAGTGAAAATCACTGTTCCTAAAGCTTTAGTCACATTCACCTGTACGGGGGGGTTGCTGCAGATTTTTGAGTTGTCTGGGCCAGTGGAGGATTGTAGAGAGGAGCGGCCGCATCTTAAGATGAGTGCAAATTCCCTTTAAGTTCATGGACCTCATACCTGAAGGGACATCATCAAAATGGAACCTTCTATTGTTAAACATGTGGAAAGTTTATGTCAAAGTATTTGAAAGGATAGTAGAAGTTATTTACACTTATGAGGTACAAGTGATGCAGTCGTAAAGTGTCCTTTTGCCTAGTCTTTTAGTCATTTGTTTGGTGTGAGTGCTAACCCCTTACTGCTGCACACAGGTGAGTGTGCAGGTGATACACAAGTGCCTGTAGGATGCCCACTACTCTCTGACTGTCCAATTTCCTCTCTTCTGATAGCCAGACTGCACGCAGTAAACATGTACTTTTCACGTTAACAGCAGTAATGTGACCCTTGCACAGTCTGCAGGATTTGGGGGAATTAAGAAATGAAACATGTGCACGATGTACCTGCTTTTCACCTACTTCACCTGTACTTACCCCTACTTGTTCAAGAGTTCACTACGACCTGTTGCCTGCAACATGACGGTACCAAAAAAAAGTATGCCATGCCCCGTACAGGCTTGACCATTTCTCACCTTATTTAGCTGTAAGGCCAGTTGAGACTAAGGCTTAAAGACTGCTTTTTGAGAATGTGCAGCTTAGAGTTTATAGCAATTTTTCATGAAAAAAACACAACCCCCTTGTTTTGAAACTCCATTCCTGCTCTTTAAATAACCTGTTTGTTTCTTTAAATAGGCTACAGATCTGAAAAAAGACATGTTTCCCCTTAAAAAATATGAAAACAAAAAGTTTTAAAAGGCTTTTTTGTGATTAGGACTTACAAATGGGCTCTTAAAGACCTTACTAGGTTAAAATGAGGTAACCTTTTGACATGAGGTTAAACCAGAGAAAATAATAGAACAGTTAAAAAAATACCTAACCAGCTGCAACAAACACTATTTGCTGATATCCAAAAAGTCATTACGATTATTAGAAATGTTATAATTAATGCAAATGCTACTAGAATCTTTCAAGCAAAATAAACCATCCTCTCATAATGGAACTGATAGGCCTCTTTTTTAAGGTTTAAGGGTGCATGCTAAACAGTTATGGGTTGTGTGACAGGATCCATTTTCCATCTGGAAAGTCCTCTACAAAGACTCTCTTCATCTCATCCCTCCAGGTTCTTCCATTCGATGACAACGTGTGTCTGCGGGAGCCCTGCCAGAACTACATGAAGTGCATTTCCGTGCTGCGCTTTAACAGCTCTGCACCCTTCATCTCCTCGCCTTCCATCTTATTCCGGCCCATCCACCCCATCGCAGGCCTGCGTTGCCGGTGCCCTGTGGGCTTCACGGGCGATTACTGCGAGACAGAAATCAACCTGTGCTACTCCAACCCCTGCCTGAATGGAGGGGTGTGCGCCCGCCGGGAAGGGGGCTACACCTGCATCTGCCGTGAAGACTACTCTGGTGAGTCACTGGATGATCATTGATCATTGTAATTTAGATTATAAACTTTGTATTCATTAAATGTTTGTGAAGTAACAGGCTTAAGAGCTTCAGCAGGATTTTTCTGTGCTGTTTATTTCATTTTGAGATTTTGCTATAATTCTCTTACTTTGCATGCTAAAACGTTTGGCTACTATAGGTTCATTTGCAAGACTAAAACCATAGTCATATATTATCATACAAGAAATCCCTAGATATTTATGTCTTACACACAAATCCTATTTTAAATATTGGTGTGAGTGTGAGGCATCCAGTGATGATTTTTTTTGAGAGTCATTTGAAGGAAAATATGCTGTCAAGTTTGCAGGTTTGTGCTTAAATATAGCAATTATGGTACATCCACACCGCCTGTCGGGACTTCTTTGTTCCACTGACTCCTACTTTGATCACTCCTTGTTCTTTTGTCATATGGAGCAGAGCAGCATCAGAACACACACTGTGCCTCTGGGGAGGACTTCCTCCTCTTCACTCTCTTCCAAACACAAGTCATCATTTTCCACCTTTTATTCCTGCCTTTCCCAACTCACTATCCTTTTTTCCAACTGTCCCTTCCCAGGCTTGTTTTAGACACATGGACCCTTTTCTTCTGTCACTCTACTCCTGTGTTGCCTCAGCTATTGACGAGACAAAACCTTGTAGAGAATATGAACGTCTGTGTGTACGAAAGTACAGTGTGAAACTGAAAGTAGAGTGAGGAGAGAAGAAGGGGTGAATATGAATAAAATCGATTCATTTAAAATCTAAAAAGAAGAAAAATGTAGGTGCAATTGATAATTTTTCCATTTTAATGTCAGAGAAATAAATTCAGACAACATGACATTCTGGCTGTGATGTAGAGGTAAAGCGGTCAACCTCTGATCGGAGGATCGCAGGTTTGGTTCCCGCCTCGCCCACCCATGTGTCGAGGTATCCTTGGGTAAGACACTGAACATCGCTCCAAGTGGTTATAGGTTAGCGTCATAAGACATAAGACAGTGGAACTGCCATCAGTGTGTCTTGTGTGTGTGTGTGCATGGGTAAAAAGCACTTTGGGCCTTGAAGCATTTTTAGAAAAGTGACATATAAATGTATTGTCTTTTCTAATTTTCCCATTTTATCAAAGTCCACTCAAGACCAGAGTCTCTTTCCCAGGGGGGGTGATCCAGTGTGAGTCCTTGGTCAAGACCCTCGGTACTACTGCCTAACTATGTAGTCACAAAGGGTTTTTTGTCCACCTGTACCGGTCCCCAGCCCAGATAAAAATACAGGGTCGTGTCTGGAATCTCAAGTGGCTTTTATAAGTGTATTTATGTATTTACATATGGAAGCTTCTGCTATAAATTTGCAAATCAAATTTCAATCAATTATTCTTCTGATATCAAAACCCAGTAAACACTTAAACGTATTTATTTCAGGAGAGACGAGACCGGTTTTAGCATCTTGAATGTACATTAGAAAAATAAATACCCTAAATAGCATAAATCCTGAAGGATGCTGTTGCATGAGTGTCTGGGAATGTATATGCATGTTTATAAACGGAGAGAAACGAACACAAGCCGGGGAGTGGAGACAAAGCAGAGACGAGTGTGGACGTGGAAGCCAGACCAGCATAAGAGCCTCTCCTGAAGCACCGCTAAGGCGGATCTTTTTTCATGTTCTTCGATTAGCAAAACCCTGCATCTGTGCAGAAGGAGGAGCAAAGGGGCAGGGAGCCGGAAAACACACCAACACAGCAACATGTGTTGCTTTTAGTATAATACCATTGCAATACAGCAATTCTGTGATCAAATACGATGACAGTCTTTGACAGACATGATTGGTGTGGAGGCCAGAAATCCCGATTTTGGATGTGACTGGAGGCATTATGGGATTTTTTTTGTGTTGACCTTTCGTCAATCATTTTAATGTTAAATGCGGGAAATATGTTGAGATTATATTTCTGTGATTCGAAGTCAGTGTATTTAAACGTTAAAAAAGCTGGAAAAATCATTAATTCCACCACTTTCAACCATGTAGTGTAGGCCAGCCTCTCCGGTTCATGTATAATTTTGAAATTAAAGACACAGAAATAAAGCAGGACAAAAGAAAATCAAAGAAATAACTATATTGTGAATGCAAGAGGGGGAATTTAAAAAAATCAGGGGAAAGATCAAAGGATGAAAGTTATATAGAATAAAAGTAAAGACAGAATAAATGGAAATGGGAAGAAGGAAGTCCTTTTAGTGAGGACGGCAGGGAAAAAAGCAGCCGGGGGAAATGGAGCGAGGGAATAAGGGATGAGAGGCAAAGGAGAGTGAGGAAAATCTGATGTGCTGGGAGTAGTTGTGCTTTTCCTGCGTAGGCGTCAGGTGTTGTAGTGTCTCGTCGATGGCTCCAGGCAAAAAGGAGGGGAAAAACAGGATGGCGATAAATAGATTCCACAACACAAATCTCCAGACTACTCTTGACCAGGTTTGGTTTAATCCTAACTCTTTGTTTGTGCTTAGCTCTCAAACTTTGTGGATCACTCCTACCTGTTGGGCCTCAGCCTGAGGGTTTTGTTAAGACTGGCATCTTTGTTGTCTCACTGTCTTAGGGTCAAAAGCAGAGTGTCTGACAAATCCAGTCAGGTGTGATCTGTGAACAACAGTGCTGCCCTGCTGGCAAAGACGGCAGAGTTAAGTTGTATGAGGATTAATACTTCACTTAAGTAAAAATCACAGTAATTAAAATGAAGATTAACAGTGTTTTTTATGGAGCTTCTTCACCTTCTCCAGTCACTGAGACACTTCAGCCACGAACAGGCTGTCTAAAAGAACAATAAAGTTTAATTTAAAAAAATGTATTTCGGAGATAACAGATTTTTTTTTATTATTTTAGTTTTGACATTATCAAGCAGTGTGAAGGGGTTCTCTATTAACACTAGTAGATTCTCATTTTTTTCTTCATTGAAAAATAGCCACTGTTAATCTTCATTCTTATTACTGTGATTTTTGTTCTATTTTTTTAAGAACTACAATAGCAAATATTCTAGGCTGGGCTCCAACCTCATCTGCTCATTAAAACTATAAGATGAGCTGCAGTTAAAGCACACACAACAGGGAACAAAACAATACTCACAGACACGCACTGACACAAAGCAAAAAATGAAAACGAAAATTACACTTTTTTTATTGAAAGCAATAGGCTTCCATAGAATTGTTTTGGGTTGTGTTGTAATCTGCCTCTTGGCCAGGACTCCCTTAAAAAGGACATCTATGGATCTCAATGGGACTTTCCAGGTGAAGTACTGGCTAAAAACAGAATTAAGATCCCTTACTTTAGTTGCAAGTTTACAGTTCCACTTTTTGCTGCAAGATTTTTGCTGCAAGAAAGTCAGAACATGAAAATAATATTTGTGATCCGCATACATCAGAAAACACCAAGAACAGCAGTTATTGAGGTTGAAAGATCATGTTAAAAAGTAGCAGAGCAAAAATGGTTATTCACACAAATATAATAACTGAGTAATGTTCATTTGTCAATAGAGGTCTATGGGGTTTTGGTTTCTTGGAACCAGCGGGTACTTCTTGTTTGGAACACCAGGGGGGAGGAGTCATGCAGTCCAGTTCTCACATAGAGTCAATGGTCAGAACACACAACAGCTAAAACACATGCTGTAACAGAAAGGGACTTCCAGAGCTCACAGAGATTTTAAACTACTAGTTACACCCCACCAATCCACAAGTCAAGAATCTGTGTCATCAAAATGATTTTAAAAAGCAACAGAACATGGAAGATTTATGATAGAGTACTAAGCAAAAATTACCTCATGCAAACAGTTTATTTCAGAAAAATGTTTGCATGAGCAACCATGCATGCTTACAGGTAGACAAAGTATCATCAAAAATACGCACTTGCCACACTCTATTGTAAAAAAAAAAAATCTATAAAGAGAGGAAATCCCCTCAGGACCAAAAGTTAAGATTGGCATAATGTGTGTGGAAATTTTCCAATAAAGGTTTTCTGAATGCATTAAAGTAACAGAGAAAGACTGAGGTTAAAGAAGTGGAATGAAGATTGCCTCTCATGAGGTTGAAAAAAGGCAATCTACGAGAAGACTGTTGCAGAGATGGAACCCAGACTGACATCCTGAGAGTCTGTAAAGAGAACTAACAGTTTGAGTAAAGGGTCGAATCGTGGGAGGATGAGAGCTGCCATTTGTGCTGAAGATAAAACCGGGGGTGGGGGGTGGAGATAATGGTATAGGACGGATTCAGAGAGTGACATTAATTTTAGAGGTCATTAACTGAGTGAATGATTGTGTATGTGTTGCCTTGGATAGGGTCATAGAAAATTAAGCTGTTTGCCAGAGCCATGAGAATGCTCAGTTCTTGGAATGAGTTGTGGAAGTAAGCACAGATTGTGCAGGAGGAAACAGAGACATCTAAATGCATAATGGACATCATTTGAAAATGTGCATTTTCAATGGGAAAAAATGCTCTGCAGGGGACACAATTTGCTGAGCTAAGTGGGTAAATAAATTACAATTCGAAGGGAAGGAAAAGCAGACACTAAATTAGTTTTGGGAAGATAATTTTTGTTGCTTGGGGGAAGGAAAGAGCAGGAAGGAGGAAATAAAATGAGCAGATTAGGAAACCTTAGGGACTTTTCTAGTGACATAAATGTCAATATTCAAAATATGATCATTTTGAATGAATAAAAACTCCTGGGGAAAAAAATGGAAACCCTTAAAGTTGAAAATAGTCCTGATTTATTTGGTTGTTTTTTAATTGCTAAAGGAAAGAAAATAAATCAATAATCTAAAGAACAGCGGCCTGGATCCATGTATAACAATTATAGGACAACTTTAATCCATATTCATTATTCAAACCATAAAAAGCAGCACTGATTAAGATGAACACTTTTTTTTTTTTACAAAACAAACAGCTTCCAAGGCATATTGTCCTGAGTCCAACTACAATGCGCCACAAGCGTTTGGTTGAAAGTTGAATAAATTCAAAATTGAGTTTTAAAGACCCACTACAATTGTCTTTTGATCTCTTGTAACCCTTGTGCTATCCTAGGCACTTTAACGTTGGGAGTTGGGTCATCTAGACCCACTAGACAGTGCTCTGAACCTTTTGTCTTCAATGATTTGTGATCTTCACTGGTGTCCATGGATTACATGAAATCTAAATGAACGAGCGCATGTTTTATTTTAAACAGGGACATTTTAAGTATCTTATTTCCTTTAATTTTTTCAATAGTCTTTACTAAGTGATGTCAGTTTGGTATGTCAGTGGATTTTTCCTGACAGCATTAGAACATTTAAGGACAGTTTAAATTGAATAAATGCACATTTGATGAAAAATATGTCTATAAAAACATCAGACTTTACCAAATGAGAAGCTGTCTGAGTCATTGCACATCATTCATCTGAGCCCTTAAAGGCACCAACTCTTGTGTTGGGTAAAAAACATGAGCAAGAGCGAGACTCACAAAGCATTACAGGAGGAAGGAGAACGGGGTTGCCTCCAGGGATGGACCATGTGTTTGGTGGAGGGGGAGGGGGGGTGACAGGGTGGGGCTAACCAAGATGCCGCGGGTGGATGAGGAATGCTGGCTTTGATGAATAAAACATCCACGTGAATGAGCGTTGGTGTGAATGCATTTGGACAGGCATGGAGGAAGGAAAGAAAAGAAAAGGAAGGAAGGATGAGAATAGAATAGAAAGGAAGATAAGAAATAGAAACTTTACTTAAGATAAAAAGGGAAACTGCAAAAAGGAAGTTTGGCTAGAAAAGAAGCATGAAGATGCACGACGGGAAGAAGAGGAGCCATGCAAAAGTAGAACTCTAAGTTCAAACAACAGACAAGCAGACAATCGGAGTGTCTGTGGTAACTATTCAAAAATGTACTTTTTTCCAATCAATTATTTTCTTGGCCTTTTATTTAGATTTTATATTTCCAAATTCAACTGGGAGTGCAAAATGAACATGTCAGAGCTTATTCTGTGTTACAGATTGTTTTTCTCTTTAAAAGCCCAAGTGTTGCAGATGTAGTAGAAGGTGGACAAATAAATACAATTCCATTTGAACTGTCAGAATGAATATCATTGTCAAATTTACGTCTAATGCTCCTAATAGCCACAGTGGGGAGAAATAAACCATTCGATTGTCTCCTAATAGTTGATACTAAAAAAATGTACCTGTGAGGGTTTTTAAACCACTCTGATATGTATGTGATGCGTTTTTGTCTGATCCTTTGTTTGACTGTGGGTACGTGGGTGTTTGCTCCCCACTTGTGGTATGCTCATTAAAAGGGTCTGTGAGAGTTGAAATATAAGTGCTTTCTTATGCAACGCCCACCGTGTAACTGCTTCACCTCGGCGTGAAGGTGAAAGCTCTGCTCCGATCATGCTTTTGGTGTTTTTAATGTGTTCTTGTGGGATTTGTCTGATGATGGACACATATAAAGAATATTAAGCTCAAAATGTCATTTTTGAGTTTTTCTTTATCCAAAATGTTGTGAATCAGGAACAGTTGGATAAATGAGGGGCTGTAGGATAGCAAAGAGAGCATGTAAACAGAGAGCTCTCACCAAAGGGGAGGGGAAGGGGGGGGGGGGGGGTTGCTCCTCACCAACGGTCCCATCCACAACTCAGAAGCTGATTTCTAGTGAACTGCTGTTGCTCTACAGAAACTAAATCCTAGGGGTGAAAAAACAATATTTTTTAGAAAGTTATTTTAATTATAATCAAAAGACCCCTGGGAACACTTTTAAAATGGATCAGAAGATAGATCCAAATGCGACTTTGGTGCTCTGCCTTTGCTGGTCACAGTTTTTTATTGTGAGCCGCTTCACAAGTTGAAAAGAAGATCACTGATCGTTTTTTTATATGTCAGCATGAAAATGATCACAATTGTTGCTTCATCTATTTATTATTTGTCTGGATCCCTGTGTATGCTGAATGCACATGAGTATGTTTACTCTTTTGGCAATTTTAGAGGTCTGTTTTAAGGGTCTCAACACGCGCATAATTCATGAGTTTTATTTCTATTTATTTATTTTAATATTGATGAGATGGTCTGTCTGTCTGGGTGAATGGCTGCAGCTGATAAAGGTGAGGCTATGTGTCAGTGCGTGTCTGTGGGTATATGGTTTTTCTCTTTAATTTGTTCCCTGTTGTGTGTGCTTTAATGAGAGTACATGTTCAGTGTAGGAAGCATGTGAGGACGGAGGAAGGCTAATCGAGGACACAGATGTGATCATTTAAATGGCTGGGGGGCTTTTTTAAGCCGAGCTGGAAGTGTGAGAGTGTGCTTTGGGGTGATTCGGCGGTGTGAACAAGTGTGTTTGTCAGCCAAATGTGCAAGATGCCTGGTGGCAAAGGAGTGAGAGCCAATGAGGAAAATTAGTGTCATGAAAAATGGGATGCAGAATTAATGAACAGTGCTGAGATGAGAGTGTAGTGAATGGGGAAGTTATTATTTGGAAAAGAAGCTGAGTGCATGGGATGGATTCTTTGTAATTTATACCTTTCATGAAAATTAAGAAAATAAAAGGTTATTTAGGTTAATTTAAAAATCTCTGGTACAAAGAAAAACATACATTTATTAGCAATAATATACGTCTTCGTATGTCATATGATGAGATTGTGTGTCTTGACATTAGAATTCTAATATTTCTTTTATTTTATTTTTTTATGTTCCTTAAACATTTTCCTTGCATATGCACACTCCATTACAACATCCTGCCTCTGCAGTAGCTGCTTCCTTTGAAAACATTGGTCCACTATGCAAACACTTCACTGGAAAATCTGAGAACAAAAGCGACAGAAATGTTCATCCAGCCTCCAAACTAATCATTTTAAATTCTAAATAATTTAAAACTAATAAAACAGTTTTTTGTTCCATTTTGGGTAGTAACAATTAAGAGCAAAAAAATAAAATAAAAACGTAAATAAATAAAAAAAAGAAAAAGAAAATAATAAATAAATAGCGGCCAAATTTGACTTGAAGTGTTCTCCAGGGTTAAGATTTTTTGTATGCATCCGATCTGAGATGCAAGATCCTACATCACAACCTCTCATTCCATTGTCTGGTTCCTCCCCATGAGTTCTACGTCTTCATTTGAACTTTTTCAGAAGTCTTGGAGCTTGGTAGTGTTAACTATGTGCTTTGGATGCGGTTCTTTCTTCCTCTCTGTTTGCCCTTGGGGTTCTGTCTGAGCGTCTGCATCGGGGTGTCTTATGTGTGCCCTTTAATATTTGTGTGATCAGGAAAAACCTGATTTATTGACTCACAGCTGCAGCACACTGAGTCAGTGTCATGCTAAAGACGTGATGACTCTGCCAGTGGGTTTCTTGGCATCTATTAGTCCATGCACACAGGGTTATATGATGATGGCAACCAGCCTCAAGGAGGGGGGGTGGGCAACGATCCATGTTCTTTGTGTGTGTTAAGAGGAAGACGGGAAAACATTATTTGATTACTTTTAAGAAAATTAAATATCTGTGTTGCATTCATTAGCAAAAAAAAATCATTTGTGTTTTATTGGTGTCTTATGGTGAATGCTCGTCTCAGTTTGGGCTTGTTGAGGCCGTCAGCAGATTTCCAAAGTGGGTCCTTGAGGAGCCATTTGTCTCTAGGCTGGTTTTAAACCCCGTCTGCTGTGGCTAAGGAGAGGGCATTGGTGTGGGTGTTCTTTGTGTGCAGCTGCTTCATGTCAGACACTGTGTTTGTCCAAATGTGCTCAAGGAAAGGCGGAAAGCAAATGTGAATAGTATGCATCCCTGCACGCTGTGGGTGTTTCAGTCTTGAGAGACTCAAGTGTTTGCTTGACTGGCAGCCAAATCTGTGTTTGTTCTCTTCCTGCAGATTTCTCTTTTGTTGTGTGTTTTTGTTTGTCCAGTCAGTGCTGAATCAACAGGATCCAAGAAAACAGGACGATACTTTTATCCCAGCTATATTTTTGCAAGTACTCACCTTTAAATTCTACACTGCACGAAGAGGTAGCCTAAAAATAGGAAAAGAACACACATTTTAAGAAGGAAAGCACTAGTCGGTAGTAGAATTATCTGTCCATGCAGAATTTTTTTTTACTCTACAAGAATTTTTTTTATTAAATATCAAAAATAAACAATGAGTTCCACACAAGCGTTACAAAAGGGGAAAAATAAGCCAAAAAACGCAAAATTTTAGCTAGAATGACTTCAAATAGGATGCTAAACAGCCCAATATGTTGTTTTTTTGCTAGGTTCTTTTCCGCTAGGATTTGTATGTTTTGAGTTTAAATGTTCCCAATTTTAGTTCATTTTAGTTACTGTGATAAAAACTAGTGCTATAAATATAAATGACTCATTTTAGAACAAAATGTGAACAAAATGAGAATACGATCCTGGAATAAGTTGGCCCATCTTTCTCATAAAATTTAACAACTAGCAGTTCTTCTTAAAACATAAATCTAAATTTCTGTTTCCAAAATAACGACAATAAATGCCATTCTAACTTGTCAACATTTACTGAACTTCAAGACAAAATCCTTGAAATAAACCAAAAATTACAGAGCTGTTTGAGGTTTGTTTTGTCTTAAATCAAGTTTTCTTGTGGTCAAGAATTTAGATCCAGCTCTTAATGAGACAAAACGTTCTTGAAAAGCTTGGAAAGGTCTCTTTAATTCAATTCAATTCAATTTTATTTGTATAGCCTAAAATCACAACAGTCGTCTCGATGGGCTTCGAAGTAAAACATGACCTCAAAAGGATCATGAATACAAAGAGTTCAATAGGAAAATACTAAAGCAAAGAGACATTAAAACTTAACTGAAAACCTTGTCAATTTGAATATCTAAAAAATGTTTTAATTAATCTTTGCAAGGATGAAGTAGTTTACAGAGTAGAAAGTCTGCGTCCTTTCAGGTGAGAAATCGCAGACGTAGTTCTACATTTTTTGTTAATTTGCATTCATTTGATGAAAATTAGTGAACATTTCAGTTCAACAAGTGCTTAAGAGCACCTCTCCAGAAATCAGCAGCATGCTGCTTCACACGTCCAACATCATTTACATTTCTGATGTGCAGTGAATGCAGTCCTCTATAGGGGAAAGAAACACCTGTTTAACCTTTAACATTTAAAGAGGTTATTTTATACACTGCTATGATAAGAAGCCGTCTCTAAAATCAACTCCAGGCTTGTAAATGTCACATATCCATTCCTGAGCAGATTAGTGGTCCTCAGAAACTGTAGACAGCTGATGGCATTTCTGAATGTATAAACGTCCATCTTATGTAAATGACAAGACAGTTTTTGAAAAACTGAGACCAGGGCTGGGCAACTCCTCTGACTGATTTAAGATCATGACACAGCTCAATATACCATTTCCTCTGATTACATGTACTTTTCATTTTATGTTTGTTCATTTCCTATCCAACATTTTCTAACTATTACATTACATTTTGACATATACATTAATACTTAACGTCTACTTTAAAGTTGGGCTTTAAAGCAGAAGTGCTGCCCTGAACTTGTAATCAGGTTACTGGTATAGAATCAGACTGTTGCATTCCGGTTACATCAGTAACCTCTGCCAGATCAAGTGCAACTTATTTCACTGTGGTGACCCTTGAAATGGGGAAACACAACAAAACATATTTAAAACCAGCAAATAAATGCTCCTGCTTAAAGGTGAAGGAAATGACATTTAGTAAATTTATTTAAATGAAATAGTTTCTTTTGTTTCAGATGTATGTTCTTTATTACATAATTAGAACTTCTTATATCTTAATAATAAAACATGTCATTCTAGCACATGGACCTTTTCGGAGAAAGTAAACACCTTGTTTTTGTTCAAATTTTTTAGTTGAGGAGTTCTGCCAAAAAAAGGGAACTAAAATCAGCATTTTCTACTTGAGCTGTTGATCTTCTGCTGTCAGGGTGGATTCTGGGAGGATGTTGTCATTTTTTGTCCTATCAGCAATAGAGATGTCCCCAAGAGAACAATTCTCAGTGAGGAGAAACATAAACTCCATCTTTTTTTTCTTTTGAAATAACTTTGTAGGCCAATAGAGACACGTATTTGTCAGTTTAAAACATTTAGTAAAATAGGGATTCAGCCTGGATGTTGAACTGTTTTTGTACGTCTCCTTCTCAAACTGGTCTGGCTGCGCTTTACGGCAACCAAATGGGATCTGTTGAAGATAAATTCTCAAAGAGAAGTCTGTTTACAAATTTATCAGTAATGATAAGCTTGAAATATATAGCAATGACTATAATAATGACACTATGAAGATGATAATAATAATAATAATGTTCTTTATTAACCACTGCCTGCCTGACCCTGATTTAGCTTTGTGGACTTTTAGCTGAGCTAATAAACCTGCTGCAGTCGGAACCAGACGTCTGCCTGTTTCGTGACAGTTATAGTGGTTGTTGCTCATTCTGCTTCCCGTTCAGAGGTGTTGCGACCCCCCCCCCCCCAATGTAAAGCATTTGTTCTAGCATTCGACTTTCCTCAATGATTCACTCTCAGATGATAAAAACTGTGCTAATGAAATTCAGTTGGGTGTTTCAAGGGATTCACATTGGACAAGGTAATCTGAGCCTGGCTCTGAGCTTACCTAAAGGTTGGTGGTTGGATAAAAGCTTTTGATGAGCAACAGCACTCTGATGGTTGGATTACAGCCAGCTTTTAAACTGTTCATGCAAGTCATGAGGCCGTGATGAGGATTATGAAAGTCAAATGATATTAAAGCGAACCGATACGAAGAGCTTGTTGGAGCTTGATGCTGGAGGTGAACTCTGTTTAAAGAAGATGTATCGTGCACATTTTTAAGAGGTCTGACACAGTTTCCTGGGGTATCGACAAAAGGACTGACTCGTCCTTTAGGACGGCGTTCAAGAGCACCTTTTTCAGTCAAATCCTCACATGTCTGTTTAGAGCAAATGCTTTAATAGGGAGAATTGTATTTCTATACTCCTCAGCAACCCCTCAGTCACAGAGATACTGCATTTGTAGAACAATTTAATAGAGTCCCTAGGATCTTAAAGAAAAACAATAAAATATCTGATTTGATTGAAGATGCAATTGGCATACAAAACATACATTTTAAAAGTCCATTGTTTTAAATAAAATTTGTATTCTTAGCATCATTGTGTTTTAATAGATTTATTCAAAGCAGTTAAGGCCAAATCTGCTAATATGAATTATTTAAAATTTTCATTTCAGTTTAATTCAGATAGTCCACAACTGAGGTTGTCTCAAAGCACTTCATAAATATATAAAAAAACATCAAATGTTATTAATTGAATTGTATTATAATCCAATTTAGTCCAGATAATCCCCCAAATGACAGATTATATGAATGGTATGACAATAATGATCAGCAGATTACATCAAAGGGTTTCTGTGTAATCCCTATACTGAGCGAGGACAAAGTGACTGTGGAGAGGAAGATTTATCTTTAGTTTGAAGATTATGAAGAGACCACCAGCAAACCCAGACTTTGTAAAGGGGATGTGACAGAGAACAGAAAAAGACAGACATACAAAACTACATCAGTAGTAAGACAAACAGGCAGGTTAGTGACTGCAGCAATAAGAGTGGTGGAACAAAGACTAAACCTGTTAGTATCATAACACTTGGTATAGGACAAAATTAATTTTAATTTTTGCAGCAGACAAAACCCTCTGAATGTCTGTTAAGACTAGAAGAAAGAAGTTAGTCATTGCAGCAGCGTAACAAGACACTTATTAAACCATTGGAATATCTGTTATAAGTCATAAGTTGGTATGTAAGTAACTGCAACAAAATGTAACAACGATTGACAAGCAGAAAAACACAGGAACATGTGTTCAAAGACAAGAGACATTAAAGTTAGTGACTGAAACAATGATATACACATAGACCTGGGGTCTGCAACCTGAGGAGCCACAGGAGACCCTTTCATCCTTTCATTGTGGCTCTAATTAATAATTATTAAAGTTCTATTCTTCTTAATTATTAGAGCTATGAGATCAAAGAACATTCTTATCTTATGTTGGACAACAGTGTTGAATTGCTGTTCAGAGGCGACGTTCTTAAAGCATAGAATTGCATTTTCTTGATTAGATTTGTAAATTTGTTTGACATAGATATTGTCATGTTTATGTTCAATACTAAAAGGAGAAAAAGGATGATGGAGCTCCAAAGTCACAAGGATCTTATTTGACACATGATGTTTTTTTTTATTTTTAAAGGAACTTGTATGTGATTCTGTCAAAAGCAAAAGAAGTTAAAATGGTTAAATATGAAAAATATAACACTGTTAAAATTCAACTATTGAAAATGCTGAAGAGCTACTTAAGCTTACTGACCACAAAAACTTAAAAATAGTGTATTTTTCTAAATAGTGAAGTGGGACTTTGCTTTGTAGCTCTCGCTGGGTTTTAATCAGTTAGAAACTGAACTAAATGTCGCAGTCAGTATTAAAGGTTGCAGACCTCTGATGTAAACAGTGTAAGACAGAGAATAAATACAGAAAATTAGGTATTGAAAATTCCCAATACATCCTAAAAGGAGTTTGTGACTGAAGTGTCTTAAAAATGAGCTTTAAAGGAGGTAATCTGTGATGTCTTAATGTTTAGGTATTCTTTACTTTCCAAACTCTAGTTAGAAATAACCCAAGCTGGGTGGCTTTTAACCCAAATCCAAGAAAAGGGACAAACCTTTTCCTGGGTTATTTTGACTCAGAAAAAAAAAACAGGAAAAACAGCATAAATTGGGTAAAAATGAAACCACTGTAACACAAAAATTCACTCCAAAAGTCCAAAACTATATCTCTACATGAATAACCTAGGAATTGGGTTGAAGAAATAACCCAAGTGTGTTCAGATTGCAAATCTGTTTTATTTGAATAGATACACGGAAAATGAAATACTGCCTGTGGATCACACAGATTGTTTTCTGCTTCAGGTGACCGCTGTGAGTTTGACCGGCATCATGGGAAGTGCAATTCAGATGTGTGTCGGAATGGAGGGACATGCCAGGAGCTCTCTGGAGGAGGTTTCCGCTGCGAGTGTCCCGCAGGAGGCTACGAGCATCCATACTGTACCGTCACCACCCGTTCCTTCCTACCCAAGTCATTCGTCATGTTCAGAGGCCTCAGGCAGCGCTTCCACCTCTCCATCTCTTTAACGTGAGTATATGAAGAGGTCACCCTTACTCTGGCAAGTTTTTTTTCCCTTTTAAAGCTGCAGGAAATGGTTCAATCTACTCTTTTCCCACTTGTCTCACTCAGAAAGAATGAAGTTCATAACCACTCCTTGGTTCTGAGCTCCTTCTCCTCTTTGCTTTAATCTATTTATTTCATCTCTGTCTGAAATCGATCCTGTTACTCATATTTCTTTGCTTTGCTACTTCCATCTACCTCCAAAGGGATGTGCAGTGTCTCCACACTCTCCTCTTTTATCTGTCAATTTATTGGTTTCAGTATCATCTCCACGGTCATCTCTCTTTCAACTTTATCTTTTTTTATCTCGCATCTGATTTCCCCTACCCTCTTACACATTTCGGTAAAGGCTGGGAGATGAATTCCTGCTGTTTATTGCAGAAAGTCAGGACATTTTATCTAACTGAAGGGGAGATCCTTTGCAAATCAAGCTTAATTTAGCCACAATTTCTTATAGGTCTTGTTTTATAGGAATACGTTTTTTATTCTTTCTCGTACTGCAGAAAACTGTTTTATTAGTGTTAGAGCTTTGTTGAGAGATTTTCTCTTGACATTCTTTGTCTTCCCTTTGTTTGCCTGCTGCTGCTGTTTCACATCTTCATACTCTAAGAGGTTGTCTAAAGGATATCTGAAGTGGTCCTCAGAGTGACCGGCATGGTTCACGGTTGCCATGGATGACATCATTAAATGAAGGTTGCTAAGGTGGAGCTGCTTCAGCTGTCATGTAGTTGCAATTCAAGATGAAACATGAGAGTTGCAGCTTTCCAGTTTGGGAGCAGGAAATCCGAATCCTCTAGATGTCGGTAAATTATACAAAAAAAAAAGAAGACGAATGCTATGAAAACCAATGTTTGTTAACGATTTTTTTGCTTGAAATCTTGATTTGTTGCTGAGCTGGAGGACTTCCAAGATGAAGAATTAAACTAGAAGCATAGCACACCCATATGGGCTTGAGTGCTTTTAGGACAAAGTTGGTTTAAATTCATTTCTGTGTGCAGATTTCCGATTCAAATAATAAATTTCCAAATGAGTAATCAGAAGTACGCCCACAGGTGAAGTGCAGTCCTTGCATTTATCTATTCCCTCTGCTTCTTTATTCCTGATTTGCTGACTCCACTCATCATCTCTGCTAACAAAGCTCATGTTGTTGAGTTTTGGGGATTTTTTTCCCTGTTTTTTGCAGAAAAATTCCATGGCTATTAACTCTGAGGGGTATAGACTAGACAGCAGCTTAACCACACAATAAATTGATTGAAACTTGTCTATTTGACAAATTAAAACAATGCTCCACTTTACATTTGCTTTCACAATTACACTAAATTAAAAACATGACCTGCAGCTACATAGTAAACAGTTTGCGAAAACAAACCTGAAATAATCTATTTGGCTTTAAGTTAATGCAAAAAGGATAACTACTTCTTTCTAGGACTCAAAAACTCCTGGCAGACATATATTATCAGGTTGCTTGAATGCTGTCTGGATTTATATATATGAGATTGGACTTCCTCCATTTCACCTTTCTAATGGGAGAAAAGCCAATTTTCCCTGAAAAGTGTCAAGGACTCAGTGGGCAATTTTAGGAGGGATAATGTTTGTGTCTAAGTAAGGATAGAGCATGGCAATGGTGTGTTATACTCAGTCTGATAAGTACTACATGTTGTTTAAAGACCCACTCCAATGAAAATGATGTTTTTTTGTGTTTTTAACATGTTCTTGTGGCATTTTTCTGATGATGGCGGACATATATAATAAAATTAGGAATGAAATTGCATTTCTGCGTAGTTCTTTTTTCAAATTGTTGTGAGCAGACAAACAGGTACCATTCGCAATAGAGTTTATTTGTGTTGTAGAAAATCCCACTTGGAGGCGACTAGAGTCATGTGCGTCTTTGTTTTCCTTGTCCCAACTAGGATCTGACTCGAAACTCTACAGCTGGACAGCTCAAATATTACACGCCATTTTTGTTGCACCAGTAATGTTAGTTTGGGCTTGTGAGCGGATTAATCAGTAATGGGAGGGAAAAAGAGGGGCGGGGTTGCTCTGCACCAACGGTTGTGCCCACAACTCATAGGTGAAAGACAGAGGTTCTGCTGATTTTGGCAAAACACGGCATAATCACGATCAAAAGACCACTGGGAACGCTTTTACATTCCATCAAAATATGATCAGAGTGGGAATTAAACCTGTGAAGAACGGACTCTTGCTTAGATATTCATTTCCTTTATTTGTTTTCTGTGAAATATAAACAAATTATGATTCAAAGCAGATAAAAAACTTCAGTAAACAACAAAATGTAGAAATCTAGCCCTTAAAACATCAGTTTTACAAAATTCAAATATATCAACTGCAAGTATGGACAAAAATTCACACTATTTCAGGCAAAATTGAGAAATAAAGATTTATCAGAAAAAATTGTATTCTAACTGCTTTCTGTGCTTATGTTGTCTAGTTTTGCCACTTTGGAGAGCAGTGGTCTTCTCTTCTATAACGGGCGCTTCAATGAGAAACATGACTTTATCGCCTTGGAGATCCAAGACGGACAAGTGGTCCTCAAATACTCCACAGGTATCACAACACTACCAGTATGTGTGTTTAAGTACTGTTGGTATTCATGTCCCTCAAGGAAAGGATTTGGGAATGCAAATAGGGACCATATGTGTTTGGATGTCTTTCGTCTGAGCCATGCACCTGGACAGCTTGTGAAACATTTGTCCTCTGAGACAGTGAAGTCACATCTCTATTGCTCCGTCTGTGCCCTCAGGGAGTTAAAGCTGTCAGTCTTCCTAATAATATAGTAGAATTTCTTTTAGACAAATGTTCACGTAAAAAGACAAATAAACTTCTATTTCAGAATCTTCTTTATGAGGAATAGGTGTTTCCATTGTTGCGCGTGTGTTAATGCAACCTTCCTGCTTCTGCCTGCAGGTGAATCCTCCACTCAGGTGAGTCCCTTCCTGCCTGGCGGCGTCAGCGATGGAAACTGGCACACAGTTCACATCCATTACTACAACAAGGTGTGTTTGCTTGACATCCTGTCACCTCTGTTCTCCCTGCACAGATTTGATTTCATAACTCACATTTGATTTCAGATGTCTGTCTGATTCAGTGTGTCTTGACTAATGTGAAAGTAAATCTTCAGTGATGCTTTGCCCCTCAGTTGTTCCATATTGTTCTTCTGAAGCGTCGGCAGAAAAGTTTCTCGCGCCGAAAAAGCACTTTGAATTAAAATGATGTCTTTTAGTGTGGGTGTTCGCTTGCCACTATTTTATTCATGCAGATTTGCTGCATTTCTCCTTTAATTTTCTTCATGTTTCATTTTCCTCAGCCAGCTACACGCTATGTGAGTATGAGTGTGTGTCTGGGTGCACATGTGCTTGCTTTCTGCATTTTTGTCCTATTCTTCCCTTTCCGCGCTTTTCTTCACCACAAAACATGAGAAGAGCGAGTGTGGCATCTGCTTTTACACCACCTTTCTTACCTATTTGCAATGTCTTCTTTGCTTTTACCTTTTTTTTTTCTTGTCAGACTAATGGAAAATTTTCCATCTCCCTTCCTGACAAATTGTAGAGTCCCAGTTTAGACACTGATCTGGTGCGTCCAGTCTGTATCTGATGTGTTGTAGTGTAGAGAATAATTGCTGTTGTATCTCATGCATGTTGACTTGTCTCATGTGTTGTTTCGTCTTGTCTGCTTCTTTGGACATAAATTCAATCTGGTGTGTTTGTGTGTGTTCAGCCCAAACGCAGCATGATTGGAGAAGCCCAGGGTCCATCAGATGAAAAGATAGCTGTGGTGAGCATCGACGACTGTGATACGGCCCTGTCGCTTCGCTTCGGCACACAACTGGGAAATTATAGCTGTGCAGCACAGGGGAAGCAGACCAGCAATAAGAAGTGAGTGCTGCTTGTTTTTGTCTCAAACACATTCATCATTTGCATTTAAACAGCAAGTGGAAAGCATGATTTAAAGCAGCAAACATAAAAAGGTTTTGGTCACAATGTAGTGTGACCAGAGTGACCTACATAGGAGGCAGACGTCCAAAAGGTTCAGGAACAAACATAAACTGTTTGCCAAACTGTATGTTTCTATTGCCATGTTACCTTTCGACCCAGGTCTCCCTTTGGAAAAGACATCTTATCTCATGGGATTTTTTGGTTAAATAAAGGTTACATGAAAATAAGTAAAAACATATTTTTTAATCTGATATTTTTGGATGGAGCATGTGTTTCAAACCTCCAATGGAACCTTTGTTTCTAAACGTTGTTTGTGTCCATATTCCTTCACCACTCAGTGCACTAAATAGTGTGTTCATCATTTGCATTGTGCGGTCCCAATCGACAATTCCAAAATCAAGTGCCCTAGAAATCTCCCAAAAAAATCTCTACAAAAAACCAGTGTGCATTGATGCTCCCTAGATTGGCGAATATAAAACATCAATGTTTTCATCTTCAGAGCACAGTGGACTTATAGTCCTTATACAATGTTCATGTTGATTAGTTATTCACTTTGTGAAATCTGTGATGTTATATTTGTCGTAAAAAAAAAATAGTGAGCTTGGTGTCTAGATTGTTTTTAAAATCCAAGGCACTAGATAGTGCCGCACTAGATAGTTTTTTTAGTAATTAGGTAGTAATTGGATTATAAGTCCACTAAGGCTCAGTGTGACAACACAAGCAAACAGGAAAGTTGTCGGAAGCTGCTACTTGGGGACAGTTTTGAGCTTATTAAAGTAGGATAGTATCGGCCCCCACACAGATAGAAATTTGTCTCTGGACCCCCCTAGTGTGTATTTAATCTTTTCTGGCTCCATAAATTGTAACAAGTCACTAAACCATAGAGACACTTTTGGTGGTTTATTCAACTTCCAGTGTAGTAAAATCCTTCTACATGCAAGTAGTGTTGTAAAAGCAATGATATGTTTATTTTGTTTACTTAGAGTGGATTGTTTTCTACCTGTGATGCCCAATATAGCAATGGCTGCGTTGGATTGAAGATTAATTTTGAGAGCTTGTGACAATGTTTTGAAAATGACAGACCAGTAGGACATCAGAAATGGACACAGCCAGAACATACGTGTTAAGTCAGCAGGAGTATGGTGACATCTATCACAGCTGGCTTCTACATTGGGATAAATCTTTGCTAGTTTTGCTTTGGAATACTGGATGCGATGTACAACTTTAAATTGTATCAAGTTTAATTTTGCACAGGAGGAGCTGCCATTTACTTTCAGTAAAGCATCATTCCATATGTCATCCTCCAAAGCCAGTTCCTCCCCCAACTCATTCACCTAATCTGTCCTGAGTTTTACAAGATTTGTGTTTTTTAAGGAAGTTATCTGATCTTATATTCTTGAGATAAATCCTTTAAGATGTACTGGGGTTTCTAGAAGTGCTTCTATACCTGAGCGTAACGGCAAATATGGAAAGTCTGGGGTATGACGCTGAAGGAAGTGGCGAATTTGGAAGTAACGGAATAGGCTAGACCGGGGGAGATTAAACTTATGTGAAAGATCATCAAAACTGGCAAAAACAGAGTTTATGTACATGTCTTTGAACAAATGAATACCTTGCTTTTTCCAGAGAATGAAACCATAGTCCAGTCTATCATGGGGAAACAAGTGAGTCATATTTATGGGACTCAAATGCAGGAGATCCCCACACTCAAAGTCCCATCGGAACTGAAACCATATTTTAAGAGTATTTATGACGACCGGGTTATCGGTGAATTTAAGGCCAGAGAGAACTTTCCTCATTTCTATTGTTTTTGTCAACATTAAAATAAACATTTTCATGATTGTTAATACAGTGCATTAAAATGTGTTTCCTGAAATAGATGCATTTGGCACATCCAGGGTAGGTTAGTGATCGAGTTGCGACAGTGAGAGACACATTCAAATGTCTTTTTCTTTTGTTACTCCCATGAAACTGTCAGCCTATAACTGTGAGAGTAATGGGAACAGTTTGACAAAACTACTTTGTCACTGTTTTAAACAAACTTTACTTTAAAGATACAAATGGACTTAATTGGTTACAGTTTTATTTTTAAAAGTTGACATTAACAGTCCAAAACGAGGGCATATACATTCCCAGACCTGTGGTCAGTGTTTTATTCACAATTAACAAACAATTAGCTGCTGATATGAGACTTTATAATGATGCTAATAAGTCACTAGCCAATTTAGAAGCCAAACCTTATTTCTCAGTGGAGAATCTTAATTACAGCTTCACCGTTCATCCCTGAGGCCTTCCTTTTCAATCCACGGAGGTAAATTTACTCAACAGATTTTTTTAACCTTTGATGCACCTGAGGACAGCCTCAGTAGAGTCATTACTTTGGGCCGTGTTTTGTGTTTACTCAGGATATACCAGAGTGGTTGTAAAGATAACTTTCATTACAGATAATCTGCGACTGATCGCAGAGCTTAATGCATATTCAAAGGCAATTTTCACTAAGTAGAAAACAAATAAAGCTCATCACTGTGCAGCAGCACTTTGGCCAGCTGGCAGCGCCATATCTGGGTCACTAGATTACAGCTTTAAGAGTTAATTTATGCAAATGTTTAATGTACTCTGAAAATCATTTTTGTTCTTCTCCCCTAACCATAAAATCTTTTTAATTTTATCAATGCTGAAAGAGATGTTTCCCAGCAGTTCTGAGTCACTCTGAGTTGTTTTTCATCCTGCGTTGCCTGGATGACATATGCAGTCGCTGGTGCACATCACTGCGGTTGTTCAGGCCTTCAATAGTGCGCATGTTCCCCTAATTACCCACTGAAGCCTTCGAAATCTGACAAGCCAGTTTAAAAAAAAAACACATGGGATGTTCTATAACCTCAAAAAACATGAGACTTAAAACAAAATTTAAAAGGCCTCCATCTAAAAAGGACATTTCTGTTGTAGAGAGTGACTAAGGGTTTTTGAAAAAACTCAGCTGTTTCATGTTGGGATGCGTCTTTCTTGTTTCTTGAACTTCATTACTCATTGACTCGGTCGACTGCTTGTACCTGTTTGTTTTCTTTTATTAATTTCTGGTCATCTGTCACATAGACACCCTCAGGTGCAATTCTCCCTGTTATCTTCACAGCTTGGTGATTCATTCTCCAATTTCATCAACCTGTTCTTAACAAACCAACAATATGAAGATGCTCAGAAAAAAAAGTTGTATTCTAATTATAATGATGCAATTTTTAGCCAAAACGTGTTGAACATAGTTTTTGCAGAACGTCAGTAGTTCATTAGAAATATAATGTATAGGAGTATAGGCGTGGACCAACGCTGCCCTCCCTTCCCCTCCCCGTTGCGGAGAGCTCTCTGTTTACACACTCTCCTGCTAGCTTACAGCCCCTCACAACCCCCCAGCCTAGCATTAACTGTGCAACAAAAATGGCGAGCAATATTGGATCTATTCGGCTGTACAGTTCTGAGCCAGATGCCAGCTCAGACGAGGAAAATGAATGGATATATTTGTCTGCAAGTGGATGCATCAGGGCAGCAGGGACCTCGTGGCCTTCCCAGCATTTTTTCTATGTAACAAATAAGCTCTTTTTGAACAGTTGTTTTTTTCTGCTCCTGATTTTCCAATAATTAGAATTTAAAAAAATGATCAAAAATGTGATTTAAGCTTAGTTTCCTTATACATGTCCTCCATTATCAGAACATGTTAAAACCACCAAAAACACAATTTTCATTGGAGTGGGTCTTTAAAGCTCCTTTTATTTCTCAGTTAACAGCTCTGCTTAATCTTGACATTCTCCTTTAATTGCACCTTTTGTTGTTTCATCAGGATCTTTTTTCAGTCAGACTCCTTGTGCTGCCTTCACCTTTACACTCTTCTTTCCCACATAATTTGCTTCCAATGAAATTCTGCCATTTCTCTGGAGTCTTGTCCTCTGGGATGTTTTGACTTTGATCATTTTCTTGTGGCTTTTATGCCTTATGATATTTGTAGATGTCCCCCAACATTTGCAGTATTTTCTGACTCGTTTTAGCTTTTGCCTTTCCTTCATTTTCCTCTCTTCAGATAATTGTTTCAATAAAATTAATTAAGTCATTTGCTTTTTTTTAATCTTCTTTCTGTTGTTGGATTCTTTTGAACATTTACCTTGCTGACATAGTTCTTTTAGACCGTGCGCATGTTCTTTTCATGTCATACATTTTCCTTACTTTCATTTTTGATGCCTCCCCTCCATTCCTTGGAGGGATAATCCAGTATTTCATCCCTAAATCTCTCTATTCCCATGAGATTCTTGAGTTTTCTTCCAACTTATCTTTTTTTTTTTTTGCAGGTCTCTGGATCTGACAGGTCCATTATTCCTGGGTGGAGTTCCCAACGTGCCTGACAACTTCCCATTTGGCACCAGGGAGTTTATTGGCTGCATGAAAGAGCTGCACATTGACAACAAGCCACTGGATCTTGCTGGATTTATTGCTAACAATGGGACGCTCCCTGGTCAGCATTGCTCATTCTATTTATTCTCCTGGCTGATGTTGCATTTTTAACCTTTAGTAACGGAAAAATTGGTAATTTTGCTTTAGTAACAGCATATCTCTTTTGATTGTCATTAGATGTAGTTAAATATATTTAGTTTATAAGATCTGTGGAGTTACAGCTGTAAAACAAAGAAAAACAGAGTGTTTAAGAAAGTAATTTAAAAATCAACTGTTTTGATCAAACCCCAAAATGTTTGCATCAAACATTATTTTCAGGAATTCTTGTAACTTTGAAGCTTTATTTTCAATATAGTTAACAACCTTAAAAAAGGACTCATCAAAGGTAATATCAACAGCATTCTCATGAGCAAAAAAACAATAGACTCATGTGAAAGCTCATTTTCATTAAACAAAAGAGAATGTGACACCTTCATGAGATTTTTCCAAGTCCCTGCCCTGCATTAATGCTTAAGTTGATAAAAAAACAAAAAAAACATGTTTTAACATTTCAGATAGTATAAAAAATTTATAAATAATTTTTGTCTATAAATAAATTAATATGTTAGATTTTTAAGAGATTCCACTTTTCAGATGCAAAAAACAACCTTAATGAAATCTTAATATTTTGATCGTTTACATGTACATTCCTGCTTGAACTCCAAACTGTTTAAATAAAGATTATGTCTCGAGCGTGCATGCCTTTCAAGTCCTCCAGCTACATTTATAAAGATGCAAATTATACAAGTATCTTTTGAAACTTGAACAGTCTCCTGCTGCTTTCAGGCTGCAGCGCCAAACACCCCTTCTGCAAGTCGAACCCCTGTCAGAATGGGGGCACCTGCAGTGTGAGCTGGGAGACCTTCTCCTGTGACTGTCCCGTGGGACATGGCGGAAAGGACTGCAGCCAGGGTGAGAGGCTGATTTTAACACTTAATATTCAGGTCAAATTAGTCTGTATTTGTTCAGTCATGTGCATTAACCCTGTAAAGCCCATTAAAACAAAGAATTGATAGATCTTTTTTTTAATCCTTTTGATGAAATCTGCAAAGAAATTGCAATATCATATTTTTGAGATTTCAAATATGGCACGTTAGGTGATTTGGTCAGTTTTGCTCACGACAATATTAGTTTAAGATGCAAAAATACTGACATGATCAGGAAAAATCCCTTCATTTACCCACTGTCTCTAATTTGGTTCACACATTTTTAACATGGTGTAATGGTATTATAAAGAATAAATCATCAAACTATTTTACATTATTTCAGTACTGCAAGTAGTCATTTTAAAAAATAAATATCAATAACAGTTTATTTTCGCCATAAAGTTCTGAAAATTAGCAAAAAAAATTCCGCCTAGGTTTTTATTTTTATATTTATTCTATCGGTAAATGAATAAATAGATACATAGGGGTTTCAGAAATGTGTCTACTGAATCCTGATACGAATTGTTATTTAGGGTTAATCTCTTTGCACAAATGAAAATAAATTATAAAGCATCTTTACATTTTTTGAAAGCACATCAGAGCCAATCCAATATATTTATTTATTTATTTACATTCTGTAATGTAATGGCCTTTGTGATTAAATCAATATTATTCCATAAAGTTCTTGGGGGGAAAAAATATTTTAATTTTTAATGTAACATTTGAGGAGTCTGAGGTCCTGCAGCAAACAATGTTGATATCGGTTTGATATTAGGACATTACGGCAGACTTTTTCTCCATCTTTTATTGCTACTCTCTTGTCAACATTCAACTTTAATCGATGTGGGTTTTTTATTAGGATGACTAAATCTCATAAATTAAAAAGATTATGAGTGTTATGGGGTTTTTCATTTTAGTTACCCGGGTAAGGAAGAATCATATAATGTGAAATTTGGCATATTATGTCAAATTTGTATTTTGGCAAATGCTTCTATCTTCTGCTGTCCTCACCTGCACTTTCTCACTCCTGCACTTTTAAATCTTGTCTTTTAACAAATATCAAAGGTTTGTGAAAATTTAAAAAAATGGACATCTCTGTTTTTATTATATCTATTTGGTATATTTAAATGAAAATTAATGGCCTGTTGGTGAAAATATATAAATATAAAAAATATATAAAATAAATAGATGAATAAATACTGAAATCCTCCATAAACCATTAAGGACAGCTGCAAGTTTTAAAATACATATTTCATTCAACAGCTCCGGTTTACAGGATGCTGTTACAGTACAGATCCTGATTATTCTGCTTCCTAGACCTTACTGCCCCCCAGCTTCTCTTCACTTCCTCGTTCTGTACTTTAAAGAGAGCGGTGGAATGGATTTAAAATATTCCGAGCAAGAAGTCAGAGACAATGCCGCAGAAGTAAAGGCAAGGCTCAAGAAGATGATGTTTGTGGCTTAACCTGAAAAGCCGTTTTCAAATTGGTTTTATTGAGACAAATAAAACAAGTAAGAAAGTGTAAAGTGTCATCTAAACTAATTAAACTGTGTGGAAGAAAATCTGCCTTTATTTCTTCCCGGAAACAATCAAGGTGGATCATGTCTGGGCTTTTGTATCTACTGGCATTTCCCGATTGTGAGCACAGATGTCCAACTCTGAGGCGAAATATTGAAGAAAATATCGTTGTGGACAAAAAAGATAAATGTTCTTTAGTTCCAGTACTTAATTTGTTCTTTTAAATCTGACAGTGTGAAAAAATGGCCCAGTTGTCATGATGAAATACAGGTTTACAGGATTGATGAATGTCAGGCTGGAAAAGATTTATGGCTTTTTTTGCCGCTTTTGTTGGGAAACTAGTTGATTCTCTTTTTTTCTCTGTTTGTTTTTGTGACTTTGTTTCAAGTCAACCAATATTTAAACCACTTACTGTAAGTCTTACTTGCAATGTCCGTTGATCATATAATTACATTTCTGTGCGTAACGCTAATTTTTTTAGGTATTTATTATGATAAATGTAAATTACTGTGACCCTGTCATGGACTCGCAACCTGTCCGGGATGTTCTCGGCCTTTAACCAACAGAAGCTAGGATAGGCTCCAGCAGCCCTGTCTGATTTTCGTCATTCATCTTCTTCCCTTGTTCCCTTTTGGGGTCACAGGGCTGCAGGAGCCTAACCCGGCCACTTATGGGCAAGGGACACCCTGAACAGGTCGTCAGTCTGTTGCAGGGTTTATCTGATTTTGGAGAGCAAAAATGAAGAATCTCTAGTGTCTTGTGCTTTCATCCACCTTAACGTGAGATTCCTGTTAAACAGTTTTTAATTCAGGAAAATCTTTTAGAATACAACTATTCACAAAACGAAGCTTCAGTTATAATGTTGCTTGTGTAAAACTTTTGTAACATGCTTTTTTTTTACGCGTATTTGATTGTTAGCAATGCAACACCCTCATCGCTTCCTGGGGAACAGCGCCCTCTGGTGGGACCTGAAAAATGACGTCACCATCTCCACCCCGTGGTATCTTGGCCTGGTGTTCAGAACCAGAGCCCGCGATGGGACGCTGCTGCAGGCGCAGGCTGGCCAGTACACCAGTTTGCTGTTCCAGGTAGACACAACACCCCGATTTATGTTTGAAAATGGAAGAATTAGGTCTTATTGTAGAAATAAAAAAATTCTTATTTTATAATTATAATTTAAATATACATTATTTTTACATTTTTACTTTATTGTAGATGATGATGATGCTTCGGAACATTAAACCAATTTATTTAAACCAGGCTTTTTTTTGTAACTAAAATTGTTTCTACTGTGATGTTTTTGACTTCTCAAAGACACGTCTTGAGTGCAGATCAATGAAACTGCATTGATTAAAAAGATAAATGTAAACCACTTATTCTTTGCTACCATTTACAGTTTAATTGTGTGCTTAAAATCAGTGTTGCCTATCTTAAGCTCAGTCTTATCAAAGGGGCACATAAAATGATCTTCCTGTGTTAGCAACAGATAGAAAAAGCGGAAATAGTGGAAAATCTATTAATTCTTTGTTTTTATGCAAAATCCTCATTCATTTAACTTAATCTTGTCTTAAATGTGGGATTTCATATTCATACAAGGCTATGCAAAACTGCTACATACTCTTTCCTTTTGTCTTTATTTCTCATGTTTTTCTGTTTATTGTGTTTTTTATTTAATTTTTTTTTTATTTTTTACCTCACAGGTGATTAACAGTCAGCTGGTGTTCTCCGTCACCCGTGGTTCAACTCGACCAGTGCGCTTGCGTTTGGATCAGGTACAAGTGGCAGATGGTCGGTGGCACGACCTCCAGCTGGAGCTGCGAGACGTCCGCAGCGGCCGGGAGACGCGCTACGTCGCCACACTGAAGCTTGACTTTGGTCGATATCAGGTGATAAACTTCATACGGACCTTTTGGACGGACTCCATGTTCTAGCAGATAGGAAACACAATAATGAAGCATTTCTTCCTACATTTTTAAATTCACCGTGGGGTTGGTTTCTAAATTACAAGAAAATATTTTTGTATCAAGTCCATCATCTTAGATATTTAAGAAAATGTACTCCAAATAATTTACTTTTAATAAAGAATCTTCATTTGAATTCCATTTTTTTACCATGGGACCAGCACATTTTTTGCTTTTGTGCCATTGAATTATTGTGAAACTGAAGACACAAATATGTAATTGAATCATGTTAAGTTTGACATAAAACTCCTGACCCTTAAGGGGGATCCATTTCAACAAATACACACAAGAAATTAATGTTTGTAACAAAAACAGGTTTTTTTTCATACGTTGCACAGGAATCTAGATCCTCCAAGATGTGGGACACTAATCCTAGTTTCCCTAATCTCTTGTGGATTACTTTGTCAGATTGTGCTGGATGATGTTTATTTGATGTGTCTCTACATGAGTTTTGTGCACATATGCAACAGCAAATATGAGCTCGTAAGGCACACACTGTGTTATTTTTGCTATGCTGAAGTCAAACAAACACTTTTGTGTTCATGATATTTTAATTTCCTAAATGATCTGCCAGCACGCTCTGTCTCTTGTCTTTAGGTTGCTATTCACCCAGGCATCTCTCGCAAAGTAAATAGACTGAATAAATGGTGCAGGAAAGACATAAAATTATTAAACATCGCGAGGAGAAATTAAGCAGTAAACGCCAGTGAAGGTTTTTAAGTGCAGCTGCTATCAGAGCTATCTGAACTCTTGAGTACATCCTCGCTGTGCTGCTGTAATGATGATGAATGTGGTGTTTTGTTGATTTGTTTCATTATCTAGAAAGCTGGTTTCATGTCAGGACTGGTCTCATTATTTTGTCAGCATAATCACCAAATCACCAACCTTCTTTAGTAATTGCTATTGTATTTTTTTTTCAATTAGGTCATCTTGTCTCAGTTATCGCCACCCCGCTTCTTTTTTTAATGAAAGGTAAAGGCTTGTATCACCAATTCTGTACTGATGCAGGCTTAATAAAAAAGAACTAAATGCAGAGAAAGCACGCCAACATAAATATTTTTTATTTAATTATATATTTTGTCCTACTAGTCTACTTTGATTTGAAAAGTGGTGTTCGTTGTTTGCCGTCTTCTATCTGCTGTTTTTTGCATGTAATGGTTATTCCTCACTTTGCATTCTGTTTGTTAGGAAAGTGTGATTGTGGGAAATGAAATTCTGGTCTTTAAGGTGAAGCACCTGGCTGTGGGAGGTGAGTGCTGGGATCTGGAGAAGTCCAGAATGGAATAAGAGGCTGCATACAGGTAAGACCAGATAAGGTTCAGATGAAGTAGATCGATAGATAGATAGATAGATAGATAGATAGATAGATAGATAGATAGATAGATAGATAGATAGATAGATAGATAGATAGATAGATAGATAGATAGATAGATAGATAGATACAGATAGATAGATAGATAGATAGATAGATAGATAGATAGATAGATAGATAGATAGATAGATAGACAGATAGATAGATAGATAGATAGATAGATAGATAGATAGATAGATAGATAGATAGTCGACATATCAACAACAGCAACTAGATATGTCTCTGTTCGTAGGGTGTCCGTTTGGGTGTACGACCAGATGCGCCTGCTTTGCCCCGCCCATCCAGAGCTGTCAAGGTGGAGACTGGCTGTAATGTAGGAAACCCTTGTCTCTGTCTCCTGCCCAGCCTGGCTACAGCCAGCACTGACTTCAGGGAAAAAGCATGTTTCCTGCCTTTTGTGAACCCAGAGTGAGCAGGACTCCTGAGTATGTTGGTCTTAGATAAAGTTTCCATATCTTTTATAAATGATATCTTTTTTTAATGGGCAGATATCAGCTTCAGGAGCAGTGAGAAAGAAGCGCCTACCACAGCTAAAAGGTCTCTGGTTTGAGTTAGTACAGCCCCTGTGTGTGTGGGTTTTCTCTGGCACTTTGGCTTCTCCACAGTCCAAAAAAACATTCTTCAGAGGTTGATTTCTGGACTCCTTGCTGTCTCCCTAGGTACAAATACCGTGAGAGTGGGGGCCCAAGGACAGGTTATTATCAACCTGTCCTGGCTGTACTGGGACAGGGTCCCTCCCCAAAGGGGATTCAGATGGATTGAGAAATAGATGGATGGAATATCGTTTTGATGTCATTGAAATGTCTGGTTGGAGCTCTGTAAAAAACTGAAGGAATGGCTCAACCTTGGGATCTTTAGAGTCAGTTATAGCAAACTTTTTATGCACACTTGAGCTTTTCTTAACTATTTATCTCAGCAATTCTTTGAGATGACATAGGTACATAATAATGGTAGGTGCAGCAGTAACAATATCCCTGATTATAATCAATAACCACTTTATCTTTTGCTACTTGATAAAAGATCTGCACTTGACTGATAAGTATTAACAACACAAAAATAGATGTTAAGAACCTGATTATGGTAACGCAGGGAAAAAAAATAGTTTGATAAAACATATCACAGGATTATCTAAATTCAATTTCTTTCCATTTACTTGCACTAATCAATAATTTCAAATAGTCAACTCAGTATTTCACAATCTATAATCATGGATTCAATGTAGTGTGCGGTATGATTAACCCCTTGATGGTTGAATTTAATTTTAAGATAAGAAAAATACAAATTTCTCTTATGCTTATGTTTTCAAGTTGACAGTAAATAAAGACCATTTTGGAGCAGAAGGTTGATGCATATTTGTATCAATAGGAGTCAAGAACAATATTCATATTTTCAACTGTATCCTGGCAAAAGGAGGCCAGAAAGTTTGTGAAAGGGAAAGAACAGGGGCTAGAGAAACAGACGGTCATCAGCAACACAAAAAGAAACCTTAAAATACTAAAAATCCTTAAACTGTATTCAACTGCATTAGTACAGATTTAAGTGCAAATTGATTGTTTAATCATAAGTAGAGATGTCGTTAGTTAGTGTCCTTTTCTATTATTATTTTATTTTCCAATTAATTTACGTACTTAATATCTTTAAAAATAAAAAAGGATTTATTTATTTATTTTTTTGTTTTTTTTGCTTTTATTGCTTGAAATAAACCAATAAACCAATTTATCTTTAGACTGCAAAGCAGGAGGTTTCTAGGATTACCTGAGATCCTCATAAAGAAGTTAGACTACAGATATTAGGAACCGTTTTCAAGTCTAATCTCTCTTTATTAAAAACATGTACAATAAACGTTCCAAGCACCCTGTCCAGGAATATTCATTCACTTCAAGGTTATGCAACAGAAATGAGCCGACAAATTATTCTAGTAAATTAAGTCCTTTAGATCAGAACACTTTTTAACAACATATGAAAAAAATAAAAGTTTGTCGAAGCGAACAGCAGCATAAAGAAAAGTGCAAGGAAATAATTGTGTGACCATAAGTGTCATTGAGGTTCTAACTGGGTTAAGCTGATATTTGAGCCAACATAATGAGTCCTAGTCCATTTAAGACTAAAAGAAAGAGACTGCAGGCTATCTCTAGTTACCTTTTTTAAAAGGTAAAATACTAGGTAGAATCTATCTGAGTATAAAAAAGCAAAGATTTTTGGATGAAGGAAAAGTAAAACTTGAAGAGAGAAACTAACTGAAAAATCAAAGATGCAGAGGAGGAACAAAGTGATTAAAATGTTAATTATTAATGAATTATGAGACGTAAGTAAACAAAGTTTGGAGGCAATAGGACAGAGGAGTAAAACCGAGTGAGGAAGAAAGTCAAATCAAACACCCAGAAAACACTATTCAGACGCCTGGGAATATCTGTACACAGACAGAGGCAGAAAAGGGGGATAAAATTAACATGACAGCTAAAAAGGAGAGGGAAAAAAAGAGCACGTCTGATAGTAATTTTGAGCCTTGTTAGTACCTTCCAGTCAAGCTTACATTTGCAGTTCAGTTTAGTGGGTTTTGATTGAAGATGGGTCCTTGAGCAGCTGTTAGAAAGAAAAGTACGAGGAAAGGAACTCACAGAAAAGAGAAAAGTTAGAATGCAAACAGACGTTCTTTACATCACTTATGCTGACCTACAGACCAGAACGGGGATATTTAAGCCCTGCTTTGAGTGATTAGCCCCAAAATTTCTGCACAGAGCAACAGAGGTGCACTTTTTTTTCCTCCTGTTTTTGCTCATTGCTAAGATTTGTTTTGACCATTATTTTATTTTTATAATTCAGGTTTTTGAATTGTGGCTTAACATTGTGGCCACAACTGCCCCTACAGGTGGGTAGGGGCTGTCTTAGGCAAAATATGACAAAGCTTTTTACGGGTACGTGAGGTGGCCCAAAACAAAAAATATTAAGGTCGACCATCGGTGAACTCCGTGAGATAAAAACAACATTTACATTTTAGTTTGTCAGAGTGAGATAGCAAAGGCAACTTGCAAAGGTAAGCAAAGGTGAATTTGAAATGATAAAAAAGCTATTTTAAAAATATATGTTTTTAGCTGCTACTTCACGATGCACTTACCACATGCACCGATTGTATGTTCCATCTTTATGACATGCCTCGAGGTGAGTCTCTTAAGATGTGGTTGCTTTTCTACAAGAACCCAAAGTCTGAAAGCATGAGTTGTTTTCAGCGGTGCATGCGACTCAGGCTTTAAATCCAGCTTGCTGAGTACCACCGTAACGAAGCAAGCAAACACAGATTCACTTTTTTCTGTTTACAGTTATTTTTACTTATTACTGAGATTTGCGTTGACAATTATTTTATTGGTGTAAACTTCTTAGATTATAAAAAGTCATTAATACATCCTAAATTGTGGCTTGACATTTCTAGCCCAAAATAGTAAAACACAAAGGTAAAACACACTTCGTGTTTCCTACTTCCAAATAATTATGTACTATAAAACGTAGAGCTTTAAAATACAAAAAATGTATATCACACACAAAAGTCGTTGAGGTTTGTTATATAATATGGTAATCCTCAAAATCTGGTTTCACACTTACATGGTGCCAAAAAAGTGTTGATCTACCACATGCATTCAGACTGAAAGCCCAACTTAATGCATAAAAAATGAAGAAAATAAAAAGGAAAAGCTGTCTTCACAGCATCAACTGTGTATAACAGGCGAAAGTACTAGAAAAGTTCCCAAGGTGGAAAAAGTTGCTTTTAAAATGAAGTTTCACTTCAAAGTTTAAGGAAAGTAGCGAGAACTTAAAGGTTGGATGTGTTGTAAGAAGGATACAGAGCGGTTACTGAGAGCCTGGCCTGGAACGCGGGGAGGAAGCGAGAGGCACCGCCATCCCCGCAGCATCCTCCACTGACCCGGGAGCTAACGCTAACACCTTAACTTATTACTCGGAGAGCGCACTTGTGATGGAAACTCTCAGACAGTTAGATGCGCACATGTGTACGCTTATTTGCAATCTTAATATGCATAGTTATTTACAGTAAACATGCACACAGAGTGTGGTTTTGATGATTGTTGCATTTCATTAAGATAGAGCACTTAAAATAAAATAACAAATTTTATGCAATTAATGTTGCTAGAGTATAAATCAAACTTAATAAACACAGAAGGGAGTAGGGAGGGGAGAGGGTGGGTGTCACTTAAATAATTCCCTTTCATTTGTGTGTTTTCATGCTTTGGCCTGGAGCTGATACCAGCTTAATGGGTCTCATTCAACTGACAGCTCCTCTGATTTATGCAATAAACCCTCCTACAATAAAAAAAAAAACACATTTATACCTAACAATTACACCCAAACCAGGTTCTGCATGACAAAGCGTCAGCATTTATGCTTTCTCTACATATTTTAACTGAATGTGTGTGAAGATGCAGCTGCACGCTTGATAACTGGGTGATACGATGCTGGCTGTTCAGGCAAAATTAGCTAGTGTAAGTACAAAATAAAGATTTTAGGAATGATAAATAACAGCCATAGAAGTTATGTCAACTTGGAATTTTTAGATACTTAAAGACTCGCAGATATTTAAGATTCAGAGATTTGAACCCATTGAGACAACTGTTGTTGTAACATTGGGCTATATAAATAAACTGAATTTAATTGAATGAATTGCATTGATTTAGAGAGTAACGAAACAAGCGGGACGGTCAAAAGAAGTCGCCCTATGCAGCAGTGTTCCCCATCGATGACGCTATTTCCAAGACAAGTTAATAATGACTACCATCACAGTCTAAGCACTGTAGTCAATCAATAAAACAAAAGTAATAAATCCAGCAAAGCTTCAAAGTCCCAATTCGATCATCTTTTGATTTATTTTTCGCGTTTCCAGTGATCTTTTTAATCAGATATTGTCATTGCTAGGGCAAAAATCCAAACCCTGTGTCGCTTTCATGACATAGGTTTTCTGCAGAGCGGCAGGAGTTCATTAGAAATTTGCCTTTGAGTTGAGGGTGGGACTGTTTGTGTGGAGTAAGCCCACCCTCATTTCCCCTTCATTCCTTTGTTTACACTCTCTCCCACTAACTAACAGCACCTCACACCCCAATTTAACATTACCGGTGCAACTAATATGAGAGCCATCCAGCTGAACAGATTTCACCTAGATTCCAGCTCAGTCAAGGAAAACAAGAACATAGGTGTATCTGTTTGACTGCAACTGGATGCATCAGCTTGGTGCAGAGCAGGGAACTTGTGGCTTGCTGTTGTAGGTCCTACATCACATCTACAAACTTTTTCCACCCACAGTTTTTTTGTCTGCTCCCAATTCACCATGATTTGAATAAAGAAATACTCAGACACGCAATTTTAAGCTAATTTTCTCTTTTATATGTCCTTCATTATAACAAAAATGCCACAAGAACATGTTAAAAACACCAAAAACACATTTTTCATCAGAGTGGGTCTTTAACAATTTATTTAATAAGCCTATGCAAGGCAATTTTAAGCAAATCACTTCAAAACAGTAACATGTTATCAATATATAGCAAACTGGCTTTTAACTGAAAATTCCACTGAGAGTACTTTGTACTCTTTTTTTCATTTTAGATCAGCTTTCACTATCAGCTTGAAAATCTTCCTATGTGGATCATATTTATTACGTTAATATCATCTTAATGGATGTTAGTGTCTTTTCCATGTGCGGGTTTTTTAAAGTCATTTTGGGCATATTAGCTTTCTTCAGTAGAATAATGCACTCTGAGGAAAAACAAATGAGAGCATGGTTCACTGAACACGTGACTCATCTCACTATTCAAACTGATCTGGAAAAATCAAGAGGAAGCAGTGTCACAGCAAAAAACACACACATGGAAAATTGAGTCACACTTCATTGGCCGTAACTTGTCAAACAAAGTCCTGGACCTTGACTAGAGGAGGCAGAAAACATACAGGCTCAGTGGATGTGCCAGCCTTTGTTCGTACACGACCAACCTTCCCCTCCTGTCTTTCTGCTGCTTGTGACAAGGCCATTTTGATGTCACTGAGTACATCAAAAAGCAGCCAAGGCCATCGTTGCCTCATTCAGCCCGTTGCCATGGTGAAAGTCTAAAGATGTATATGGCCGACAGAGAATAATGGAGATTACTGATTGTTTTTGCTTTGATACAGATGAACACAAAGTGGGTAGTCATGTGACGATTAAAAGAAGATGACATTTGTTTTTAATTAAGTTAATTATCTTAATTACATTAAGGTTTAATGGCATAAAAGAGTTGACAACACTGTTCACTGAAAAATGAAGACAACTCAAAAAGCACCTCTTTAGTTAATAGAGGATGTCTGCTGTCACTGTGTACAAACACAGATGCAGGTTTGTTGTTTACTGAGCAGATTCCACACAAACAAAGATCTAAATACTTGAAATGAAAGATTCTATTCGATTGTATTTATCTAGCCCAATATTTACAACAATAGTCATCTCAGTGGGCTTCATACCGGTAATTGTGTTATAAACATGAATCATCAAGAACCTTAAGTCATAGAATTCAATAGGTAATGGTTAATCTAAACTAAACAGGCTTAACTAAACTATACAGGTTAAACTAAACTGAACAGCCTGTGACTTCTTTGTATCAACATATTTTCCGAATGCAAACAAAATTACTGTTTTACCATTTTTTTTAACAAACAAAAATTTTACTTTTTAAGTATTCTCATAGTCAAACTTGTAAATACAGTTTTTCCAGGTTTGAAATCATGGCCACCAATAGGGTAACTTTTTTTTGTGGTTTCACGCGCATTTATGGCCTGAAAGAAGCCTAATGGCAAGCTATTCACATGACTTACTGGGTGTATGTGGCTACAACTGCAATCAAGGCTGAAAGAATGAGAGCATTGTGTGTGATTTCTAAAGACAAACATGTGAAAGATGACCTCGTCTCTGCTCCAAACGAAGGAATGCAATCCGCCGCCGCGCACACACACATCAGCCCCTCTTCAATAGAGCTGTCCTTCACTTCTTCGCTTTTAAATCAAAACAGGAGCCGGAGCTGAATGCTGAGATCTTTATTGATCAATGTCACGTCCTTCATAACATTTTTATGTAGTTGTTTTCCCAGAAATGGTTTTAAGTTTTTATTTGACAGTTGATATGCTTTGAATACGACCCTTTTGTATGTTTATGATTCTAACATTTGGCTCAGTTGAAGCCACACCAAGCTGCACTGCTTCTGTAATACTAATTAACAGATGCTAAACTGAGATTACCGTGGTAATTAACATCGCTGATGAATATCTCCCGTTTATATTGCCATGGTGAACATGTTAAGATGGGAAATTTACAATTTGTTTAGTGCATAGCGCCTGTGGCGCTCAGGTCATGGATTGTTATATACAGTATAATGTGTGTTAAACTGTGCATGTAGACGTTAAAGACCCGTTTCAATTCATTTTTCGAGCCTGTTTGAAGCGTTCCAAGTGGTCTCTTAATTATGATTGTGCTGTTTCTAGTCAAAATCAAAATACCTGTTGTTTCTGCAGAGCGGTAGTAGTTCATTAGAAATTCACCTCTGAATTTGAGCAAAGTAAGCCTTCCTAGACTTCCCATAATCCCTTTGTTTACATTCTCTCCAGCTATCTTACAGCCCCTCACAACCCCAGCCCAATATTGCCGGTGCATTATTTATTTGTACAGTTTTGAACCAAATGCCAGATCAGACGAGAAAATGAAGATGAATCAGTATAGTTTCTACATAACAAACGTATTTTTTCTTAAACTGTATTTTTTTTGGCCTGTTCCTGTTTCATAACAATTTCAATAAAGAAATACCCAGAAATGCCATTTTAAGATAAATTTTCTTTATATATGTCCTCCATCATCAGAAAAAAATGCTACAGAACATAATAAAAAGACTAAAAACAATGGAGAGGGCTTTTAAAGGGTCTGTGAATTATGAACATTTTGTAGCTCCATTAAATTAAGAAAAACATAAAATTGTAAAAAGGAAAATTATATAATTTAAATGAATGTTCATCTTTTTTTCTTTCTGGCATGAATTCACAAATGTATTGATGTTCTTTCTTATTTACATTCAAAGAGAAAAAGGGTTCTTAATGCATAATTGCAAAACGGCTTTGACAATATAAATGCACTTTTGCATTTAAATCACATATTTTAAACAGAAAAATTATATATATATATATATATATATATATATATATAAAACCAGAATTTGCTCTTGTATGCTAAAGATGCCTTGGTAGTTGTCACTAGCCTTCATAGTGGTTTGATGTGTTGGCTTGTTTTACCAATGCGCCTCTATGTTTGTTTCAAGTGCGGACTAGTCTTGAACAAATTATAATTAGCATCCCATTTTTGTGACCAGGAACTGATGCTTACATTTTTTTATCTATTCTTTTTCCATTAAAATGTTATTTACAATCAAATTCCCAGAACAGGTTACAATTAACAGAACCCTAAACTAAAAAAAGCTCAACTGGTTTTCTGAAGTAATGCAGCTTAAGTTTTAAATGGGAAAAATGCTAAATTAATAAATGCTACTTTTATTTTTATCAGGGTTAATAAGAATCTTTGAGATTGTATTTGTTCAATTCTTATTTTAAAGACTTTCCAAACTTTTTTCTCTTTTTTTAGAGATGTTCATTCAGTGTTTAAAGTAAACCTTCTGTGTCATTTTATTAAAGATGAGGTCCCTTCTCTTATAACCCCAAATACTATAGAATAAAAACCCTACAGTTCGGAAGCTAATAAAGATTTCCTACTTCAGGCCTTGCTTTTATTTGATGTAAAATAAATAGGAATTCATTTGAAGCTATTTTTCTCCAGGAGTTATTCTATGCTGTGTCATGTTTCGAGAACATATTTGTTTGGCCTGCAGTGAGTTTTAAGATTCAAGTTTTGATGTTTAGAATCTTTCCCAATGGAATTGCATTCCGGTTTTTCAGAAACTACGGAGAGCTTAAAAAAATACCCAAGGCGCAGAGGAAAAACACAGTTCAGAGCTTTTGAGGTGGCTGCTCACAGATTCAAGCTAGCAGGCAATCCGTCTGAGATGTCAGACTGTTGTGTGGACCTCATGGATGGGAAATATAGTGAAATAATATTTTTGTCTAACTGTTATATCATGGATTTTAATCTTATTTCTACATGCAAAATCTCCTGATTAAAAATGTTCACACCTCATATAAAACTATGATTCAGTATAATATAGTTTTAACTCAAAACAGATTTAATGTTTTTTAAATTCTGCTTGATATGAGCATAATTGTTTAAAAATAATATAGCTTTAAAGCTACACTGTATCTTTAAGGTTCTTGGCAAATCCTCACAGAATCAAGACGATTTTAGGAGTTGTAGGACAAAAATAGAATTTGTTTGACCAAATATATAGACCCTGTACAAATATGTCCCTCTCAATTTAAGAATAAATGCTTCTTTTGATGGAATGCTCTTTGCAGTGAAAACAGTTTAGCATCAGTTTCCTTTTGCTTGGTGAAAAGGTTTGAGTGCTTTATTCAATTGAAGGTCTGTGTTTTGCACAGGTTACTACGGGAGAAGCTGCATGGATGCCTGTCACTTGAATCCCTGTGAAAATGAGGCTCAGTGCCACAGGAAGCCGAGCTCTTCTCACGGCTACACCTGTGACTGTGGGGACAACCATTATGGACAGTACTGCCAACACAGGTGTGCATGCAGACACTCACTCAGTTAGTCTATTGACTCAAACCTCCAACAGGGCAAATGCTAATCCCAGTCTAACAAGCCTGAACATCCATTTCAAAACGGTGAACTTGAATGTACATCCATCCTTTTTGCTCCTCTTGTGACTCCCGCTGATTATCGAGCTGTTTCAGGTGATGATTCACCCAAGCGGTTTCTTCTGATTGATTAGATTACACGCTGGTTGTTTGTCTTTAGAGTTCAGAAGGGGTGCACGTGTTTTTATTTATGCACATGTACAAAAGGGGACAGAGGCAAATTCTATGTATGCAAAAAAAAAATGTATGCAAAAAAAAAAAAAAAATACAACAAAAATGTAGGCTTTAAAATGATCGACTTCAGATAAAACTTTGCGCATTTCTTTTACCACAAAGATCAGTTGAGAACAAATTCTCATTTAAAATGATGATTTGGCAAGAGGGCAGAGCAAAAAGTAAAGTTGCCCTGAAACAGATTTGCACAAAAACTGGAGCTGAACTGCAACATTACAGAATAAAATAAAATGTAAAAATATTCTGTCTGTAAGGCTCTTTTACTCCATTTTGAATAAAGACAAACACTAAGGAGATGTGTCATTCCTGCTGACATTTGATTACTTTTTTCTCAATGAATATGAAGTTGTTAACTAATTACCCCTAAAAATTGTTTCCGATGGTACAGCCTGTGCTAAATCAGTTGACATGCTCAAATCTCATCATGTTTCTGATTATATGTCTTTCTGCTCATGAAGGATTGATCACCAGTGTCCCAGGGGATGGTGGGGGTCTCCGACCTGTGGACCGTGTCACTGTGACATAAGTAAAGGCTTTGACCCAGACTGTAACAAAACCAGTGGACACTGCCACTGCAAGGTAATCCAGCAACACGCAAAATCTGCATTCAAAATGTCAAATGTTGCAGGGAGAGAAGCTGGGCTTTTAAAGTTAACAAATTCAGTTTGAGACAGGGTTATTGATGTAAGATATTACATCAGTGTGAGGATTATCCTATTGGCTGTTGTCAGGTTGCTTTGCCAGGCAGTCATAAGCATCTCAGCTGTGTTCCTTTTTGTTAATTAGTGCATTTAAGTGTCAGGTTTTCTGCTCTGTCTCGCTTTTGTTGCTCTCTTAGTTCATGGAGGTTTTGTCATGTTTAAGTTATTCAATGGTTAAATTTCTGCCACCAAGCCCTGGTCTCCTGCATTTTTATTCTGACACCACCAGTTCTTGACAGTAAACTGCTGCTTTGGTAACAATTTTAGCGTCAAACAATAGTCTAACCATCTTATCCACATGCGTGAAATTTATCCTTTCATCCATGCGTTCCTGTCTTTACTTATATTAACATACATGTCTGCGAAAGCAACATCTTAAAATTGGTTTTATCCAATCATTAGATTACTTTTTTCTATGTTTAATCTATAATATTAAAACTAATTTAAAAAATGCTTTTATTGAACTAAATGATTTTTTTAACCTTTCTTTGCCAGGTGTAGCTCTCAATGAAATGTTTAACTAGTATAACATAGATATTTTTTTGCAGGTATAAATTAGATTTCGCATTACTTGCTATTGCTGGAAGTCTTGATTATAAAAAGTAAAGTTTTGGTTTTCAGAAATTCCTGCATATCCGCCTCATAAAAATTCAAATTAAAAAAGAATCTGTGCATGCAGGAAGAGTCTTAGGTTGGCATTTGTCTGTTTTATATTTCTTGTAAATGTACTGGCTCCTCCTGAGACTCATGGATAATCACAGCTCCCCTCAAGCACATTTAAACCAGCATTTGGTTAACTTAGAAACACGAGCAAGTCTTTAGCCTTATTATATTAGATGCTTACATTTTTTTGATTGCATCTTACTGCACAAACTGATTCAATCATTTTTTTTGTAGTCCTCTTGTTTTCATCGACATTTATTCAATTCGTGCAACTGAGCCATTTTTCTAAATCAGATGTTTGGAATTGCCGAACATGCAGGGTAGGGGGCTCCAGGACTAAAGAAAAAAACCAGTTGAAGACAGGGGTTGATGAACCGCCTCTGTAAACCAGGACGAGAAATTTTCTGAAGAGCTCTATGAGACCTTGAATTAAAAAAAAATACACAATTTACCAACTAATCTAATTAAAATATATGCAATACCAAACAGTGAACTGAGTTTGAAAAGCTTAAATAATGATAGCGAAAATAGCTTTCACACTCAAAACCTGCCTGAGCCCGTCCCAGCTACGACTGGGCGAAGGTAGGGTACACCCTGGAAATGTCGCCAGTTTGTCATAGGGTATCAGATTTTTTTGAATTAAATTCAAAATATTTGAAGGAATATGGTATATTATTATAAAAAGACGTGTACAGTAATGAGCAACATAACAATAACATTCAATACAACTATACAAAATAGTCAAAATTTCGGTTGTAAAAGAAAAAGTTGCACTAAAACACTTCATGTCTCTTTTCTTGTTTTTGGATCTCCTGATTTTGAGGTCACCTGTATTTATGTTTCCTTGTTCAGGAGTTTCATTACCGTACCCGGGGCTCTGACACCTGCCTGCCATGTGACTGCTACCCAGTGGGCTCCTTCTCGCGGTCATGTGACCCAGAGACAGGCCAGTGTCAGTGCAGGCCCGGAGTGATCGGTCGCCAGTGCAACAAATGTGATAACCCCTTTGCGGAGGTGACAAACTCAGGCTGCGAAGGTGAGATGTCAAGAGAAATCCTTTTCGGCTCTTTCTCGTTTGTTTTTCTCCCGAGTCTCTTTGAATCTTTGTGGGGTTTTTCCTGCGGAAACTTTATGTGAAGATCAAGAGAAATGTCAGAATTCATGTTGTTTGTTAGTTTATATTTACCATGAAAACTTTGGATAAAAGAGGTAACTTGTTTGTGTGCTTAAATTTTTCCATCTGTTACACAGCTGGAGTCTTTGTGTGTTGATCTGCACTGCTCCTCAAAGTTTTATACTTAAATTAAAAAACAAAAACCTATCCTGTTTGTTTATCCTTATGGGATTCAAAATAATAAAAAAAATATATGTGTTTTTTCCTGCTTTGCTAAAATTTCAACCTTTGAAAGTATGAGTTTTTGATGGAAAGGTTCATTTCTGTGGTGACATTGATGTTGATTTTCTTTGCAGTCATTTATGATGGTTGTCCAAAGACCATCACACAGGGGATCTGGTGGCCTCGGACCAAGTTCAACCTGCCCGCTGCCGTGCCCTGCCCCAAAGGCTCTGTTGGTATGTTCACACACTCCAGCGTTCCCTGTTGACTCGTGCAAGCGTGGGCGAATTTTCTCAAACGTTTAATTTTTTTTACAGGTGCAGCTATCAGACACTGTGATGTGGAGCGAGGATGGCTGGAGCCAGACCTTTACAACTGCACCTCACCCCCCTTTGTGGAGCTTAACATTGCTGTGCGTTGCTCAGCTGTAGAAAACTGAAGGCTTTAGTTGTTTTTTCTATTATTTTTTGTCCTCTCAGACTCAGGAGATTTATAATAGAGAAAAGGGTGCAACTGATTGTTTTGCAGCGTAAATACCACTTAAGAATATTTAATTGTAGAAAGCTTTTGTACAGAATGCAAAATAAAGAGAAAATAACAGTCATACAAGCTTTTTTTAATGTGCGATAGGCAAACTCAGACGTTTGGACTGATCTGTTTCTGTTTCTCTTGACCAGCTTGACTCTTTGGAGCGCAATGAGACGGAGCTGAACACCATCACAGAGAAGAAACTCGCTCACCAGCTCCGCGATGTCACTGAGGCCACTGCCCGGCTCTACGGCAACGACCTGCAGATTGCTGAGCGGCTGCTGTCCCGCCTCCTAACATTTGAGACCCAACAGAGCGGCTTTGGTCTCACGGCCACACAGGACGCACATTTTAACGAGGTAAAAAACCATTTCAATTACAGGTACTTTACCACTGAATAAATGAACGTCCCGTTGCCTAGACTTTATGTTTTACCCAAAAATCTAAGTAGAAATGGGAGAAAAGCCTTGAAGAAAGGTTTTTCTCTCACAAAAAAAATTATATAAATGAACATCATTACATGATGTAAAATAAGGAAAAGGTAGTTCAGAGAGAAGCCTAGAAAAAACAAAAGTTCACTTTTTAATGCATGAGATACAACATTTAACTTGACAATACTTACTTAACTGAATGAAAGTTTAGGTCCAGATGTTTAAAATATTTGTTATTTAATATATGGCTGCGTATTCTAAATGGCGGCAGACTTTGCAAATCAGGTGTCATCTGTCTGAAACGGGTAGGGGTGTTGCTATGGTGATTGGTGACAGTGAGATGCTTAAAGATACTGGGATATTGCAACATGTCAACAAAGCACATTTCACTGACAGAAGCTCATTTTACACGGCGCTGTGCTGTCAGCTGAAGACGTACAAGCTGACAAGAGTTAATCTTAGGAGGTGGATATTTTGTAAAAAACGTATTACCGTGGGTCTTCTTTTCATTTTGCTTCAAATTGTATCTGTTTAAATATATGAAATTTAGGGGAGGAATAAATTGGATGATAAATGTACATCCTAGATGAGTTTTCAGAATAATTTTTTAACTGTGTTTTCTTGTTACGTCTTTCTCGTCAAGTACAGATTTGGACTTAGTTATTATAAAGCTTTTTTACCAGGTGTACTTTTTTTAGGTATTTACATGCAGATTCGAGTCCCCCATTATTAGCAGAGCTTGGATTTTTTTTTTCAATCTTTTAAAGATTTTTGTCCCACATATGTTGCCTAAAAACACACAGTAAAACTATTCACCATTGTTCTTGAAGGCTCTTAGGGGTTTGTACAGGAATACTACTTCTGCTTTTGGACAAATACAGAGCTGTGCAAGTCATGCACTGTTCATTCTCTATTTTTTCTTTAAATTAATCTTTGTGAATGTCAAGTCAAGTGCTTTATTACTTTACTGTATCATTAAAGACCCATTCCAGTGGTCTTTTAGTTATAATTATGCCATTTTTAGCCAAAAAAAAACAAAAACAGTCGTTTTAAAGGACATGTTTTCTGCATGAGTGGTAGGGGTTTATTAAAAACATGTCTTGTTGTGGGCGGGACTGTTGGCATGGAGCAACCCTGCTCTCCCCTTTCCATCCTTCATAACAGAGAGCTCTCTGCAGCAAAAATGGCAATTAATATTGGAGCTATCCAGCTGTTCAGCTTTGAGCTACAGCTCAGACGGGAAACGTATCTGTGGTGGCATCAGAATGGAGCTGAGCAGCAAGCTTGTGACCCGCCCTCTCTTGTCTGCTTTTGATTTGCAACGATCCTCCATTAACTGAAAAATGCCACAGGAAGATTTTAAAAACTCAGAAAACACAATTTTTTTTTATCAGAGTGAGTTTTTAAGGAAAATGATTTTGACTAGCTGTTTAAAAAAATTGGTGAAGAATTTAATGATGAGTTAATGGGGAAGGGGAAGCCTGAAGGTTTTCAGAATAAAGGAACCACTTGTTGAATCCATAAGTCAATCAAGTGATATATGCACTAAAAATTTCATAATAAAACAAAACAAAACAAAACATAAACATTATTATTACAAATTTGTCAGACCAGTAAAACAAAAGGTTTAATTTTATTGTATTTTACTTAAAATAAAGCTCCATGAAAAATTGTTTATGGCTAAGCTTGATGTGTTGATATTTTCCTAAAAAAAAAAAGCATCTAACACAATTGTTACTATAGCAACCCGGTAGTGGGATGAATTATGCCGTAACACCAGGCAAAATAAAAGCCTGCTCTTGCCTGACGCTTCATTTCAGCTGCCAGTAACTATGAATCGGTCCAATAAGGGTTTATGGTCAGCTATGTTTTCTTGTCATCTTGCTTGTTACAAAATAAAACTGCAAACACATCTGACTTGTAGTCTCTACTGTTGTAATACCTTTGTCCCCCCTTTCAATGCTAATAAGTTGAAATCTGTGCTGCAGACCGGTCTTGTTTGCCCTCATGGATGGAACAATAAAAAAGTACTCGATACCTGACATTAAGCCAGACAAATAAGCATTAAAGATGCTCGTCACTATAGTAACCCAACAGTGTTAATGGAGGCCTGTGGCTGCCCCAAGATGAATGAAAGAGGGGAGAAAGCACTTTTTTTTATCGTACGAGGAATGTGGTGGTGAATGAAAGAACATGAGAACGTTTCATGTTCAGGCTGTGATCACATCTACCCAGAGACTGTTGCCACAGACAGGCCTTATAGCTCATGAAGACACTTTAAAATGGTGTTTGAGTCAAAGAGAGCTTAACACATGTCCATGCAACAGCTAACAGGTTGGCAGATTCTTTCTTTTTTTTTTTATCCCCACATATTTTAAAACAAATTCAGCTAAAAATATATATTTTTTACTGATTAATAACAAAGGGACAAGAAAGTTATTCACTGTTGTCTCCTTTTGTGTGATTGCCTGAATTTCGTGAGGCTTTGCGTTCTGTACCAATTTAAAAAGGCTTCCTTCCAGAGTCACAAAACTAAATTGACAGCCAGAATACCAAGTGGTAAAACTGGCTTTAATTGGGATCAAGAACTGTCTGGTTTGAAGTTCGACTTTGAGTTTTTTTTATTTTTTATTCTTTCTTTGTCGAAGCAGCTGAACAAAAAGCCTCACCTTTACGCACTTGTAAGCAGTTAAAAAAGGAGTCTGACTGTTGATGCTTGCTTTTTGGGTCAGTGTTTTTACATGTGTATTCTGATGATTCTTCCTTTTTTAATCAACACCCAAATAAAGCAACAAAACTTATTTTTTAGGATCAATCAACCTCGTTGCATTTTTGTGAGTTTGATGATTTTTTTTTAGTACAAAATGAGCTGGTATGCAATTCTACAAACTTTACTATAATTAAAACAACATAATTGTTTGATATAATTTGTTAATGCAAACACACAGCCAACAGTTGTGTTCTACTTGATGTATCCACTGTAGTTTTCTGCTTAAAAAAACTGTTAAGCCACTGCAGCTCTGGATGGGGACCTGCTTCACCTTTTAGCTGTAGACGTACATGGATCTAATTGTCTATGCGGATGTCTCAGTATCTAGTCGAGCACGGAGCTTGTGGGTTGCAGATTGTAGCTATGATGTCACAGCTAGCTTTTTACAACAGCATTTTTTAAGCTCTTTTTTTTCTATGTCCTGCACCGTCAGGAAAATGCTAAAAGAGCATGTTAAAAACACCAAAAACTCGATTTTTTTGTAGACCCACTGCAATAAAAAGTCGTGTTTTTTGGTGTTTTTAACATGATTTAGGGGTATTTTTTGTTGACATACAGTACAGACCAAAGGTTTGGACACACCTTCTCAATCAAATGAACGGGAAGGTGTGTCCAAACTTTTGGTCTGTACTTTATATAAATTAAATTAAGCTTAAAATAACATTTCTGGGTATTTCTTAATATAAAGCATTGGATCAGGTGCAGATGAAAAAATGCTGTTGGAAAGGCTTGTATTTGTGATGACGTAAGTACGCTGGGTGGATCACAGACGTCTTTGTTGTGCTCCATTCTGATGCATCCATTTGTAGATGACTAGTGCCAAGTACGTCTTTGTTTTCCTTGTCTGAGCTGACATCTGGCTCAAAACTGTACAGCTGAATAGCTGCAATATCGCTCGCCACTTTTTGTTTCACCAGTAATGTCAGATTGGGGTTGTCAGGGGCTGTAAGCTAGTGGGAAAGCGTGTAAACAACGGTGGCCCAAATGGGTCACAACACATTAACTTATCATACAACACATTAACTAACAACACAACACAATAACTTACCACACAAAACATTAACTCACAACACAATAACTTACCCCACAACACAACACACGTTGTGGTTCTTCAAATGCAAATAATAACATTAACTCTTTAACATCTCACTTTTCTTGTGCTTCCAGAATGTCCTGAGAGCCTGCAGTATGCTGTTGGGCCCCGGTACCTCTGGACTTTGGCGAGCTCTGGCTCAGACTCAGAACCACCTCCTGGGTGGTGGACCAGCAGAGCTAACAGAGCTTCTGGAACAGTACACCCAGAATCTGGCCCGGAATATGAAGCTTACCTACCTCAACCCTGTGGCCTTAGTTTCACCCAACATTGGTGAGTCATCTCACACAGGCAGACGCAGACTCCCGTCAGCCAAAGGAAAATCTATTAGTCAGAACCAGCGCCATAATCTGTGGATGAGATTTGCTCTGCTTCCTACATAATACAGTAAGTCTCTGCTGTGAAATCAGCTAAAACGACTAATTGTAAAGCATCAGCCATAATGCAAATGAGAATGTTACAGCCACAGAGCTGGCAGTAGCACAAAACCACAAATTTCACACTCCCACACAAAGAAAACTGCAAATGCTGTCAACACATGGTAGGAAATCATCAAAATGTACAGATTTTCAGCACACACACTACCAGAGATCGATGCAGGAAAGACCACTGACAAATATAGACGTCTGATGAGCTGGACTGTGGCAGTTCTGGACACGTACAAGTTACTAACAAACCTACACACCTAACCATGAGCCATCTAGAACTTTAGCACGGTTATAAAATACAAAACTGGTGAGAAAAGGTATTGAAGCAGCAACTGTAGCAGCTCAGGAAGTTTAACATTGAATTTAACATGTAGTTAATACTTTTTTCTGCTAGCATCAGAGTTACTTGCCCATAATTCTTTCCTGCTCATGTCTTTAAAGCATCTACTGTCCCACGTGATCCAACAGGAAAGTATTCCAACTGATACTCTCAATTATATTATTGGGCAATCTCCTATTGAAAAACTTTTTAAAGTTTTGTGCAATCTAAAAGAAAGAAAAAAGAAGATAGTAGAAAAATGAAATACAAATACACAATGTTTGACATTCAGGTAGGCAAATATGGGTGTTGAAAAGATCCAGATCAATTATATTTAAACAAGTTCGGGGACTGATTTAGATTGAAATAACTATTTAGACTCAGTAGTCCTGTGCTGTACTTTATTTTCAAATTCCTTTTTTTGCCAATAAACCATTAAACTTACCAACACTGCTCCACACAACATCAGACTCACATATTAAGAGATCAGTTAAACTGAAGGATCTACGCCTGATCTCTGATCTGAGTCTGTTCTTCTTCCGTTAGTCGGGTCAAGTGTTTGCTCCTTATCAGACACTTCACAACGACGCTCGTTTCTCCTGCTGCAGGCTTAATCCTGCTGTTTCCCTTTTGCTCTTATTGATTTTTTTGTATTGGCTCTTTATGTGAAATCACAAGGACAGAACAGTCAATGGGAGTTTGTGTTTTACCTCGTGAAGTACCTCCACAGCCTTTGCAGCTGTAGCTTCAACATGACTGAATAAATAGAAAAGAAAGGTTTCATATATTGGAGGACTGAGCAGTGCAAAAAAATCATCCAAAATAAAATAAAAAACTCCATGTACAGAATTAATTAGAAAGCTTTTCTGTCTTTGATTGGGCTTTTCTCCTTTGTTGTTACTTAACACAAGGATTTTGAGGTCCATCTGTCTTTGAGTAAGGTCATACTTAACAATTCAGATTTTAAAGCAAGTTTTTCCATCATATCCTATTGCTAGACGAGTACCTCGGAAAAATAAAGGAAACAAGGATGCTTGACAATGAAAAAAAAAAACTATCAAATTAAATAAAAAAAATGCAATTTCTAAGTTGTATCTGTTATTGTTTCATGCAATTTTTTAAATATTTTTAGATATTGTTTCATATTTTATATATATGTTTATATCTTTTTATATTCATGTTTATTCTTTTTTACTTTAAGATGTAATTTAATTTAATCAAAAGTTCTATAATTATTAGTTGAAATAACTAGTTAAAAACGGGTTTTCAAAAATCAAACAAAATTGGTTTTGAATTAAAAATTGGCCTAATATGTTGATGTGTATTAAAATCTTTTAAAAAGAAAGCTTATGTGAATTGTGATTTTGTGAATTTAAATCAAATTAAATAAGTAGTTCATCCCTGCTCCAGCGGAAACATCTCTGTGCTGCTCTGACAGCATCAATAAAGCAAATGGAGAGTCATTTTCACAGCAGGAATCAAAAGTCATTAAAAGTCTGTCTTATGTTTAGCTCCATTAACCAGACACAAAGGAATAATTTCTTTTTTTTTGGAACACTTTTTCAGTCTTGCAGCATCAGACTTCTTCACTGTTTTGTGTTTTTCGTGTTCATTCCTGCATGTTCCTGAATCAGTCATGAACCTGGACCGTGTGGAGAACCAGACCCATGTGAGGCGGCGTTTCCCACGTTACCACACCACCCTGTTCCGCGGTCAAACCTTGTGGGATCCTTACACTCACATCCTGCTTCCCCCGGCTGTCCTTGTGCCACAACGCCAACAGCAACACAACTGGAAGGACAAAGAGCGAACAGAGAAGGAAGGTAAACGAACTGACATGCAGAAAAAAAGGAAACAGTGAGGAAAAAACGAGACTGACTCAGGCTCTTTGTTCTTAGCCTCAGTGCCTCAGAGTGCCCCCTTGGCCCCTGGCAGCGGCAAAGCCAATCAGACGAGAGAATACACTGCGGCTAGACGCAGTGTTTCATTGCCTGAGCAGCCAATCACTATTGTCATCTTGCTGATCTATCGAAGTCTGGGAGCCGCCCTGCCTCCCAAATACCACGCAGACCGCAGAGGCATAAGGTGGGATTCTCTCCTAGAACAATGAAGACCCTAATGGTCATTTTTCTGTGACCTGTGCATGCTCAGTGGTTTGAAGCAGGGAAAGAATCAATCAGGAGAATTTTATTTAGTGGTGAACAATTTCCATGAATGAGCTTAACTAAAGGACAACCACATCATTACTGGATTTTTGCTTAAAAAATCCTCATTTTATTTAAATTTGAAATATAATAAATGATTGTAAAAGCTGTAATGGCAAACCGCTTTTGTTTGTTTGCTTGTTTTAGAAAAAAACTTTTTATTTGTATAAAAATGAAAAATATAAAAATGTGGATGTTCTGAAACAAATAAATATCCTAAGTATTTTTGGTACATCAAAGAAATGGCACAACAGAATTAGAAAGAGGTAGAAGTGGTGCTTAAAGACTCAACTTGAGCTTTGTCCTACATTCCCAATCTGATCATATTTTGATATATTTTCAAAGTATTCCCAGTTGTCTTTTAATTATGCTTATGTCCTTTTTGGCCAAAATCGAAAAACCTTTGTCATTTATTAGGACATAGTTTCTTCAGAGCAGCAAGAGTTCTGAGTCATCATATCTACAGCAATGGCGACAGTAGTTGCCATAGATACGATGACTCAGAGCGACTTGGACAAATCACTGTCGACTGGTTTCAAAATGGCGGCGGCTGTATCAGGAAGCAATGGTACTTTCTTTTTGAGAACACGAAAAGGGAGGGGTTGAGCCGTCCATTGTTTTTACTGTCAATGAGAGCTACCCCGCCCTCCCTTCCCATCACCCATAACTGAGCTATCTGCTTACACGCACTCCCAGTAGGTTACGGCCCCCCAAACCCCAAACCTAACATGACCGGTGCGACATAAAAATGTAATACTGGAGCTATCACATCACAAAAATGCTCTTTTTCAAACTGCAAGTTTTTTTTTGTCTGCTCCTGATTCACAGCAATTTGACTAAATAAATACTCAAAAATGCAATTTTAAGCTTAGCTTTCTTTATGTGTATGTATGTCCTCCATTATCAGTAATGCCACCAAAGAACACCAAAAAAAATGTTTTCATCAGACCGGGTCTTTAACTGGTCGGAGTTCTTTTATAGTCTTGTTCTTTTACTCTGTTTGACATTTTCTACTGGGCTTCCTCCAAGTGACATACTTCTCTAGATTTAAGTCAACAGAGAAAACATGTATTTTTAGATTTTGACAAGATGAGTACCTCTCCTCTCATCTCCTCTCATCAGTACTTTTCTTTCGAGGAAGTCCAGTTTGCTCTAATTAGATGCTAAAATGTGATTATTTATTTGTTTACTTTTTGCCTCAGGCTTCCCAGACACCCAGTAATGAACTCCCCGGTGGTCACCGTCTCTGTTTACAACAACCAGACGTTTGTGGGTGGTCACCTGGACCAGCCGATCCTCCTGGAGTTTAAGCTTCTGGAGACTTCAAATCGCAGCAAACCTCTGTGTGTGCAGTGGAACCACAGCAGTTTGTGAGTCCAAATCCACATGTATTTATTACATTTTCATCTGTCACACTAAAACCCACCACACTTGCGACTCGGTTTCGGGTTTATCTTTATTGAGGATAAGGTGCTTGTTAAAATAAAAAATGTTTTTAATGGAACTACTAAATTAAAAATCCCATTTCTCAAGAATTCAAAACCACTTTGATGAAACAGATTTGTGCATTAAGGTCTCCACTAACTGTCAGTACTTTACTTCTCCTTCGCTCATTCGGATGCAACTTTTTTTTTTCCCACACACATTTTTTTCTCTGCAAACCTGTCAGAGCAGGAAAAGCACAGATGTAACAGACGGCAGAAATGATTGCTCATTTCTACAGTGTCCAGAGCAGAATGACGAGACTCACACAACTGGGTTGTTTAAATATCCTCTATCGAAAGTTATGCAACGGACACATAAAGCTGTGAGATGATTTGTTGGTTTCAAGCATACATAATCCAAAACACACATGAAAGATGCCGCTGGTGTGTCCTTGCTGACTTTTCTTTGTGTCGGATGAAAAGACGTCCTTTCAGATGTGCTCTTTCTTTGCTGTCCCTGCAGGCAGGACACAGGTGGCTGCTGGACAGTCAGGGACTGCATGGTGGTGTACAGAAACACTTCCCATGTCCGCTGTCAGTGCCAGAGACTGGGCACCTTCGGGGTTCTGATGGACAGCTCACAGAGAGAGGCGAGTGGTCATCCATCAGCTCTGCATTAACAACACCACTTTTTAAATCTCTTTATCCGTGTTATAAATTGGGCTGCATTTGTTATTTCTCTCACAGATTGTCCACATTTAATTTCCACAGTAACAAACCCAAACATTTACATTTTGATTTTAATCAAATTCTGCTTTTAATTGGAGTTAAATTTAAATATTAACCAAAATAAAGAAAGAAAACAAGCTTGGCTAAAAGAAGCAACTCTAGGGAGGGGGACCGGGCTGCAGACAAGGTGCAACATTAGGCGGAAGCGAAAATAAGATTTCAGAATTGTAGCACCTTTCAATAAAACCTTTTAATGTGAATAAATGCTTTAGTGTGTAAGATGTGCAAGACATGGGGCAAAACAATTAAAATCGTTTTTTCCTTTCAAAAAGGATCTAAACAGGTGTTTAGATTTGTTTTGCCACTTTTCCATTTCTTTTACTATAAGTTCTCCTATTTTTCAAATTTTATTTTATTATTTGTTTTTCTTTCAAATGAGCAGCAGCTGGAGGGTGACCTGGAAATGTTGGCCTTGGTCACCTACTCTTCTCTGAGCATTTCCATGCTGGCCCTTCTTCTCACGGTCTTGGTGCTCTCCTGCCTGCGGGGCCTCAAGTCCAACACGAGGAGCATCCATTCCAACACAGCAGCAGCCATGCTTCTGTCAGAACTGGTCTTTCTACTGGGAGTCAACCAGACGGAGCAACAGGTATACAATGTCTTTTTCTTTTAAAACCACTATGCATTTGCAAAATGAATTTCCTAAAATTCCTAAAAATGGCGCAGTGGTTAGCGCTCTTGCTTCACAGCAAGAAGGCCCCCGGTTCAAGACCCGGCTGGGGGACATGAAAACACATCATCAATGGGGGACCTGTCTGTGTGGAGTTTGCATGTTCTCCCCGTGCATGCGTGGGTTTTCTCCGGGATCTCCGGCTTCCTCCCACCGTCCAAAAACATGCTACATAGGTTGATTGGCAACTTTAAATTGTCCATAGGTGTGAGTGTGAGAGTGAATGGATGTGTGAATGAGGATATTCTACCCTGCGACAGACTGGCGACCAGTCCAGGGTATCCCTTGCCTACGCCCAAGTGGCCGGGATAGGCTCCGGCAACCCTGTGACCCCAAAAGGGAATAAACGGTTAAGAAGATGAATGAATGAATGAATGAATTTCCTAAAATTCTGAATCTATAATGCACAGTAGATGACTTAAAACCAGCCACAAGGTCTATGGGGATTCAGCCATGTTTTGCAGATCTGGAGATGTTCTTGACCATCATCCTCCTTTGCTGCAGCATCTTTTACACCTGAGTAGATCTAAAGATCTGGAAATGTTGCTGAAAGGCTTCACAAATGTGTGCTCACCCTGCATGAAATGCAATTAATTAAGCTAAATCCCTGCTGAATGGTTCTAGCAGTACAACTGGTCACTTCTAGAAGAACAATATGTTCTCTAATTCCTGAACATTATGCTTGGGAGAGCATGTTATTGCTCATAGTGGCTGTGGGTGTTAGTTTTTATGTGCTAGTGTGTATTATTGCGTCTCTGTGTGTTAGATGGAGTGTTGGCATGCTTGTGTTGGTGTGTGGGAGTGTGAGATTCTTCATCTGTCTGTCTGCCATGGCTCTTGCTGTTTTGTGTGTTGGCTGTTGCTTGCGATTTACAAAGAGTTTCTTTCGACCTTTAAATATCAGAGTTGCAAATGTGGTTTTCTCAATGCAAAATGCTTGACTTAAGGCCTGAGAAGCCGCCACAAATCAGGTCTGTTTGATTTGCTGGAAAATGAATCAGAAGTTTTTTTTTATAAATCTACAAAGAATTTGTTAGTTCAACATCAACCAGCAAGCAGAAGACCAGCAAACAACTGTCACATCCTGTCAAAAAGATTTGTAGTACCACAAACATCTCCTGCAGGCCTTCTGCAAACACATCCGCTTGGAGAATAAGAGTTAGTTGAGAGAAACTGAAGGAAAGAAAAAAAGTGTAAAAGGCAAAATTATCAAAGTGTGGAGCTCAGTGCATCATGGGATGTCTCCCAGCATTCTAAGCCTGGTGGAATTTTACTAAAGTGACAGATCAGGATCACCTGAGGGCAGAAAGCAGCCATACTCCTCAGGAACACCTTTAGTCACAGTAAAAGTAGTGTGTTAACACAGGTGTGTCGTCAAAATAAATTCTACAAATGTGCTATTTTTTTATTTTTCTCAAATCAAGAAATGACAGAATAACAGTGGTTTCTTTACAGTCCTGGTAATGTATATAGATTCTACAGAAAAGGCTTTGTCAGTCAGATCTCAATCTCACAAACTTTCCTGAAGTTGTTTTTCATATTTGACATGAAGCATCATGGAAAGAGTTCAGATATGTTGACAGTCCTGGATGTTATCGTTAAGTTCAACTTTTTTTGGAGTGGATGTGTTCCCCCAAGTTTACAATCTTTTGCGGTGTATTATTAATGAGAGAGTGCAGTTTTACCAAAACAAAAAGCATATTTTCTGCTTATTTTTGGTTTGGTTTTGCATCTAAATTGAAAACATATGTCGAGTGGTTGTCGTTATACCTGCAAGAACAGAAAAAGGTTATTATATCATTGTAGAAGGAGATTCCATGAATATTGTATCACTGGAAAACAATCAATTTGCTGTAAAGAACATGAACAGTATATACATCCTTTTTGTACTACTTTCTTAACCAACAAAGGTTTGAAGCCCTTCATATGTTAGATTCCTTTAGCTGCAGAAACTGAGGAGATAAGTTAGATTCATGTCTTCTTCAGCTGTAAATAGTGGCTTCGCTGCTCTGTACTGTTTCTTAACACGTGTATTTTTAAGCATTTTATAGACTCTTGTCTACATAATCACATTTATGAAGCATCCCTGCAAGTTAGGCTGAGCTCATTTACCAACTTGTTTATATTCAAGCCTGCTCTTTTTTTCTCCTGGAGAAACACAGTAATGTTGCACCATAAGGTCTGTTCATTAGCAGTTAAATCATCAGCGGCAATCTTTTCATTTCTAACACCTGCTGTGCTGTAAGTAAAACCTGCTGGTCTTTTGCCAGAATTTTGTTTCTCAACCAATACCAGAGACTAGTTCTGTTGTTTACCGTCGTTTCCTACAGTTTTGTCTTTTGTTTCCCTCTTTTCTTCTTTGGCAGTTCCCCTTCCCATGCTCCATTCATCCTGAAGTTTTTATTTTGCTTCAATGATTTTCACAATCTTTCTTGAAGCCCATTTGTGAGTTTTATTGTCGATAAGAAAAAGAAAATCTAGACGAGATCTTCATGAAGAAAGTGAGAGTCATCAGTAATGTTTAAACAGTACAATCATGTAAATGATTATTTTGGCCATTGCAGCTTTCCAAGTTAATATTTTGGGGGTTTCAGGAAAAAAAAAAACTTCTTTTTTTTTTTTAAATGTATTTATATTTGTGCTTTATGAGTCCCAATTTAGTGTTTTCCGGGTCAATGGAGTGAAGGTTAAGAAGTCGGAGTCTGGGAAAAAAAAGATGATTTAACCCATTTTAATATGTTCTAATTGGTTCATATGCACTTGTCATAAGTTTACCTATTTGCATAGTCTATCTCTAAATGTGCAGCAATCATTATTGGTGTTTTAGGAATCATGACAAAACCATCCCATAATATGTCCCTTTTATATGAGGACCTTCAGATTTAAATCCTATGTTTGCCGGTTCAGTTTTTCAAATTAATAGATTAATTTGAAGTTTTAGCCTTTTTCTCAGCTCTTCTGTATTTGTACTTCATTTTTTTTCTTTTATAAATAATGTTTCTTCTGGATGACATGTTTGTTCATATACTGCAGGCTTAATGTGGCCCCACTATTATTACCAAATAGGAACCGTGAAGTTAGAAACGCCCAACAGGCATATCATGCAAATGCAGTTTGATAAGAAGCTCAGGGTGGACTTGCAGTCTTCATCATTCTAGCCTGATCTCAGGCTGTGTTGTAAAAGCTCAAAGCAAAGTGACAGGATCATGTCTCAGAGCTGTAAGTCCCATTAGACACAGATATGAGTGCTGTCAGTCACTGAATCCCCATGATCCTTTCTGTTTCAGTTCCTGTGCACGGTGGTCGCCATCCTGCTGCATTACTTCTTCATGTCCACATTTGCTTGGATGTTTGTGGATGGCCTCCATGTCTATCGGATGCAGACCGAACAGCGCAACATCAACTATGGAGCCATGAGGTTCTACTACGCCATTGGCTGGGGGGTGCCAGCTATAATCACAGGTAACTTTCACCTGAAAGTACCACATTCGACTCCTGTAAGTCCACAGACAGACTCAGCAAATAAATGCAGTCTGGCTGTGTAGATACGGTTTCCTATTGACACTTAATTAAAACTAGGTTTCAGTGACATTTTAATATACAGATAATGCAGCAAAGAGAGAGCATTAAAATGAATCGTTCTCAAACAAACACGCTAGTATTTATGCAGACCCATAAACATGTTGTCAGGTCTGTTGCATTTTGTGTCACACTCTGACTGTTGTCTCCTTTTCCCCTTAAGAATAGATCTGTCGCGCGCACACACACACACACACACACACGCACACACACACACCCCCCCACATACACTCACACACATATTAGGTCATGTCTCTTCCACTTCACTCGCACCCCTGTGTGGATTTATCTGTCAGTCTTCATTTAGGCTTCTCCTATCTCTTACTTATGCAGTTCAATTTAAAAATTCCTAATGCCCAGAAATGTCAACCATGACAGTGTTGCTTAAACAAGGTTTAACAAGAAGTAAAAGCAGCAGCCGTCACAAATATCTGCCAGGAGCCACATGCAGCCTTCCCGCCATCCATAAGTGGTAAAATGGATCTGTATGTTTGTGTTGTGTTATAATTTAAGATTTAAACATCTTTGTTTCATGGTATGTTGTCTTGTTTTATTTGTTGGGGGTTTAAAGAGCCTGTCTAGACATGTCTACAGCAGGAAAGTGTCTGCCATGGATTTACTAACAATACTGAGTCCCGTCCCTCTGATTGGACACCAGAGAGTGGATCTTGATTTTTTTGGATCTCCATCTTCTGTGCTGCAGGCCTGGCAGTGGGTTTGGACCCGGAGGGTTATGGGAACCCAGACTTCTGTTGGATCTCCATCTATGACAAACTGATTTGGAGCTTTGCTGGTCCTATAGCCATCGTCCTACTGGTGAGCGTCTGCTAGTCTGGATGACACACTGTTGTTGATATTATAAATAGAAAGCAGTTATAGTGAAAGGTTGTTGAGATAATTGAAGAGTTTCTGTCAAACGCAATACATTCTCATTCTTACTGAGATCTGAAAATGTAAGAAAATAATGTGATGCAACAAAAATTAATGATGCTGCATTGGATTGACAGAAACCCCAAGGTGATCTCCTCTTTAAATAGAAATGTGTGCAAACTTGATCTATGCTTCGCCAGCTGTGAATTTATCACTTGGCTGGACTAAACACACAGCGGAATCCTCTCATCAGCCAGAAGTGGCAGCTCTTCAATTGACTTTTTTGAAAAAACACACCCCTCCGATGGAACGTCTTCTTAATTGCTGCCCTCATTGTGGTACCACCACTGACTTTGCAGCCTCGCTCCAATAACAATTAAAATTGTTGTGAATCTGGAGAAGACGAACAAATGTCATTGGAAAAAGTTTATTGCTAGCGACAAACAGTAAAGACCAAAAGTTTGGACACACCTTCTCATTCCAAGAGTTTTCTTTATTTTTATGACTATGAAAATTGTAGATTCACACTGAAGGCATCTGTGGAATTATATGCATAACAAAAAAGTATTAAACAACTGAAAAGATGTCATGTTCTAGGTCAGGGGTGTCAAACTCATTTTTACTGAGGGCCACATCAGCATAGTGGTTGTCCTCAAAGGGCCAGATGTAACTTATACTTGTATCTAAATGTAATGAAAAATAAATGTAACTACTATAAATGTAAGCAGTAATCAAATCAAATGGTGGCTACTATAAAGAACCTACAATATGACATATTTTTAGTTGTTTCACATTTTTTTGTTATGTACACAATTCCACATGTGTTAATTCACAGTTTGGATGCCTTCAGTGTGAATCTACAAATTTCATAGTCATGAAAATAAAGAAAACTTTTGGTCTGTACTGTAGGTGCTACAAGCTCCCTGATCCGCTTCGTTCTGATGCATCCACTTGTAGACAAATTCGATCCATGTACGTCTCTGTTTTCCTCTTCTGAGCTGGCATCTGGCTCAAAACTGTACAGCCGGATTGCTCCAATAATGTTAGTTTGGGTGGTGGGAGAGGCTGTAAGCCAGCAGTAGAGAGTGTAGACAAAAAGATGATGAGTAATGAAGGCAGGCTCACTCTGCGCCAAGAGTTCTGCCCACAACTCTGAGGTGAATCTCTAATAAGCTACTGCAGCTCTGCATAAACTAGGTCTTAGAAAACGACACAGATTTTTTAAAAATGTTGGCTATAAGTGTTGTATGCTTTTAAAAGCTGCAGAGTTGAAAGTCTGACTTGAGCTAACATTGTTTAATATGTAGAGATGTCTTTTTAACCAACTGTTTCAAAAACAGAAGAAATGTTAATTATCGATTTCCTATAATCCAGATGAATGGAGGGATTTTTATCACAGTGGCCAAGATGTCCTGTAATCCATCCCAGAAAGAGACAAAGAAACTCCCTGTCATGTAAGTACCTGCCTCCACTGCTTTATTTTTGGCTGAAATTCTCTTCTTTGGTCATAAAAAATGTGTTCAACAGGTAGAGATAAAGAGGTGAAACGTACAAAGTCTTACCACAAAACTAAAACTTAACCTAGTAACAGAAACTTTGAAAACTGCACAAAGCTCTGGGTTTTTCCAGAATGGGTAAATAAGCGTCAAACACTTGACTGTTATTGACACATGTCCAAAAGAAAGATGAAGATTTGATGGTCGATTGTCAATGAAAAAGGAGGTTTTAGGATCCGTTCCTCTGTATCTGTTTGCAACTATTCACCCAGAGAATGATCTTTCAAAACTGATGGAACTGAAATGTTAGGACTTCATTTTGCCATACTCGGCTTTCAGACACCGGTTTTCTCCATCAAAGTAAATTTAGCTGGAGCTTCTGATCAAAGCTGCCAGAGCTGCAGGTATCCTCTCCTAAAATATGAAACTGTAGCTCACAGTGCTCTCTGCTGGATATTTGATGCATCATCCTGTATGATCAAGAAAAACACTGTTTCTGACCTGAAGACACAAGAACATAAGACATGTCTGCTCTAGCACTCTAATGGTGCACCTTGTATTTTAAAACTTGGTTCTAATGTGCAAAAACAGACATCCATCTCCATGCTTCTTGATTGAGAACAGCCTGGCTCTCACAGGTTGCCAAATTGGTGAAAAGAATTGGTGAAAGCTGGAAAGCTGACACCGATTTTGTGCATGTGTGCGGAAATCACCTTATGAGCCTAATGCAGCACTGATCCTCCCCTGCTTGTATCTGTGAAAGCTATGAAAAAAGGATAAGGGAAAAAAACTGACAAACAAAACTGCAAGAAACAAAAAAACTTTTCAGCTGATAAATTGGGGTTTGTCATGTTGGATCTCATGCTCGTGCGATTTCTGTTTCTTTGTCTTTCCAGTGCGGCAATCCGAAATGCCTTTTTGCTGATGCTGGTGGCCACCTCCACCTGGCTGTGCGGCCTCATGGCTGTCAACAACAGCATCCTGGCTTTCTACTATATTTTTAATGTCCTCTGTTTAGTTCAGGTAGGTTTTTTTTTTGGACTGCTGATTGTAGATAAACCGACAAATTGTCTCATCCCACATTTGTGACCTTCATCATTTTCCTGTTCTTCCCTCTCAGGGCCTGTCTGTGATGTTGGTTTTCACTGTGTTCAACTCAGAAGTTAAGGAGGCTTGGAGAGTAGCCTGTCTGGGTAAGAAAAGCCCAGTAGAAGATTCACCAAGACCCCAGCAGAACACTGTAAGTCACACACACTCGCACGCACACACACTTGATGAAAATTGTGTTTTTGGTGTGTTTAACATGTTCTTGTGGCATTTTTCTGATGATGGAAGACATTTATGAAGAAAACTAAGCTCAAAATTGCATTTCTGAATATTTTTTATTCAAAGTGTTGTGAATCAGGAGCAGACAAAAAAATGCTGTTTGAAAAAGGTCATATTTGTTACAGAGAGAATACACGGGCAGCCTACAAGCTCCCTGCCCAACTCCATTCTGACGCATTCACTTGCAGACAAATTTGATCCGTGTACGTCTTTGTTTTCCTCGTCCAAGCTGAAATCTGGCTCGAAACCGTATGGCTGGATGGCTCCAATATTGCTTGAAATTTTTGTTGCACTTGTAATGTTAGGTTGTGGGGTGTGAGGGGCTGTAAGCTAGCAGGAGAGTGCGTAAACAAAGAGCAATCAGCAGCGGGGAGTGGGGTTGCTCCACGCCCACAGTCCCGCCCACAAAACAGAGGAGAATTTTTAGTGAACCACTGTCGCTGTTTGTTTTTTTTGGCTAAACGGGGCATATTAATAAAAAACACTGGGAACACTTTTACAATAGTTCACAAGATGATCAGAGAGGGACTTTAATGGTTTCTCTTTGTCAAAAGATGCTTTGTCAAATATTATGATAACTTACACATAAGCAAAGTAAAAACATTTTAACATTTGTTAAAATAATAAGCAATAGTAATAATTTAAAGTCTGACATTAACCCAAGGATCATATCTGTATGATTCCAAATCCTATTACTGTTCTATATCATTGGATTCTCTGTGAGATAGGGTGTGTTTATGTGTGTTTATTATGGGATTGAGAGAAAGCCCTTCCTGGCCTGCATTTACCCTTCCCTCATTCCATCCATCCGTCTTTTCTGCCCTCCTTTGCTCCTTCCCTTCTGCCCTCCAGGTTTGTTGCTGACCCACATGAAACAATAATACCAGCCAGGAGAATGCTGCATGCTCTTTGTCCACTGCTGTAAAAGTACTGCACAGTGATTGTTTAGCAATTGTGTGTGTGTGTGTGTGTGTGTGTGTGTGTGTGTGTGTGTGTGTGTGTGTGTGTGTGTCTGTTTGTGTGTGTAGTCCTACTTTGCATCTCTGCGTTACCCTTTCGGATGTCCTTTGTGTTTGTTACTTCAGCTCACTGCACAATTTCTGCAGCCACTCTGTCTGTGAAACACTTTATCATGAGAGAACATCATATATGTGTGTGTCTGTGTGAGTGTGTGCACGTGTGCGCAGGTTCAAGATAAAGTTCATGTTCTGTGTGCTCATATGTTGTGTGGAAGAGTGTGTATGGGCCCTTTGTGTTTCCATGCATGGATGAGTGTGTGACTGAATTTTAAATCCTCGTCTCTGTCACTGAGTCATGTAGAGAAAAGCCTAAAACTATGAATAGACTTGCTTATTTTTGTCTTTGATGGGCTCGGTGCATAAATAAGTACTCATTAGCATGCTCTTCCCTGTCAGACTCAGAGATTATTCCATGATATTTATGGCCACTTGGCTGCTTTGTTTCCATCCAGGAACTATGATAGCTCACATGAGTGAAAAAAGCTATGTAAATCATGCAAAAATTATCTTTTCTTCAGCAAAAGCATTCAAACTTTATGTCATGTGTCTTTTCAATGTTCGAAGCAAAATTCTGATTTTTGTGACATACAAATAAAGCTTTTTCTTAATTGTCTGTCTGTGTGTGCTCAGGCGCAGAATCCCTATCACAATGCATCTTTGTTGGAGCAGAGCGGACTGCACCGCATCACCTTGGGGACCTCCACCATCTCTTCTGTCAGCTCTGCAAGGTTTCTATTCAAACTTCCACAAGTAGACCTTACCACATCTATGTCATATTAGTAATTTATTTAGATGAAAGGTCATGAAGAGCATGTTTGCTCATGCTCATCTTGAATTTTTTGACAGCACCAATAAAGAAATAGTCAATTAAGTGTCGTCCTACTTTTAGATTTTGAATTTTGTGGTTTCAAGAAAGAAATTCCTTGACTGATACTTAACAGCACACAATTTGTGTGCTTTGTGGGTCAGTGGGGTGAAGATGAAGAAGATTGGATGGAACATTGTATTTTTACTGTATGTGGAGCATCACTAATATCCTCTGAATGTGGCCGCGGCTGTCTCCGGGGCTCACTGATTACAGTGTGTGTTCTTACAGTACATGTGCATGCGGGGATACGTTCATCCTTTTATCTGTATTTGAGTTTATGTGTGTGCTTGTGCACATGTGTATTTGGGTAGATGTCCTTACTCTCTTCCTCCTCCTTGTTAGAGAAAATCTTCTGGCTCGGCAGACTCTGGAGCAGAACATCGTCCAAACAGGAGCGACAGACCTGGATGTAGCCATGTTCCACAGAGATGGAGGTAGATACACACAAGGATGAGTTCTCAAAATTTGACAATATACCCCTTTTATTGTTGGATCCCTTAAAAGGAGTAGCATTTCAGTGTGCCCATCCTTTCCTTCCTCTTCCTCACCTGTTTATTTCCCTCCTCACCTTCAGGTGTGGACTCAGACTCAGACTCAGACCTCTCCATGGAGGAAGAGCAAAGTCTCTCAATTCCGTCCTCTGAAAGTGATGACAATGTGCGTCTTAGAGGTCGCATCCAGCGGCGATTCAAACGCTCCAATCATGGCGAACGTCTTCTCACTGAACCAGCAAACAATGACACCAAAGGTAGACAAGGATTCCCTCAGAATAATGATTCAAATGCCTATGAAAATTTAACAAACAACCCTCATGAAATAAACGATTTTAGAAAATGTTTAATAAGCAAAGACAGGCAAAAGTTTCTAATACTTTAAATTCACAAATTTTAGTGTCAAAATAGTGAAAAAATTATGAGTGACTGTCTTTCAAAATTATGTTGTGCCTTTTGCAGCCAAGGCTCTCGATATCATCACATCCACACATTATTAAAAAAACCAAGCATTGATAGACACTTTTGTTGGAGCTCAGGCAACAACATTTGTTAAAATGGAACTCCCTGTTTCTAAAATAGACAGACTGGATAAAAAGGAAAACATTTTAAATATAATTAGTAAAAAAAACTTTAAACTACTTTAATGTAATTTTTAAATCAACTGCTTAAAAATTTGAGTGAAAACTTAATTCCCCTTAGTAAAACAGCTTAATTGATCCATATGTTCAGATACTCATTAACTTTTGGATAATGTATGAGTTTTCTCACCTCAAAATGGTTGTAAAGAATTCAACAATTTGAAAGTTTACCATTTTTTTTATTAAGGAAAAATGCTGGAAATATTTATATTCTTGATTCAATGTAAGGAATCAGTTCTCATTTTAGCTGTTTGGATCAAATAAACCACAACGCAGATGTCAGTTCAGCGGGAGGCCGAGATGGTGGAGTCGGATCAATATGTGGTTACAGTCGAAGCACAGAGGTATCCATAGAGTTGAGCATCTGCTGAAAGGTTACAGCCAACCCTGCTGTCTATGACAAAGCATTAACCCCTTTACGGGCCTGATTGAAATGTTTTGTTCTGGACAGTAGGATGAACTCACCTTTTTCAAGCACAGTCATAATGAGAGAAAAACACTCAGGAATATCAGTGTTTTATTTATTTATTTGTGCTTTACCGGTAATGCTTGTCCAGTGACCCTAAGTTCCTATTGGTACCTAATAAATTAAATTTATTAAAAATGAGGTAGGATGTAAAAACAGAAATTTATCTTTGGTTGCTGTTAAAAAAATAAACGTTCAAGACAAGAACTAATCTAAATTGATTCACGACTATATTTTTTCTTTTTAATCTGCTTCTGGATAAGCATACACTTCTGCATTGTCATGTTTAGTTTTTTAATTAATGAACCATTTTTTCTGACATTATCTAATTTTCCTTGGCTTATGTTTCCAAACCCAAATTATCTGCCTGTGAACAATGTTTTTTTCTTTCCTAAATATTTGTACACAGTTTTTAATTTCTAATCTGTAATGATATTTTAGAACTAGTTTCAACTGTTTATAGTATTAAGTTTTAAAACCGACTAAACAACAGACATATCAGGACGTCGCAAGATTTTTTCTTTCTTTAACACCCTTCCAGAGATTCTGTTGTGAAGAAGTTGAAAGTGTTTTGCTGTATGTGTGTGTCCCAGATCTAGACGGTAATGACCTTTTGTCATACTGGCCCGCCCTGGAGGAGACGGACACGCACACATTGCAGAAGTGGGGCTCGGAGCGCCCTCTGGGAGCAGACTATAGTAAAGATGCAGCCAACAACAACCAGCTGGACGCAGCGCTCACCAGTGGCGACGAGAACGGCTACAGCCAGCCTCATCGCCATCGTAAGGGTGAGGGAGATGCAAAACACCAACCCTTTTTTTCACTGTACCTTTTGTTACTTGTTTGTCATTTTTAATTATCCTGTTTCGTTTGAAGTGGAGTGACAATTAGCCTAATCAGTGGGTTCTAAATATCATAAATCTGTGATTTTTTTTACCATGCTTTACATAAAATGTGGGAATCCAGGCATCCTATCTGAGTGTCATTAGGATGAAAAACATTTTGCCAAAAAAACATGGCTTGAAATGTCATCCACATGAGATGGATATTGACATGTTGTGGTGCAGAGGGAAAAGTGGTCAACCTCTGAACAAAAGATCACAGATCCCAGTCCCATGTTCTTGGGCAAGAATGTTTGCTGGTTGGTGCCATGTACAGTATGGCCATCCGTGAATGAATGTGGGTGTGCATGGGACTGTGGTTGTAAAGCCCCTTGGGCTGTAATCAAAGTAGAAAAGCACTATATAGGTATTGGAGCAGTTGAGCTCTGATCAGTAGATCACAGCTATGGTTGCCCGTCCATGTGTTGAAGGGTCCTTGGGCAAGACTCTGAACCCCATTGCTCCTAGTGGTTATAGGTTGCTACCAATGGCAGGTTGGTTGGAAAACATATAGCACACCGGCCCTCGAGGCCTGGATTTGGGGACCCCTGCTTTAATACATTTATAATTTCCTTTTCCAACCACCTTTTGTGTCCTACTTTATGTTTTGTTTCTAAACAACTTAATTGTCGTGGATGTTTTGAGTCTTGAGCTAGCATTTTCACAGAAGCATATTAGGCACTTGAAGAAAGAAAAAAAAGGGTTGAAAGCGCCTCAGAGTAAGAATTTTACAAAAAACTATCCTTCATGATAAAAAGGGGTGAAAACTCATACTGCACCACTACTGCACATTTTTGTATGTTTGCTGCTTTACTTGAGTGACTTATTTTAATATGTGGCTCATGAGTTCTATGTTCCACACCCCGGGCCAACACTGTTATGATTCAGAACATGTTAACAATGACTTAAGGCACATTGAAAATGTGAAGAGTTGAGCTCTTGTCTGCTTCTCTTTGTGATTTTACTCCTTCTGCTTCTCTTCTATTCCTTTCTTTCTCAGCCCTCAGCCCCGCTGACCTTTTAGTGCCCTATCCTGTCTAATCTTTTTTATTCTCACTGAATCTCCATCTCTTTTCTATGCCTCATGTTCTTGCTTTTGTTTCTCAGGTATCCTGAAGAATCGTCTTGGATGTCCTCCAGCATTGCAAGGTTTTTCCACTACGGGACGAGTTCCTAGTGAGCTCAACTGGTACCGAACATCTACTCTTGGCCATCGAGGTGTTCCAGCAGCCTCATACGGTCGGATGTATTCCGCCACCGCATGCGGCACTGCAGGTTCTGGCTCCTTGTCCCAGCCAGCTTCCAGATACTCTTCCAGGGAGCACCTGGACTCGCTTGCCAGGAGGCAGTTGTCAAGAGATCCTCTAGGGAGGCAGACAGTTGGGGGATCAAGGGACCGCCTAGATTCTCGAGGTTCCAGGGACAACCTGGATCTTTTACCTAGGAGGAGAGAGTTGGGGCTTGGACAAGGAGCAGGACTTGGGGGCCTGGATCACCAGAGAGTGTCATTGTCCAGGGAAAACTTGTCAGGATCCAGGGAAAGACTGAACAACCACCATGCCAGTAGCTTCCACGCATCAAGAGAGGACTTGAGCGGGAATGGAGGGGCTGTTGGGACTGGAATGGAAGGATACCTTAGTGGGTCAAGGTCACAGCTAAATTCACAAACCCGTCGTCAGGCTTCTTCAAGGGAGCACCTAGGAGGGGCCCAGATGAGCAGTAGGTCGAGGGACCAGCTGGAGACCAATGGCGTAGGAGCTCAGGCTCAGCCCTGTCGAGAGTGGCTACGCACCTTGCCTCCCCGGCAGCCCTCACACCCAGACCAGCCTCCCTCTGCCTCTCCTCCTCCCCCCATCTCAGAGGAACCGCAGCAGGAGCAGCTACCTGCTCATGTCCGAGGACACCTGGACTCTGCCCCCTCATGTAGGTACCCCAGTCAGACTGTTGGCCAGGCTGCAGGTTTGAATCCCAACCCCCTGGTTCGACAACCATCCAACGAGCACCTGGATATTCTGTCCTCCATCTTGGCCTCCTTCAGCTCCCCTGCCCTCACCCCTCCCCCTGCTTCCTCCAACCCTGGTCGTAACGGCTCCGTCCTTGGACCATCCCCACCCCAGTCTAACACTTCCCATAGCATATCTGAGGTCTCCCCTGACTCAGAGTAAGTTTTTGTGTGGATGCACTCGTTCCCAGCATGTCAAATCTAGCATACTAGCTTTGTTTAGTTGTGTACTCTCTGTGTTCTGTTTTCTCTTTTGCTTAAAGTCCCACTACAATGATCTTTTTAATAGAGAAATATTCAGACATGTAATTTTTAGCTAAATTTACCTTAAGAATGTCCTCCATTATGAGAAAAATTCTTCAAAAACGTGTTAGAAACACCAAAATCATTACCGTATTTTTATTGGAGTGGGTCCTTAAAATGCTTAATTTTTTCTCTACTTTCTGTATTTATCATCTTTTTACAGAATTACAGTTTCAAACAATCAGCAGTTAACAGATTTCCCTTTTCTTACCTCAGAGCCAACAGGAGCGAGGGGCAGTCTTGATGACAGCTTCAACATCCCCCGCCCCCATTCATTCCAACAATACTTGGTGCACAAGGGTCAAGTTGGGAAAATGTGGAACATCGAAAGACTTTCATTAAGCCGAAAGAGAGGGGAAAAAAAGATAAAAACTGATGAAGAGGCTGTTTTTGTGCCGCCTGTTCTGTACTTGGACTTTTTACTTTTTGTTTTTTTTGTTTTTTGTTTTTTTAGCTCAAAAAGCTTAAGACGGATATGGTTGGATTTTAAACAAACCATCTCAGTTTTCAAGCACACGTTAGCCTCAACAAAACCTGTTGAAAAGGGGAAAATAATGGGTCTGTAAATAACGTTTTTATACATTTTGTATCTTTTTCATTGGAGATGAAGAAGAAATCTCTTGTATTGTTTCTTTTAAAGGTGGCTTTGTCTGTGTGAGGTAATGAATGAGGTTGATGTGAGTGTGCACTCTTACGGTTTGTCAAAAGGGGGCAAAAGAATTTCTCCTTGACAGAAAAAAAAACTGAAATGTCCCTTTTTTAACATTTTCCTTAACCTTTTCCTGTCATCCATCAAAGTTATGTATAGCGTCACAAATCTGACAATATCTGATGAGATTATCAAAACCTGAAAGTGTGTAATCAGGAAGTGACTGTATATAGAAGAAGGAATTTTTTTAAATAAGAGATCTGATGAAACAAGAAGATTGTGCAAGGAAAGAGTTCTAACAGAACATTAGAAGACTGAAAGGGGATGGTTCAACTGTTAAAGCCCAGCCATATGTATCAAAAAGTATCAGCTCTGCTGGGACATTGTGCTGTTTTGTGATCCGATGTATATGAATGTGACCTCGTCATCTATTTGTGTATCCTTGTGCCTGGTGCTGTCTGAGCTCCATCACATCTTCAGTATCTGGAGACCTGATGGTTGAAGGGATTTCTCTGTCTGCCTCTCTGCATGAGGCTGTATTGTGTAAGAACTGCTTTAAAACCCCACCACCACCAATTTTCACTTTGATGCACCACAACGCTACCTGCCTCAAGGGTTGCAACAGGAGCAGCAGAATCTCTCCAGCAGCATCTGGGAAACTCTTTTATGAAAGCTTCTTGCTAATCAAAGCCAAAGGGACCTCAAATTTGTTTGTAACATTGGTGTTTATCACTTGATAGATTCTGTAAATGTTATTCACCTTTTTTATTTTAGCCACGGTCTAACTATGCTATGGATTTGCGTCTAAATTTATTGTTTTTTTGTTAATGAGGCCTTAGATTTATATTATCACACAGCCCATAATCTATTGGATCTTATCTGGCTGCACACCCACTATGGAAACAAGTAGGTTATTATTGAGCATGAGGGGATTTGCAAATGCAGGAATATATCTGTGGATGCATGAACAAGCCTGAAGCACATCCCCAGTTCTTCCTATCTGAAGTGTCTCTGAAGCTCGTTAATTGTTGCTCCAATTACATATAAAAAAAATCTAATCTGAGCTTTTTTATCCTTTTATCGTTCCATTTGGAGCAACATGCAATTGAAGGATTCTTGAAATCTGCCAGTACATCTGCAGGTGTGCAACACTCCACTTAGTAAAGGAGAGAATGTGTCAGCAGTGTCAGCTCTAAAAGCCTCTAATTGAGTTTCAGGTGCAGATTTTTCCATTGGGTCTTTTATCGCTGGGAGGAGTTTAGACTTTTTGAAAAAGCAACCAACCAAACAGGTATTTACCAGCAGTTTTCAACTGCAGATGAAGAGAAAGAAACAAAAAAAAAAGAAAATATGTTGTGTTAGCAGGAGCAAAAGATCTCGACATACAACAGATTGACAAGAAAAACAAAAGGAAAAATATAGAAGTCAGTGTTCAACACAGAGAAATGGCTGTGTATAAAACACTGCAGGAAGAATAAAGGGGAGACTTCACAAAAAGATAGTGAGCGGAGAAAAGAAAATGTTCCAAAACAAATGCATATTTTGTCTGACTTGCAGCTGACATGCAAACCTTTCCTTAACAGTTCTTCCTGCAGAGGAAATGCCACCTGCCCTGCACACCCATAAAAATCCACATTTTTTCCTCCTTTATTATTGTTGCAGATTTTAACTTTCAGACATATTTATTTATTGATCATTTAAGTGTATGAATTATTTATTGTTGCCATTTTCTATCTATTCTATTCTATTTCAATTGTTTTTTAAGTTTTATTTACTTTGGTTTGACGAAGAAGGCAGCAAATTTACAAATGAAGAACAAGTAATGGTTTCTTTTCAAACGGGGAACTACAGCTTCATGAAATACATTTAATTGGATTCTTTATCTATCTATAAAGGGAAAATCTTAAAAGGTCTGTCAAAACGAAATTACATTTCAGTCCATTAAGAATGCATTTGTCCTCTCTAAAAAGATTTTTGAAACATATCTTGATGAAAAGTTGAAAATGGTGTCTAACTGAGGATCTTTGGAGGAAAAAAAAAGACCCATGTCCAACCTAGTGAAATGAAGAAGCTTTGAGACTGATGGGAGATTGACTTTCTTGGCTTGTGCTCATTATGAAATGCATTTTAACCCACTCCAAGGGTGAGAATGGTTGTTCGTGTGTTACCATGGAAACATATGTTGGACATGAAAAAAACAAACTTATTTCTACTATGTTTGTGTGTTTTTCTTATGTACTTAATCGGTTTGAGAGGGTTAACCGTCTTCTTGTATTAGTTTTCTGTCACCATGCCTTTTGGCAACAGATCAATTTTGACCTTAAATCAGCTATAAAATACAGAAAAACCCTCATTTATCATCCAAATATTTTTTCTTCTCTTGATTGTCTTGTTTGGCCTCCTTATCTATGAAATTATTAGTGTCAAAGTTTTTATTTTTTGTTTTTTATTAGCAATAAATCAGAATTTAAAATGGTCAAATTTTCCTAAAAAAAAACTCTGATTGATAAATAAAAGATTGCTGTTACATTTCTACTGCAAGGGACATTACAACACACCTCTTAATTAATGTTACTTAATTATTTAATGTTACCAGTTGTAACATTTGTAGGGGAATTTTGACCCTTACAAATTATGGCCACCGTAAATATATCTTCAAAAACAGGATAAAGATCTGTTGTCTCTTACAAAAGATAAATATTAACACTAATAAAAAGCAGAATGAGTTAAAACAAAAAGATGCACATTTCAAAGGGTATTTTGTTAAGATAAAGAGGATTGACAAAGTCAAAAACCTTTATCTCAACAGAAACATGTTTGTGCTTTTTAAACAAAAAAAGACAGAAAAATGGGTCAGTGCCAACCCTAACAGAGGAAGGTTAAAGTGGTTTTCTGTTTCATTTTCATGAGGAAAGACATGTTTAGAAATGAAGCGGCGAGCGGAGGAAACATCTGGACACAACGTGTTTTCGATTTATCCTCAAACTTGATTTGACTCTAATTACTCTGTCACGTTCAGAGGCTTGTTCAGCTGCGACCTGAGTCAGCCAGAGGCACCTGCACTCAGATGACACAACAAAGCAATTTGTGGAGGACCGATGTGTTAGTTGCAACACCTGAGGTTTTTTTATTTTTTTTACTTTTCTATAGATTAAACATTAAACCAAACACAATATTGCTTCATTTTTTTTATTTTAATCCTCTGATGATCTGCAATCAGCTGCATTTAAAAAAAAAATTGTGGGCATTCTTACTCATTTGATTTAAAAAAATAAAGCTTGATTTTGATCAACTTTACTCAATCCCATTTAACAAAGAGCTGACTATTTTCTATTGAAATTTATCTTAAAAAAAGCAATTTATGAGAAATTAACTAGCATCATTCACCAAATGCTGACATGAGATGAAGTTAAAATTTGTTTAACTGCCGTTTGTGTGTTTTTTGCCAACTTTTAGTCTAGAATGTGCTCATAAACTTTACCAAGGGAGCATTTTTAAGACTTTTCCTTTATCAAAATACTTTCAGCTTAGAAAAAATGTGTTGCACCCAAAAAAAACTGTGTTTTCAGAACATCGACGAAGTTGTTAGTGTTAAAAAGAAGTTGTGTTAGTGTAAAAACAAGCACGATGAACACCAATTTACAAAGTAAAAACAAGGCAAACACAGACAAATATTAAAAAAATATGATACACTCAGGGATTTCCACACTAACTTCAAAACATACTTTTAAAATGTCATCAATAAAAATTTTATTAGGTCAAATAAATAAACATTAAATAACAATGTTACCAAGATTTTATCTACAAAATATGTCATTTGAACACAGTTATCCTAGTTTATGTTTTTCTCCAGACACTCTGGTTTCCTCCCTCAGTGCTAAAACAAGCTTCATAGGTTAACCCGTGTGCTATCAAGATTGACCATTGACGTGTTCTCCCTGCCATGACAAAGGTGAAGAGGATGTCATGTAATCCATGGACACCAGTGAATATCACAAATCATTGAAGAAAAAAGGATTAGAGCACTGTCTTGTGGGGTCTAAATGACCCAACTCCCAATGTCAAAGTGCCTAGGATAGCACAAGGGTTAAGTGATGATTCTAAATTGTCCCTTGGTGTGAATATGAATGTGTGTTTGGTTGTGCAGCCCTGCAACAGCCCACTGACCTGCCCATGATGTACCCTATCTTTGCTCTTCAGTAGCTGGGATAGGCTCCAGCAGCCTGTGACTCTGAAAGGGATCAATCGATTTTGGAAGAGGGAAAAATGGGTGAAATTCTAGTTTATAATGCTCTCGTGCTGTTCTTTTGTTTTACAAATCACACCATTTTTAATATTAGTTTAATTTTAAGCTCATTTATGTCAGAATAATTTGAATTTTGAAAAACATCAGGTCTTTGGACATGAAAGAAGTCTTCCATACTGCTTTTAATTTCCTGCTGTTCTCATATCAACATAACTTCAGCTTCATGCACATTTATTAAGGAAACACTGTTTATAAACAATCATATTTGGGCTGAAGTTATCCATTTACAGAGAAAACAATAACTTCCTTGCAACAGTGAGCTTTATTAAACCCCAGTACACTTTGAAACACTGTCATGCCGCATTTGCCTAATGAATAACAAATGAAGCCAAAAGGACTTGACTGAAAACAACTGCCACTATGCTACTGTGGCAGATTCATGTCTAAAGGACAAACACGCACTTTATTAGGAAAGAGTTAGTGGAAGTAAAACATTTTTCTCTACTGTTGCCAATAAGTCAATGCATATGTGCAAAGCTATCAAATTAAATGATTCAATTATTTAAAGGTGTTACAATAGTTTTGTGTATTTTACCAAGGAGGAATAGGAATGGCATGTTTCCCATTCCTAATTACTACGTTTCAAATCTAAAAATGCATTTTAATTTAGAACATGTGAAGTTCGGTCAATTTCAAAGGAGAGAAATTTAGAAAACTTATTTCGGAGAGGAGTCTCACATTTTGACTCTAGGTGGCACTGTTTATGGAGCTCAGATATAAACCTTTTCTGGTATTGTGTTTTGACATCTACAGCCTATTTAAATTTTGTTTGTCCAACATTGTTGGATTTTTTCTAAGTTTGAGCTATGCTTTCAAAGTCATTTTTAAGCTTGTTAGAAAGGAAAAAAAAGTGTCAAAAAAAGGGGCTTGGCCACCACAACCCCGCCCTTTTGAATCTGCAGTTTCTGATGCTCCCATTGTCTGTACAAGAGAACTGGAGTGAGTGAGTGTGATGTCAGTCATAAAAAAATGGCTTCCAGCTCCAATTAAATGAAGTCAATTAAGTTTGAGGCATTTTTTCTGGATATGTATGTAGCCAAACGTCGGTAAACAGTGATTGGTCAAAGTCGGTGTTGTCTCTATGGCAACCACTCTTGCCAATCAGAAGTGATCTTATTTGAAGTCCACACCCCTTCTACTTGAAGGAGAGCAACACGAAATCTGTCAAAGGGTTGATTGTTGGACGTGGGGGCGAGGAAGCACCCAATTCCTTTATTGAGGCATCTGATTGGTCAATTTGTAATTTGAATGACTTGCCCTAAAGAAAACATGTTAAAAAAACTGGATTAGCAGGAAAATGTTACAGAAAAAGGTATCAGATCATGAATGGTTATTCCGACAAATGGAATGACTGAGTAATAGCCGTTTATTTCTCTTTAGAAGTCTATGGGATTTCAGTTTCTTGAGACCAGCTAGTACTTCCTGTTTGGGAAGTGAGGCGGAGGGGTCACTCAGTCCAGTTCTTACATTCAGTCAGTCAGGGGATTGGTCATATGTCTAGATAAAATATTTCCAAGGAAAAGCCTGTGGACTAAATCCTCCTTGAGGAGTTTTATGAAATTTCAGGTGGGATTCCAATCTTGGACTAGTGGTTCCGCTGTTCCAAAACATCTGAGCTCAATGTCCTTCTTTTTATTTTATAAAACTACAAATTAGAACTTTGTCCGCTGATTTTTGAGGGAACACTTTCTAGAACCTCTAAAAAAGCAGCTGGGTGGTTCGGTTGGGTGTAGGACTTGTGCACAGGAAACCAGGGTTTGTTTCCCAGAGGTGCAATGAGCTTCATCCAGTGCAAGTCTTGAGGCCAGACCTTTCACACTACTACCTTTGTAGCCACAAGGGGGCCCAAGTCTGGATCTCCCTGTGCCGGTCCCCAGCCAGGGTAACATACAGGGTTGTGTCTGGAAGGGCATCCAGCCAAACGAACAGTGTGACTTAGTGAAAATTGATTTGCTGTTGCGCTGCCACGAGGGGGCATGCTGAAAGATGAACCACTTTCTTGACCTTGTATTACACAACTTTGAGCACCCCCCCTACATGAACATGGAGATATTGACAGTTTTTTTTTCTTCATTTTTTGTGATTTTTCAGTTTAAATTTAGTCTGAAACACGAAGAAGAATGATCCATATACAGTGGTGGACAAAATTGTTGGTACCCCTCCGTTAAAGAAAGAAAGTCCACAATGCTCACTGAAATGACTTGAAACGTTCAAAAGTAGCAATAAGTTTAAATTTAAATAATCAAAATCAGCCATTACTTTTGAGTTGTTGATTAACAGAAATGTAAAAAAAAAAAACTAATAGGGCTGGACAAAAATGATGGTACCTCCATGAAAGACTGACAACTAATTGTCCAGGGGGTCATGATGAACTCAGGTAGGTTCTTTTAATTGACATCACAGCTGTTTTCAAACCCATAATCAGTCAGTCTGCATATTTAAAGGGAGTCAAATAGTAACGGTGCTGTTTGGTGAAAAGGTGTGTGCCACACTGAACATGGACAACAGAAAGCGAAGGGGAGAATTGTCCCAGGACATAAGAAACATAAGAAACAAAATCATAGGCATCATTGTAAAGGTAAAGGCTCTAAAACCATCTCTAAGCAGATTGACATTCTTGTGATAACAGTGGCACATATTATTCAGAAGTTTAAGCACCACTGCACAATAGCCAACCTCCCTGGACGTGGCTGAAAGAGGAAAATTTATAACATATTGAGGAGACGGATAGTTGGAACCGTATCCAAAGAGCCCAGAACAACCTCCAAAGACATTAAAGGTGAACTCCTAGATCAAGGTACATCAGTGTCAGATCGCACCATTCGTCGTTGTTTGAGCCAGAGAGGACTTCATGGGAGACGACCAAGGAGGACACCACTGTTGAAAGGAAATCATAAAAAAGCCAGACTGGAATTTGCAAAAATGCATGTTGACAAGCCGCAAAGCTTCTGGGAAAATGTCCTTTGGACAGATGAGACAAAACTGGAGCTTTTTGGTAAGGCACATCAGCTCTATGTTAGTAGACTCAAAAATGAAGCATACAATGAAAAGAACACTGTCCCTACTGTGAAACATGGAGGAGGCTCAGTTCTGTTTTGGGGCTGCTTTGCTGCATCTGGTACAGAGTGTCTTGAAGTTGTTCAAGGTCAAATGAAATCTCCAGATTATCAAGGCATTCTGGATAGAAATGTGCTGCCTAGTGTCTGTCATGAAAAGGCTTGACTTTCTCTGTGGGATCCCTCCTGGAGTCCCTCCTCCTCCTTCCTGAGGTTTCCTGCGAGTCTCACAGGTGTTTTAACTCTGTGTTAATTATGTTTGGGTCTACTTAAGCCATGTATTTTCCTGAGTCTGTGCCATAGCATCTTCTGTCTATGCTCCAGTTTACGCTTGTGGTTTTGGCATTAAAACCCTTCTCGTTTTGGAAACTGGTTTCGAGTCGTTCCTTCCTGCTATTGGGTTTCCCCCCTGGCTTCCCCCGTCACAGTGTCAGAGAGCTTGGTCTCAGTGACAGGTCATGGGTCTTCCAACAGGACAACAATCCAAAACACACAGCCAAAAAACCCCAAGAATGGCTCAGAGGAAAGAGTTGGACTATTCTGAAGTGGCCTTCTATGAGCCCAGATCTGAATCCCATTGAACATCTGTGGAAGGAGCTGAAACATGCCATTTGGAGAAGACACCCGTCAAACCTGAGACAACTGGAGCAGTTTGCTCATGGGCCAAAATACCTGTGGACAGGTGCAGAAGGCTCATTGACAAATACAGAAACCGTTTAATTGCAGTGATTGCCTCAAGAGGTTGTGCAACAAAATGTTAAGTTAGGGGTACCATCATTTTTGTCCAGCCCTAATTCATTAGTTTTTTTTTTTTTAATAATTCTGTTAATCAACAACTCAAAAGTAATGGCTGATTTTGATTATTTAATATTCATTAAATGTTAATTTAATTACTTTTGAACGTTTCAAGTAATTTCAGTGAGCATTGTGGACTTTCTTTCTTTAACTGAGGGGTACCATCAATTTTGTCCACTACTGTATGTACAAAAACAATACAGCATGTTGGGTTTGGAGCATAATGAATAAAGACAAACACTAGGAATGTTCAACCAGTTAGATCCGATGGTTTCTCTTCTTCATCGCCACTGCTGGAGGAAGACGGGGGTACATCCTCTCCGAGCCTTCTCAGCCTGGCCTTGTAGTATGCCTTCTTCATCCTGAAAGCCTTCTCCTTCTGACGGGCTGCTCTGCTTTTGTCCCTCAGCAGCTCCTGTTCCCACGCCAGCACTTTCATCCTGTTCTCCCACTCCAGCATCTTCATCTGATGCTGCTGCTCCAAGGCCTCAGTCCTCTGTTGGTACTCCAGTCTTGACAGGTTCAAGGCCTCATGCTGAGCCAGGCGGCAGCCTGGGTCTTCCATCTCACTTTCTGATGGATGGAGACGCTGGCCCATGAGCCTGGAGCTTCCTAAGCAGTAAAAATATGAGAATCTTCCAATGGTCTTTTTCTAGAACACCAACTTTGCAGCAACTTGACAAGCTTGATAGTTGGTACCTGGTGCAGTGAAGTAGGCAGCAGGAAATGCAAGGTCCTGCTGCTCTGCATTATGGGAAGTGGGGCTATGATGCGGATCTGACCAGCTTCCCGTTATTCTGTCCAAAGCTCCACGCTGAAGACAGATGGCCACAGGCGCCTTGCTGTCCTCCAGCTAGGAAAGAGGCAAAACTTTTCATGTATTCAGCAGAAACACTGGTTCATAAATCATTTCCATCAAGGTTTAACCGAGGCTAGAATAATTCTAATATCTAATAATAAGCAGTATTCACCCAATTCATGCTGCCAATCATTTGTCCACCATCATTTACTGAAGAGCCTGTGTGCAAGAAAGAAGGAGAAAGCATCATATCCAGTTCAGAGAAAATATGCGTTTATACAAAAACTAAAAAGTGTGGGGATAAATCAGCAAAATGACTAAATGTTAAAAAAGTGTTAAAAAGTAAAACACCAAATCTCGCCATTGGTCTTATTTTTCCAAACTAAGCACTTTATTTGTCAAGGAACTTAATTCCATTTTAACAAAGAGAAAGATTTGGGAAATTTATTTATTTTAACCAATATTATCATTTCTACTATTTCTACTTTGTAAGTGACCAAGGCAGAAAAGATCTTGTGTGTTTTGCGATCCGTAATATTGGCAAAAGACCTAAATTTAAAGGTTCAGAGACTCTTCTGTGTACTATCTACTTCTGCAAAGTCTAGTTTACAAACAGCCTCCTTATCAAACTGCTGTAAAACGTATTATTAACTCTTATTAGAAACTGGTCTTCTTAGTTGAATACCGTTTTCCTTTAACACAAAATGGAGCTAATCTCTCTGCTCTCTTTTAGGGTGTATTCAGACTGGACACATTTGATGGGGTATTATAGCCTATCGTCTTCTGCAGTGATACAAATGTAGCTCTTATAATAAAATAAACAAGTGATTGGTGGTGGTCTAGATTCATTTCGAATCTGTTTGTTCTGAGATTCCTCAGTCTGAATACAAATGTTCCCAGAGTGGAGCAACAGATGAGGCAAATATAAAGCAACAATTGTTGTGTTATCAAACAGACAAAAGAGTCCAACTGTTTATTTATTACGTTTGTTTTAACACCGCTGAAAAATTCGGTTTCCCTGCTGCTTTCCACTGTTTTATTCTGCTTTTCTTGGGTTCATCTCTTGTAGCTGCTGTGATTTTATCCCTGAGAACCCGCATCACTTCAAAGTCAGCACGTTTTCTCATTTTCTCATTACTCACATGTGTTTGTTGGCAATTGCTCCATTTTTTGCAGCCATTTTGGATTCTCTATTATATCATATATTAACACTGATTTGATATGTCTCTATAGTAATGTTAGTAGACAGCACCTCTATCTGGTACTTGTATGTACTACATCACACTCAGTCTGGGATGCATTTATTCCTAGGGTACATTGCAAAAGAAATGCTAAAGCCACGTTTTGCAGCAAAATAAACAGCAATAAAATGCATATTTACATAAAAAAAGCACTGTCTATATGGTTTGGCTATATGGTTTCAAAATGGTCAAATAAATCAATGAATATGCAAGAAACTTTAAAAAAAAAGCCCTAAATAAAACAAACAAAAATCCTTTAAAAAGAAAATTATCTAAGACTAAAATATGGAATACAAATATGATATTTGATTTGTTTAGAATAATTATTTCCAGGCTAATTTTGGAAATTTAGATATACTTTAAGTTTTTAATAAATTACGTTTCTAAAAATTATTTTAAGACAGCAGTCAGGTTTTGATTTAGGAGTTATAAGGATGAAAAAATAAATTATATTAGGAAATACACGCTATAAACATTTTTTTAATATTATTATTTTATTTTTACATGTTTTTATTTGTTACTCAAAAACTTAAAATAATACAGATACTCACTTAGTAATCCAAGAAAATATATATAAAAACAAAACAAAAATTTAAAGTTATCGCAACCTAAATATTCTATTGATTGCAGACTGAAATGTTGTCGTCAAATATTAATTAATAGTGACGCACTTTGCTGTGTGATATAATAGATATACATACGGAACTATAACTGATAACAAACCTTGCAGGAGTTTGCGGACGGCGGCTTTATGGGCAGCTCCCCCCGCGTGGCTGGTGAGAGCAGCCTCGCCCATGGTTTGGAGTTTGATTGATTTACAGCAGGCCCTGCAGCGGGCGAAATGAATGTCATCTGCATCCCTAACCAGCCACCCCTTAAAGGCGTCCTTTGTCAGCCACGAATCTTGGAATTTACATTTTCCAGGCATTTTAAGCGGTTAAATGAGCTTGATCGCTGTCTACAAGCAAAAACACTTTACCTGGTTTGTGATGCATTTGGGGGCAATTTGACAATGTGTGTGTGTGTGGGGAGGGCACTTTTTTTCTTTTTTCAAAAATGAATATTCGGATTATTAGTTTTGACAAAACTTGAACACACGTTTTCTTACCAACAAATTAGACTGTAGATCGTTTCTTTGTTTTGTTTGTTTGTTTTTCTTTTTCAAAATAATATATGCAGTAATTGTATTACATACAGAAAAAAAGAAAGAAATTATATATAAAATCGTTGTGCACACAGTACATCTATTAAATTAGAATAATTTCCAAATGCATGTTTTATTTTAGGTAGTATCAAAAATAACGGGCATGTTGTAATAACTGTTCTCGAATACAATCAGGATTTTTTTACGTGATAAAGTGAATGCAACACAGCCACAGGAAGGCACGTTTATCCAATGAACACAAGCCTGCTTTTCAGCAGCCAATCAGCGTTCAGTTGGTGCGTTACTCAAGCGTGATTGGTCAGAACAGACAACGTGAGCCTGAACGCATGACAACGAAACTACTCTTTGGTTTCATCAAGTAATTTTAAGTGTATATTTTAAGAGAAGCTTCTCAACATATTTTGATATTAAAAGTATGAAGAAATAATGGATTACTATTGTCCTACGAGCAGAAAATCGGGCTTTTTTTGCCGTTGCATCACTAAATAGCTCGAGAAGAGCTCACTATGTTAGCTTGTTTGCTAGCCTCGCCGTGAACGCTTTAATTTCCCTTTAGTTTATAGATGTATTTATTCCTCAAATATATTTTCTGTTTAATTTGGTTTCCATGAATTAAAAAGATGGAAACTTTGGCTCTCGTAGCTCCAATCACAAGCCTGGAGTTTTTTCAAGACAAGTTTCTTTTAACAGGTAAGCAGCACTGAACAAAGTTTAATCATTTCTTATTATCTTTATTATTACGTTAAACTTTAATGCTGATAATATGCGATGTGAAAAGAACTTATTCACCCCAAAGGTCATTCTGCTTTGTCATTATTATCTTTTTTTTCTAGATGTCAAAGATGTGGTGCTGAGTTGTTTTTCTTTTGTTTTGTTTTTAAATTCTTTTGTCAATAAATAATAACACACAGTGTCCAGAAAGGTATAGTGAGGTGGATCTGTGCATCCACTCCCCCAGCAGCAGTAGCAGCAACACTGCCATCGTAACAAACTCCTCCAAACTCTGAAGGACCCAGCCTCTCGTGTGATGATACCCGTCACTTCTATGGCGGCGTTTTGTTGTTGCCAAGTGACAACAGCCACTCTGTAAATGATGCACCTGCAGAGTAGACCGCCCCAGACCCAGATAATGGTGACCAACAGTCCACAAATGAGCATCAGGCATGCCACTGCACTTGTTGCATGTAAAAAAAAATAATAATAAAAGGTTTATATTGAGAGAATAACAAAAGCAAAACACTAAAACAAGTAGCCTAGAGCTGTGATGACAGACAGCCTGTCGTGGCGCCAGTTGTAAAAAAAACAACTTTTTTAAATGTCCTTTAAAAACATTATGAATGACTTATTTGTACTTTCCTTTATAACAGGTGAGGGTCCAGTCCTGTCAGCATACAGTCTTCACCAAGGTCTGAAAGCCTTCACCTCACTGAGTGTCCTCCAGCACCAGCGGATCCATGGGATACGCCCCAGAAATCAGTCTTTGCTTTCAGCTTACAGCTCTGCTTCGGAACAAGGTATTAAAGCAGAGAGAGTGCAAATATTGTGTTTCTTCATTTAGACTTCTGGAATTTATTTATTCACAAACAACCTTCTGACTACGCCTACACAATAAATCCCAAATCTATCGTTATCGGGATATCAAGCTGTGCAATACGCATATCGCAAAAGACGACGAAAACTGCAATAAATAGTTACCATAAATGAGCTAAAACAATCTTATGGCAGCTTGAAGTATTTAACAAAATCAAACAAATCCATTTATGCATTTGACCAATCAGATGGGCCCCTCGATATTGTTGAATGATCGGATGGAGACCTTTTATGTTTTTATGTTTGTGTCCTATGTAGAGGATGGTCATTTGGAGGATAATTTTTTTTAAACAGAAAGTTCACTGCAACAACAATTTCACTTTGGTTGTTTTGCTATTTGTTCTTGTACCTCAAGTTAAATCATCATCGCAATATTGATCACCAATATCGCTTTCCGTAAGTTGCCGCATATCGTGCTGCCCTGATTCACAGCTTTCATTTTTGGGGATTTAGATGTATTTATATGTACAAATAACACATCTATCTCTGCTTTGTTAATTCGCAGGACTAGCCTCCACACCAGAGCCCTCATTCCATGACTTTGCAGTATTTGGAGGCAAAGCTTTGAGGGTGGTACGGCTTCACGTGGACATTCAGAATGCGGAGAATATGCACTTTGAGATCCTGGGTCCCCATTTAGAGTTACAGGACTGGGTTCTGGATGCCCGCTGGCTTTCTGGGAACAATCCATCGCTGCTCTGTGCGGCTGTAGCTCACAACGGTGCTCTCCTAGTGGACGTCGCTGCAGGACATGCACTGGTTCAGCGCTTCTGTCTGGAAGGTTGTTTGTTGTATTCTGCCCTTCTTTTGGTCCACGAGTCTTGGGCTGACTCCGTTTTAGTTGGAGGAACTGTTTTCAACCAGCTGATCATCTGGAAAACAGAGAAAAAGGATGAAAATTGGGATTCAGGAGACAAAGCTCCGGTTGAGCGGCGTCTGTTGGGCCACACTGGTGTCATCTTCAGTGTTGCTTACCTTCAGGAGGAGGGGATTCTAGCTTCTGCCTCAGATGACCGCAGCGTTCACCTGTGGGGGGTCGGTGCTCTAGGTGGCCCTGGAGGGAAGTGTGGAGACGTGAACCCAACCTGTTTAAGAGTCCTGTATGGTCACCAGGCCCGGGTGTTTTTAGTGCGCCTCTCACCAGGGAGAGTGTTCAGTGCCGGGGAGGACGGGGCCTGTTTGGTGTGGGACTGGAAAGAAGGCGGTAAGGTGATGCGCACACTGAAGGGACACCGGGCAGGGGGTGTTCGGGCATTGGCAGTCAGTCAGGAGATGATGGATAACAGGAGATGGGTAGCTACAGGAGGGGCAGATGGAGGGGTGAGGTTGTGGAAGGTGGAGAGCGGTCAGGAGGAGAGCGTGGAAGCAACAACAGAGCTGACGGACCTAAAGTTCCCGCAGCTTGGACTTCCCAAGATTGTTTGCAGGCTAGGTGGGGGTGAGAATCCCAGCTGGAGCCAGTTTGTGGTTTGCACTGATAGAGGATCAGTTTGTCTTTATAGTGATGGAACATGGGAAACTATATGGCAAGGAACCGCTGAGTTTCAATCCTACTGTGTGATGGAAACCGTCACCGTCTGCATGACTCAAGACTCAACTGCCGCGGTTAGTTTATGCGCTGTGGGAAACATCAGCGGGTCTTTGGAGGTCTTTCCTACTTCTCATCCTCGGTCTGGTGTTCGTCTTCACGGCGGATCAGGGAAGATCCAAAGTCTTCATTTTCAGAAGGAAAAGGACCGGGTGTACTTGCTTGCCTCAGGCGCAGACGGACTGGTTTACCGGTGGTGTGTAGAGATAAAAACGAGCGAAAGCTGCTCCGTCGTTCTAAGCGCATGGCGTCTTCCACCATTCCTCCTACCTCAATGTGCCAAACGCTGGCTCACAGCTGCTGTTCGCTTCCACGCCACTTCGGAGAAGGTTCTCTGGGTGTGCGGAGACAGAAGAGGATCTTTACTTTTGTATCAAGAAACTACGCGATTCAATGGAGGTTTCCCGACTGAACGGGAATCAAGCGTTGGTGGGCAGAGCAGAGAGGAGGAGGAAAGCAAAGAGATGCTCGATCCACCTCTGCAGCCAGTCAGCAGTCGGTTTGGGGTGCATGGAAAGCACGGTGTCACTTCAGTTTGTGAGCACCAAGGATTGTTCTACAGCACCGGCAAAGATGGCTGTGTGAGGATTTTCCGAGTGCATCAAGCATCTGAGGAAAAACCTGAAGAGAGTCGAGAAAAAGCTGCAGAAAAGGAGGAGAGGCTCGTGCTGGACGTGCTCCGAGTCCAGCGGGCTTGCAAGGGTATGGAGTGGCTGGAGAGAGTTTTAATTCTCGAATCTGCAGTTTGTTTAGAGGAGGAAGAACAGAATGAAGAGGAGAATCCAAAGGAGGCGAATTTGACAGAAGATAAGTCTGTTTTTGAAGAGGTGTTTCATGAAAAACAAAATGTAGGGAAAGAAGCCAGGTTTGTTATCGCAGGCTTCCACGCTGCTCACTTTGTGGTTTGGGATCCTTTGCGGCGGGAGAGGCTGTTCACGGTGCCCTGCGGTGGGGGCCATCGCTCTTGGGCGCTGTGGCTGTCACACACAGGAATGTTGTCCGGATATGGAGCTCTGGTCTTCATCAAACAGGGGGCAGTCCTCACCTCACAGCCCCCCGGAAAGCTGCTGGGGGCAAAAGCGGGGCGGACAGGCCCGAGGGATTTAAGGGAAGGGGTCCATGGGAAAGGAATTTGGTGTGTGTGCAGGGTGGGGAGGATAGTGGGGGTTGGACATGTTACGCAAACAAAGTGTGCAACAAATAACACCGGAAATGAGGGAGGAGACCATGAAAGAAAAGAAAGCTTTTGGGAAATCATTGTGACGGGAGGAGAGGACACTAGCTTAGCTGTCCTGGCGTTGCATCCACCGTCCGGCGCCGTCAGAGTTCTCTCGGTCATCACAGACCACATCTCTGGCGTCCGCGCAGTGACAGCGGTCAGACGTCCGCACTGCGAGAGCGAAAGCCAGCCCCTCTCCACGCTGCTGGTGTCGGCCGGCGGTCGCGCTCAAATACAGAGTTACCGGCTGTCGATTGGCTGGAACGGGCAGACGCTGACTCCTTCCTGCCAGGTGATCCAGGTGGGAGGACACAGGCTGGATGAACAGTGGGAAAGAAGGAGAAATCGGTGGAAGACGGTGAAAATGGACCCAGAAACAAGGCAAGTGCTCATCAAATGTATGTTTATGTAAAAAGGCCTGAGGCTGATGTTGACTTTAAGATTCTGCATCATCTCCCTGCTTTAAAGAAAGTCAGATGTAAAGAAATTCAGCTGTAAAATATCAATAGAAGCTCTTCACTACTGTCTCACATCTCATGTCTGTGGTAGGGAATAAATAAGAGAGAAACTCATTTTTAAGGCTAATTAGAGGAACAATTTTCTTCACTTGAATGAAACTAAGATCATTTAAACTGACGCGTAACATGTCATTAAGAAGAGAGCGGCAGCTGTATGAACAGTTCTTTGCTTTAAAATCCTGTTTTTGGTGCGTTTAGCATGTTGTGGCATTTTGTCGAGGATGGAGGACCTATATGAAGAAAAATATTTATTAAAATCATTGTGAATCAGGAGCAGATAAAAAACTGCCATTTGAAAAAGAACTTTTTTGTGATGTAAAAAATACGCGGGGCGAGCCTCAAGCTCTCTGCTCTGCTCCATTCTGATGCATCCAGATGACTAGATTCGTGTTTGTCGTCGTTTCCCTCGTCTGAACCAGCATGTGGCTCCAATATTGCTCACCATTTTTGTTGCACTACTTATGTTGGGTTGAGGGGGGTAAGCTAATGGGAGAGTGCGTAAACAGATAGATGATGGGAAAGGGGGGCGGGGTGTCTCTGCGCCAACAGTCCCACCGACAAGTCAATTTTTTTTTTTTATGTTTTGTTTTTTTGAATTTTGTTTAGATTTGTAAAAAGTTTTGTTTTTTTATTATTATTTTCTGTTTTGCTTTTTAATCTTTAATATGTTTTTGCGTTGAGTCATTTGCACTTCAGGGCCGCCGTAATCAGGGATTCAACTGAATGGATCCTTTAGTATGAAACAATTCCATCAGTGTTACTGTTTTACTTGAAGATTTTGTTTTCTTTCTCTTTTTAGTCTTTAGTTGTGTTTTTTTCTTTGGATCAGGTCTTCCAGCTCGTGTTTGTCGTTTCAGGTACGTTTCCATAGCGGTGGTGGAGGAAAGCTCCGACCGCGTCCTGCTGGCCCTGGCCTGCAGCGACGGAGCCGTCAGGTTGGTTTCCTTTTGTTTTCTTTTTAGTTGTCAAATGTATTTGTCTTTTCTTAAGGTGTCTGTGTTTTTCCTTCAAGAGAAATTGATGAAAATGTTTAGATTTACATAAAGAGGCACAGAATAGTGCAGGACTGGAAACGTATATTGCAATTTGAAAAGCTAAAATATATTTGAGATTTACTCTTGTTGGCTTTTGCAGATTGTTTTCAGTAACTGAGTCAAAGAATGATATTGAGCTGCTGTGGGAGACGTGTCATCACCAGCGCTGTGTGCTCAGTGTCGCCACCTGCAGCCTGGAAGCTGTCAATAATGACACGTGAGTGGAAGCTTTTACAATTTTATACAACCTTGTTTTTTTTTATTTTTGATAATTAATTCCATGACTCAATGGGTAATTACTATAAAAAAGCTACTTTTTCCATTTAGATAGCAAAGTTAGTTAATAAGTGGTAGTGAGTTGTAAAGTCTTTATTATTTATTTGTTAATATTGATTCATAATTGAATGACTTCAATACCTAGGAAGGTTTTTTTCTTCCACAGAATGAATGAAATGTAAAGTGAACAGATTAAAATTAGTGCTGGTTCTTTTACTCCTCTGTGGGATTCTTGTGTTTGGGCTTCAGGTGTGAACACAAAATATCATGGCAATAAAACTACTGGCTGTTATGAATCAAAAAAGATGATGAAGAATTCACGATGAAATGTTTATTCAACCGTTTGTGAGTTTCGTTTCTGTTTTGGATTTTGTTTTTTTATGAGTTGTAAAATTTGAAAATGCAAAAAAAAAAACTATTTTAGGAATAAAATACTGAAACAAATCATCAAACCAGATGTTTACCCTTGTTTAGTGGATTTAAATGTTTGAATAAACTATTGATTAGATATAAGTTAACACTTTTTTTTATTAGAAAAATTTAACAAGGGATGAACCTTTTTTTTTTGCTTTTTTCCTACTGGTAGCTGAAAATAAGTTTTTTATCATCAACAATTCTAATGAATAAAGTGTTTATAAATCTTGTGTAATAATATCTGGTTTTACATTGTTTGAAACTGAAGCTTTTTTATTTTTTCAATGACTTAAGAAGAAAAAATTGCATGCAGTCTTATGGTAAATTGTTGAATATATTGTTTATATCAAAGTACTGATGTTTGAAGTCTGTATGACAGTTGATAACAATTGCGTACAGAGTTTCTCTTTGTCACGCCGCTCTTCTCTCACAGGTACAAACTGCTGTTCAGTGCCGCCACAGATGGGAAAATTGCTGTTTGGCATTTAACTGGAGTTCTATCAACTGATATTTCAAGTGGTGCTACAAATCCACCAGCTCCCTGCCTCGATATTCCGGCCCACCAGAGTGGCGTCAACTCATTGGTTGTTTGGGTGGAGAAACTAGGACAAGAAGGAGGCAGTTGCCTGGTAACCGTTGCTAGTGGAGGGGATGATGGACAGCTGACAGTGTCCACAATTAGGGTGCAGTTCCCAGGAAATGGGAAGGCTGGGGGCAGCAGAGTGTTTTCTGAGATTTCTCATTGCCAAAGCTCAGTAGAAGAACTCCAAATAGACCACAACCAGCTTCAGCTTCATCTCCTGTCTCAATGCCGGATCCCACTGGCTCACGCCGCTCCTCTGACCTCCCTGAAGCTTTTGAGGCCAGGCCTGCTGGTTTCCACTTCCTCAGATCAGAGGGTTTGCCTTTGGAAGGTCAGTGATGTCAGTATCATCCACAGTGGGGCGCTGTGCTCCCACGTTGCAGATGCTGCAGCCATGGCAGTGTGGGAGGGGGAGAAAGAAGATGCAATTAGTGCGACGGGATCCGAGTCTGAGCTTGTAAATGCACTTTGTAGAGAAGAAGAGGGCCAGATGCAGCCGGAGACAAAGACGGAGAGAACTGAGGGTGGGTGGATTAGCGACGGTGAGGAAGCAGCTGGTGAACGGGAACTTGGACAACCTGCTGTAGCAGTGAAAGAGACAATCAACCCAGTTTGCAAAAATGCTATTGACAAGGAAGAGCACTCGACACATTACTCAAAATTAAAAACTCTGACTGAAAGCTCAGGTGAAACAGGAAATGGAACAAACTCTAAATGGTGCTTAAAGATTTCCCCTGAGAGGGAAACAGGGATCATCATCAAAGAGGGATGGGTGCTGGTCTGCGGGCAAGGACTTCAGCTCCTGCGGGTGAGAAGTTTAGCGATGGATGCATGGAGAGAGAACCGGGATAAGACTAACCGCAGCGTTAAAGTGACTCTTCAAAAACAGCCAACATAATTGGACTTTATGTTTTTTATAAAAATGTATTTGAATAAAGTGTCTGAATCTGTAAACTTTCATGACTTTGCTCATCTTTGCCTTTGGGAAGCCGCCACAGCGAATCACCCACTTCCTTTCCTCTGCATCCTCCTCACTCACACCAACCTCCCTCGTGTCCTCCTCATCTACATCCATGAACCTCCTCCGGTAATCTCAGCATCCCTTTACCTTCATCATCACGGTCCCTCCTCTCAATTAGTCCAAGCCATCTCAATCTGCTTCCCTGCATTTATCTCCAAAATATCGTCGATGAGCTGTTCCTCTGATGCATTGTTTCTGATCCTTTCCATCTGCATCGCTCTCAAAGAGATCCTGACCGTCTTCAGCTCTGCCTCTAAAACCACAGCATGGCTGCTCACACCACAGTCTTCTACACCTTTCCTTTCATTCTTGCTGACATTCCTTTATCACACCTGAAACCTTCCTTTATCCAACCTTCTTGCACATGCAACTTGTTCTGGACTGTAAAAACATAAAGTCCTCCACCTTCTTCAGCTCTGATCCCTGTAACCTCACTGTTCCACTTGATTCCTTCTCATGTACACAAAAAAGCGCTTGTGTTCTCAAAAATAAAAAGGCAAAAATATTAAAAAAGTATAAGAATAGGTAAAACACTAAGTGAAGGCAGTGCTGGTACTCCTACGTCCTAAACCTGCTGGTTCTCCAGCTGTCCCTGATTGACTTCAAGTCTTTCCTATCCTTTAGAGGTGTTCAACTTTCTTTGCTCCTCTCTCTTTGTGTGGGGTGGGGTCTGAGGGGTCGGCAATTCAGGCGATGGGGCTCCTGGGCTGGGGGCACCTGGGCCCATTGCTGGGGGGGGGGACTGTTGATTGACCACCGGGGTCAGTCCTCCAGCTGTCCTAGACCCTCTTCCTAATATAACCATTTATTAGGGTGAGGGTGGTCGGGGTCGGCCTGCAATGCAATTCTCTCCTTCTTTTTACATTACATCATCCACCCCACCATCCACCCACAAAGAGTTTGCGTGACTGAACGAAATGTTTCACATGTGTTAGTCTCAATGCATAAGTAAGCGTGTGTGAATGTTAGTGGTAGTATGTCCATGTAAACTTTTTGTGTGAGAACACTTTTGGAGCCGACAAGTGTGTTTGTAACGTTTGAGTGATTGTGTGTTTCATGCATCTTAACCTTAACCTGTCAGTTGTAATTATAAAGCTCCAGCAACTTGTTGCTTTCTGAAGCTTTATGATCTTACCCTCGCTACTATAGTCACCCCCCATTATGTGTCATCCCTCTCTCTTCTTTCCTCCTTTTCTTTTCTGTCCAGTCCAACAGAAAATATTTAAAAAGATAATTTACATGAATGTTTAGTTTAGCTGAAATTACAAAAGGGGTTTAGTTAAATATACATCTGGTGTATCATAAGATTCACAATCCCTGTGGTAAAAGTAAAATATGTCCAACACAAAAGGCTTTCAGCTCTCATCTGTTTGCTTAGCTGTTGGACATGACAAGTTAATAAAGAAAAAAGAAAAAAACTTTCTTACCTATTAGAAATTTAGAAATTTGAGTGGCTAAAATGTAATTTTATATAAAATCTGCTGAACATTTTGATTTATAGATATATCTTTAAGCATCAAAGTTGACTGTTTATGCTTTTAAGTGTGCCTGTGCCCATGAAGGGGCTGACTGAGAGGGTTCATTAATAGTTGAATACTTCAGTATCATCTCATATTACTATTTGTCACCATCGGCCACTCGCATGAAAGAAGAGAAGGAGAAAGAGTTTGAGAAGGATGAATGTGAAAACAAAGTGGGAAAGAGCTCCTCAGATCCTTAAATAGGAAACTAAAGACTGGAAATAAGGAGGTGGGGATGTCAAGTGTAAGTAATTGAGCTTAAAGGAAAAAAGGGTAAATGTAGTGAGGAAGGATGCCGTCAGAGGAAGCAGCTGCTGCACAGGTACAATGATTATATTGAAATATTTGTTTTTGTAAAACTTGTGATTGAAAAAAAATTCACTTTTTCTTTTTTGTTATCTTTTATATTCTCAAAATGTTTGATTTTGAGGAATTAACCAAAGAGGGATTCAGTCTTAGGTCAGTTTCACAACAAAACCATTCCAACATTTGAAGGATGTTTCGCATCAGTAAGAGGCCACTGTGAGCGCAGCTGTCAACACCCTAAAGGAGTGACTTTTACATCTACTGAAAGGGTGAATGCACACTCTCACATGCGTTTTTTTTGTGTGGCTTTTCCTGTATTTTCACTCCCGTTACGGCTATGTCCACATGTGTCAATTGTTGTGTGCGCTCATTTTAAATCATGCTTGACTAAAAAAAAAGAAATGGAAAAATTCTGCTCTTGAAATCCAACTGAATTTGGTATTGAGTTTATAATTTTTATTATTTATTGCAAAATATCAAAAAGTACTATCACATTTAAGACAAAAAGTGTTGATCTATTCAAAAGAGAAATAATGTTCACACATTAGTGTTAATGTGTCCTATCCCAAGGTTACAAGAATATTTAGCTTTAAAAAAAAAGAAAAAGAACTGAGGGGAATCACAAATATCTTTAAAAAAAAAAGAAGTGCTAATAAGCTTTCGACATGCAACATGAGAACAGTTATAGTCCAGCTAACCTAGATCAAGTGATGTCTTTGCTCCAGCCCTCAGACTGAAGGATGCCTGGTGAGCGGCTGCCCTTCATCACTTCATCTCAAAGCAAAACAAAAGGTAATCTGCCTTCTGGATATGAAATGTCAGCTTAATCCCTTTATGCCTATTGATTCAAATATGCATCAAACCACCTCTGCTTCAAACTTACCTTCATTTAACATCTTATAAAAGCAAAGACTTTAGTGAGTTTATTTTTCTTTACTGGAAATAAATGTAGGCATCAATGGGTTAATACCTTTTAAAATTAAGGTAATTAAAAGGGTAAACATGAGAAATAGTTAACATAATATGGAGACTTTGAGTTTCTGTAAATCATGATTTTAGCTTTTCTGAACCAAAAGATATTTTACCTGTTTAGAAGACATTGACAGGTTTGAACTAGATTTTGAAAAATAAAATAATAAAATATATTTAATTTTAATACATGTTTTAAAAGAAGGTTGTTTGATATATACATCATTGTAAACATTGTTATCTCTATCTTTTTTTTTTTTTTGGGGGGGGGGGGGTAAACATTTTACTTATGCCAATAAAGACTCAAAGGTATTTAAAAAATCATTTAAATTTGTAAAGAGATGTAGTGTTTTTATTATTTTTTGATTTTACTTTCAAATCTTAGAAATAAGTATTACAAATAACATTTCATCTTCTCATTTCTCTCAAATACACTTAAAACATCTGAATTTCATAACTAATCTATTTTAGACAAGTTTATGGCTTGTTATATTTCTCCTGACTACCAGACGATAAAAAATTGTGCAATCAGTTTTTTTTTAATTAGACGAGAACTATAATTCCCAGAGCTCCATCCTTTCATATTTGTTATCACAGAAAAGCCCCAAATGTCCTCTATAGAAACCAAAAGGAGTTAAATCTTTACTGGTGTGAGATATTAAGCTTAGAAATGTTCTTCTTCAAAGGACAAATTTGAATATTGATAGTCAGAGGGATAGAGGTTCATTATTATTTTGTATAATCTGTTTGATGTCAGTCTACGAATTTAATAGTTTTATTTACCTTTCCTCTTAAAAATAATACAGCAAAGACAGCCTTTTCATCTCAGACCCCCCAGCCCATCCAGCCAACCGCAGAAGACTAAACCGGCAGCAGTTGCCCTCCTCCTCCTCCTCTTCTTCTCACCCTCACCCAGCTCCATCTTCCATCCTCGTCTCGGACGCCACGATGACGCCGTGGGGAGGCCTGGCTCTTTCTGAGTCCTCTTTTACTTTGATTCCACCAGTCCTTCCTCCAAAACCTCCTCCACCACATCCACCCTCTCTTGCTCCCCAGCCATCGTCACCAACTGCTCCTCTTAGGAAACCAGAGCAGGATGAAGAAAGCTCAAGCTTTTACTCTGAAACTCCATCCCCACCGCTGGCGCTTCCTCGGAGCAGCTCAGGTACTACACTCAAAAACCAAATGAGAAAGCAGAACATTACAGAGAGAAAAAAAATGCTATTTTTATACAATGTTTTACTTGAAATAATAGTAAATTGATTTAGTAGAAAATCCAACAAACATAAGGGCCTTTGGACATTTGCGTCCTAGACTTTTTTTTTTGTCTTCAGTCACTTACTGCAAAAAGAGTTAGTCTAAAACTAGAAAAAGAGCACTAAAGAAGAAAATGAGTGGAAAATATTAAATTATCTGTCTGTGCAGCAAGTCATTTTTACTTCAAAAGGTATAATAAGATGTCAAAATCAGAAAACAAGGAGTTCCAAACAAACCATTAAAAAAATTAACCCAAAAAAGCTAATTGTTAGAATTACTTCAAATAGATTGTAATACAGCCCAACACTAGGTTTCTTTTGCCAGTATAAGCAAATGGTTTGTATTTTTTGAGTTTCTATGTACCCAACTGTATAGTTCATTTTGATCACAGTGATAAAAGCACATGTAATTTGTGGAAATGACTCATTTTAGAAGAAAATGTGAACAAAACAAAGAGGTAGCCCATTTTTATAAATCTTCACAAAAACGAAACCAGCACTTCTGGTCATAGAACAAAATCTACAATTTGTTTAAAAATAATGACAATGTGGAATGTCTAAATCTTAATTAACATTTATTGAACTTTTAAACAGCATATCAAAAGTGAAATCCAAAATTACAGCTTACTTTAGTTTTACCGCGTTATATAGCAAAATATTAGCTCCTAATGGGCCTATAAGAGAAAACTCTTGACTGTGTGCTTTTTATTTTTAGGCAAAATTTTGGATAAGTGTAAACAAACATCAAGTTAAAAACAACTTAAACTGGTTTAATATCCTAAATGTCTAAAACAGGGTCTGTAGTCCCTGATAAAGTGTCTCTACACTGATAACACTCCTTTGACCTAAACTAAACAATAAAACGTTTAAAGAAATAAAATGATCGCGTTAGAGTGCATTTGGTTGTTAGGGTTATTTCTATTTGTGTTGTTAACCCTAAGTGATTTGTTATTTCCTAAAGTGACCTGTAAATATTATTCTGTTTCTGTTAATAAATGCTGGAAAGGCTTTTAAAGGGGTTCTGGGTAGAGTGACATTAATACTGAGTCTCCTGAACCTCCAGCTACCCGGGGTCGTGCAGTGTTTTGCCTGTTAGAAAGGTTTAGGCTAGTCCCTTGCTAGTCAGAATAATTGACTTCTGCTCCATCCTGACTACTAAATAACAGAGCAGCCGCTACAATATTTTGAAAAAGAACAAAAAAAATAGTACAGCCTAATCAGGCAAAAAAAAAAGTTTGGACATTTCGCATTGAACCCCATTCCGTAAACAATCAAAACATATAAAAGTTGTTTCATGATGATAATGGTAATCTAAAAATAGTCTCCACAGAGTTTCATAATCCTTTTTTTAAATCACTGTGAGTTGCTCCTGTGAGGAATGTGAACTTGGTTTGTTTTTTGTCAGTTATGTTATGTTTTGGTAATGTTGTGTTTGACTTGTCCCTCAGTCACTTAGGTTTCAGGTTTGTCATGATTCCCAGCTGGTTCATCAGTTAACATCCTCAAGTATATTTAAGGTAATCTGCTCTTGGTCTGAATGTCCAAGTTTCAGTCACCGGGAAGTCTGGAAGCCCTGCAGTTTTGGTTCCTAAGCACCACATGACAGTTCTATAGTGATCTTAAAGTATTTCAGAAAAAGAAGTTATAAATGGGAAATAATGGTAAAGGGAGGTTTAAAAAAACACACATTAAAATGATCATTAATATCAGGCTTTTTGTATAATTTTAAAAGGGAAAAACATGCTTCATAGGTTAATTAAGTAACTCTAAATTGTCCATAGGTGTGAGTGTGAATGTGGTGTGGCTGATTGTGGAAAGTTCCACCTGCAACAGGACTGGCGATCTGGGTCCAGGCATCCTCCCTGCCTTCTCGCCTCTACAAGTGGTCGGATAGGCTCCGCAGCTGACCTAAAGGGAAAAACGGCGCTAAGAAAATGAACGAACAACGAATGAATGACGAATGAATGAATGAATGAATGAATGAATGAATGAATGAATGAATGAATGAATAAAAAATATTGCTAACTTTCTCACATTTCACCTGCTGCAGTCTGGTGACTGAGCATGGAAACAAGCTGATGTACATTGTTATTTTTTATCAATGGACACCAACCTGGTGTCTCAAGTTGTTCACTTTTAGTGTCTGTTTCATCATTAGGGATAAAAGGTACATTGTTAAAGTTTAAATTCTTCCTTCATCACACATTCTAGCCTTTCGTAAGATCTGCCTGAACTCTGCTGCCCTGGCAGAGTAAAACATTAGCTTCTCGCCGCACCTCATCGTGACTCTTCTGGAGGTGTGGACGTGTGAACAAACACTGAGGTGCTTTCCTAGGTGGTCGGACTGAATGACCATTAAAATCTCTCCAGACAAAATGCTTCGATAGACAATTCTCCAGGTTAAACAGTGATGCTTTACATGAGGTACTCAGCAGAACATGGAGACTTATCAGATTTACACCATGAACGGAAATAATATAACCCATGCCTTGAAGATGAGCTTTGACCCAACCGTGGACTCTACCTGATTATCCCGCCAGCTATTCCAGACTGTTTACTTAGATCTGCCAGCGTTGCTGTTTAGCAAAGCCTTTCAGTTCTGCGGTTTTGTCAAAAGTCCGACTACGCTGCAAAAAGGAATCATAAGAAAGTTAAAGACCCTTGTTTCAATAAAAAATAGTTGTATTTGTTGAAAAAAAATCTTATCAAGAAAGCAACATATTATTAGTTTAGGAAAACACATCTTAACGACCAGAATTTTTTTCTTGAAATAAAAATACTTGGGAAAACCATTTTTCTTACTCCATTGGCCGAGTTTCTTTTCTTCTTTTTTATCTCAGCGTTGCAGTAAAAATCGGGTCCTCCTTGAGGCTTTTTAGGCTTTATTCAGATGGACAAAACCCTGTTGTTTCCTCACCTGTTTCTTTCCAAAAATGACAAAAATATTGTTGTCAAACAATACAGAATCTACACCAAAAACAGATCTCTAAACATATCCTACCAGACTTCATTGGCAGATTTTCTGACTACAAAAAAAGAAATAAATAATCTAATTTAAAAAGAAAAATGGTCATACCAAGAATTTTTTATGAAAAATCGCAGCTGCAAGACATGTTCTTGCTGTTATTTTGGTATTGAAAACCTTGATGAGATTGTTTTTCTTTCAAGACAGAAAATAAGACATTTTTCTTGACACAAGAGTCCCTTTTAGTTTAAGATTCAGCTTCAGTACAGGCTGTTTGTTTGTTAGAAAGGGCTGAATAACAGTAGTTTTGAAGGATTTTGGAAAGAATATTGATTAAGTCATCATAGGCTTCTTAGGTTGATTGGCAACCTAAATTGTCCAGGTGTGAGTGTGTGAGCGAATGGATGCGTGTGATTGAAGCGATATTCTACCCTACATAAGACTGGCGACCAGTCCAGGGCATCCCCTGCTCTTCGCCCAAGTGGCCGATAGGGCTCCGCAACCCCTGACTCCCAGCGGGAAAAAACGTTAAGAAAATATCGAATGAATGAATGAATGAATGAATGAATGAATGAATGAATGAATGAATGAATGAATGAGTCATGTTTAAAGCTCTGCACTACCCAGTTGGCTAACCTACACTGCAAAAATAGAGTCTCAGACACATATAAAATAAATAAATAAATAATAAATAGATAATGTTTTTAAATAAATAAATAAATAAATAATATTTCTCCACTGGCAGTTTTTCTTTAAATGGGCACAAAAACTGCCAACGGGTTAAGAAAAATGGTCTTACCAAGTATTCTTATTTTAAGAAAAGAATTCTAGAAGGCTTGAGCTCTGAAAAGCGCAGATAAATCTAATAATTGTTATTAAAAGTTGTTTTCAAATCAAGATTATAAACCCTCTCTAGAGCAGGTTATTTTTCTTGCAAGACAGAAAGTAAGACCATTTTTCTTGAAACAAGGCTCTTTTTACTTTCTTAAGATTGAGTTTTCAGTTTTACCCCCATGCCCCTATTGATTTAGAATTAAATCTGGACATTTTAACCAGATTGTTGCTGCATTCTGATTGTATGACATGACAGCTGGACTGTAGCTCAAATGTGTTGAATTTGTTAGTGGAAGAAATCTTAAAAGGCCTCATTTTCTTCTGTGGTTTTATTTTCCCGTATAGGACAGGCAGACCGCAGAGGGCTTCAGACAAGGAGGCGGTCCTGCCGCAGCGTTGGGCTCCCCGCCCGACCCGTCTCCCACCACTGCGTCCCATCTCCAACCTTAGCTTTTCTAGAAGCTTCACCTTCTCCTTCTTTGAGCTGCCACTGCACCAGTCCCCTCGCTGCCGAGCCGAACACGTCAAAAACCTCTTTCTGCTTCTGAAGAAGATGCACTACTAAAACATTTATGGTTCAAGAAACACGTAATGTTTAAAAATCCTTTTTTTTTATGCTGGTAAAGTAATAGTGGTGCACAAAGTGAAAAAGGTTTCCTTTGGCATGAAGGAGTGAGAGTGTTTATGAGTTTTTTTCCAATATTGTAACTTCTCCTAAAATTTATAATTATGTGTCTTCACTACAAACACTGGTAGCCTAAAGAAAGGAGTAATAGTAAAGTTTTATTATATTTACAAAAACTAGTGTAATGATATGACTAATTTTAGAACAAAATGTAAGCAAAGATAACCTACTAGATTGGCCATCTTTATGAATTTGCATATCAGCGTCTTCAAAACAACTGTGTTCAATGTTAAAAACTGTTCGGGCAAACACATACATTTTCAAATATGATTAAAATGAATAAAGTTTGGCCTAGATCAAAGTGTATAGATTTAAGTGTATAATAGTATGATAATTGACAAAGATTAAGAAATCATCAATACAAGTTTCTTTAAGCATTGCAAAAATAACAAAAGCAACATTTTTAAATAAAATAAAAACAACAATAATAATAAAACTGTTCCTTTCATTCGTAATGACCTTCTTACCCCTTCCCACCACTCCCCTATAAAAAGCTCTAGCTCCGCCCCTTTATCTTTGACAGAGATTTCTAACGGACAACAGTCTTGTTCATGGGTAGCTTTTGTCCTTTCTTTAGTATTCTAGTAGGAGCGAGGCTTCAGGAAGCTTCTGGGCTTTAGTAGATGCTCAGTTTCCAAGATGAAGAGTCACCTGCTAACGCTGTTTCCTGTCCTGTCACCCCCCCCCCCCCCCCATCAGACAAAACACGCTTGTAAATCTGATAATAGAGGCTATATAATTATATCACTCACTTCCTCCTGGAATCACCAGCACAGATAAGTCACTCACAGAGATAGAAAGAGTCTAACCTTCTGCCACTGACTTAATAGTATTTTGTTAGATTATTTTATAATTTAAATAAAAAAAATCTAGTTTGAATATGTGATGTGGATATAAAAAAAATGAATGAAAAGTAAAAAAAATTGGAATTAATTAGTTACACTTAATTTATCTTTTCGTTTACAGTGGATGTGTTAAGTCCAGGGTGTACTATTACTTGAAGTGCAGGTCAAAGATTGGGTCTCATGGCGACAAGCAACAGTTATCTTAAGAATATTTCTGTGACTCAATAATTCTATTATTTAATTTATTGTTGAAGGTAAATAAAAAATAAATCAAGTATTTGCTTCTGTCTTGTATAAAAAGAATCACCAGTTCCTTAAAACTGTACATTTAATTCGCCAAAGCCAAAGTCATGTACTTTTGATTCTGATAACTGCTTAGGATATGAAAAAAAAAGACAATTTTTTATTAGAGCCCAGTGTGATGAACTTTTTTTTGTTCTTTATTTGGAGCGACTGCTGGCTGAAGATATTCTGATCCAAATGTAACTCAGACACACAGCTTTTGAGGTAACAATGGGGATTGTTTTTCCTCAATTCTGCTCTGATTGGTCGATCAATTAAAACTTAAAAGAACTGCAGCTTTTGGTGCTGCCAGCATGAAGAGACGTCACTCCGGAAGCTGTTTTTGCGCTTTTTGCAGCCTTTTGTTTTATTCTTACCTTTTTTTTCAACGATCATACAGAGATCCATTCATGAATTTAAAGTTTGACTCATAGAATTTGATTCTGGTGAGTAACACATGAAGCAGCAGAAAACTAGAAAGAGAAAAAAACAAATTATTTTTCAGGGTAATTTCCATAACATTTATTTGTCATGGTGCCTCTGTCAGCTATCTTCCTCTCTGCTTGGCCCTGATTAGGTCCCAGCTGCGTTCACTCATCTCATCAACCTGCCAGACCTACTTAAGGAGCGCCAGGACCAGAATTCAACGCTAGTTCGTTGCCCCTGATGGTGCTTGTCTGGTCTCTTTCAAGTTTTCCTGTTACGTATCTTTACCCTCGTCTAAACTCTAGTCTTTCTATGTCCAGGACCTACATATCCCAGTGGGCCGCCAGCTTCATCTTCAGCCCAAGCGGAGTTATCCCGGAGTTACCTACCTACCTCCTCTCTCGCTCCATACATCAGGCCTCAGCTCTAGCCTCAGCCGACCACTCCAGCGCCACGGGCCTGGTCGAGGCCTCCAGCCACGTCCAGATCCACCTCTCATCTGGGTTGCCGTTCCTGCCATTCCCATATAACAGAGACCAAATTCATCCGTAGAGGAAAATATTAAATCTATTATTTACCTTCACTCACCTCCTGTCTTCCTTCTGGGTTTCAGCGTCTGGGTCTGTCTAGCTTTGACAAGTCATGACAGAACGAACTAGCCAAAACCCCGACCCAGCTAGCCCGGAAGATTTACAATATACTGTCTCCCAACAAGGTCTGTTCCTGGAACTCCTCTCCAGTGCGGTCACCCGCGTCACTACAGTCAGAGGACATGATCTCTCACATCAGAGGTATGAACCAAACGCTTTCCGAGCTAACCGAGCGACATGCTAACCCTGCTATAGGAGCTTCTACTCCGTCTTCCGGCAACAATGCAGCTTCCGCTTCCGGTCCTGTCAACTCACCCGAAAACTTCCGGTTACAGCCTGAACCGTTCCTAGGCAACGTAGAAGCCTGTGGCGGCTTCTTACTTCAATGCCAACTCATATTCCAGCAGGCTCCCAGGCATTATCACTCTGATATCAGTAAAATCACCCTTATAATAAATTTTCTCGGGAAGAAAGCTCTTGATTGGAGCTCAAGCCTTTGTTCTGCTAACCCTAATATTAGTCACCTTAAGCTATGAACACTTCCCTAAGCAATTCCGTTTGATTTTTATTAACCCAATAGCGGGAAGAAAGCCTACGTAAATTATAACCTGAAACAACACAACCGGACTGTTAGTGAGCACGTCATTGACTTGGCGGTCGAAGCAGGCTGGCCAGATCTGGCTTTAAAGGGCATTTTTTATCAATCTTTGAATGAAGAAATTAAAGACCATCTCTGTACTCAGCCTGAAACTAACTCCTTTGAAGAGCTCGTTTCAGCAGCCCTCCGCTCGGACATCCGACTCACCGGTGGCGTCTTGATCGTAACAGACCCCAAAGAAAACCATCATGATCGGCCTTCTACCATCACAGCCAATTAAGCCTCAGAATGGATTTTCGCAAGCTCAAACCATCTGAGGAACCTATACAGATGATTAAACTATCCTACCCAGAAAACGACAGAAGCGAAAAGGAGGTTCATGTTTTTTTTATTGTGGAGCCCATGGACATTTAGTTTCACAGTGCACTCTGCGTTTAAATTCCCAAAACCCCCCGATGAGTGACAGGTCACGGGGGGGCAACAACACTCAGGAAAATAAAGCTTCCTGTACATTCCTGTCAGAATATGCTGTAAACCCAAACTCATGCTTTCAGGGGCCCTCCTTAGATTCTGGAGCCGAACAGAGCCTAATTGATCATGGTCTGGTGTCTAAACTTGGTCTTCCCACAGAACCTCTGGAAGCTCCTGTCGAGGCCTCGGGCTTAGGAGGGCAGCACCTCTCCAGAATTACGCATCGTACCAAACCTGTTCAACTTCTCACCTCTGGCAACCACAGGGAAGTTATGCAATTTTTCATTACCCAGTCCACCCATAGTACTAGGCTACTCCTGGTTAAAGTTGCATAACCCACAATTTAATTAAGGTTTAGGACCATAACTAACTAAGACTATTGTTCTGCTAATTGTCTCTCGTCCGCCTTACCTTAAAGGCTCCTTCCATCACCACTAGCTCTCCCAGTAACATTAATCTGGATAAGATCCTCCTGTTACCATGACCCTACGTGATGTTTTTGCGTCTAAGACTAGCGCCCGCTTCCTCCCCATCGCCCCCTCTGATTCTTGAAATCAATTTGCTACCGGGTGCTACCTTACCAAAAGGCGCATTTCAACCTCTTTCTAGACTGAGAAACTTTCGCAGAGAAGTTATATCCAGGAAGCGCTATCCCTGGGTCTTTGATGGTCCCCTCATCATCCCCTGTTGCGGACAGGTTTCCACAATAGAAAAAGAAGATAATCTCTACTTCCCTCATAGATTACCGGGAACTCAATCAAATTACAGTCAAGGACAAATATTCTCTGCCCTTAATCTCCTCTGTTTTCGACTCCGTCCAGGAAGCCCGCGTCTTCTAAGTGGATCTCCATGCCTATCACCTTGTCCGTGTCAAAGGGGATGAATGGAAGACTGCCTTCAATACCCCCCAGGGCAATATGAATATCTAGTTATGTGCCCGCGCTTTGGGTTGACTAATACTTGTAGTGTTTTAGAGGTTAGTCGGCAGACGTTCTTAGAGATTTCTACGTCGCTTTGTTTTTGTATATCTTGATGACATCCTCATTTACTCAAACAATCTTGCAGGCATGAGCAACACGTCCGTCAAGTCCTCACCCGTCTCTTAGAGAACCAGCTGTATGTTAAGGCAGAGAAATACGAATTCCATGTCAAGTCTGTTCAGTTCTTGGTTACATCATTGGGCAGGTCGTATAAAACCCGATCCTCAAGATCGAGGCTGTTTCCGCCTGGGAACCCCCTACCCAATGAAAAACTACAGCAATTTCTGGGCTTTGCTAACAATTTCTATGGAAGCGTTTTATCCGCAACTTCTGTTAGCATTGCCCGCTCACTAGCCTCACTTCCACCCATCAAAATTTTCAATGGACCCAAGAAGCCCAACAGGCCTTTGACCATCTCAAGAACCTGTTTGTCTGCAGCACCCATTCTCATTCAGCGTGAATCCTCCATGGTTTATAGGTGAGTCGGCCTCGGGATTCTAGGAATTAGAAGCTGTTCTTTTGAAAAGGAACTCACGTCACCAAACTAAAACCCTGTGCTTTTCTTTTCAAAAAAAATTGTAAACTGCAGAACAAAATTACGGCGTGGGGAATGCATTGAACTGCTGGCATGAATTAAATTGGCCCTGGAGGTGGCGGCACTGGCTGGAGGGCTGGGCATCGCGCTTTTATTGTCTGGACAGACCATAAAACCCTCGCTTTCTATAGGAACATAAAGACTCCAACTCTCGTCAGGCCCAGTGGTGTCTGTTTTTGACAGGTTCCACTTCACAATCACCTACCGTCCTGGAACCCAGACATCAAACCAGGCATTGTCCGCAAGGTACAGTACCACCGGCTTCGATCACCACCACCTTAGTCCTCCACGTGCATGTCCAGTAGCACTCACCTGGGATATCGAAAATCGGGTGCTCCAAGCTCAAGGTGAGAACCCCAATCATGCCCCCTGTCTCACCGGAACCCTTGTCTTGCCCCACCTCCCTCCCAGGGCAGATGTCATCTCCTGGGGGCATACCTCCTGACTGTCCCTGCCATGCGTGGCGTCCAGCGCCTCTCCATCTCCTCCGTAGAAGGTTCTTTTGGCCTTCAATGGATAAGGACGTCCGTGAATATGTGGCAGCGTGTACCACATGTGCCCGCTCCAAGTCCTCTAACTCTGCCCCAGCAGTTGTTACAACCATTACTCACCCCAGTGGGTCCTTGGTGCAGCACATACGCCTTGGATTTTGTCGCGGGTTTGCCTCCATCTCAGGAGTAACACTGTCATACTCACCATCATTGACCGTTCTCTAAGATGGTTCATTTCATCCCCTCTAGCCCGATTGCCCTCCATACAAAACCACCAGATTTCAGTTGACGGGTATTCCGTCACCATAGCATCCTTGGACATTGTCTCGGACCCGTGGTCCCCAGTTTATCTCTCTCAAGTCTGGAAAACCTTTTGCTCCGCCCTGGGGGAACCCGCGGTCCATCTCACCTCCGGCTATCATCCCAGTCAGGTCCAAGCAGAGAGGGAGCCCAACCAGGAACTGGAGGCAACCTTAGCGCGCTGTCTGGCGGCACAAAACAACGAGGACTGGTCCCCAGTACTTAGTATGGATTGAGTATGCCCTAATGCTCCGCATCTTCCGCTACTGGGGTGTCACCATTGACAGCTGGGTACTCACCACCTTTGTTTCCATCCCAGGAACTCGATTTGGCGGTGCCCTCTGTCCAGCAACATCTCCAGCGTTGCCAACAGGTCTGGCGCCAAACCACAGAGGCTCTCCTCCGCGGAGAGCAACTGTCGCGCCATGTCGCCCACAGGGTGGTGAGACCCGTTACCAGCCCGGCCAACAGGTATGGCTCTCTGCCGCAACATCGATTCAGGCCTCACCTCCGGCTCTCGCTTTATCGGACCTTACACTATTGAGAAGATCATCATCCGACCTGTGTCCGTCGCGCCTTCCCACGAGCCCTCAAAATTTTGCCCTTCCTTCCCGTTTCTAAATCAAAGCCCGTCGAGACAGCCCCTTTATTGCCGTCCTTCCCGCCGCCCGCCCGTATCATCGGCGGCGCTTCCTGCCTTCACGGTCCAGCGTGTCTTCCTGGACATTGGCGTCGATTACCGTGGGCACCAGTTCCTGGTTGATTGGGAGGGCTATGGTCCGGAGGAGCGATCCTGGATCTCCCGCTCTCTCATCCTGGACCCGTCCCTCATCGAAGATTTCTTCCGGGCCCATCCTGATCGCCGTCCTGGACCGCCTGGAGGCGGTGGGTTGAGGTACTGTCATAGTGCCCCTCTGTCCAGCTATCTTCCCCTCCCCCTCTCTGCTTGTACCTGATTCGTCCCAGCTACGTTCACTCATCTCATCAACCTGCCAGACCTATGGGAGGCGCCAGGACCAGAATTCAACGCTAGTTCGTTGCCCCTGATGGTGCTTGTCTGGTCTCTTTCAAGTTTTCCTGTTACGTATCTTTACCCTCGTCTAAACTCTAGTCTTTCTATGTCAGGGTTGCCTTATCCCACAGTGGGCCGCCAGCTTCATCTTCAGCCCAGCGGAGTTATCCCGGAGTTACCTACCTCCTCTCTCGCTCCATACATCAGGCCTCAGCTCTAGCCTCAGCCCGACCACTCCCAGCCCGCGGGCCCTGGTCGAGCCTCCAGCCGCGTCAAGATCCACCCTCTCATCTGGAGTTGCCGTTCCTGCCATTTCACGCATAACAGGACAAATTCATCGCTGGAAAATATTAAATCTATTATTTGTTCCTTCACTCACCTCCTGTCTTCCTTCTGGGTTTCAGCGTCTGGGTCTGTCTAGCTTTGACAAGTCATGACATTATTTTTACAAATTTAACATCTTTTCTGTCAGCAAAATCATTGCATATGAATCTGAATGTCTACATTAAAAATGCAGACCAAAATGATAGTTTCTGTGTTTGGTGCTATCTTTCTTATGACATGCAGGTAATTTGCTTTTTTCCTGAATGATGATGACTGGAAATGGAGGTTTATTAGTCCTGCACAAATTTACTTTTCTTATTTCTTTGCATTTTTTATTTTCACAGACGTCGGAAAATGAGCAATTCACAAAAATTCATAAAATCTGTTTTGCTCTTAGCTCCTCTGAATATTCTGATCCAACACTCCAGCTGCACATATATAAGCGTGAAATTCTGCTTTTGAAATATGTGCATCTACATGTCTGTGTTGGTGTCTGACAGCTACCTTAGCCGTCTCGGCCATCACAACGAACTCTGTGACAGCTCGTGTGGAGTTGCCTAGCAACAAATACCGTTGGAGCGGACAAAGTGTACGTGCCTGAGCAAGTCACCTTCCTTTGTGGTCTCACCTGGGTACGGAGTAAATGGAATCAATTTGCTTTTAGAAACATCTGAACTCAATCTTGTTCGTCTGCTTCCATTTTAGAATTGAACCAACAAACAATTGCCCAGGTCCTTGATGATTTGATCACTGACTTCCTGTCTTTTTGAAGTTTCTTCAATTTTTGAAATTGTGCAATCAATTATTCGGATATTTTATTTGCAGACATCTATAACTCTTGGAGAATCTTTTTTCTGTTCCTTTAGGATATCTGGCTGCCCTTTTTATGACTAAAAGACAGTTGGAATCTCACTAAACATGAATTTGTTCAGCTGGAAAATGACCTTTTTTTCCACGTCTGTGTGCATGGGTTGCTGTTGTTGGTGCTGCAGGGCAGCTTTGTGTGTCGTTGGCTGTTTGTGTAATTAGAGACGACAGCACAGCAGCAACTCTGCCTGTAATCATGCTGCAGCTTCCACTCATGACTGGGAATCCTTCACAGACGTGCTGGACTGCTGTTGTTCCAGGATATTGTCCCTTTCCAACATGCTCAGATCCCCAAAAACTGTCAGGGGTTCCACGTAGGATTGCACGTTTAAACTGCTCTCTGCAGTTGAGCATCGCCCTTATGTTGAAAAGTCCATGATTTATCATTTTCTATCATCTCAGACAACATATATTGGATAAAGTAGGGGTTCTTGAAGTGCATGTAGAAAGTGTTGTCCCTTTAAAATTTTGCAAAGGGCGCAGTGAATCTGTTTTTCTGTGGGTTATTTGAAAACTGAGAGAAAGATTTGACCAGTGGACATCATTATACAATCCCAAATCCACATAGTTCCAGGTTGGCACAGAAATTGAGCAGAAACAAATTGCATCAGACCTTTTCATAAAAACTCCTCTTGTTCTTACAATTACTTTCCATTGACTGTAAGATGTGATTTTACAAACTATTCATGAACAGGAGTTTTTTAAAACTCCATTATACATTAGCTCAGTCAAATCTCCACTTAAAGACCCAAATGAAAATGTTTTTTGGTGTTTTTAACACATTCTTGTGGCATTTTTCTGATGATGGAGGACATTCATTGATAACTTTAAGCTCAAAATGTATTTTTCTTTGTATTTCTTTAGTCATATCTTTGGCCAGATCCTATAAGCAGAAGAAAAAAATGTCCGTTAAGCTTCACCCTGTGAACGTTTTTTGTTTTCATTTGTCTCCTGTTGGGTCCTCCTCTGGTTCTCCCTCATTTTTTCAGGATGCTGTCATGTCACTTTCCTAGTCCTGTTTGTTTCTGTTCTGTCATGTTTTAGGTAGCAAATAGTTTGCCTTCATTTGGGGTACTCCTAACCTTCCACCTCCTAAAGAAAGTTGGTATAAAAAAATTAAAAGAAGACATAGGAAAATATAAAATAAATAATAAATTAAAAAGCAAGCACACACATCTGTTTGCACTTCTGATGATAAAGACTTCCAGATAGTTTCTGATCAATATAAGCCAGAACGATAACTTTAAAAGTATCAGTTTACCTAGATGCACCTTAACCAAAGCTTGATGGACTTTTTTTTTCACCTTAACGAAAAATAAATCAAGCAGTTCTGTGTTTTTGAACCATCTTGTGGTTTATGAAAACTTGCAAGTCCAAACAAAGAAAGGTCTCATATAGAACAACACAAACAGAACACAGACACGCACAATAGACTCATGTCCGTACGATGATCCCAGATGGGCAGATGCCACAGTGATGAGCTAACTAATGAGTCATAGTTATATAATGCTCTGTTTTTATCTCCTAAATCCCCCCATGAAGCTCATTAATCATTATCTTAAATGCTGATGACAAAATAAAAAACTTGTTTTTTACAACATGAAAAGCAGATGTAGAGAAATTACAGGCTTGAAGCCTTTTAAGGTAATTTAATGTGTTGTCAGATCCAAGATCAGACACCGTTTTTATTAGAATTCTTTAAGTTCATAATGAAGGTGAGAGTTTATTGAGTAACTGGCTGCAGTACCTTTAGCAAAAAGTAGTACACAAGAAGTTTGTTTTATTAAGTATACAAGGGTAGAAGTATAGCAAATATACTGTAAATGTAGTGTAGAAAGTATACTAACTGAATGCTTCTTCATACTAAACTGGAAGATTTAGGTTTATGATAAATAGATTGTATTTAAAAAGTCAACTCCAAGTATGCCCCCTCGCTTTTAGTATATACTAAGTATACTTGTAGTACACTTAAATAGACTACTTTTTACTAAGCAAACACATCAGTTGTATAATAGAGAATTTGAGGATTTTATTTTTATTTTTCAAGTCAAACAGATAATATTGTCTTCATTGTTTTTTTTCACCCATGGAGCATCTTCTGCATCATACTGTGAGTCCAGATGGACCTGGTTGGACAGCACGGAGTCAAGACTTGGGACACATACCCAGTGGGTCAGTAGAACTGGGTTATTGTGTTTGGATTAGTCATTCCATGGAGAGTTTTTGCCATTTTGCTTGAGTTTCAGCAAAAAAAATACCTTGAAATCTGGCTTACTATCTCTGCTTCCTCACTAAGTTCTCTTTCTCTGTCCCGATGATCAAAAGACAGTTTATCTCAGCTCTGTCAGTAGCTTTGGTTGGTTCCAGTTTTCTTCCTAATGTTGGACTCAGACTTGAAAATCAGGATGACTGCAGTCCAGCACCACCATCCAGCAAATCAATGGAGTCAAAACACAGACTCAACCTTTTGCTCCAAACAAAGACCTAACCAATGAGTATCATCATGAAGCTACATTAAAATATAGATATATATTATATTTCTACCATCACATTTAGTCTTAGATGGCAGCTGTGGTACCGTACGTCCTCTGATGACTTTGAGATCGTATTGAACAGCCGCTAGGTGTAAAGTTAATGTCTCAGTTTTCTGAACATAATTCAGAAAAAAACAGACATTTAGCTAAATTACACTAAATTAAATGAGATTACTTTGTTTGTTGTTTTTAATCTCTCAGAATGTTTAAAAATCTTAAGGTTATTTTTCCTACTTTAATAAATTAAACCAACATGAAACTGGTTGAGCAGTTTCCTATCAAAAGGTAATTCATTTACGCTTTCTAAAATTGTGTGTTTCTGTCATGTGAACATTTTCCATATTTTTTCTGCCGTTGAAGGCAGAGCAGGCTGTTGTCGTGCTGGAGAGCCTGCAGGGGGGAATACTGGCTCAGTTTAGAGATGTGTCTGGAAGTCTGACAGATTAGACCTGGTCCACTTCCCTTCTGCACACAAACAGGATTATGTAAGGCGTCCGTTTCAGACTGTCATTCTGACTTTGGTCTTTCCCTGGTGTCCCAGTGGATGTGGGTGTCACTGATTTCCACTGCTGTGGGGCTGGCTGGGACTGTCATCTTTTCTGCATGCGCTTGCATGCAAGATGCAAAATTTAGGACAAATATTTCTCAAAATGGTTTTATTTCCCATGTGGTGTTGAAATCTGTCATTTATATCAAACTTGAAATTTAGATAAAAGCCATCAGTTTTCAAGGCTTCATCAATTCCTACATTTAGTCTTGTGAATAAAATACTTCCATCCTCAAACAGATGTGGACGTTGACAGAACATTAGACATGCTCTGCATATCTTTTAATTAATCAGATAATCTGCTTTTAGCAAAAACCATCTGTGACAGAAACTGATTAAAATGAAGACATGAACACAAAATACCATATACAATATTTCAGGATTACTCACAGAGGCCTTTAAGCTTTAAAGACAAAACATTTTGGATTACTTTTTGTTACGCTTTGTTACTGATTGAATTTGAAAGGACTTTCAAAGATAATGTAATTGCTGCATCACTTCAAAGATTCACTTGTAAAAACACATTTTTAGTGTTTTTAACATGCTCTTGAGGCATTTTTCTGATGATGGAGGACATATAGAAGTTAGAAGCAGAGGGAAAGTATGGTGCACTGGGGTTTTGTCCTCTATTCTCATCTACTTCTCCTCCCCTTCTCTCCTCTATTCTTGATCATTTATTTATCATTTAGTTCTCCATGCCTCTATTTGATTCATGCGTTGTCCCTCTTTCCCAATCCCCTCCGGGAGAACAGGGCTGATTCCAGATTCTCATCTGTGGTCCTGTCCTTGGCCGTGAACCTCGCCTCTGGCTCGTCTCGCACTCCCAGCCGTCCCCAGTACCCTCTGGACAAAGCCAATCTGCTACACAATTCAAACAGGTCAGTAGAGTTAGATAAGCTAATTCTTCTCTAAGAGTTCTGGTACATCGCCTGTCCGTCTTGGGAGAGGATCCCTTCTTCATGTGGACATCCCTGAGGTTAATTAATTTTAATTCCCTTGAATCCCTTTTTTTTAAGGAGTTTTTCCTTACTGCAAAGAAAGGTCCAAGGGCAGGTATGCCCAGTTGAGCTCAGTCGTCAGCCTGTTGTTGCAATTTGGGCTATATAAAGAAAACTGAATTCAATTGAATATATCAAGAAAATGTGGCTCAAAAATTGCATTTTTTGAATATTTCTATATCCCAAAATGCTTTACAGTTAAAGTCCTATTCACCCATTCACACACACACATTCACACACTGGACCACAGGCGCCTAGGGGCTGTGATGCAACTCAGAGGTGAATTTCTAATGAACTACTGCCGCTGCAGAAACTATGTCCTGGAAAACAACACAGGTTTTTTTTATTCCAAAAACGGCATCTTAATTAAAAGTTCACCTAGTCCAGTAGGAATGTTTTTAAAATAGCTCAAACGATGATCAAAGTGGGTCTTTAAGGGCTCATCTGTTGGCTATATTTTCCTGATATTTTTGTTCATTGCTTCCCTTCCATGTTGACTTGTATTTTTCTGGGGGGGGAAAAAAAGTCTACCAGCTCCTCGAATGTGATTCTGGGTCGTGTCCCTGGAAACGTTTTTTCAAAGACAATACCTTAAGGTCAAGTCATTCTCTCATCTATTTTTTCAACTGCCAAGTCTAAAAAATTGACATAATAAAAAAGGAACATCCAAATTTCTGTAGACAGAATGTGATTAAAGTTTTTTTTTTCTATTTGTGGAAGAGTTTCACCAGACTTTAATCTACTGGTTTCTCTTGAGGTTTTGTCCAAAATGAACCTTTTGACATATGTTTTGGTTAATTAAATCAACCCTGGATGTTGTTTTACTGAGGGTTAATACTTAAAAGTTTAAATTTGTAAGTTTATGAAACCAAAGTTGTTTGTGTCATGCAAAATAAAATGAAAAAAAAAACTGTTTTGACTTCTATTGCTTAATTAGTCCCTAAAAGAACAGTAATTACCACAATAAAGGAGTGTGGTCAAACATAAAGCAGTGATTTAAAGTCTTTGTTTTGTGCAGAAATAAAAATCCACCAGATGAATGTGGAGACATTTGAGGAGGGAGGATTCTGGTCTGTTCTGTCAGTCACTTGCAGAGCTTCACAGCTGGAGATTCTCAGTGTGAGATGCCCTGTCATTACTAAAGATACTCTGGCATCACATTCTTCTAAAAAAATAAATAGAAAGATCTGCACTCCAGTTCTGCAAAAAGTATTTTTCTATTGATGTTTTAAGACCTGTTACCAGAAAGTAACATAAATTAAGAAAAATATTATAAGAAGAAAAGAAACATTTTTATTTATGTTTCTAAACATTTGAAAATATAAGGAAGACGATTAATCAGAATTTTTTAAGCCCTTTCTTTCTTTCTTTCTTTAAGGCACTAATCCTCTTCCGTACTGCTGAAACTTTGCAACATTGGATTTTCTTTTAAAAACCTCACTGGATTGTGGACTTCTACGATGAAGTTTTAGGAACGGTTCACAAACAATTTTTTTTCAATTACAACTTTAAGGTTGTATATTTACAATGAAAAAGTCATAACTGTTAAATTACAAAAATAAAGTTATGAATTTGCGATTTTAAATTAAGTACATTTTCAAGAAAAAATGTGATAAATTTATGAGAAAAAAAGTCATAAATTACGAAAAAAAAAAACCAAAGTTGTCTGTTTATCTGAGTCACGCTTGAAGATAAAAGATGTGGAGCTTTTTGTGAAGCTTTAATTCCGGATGGGTTTCAAAACTAAAGAAGTTCTGAACCTTTTGGCGACTCAAAATCAAATTATTGTCAGTGTAGCCGTCTTTCTGGGGTTCTGTTATGGTATAGCGAAGTTTCAAATATGGAGCTCATGGACCCGTTTGGGTGTCAAGGACCGCTATTTTATTCTTCTCTTGTCATTCACAAACCCAGAAGTCCTTTTATCACCTTACTGTCATGCGCAGGAGAAACCCCAGAGAAGAAGGAAAACAGTGCTGCATACACCCCCTCCTCCAGATAAAACGTCTCGTTATAACATAAAACAACAAAGATGTATGAAAACAGTCATAAGAATGTTAAAAATGTCAAACAGTGCGCCAACTGAGACGGAAGCATCACACTTAGAGATCTCGTCTTTGGTGGAAGAAGAAAGGATTGAAGTGGACAGCTGCAGGGATACCATCAGCTTCTTCAAAGGATCCTGCAAACCACCAATCAATAGATAAAACATCAATAATCCGTAAGTCAAAGAAACTTTGTAATGTTTTTGATAAACATTTAGCTTTCCTGTTCAACTAAGCCTGCTCTGCGTGGCATTCACTTGTTTCACTCTATGCCCACTTCGACTTTAATCTCATAAATTTATGAGATTTAAATTTGTAAATTTACAATTTAGATCTCGTAATTTTACTTTTTTTTTCTTTTAGGGGGGGATCCTAAAACTCGGTCATACAGCAGCTGCAATTTGAATTTTTATATTTTTTATGGTATTTATTGCTGTCGGATAAAATTGTACACAACTGAGATACAAGAAATGCTTCAGCAAGCCAAGAAAACCAAACTAAACTAGAAACTAATCCTCCCAAAGATCTCAGAAAAGACGTTTCTGCAGGATTTCCAAAAAAGTGAAAGCAGAAAAAGTTCACAGCGTAAGTCTGCCTGACAAATAAAAGTTTTTTATCTTGTTTTACAGACAGAAGTAAATCATGAACAGATTCCTAATAAGAAGCACATTGTTGAAATGCAAAGAGCTGACACTGCTGAGACTTTGATGATTGTAAGAAACCTCATCACTTCACTCCTGATTATCCAAACTGATTCTAGTCCAACTAACAAGCCTCATTAGTGAGAAACACAGTAAGTGATGAAGTCTCCACAGCCTGTCTTGTGTTAGCAGGAAACCCTCCATCATTTAAGCAGCATCGGCATGAAAATAAGAGTTCCCGACTATTGAAACACTTTGATTTCACTGCATTTTAGAAAGAAAAAACAATATTCTGTCTGTTATTATTTCAGTAGCTGCATCTTTTTCCTTTTATAGGCTAAGAACATCCTTATATCTTTTATAATTTGGCATCACTAGACCAACAAACGGTCTTTCTGTCAGTAAACAAACTATAAATAAGTCTCCCATCTGTCCCACATCAAAAGCCCAAACTATCACCAAAGACAGTCTGTCTGGGCTCAGAGGATCAGTGAGATCCTGTCAACCTTTCTGTTTCCACCAGTTTGCTCCGTCCTCATTCTGTTCCACGGGCGTCGGCTGCACAGCTTCTCTCCCAACAGTTTGTGCAGAGCATCTTCCTTTAATGATGACCCAAACAGTTGGTTTCTCTGTAGGTTGATTCCTCTCTGAACTGGCTCAGGCCTCATTCTTTCTGGGTTTTTTTTTTAATGATCTCACACCACACAGATTATTTAACCGAAAGATCCTTTTTTTCTGTGTCTATGAATCGAGATTTGCTTTATCCAAATGCATTGAATCTTCTTCAGTCTGGCATTCACATATTTCATATATTATTGCTCTGCTTTTGTCTTAAGAGCAAGACTTTCAGGAGTTCAGGAGTCAAAACAATGCATTATCAAAACAAAAAATACTGGTTTACCAAAAACAGCCTTCAACTTTTAATGAAGTAAATGGAAAATAGTTGAACAAAAGTGCGTAGCTGAGCCTAATGTTCTTTATCATCAGAAGAATACCACAAAAACATGTTCTAAACCTGATTTCTCAATAGAGTGGGTCTTAAATAAATCAAAATGTAGAATACTCGAACATCTAAGAGCGTGTTAGTGTTTTTTTTTTGGCTTAGATCCTTGGAGCTGAAACAATTGTTAAAAATTTCCCCATTATTTCTTCAGTTTTAATTTGGCCATGAAGAATTTCTCTTTACAAAGTCACACTCAGATGTTCAGCTCAGCATTCATGGACAAGATATGCAAACAGAGAAAAAATAGTCCTCAAGACAGCAAGTGTGTAGGTTTATTTTGACATATTTGTCTACGCTTGAACTTATGGTTTGATCCATTTGTTGTTGTTTTTTAAGCCTTGATGATTCAAAGGAGAGCACATTCATTGCTCACCTTTTGCTTAAATCTACACTTGAATGAAAAATACACTTGTATGATGTACAGAATGTGCTCTTTTGTGTTTAGGTATCAATTAGGGGGTCAAAAACTTCTGCCGGGTGTCATGGGGGTTTCCGGCATGGAGCTCAGGTCAGTTTTATTTTTCACCTTTACTAGACTTCCACAGTCGGACCCATCTTCTGTTTCTTTCTCTCATCCACTCAGCATGGGTCTCCGCTGTTTATTCAGCTCGAGTTTCTGCAGGTCCGTTTCCAATCACACCTTCCAGTACTCTGGCTCTGTTTGACATCTCCATCACTTTCTGCTCTTGGTGCCAAAACAAATATCTTTCCACTTAAAGCTTTATTATTTTTGTACTCAACCAGCAGAGAAGTGCTTTTATTTTCCATCTTCGTTCACAGAGAAAAGTCAAACCCATTGCTCCAGGCTCTGTGCCAGACAGTCGTCCCTGATCCAGTCAGTCCACCATGCTGTCCGGCGCCCCATCAACACTCTGTCTCCATCTGTGGAGGTAAACACTCTGGAACCCTTTAAGTTAACACACAGAAAAGAAGACGCCTTTCAGAACTGGTTTTGAGTTAACTAATGCTGTCTGGTCAACTCGTTAATCAGTTTCTTTTGAGAGTTTAATGAATAATCAGTGGTCAGGTTCACCTGAAGAGTACGTGGACTAATGGTTCATAATGAGTCAGCGTTTAAGAAGAAACCATCTGAATGAGATACACAAAAAGATTTTCTAATGGAAAGGACAAACGACTTATAAAAAAACATCCGACCTGAATGAAGATTGATAAAAAACTATTGTCAACAATTTTTTTGTGACAAACCATTCAAAAATCATTATGTCAATCTGGTACACGAGTTAACTAGTTAATGTTTACATGCAACACACTGATTGACTAATCTTGTTTGAAATTTTAGAAGGAAGACCTAAACCTTGAAAATGGTCACCATAAAGGGGTAAGCTCTGAAACTGGTTCTCCAGTCATTGGAATCCGGACTTTTGACAGTTCCTAAAGTTCAAACCAAACGTGCAAAATGTGCATTCAGCCTCTATGCTTCACAGATCTGGAACAGACCTCAAATCTGCTTAAATTCAGGTTAAAGACCCACCTGTTCTCAGCAGCATTTCATTCACTTTTTCCTTGTAAATTCACATCCGCACTATTGCATTAGGCTTTTTTTTTTTAAATCAGTTCTTTATAACTTCATGTCCATGTTTATTGTAATAATCATTCCCCTAATATTTATTTTTAAATGTTTCTTTTAATGTTTTATTTAAAGAATTTTTAAAAGTCCTTGTACACAAAATGTGCTTGCAAACAAACTTTCCTACCTTGCATTTATCAGCCAACTTTAGATAATCCATATAACTGTATGGAATAGAATAGCATAGATGGAATTGAAACCCTTTATTGCCATGATACGAGGTATAATGAGACCCAGATTCAGATTACGGCACTGTAAACTTGTTTTTCCTGTTTTTCTCTATAAATTATTTTGTTGTTAAACTGACTTTAACATTTAAAGTTGATTTCCTTACAAAAAAAATGTATAATCAAAGACAATGCTAATATATAATGCAAAAGATGGCAAAATATTCCATCAAATCTTTACATGAAAACACTGAACAAAGAGCAAAAACAAGCAGTAGTTGCACAGAAAATTTTCTTAAATTGACCTAAAATAACAGAATTGTGTGTAATTTACCACAAAGTAGACCACATTTATTTCTGTTTTTTTTGTCTTACACTGTTGCCACTGTTAACCCTAACCCAAACAGCATAAGGGGCCCCTAAAAACCCCATTCAACGCTTGTTTGATCTGTAAAGTGTCCCAAAAGAGGGAAGGTTTCTGTCTTTGTTCTAAAGTAGATGCAATAGCAACCGCCCGGGCTGCACCAGAATAGAAGATGTATGGAGTTTCTTTCTTTTCGGTCCTTGTTGTGCAGTTTGTTAAGAAGCTACACAACCCGGATCTCCACTCAGGGAAAAGGAGTCATCTCTGTTTTCATTATCGCATCACACATCCGTCCTGTTCTGAGCTGCACTGCAAGTGTTTCTGATAAACTGACAGTGACAGTGTTGATTTGCTGTAGGTGACAGGGACAAGAGTGTGAAGAAAACATATCTTTTTCTTCTCTTTCTTACCTCTACTGTATGTTTTGTTCTTGTCAAACGGCTCATTTTTCTTTATACAGGAGAGAAAACAGAGAGACGGCACACAGACTGAAGATATCTGACAACTGAGAGGAGAAGTTGCTTACACTTGCAAAAACAACACACTAATACTTCTTAGTATTCATGAGCAGAAACTCTAATGGTACCCAACCTCCATCTGTATATAATCTTTGCTCTGCGGGTTGTTTTCAGGCTTATTCAAATTTTAATGAATGCTGTATAACATTTAGATTTCCAAAGCTTTGGCTCACTTTGACAAGTATCTGTGCTATGGATTTCCAAATGTAAATGTGATTAAAATCAAATCAAACTTTATTTGTAAAGCATTTATCATAAAACATTTACACAAAGGGCTTTACATGCTTAAAACAATAAAAGTTATAAAACACAAAGAATGCCTTATACTCTCCTAAACCCTGAGGTAAATAGATCAGAGATGGTAAATTTACAAATATGGAAAAAATAATGTTGTACTTTATAGGATGTAATTCTTAATTCGCTGGAGGCAGGGAAAAAATGGTGGGGAGAATTAAAATAATACTTTAATACACAAGGTTTTTCTTAGTTAATATTAATGGACATATTTAAAAAAGAAAAATCACACTGCAGCTCTGCCAGATTCAATTTGCTTTTGCTGTTTTATAAATGTACATAATTATGGATTGAGAAACAAAAATTAAAACGATATAACGCTTGGCAAAAGGTAAGTGTTAAATTACTCAGTTTTTTATCAAAAAGAAAAAAAAACAGTATCTTTGGTAATATATCTGAAATATTTTCCATGTTAGCATTAATTTCTGCCATTTCTGTCAAAATGCAATGAAAAATTTGTGCCTGAGCAGTACAACAGGCCCATTTACACATTTTACCAGGTAGGTGCTTGGAAAAATAAGATTGCTTAGCAGAAAATCAAATGGAAAGGTCATCTCATAGGAAGTAAGACACCACAAAACTTGTAGCATTTAGCACGTTCAGTTCAAAATCACATAAGCATGTTAAGTATCCTTAAATTTCTGAAAAAACCTTCAATGTTGATCATCAAGCAGAGGCTCCTACTGTGACCAAGTTCCAATTTTTAATTCAGGTTTTATGAATTTTTTCTAATCAAAAGTCTTAACTAACTATTGTGTTCATTTGAAATCCAATCTCCCTGAAGCCAAAACGAGAACCCAAATAAATCCCTTAAAGATTTACTACAAATTAGTCTTACTCTCATTTTTCTTTTTTCATAAAAAAATTATAAATAAATCCCTTTTTCATGCCTTGTGTTTTCCGATTACTCAAAAGCTAAATCTCTCATCCATCAACAGTGTAACCCTTAAAGGAAATAATCTATCTTCTCCCATTCAAAAGACTGTTTCCTACATGACTTATGCAGCCTCATCAAACCCTACAAAAAACTTAGATCCACAACAATACATTTTAGGATTCATAGTGTAGCCGCCATGATCATGTTTATTTAATAATTCTCCTTTGGCACGTGATAAGCCTTTGGGCGCACCTGTCACCTATTCTAGCTGGGGTTGTTTTGCTTTGGTTCAGAGAGGATGCATTTTTTTCTTGACTGCTTTTCATATTTGTTTTTTATAAACTGTTTAATTGTTTGCATCTTATGTGCCATCCGTGTCAACGAAGAAGTGCATTAAACCAAGACACAGCCATGTGGACTTTTTCGTCTGATTTTTTTAGTGTGTTGCAAGCAAGGGCCTGCCGCAGCCTCTAGCGGCTCATAAGCCTGCAGCGGTTAAACATAGTTTCTGAGCCATTCAGACTGAGATCATTTAGATCTTCTTGCCTCTCATTGTGTTTTAAATCTCACAAAATCATCCATTTTTATGCAAACATGCCTTTGATCTAAAACAGACGGGATGACTGTCCACCGATTAAAATCGTATGGGTTAATGGATTTTAAACTGACAGAGAACATGTGCGTGCCGTGCAGAGTGCATGTCCATGAAAAAATTCCAGGCAAGAGGACCTGAGGTTTGTCAACAAATGAGAAACTTTTGTGGATGAGGATCATTAACTTTTACTGGATTATGTCTTTTACTCATTAAAGCCTTACCCAAATCCAGGTCACTGGGACAACCTTTATGTTTGTTCTTTGCTTTCACAGGATGTACAGCTGCTAATAAACACATGAAATGCTTAGCAGCTGACATGGGACAGAAAATTTGCAAACATTTAACAGTGGAAAAGGCAACGGACAACTAAAGTAAAGGAAAAAATGCACTATCCATCTGGATAATGACGTAAAAGATCTAACTGAACACCAAAGATGCAAACAGGGGAGAAATAATTTTTTGCTTGGGCTAGTACACATCAAACTAAACTTGAGCCTATTCTGCGTCTACAAAAACGAATTCTGAGAATAATATTTAATATAGGACATCGACATTCATCTCAACCCCTCTTTTTTTAGGCCAGTGTCCTGAGAGTCTATCAAGTTAACCAACTTCAAACTTTCAGTTTGTTTATTGGAAGACTTCTTCCTCAACATTTCACCAACATGTTCAATTTTAATAATGAATTTCATGAACATCCAACTCGGGGTGGCTGTCTCATCAGAGCACCTTTCTCTTGCGTAACAGTTTAGTGTCTTATACAGAGGATATAAAATTTGGAACAGTCTTCCTTCCTCTTTCAAATAACTTTCACAAACTCGGTTTAAAAAAGTTCTAAAAAGCTGTCTTCTTAACAATTCTACTTTTCCATATGGCATGTATTTTTAGTTTGACATAAGTATGTAAGGGCATGAATTGAATATGTATTCATTTTATATGTATTGTTTTTACTGAACGGTATTGTTTTTTAGCTAATAGACTCATTATCCATCACATATGCATTGCTATGCATTCTGTTTTTATTTACTTTTTTTATTTTATAAGTGATAAATTAAATTAAAAAAATAGATGATCCATTGCAAAAGGAGACACAATACAATCTATCATTTTGCATTTATTTAACTCTGCTATCTCAAATAGACACAACTTTGGACCATAGATGAATGAACAATAAAAAACAATCTGTCTCTAAGCAAATGCAAGGTATTCTCCTTTAGTTAATCAGTTTTTACCACTTTTAGTGATTATTTTGTGATGCCATGAGCAATTTTCATAATGACAAAGCGAAAATGACTAATCTAATCATGCACAGAAATAAAAGTCACAGATAAGACACATTTCAAGCTTTGTCCAGAGCAAAACAATGTTTTCTGCAATTCTCTAAACTCCTACTTATTAGTTTTATTTTTATTTTTTTCAATAATGGGGGAAATGACACACTTTGTGAAAGAAAATGTGCAAAAGTGTGAAAACATCTGAACGGCTTCACTTGTTCTGCACGTACAGGGAACTTTGCCCTTTCTGTCTTCAGCAATCACCTGTGTCATATCTGGAGAGCTCTCCAAGGACTGAAGCCACATCATTGAGGAACTGACAGAAGCAGCAGGGAGCTCGCCATCTAACGAGTGTCAAAGGAAACCAAGCGGAGAATTGCTCTGTCGTGGCTTCTAAAGTAAAGCTTACCTTTTTTTCACTTTGCTGCAACTAAACGCCACAGGAAGTGTTGCTTGTAACTGCTGGGATCTGATAGAAGTTTTCACTTGATGCTCTGGCACCCTCACATTCAGGATTTATCCAACGCCAAGATCACTTCTTGACTGAAGGAGCTGTTTTCTACATTTTCTGGTAGAAGGTTTTCGTCTCAATCTAGTTGGGCTTTGAGGTTGGGTTTGAAACTTGAAACGGAAGAAACAACAATATGCGATTATAAACTTGCAGTTATTTCTTCAGTTGGATCATACTTGACTTCAGAACATTGACAGCTTTTACACAAAAACAAGGTAATTATTTAAATATGTTTGAATAATAGCAAAACTATTCTGTTCAATTGTTTTTTTAGATTGAAATTATTCTGTAAATAATGTTATCTATCAAGAAGACTCTTGTGTAAAATGTGATCTAGTTGCATCCTTCGTGGCACTAAAGCATTCCTTTGGTATGGACCGTTTCTTTGCTGGCAGCTTGGTTGAGCCATGGAGGACAGGAGAAGGATGGACTACAGGGTCCAAAGGCAGATCCTGGATGAAGGAGAGGTGGACGAGTTGGCACATAAAGACAACTCCCATATTCCTTTTTCTGAGAGGGTGAAAAAGTCAGTGAGGTAAAACATCAGAATTTCTGAATATTTCATGTGTCCCTCTGCATTAACTAGAAAGAAATGTCAATTTTTGCATCAAAAACCTGCAATTTTTTATAACGGACAACTACAATTGTATGAAGAAGCTGAAGATATTTTCAGGACGTAAAATCAAATTGGATGATTTATTAATATTTTCAAATAAAAGAGTCTATTAAGGAAAAATGTCAGGAAAATATTGTGTTGTCGGTGGGAGTAACCATTGCTGAGCTGGAAGACCAACAGCACAGCTGTGTACAAGAAAGTCTGCAGCAGACTCCATTTCCTGAGATGACATTTTCTACCAGTTTGTTGTGGCCAGCACTCTGTTCTTCTCAGTGGTCTGCTGGGGGACAAAGAGACTGAACAAACTGATTAGAAAGGCGGGCTCTGTAACCGGATGCAAAATGGAAACCTTTGAAGTTGTAATGGAGAGAAGGACTTGAATAGGCTCGTATCCATCATGGATAATCCTGAGCATCCTCTCCATCCTGTACTTGATGCTCAGCGAAGCAGCTTTTCCAAGAGGCAAAGGCAACTTCGCTGTCACACCAACCGCTACACCAGATCATTCCTACCTCACTCCTCATCGTCCTTTTGCAATAGATAAACTTATTTGATGTATGTTTTCTGAAAGCTGTTATCTGACTGATTGCTTCCCTGATTGTAACTCTTGTTTGTTTGTTTGTTTCTTATTGGTCCTGTACTGGGATCAATGAAGTATCTTTATCTTATCAGCAAACAGATTTACTAATTCACCTCTTGAAACACGAAGCCTTATGATAGTCTTAAGGTAGGGTCAACGTAGATCAAACTGTTCTATTATTAGATAGCTCAGTATTATAAATGTTTCTATCACATGGCGGATCTAGATTCGAACCGGCCAAGCTTGGTTGTCTGATATGATAAAGTTGTTGTCCACCTGGTATCTTGCACATCTGTGAAAAGATTTAGTGCGTACAAGGACTTAGTAGTGACAAATACTGAATTTATGACTATTTATTCCAAAGAGAACTCTTTGTTTCTTAACATCGGGGCAAAGTTTCATTTTGCTCATGCAATAAAAGCTACAAAAGGAACAAGGATCCCTGAACTGAACTGAACTGAACTGAACTGAACTGAACTGAACTGAACTGAACTGAACTGAACTGAACTGAACTGAACTCCAACCTTCTGAGAATGCAATGGTTTCTAGGAAAATACCATTGAAAAGGCCATGTAATGCCTCACGTTGGAGTAGTTAAATACAGACCTAAAACAATTCTAAAAAATCAAATTTCATCTACCAGTTTGATGACAGAATCAAAGCCTGGGTTTCCAAATAGGGTTGCACAGATGTGGAGTTTGCCTGTTGTTCCTGTGCATGTGTGGGTTTTCCCCAGCCACCCCGGCTTCCTCCCACAGTTTAATAACATGCTTCATAGGTTAATTGGTATTTCTGAATTGCTCCTAGGTGTTAGGTGTGGTTCTGCAACAGACAAGTGACCGGTTCAGCCTTCACCCAATAGTAGCTGGGTTGGGCTCTAGCAGCCCTGTGACACTGAAAAGGATTCAGCAAATTCTGTGGATGGATGGATGGATGGATGGATGGATGGATGGATGGATGGATGGGATGGATGGATGGATGGATGGATGGATGGATGGATGGATGGATGGATGGATGGATGGATGGATGGATGGATGGATGGATGGATGGATGGATGGATGGATGGACGGACGGATGGATAGATAGATGGATGGATTTCCAAACAGCTCAAACTTATAAAGACGTTATTTTTAACTTTCCCTTTTTTTTCCTCTTTTCTTTCCTTTCTATCTGGAACCGACTCCCACATTCAGTTGTTCTGGTCCCAGGCCAAAAGGCCTTTTTCAGTACTGTTCCCATCTTATCACTTGGCTACCTCGTTACGCCTTTAAAGAATACGCAGTGGGGGATCTGATCTCAGGAATCAGTGTGGGAATCATGCAGCTGCCCCAAGGTAAGAACCACAGAAACAGGAGGAGGGATTCAAGGACTAAAATCTTAAGAACTTAAAAAAAATGCAATCTAATTTACTTGTACGTTTTGTATAAAACAGGGGTTGGCAACCTGGGGGGGGCAAGAATAAGCACTTGGTGTGATCCGTCTTGTTGTATTTTTCGGATTTGAAAAGAAATCGGTTTGAGTGAAAATCTCTTCTCAAAATTAGCTTTTTATTCCCTCCATGGGGTCATAAGGAAAGGATCCATTCATGTACAGCGCTGCGGCTTGAATTTAAGTGTCGTACGGTAGTAAAGAAGTTTACCACAGTAAAATGAAAGATGTGGTAATAATGATCCTGTTTTGAAAGCTTGATTGCGTAAGAGGTTAATAGCCAACAAAAGTGTGGCCATTATCGCACTGCGTACCCCGTGAAGCCTGAACTGTCGGCCTTGGCGAGAGGAGGTTATTTCCACAGTGCGTTAAAAGTAATAATACGCCGAGCGTTAACCCGCTTATACCATGGTCACTTACAAAAGAAATAAATAGTGACCCGTTTTAAGTCCTTAATTTTTGTTTTTTTCTAATTTGGATCATTTTTCTCACAAAAAGTGGACTATTTGCTACGTGGTGTGGAGCAACGTGGACGCGCCGCACCACCGCTAAAGTTAAGACTCAGCGATATAAAGCGATATATATATATGCTCATTTTTTCGAAGGCTTGAATAAAGCATCAGTTCAGAGAGAAAGTTCACCTCTCACCGCTTGTTTTTGTCCAAATGATGAAGCAAAAGGTTGTTTTAAAGAAGTGATACAGTGAAGCAGTGATACAAAACATTTAAGTTAGGTGACCGAACTTCTTTTTCACAGTGCAGTTATCCTGTGATATCTCTTTTAATACAGCACAGCCAATCAGAATAGAGTATTCACCCGGACCATGGTATAACAGTTGACATGTGGGGCGACGTGTCTGAGCGAACACATTTACGACTGCAGCTGGTTTCTTGCTTGCGTTTTTGGTCGGCTGACATTTATGAGGTTATAGGTTCAGTTTGTTGAATAATAACCAATCAAGTCAGAATAAGCAGACTTTCTTTCTGTTCTGCTTAAATTTCAAGTAAAAAGTTTTAAAATAAATACAACAGCTGATCACTGCTTCATTTACTGGGGGTTTAAAAATTGAAGAAGAATGATGTTGATACCAATTGTGAACCAATGTATATTACTATAATTACCAAGGAAAAAGTAAAACATTCACTCAAGCACATCACTCTGTCCCTGTCTCACAATGTAACAAAAGATGAAAAAGACAAAGTATGCTTATTTTTTATGTTAATGGTTGTGAAGTTCTTATAAATCATGATGGTATTTTGTTCTGATGTATCCAATCCTATTGCTGTAGGTATGAAATACCATAAATGCAGTACATTTGGTTTCAAACAAACAAAGATTCAATACTATTTCAACTTTGTCCTATTTTCCCTTTGCAGTATTGTTATGAAAACACTTTTTTGAGTTAATGCCAAAAAAGTTATTTGACCTGTTGTTTGTGAATAAATAAAATGTAATATATTTGAAATGTTCTTATATTTCTTTGAATGGCTAAATGGCTATGCTGTCTTTCTCACCTGTGCAGGTATGGCCTATGCTCTGCTGGCTTCTGTTCCCCCAATCTTTGGTCTGTACTCTTCCTTCTACCCGGTCCTGATCTACTTCATCTTTGGCACGTCCAAGCACATCTCTCTCGGTAAGGGTTTCATCTTCAAGTCTTTTTAAAAAAGCTTTTAAAGACCTTTTCTCTCTAGATCAGTCATCACCAATGAGTTCAAAAGCTTCTGTGTCTTCCATTAAATATATTGTATATCTATACATTTTATAGGCCCAAACAGACTTGTTTAAGTATGCAGTTTCCTGGTTTCTTATTCAAAGTTAGTACCAAGACACCAGTAATATGGGTTTTTTTAAAGTTATTTTATTTTCAGTATAAGTTTACATTTTTAACTATTTTCATATAGATTATACACACTTGACATTTCAAAAGGAGTGTTTTTCTTACACACATGCAATGCATGGTTATTGTCTAATTTTCACAAGTTCATTCAGAGTTCTCAAATTAAATTCTTTAGATAAAGGCTTGAGGAAAATGACTAAAAGTCTACACAGATCTGCAAAAAGGAACACTGAGCAACATAATTAGGAAAAAGAAATTTTTGAATTAAGAACATGGGGACTGTGTGACTTTTGTTTAAAACCTACACCAATCATCTTTGAGTGGAACACTCCAAACGGCGAGCTTGTGGCTCCCTCACACCTACAATTTTTAACAAAGAGCATTTTTTTCTCTGCTCCTCGTTCATAACGATTTGAATGAAGAAATACTCAGAAATGCGTTTTTAAGCTTTATTTTCTTCATGTCTTTCATTATGAAAAATGCCACAAAAACATCTTAAAAACTTTTTTTTTAAACCACGATTTTTAAACTATTTTTTCAAAACATTTGTTTTGCCATCAAGGCCTTTCACTGCAGGGAGTCACAGACAATTATCCACCTCCTAACAAGTCTTCCCCAATATCCTCAAAGCATTGAAAATGCAATTTACTATTTGTTATAGATATGATTTTTATAAGGATACATAAATGAAGAGTCAAATACAAGTGTTAAATCTGTTTCCTCCACGAGGTATGCAGTCATGAGTGTGATGATAGGAGGGGTCTGAAGCGGCACAGCCCCGACTCAGACTTCATGGCGTGGGACAATGTGACCAATGCCACTCTTATGAACTGTGCTTCGGGATGCAGAGAGGGTCCGGGTGGCGGCGGCGGTCACTTTCATGTCTGGAATCTTTCAGGTAAATATCTATCAAAGCAGATTGTTCTGAAACGGAGCCAAGCAGATTCATGGGTAGTCTTGGTCAGCGGCAGAAAAAAAGCACAATGCGCAATGTGAACATTTTGAAATTTGTGGTGTGAGTGTCACCCTCTAAGAAGCTTTTTTTTTAAATATGAGATTAAAATGAATTTTACGTTTAATACAGCAGTCCTAAACTAATCAACCAGCTAGAGCTTTCAATAAAAATAAAAAAATAAAAAATTTGTCGTAGCTATTATGCATTGCCTAAATAGTTTAACTTCTTTTGATCAGGGTGGTATTTTTCTTTAGATTTGTTCATTTGCACACAAAAAAACCTAGACATTTGTGAAATTTACACAGCAAAAACAAGCTTGTTTGAAAAAAGTCCAAAATTCTTACACTTTGAAATATGTTAAAAAAAAGAAATTCTATCTTCTAAAACATGTTTTCTTTAACTAATTTTTTATTTTTATAATTTTAATGAAAAAAGTTTCTTGATAATAGTATATGTCTTCCAAGACAGAAAGTAAATCTTTTTACCTTCTTAGGATTCTGTTTTTGCGGTTGTGTACTTTTTTTTCTGCTTATCTGATGTTTCTCAACCCACAAGATTCTGCTGGGCGTGGTGCAGTTTGGTTTCGTGGTAACGTACCTGTCTGAGCCGCTGGTCAGGGGTTACACCACAGCAGCTGCCATCCATGTCATTGTGTCTCAGCTCAAATACAGCTTTGGCATCAGCCCTGACAGATACAGCGGACCTCTATCCCTGATATACGTAAGAAAGATTACCTTCTTCACTCACGTCTGGAAACTGCAACACCTAAATGCAGACTTACTGCTTTTTTTCTAATGATCAGCAGATGAATTCATTTAAAGTTCCAACCAAGAGTTAGAGTTTGATTCCAACACCACTCAAAATTTTTCAGCACCAAGTATTAGAAATTAGGAAATGTTGATGGTTCTTGAGATTGATCATTGAGTCTTTTTCACTCTTTTTTTCTCATGTTCCACACATGATGGCATATAACTATCCTCTGTTTTTTTTTTAGACTGTGATAGAAATCTGCTATCTCCTTCCAAAGACAAACATCGGCACTCTTGTGGTCACTTTAGTGGCAATTCTTGGCCTCTTCCTTGCCAAGGAGCTAAACGCTTACTTGAGTAAAAAAATACCAGTTCCTATACCCACAGAACTGATAGCTGTAAGTATACAATAAAAGATCATAAATGCACTGATGTTAATTCCTGGAGGGACTAAAACATCTCCTTTCATCTTCTTGTCCAGATCATCATTGCTACCATAGTCTCCTGGCAAGTTGATTTATCAGGGAAGTATGGAATAGATGTGGTTGGAGAGATTCCCTCCGGGTGAGACAAAGACACATACCTCAAAACCCAAAAATAAATAAATCCATTCGTGATGATAATTGTATTCTTCTTTGTCCCCCATATGTTAGGCTCCAGCCTCCTGTTTTCCCAGATGTAAAATTATTTGCCCCCGTGATTGGGGACGCCTTCGCTCTGTCTGTTGTTGGTTACGGCATTGCCATCTCTCTGGGGCGCATATTTGCCCTAAAATATGGCTACAAGGTGGACAGCAACCAGGTGAACAGGAAACAAACAGTTAAACCAACAAACAACTTCACTGTCATGTGAAATAACTGTGCCTTTCATGGTTTAGGAACTGGTGGCTCTAGGATTAAGTAACTCCATTGGAGGGATTTTCCAGTGTTTTGCAATCAGTTGTTCAATGTCTCGCAGCCTGGTTCAGGAGAGTTCAGGCGGAAAGACTCAGGTTGGTGCGATTTATGAGTGGATAAAGTTTTTGAAGAACTGACATCCTATGATGCAACACTTTGTAAAACCACAGAAAATAAACAGATTTTTCCCCAGGCTTTGTGAAGACATTTCCATCCAATCTTTCTGATATTGCTTTAATTTATCTATGACAGCCATTGTGTGCTGCTCTACCAATTTTTTTGTCTCATTACTCAAATAAGCAGTATGATTAAAAAGGCTTATGAGTGTTTAAGTTTTCTTTCCTTTTCTTGAAAATCCCACTTCGATCATCTTTTGATCTATTTTCAAAGCGTTAACCTTTTTAAAAAAAATTATATTTAGGCTATTTTTAGCCAAAATTTAAAAAGCCTGTGTCCTGTTTTTAGGACATTGTTTCTGCAGAGCAGCAGGAGTTCAATAGAAATTTGCCTCTGAGTTGTGGGCAGGACTGCTGGCACGGAGCTAGTCTTTCTGTCACCCATCTGTCTACACTCTCTCGCTGGCCCACAGCCCCTCACATACCCCAAGCTAACATTACCGATGCAACAAAAATGTTCAGCAATTTCAGACCTATCCAGCTGTTCAGTTCTGCGCCAGATTCCAGCTCGGACGTGGAAAACAAAAACTCACATGGATGTATTTGTGGAGCAGGGAGATTGTGGCCCACCCAGCGTATTTTCTACATAACAAATACAATCTTTTTTCAGACTGCGTTTTTTTTTTTTTGTCTACTCCTGATTCACAACGATTTGAATAGAAAAAATACTGAATAGGCTATTTTAAGCTTAATTTTCTTTATATATGTCCTCAATCGTTAGAAAAGTGCCACGAAAACATGTTTAAAACAGCAAAAACAGAATTTTCATCAAATAGGGCCTTTAAGATTTATTAATAAAATGTACAATCATTGATGCCTTCAATTCCAACAATAACAAAAAGCTCATTATAGAGAAGATGCTGCCTGAATTCCTCTAACAAGCATGTCTGACTTTGTGTTAATCATTGTTTTCTCTTTAATCACGCTGCAGCTTTCTTCTTGCAGTCATTTTCCCTTCTCTGTCCTCGTCTTGCAGGTTGCTGGGGCTCTGTCGGCTGTGGTTATCCTTTTCATCACGCTGTGGATTGGTACTCTCTTTGAAGATCTGCCCAAGGTAATGACTGTGTTTGTGCTGATCCCTTGTGTGTCTACATGTAGAACTATAAAGGAGTGTCAAAGGCTGAGGAGGAAAGTGTGACATTTTCTGAGGCAACCTCAAAGCTGAATCCATGGGGAAAGCACATCACAGATAAAGTTTTGTTGCTGTTGTTCTTCATCTTCTGGCTAAAGTTATGTTGGAACAAGCACAGACAATCTAGATTAACTCATCAGAGAAACGTTTAACAGGCTGACCAGGTTCAACCAATTGGAGCTGGATATAATCTCACAATCCACAAGAAACAGTTGGTTAAGTTCAAATGCTAATGTTAAAAAGGTTCTTTAGAAATCACAAAACCTATTAAAAATATTATTAAAAATGTAAGAACTAAAGAATCAAGAAAAATGTATTTAAAATGCATACATTAGTGTTTTGTTTCAAACATGTAGAGAAACTCTAGCATCGGCGTTAGCATCTGTCAGGATTTCCCAACACTCCTGATAAATAACTGTCTTCTTTCTTCATTTTTTAGGCAGTGTTAGCTGCCATCATCCATGTCAATCTTCAAGGCATGTTGAAGCAATTCATGGACATATTTGCTCTTTGGAAGAGCAGCAAAATTGACATGGTAAGTAAGCTAAAACTACTTTTCCAGAGTGGGCTGTGGCTGGGACAATCAAATAAATTCAATGTTTATTTAATGAAGAACTTTTTACTCCAGATTAGGCAGCTTAAAGCGCTGTAGGCCTACATAAAAGCAACTGACAAACAATAAAACATTTCATTTGTTCATTAATTTAACAGAATACAATCAAAAACAGCAACAATACAACACGTAAACCTTTTTATTTATTTATTTTCAAAATACTTCTAGTAGTTCTAGAGCATCCTGGTAACAAATGCATTCACATACACCCTCCAGCCTCTCAGTTTCACCACCACGACCCTCAATACCTCAATATTAAACTGAAATATGGAACTAGAAGACGAAGCTAGCAGGAACCAGTAACTTCTGGCATTGCTTTTCTATTGAGAGGAAACTGTGTTATGTTATGAGGATCCATTTATTCCACGGCCGGGTTGACCACAAGGGGGGATCGGCACAGGGCTTGCCCAGACACTCCACACCTATTGGGCCACAGTGTGGGACCCCAGCAACCGTCCCAGATTAAACCAGAAAGCCCCATAAGGAAGCACTGGAGTTAAAAAAAATAGATATAGACAATACCTTTAAAATATAAAAGTAATATTTGAAAATAAACAACTGTTTAGAAACTCCTGCCTAGTGGAAAACCAAATAAAGTGTAATAATGTAGTAAAACCCTTTAAAAGAGGTATTAAAAAGGTGGATCTTTAGCCTCTACTTAACTTAAATCTGAAAAAACAGAAGATTATTCCTGACGTTAACCTGTGTTGAAGTAAAAAAAATAGCAGTTCTTATACCCACAGAACTGTAGGGTTTTGTTTATGAAGAACATCTGGCTCCGTCAGCTGCTGTACATTTGACTTGATTCAATAACTGGACTCTAGGTGTATCTTTGAAGCTGCCTTGCAAATTGTTCAGTGTCTGATGTGATTCCAGGTGACACCACCATATTGTGCAGTTGGTCGTAAATCACTGACTTGTTTAGAAAGAACCGGTTGTTTTTGAGCATGAGTATCGCAGGATAACACTCCACCAAGACAGGGTTTTCCAAAATTAGGCAAAGAGAAGGAGGGAAAACAAGCTTAAAAGAAGTGGGAATAAACTGACTACAGCATGAAGATCTGAGAAACAGCTTTCATCTGTTGACACAAAACATATGATCTTATTTATGTACTATTTGGAGGTTCAGTAAAACATTCACCATATGTTCTAACAGGGAATAACAACATTTTAACTGTTTTCATTTTGTTGATAAATTAGAAATATAAAATGTAAATTGTTTTTGCAACAAGTTTCTGGTTAAATCATGAACTTCATACGTCTCCAACTAGCTTTGTTTCTAAAATAGCTTCAATCCGGAAGCTGAAAGGTGGGAAATTTTAACAACAATCAGTGGCTCCACCCCTCTAATTGTACAGTACAACTCAACCATTAGCATCTGTGCAAAATCACCAACAAACACAAATAATGATGACCTTTTAAGTAGGTATAAACTCTGATGATTCTGTCTCCAGATGATCTGGATCGCCACTTTTATCCTCACACTGCTGCTCAACCCGGATCTGGGCCTCGCCGCTTCCATCGCTTTCTCCATGCTCACTGTCATCTTCAGAACACAGCTGTAAGAAAACATGCTCGCCACATTCTGATTTACTCTGAGATTGTGTCTATGGATTTATCATGGTACCAGCATCTCTAAGGCTAGGAGGTCCCATCCAGCACCTCTTTAACCTGAGCTTGCGCTTTGGTATAATCCCAACTCCTGAGGACTGTAGACCAATTGCACTGACTTCTTACATAATGAAGAATTTTGAAAGGTTAGTGCTGCAGTTGCTGAAGCCACAGGTGCTGCATGCCCAGGATCCTTTGCAGTTTGCGTATAGGGAGATGGTGGGAGTGGAGGATGCTGTCCTGTATCTTTTCCACCGCCCCTTGTCTTACCTCGATGAAGGAGGGTGTGTTGTAAGAATGTTGTTTTTCCGATTTCTCCAGCGCATTTGACGCAATCCAACCCCTTATACTGCAGGAAAAACTCAAGAGTATGTCAGTTGAGCCATACTTAACTTCCTGGATTATGGACTACCTGAATGACAGACCCCTTCAGGGTTAATGAAGTCTGAAAAAAAGCAACAACAAAAAATGTTCAAACAAATGTGGCTACAATGGTTTTCTCTGATTTGCATTTCAGACCAAAGTATTCCATATTAGGCCGGTTGGAAGACACGGACATCTACAAGCCTTTGGATGGATACAGCAAGGTATTGAGCAAAAACACTGAAAACAAGAGAGCAATTGAAAAAAATTAAAGTATTTCAAGCAAAAGGCAACAAATCCCGTAGATGTACATATATTGTCAGCATTCTGAATAACATTTTTTAGTAAGCATTTCTCTAAACGTCACCCTAACTTCTAAACGTCACCCTGTGCATGAAAAACTGAGAGCTGGTTTTTAAAAAGCTGCACCAAAATACTTAATCTATGAAGATAGGAATTTCACAAATCCTGTGAATTGCATAATGACATTTGTAAACATCATTACAGCTAAACTGCCTATGTTATTCCTCTTTTGTTGTAGTCTGAGGATGTTTATGAGGGTTCCTCCAATCAGTTGCTGATAATGAATACCTTAAGAAACAGCTTTCAACCTCCCACTGATAATCTTTCTTCCACCATTGGAGTTTATGTATTTATTGTAGTAGCTGTAGTGGAAGCTTTTGGACTTTTGGACAGCGGTGAGAGTTTTTTTTTTTTTTTAGATATGAGTGTTATCCTACAAGATCAAAGCCATGCAGTTAATAGTTAACGGCATCTGTTTGACAGCTTGCACCGTCACATGTGAGTCCACGTGTCAGAAGCTGTTGGTGCCCCGGTGGCAACAAAAACACGTGGAGGTCATTCATGTACCTTAAGAATTACAAAAGAAAAAAATCAAAATGAAAATTAGGAGAAAATTGAAATGAAAACCTTAAGCTTAAATTGTTTTTAAAATATATTACAATATAAATTATATTACCAAAAGTAATGGCTCACCTGCCTTGACTCGCAAGTGAACTGAAGTGCCATCCCTTTCCTAACCCATAGAGTTCAATATGATGTCAATATGTTGCAGCTTCAACTCTTCTGAGAAGGCTGTATGCAAGGCCAAGTGATTAGGACAGCTGTTTCTGATCATTTAGATGGGTGAGCAAATACCTTTGGTAATATAGTGGATTTGTTGTAAAATTCACTCCACCCGCAAATGTCAACTATTGAGCTGAGCTGAAATGTGAAATTTAACTTAACTTTGTATCTCGGAGTCACTTAATCAAGAAATATTGTGCAGATATTAAGAATGCAACAGTTCACATTCCTCATGATTCCGTTTAAACCTCAACTTTTGTGTTTTGGTTTGATACTGTATATGATTTGTGTGTTACAAAACACTTCTGAAAAAGGAAAATCAGAAAAATTCTTCCTTTAAAACATTTCAGTCAGCTTACCGGTATACTAAGCCTGATGTAATGTAATAAAACAATAAATCCTTAAATTTAGCACAAGTGTTGACACTTGTCAACATACTGGTTTGCAGTTAGGATGCAACGATTCACTTTCCCCACAATTCCATTCAATAGTGTAAGATATTGTTCAGTTTAAACCGAGAATTGCGTCATTCCTAGCAGACACACTTTAGCGGTTTTACCTGGTTTTAGTTTTCCAAACTTAGAATCTTTTTGAAACGAATCCTGAAAATTGGGTACTCATTATTCATTTTTTACTTGTAATAAACGTTTCAGGTGATGGAGCTGCCAGGAATTTTAATCTTTCGCTCCTCTGCAACCCTCTACTTTGCCAATGCTGAGATGTACCAAGAGGCACTGGGTAAAAAGGTAAGTGCGCACACACAAAGACGTGTTTTTTAACTTATAGTTATAATATCAAAATAGGTTCTTCTAAAACACCTAGGGGAGCTGATGGTCCGCCCAGTGTATTTTTTTTTCTACGCCATACATACATTTTTTTTTTTCAAACAATTTTTTATCTGCTCCGGATTCACAGCAATTTAAATAAAGAAATACTCAGAGATGCAATTTTAGGCCTAATTTCCTTTGTATATGTTGTCTATCATGAGAAAAATGCCAAAAGAATATGTTAAAAAAAACACCATTTTTATCAGAGTCGGTCTTTCAGCGCTGTAGAGTGGAGTGATGATTTATACTTTGGCCAGATCATTTCTGTGAGTTTGAGTGTTCCACTTGGCCTCAGTGAGCCTTCATTGATTCATTTTGCTTTCTTCTGCAACTTAAAAAACAGCAGTCAGAATGTGCTGTAAAAGTTTTCCTTTTGCGTCGCCTGGTGAAAGCAAATTGTCCAGAGTGTTCCCCACTTCACTCACACTGACGGCCCTCCAGCGGTAAAAAATAGAAGCTTCTGTTTAACCGGATCTTGAAACCTGAGCTCAATCTTCAAATAGTGAGTCCAAGAAAAGACAAATGAATGCATTTTAGGAAAAGTCACAATCACTCAATTACACAACAGTGAGCACAAAGGCACAGATTCAATCACCAGGAAAAGACTAACTCCAACAATTCATCTTGCCAAAGTTTCTGTGCGATTAACTCCATTCTTACAAACATCTTTTTTGACACACTAATGACTATCGAGACCTTCCCCCCCATTCAAATGTCCCAGCCATGACAGACATTGTTTAAAATGTCATCCTCTCCCTTCGCCTCCTCGTCTCTTTCCCTCCTCCCTTTCTGTCACGTCTCTCTGGTGTAAACAGAAAAAAAAGGTGGACAAAAGATGACAAAAGACAGGAGTGAAGAGAGGGTGGCAGAGACCGCATCAAACAAGGACATAAGGGATCTTCTGATTCATTAAAATGTCAGCATGTCAAAGTCCCACACTCTTTTAGGCTTTTCTTTTTTTTTCTTTTTCACAAGCCGTCACTGATCAGCCCTGAAGCATCGGGGTTTTCATTTTACAATGTGCTGAGAAGTTAATGTTAGATCGGCGCTGGGTTGTTTTTCTTGTTTGTTAAAAACTTTTCTTATTTTTCCCATCAGCCACTGCAATCAGATCACAAACAGTGAGCCACTCTGGATTATTGTAGCCTGCTCAAACTAGCAGCAAGACGGTAAAATTAAAAAAATAACATTACAACGAGTGAAAGCAATGCTGCCAAAATTTCTTGTGGAGCTCAAAAATGTTTTTCAAAATCCATTAACAATACCAAAATACATGTCAAGGATGTCCAAATGAAGTTTTGAAATTACTATGGGATGGCCACAGGACCAAGGCTTAACAGCCATCTTGTGGCAATGTGTGAAATCAGGTGATTTTTACATTTTCTCACAATATGAGGGAAAAAATTTTCTTGAGTGATCTTCACATAATTTCACACATACACCGCAAGCTTAAGTCTACAACTGCTAAGTTTCATTGACCTTTGACCTCAGGAAGAGGCCACAATCTTGATTTAAAAAAAATCATCTTCAGTACCAGCTGTAAATTTCTCCTTCTCCCAAGGCAGGGATGTCAGACTCCAGGCCTGGAGGGCCGACCTTCTGTTGGTTTTCAGAAATCCTGCTGATTAGCTGGATCAGGTGTGTTGAGCCAACAAAGTGGCTTCCATGGCAAGTTGGTTGGAAAACATGTAGGACACTGGCTCTCCAGGCCTGGAGTCTGACACCTCTGAAGGGATTTCAATCTATTCTCATTTCTTTAGCATCATTGGGAAGCTACTTGGGAAAAAAATCATAGGTTTGGAAGTCTTAGATTTTGAAACGGCGTTAGCGTGGCAAGCTTGCAAAAGTGGCGTACCCCTGTTTCTCTTGCATTATTTACTGAAAGGAATAGTGTTCCCCTGCTTATTCACGTTTCACTTTTCGCAGTTTCACGCATTCCCATTCGCAGTTTTGAAATCTGAAGCTGGGAAGCGGAAGCAGAATTGATCCAGTGAGTCTTTAAGAAGCTTTACAAGGAACCTGGAAGATAAACCGTGCAGGGAACATGCACCAGAGATCCTCTGATCTAGTAGGACTTTAGGGAGAAGCAGAGTTTAAGGATGGATGGAGTCAGCACAGAGTTTTAGGAGTTGTGATACTGGCTGAAAGCAAGGATTATTCAGATGAGGTGCAGCAAGGGAACTTCAAAAGGCACTTCTGTGTATCTGGAACATAAAAAAGGCTTCCAACATGCAGATATGGGAAAGATGATGTCCATATTTCACTCCAGCTACAGTTGTTTTTTTTGCACTGCATTGATGTTCCTCTTAAACAATTTGCCACACCTATTGGATTTCAATTGGAATCAGCTTGTTGTGACACCTGCCATTATTTGATGACAAAGGAAAGAGTGTGAGAACAAAAGTCAGGAGTTCATTCGAAATCGGATATTGCTTCTGGGTTTATTTCGGATCTTCCGACTTTATCCAGGAAGGAACAATCAGATTTTGTTCAGATAGTGTCAAGAATAAATCAAGGTAGGTTAAAAAAAACAACAACATAAAACTAAGATTGATTGCATCTTAAATTATCCAGCCACAGCAGATTTCTGTGGTAAATGTAAATGGAGTCATGCATAACAGTGTCTTTTTTTTGAGTCTGTTGTTATGACTTGCAACACCTATTCCTGATAAACTGGTGACAAATCCAGTAAGACATGCAAACCGGTTTCACCTTTATTAGTTTAGCCCATTGTTTTGCTATTTTCCTCATTGAGAAAGAGTTTTATGTGTGGCTGCCGTTTGTTGTCCCTTTCAGTCCGGCATTGACATTACAAAGATCCTGTCGGCAAAAAAGAAACTGGAGGCCAAACGAATTCGGCACGAGAAGAAAGTTGCAAAGAAAGCCAAGAAAGAACAAAAAATCAATGGAGTTAACATGGTGAGGTGATGACACAACACAGCGAGTCCAGACGCTCTTTTGAAAACAATGTTCATCACGTCAACAAAAATCTTAAAAGATCCTAATAAAAAAGAATCTTAGCCTGCTAGACATCTATAAATAAAATTTGATCTGTGTCTTATAGGAGCAGCATGACAATGAAGAACCAGAGGACATCGCTGTCATTCATGTTGATCCAGAGCCCAACCCCTCACTGCCACAAGCCATCATCCTCGACCTCAGCCCTGTCAACTTCCTGGATACAGTGGGGGTTAAAACAATACGAAATGTAAGACGGTCACAAAAAAAGTCAAGTCTTTAGATTTATTTAAAAAAAAATACATCCATTACAAATAACCATTTAAGGCCACTATTAGCAATTTTCAAGTATGGCACACTGATTAGTTTCCAAATTTTGAGAAACAAAACACTGAAGATCACAGAAAAAAACACAGTTCCTTCTTAAATAGGGCCCTTTTTTAGTCACAACTGCCCTTACGGGTGGGTACGGGCTGTCTCCAGGTCGTACCGAACACCTCAACAACACCTAAGGCTAAGTAGGGATGAAGCAGGTGTGTCGCATGGATTTTTCATTTTTTCAGCCCCCCAAAATCCTGTGGACTGTGCAAGAAGCCTGTTAGTCCTGTTCAAGGCCTGACTGTTAGAAATTAGAAAGTCAGAGTGTAGTTTGTGTGGTCATCTCACGGGCATTCTACTGGCACTTATATTTCACATGCACACCCGGTGCATACAGCATTATTCAGTTAGGAGTCAAATCCAACCAGACAGCATCACCTGTATATCATGAGTGCATGCAACTTACAAATACTCCATGATACACATACCATATGCACATGAATGGTATGTTCCGTCTTCATGACGTCCCTTGAGGTGGCCTCAAAGGAACTCCTCCACACCTAAGCCCCCTTTAAGGTGTGGTCGCTCTTCTCTACGACTCTCCACAGGCCTGGAAAACCCAAAAACCCGTAGCACCTGTACGGGTGCATGTGAACAAGGCTTCATGGGTTGACAAAGAGTAAAGGGCGTTCAGCAATTAGTGAAAGCTTCAAGATTAAACTTAGACAGACTTCTCCAATGCAACGAAAGAAGAAAACATGATATTGATGCTTGTTTACAAAAAGAAAGGTAATCATAAAAAAGGCAAATGTTGAAAAGGAATATGTGATTTCAAGATGACTATGGTTCTGTATTTTTTTTTGTGCTGTAATCTGAGTATTCAGGGTTTAAACTTGGCTGTTGTCCAATCCCATTTTCTCTGTAATGACGATAATATAACAAAAATCACTCAAACCCGCTCATTTCCTTAAAAGATCTTATTGGGATGACAGACAGTTTTTTCCTAAATCTAGGTGAAATAAATCTCGTCATTTCCACCTAAACTCTAGGGTCGGAAACTGTTCAAAGAACAACAAGCTGGCCCTCAATCAAATTGCTTCTTTAAAGAAAAACAAATCCTTCTCAAGATGTTTTTTTCTCCTTCACCTCTCGATGCTTTTACTTATCCTTCAACCCTTAAAGCATCCATTTAATGACTCCTAGGACAATTTAAAATCTAACTTTGGCTCTGCTTTCGCTTGTCTGTTTCAGATTCGGAAGGATTACGGGGAAATTGGCATTGAGGTGGTTCTCGCCGCCTGCCAACGTAAGTCTGTCCTCCAGGCAAAAGACAATGGCGTCACGATCAATGGAGAAAAAACTGTTTGAAATGAATGTTTATCATCACCTCATTAAATGACTTGTAGCACACAAACACAGACAATGAATGTACTTTTGAACATACACTCCAACCCAGGCTAATGAGGTAACACTGAGTGACGTAGATATTTGGAAATGTTGGGACATTTTCAGGTTGCAGACAGATGCAAATCTGGAATCTGAGTCTTCCTATGAATAGCAAATGTTTAATCACTGATTAAAACTGCTGGGGCACTTGGGCATTCAAATGAATAATCCACAGTTGCTATGTGTTTATTTATTTATCCATTGCAGCTCACAAAAAATGAATCTGACTTTCTGTTTGGGGAAAAATTAATTACAAGCTCTGGAAATTGAAGTCATATTAATTCCGTTCAGTGGCTGATAGATGAGTTCAACCGCTTTAATTAGTTTTGATTGCCCAACTAAGTTGAGACGAAGGTTTATTGTGAGTTCTTGGGCTCACCAGAGGGCTGCCATACATACAAATACAACCATAAATCTTAATCATAGCAGTCGTGTTTATTTTACTCTATATTCCCTTATGACATTCTTGTTGTTTTTTATTCTTTCCTGTTTCCTTCTTCCTGTTTAGCTGGTGTGGTTGACAACCTGGAAGCTGGGGGCTTTTTCAATGAAAAAGTCACAAAGTCCTGTCTCTTTTCCACCATCCATGACGCTGTGCTTTACTGTAAATCTGCTAGGTCAAGGAATCAAAGAGAGGACGATAAAGAGGTATGAGCTTTGGCATTTACAGCATGTGACACATAGAACAAGCATAGAAAAGAAAAAGAAACTAAGAAAGGAATTTCCTCATATGGACTTGTAATGTGACAAAAAATTGTAAAACAAAAAAAAAAAGAAGCATCATCTTTGGACTTTGGAAAAGTTGATGGTCTGCATGGATTAGGATAAATTAAAGGGGAAGTCAGGTATTTTCCATGATTAAAGATTGATTGCGCCCATAGACCTGTCTGAACTTAACAAGATATGCTTGTTAAAAAAGGTTCCATCAGCTTCCTTCCTTGTCAAAATAAAAGTCTATAGCGTAAAAAGAATGTGATGTTCCACTTCAATGGACAGATCGGTCTTAAATCATAACATGCGCTGAGTTGGGTTCGGGTCAAACTGCAGAACGGGGAGGAGTCTCTTCTTTAGAAAAACTCATGACTGTCTGAAGACAAAAATCCTAACTTCATTCTGTTTTCAAATCAAACTTTATTTATTAAGCACTTTTCAAACAACAGTAATACAAAGTGTTTTATAGGCCTAAACAATTAAAAGGAAACTGTAACACATACAAAATGCCCTCAACCATCTCAATGCCCTGCATCCAACAAACTGAAACATAAAATGACACAAAGAAAGTATAAATAGAAATAGCAGCAGACGCAACACAATAACTGAGGGCTGGGCGGTTAAGATGCTTGTTTTTGTCAACACATAATTAAACAGACAGTCTGGAATGGGCATTTTAGCAATTATAGAGTTAAAATACTCATCCCAGCACAGATCTCCACCATCAGTCTGAGCATGCATTTTGTAACTGTTTTCATGCAAATGTGAACGTCCACACTGGAAAAAACTTCATCCACAAAATTAGTTAAAAAGTACAGAATATGGTTCGTTTCTGTTGTTATAAGTGAAAATATCCGCCAGCAGAACCAGTAGAACCTGTCTTGGTAAGATTTCTTAAAATACATTGGAGTGGGAATGGTTTGAACAAGACAAGACTAATTATAAGGACAGAGAGGATAAAATATTTATACACGTGCAGACCATTCTCACAAATGAATGAAAAAAAGCTAATTTTTCTGTTGCTGCTTTTGCATAAAAGTACAGAAATAGTCATTTCTGGTGTTATATTTTTAAGAAGTGTTGGCTAAAACAACTCAAATCTTCTGTTTTTGCAATACTCCTAAATAGTGAGTGGAATTCCAGGTTAAATGCTACTCTGTGGCATAAAAACAGAAGTACTAGCTGAGAACATGAAGTCCTTAAAGCTGCCTTTCACTACAATCCAGCAAAACCATATCAGAATTACAACTCCTGTATTCAGTGCAATGAGGTTCTGTCATCGATGGGAATCGAAGATTTAAACCAGAAAATGTCAAAAAGCTTTTTTATTTTTTCTTCTTCAATACCTTCTGACATTGAAACCCCTGACAAGTGTTTCTCTTCTTCTCAGCCTCTTTGCCTCTGTTCTGAAATGTTGTGTTCTTAATATTTAAAGGAGCTACCAGCAACACATTTCTGAAAACCGAGAAGAAAGGAAGAGGATGTCATGAGAAAGTGGCACACAGACTGCCTGGTGAAGGATTTCTCTACGGTCTTAAAATATCTGGGACTCACATCCGGCCCAAAAGCACCTGCAACACTGCGGAGCAAAGATTGAGAAAATTTAAAAAACAACAACACACCATTCATATGCATGTTCATCCATGAGTACAGGGTAAAATGTCAGCCTCCAACTTGAATACCATGGTTAGCTTGATGTGTCAGTGTTGTTTTCACGATGTGTGTCGATACAAACTGTGTTTTGTCTTTTATATTTGCTATGTAGAGACTGCAGTGTTTAACTGTGTAATGTTATGGAAATTTCACACAAAAAATCTGACAGAGACTTATATTTATTTTCAGGTAAATCATAAAAAAGTATTGTCCTTAATTTTATCTGCCTAAAATTTCTAATGAAAAACAAACATTGAAATGTGAGAAATTGGGGAAGATTATAAGAATAACAAAGTTTGCATGATAACCTGTGTTTTCATAGAGATTGTATTTGTTACCTTTATGTATTTTATCACTGTAACTAAATCAATATGTATAAGAGTATAAATTAAAATATTTTTGACTTTGTTTGCATTTGTGCCTTCAGTTTTTTTTCACATTAGTTGTGGAAGTTCTCTATAAACCTCCAGTGCTGCAGCAATCTACTAAAAACCGCAAACAGTAAACCACTTTCTTTTGGAAAATAAACAGAAATTACAACATTTAGTTCAAATGGATTAACATCTGTGTGGAAACAACACTTTTGTTTGTTTGGCTGGAAAACGGAACCGTATCTAATGTGTGAGTGAGATGTTTTATAGATTTGGTGGATATCATTTGTCAGCGATTGAAACATGTCTGGGGGTTTTTAGGAAATAAAGATTAAAAAAAAATACTATAAACAAAACCATAATGTGACACTTTAACAAGTTTGACATTTTCAACCACTAGATGTCAGCAAAAAGAGATTTTCAGCAGCTTTGACAGGACAACAACCATCTATTGTCCTGTTGCTGAACTACTTAGGACACTTCTATTTTTAGCAACCACAATTTCCCGGTTGTTGTTATTCATGCGTCTAAAATGCATATTTTGCATTGTTTCGTATTTTGATCAGAGAAAAGCAGTAACGAGGAGGTTATGAATAACCTTGTGCCTGATGAAAACGATTGCTCCACATAATGAGTCTGCAGAGAATCAAGCCTGGAGTGTGACTCCAGAATGTCACTTTTGGTATTTAATTTGTGTTATTTTGGTTCATTTGCTCCAATTGAATACTTGGTTCACTTAAGCTTTTATAATAGTGGGGAAATGCTGAAAAATGACGTTGACAAATGCACTTTTTTAGTGAGGACATAGTTTATGATTAATCAGCTTCATTGAATGTGAGTCTGCAAGTTTCCAAAAATATAAAGGAATGTGGTAAATTTCCAAGGTAAAAAAAGATGTTTATAACTTCAGAGACTCAACAGCTTTATTTCATCATTTCCGTCAGGCTTATTTTGCAATGTTAGACCTTTAAGCAAGTCATGTCGGTCTTCAATGTTTACTTTTATATGAACACAAAAAAACTAACCTCCAGACAGCTCAAGAAGAGCCCAGATGAATGTTGGCATTTTTCTAAGGTATTTGATAAGCAAAACAAGAGTTCAAAGACAAAACATCTGCAACAATTATGCTGAAGTCCATGTAAATGTCCTTGGGTGTGACAACAGCATGAAGCAGAGAATGGCCCTCCAGTTTGTGAGTGTAGTGAAAATAAATAAATGTTACAAAAAATGATGCAGACATTGTTTTCTGTCACTATCTTTTAAACAACAATTTGTTTTTTATCAGAGGAGGAAGAGAAAGATTCAATTGTTCTACATGGATATGGAAATGAATTTTTTTGAGTCTTTGTGCTTCTGACACACGACTGATGTGTTGATTCATGTATTTGCATGAATGTGATGCAGAAACAAAAGACAGACCTCAAACTTTAGAGCAACCATGCCTAAAAATTCTCATTCTCATTTTCCTACTACTGCATGTTCACATCAAAGATTTTTTTTTAAATCAAATAGCCTAAATTGAAATTTTCAGTTGATTGTATGACATTTCATGGTCTGATTCTTTCAGTTGGGTACAATGAGGCAAGTGAAAGAAGAACAAAAAAAGGAAATTTGACACAGTGAGCCACTAAAGAAAATGTGCTGTAATGTAAGATGTTGTTTGGTTGTGTAAACAATACCAAAAGTGACAAAAGTGGGTTCACCCACCCAGTTCTCACCTTTTTCCATTAGAGTTTACAGTTACGCTCAAATTGCTTTGATAAAGGACTTTTTAAATGAACTCAGTGGACCTGGTCCACACAAATAATGTGAAATCCATACTGATTAGTCTGAATGAGGACTAAACCGATTTACGCAAAAGCGGGGGAGGGGGTGGAAATGGCGTGTGTTGTGTGTCAGTGTGTGTGCTCTTTTTAGGTTCGTCGCCAGTTTCGAAAGGGACTAACTGACAAAGCAGCGACACAAACTGACATCAGCGCCTGAAACTTCAACTCCAGGCGCGCAAACTTCAGGTTAGTCCATCTCCATACGCTGACAGTAGTCTTATGATAGTTGTGTGGACACTTCTTAGCGCGCGTGTGGGACAGTACGCGCAGTTCTGTCTGTGTCTGCGTTGGAAAATTCACTGTCAAATGTTGATCGGTGGATATTTGAGGTGTTTCAATTATTTTCTTGGGACAGCAGTAGACATTAATCGTTCTTATAGCGCATCTACTAATTGCGTCCGACCTGCGCCTCCCAATAATGACTCTTACAAATTGCATTTCATAGACTAGACAGGAGCGCTGCGCTGCGCTCCAGGCGCGTCCTCGTGTCAGTGTTTTTTGCTGCAGCTCGACATGCTTTTCCCCGATCGGAGCTGTGACGATTGTTTTCATCTTGGTGCACATGAAAGCTGTTTTCCATTCAGTCATTAAGGCGCGCTGCTGTGATCCGACGCGGACATGAGGCAGGTTTCTCCGCGCGGAGCTGGAAACAATGGAAGATGCCTTAAGTGACAGTAAGGATGCCTTCATATCTGAACATTTTCGTGCGCTCTCAGCCAAAATTCTTGCCGTTTGAACATTTTTATCGACCAAACGTTGGGAGGAAGAAATGTGGGGCTTTTGTGTTCCACAATGCGACCTAACAAGTGACCATTGGTTATTAGGGTCAGTAATCTGTATTCATGTTGAAAGATAACAAGCCATGAAGATGATTTTCTTTTTCAAATATTTGTCTGAGGTGTGTCAGCTGGACTCCAGTTTCCGCCTCGGTTGCTGGTGCTCCTGGCACCAGTACGTTTGTATTCATGAATGCCACATGCATTCTGTGCTAAGAATAGTGAGTTGTGAGATTGTAGTTGGACTTTGTGTGTGAGGCAGGTGTCAGCTTAGTCCTTTTTGTCTATTTAACTTGGTTATAAAGACTCATTTTTGTTAATTACCTTGTTAAAACAGATAAAGTTGTGTTTTTTTTTTTATTTTTACACCATATTTGGATAATTCTTGCCTGGACTAGGACCTTTGGCTGCTCTTTGTGGGGCCCCTATTGGTTAAGGACTAGTATGTCAATGGAGGTTATAGGTAAGTGCTCACCTGGTTAAGGTGGTTAAGTTCAGTGTCAAGGTTAGGCTCCACAAAATCAATGAAAGTCAATAGGACATTCACTGTGTGTAGCTGCTGTGCGTTTGTGTGTGTAATATCAGCAGCACAGAAAAGAGCATATGGTCTTGACGTCACACCGGCAGTGGACGTCTCTGACACCAGCTCCTTTGGTGAGCGCGTGCGCACAGCTCCGAACTGACCCACATTGAGCATCACCATAGAAAACAACAAGAAGTAACCATGAACGCCGGAACCGCGGCCGCCTGCCTGCTCGCCGCCGCCGTCAGCTGCTATTTGTACGGCAGCGACGTGCTGACATCGCTTCTCCGCGTCTCCGTTGCAGAGGAGCCCTCCATGCCCGAGCCGGGAGCTGGTGCGCGGCAGAGCCCGCAGGGAGTCCCCTACTCCGAACTGCCGCACATCGTCAACGCCGACGGACTGCACCTGTTCTGCCGCTACTGGGAGCCCGCCGCTCCGCCCAGGTGAGCGGAGGAACAGCCGCCGTCACATCAGAGGTCTGCTGTGTGTCTGAGGGAGGATTTCAATGGAAAATGTTTTTAAATCTGTCTAAAAATGACAGTTAAGGCCACTTGCGTCACTTCTCAATGTCACGTGGGTGTGTCTGGTTATGGAGTCACGTGATTTCAACACGTGGTGCGCTGCAAATTCATTTCCCTAAAAGTACTTTTATAATAAATCCCGCTTTAAAACACAAATAGTTAAATCAAGCTTTGTCTTTGAACACATTCAAAAATACATTTGAAAAGTCATTCTGTGTTCATCACCACATGACTTTATTGTTGATTTATCATTCATTCATCTATATCAAACATTTTCAAGCTTTTCATGGACATGCTAGATTAATTTTTATCCTTAAAGTTACAAAGGCTTAAAAATAAATACATGAAAACAATGTTATTCGGAAAAAAATAAAATATTTATGCTATTGTTTTTAGAAAATAAGTTGCTGAAACCAGGTCTAAATGTCAAGGTTAGTCATTTTCTCACCGACATCTCCTGGTTTCAGTCTTTTGTCAGTTCCTAGAGTCAAAACCAAAAGTGGAGAGGCTGCATTCAGTTTCTATGCTCCACACATCTGGACCGTTTCTGAAAGAGAGTTAACTTTTACTCGGAGTCAGTATCCGTAGTTTACTTATGCTGTGAACCTTTCGATCAATTAAGTTTGTCTCCAAACTCAAGTTTTTGCCCGGTCCCCCTCCCTTTTTAAAGACAGAAAGCGGTATATTTAGCTTCAACCTTCATTGCCCACATTTCCGTCACACGATCTAAGTGAAAGAATGACATATCTTTTTGGAGGACCCAATAGGCGAGCTGCATTAATTCATAGAGAAATTATATTTCTGCGTGGAATAGATTTTGAGACCTCGACTCGATGTTTATCTGTTTCTATACATTTGTTTAGAAGCATTACAATTTTTCGTTGCAGTCAATCACATATATAAAATGAAAACAACATTAGGTCTTGCTATGTAGTGTTTCATATGTCAAATATATTTATACTTCCATTTTAGCTGCTGCCATGTTCTTTTCATTCCTGCATGATTGCATCTACATGAGAAAATGAAATCAGGGACATTGAATTAGATTATTAACAATTACTTTTTGGAAACACAATTGTCTACTTTTCTTACTTTCTTAATCCCATATAGACCTATACCACTGGAGTCAATACAAGGGTAGTGTTGCAGCGTGTGTGTGCTGGTAGTGCGATCCACGAGAGACAGAGGAGGGCGATTGCAGGTGCAGATGGGGATGAGCACGGATGAGAGAGACGGAGAAGGTGTCATTCCCAGAATAACTGTTTTGGAGTCATTCTTATTCCGCTCTCTGGAGGTTGAGGTTTCGAGCGGGGAAGTGAACCCGAAGGAGGAATTATCGGCCTGAAGGAAATCTCCCCTGAGCTTCGACACGCCGCAAAGAGCGAGAGAAAGAAGGAAGTCTTCGCGCAGCGAAAGGTTAAACAATGAGCAGTTCACTTTTAAAAACACAATTGCATGTATTAATATTGAAGCGCTTGTTTGCTAGAGGAAGGTTGAACAAAAAGTCCTCTAAACATTACCGGCGTTAAATGCATTTTCCCCAGATTGGTTCTGTACACTATGCAGCATTTTGTGCATTTACACCAGGAATGACACTTCAAAAGAACACCTAAATATCGCCATTTTTATTTTACTCCTTACGCTATTTAAAAGATTGTGTAATATTTTATAACAATGATTTAAATGCAAACTTGCGCATTAACTTGAGCAGCTATGTTTTCCACGCTAACTGTCTCTGTTTTGCAGATGCAGCGGTGTTGCTTTTCTTCTGGAATATATGCTCATATTCACTGCCAACTCTGCAGCAGCGTCAAGTTCAGCTGGTAGAAAAATACGCAGACCTCTTTTTTTTCAGTTGCCATGGTGACTCGTGATATCTGCGCTCCATTGATAATGGCTTCTTGCAGTCATGGTCGCCACAGCTCACCCTCCCGAATCAGTCCACTCCAGAGTTGATTGATCTACTTGCGGATCAGCTGCTCTGAAACTGAGAAAACTCAGAGTTGTTAATCTCCCGACTGACCAACTCAGGTTCAGATTTTGACCTCAGAGTTAAATTTGAACCTCCTTTGTGAAACAGGCCCCAGGTCTAAATGTCAAGGTTAGTCATTTTCTCACCGACATCTCCTGGTTTCAGTCTTTTGTCAGTTCCTAGAGTCAAAACCAAAGTGGAAGAGGCTGCATTCAGTTTCTATGCTCCACACATCTGGAACCAGAAAACCTTAAATCAGCGAAGACACTGTTTAAATCCTGATTAAAGACCCACTTTGATGAAAATTGTTTTGGGTGTTTTTAACATGCTCTTGTAGCATTCTTCTTATGATGGAAGACATTTATTAAGATAAAATTGCATTTCTTAGTATTTCTTTATTCAAATTGTAAATCAGGAGCAGATGAAAAAGCTGTTAGAAAAAGCCTGTAGCAGTGGTGCCACAGTCACGGGTCACAAGCTCCCTGCTCCACTCCACACTTTTGCATCTGCAACCGATTCACTTCTGTGTTGTTTTTAAGAAAATAAGGGCGTTGTGACACACTGGACTCTTGGAGACCACCTCCATTTATTGTGAAACTGGTAACTGACAATTTCCCCAAAACAAACAGATATCGCAGTGTTAGCTGCTTGTCCTATAGCATGAGGGTAACAGTATGAGAGAGATCAATATAATCATACATTAAAATAAAATGTCTACATCTTGAGAATTTTACTATTTTTCCGTAACATAACTCAATTAATAAAAGGAAGTTGGGCATAACAGAGGTGAAACAACAATTTATATTGTTAGTGTTTCAGGAGACCACCTCTCCCACTTGACCATAAACAAGAAGGGAAGAGGGAAAGCCCAACACTAAACAGAGGGGAAAGAAACTTTGGAACAACATTTTGTGTAATTACAACAAAAAGAAAGATGTGATCTGGTTACACATCCACTTGCAGACAAATAGATACATATGCGTTTTATTGTCGTATCCCGAGAGCTGGCATCTGGCTCAAAACTGTACAGCTGGATAGCTCAATATTGCCTGCCATTTTTGTTGCAGTAATATTAAGTGGGGTTGTGAGGGGCTGTAAGCTAGAGGGAGAGAGTGTAAGCAGAAAGGCTGATGGGAAAGAAGGCAGATTCACTCCCTGCCAATAACTCAGAGACAAATTTCTAATGAACTACTGCCGCTCTGCAGAAACTGTTGTAGAAAATGACACAGGTTTTTAGGTTTGGCCTTTAAATAATAATAAAAAGACCACTGAGAACACTTTTAAAATACATCAAAAGATGATAGGAGCGGGACTTTAAATTCAATTATTTTTTTATCTTTTTTTTAAGTTTTCATTGTATTGATCCCTCCTTCAATATTTCCGGTAAATCTTTCTTTTAATGTTTCGTGTAAAGCACTTTTAAAATAACCTTGCCTTAAATTACAACTAACAGCTGAATTACTAACTACATGTGAATCTCCAAAAACCAAAACAAGTGTTTATAATCTAAACTCCTGCTCTTGTAGGGAGGCAGATGTCCTGTCTGGAAAGTTGTAAAAAGTGACAAAAGTTGTGCTCTATACAGTATCATGGCTTTTCGGCAAAATAAGATGAAATTCTTACGTATCTGTTGTATAAATGACTCCAAGCTGCAGCCTCACTTACCGAAAGGCAGATTTTTTAAATTTTTTTATTTCTTCCTACTGGGTTACGGTAATGCTGACATTCTTCAAAGCCTCCTTCTGGAGGCCCCCGTGGAATGCGTGCTTTTAAAGTCCAGCCTCCACCCCTCAGCACATGTGGCCAAAGCAGCGGATAAAACACAACACAGATGTCCAACTTCCTTCACTGGGCACCATCGGATGCAGGGAGAAAACGAAGAACAATAAGCAGGGATCAAGATATTACTGATCAGCCTCAGCATATCCACACACGCAGACACACGACAGCATCTGACGTAGAGCCTCTGGTAATTGCGCAATAGACTGAGGGTGTATTCCGACTGGATGAATCCTTTCCTTTTCAATTCTTATCGAGACAGTTAATTTATTAAAACTTCATATTTTGATTAACAGTTTTGGACATTAATAACAAACTTTTTACTTGTTACTTTGTTACGGCGGAGGCATGCTTGTGCCGTGTGAGCTTTAACTCAGAAGATGCTAGCAACTGCAGTGCTGAGGAGATGTCGGGTATGAAGGTACGCTGCTAAGTGTTTATGACTTATAGATTGTCAGGAAAATGGGGAGAAGCAATGTGTGTCATGTTAAATGTTGTTTTTAATGAGCCTGCATCCATCCGACCACATTTCAATTGTGGCGTTCTGCCGTTCTGTTAAGGACACTACAGGGTAGCTTTTAGGGTGACGGCACAGCAGCGTGCCGCATAACGACACAAAGAAAAGCACGTAAGAAGTGTTTTCAGCGGTCTTAAAATAAACAATCTAACAAGTAAACAATTTGATTCTTTTTTTCTTTTTGATAACACGACAGTCGTTGCTTTATATTTGTCCACGACTCATCTGTTGCTTCATTCCTACTCTGTTTACTTTGGCTACTGTGGCCGTTGTGGTCTAGTTGTTCCGCTCTGAGGACAGATTGTATTCAGACTAAGGAATCATAGAACAAACCGAGCTCAGTCCGATTGGAAATGAACCAAGACAAAGAGCGGTTCCTGGTCCCGGACCAGTGTCTGTTGGGTGTATTCAGACTGAAAATTTGTTCCAGGTTATCGGGGGAAGCTGACTCTGGTTCATGTAAAGCTGACCAAATGTTTCCAGTCTGAATACACCCAGTGGCTTGTTAGTTTACGGCAGCATGTGTTTATTTTTATTCTGCCATCCGTTCTGGATTAACTAGGTGTTTGTTCATTGGCCTGTTTGTATGTCTGCTCGCACACATATGTGTAAGAGTGCAGCAGACACTGAGAGCTTCTTGTGTAAACACAGTGGGCACAATAGCTCGCCACAATTCAGCTGTGGATCAATAAAATCTCACTCAGACACTTCTTTTATAGATTTTTAACATCTGTGGGTGAATTTTTGCCTCTGTGATTTAGCAGCTTATTTTTGTCCACCTGGAAAACTAAACCATAAAATTGAATCAGAAGATACTTATGTAAGATGATTCACACTGGGCACTTTAGAATTGCTAACAGGCGTAGTAGAGGACAACCAGAGTTTCCATTGTGTGTGTCACCATGAGTAGAAGGCTCAGCACACACTTTTCATGTGCCCGTGACAATGCTGTGCATTGAAGCTGCCAAGAATAGATAAAGTGCCTCTTTTTTTGGTGCATAATGGACATTTTAGCCGACTGCCACAACTCACTGGCCTCACAAATTGCATCACACAAAAGTGGAAAATGCACAGAGGAACCTTTTAAACCCCTAGGATGCCTTAATACTTTCCTGAGCCCCAGACTCATAAAATTCTTTTCATTGGGCCAAAACCTCCTTAAGCCTGCTGAAGTAGGTTTACACTCTGTTTTATAAGCTGTAAAAATGAGCTGTTCGGTTGGAGGCTCACATACAGTGTAGTTGAACCAAATCAACTTGTGCAAAGTCATAACTTTTGGCGAATTGTTTTAGTTATAACTCTTACTCCTACAGCATGTGTAATACTTAGTACAATAGATTGGAGATGTTTTTTTTTCCCATTTTCAGCCTAAATATTTCTCTTCACTCTGTTGAGTTTTTCCACATTACTGTCTTTTTTTAGCTTACAAAGTAAATACTCTTGTCAGAGCCAAATTTGGGAACCTACTGTGAAGTCCACCAGTCCCTCATAAAGTAGAAGGAGTGTAACAAATCATTTTAACAATGATTCATGTCATAATTTTTGGTTAAAGATATTGATTCCTTTTGAACGATATGATTCACTGACCTAAAATCCATCCAGGATTTCTTTAACCAAAACTCCAACCAATGTGACTCAGAGAATAATACCTGGGTACTAAACAGTACAGTTGAAGTTTTCCAGATTTTTTTGTATTTCTTGCAAGTTAACCAAGTTTAAATTAAATATGTGTACAAACAAATAAGAATTAATGGTAAAGTAAGTCAAATTTTATCATGTTCAGCCAACTGTTGTTTTTTTCCACATCAAATGGAACATTCTTAGAACATTCTAACACATTGTATGGTCACGTCTTTGCAGAATTCAAAGCGTTTCCACACACATTGGACTGTAACGATGGACTGATCGTTTTTTGCCGCCATCACATGTGGTGTCCGCTGTGATGCGCTTAGTCGTTTTTATGTTACAGTAAAATAAACCTGGTTAGGTCGTAGGAAATAAACCGATTCATGGATAAATCATTACATTCCTATAAAATAGGTATAACTAAATATATAAATTAACTTTGGCAGTGTTATTATTAGAATTTTTCCCCTAATAATAGGTCATGAAACTGTTTTCAAAACAGCAAATGCAGACAACGATAATATCAGATGATGGAAAAAAAGTCAACGCTTTATTTGGACAGCAGACGAGACTCTGAGGTAACAGTTACAGGATTATGTGAGCTGCACAGCCATTAAAATAGTCTGTCTTAATCTACAAACAGAGTTTGCACTGATAGTATGTTTCAGAAACTCATTGTAGTCTAACTTTAGGATTATCTATCTAAAAACTGTATCTAAAAAGCACTTTCTTTAGCTCCATGTGCATCAGAAGTATGTGTAAAGATGACAGAACCTCCGCAAACTGCAGGTTTTGCACAGTTTAGGACAAATGACACCAAGAAGTGCATGTCCTTACCAGCAAGCTTCATCTGTTTTGCTGTTATTACATTTAACTTTGGCTAATTAATGAATATTTGTTTAACTAAAGCTGTCATTTCTTCTCTTTATACATATATTTATATTTTTAAAAACAAAAATTAGCAGTAATGTTCTTGGCAGCTCGACACGGCTCTTTTAACTAATGTCTGTTGAGACGGGGAACAAATATTGTTGCAGAGGATGTAAACATTTGCCATCTTTGTACGCGGTTTGCTTACAGTAAATTCCTCAGACATTAACATCAGAGCAGTGGAGGATGCTGCTGTTAGTGCAACTGCGTACGAGTTGGCCGTATTTACTTAGAGGGTTTTGGTTTAGCAAAAAAAAACGTAAATTCAGTTAGTTAATACTGAACCTCACAACAGGGGAAGAATAAGATTCCTGCAAAGTAAGTGGAGCATCATGTTTGTATAAACCAAATACAGGATTTACTGCAAGAGGGACTCATGAAGTATGACAAAAAAAGACTAATTTTCAGTTTTCATAAAGTACCTCAACATACGAAGTTTTAAGGGATGCTAATGGTCAGCTAATTGAAGTTTGACCTTTCTTAGCGAGTAAAAAACACAAATATTTCATCTTTTGTTTTTCTTTGACATTTTTATTGACAGACTTACATTTATGCAAATGTTTTTACAGTTTGTGTAAATGTGTCAAAATGTTAAATCCTTATTGTATTCTTCCTCTGAATGAGGGTGCAGATTAGGTCAGAAGTAGGGCTGCGCTTTATAAGGCAAAACTCGCAATACATGAACAAATAGCAAAACAACTAAATATATAATTTCCATTTCACTGGAACAATTTAATTTCAATAAGAGTCAAAATAACTTAAATTATGCTATAAATGACCCTCATATACATAGGAGGCGAACATCTGATATAAAAGGGCTCCATCCAATTGGCCAACAACACGAAAGGGCGCATCCGATTGGTCAAATTTATAAATGGATTTATTAGATTTTTTGAATACTTCAAGCTGCCATAAGATTGTTTTAGCACTTTAAGGTAATAATTTATTGCAATTTTCTCCATCTTTTGGGATATGCAATATCGGTACATTTGCGATTTATTGTGCAAGCCTAGTAAGAAGGTTATTTTTTTTCCTATGAAGCAGGAAGTAGTTGAAACCTCTAGAGATGGAGTGCAGGAACGTGTACAATGATTGACAGAGTGTCTAGCTGGCAGACCTGTACCCAGACACAATCCTAAATGTGCTCTCCCACTTTGTGCAAACGGGCCGTGCAACGATCACCATTTCCATTCATCTATTCTGTGGTGTTTCTGCACAGTCAGGCTGTTATTTACCCACTGCCCATTTGTGTGGACGCATCACAAAAACAAGAGGGCTTCAGCAAAATGGTTCTCTTCCTGTTCAGGCTCCAGAGTAAATCCGGGCCGAGCAGCTGAGTGCATGAAATAGAAGACATTTCCAAAACACGGAGGGAGTGGCTAATTCCTCTTCTAGCTGCCTGTGTTTCGGTTTTAGAAGGATACACTTAAGAGGAACAGCTATTTTCCTGTTGGTAACTAAAAATTGTTTTTGCATAAAACATTAGCAGCTGCAGCATTCACATTCAAACCTATTGAGAAATGTAATTGATGTCTTTACACAGAAACTTGATTGGTTTCTGTTGCTTTATAAACTGTGCTTAAAAAAAAAGTTTATTTTTAACTATAAGTAAGAAATGAACAAATACACAGAGATCTAAGGGAATTATTTTTGTAAAAAGTCTTGTGCTTTGATGCTTTAAATCTGCTTGATATGTGCATCTCATCTCTCGTCCTCTGCACAAGTGATGCTGCCGATCATTTCCAAGAGGACCACTAATTATTATTGTTTATTTATGTGGTTTGCTAGACTGATTCAATGAGTCTGAATCCTTTCATCTTGCTAAAGAGTATTATAAAGCATAGAGCATGTTTTAAATTTACCTTTTTGGAAACATTCCTGCTGTGCCTGCCTACAGTCCATCTGCCTCGGTTCATCTCCCCAACACAGTAGTTTCCTCTTTTATATATAGTTCTGGTTTGTTTTCTCTGCAAAGCACATTTTGGCACACACTCCATGCTGACTTTCTCAGTTTTTTCCATCTTTTTCCATGCTGTTTTGTCACACTCACTTTCTGCCTGTCAGATTTTCTCATTCTCCACCTGTCTTCTTGTCTTTTCCTATCATCCCTTTTTTTTTGCTTAAGTGCATCAAATCTTTCTATCGTCTGGGAAATCAGACTCAAACTAAGTCTGGAGATGTTCTCTGTCAACAGTTTATTAAATAGTAATGCTCTTTTTAAGAATAAGTGCAAAAGACTAATGCAGCAGGTGGTGTAAGTTAAAAGACACATACCAATACACCAAAGCAAAGCAGGGAAAGGTACAAATTGATGTTAGGTCAATATAAGCAATAGCCATGGTAACTCGCAACCCTAGAATGGTGCATTTTCAAAGTGAGCATTTAAAAATATATATTGTAGACATTTTGCTGTTTTAAATAGGTATTTGATTTATTTTAATGTTTGTGTTCTGCCATAAAACAAATACAATCATGGTGAAAATAATAGCAAAGATATGAGACACAAATTACAAATTTGGCTGTCCACTAAAACTACTAATGAGGAATACTTGAAATTTCCTTTTTTAATAGATGCATCAGTCATAATTATAAAAATGAAATGTAAATTTAAACTAGTATTATCACAAAAGAAGCAATAAGATTGCAATCTTAACATTTTCTAACTATACATTTGAACTTTACAAATTACATGCAGTGAACATACAACCCCTTTGGAAAATCATACCTTTCTTGTTTATTGGTCCTGTTTAAAATAAAATGTTGTTTACGTCTGATTTAAAAAGCACACATTTTTGTAAAGATTATCTTATTCCTGTGAAGAGACATCTTGTGTTGGGTGAAGATGTTTTACTCCAACAGAAATGGATATTTGCAGGAACTGACAAAACTCTGATGGAGTTTGGTGGGTTTTTAGACCCTGACATCTTCATTTAGTAGAAGTTTATGTGTCCTGAGTGTAAAAGTAGTTCTCTGTATCTGACATTTCCCTAAAAAGGTTATGTGCTGGAAGTCCAGCTGTATTTTGGGGATTCTTTGATGATGTAGTGCCCAATCAGACCTATTAGTGCCAAACATGGGGGTATACTATTTTGAAAGTCTATCTTATGACGAAGATGGTCGCCCTACTTCAGCATGAAACCAGGACTTTAGCTCTTTATTTTATTTTAAACAGCAAAAATCTTTCAGAAAGTTTAAAGACCCACTCAGATTTAATTTTTTTTGTTGTTTTTTGTGGCTTTTTTCTCATGGTAAAGGACATATATAAAGAAAATTAAGATTAATATAGTATTTCTGAGTATTTATTTATTCCAGCCATTATGAATCAGGAGCAGACAAAAAAATGCAGTTGGAAAAAGCTTGTAGCTGTGACGTAGAGGTTAATACAGCAAGCCACAAGCTCCCCGCTCCATTCCATTCTGATGCATCCACTTGTAGCACATCTCTGTTTTCCCTGTCCGAGTTGGCATCTGGCTCAAATCTGTACAACTGGATAGCGCTGATATTGCTCGCAGTTTTTGTTGAATCTGTAATATTAGGCTGCGGTTGTAAGGGACTGTAAGCTCGTGGGAGAGCATGTAAACAGATGGATGACCCTCCGTGTCAAAAGTCCCGCCCACAACTCAGAGGTAAATTTCTAATGTAGTCCTGCTGCTCTGCAGAAACTATGTCCTAGAACGGCATTATCATAATTAAAGACCCCTGGTAACGCTTTTAAAATAGATCAAAAGATGTTTGGAGTGGGACTTTAATCGTGTTGTCATTTAACATCATTTATCCCTCTGTTTACCAACGGTTCATCTTTTGTAGGACAGCACAACCTCCCAGCTTTTATTGAAAGTCCTGCAAAGATTCATAACAATTTCTGAAAGCATCAGCTCACTGCTTGTCAGTCATGTTGAACCAGTCACGTCAGCACCACAATTGAGCGTTTCATTTTCTTGCAGAAGCTCACCATCATTGCATAAACAGGATTAGAGCCCCTGTGTCTGCTTGGGGTCTGTAGTTATTTGGAGTATGTCTGTGTGTAGCTGGTGGGAGGCAACAACTCTCTTGGGCTCTTTGGTTTTTTTAATAAGCCTGGTTATAATCCATGTAGTTCTGGCTGTGAATACTGTGAGAGACAAACAGCTGTCCAGTTCCCATGAGAAAGAAAGAAAGAGTAAGGAGAAATAATGCGTGTTAAGAAGTGAAAGTCCAGGGTAATGAGTGCAACTCCTAACGGGAGTTAATCTTGTTGGCGAAGAAGGGAACAAAATGTGTGTTGGAATGTGAAATGCTTATTTGCATCTATTTAGGGCATCACCTCTTAGTCCCACTACAGGCAACATGAAGCACAGTTTTAAGCAGCTAAACAGGGAATTGTTGTTGTTGTGGAAAATTCTTCACAGCCTACAATAAAAACAACAGGACTGAGCACTTTGATGCTATCCTTAAATTCCTGCTTTAAAGATCCACTCCCATCATCTTTTGAGCTGTTTTCAAAATGTTCCCAGTGGTATTTTGCTTATGATTATAGTGTTTTTAGCCAAAATGAAAGATCTATTCTGTTTTCTAAGACATAGTTTCTGCAGAGCGGCAGTACTTCATTAGAAATTCACCCCTGAGACTTAGGGAGCTTGTGGCCCACCCAGCGTATTTTCTACGTCACAAAAGAGCTCTTTTTCAAACGGCATTTTGTTTATCTGCTCCTGATTTACAACGATTTGAACAAAGAAATACTCAGAAATGCAATTTTATGATTAATTTTCTTTCAATATTTCTTCCATCATTAAAAAATGCCACAAGAACATGTTAAAAACACCCAAAACATTAGATTTTTTTCCTTTCCAGCTGAAAAAGTTATGCTAGTGACTACTTTTTTTTACTGTACTATTGTCTCATGAAGCAATACGTGTCCCCTAAAAGATTTCTATCCAACTTTACCAGGTTACTTTGAACAAAGCAGAAAAAGAGCTCTGGCATTTCAGAGTAGAGCCAAAATGCTCACATGCTTGAGAGTCGTCGTTTAGCTGCGAGGCCTGAAGCTGATAAATGATCCACATCTTTCATTTTCTATTACGTTTTTCACATGCAGTTGTCCTTACAGAAGCTAATCTCTGTGTGAATTGCTGACTATCATTCTTCACAAATGATTCAGTCCCCCACAGACACCCTCAGTTTGAGTGCAGATACAGTATTATCCGTTCTAAAAAGAAGGGAAGACGCCGTGAATAAAACTTGCTAAGGAAGCCTTACTCTTCCTCACCCTTCTCAGCTCCACTACTCCTTTTTCTCACTCTTTCCCCATCTTTTTTTCCCCTTCTTGTTTCACTTCATTCCATTCTTCCTCTACTCTTGAGTGCATTTGGCTTAATTGCTGCTGCAGCTGCCTATTGAATCTCTAGCAAGCTTCTCAGCGCTACTACTGCTTCTTGGAGACAAAACACTCAGGCATTTCTGTTCCCCTGCTTAATATGCGCTCAGAGAAGAAGAAGCAACTTGTCTTTCAGTTGGCAGAGACTTGGCTATTAATTAGCAAAAGATATGAAGTATATCTCCTATTTCCCAGAGCTCTAAATGTAATCTGAGCCTCTCAAGGAAATTTAACAAGGGAATATAACTATAGATTTTCTTGTCAGCGTCACCTAAGTCTATTTTGAACAAATGTACGCTTCAATGGCTTCAGCTGCGCTCTAAGCCTTTTCAGTATTAGGATTATTAGAGACTAATTTTCAGAAATCCTGCTTTTTCTAGAGTGAACATGTGTGTCTAATTGCTTACATGTAAACGTGACTTTGACCAACAAATCTTAAATTAGATGTCATAAAATTATGCTTATAGTCTAAAAATCAATTATTACAAGCAAAAAAAAAGACAAAATGTAAATAATTAATTTTAAATTAATGTGAATTGTTTTCTTAAACAAGTTTAACTGGTAAAGTCAACCAAAGGCAAGTAACAGCAATCACCAGCAGTAAACTGAAAAAAAAATAAAGGCATTTTGCACCTTATAAACAAGTGACAAACACCAGACTGACATGATCAAAATATGCAAATTGAATTGGCTGCAGGGTTGGAACGTTAAAAAACAGCAGTCATGTCAGAATCATAATTTTATAGCAACTCCAGCTGGAAAAATGTAACACCAGAAGCAAAAATCAAATGGATGACAACTTCAAAGAGAAATAGACATCCTCTGGATATAAAAGATTTGAAGTTCTGAGCATAAAAAAACCACACATCCCAGATTTCTGAGAGACCCTGAGCCGGTCGGGACAATGATAGCTTGTGACAGTTAGGTTTCCAGCTGGAACAGCCGGAGAGGAGCTACTGTATCTGGACCCGGCCTGCATGCAGCTGCGTCGCTCCCGCAGGGCTTTGAACCAGCGGGACTTGATTTTTGAAAGTCAGTGGTATGCATCGTTTTTGGTTGGCCTTCTACAGCTTCACATCATGCGTCAAGAATTTTCAATGGTTCATTCCTTCACTGGGTTTCTGGGTTTCTTTTTGTTTTGCTAGATTCCCCGTGTCTGTCCTGTTCCGGGCAGACAGGGATCTGCAGAAGACAGATGGATGATAGCATTGATCATATAGTCGTCATCGCACTCAACCTGCTCTTCCTCAGCTATTCTTCTGTCATTGCTCATCTTGATTTCTGTCACCAACTCACAAATGCACAGTCAGACGAACCTGTGAGGCGCAGAATTACAAAAAAAAGTGTTGGCAGTGAAATGTCAAATGTCTCTGCTTTGAACAGATTTGACTGTCGGTAAACTAAGTGAGAGCTTGTTTTTAAGAGAAATCTGAGATTTTTGTTTGGGGAGAGAGAATGTTTTTTTTCCACAAATGTTATATTACATTATTTCTCTTTTTTTCCACAGGGCTTTGGTGTTTGTTGTTCATGGGGCTGGTGAGCACAGTGGGCCATATGACGAGATTGCACAGAGACTGAAGGAACTGTCCCTGCTGGTATTTGCGCATGACCACGGTGAGTGATGTTCGCATATCACAAGACTGTAATCACATGCATACATTTCCACCCACACTCATATTAGGCCTCACAAGGTTTTTGCATGAGCTCACAGAAATTCCTGCAGTTCTTCTAAAATGTTCAGTAAACTAATCATACAAGGAAACATAATTACAGAAGAAATCCTGCTGGTTTTTGCTGCAAACAGCTTTCAAGAGAACAGCTTGGCATCCAAAAGAGATGGGCCAGACTGAAAGAAGACATTGTTTGCCTGACTATGATACCTTTCTAATTAATGTATTCAGTTAAATGGGGGTATATAATATATGTAAAATCAATTTCACTTTCTTTTTTGTCTACATTGCAAAAAGAGGTAGCCTAAAAACATGGGGTTTTTCTACTGTCAAGAGAATGGAGCAAAAATGATTTGGACTCATCCTTGTTTTTAAAATCCTAGCCCCTAATGAGACAAAAAGTTTCAACTGTGTTGATTTTGAGAAAAGCTTGGAAAGGTTTAGAGCAAAGATAAGTACAAAATAACCGGTAAAATATCTTGAATGTCTAAAAACAAGGTTTAAAACCTTTGCAAGGATCAAATAGTTAGCAGTGAGTGTTTTTTTTACAGTGTGTTTAATGATGGTGTTTACATGAAATGTACATTCCAAAGAGTTAATTAATTAATATTCTTATTGTAGTGTTTACATGCCTTGCAGTAAGGCGAGTTTGGATAGTTCTTAGAATAGTGTAAAGAAAAAAGTGGCAGATGATGAAACGGAACACAATCCCATCTGGAGAAATGACCACCGTCTCGTTTGTGCTCCAACCTAGCATGTTTGTAATTATATTCAGCACCTGACAACAATCCCTGAAATGGCAAATGCAGACACAAAGCTTGTTTTGGCTGACATTTACATCAAGATCACCCAAGAGAGTCTAGATGAATAGAAATTAGAATGTGCCTGTTACACAAGAAAGGTGAACTGTTTTTGAGGTGGAGATGCTTAAAACTAAATTATTTTTGTTTATCCCACATTTTGTCTCAAATACAACCTCATTCTGGCTGAACCATTCATAAAAGTAGGTTTACATTTGAGCTTACTCTGCATTTAATACAGATGTTGGGCTGCAACCTGGGGAATGGGAGAAAATGAAAGTCTGTTGTCTATACAGAATGGGTTTACATTATTAAACGCTGTGTCCATGGCAACAGACTTTTCCTCAAATTGGGATTTTGTTTTTAAAACATGGATTCCCAGCCTTAATTTTCCAAAGGTTAATCAGAATATCTGATCCAACTTTATGATCAACAAAGACGAAAAATCAAATTCCTCCAGCATCAATGTGTTGGAGCTCAGCCAGCCTATCAGTAACAGGTTAGGCGGTGATCTTCAAAAAAGAATGCTTCAGATTTTTATAAAGTGGGGATCAATGGGCACATTATAAATACATATTAATACATTTACTAAAATCCTCATCTGTGCCTTGTACCTGAGATGTCGGGGTTTCAGTTCAGGGCTAATTCTCCTAGTAGACCTTTAATTTTGTGGTCAAAAGAAACATTACTCTTTTGAAAAGATATATAAAAATGTTTGAACTCAGGCTGCTGCACGACATGAAGAAAACTTGCAGCATGCGATGTTAGTGATCAGTTTTGGAACGACAATATGATTAGCGATACATGAACAAATAGCAAAAACAACAAAAAACATTATTTCCAGTTTTCTGCTGCAGTTTTATTAAAATAAAAGTCAACATAACTAGAATTATACTCCAATAGACCCACGTCTACATAGGAGGCAGGCCACCAATATAAAGGCCTCCATTTGATTGGTCAACCATGTTACTGGTTAAATGCATCAAGGGTTCTATGAAATACCTCAAGTTGCTATGAGACTGTTGTTGTGAGGACGTGTGTCAAGATTTAAAGACCCACTCTGATGTTTTTGTGTTTTGTTTTGTTTTTGTTGCATTTTCTCACGTTGGGGGACATTTATAAAGAAAATCAAATTTTAAAATTGCATTTCTGAATATTTTTTAACATATTGTGAAAAAGGAGCAGCAGAAAAAATAACATTTGTAGGCGTGACGTAAAAAATACAGTGAGCAGGTGTAAAGCTGCCTGCTCCCCTCCATTCTGATGCATCCACTTCTAGACAAGTAGATCCATGCACGTCTTGTCTTTGGTTTCCTTGTCTCAACTGGAATCTGGCTGGACTGCTCCAAAATTGCTCATAATTTTTGTTGCACCGCCATTGTTACGTTTGGGGTGTGAGGGGACTGTAAGCTAGCAGGAGAGCACGGATGAAATGTGGGCGGGCTTTCTTCACGCCAGCAGTCCCGCCCACAACTCAAAGGTCAATTTCTGATAAACTACTCCTGCTCTTCACAAACTACTACCTAGTAAACAAAAAAAGGTTTTTTATTTTTTATTTTACCCAAAAACGGCTTAATCATAATAAAAAGACCACCGGGAACGCTTTACAGTCGATCAAAAGATGATCAAAGTGGGACTTTAAGATAACTATTTTCTGCAGTCTTCTGTGATACACAATTTACAGCTGGATATGGCGTATGGTAAATGGCGTATACTTGTATAGCGCTTTTCTACCTACAAGGACAAAGTGCTTTTACAGTCACAGACCCATTCACCCAGTCACACACACATTCACACACTGGTGGCGGCTCCGCTGCCAAACACAGGCGCCCGCCTACCACCAGAGGCAAGGTGGGGTTCAGTGTCTTGCCCAAGAACACTTTGACTCATGGGTGTGCGAGGCGGGAATCGAACCTGCAACCTTATGATCATCATCGACCGCCCTACCGCTGCACCACGGCCGCCCACATGATGTCATGATGAGGGTAACTTTTCAATGTACTGTGCAGTCAAAGTTAGTTGAATCAAATCTTTTTTTTTTAATAATCCTTATTTCATTCAATGACAAAAACCAATACATACAACTTAATGCCGTTTTCTGTGGATGAGAACTTCATAAGAGCACAGCTCCTAGTTCCGCTCTCGGACGGTCCTTTTATTTATCCCACCGTGGTGTTCTTTGTTACCACCAAAATGTGTGAAGTTACATGACTGCAGCAGGAACTGAGGAGAAAGAATGAAACTGAGAGAACACAGTAACAAGGTCTCATCTGTGCAATCGAGCAAATATTTACTGCAGTGCAGATCTTATTGAAGAGCGAAGAGAGGCAATATAAAATAGTGAATGAGTCCAGCTATTCACACAGGAGCAGTTAGCTTATTTATTTCTAGTAAGATGTCACGGTGTTAAATGTAAAATCTTTAAGTGTAACTGGTCTCTGTGGACCCGGGCTTTATCTTCAAACTCTTTCACACCCGCACAAAATCCCACTTAACATCCTACCACACACAGCCTTTGGCAGATCTCTTTATGGAGTTCAGCAACTGAAATCTTTTCTTGTGTGTATTTCTTTCTAATTAAAGAGCTTTAAAGTGTTTTTAATCTGCTCTGCCATGACAGTAAGTAAAGTTTCGGCTTTACTTCTACCTGCATTTAAGACCAGTTTATTTTTATTATTTATTGATTAGTCTGCCCAACTGTGGCCTTATTGACTCACTGAGATGTTACCCTTGGAACCATGTGTAATGTTGTGCTTAAAAGGCACAACAGTTTTAGTTTTTTTTGCTTTATTTACTAAAGATTTTCAATTAATATTTCTGTATTTGTCATGTTTCTGTAACAAGCGAACAGTGTTGGGGTTTGTAGGAGATATATAAAGGCGTTAAATGTTTGGATAAGGACTCTGATGTATGCTTTGAAAAAGTCAAATGAGAGTTTACTGCTCTACATAAGGAGGAGTGAAACTTTTTACTGAAACCACTTTCACAAAGGAAACGAGCAGCATGTAAAACCACCTTCTTCCTGCAGAATGAACATAAAAATGTTCTCAGCAATGCTTTGCACAAAACGAATGATGCCAAATTTGATCAGAAATGATTAGATTTGACTTCAAAATAAAAAAGGGATATGTTGCATCTTCATCTGATCGTTGGTGAGCTGTCTGTTTATGCATTTATAAATGAATAATGATAAATGCATTAAAATTCGAATGTGAAAATGACTAACTGCATCCATCATAACATGTTTTCTGTCTAGACTGATAAAGAAAATACCCCTTTTAAGTATCAACAGACTTGTTGTATTTTTATATTTCGTCAAATATATATATATATATATATATATATATATATATATATATATATAAGGAAAGCAGCTTTTTAAGTGCCTTTAATTAAATCCTCTTTCTAGTACATGAAAAAATTGATTACGAAGGAAATTACTGATCAACTCCCCCAGAAATATATATATTGGAAATCATAAGCCAAGTGTATTTTCATGCAAGTTTATAGCATCAGATGTCTCAGAAGATAAGTGTGTACCCATCAAAGACTGACAGTGTTTTAATCAGGTTTAAGGATCTGGATTTCGTGGAGAATAAAGCTGCAGAACTGAAACGGTGCTTTGACATTAACTGCAACTGAAAGTAGATATTGATTTTTCTTTCCAGTGGTTGTCAGTCTTACCACTTCAGGTTCAAGGGGATGAAAAAATAAAATAACAGAAAACACATTTACTAAGGTTGATAACCAAAAGGTGTGAGTTATACACATTGTAAATGTAAATTAGGAGCTGGTGCTACTGGTCTAGTGGTTGTCATGGCAGCCTGTTTGAGCAATGCAAAAAGCATGAGAAGACATACATGCATGTGCATAAAAACATACATACATAAGCTCTCCTCTGACATGGGGGCTAATATGGGCTTTCCTGTAAGTACAGAAAAGCCTTATTCAAGTGAAAAGGCACATCAGAAAAAGATCATTACGCATACATTAAAAGAATTATTGTTATATCCATCCATGAATTTTCCATGAAGCTTTTTCCAGCGTGAATCCCAGTCATTCTGAAGGCTGGGTCCCTTTAATATTGCTGCATACATTTGTGAGTGTTAATATGCGTTGTTTGGAAATGTTCCTAATTACAGGGCGCTCCTGGTGTGTTCAGTTTGCTGGTTTCCTGTTGGTGTTCTCCTGGGTTCTGTTAAGTGTCACAGCTGTTTTTCATTAATCCTTATTGTCCTCCTAATGAACAACCACATTTGGTATTGGCTGCTGTTTTGAAGATGATCTATTCTCTTTTTTATTATTATTATTTTTATCACGACCTTTCCCTTGTATGTCAGACTTCATTAATCCACTGCATACTTCTTTGTGTTCTTCACAGTTGGTCATGGTCAAAGTGAAGGGGAAAGGATGAACATCAAAGATTTTCAGATTTACGTCAGAGACTCCTTGCAGCACATCGACCTTATGAAGTCCCGCCACCCTGACCTTCCCGTCTTTATCGTTGGCCACTCCATGGTAGGACACTCTTGGTCTCATCAATTTAAAAAAGTCTTAAGTGCTTGCCATTTAGTTTAAAAGTATTTTTGGTAAAACAGGAATCTTTTGTTTGTTTTGTTATTTAAAAGGACGTTCTTGGCTTTTCTAAAAATAGGAAAAGAAAATTAATCCTAAGAAGAAAAAATCACAGCAAAAGTAGTAAAATTTTCTGCTTGTGCAGAAAGTAGTTTTTACCTAACAAAAATCCTATAATAACATGTTAAAATCTAATAACAAGGAGTTCCACACAAGCATTCAAAAAGGGAAAAATAAGCTACAAAAGCCACCTGTTAAATAGAATTACTTCAAATTAATTGTTATACAGCCCAATAATAAGTTTTTCCTTGCCACTTCTAAGCAAATGGTTTGTATTTTTGGAGTTTTTAATGTACCTAATTGTAGTTCTTTTTGATTACAGTGACAAAAAACTGGTGTAGTAAGTGGAGAAGAGTCGTTTTAGAATAAAATGTGAACACAATACAATCTTAGTACAAGTTGGCCCATCTAAATAATCCTCATAAAATCTAAAACTAATACTTATTTTTAAACATGAATTAAAATGTTTGTTTCCAAAAGGGCTGATGTGATTGGCATGAATTACGTGCAATCGAGCACTAAAACGGATGGAACTGATGCACATTTCTGCATCTATCACACGAATTACAAGGCGAAATATTGCTGTTGGTCACATGTATAAACCTAACCTAACCTAACCTAACTAACCTAACCTAACCCTCACCCTTCCTCCGTGCGGCCGAGAATAGTAATTAGAAAATGACATGCAAATAGTCACTTTCTTAAAAAATAATGAATGTCAGTCTAACTTGTCTACATGTGTTGAATTTTAAAATCACATCCTTAAAATTAAACAAAAATTATAGAACGATGAGGTTTATGTCTTAGATAAAGTTTTTCTATTAAAGAGAGTATGGAGCAAAAGGATTTTGACTTATTGTAATAGTAATTTCTTTATGTCTGGATCCTAGCTCTTAATAATAGAAAAAATATTCCTAACTGCTGATTTTAGAAAAGTGTGGAAAGGTGTAGAGCAAAGGTAAGTTAAAACAACTTAAAACCTGTTAAAAATATCTAGAATATCTTTAAATAAAGTTGTAAATCTTTGCAAATATTAAATAGTTTACAGTGGTTTTTACTAGTAACTAAGTTTCTAGTGACCACTTGTTTCTTTTGGACTAACATGTTGTTTGCTTTGGCTCTGACAAAGCTCCACGTACATTTTGGGCACAAGGAGCAAATGCCACATCATCTGCAGGGGAAACGGTTCAGGGAAGGTTTACTTTTCTCAGTAAACAGCTCACCTTTCACCCGTTGACACATACTTCCTAAAGTTTAAAGATAAATGTTCGATTTGCTTGGCATTTGAATTCAGCTGATCTGCACATCAGCTGTGCTCAGTTTCCAGTTTTATTTATTTCTCAGGGACGGTGCACATTAAAAACATGACATGCAACGAGCCAGAATTAGTCCAGCGGCTATTTTTCATCTGTTGTCCCTGGACAGATGTTGAGAATATCTACCTAAAAAGCTAAAAACAGCAATTAAAAACAAAATATAAAATAACAATAGAAAGGATGTACAATACAAATCAATTATTAGACAATCAATTAAAATACCCAGTCAGCTGTAAATAATGTTTTCCGACCCTGTCCTGTAACAGTTAGCATCAGTTCCTAGTTAATAATATTCCAAACTATTTTTCTTTTAAAATGGTAAACAACTCTCCAGAAATGCTAACTACTGTGACTGTTGCCTTGCTTAATCAACAGTTTAGCTTTTATTGGTACTTCCATATTATCTTAAGCAGATAGTTAAGGAAGTTTCAGATGTTTTTAATTCAAAAAAAGTAATTCTCAAAGTTTTAACAGTAAATGTAGTTAACGCATCTCAAACAAAGATATGAGACTTTTTAGTTCACTGCAAAATTAAACAATTAGCTTTCTCTGTAATTAGCCTGGAATCTGGGTATTTGCTATTAAAGTTATGTATCTCTTGTTACCCCTGACCCATCATTATCAAACAGTTCACAGCTGATGGTGACCTTCCAGGTGGAGACTCGGATCACTGAGACCCATGGACTCTCACAGGGAATGTTCTCAGAGAAGCTGGATGCCCACAACCAATAAAAGTGAAGACACAAATGATGAGATAAATAAGATACAACATTTGACTTTTTTAAATTCATCTATATGTCAGTGGATTCAATCAACTTTCTTTTATTTGGGTTTTGAATACATTGAAATGCAGACGATGAATGCCAAAGTGAAGGATTGCGCCTAAATCCTTAGAGGAGAAATATTGCATTATCAAACTGCTTCAAACATCTCAGCTGATTTTGTGCTCTGGGAAATTGTACTTCTTAGAGCTAACAAAATAAGCATCGGGATGAGTTACATAAAAAAGCTGACAAATGTTTGATTATTATTTTATTTAGGTTTAGTTGGAACTTTGCTGCAGTTCGTAGCTCTGTGGTGGCCAGGATGATAAATGCATTGTTTCACTGATTAAAACTCGCCTGAAGCAGAGAACAGAGAACATCAGGCCACGTGTGGCGGCGCTACTGTTTTTTGAAGCCAGGAGACTGGTTATCTTTCTGCACAGCTGTGATTCTAGTGGGCATGAGGTAGTCGAAGCAAAAACATTTTCTGCTGCCGATTAAACAGGCTTTGCAGAGAAATGGAAATGAGGTTTATAGAAATTAGCAAAGTATTTGTTCTCTGGAAAGTGCCTGGGAGGCTGATAAGGAAACTCCAACCTCATCCTAAAGGATCCTGAAAAGAGCTGGTCCAGAATTCCCCAAATAACTGTGTCACCTTTTATAATTTAAGATTTAAAAAAATCATATGGTACTTTGATTTGTCAAACCTTTTTATGTGTATAATTATATGCAAGGATCTCAGATGGAGACAAAAAAACATACCACACTGAAAATGATGTCTGTTCATTTTAATGGTAAATGTCAAAATCCCTTATTTACAGTATACAATAGTCTCTAGTGTCCATCCATCCATCCATCCATCCATCCATCCATCCATCCATCCATCCATCCATCCATCCATCTTCTTAACCAGATGAATCCCTTTTTGGGGTCTGGGGCTGCTGGAGCCAACCCAGCTACTGTTGGGTGGAAACACCTTTTGGCTGGGCTACACCCTGGACAAGTCACATCTGTTGCAGAGCCACACAATGTCACACACTCGTACCAAGGGACAATTTAGAATCTCCAATTAACCTATAACACATGTTTTGGGACTTTGGGAAGAAGTCGGAGTCCCCAGACAGGATTTAGACTCGTGTTTTAATTTAATCATTCTATCTAATAATTTGTACTACTTTTTATAATATTAGCATTTGGAACTGCAACATGGTCTTCTCCCTACTCTGAGGTTGTGCCATAATGAAGTGTTGCCTCAAAGTGTGTTTACAAACCTCATTTCCCCACTTCCATGTGTTGTAGTTTTACATCCTGTTTCCATTAAGGTTTCTTTGCTCTTCCTCTTGTGTGGATTTCTGTTTAAAGGAACCATTGCATGCTCTGCTTCGAGATAAGACTTTGTTGTCAGTTCTTGGGTCCTGCTATGGTTATATTATGAGATTTATTATTGCTTACATGTCTGTGTCAGTCTGTACACCATAGTGTGTCACATTGACCTATAGCAAAGGGGCGCCAGGGGAACAGAAGCCATAATCTCAAGGAAGCACAGCTGATGACTGCGAGGTTGTTTAGCTTGTTTTGTCTTTGCCGCTTTGACAACGTTTGCAAAGAATTTGATCCCTTACATTTTCTTTTTTACAAAATGTCTCCGCTCCTTAAAACTCCATTTTTAAATCCTCAGATAGTTTTTATTTATTAAATAAATACATTTTTGCCATTTTTCAGTTTAAGCTTGGTAACAGGAAGTGTTTTTCGAAGGTTCAAGTCGTCTATTTGGTGTAATTAAAGCTATCTTGAAAAGATCAGCCCAGTGGTCTTCCAGCCTGTTTCCTCAACATGTACCGCCCTGTTTGTTTTCCGGCTGTTTCAGCCCGACTCCCTGATGCACAGAGCAGATGATCCCAGGATTTTGATTAACTGATTCCAAGATTAAGCATGGAAAAGGGCGAAAATTGACGAAAAACAAACGTGTTTTGTTTTTTCTATGCTTAAACTTTTATTTTGTTGCATAATTTTCCCTTAAAATAGGCCATTGATATATATATTTATTTATATCTTTAAGGGAACTGATAAAACAATTCCCTTTTCTAAACATGCTAACCTCTCTGTAGTAGTCCAGTCCACCTTCTGGGGTATGAATATTAAAGCTGTGTAATGCTTCTGATATCTCCATGTCAGCTCCTTGAGCAATTTTCAAGTCCAAACGCTTACTGAGTTTAGCTGGACAATGCTGCCATTCATCCTTTCAAAAGCTCAGAGACAGAGAGCATAAGGAGGCCTCTAATCAACCACTGAAAAGGCTTCACTGTCTCTCGCTCTGCCAGTGCATAAAAATAAATACAATAAGCAATAAAAAATGTTAACCTCTGAGTCACTGTGCAGTTGGATGTTTTGTTTTGAAGGATAGGGACAAAAATGACAAGAAACAGATTCATCTGGGAAATACTTTTTTTTCCTGAAAAATTGTGTGTTTGTATTCAAGAAGCACGGTTGGAACGTGCAGCTTGTCCTCAATGCTTTTTGGTGGGAAATGTTCTGTCTTCTTGTAGGGCCTCTTTTCATGCAATGGCCTCAAGCTGATGAATATTCACATAACTGACAAAGAGTGTTCACATAAACAAACTTGAGGCCAATTAGTTTTCCAAAAAAGAGAAGGAGTGTTGGGGACAGATTTATCCTCTCGCAGTCTCTGCTTTTGTGGCTCTTTTCACTCACAAGGCAAGAGGCCCTCCTATAAACAAACCGATTCTCACAGCCACAGTTCTGATAAAACCCTATCAGAGGGAATCCTACTAAGGCCATGAGATGACCTTTTGCCGATATGGAGGGCTGCTTAACTTCCTTTGCCTCGGCATCAGAACACTAAACTGTCTAGAATAACAACAAAAAATGGTGGAAACTCCCACCCAGCCAAACAAAAGACAGATTGTTTCATGTTTTTCCTGACCTTTGAGTAGTTTTCCACTGATCCTAACTGATCATTACCTTTCACCCACTTCTATAACAGGAGACACAAGCCCTGTTTCCATGAAGGCTAAATGAATTAGCTTCATCTTCCCTTGTTAGGGAAGATGAATTATTAGCTACTTTTTACAATACAAGTCAAATGTCGGGGTTCGAAAAATTCTGCTTTGAGGCTGTTTTTACACCACACAAAAGCAGATGCAGCTGAAATGTGGAGATATGACAAGAAAAACTTATATTCAACATGAAGCATCAGCTTGAAATTGCAGTTTTAAGTTAATAATGTTTTTCTTCCTTTTGTTAGGGTGGAGCTATCTCAATCCTGACAGCATGTGAGAGACCGAGTGAAATAAGTGGAGTGGTTCTAATAGGTCCAATGGTCCAGATGAACCCAGAGTCGGCCACACCATTCAAGGTAGGACCCTCATGTCTGCAGGCCTGCTGTGGGTCAAAAGACTGATGACACTCTGTGTTTTAAGGCCTTAGGCACAACTGCCCTTACCGGGGGAAAGGGGCTGTCTGCAGACGAAATACCTGTACGGTTCACGCAGGTGGCCCGCAGGAAATGTTAAAGTTGTAAATCGCTTGGTGAAGCCAAAGACCTTTTTTTTTTCTGCCAGCACGCTGCGGGCAACAGGTTGTAGTGAAAAAGTTGGTAAATGAGGGGTAAGTTGGTGAGACGCAGGCGTGTCATACGTTTATTTCATTATTTAAACATCCCACCACCACCACCAAATTCTGCATACCTGCGCAAAGACCCCCATTAGGAAAGATGCAGCCATTCAGCCGTAGTGTGGCGACAGTGGCTCAGGTGGTTGAGCGGGTCGTCCAATGATCGAAGGGTTGGCGGTTTGATTCCCGCTCCCACCAGCCAAATGTTGTGTCCTTAAGCAAGACACTTCACCTTCCTGGCCTCCACTGGTGTGCGGATGTGCATGAATGTCCCGGTGATGGTCAGAGGGGCCGTAGGCGCGAAATGGCAGCCACGCCGCTGTCAGTCTGCCCCAGGGCAGCTGTGGCTACAACAGTAGCTTACCATCACCAAGAATGAATGAGGAGTGAATGAATAAAGGCCACAATGTAAGCGCTTTGAGCGTCTGGAAAAGCTCAGAAAAATCCAATCCATTATTATTATTATTATTATTATTCATCTGTACGACCCCCCCCCCCCCCCCCCCCCCCAAGCCCCCCCAAATGTGGCTTAAGATCAATTACAAAAGTTCCCTGAGACTTATACTTGAGCAGAGCTTACTTTTCCTTTCTGTGTCACTGATGCAGCTGCCTCAAAAACAAAAACGGGCAAAGTTTGGCCTCATTTTTTACTGGCCTTACAGAAATTAGATTTTTCTTTTTATCTGAAATTGAAAAAACAGTTAAACCACATGAATAAAATTGTATTTTGTGCATCAATTCTCTTTTAAAAAAAGACTTTTTTCCTAAAGTGATACTGATAAATGTAGTTTACTTCTCTGTTTGCAGGTTTTTGTAGCGAAGCTCCTGAACCACATGATGCCGAGCCTGACTCTGGGCTCCATCGAGTCCAGATGGGTCTCACGGGACAAAACACAGGTGGGAGCCAGCTGCACATATTTGTATGTGTGTGTGTACGTGTTTGAACCTGTTCCTGTGTTGTGTTGTTACATGTGATTAAATACACATCAAACACAGATGTTGTACTAAATGGAATTTGCGAGGTCTCATGGGATAAATATGTGTAGCCTTTTTTGGACAATTCCAGGATGAAGTCCACCCTGTAAAAAAACATGTGTGTAACAACATAATTGTGTAACCTGCTGTACTCACCACAGGACAGCAGAAAAAAACATAAACTTAAGTCCACAAGCAGCATGGATTCAGGTCTGGGTGTACCCGACCAGAACCACATCCTGCTTCTGCTTTGTACAGTTGGAGAGGGGAAGTTTTGGTCTCCCATTTCCTGCAAAATTTCTCTGAAAATTCCTAAATTTATGCTGCAAAATACAGTATTAGACATCTGCATACTCGCAAGGTTAGCAGTGAAGTTACTAAAAAACTGTGAATGTTTGAGCCTTTACATTAAAGAAGGACTCAAAGTACGTCCACATTAACAGACTATTTCCGTCACTGACTTCTTGATTCTTTTGTTATCAGACACGGGTTATGTATAAACATAACCCGTTTTTTCCCACAGGAATCACAGTACTGGAAAAAACAAACTCCATGGTGATCTACAACCAAACTATAAAAGGCTTACAAATAGTAAAATTCCTGACATGTCTGAAAGAAATTTAAGCTCTTTTATAAAACAATGTGATCAACTTGATGAAACAGTCAGGGAATCCCCTGCTCTTTGGTCAGTTTGGCAGTATGTTTTCAGTTTATTAAGATGAAGCGGGAAAGTTCTGTATAAATCAATTCAAAGCTGTTCCGTAGTGTGGAGTCATTTGTTGTTAAACGTTGGATTAGAAAAGGCAAAGAGGGGTTTAAAGTCCCACTTCAGTCATTTTTTGATCTTTTTTCAAAGCATTTCCAATGGAATCCTTAACGATTGTTCTGTCTTTAGCCAAAATTGAAAAATACCTGTGTGGTTGTCTGGGACACAGTGCAGAGCGGCAGGAGTTCAGTTTAAATCCGCCTCTGGGTTGGGGACAGGACGTTTGGCCCAGTGTAATCCTTCCCCCACTTCCCATCATCCCTTTGTTTACACTCTCTCCTGCTAGCTTACAGCCCCTAGCAACTCAACCTAAAATCAGCAGTGCAACAAATATAATCAGCATTATCGGAACCTTTCCGCCGTACAGTTTTGAGCCAGGTACCAACTTGGACGAGGAAAATGAAGACTTACATGGATCTACTTGGATGTAGTGGATGCATTTGCAGGGAGCTTGAGGCCCACTGATTGTAGCATCTATGTCACAAGGTTTTTGAAACTGCATTTTTTTTTCTTTTTCTTTTACTGTCTCTGATTTACGACGGAGTATTAGGGCCACCAAAAAAAAAAAAAAAAAAGTTAAATTCTGAGATTTTATCTCGTAAATTTACGAGTTTTTATCTCGTAAATTTACGACTTAAAATCTCATAGATTTACGAGAAAAAAGTCGTAGATTAACAAATAGAAAACACCGAAGTTGTCCGTTTATCGGAGCCTATCTTGAAGATGAAATACGTGGAGCCTTTGTGAAGCTTTATTTCCGGATTACAGGTTTTAAAAACAAAGAGATTCTGAACCTTTTGATGACTCAAAATCAGATTATTGTCAGTGTAACCGTCTTTCCGGGGTTCAGTGTCAGTAAAGCAGAGTTTAATGCGTAAAATAAGGAGCTCTGAGACACGTTTGGATGCAAAGGATCGCTGCAGCCTTTATTCTGCTTTTCATTCACACCCTGAAGTTCATTTGTCAACTGACGTCATGAACCTGTCATCTTAACGCCAATGCGGAGGTAAACAGTGTTCCATACGGCCACTCCTGCAGATGAAACGTCCCGTTTCAGCATAAAACAATAAAGAGGAATGAAAATAGTCTTTTATATTAGCATTAGAACGTTGAAAATGACAAATAAGTGCTTCTCCTCGGCGGAAGCGTCACACAAATGTAGAGATTTGTCTTTGGTGGAGGAAGTAAGGATTGACGTGGACAGCTGCAGGAATACTGACGATGGCTTCATCGAGCTGCAGAGATCCTGCAAACCACCCATCAATAAATAAAACTTTAATAAATTGTAAATAAAACAAATGAGCGTCCAGACATTAGGAACGTTATCAATGAACATTCATCTCGCCTGTTTAACAAAGTTTAGTGGGTCGGCTCTGCTGCTGCGCGGCGTTCACCTGCTGCTCTGCATGCACACTTCCACTTTAATCATGAATTTACGACTTAAAATTAAAATCTTGTAAATTTACGAGTTTTTTTCTCATAAATTTACGAGTTTTTATCTCCTAAATTTACGACTTTTTATCTCGTAAATTTACGAGATAAAAAGTCGTAATTTAACTTTTTTTTTTTTTGGTGGCCCTAATACTCCGTCGTAGTACTGATTCACAATGATATGCAGAAAAAAATACTCAATTTTGAGCTTAGATTTCTTATTTTATGTCCTCTATCATGAGAAACACCAAAACATTTATTGGAGTGGTTCTTTAAACCGATCACGTACGGAAAAGAAAATGCATATTCATTCATATCTGCAGTAGAAACACTATGATTATTACATGGCTGTTTAAGAATAGATGACCTTGTATGATAATTCCCTTCTTCACTGCCATACTTCACAAGTCCTTCTATCATTAATAGCTCTGCCATGGCAATAATGTCTTATATAAGATGTGCATCCCAAAGGGTGATGCTGAATGCCGTGACAAATACATAACCCCTAAGGGTAAGGCGGAGAAAATGGTGTAAACAAAAGCAAAAACACAGCAGAGGCTCATTTATTTTTTATATAACTGCCAAACCATGACAGCATTCTTCTTCATAACTAATGTAGCTTGATTTTCATTCCACCAATAAATCAGGCATTCCTCCCCTCCATCACTCACACAGAAGAATGACTAAACTGAGCAATTAAAGCAACTGCAGGAATGCTTGGGAATTTGAAGATTGTGAAAGTGAGAAACTCATTAATAAAACACTAAAATTGCATTCTGTTCATGTAATGGAATTACAGAGCAAAAAAGATGGCTAAATGGAAAACATTAAAATGGGCTTTTAAAACATCAAGTGAAAGGTTCTTGGCATTAAAAAGCAGGATGGCTTTAAATGCCACACTTTTTAACACAGCTGTCATTGCTTAAAGCTGTAGCAACTGCATAAGAGTATTTTTAAAATAACCAGAACATTTGATCTACAAAATTGGACCAATTTGAGATCATTTGGTCATAATAACCCTTGTGCTATCTTAGATGACCCCACCCTTACCCTGACGTGTTATTCCTACCATGACAAAGGTGAATAAAGGTGGAAAGATTTCATGTAATCCATGGACACCATTGAAGATCACAAATCATTGAAGAAAAAAGGTTCAGAGCACTGTCTAGTGGGTCTAGATGACCCAACTCCCAATGTTAAGGTGCCTAGGATAGCACAAGGGTTAATTTCAGAGTTGGGTTTTTTTTTTGTAAAGAAGAAAAAATGCGTGTATGCATCAGAGATGCGTGTTTACGCATTAGAAAAATAATAATTATGGACAATCTATAAGTTCGCTTTACTGAGTGTGAGGGTAAATTAAGTGATTTTATATCCAAATATTGAAATGTTTCTATTGCAATCCAGTCAAACTAATCTAACCATCTTTTAGTGTCCTGGTTCTGCTGTGTCAGAAGTTTTTACTGTGTTTTTTTTTTCCATTGCATTTGGCCATCAAAGGGTATTTTGAAAATAGGGAGTAAAATGTGTTTGGTTGTTAAAGATCAATGCAATATATGAAGATTTAAGCCATGCTCACCAGTTGTTTCTGAATAAAGATGGAAATGATGTTATAAAGAGAAATGAGAAGTATTTAGCTGTGAAATTTATGGAAACAGGGTTGGGGAGACCCTTGGTACAATTTACTTTAATTACAGAGATTCCAGTAAATTCTTTTGATTGATGTGATGGCTCAAAACCAGACTGAAAGCGTTCACTCCTCAGCCAAATATGTCAATCTACAACACAAGTGGATTCTGTTTTGTTGGAAAAAAATCCCACATTCCAATTCAATGTTATTTATATAGCCCAATATTGCAACAGTGCAATAGTCATCTCAATGGGCTTAATGCTGGTAATTGTATAGGAACATGAAATCTCTCATTAAATATAATAGTCAATTGATTAAACGGTACACAAGCTATTATTCTGATTTTTCCGATGCCTTGATTAAATCTATTGATCTTCTATTCATTCAGTGTCCTGTTCAAGGTCACAGGGGGGCATATATCAAAGACTTTCATGTGAGGGCAGAGAACACCCATCCACCCTGAAGCGGCAAAAAGACACACGAAGAGACAATTTAGAGTAATCAATAAACCTATGAAGCATGAATCTGGAATGTGGCAGGAATGTGCCTGAAGAAAACCTATGCATGCACACAAAGAAAAGACCCAGGCAGAATTCAAACCAGTTGTGACCATATTAACCACCACATATTGTTGTTGGCATCATTATCAATATCATGAAAAAATTTTTATTTTGGCACTAATATGAACTGATCTGACTGTGAGTTGTGTGTCAAACCTAAAGCTTCTCCCCACATTTTACATATTACTGAAAATCATTTGAGCCGTTATTACCGGACATGAGAGCGAAAAAAAAACGAAACAGATGAGCCGTTTGGTCTCTTTGACAATGTTTGCTCAAAGAAGCCCATGGTGGTGCAGAGGTAGAGCTGTCGACCTCTGACCTGAAGATTCCAGGATCCGTTCCTGCCCATCTATATCGAAGTGTCCTTGAGCAAGAACCCCACGTTGCTAGCCTGGCATAAGCCTGTCCAAAGAGGACTGTTTTAAGTCTAACTTTGAATGAAGAAACCGTGTTGGCCTCTCTTACATGAGCTGGGAGCTTATTCCATAAAACAGGGGCTTGGTGGGCAAAAGCTTTACCTCCATCTGTACTTTTTAGAAATTCTAGCAACCACAAGCAGTCCTGCATTTTGTGAGCGAAGGGATTGATTATTTTCACAAAATTAGACAATATCCGATCTTTCTAGAACTCCTGCACATGTTTCTTTACTAAATGATCCCAAAACTACAAAACGTCTCAACAAAGAAGAATTAGAGCAGGTCAGTGTCATGTGCTGATTTTTAATATTTACATAGATGCTGATTTAAAAAAAAATTCCTTTTTATTAGTGAATTTACCAAATGCAGCAATTAATGCTTCATTCAAAAAATTACAGTAAATGTATTAAAGACTCAGGGACGGGCCTTTGCTGGTATCCAGAGTCAGGACTAAAGACAGTGAAGCTGCTTTTCAGTTAGCTAAAATGTGCTCTTTCTCAGATGTTAGAGAAGCTTTTACTCTGAAAATATCCCCATCCTTTTCTTTATACCTCAATATGTGACAGGTGGAATTTACATATATCTGTGGAGTTATACATCTGTGCTCTCCTGTTTTCCTGTTTTAGGCTTGTATGTCCTTTTGTATAAACTGTGCTAAACAGAAAAACCTGCCTTGCCTTACAAGGAATGCAAACAGTGCTGTGTATTGTTTTACTTTATGAAAAAGAACAATTCCCCAAACCATCTGAAAAACAAACAGTTTGCGTGTGGGTTTTCTGTCAGGTGGAGGCATACGACAACGACGAGCTGAACTACCATGGCAGACTGCGCGTGTCCTTTGGCATACAGTTGATGGGAGCCGCAGAGCGTATCGAGAGGGAGATCCCGTCCATCAGCTGGCCTTTCCTGATCCTCCACGGCGACGATGACAAGCTCTGCGACATCAGAGGCTCCAAAATGATGCACGAGAAAGCAGCAAGTTCAGACAAGAAATTGAAGGTGGGTTATTTTGTGTATAAATGCAAATGTTTGTGATCCTGTAGGATTTTCTTGTTTTTCTTTAAATGGTTGCATTTTTTACAAGATTACTGAAGTGATCCCAAAAATTATGCAAATACTTGAACACTTTAACAACACTTTTCCTTCCTGTAAAAGCTAGTTAATGAATATTTTGCATAATATCCCTTTTTTGGGAAAAAATGTCTGGGAAATGCCCGACAGAAACACTTTAAATTAAAAAAAGTTATTTGCTGATAAACAACAATATTTACAGTGCTGTTGTAATATTGAAGTCAATAGATTTCTTCTGCAAATGTGGTTATTGTAACACATCATGTTTGCGCACAAAAACAAGGGTAAGCAAAGTGAATTAGAGATGTAGGTATTATTGTCTGCTTTACTTTGAGATGATGACATTTAAGTGGCTGTAGCATTAATAACTTGTGTGGAATGGAAGAATTGATAAAAGAAACATTAAATGAGAGTGTGTGATTATGGAAGAGCTTTTGTTATTGGGTCAAATCAGGATCACCTTAAAGCGAAGGATTGTCTTTTCCAAAACCTGATGACTGTTTTTCTTTTCATTTACAACTTTATCTTTCATATTTTCAATATTTCCTTCAAGTTTACAAGATGTACTACCAAGTTTTAAATTGTTTTCAATTTTTCTTTTTTATATTTACAATCAGTTTATTCAATCACTTTAAGATGATTTGACCCCCACAATATGTTGGCATACATTTGTGTGAGTTTAAACCAAAGATTCCTCAAAAATAAACCATGATACTAGGGCTGCACGATATGAGGAAAACCTGCGATATGCGATATTAGGGATTAATATTGTGATGACGATATAACTGGCGGGATATGAACAAATAGCAAAACAACCAAAAACATAATTTCACTGCAACAGTTTAAAAATTGACCCTCATCTACATAGGAGACGGACATCTGACATAAAAGGGCTCAATCCGATTACTCTATGATGTAAAAGGAGTCCATCCGATTGGTCAAATACATAAAGGTGTGTTTCATTAAATACTTCAAGCTGCCTCAAGATTCTTTTAGCACATTTAAGGTAACCATTTATTGCGATTATTGCCTTCTGCTATATGCATATTGCACAACTTGATATTGCAATAACGATAAATTTGCAATATATTGTGCAGGCCTACATGATACTGACAGTTCTGCCCTTTATCTGTTGGAATTGTTTTGTTATTGACACCCTATATTTAAAAGCGACAGCAGGTCCAGAAAAAAAACACCATTTCCCTGAAGAAACAGGTTTTCAATGATGATGTTTCTTCAATTTTACAGAACCAATGCACAAATTCTCTATGACTGCGTATTTTTTTAGAGGACAATGCACTTTTATGCAGCAACCCACTTCTACCTGACCTGGCAACACAAAGACCACATAGCAACAAAAACTCTAAATATAAAACCAAAGTATAGGCCTCTTTTATTGTTTACTAAATGCATTCATGTCTGACTCATTCCTAAATGTTTTCCCAGATCTATGAAGGAGCCTACCACGCACTCCACCATGACCTTCCAGAGGTGGCTGAGTCTGTGCTGAAAGACGTGACCAGCTGGATCACAGAACGTCTTCCAGACAAAACAGCAGCACAGCAGCGCAGCTCGTAGATTTCTGACTTGCATAATTCAGCCAGCGCTCCAAGGAACCTACGAGCCGTGTCACAGCAGGCGGGCTCATTTTCCTGTGGCCTATTAGGCATAACAATCCTACTCCATTCTCCTCTATTGGAGGCACGCTGTTTTATATAAAAGGACATTTATTCTGTGTGGCAGTAAGACTGTCAGGCATCTATTCCACCAGTTAACCTTCTTCCGTCTCTGCACACGTATCGTCAGGTCAGGACTTAAAATAACTGAGGGTGTCAGATATAGTTGTTTAAGAAACGCAGCCGTAACCATCCAGCAAAAACCACGATCAGGATTGTGCCTCAGGTGTTCCACCCAGCGGGCTTATGTTTGTGTTTATCATCTCCATGGGAGATGAAGTTCAGGTGAAGTTTTACAAATCGCATGCTAGGTTTCAAAGTGCAATAATTAAGTTTTCATTCACTCTTTAAAAAAAACATAAAAAACAGGAAAGCTTTCTAAAGTGCCAACACAATGAATTTCTCTGTTATTGATCTGTAAATGAGTAAGTTGATAACAGCAAACTCTTTTTGCTCATCTTCCACTTACAAGCAGGTCAGAGGTCAGGGTCGGCTTGAGGACAGCTCATCAGATCAGTGCATGCCTGAATGTCTGTCTGTTGTATCCTCTTCCTACAGTGCTCACCTGAGAATCCTAAATTGCTCAATTTGAATGTCTTTTGTTTGTATTTCTATGTTTCAAGGGGAAAAAAATCCTTCTTTAAGCACTCGGGTTATTTATAACAAAAACTCTTTATATGCCCCCCCCCCCTTGTTTTCTATTGTTTGGTTTGAGGACAGATGGTTGACCTAAGAACAGATGGTTGTCACAGAAATGACTGAAAATTACTGTTAGAGATACTATCTAATATAGTTTTGTTAATTGTTTCTATATTACTAATCAATTCTTTTTAAGGTTGTATTTTATATGACAGGGAAGTGCACTCATTTCATAAAAATAAATCTTGGACAGTTGTTTTCCAAGATGAGGATGGAACAGGTGAAGCTGTTCTCATTCTCTGCAGGTGGGAATTGTTGTGAGAGGGCAAGGGTCAAATGCTGTCTCATTTCACTGACTTCTGACCTTTAGAAAGTGATGCTTCAACACACGGAAAAAAACCTATTCAGGCATCATTAAGTCAGACAACAAACTATAGGGTCCAGCTGGAAAATGGGTCGGAAGCTTCCCACTGTCTGCGTGAGGACAAAAGACTGCATTGTCTGTATCAATGCCACGCGTCCGCATTTAAAAGACAGAATATATTTTATCTAAATACAATGCTGCAGGTCAAGAGTAGCTAAAAAAGCAGCAAAACTTCCCTTTTTATGTTTGTTTGTTTCCAAATCAGTGGTGAAGCCAACTGTAGCTTCATGCATGTTAGCAATAATATCATACTCGATTTTATTATTATTATTATTATTATTATTTATGGATATTAATGTCAAGCAAAGCAGAAGTGTAACTTAAATTGCAATTGACTGTGTTTAGCAGCTGGAGCATGATGGAGCCACAGATTTATGAAGCTTGTAAAGGTTTCAGAAGTTGTTAACCCGCGTGTCAAATAGTCTCGGTAACCTGGAGCATGATAGATTGGGGTCTCCATGGTAACATGTGTGACCATGGTAGCAGTCCAGCTACATGTGTTTTTACATGTGTGATCCCCATGGTGATTCCAGCAGAGAATGTTAAAGTGAGATGAAGGCTTGCTACTTGCGGGTTTCCACCTTTCTGCCTCCACACTTTGTGTTTTGTTTCGTCTCCACCAGTTATTGACAGGTGGATTTTTTTGGCTCTAATCTGTTAACAATGCTTTTGTACTGTCAATCAATATACAGGGCACTGTTGTGCAGCAAGGTGAACCAGCTGGTCCTTTCTGTAACGCATACTGTTTATCATAGCAGTGTACACTATAGTGTGTGGATAGCAGTAGATTTATTTTATACTTTAGGGCTGGAAGCTCTCTGTCATTTGAGAAAAAAATGCCTCTCCTGATTCTTCTTAGCTTGTAATGAATTTTGCCATTTATGATATTTCTGCTTGTGTAATTTGTCAATTGTTTTCAAATATGGAATCATTATAAATAGAAAAAGTCAGTAGCAATGAGCTCACCTTTCAGCAGTTTCAGATTTTACATTTTTGACGTAACCCGGAGCAGAACTGCAGGCGTTTTTCCACTAAGCCCCTGATTAGAGCTGCAGCACACACAGACCAAACAGCGCTAGTCATTTTAAACTCCTAATGACACCCCTGCTGCACAACATGAGCACAATGGTTTCAGCTCACACTGCAGTTTCAAAAAATGCCCTACCTGTCAGTTTGTGTGTGTGGATGGAACGGCGATCACTCGCATTGGGCGTGGAGAGAAGTAGGTATTCAGTGAGAGGACCAGAGACGGAATCTGACAGTAACCATGGCAGCCGTCTCTTTCTTTCCTATCCCAGCTCAAGAAATGTATTAATTTCACAGGAAATGTGTGTTTATGCTTTCAGGCCTTGTTGTCCACTTGCTGCTCTGAGGATTCCCTTTTATGTGAGCGTGCAGATAAGAAAACGAATAACTGGCAGCGAAGGATGGGAGCTGTGTGCAGTTATTACAGCACCGCCTGCTCTGCTGATTGTACAGAAAACACAATTTTCATCTAGAATTAGAAGAGTGTTTTTTTTAGATATCTTAGTTTAAAAGAGAAAACTTATTTCAATTCCCTGAGACAGAATAACTTGCATCTTTCTGAGATTAAAAATGTGCATGCTCCCTGTGCAAAGATGCAGATACACTAATGCTCGACAGATCTGGCGACAGTCTGCAAAGTAAAGATACTTCTTTTTTATATTTATTTTATATTCAGAAAGGGAGTAAAAAATAATGAGGGTAGTAATGGCCAATAGCTGTATGTAAATAGATTACAGCATCATTGCAGACCAATTCAGTGGGCCTGCTGGTCTGTCCACAGGGCAAGGTTTTTTTCATGTTTCTGTTTTTTTCTATGACTTGATGACTGTTTCTAAAGAAAGAAATGTTAAATAAGATAACAGACTACAGGCACACATCAGTCTCTCTAGTTTATGAGATTAAAGTTTCCTGGAGAGTGCAATGTTTTCATAAATCATATCTCTGGTCAGGGCTAAGATTTCAAAAAAATCTGGATCTGTATACTCCAAAATGTGATAAAATAGAAATAGGTATATAAAAATATTGTTTTCTCCCTCATGAAAACAGATAAAGGTTTGCTCCGATTTATATGTAGATGTGTGCTCATTTTCCATTCAATAATGTTGCAGTTTGCAATAAAAATCCAAAAGGATTTAGCATATCTTGTATTCATCTAGTTAAAAGTATATTTTAGAAAAGTAATTTTAGATTTTAATGTGTAAATATCGATCACCTGAATGAAGACCTTTTCTAATGACAACTTGATTTCCACATGATGTTGTTCAGCTGTTTAAGACATCGTTACACATTCACATGCATACATGACAACCAGCTCAATGTTTTTATGTGTGTAGTCACTGTTTGGCCTCTACAAACTGTTATATTTTCAAATAAGAATCTGTGTAGGGAACGTCTTCAAACAAGATATCAAATAAGACGTCTTGTTGCAGATATATTGGGTGACACATGACATTTTATTTATTTATAAGTCTCCAATAAAAGAGATTATACGTAAATCTTAATTTGGGCCTGGAAAAAAATACTTCTGAGGATTACATTTAACTAATTTAAATGTAATATGTTTATGAAAATATGTATTGAAGTCAAACTACATTGTTTTTTATCTTTTTTTGTGCCTTATACTATGATGAATGTGTATTGTATAATTTTCACAAGAATTCATATTATTTGTGTGTTTTGAGAAACACAAGAAATACTATTAGTAAAGCAGATACCATAAATTGTATTTTCTCTTCTGGTTCTGTTCATTTCCTCTTCCAGCATCATCCAATTTACATCTGTTTGTCAAAATTGAAGGTGCAGCATTTATTTCTGTTTAAGAGAAGAGGCAATACATGTATGTTTTTCTGTGCAGACTGAACTACAGCACATAAATATATTACCTCCCAGTTCTGTTGGTCACTTTTCTTTTGTGTAGGAGAAACAATGTTTGGCATTAGAGAGAAGACTTTGGACTAGTTTAAAAAAGAAAGCTTGTTTTGTGTCTTGATGCTAACAGGAAATTAGGCTAATTACTTAGTACTGCAAAGTCATTTAGAACAGAATGTGTAAAATAGAGAGATAAGCCGTAGTTATTTTTGCTAAAATCCTGATTTATATTTGCTAAAATGCTGCAATCGGAGTCAAAACAAAAATATAAATAAATATTATGTTGAGAAAAATTTGTCAGTTTCCATTGAGTCTTCAGCCACATGAAATGTGAATTTTTGAATCAGACCAATGTAGTACTTCGAATTTTATTTAATTAATAAACGTTTGTCTGAAAATGTTCTTTGTGGTACTAATAAATCCAGAAGGTAGGAACCATATGAACACTACTGAATATGAGAAGAAGATTATATAAAAAAAGAAATGCTGAAAGTAATTTATCCCCTGTGCTATCCTAGGAACTTAAACGTTGGGAGTTGGGTCATCTAGACCCACTAGACAGTGCCCTGAACCTTTTTTCTTCAATGATTTGTGATCTTCACTGGTGTCCATGGATTACATGAAATCTTTCTACCTTATCCACCTTTGTCATGGTAGGGAGAACACGTTAAAGTAAGGGTGGGGTCATCTAAGATAGCACAAGGGTTAAGGGATGACACATGACTTTATTTTTACTCTTCTTGAACCAGTAAATTCCAAACCCCACCTTATATATATTACACACATACATACATCATTTATATGTAAATATATTTTTTTATGTATAGTCACAATTTTTTCACATAATATATTTCTTTCATATAATATATTTTGAATACGGTAATGATAATCATTCCGCCATGCCTCTCTCGTCTGAATTGTTCCAAAGATACATAATTTCAAAATAAATTGTTAGACTAATTTGCTGCCTGGTTATTTTCTTATTAAAGCAAGTGACGTGTAAATATGATGTTCTGCTTTTTCAATTTCTCATTATATGTAATAAAACGTTAGATACCCCACCAAGATAATCTATATCATAATGATCGTCTTTAAGAAAAATGGTTTATGAATTATAGTTAAATTATAATCATAGTTTTGCAATTCTAATGAATTTAATCATTTACTGATTTTAAATGATTGTCTTGTATTATTGCTGGATCCTTTTACTCCTTTTATTTTTATTATTCAAAAGGTCTTGCCAGGCTACAGTTGAAAATTAGATTTGTCTCTTAACCCTTGTGCAATCTTAGATGACCCCATCCTTACTTTGACGTGTTCTCCCTACCATGACAAAGGTGGATAAAGGTGGAAAGATTTCATGCAATCCATGGACACCAGTGAAGATCACAAATCATTGAAGAAAAAAGGTTCAGAGCACTGTCTAGTGGGTCTAGATGACCCCATTCCCAACGTTAAAGTGCTAAGGATAGCACAAGGGTTAATCTGTCTTCCATCGCTAAAAAAACGTAAAATATATAAATAAATGTGCAGATGGCAGGTTTTCTCCCATATTTGTATAGTCTCTTTACATCTGTTATGACTCGCTAGTTTGGGAAAAGTCATTGAATGGTCAATTCAGTGCACTGACATGTACAGAAAATGCAGGCGAGTGCTGCAAAGGTCAGTTTGACTTTTAGACCTATAGGGATGGCATCTTGAGATAAAAGTAAAAACTGATGCAGCAATTATAGCATGAAAGGTTCAAAAATTTTAAGTATATGTTATGGTGGCCGTCTTTGGACTTCTATCAACCAGTAGATGGCAGCATTGAACAACAAAAAGAAGCTGGTGATCGCCTTGTTTCTTTAAAAGCACTGAATGTGTTCATGGAATGAATGTGCAGGCGTGTAAAATTTGAATGAAAAAGGAATTCATGTTTTCAATAGCAGTAAATATATTATATAAATAAAGCTTTCAAGTTTAAATAATAGTATTGCAAATAAAATAATGTTTTTAAAAAGTATATATATATATATATATAGTCACAGTCACATATTCAAAAAGTAAACAAACACAATAAAATAATCAATTTAAGGCAAGTTTAACACATCACAAAAAAGACTGCTCTATCCCCACTATTTTATTGCACATTTCCGGTTTGTAGAGCACATTTGAATCCATATGGAATGTTCACCCAAGGCAATAAGCTATAGAAAATCATATATTTCATTGATTATTTTTTTTTTTGTGGTTATTATAGGGATAATGTGAGCAGTGAATTGTATAAACAACTTAATTGTAGGCCTTTTTCAGTACTATAAAGGACCATTGTTGATGAGTAAAAGTAAAAGCTAGGTTGATTCTCTTCTATCCAAGTCTAGGGTATTAGTCCTTCCTGAACACCAGAAAAACTAAGAAGAAACATTTAAACATATTTGTGTTGTGAATACATTAAGATTTAAAAAGTTAAATAGCCAAAATAAAGGACACACATCTACACATGAGTTAATCTATTTTTCCAACCTCTTGGAATTTTCTGTCTTTTTTTTTCTTCCCTTTCTTGATGACCCACTTTCTTTCTAACCTCTCCCTAATTAAAATGTGGGTTAACAGCTGTCTTTCAGAAATTTCTAGGCTTGGTTGGGAACACATTTGCAGTGTTTCCAGAAGGTTGCTATTTCTGCAAAAGATGAGTCCTGATTCTAATCATGCAAAACCTAATTTTTCACCTTGAGAGGAGTACACTCCACTTTGATAATATTTCTTCTAATCTAGGTGGAAATTCTTGAATTGCACTATTATATTGAGTGCAATCCTTGAGTTTTTTTTTTTAACTTAGACCAGGATAGCACAACGGTAACAGTGAAGTTGATTTGTACTGCCAGCAGGCGGAGCAAGAACGTTTATGATAATAAAAAAAAATCCAAACCAATCAGGAACCGGTTCAGTGAAATAAATATGACTGCTGTGACCATGGCAACAGATGTATCTCAGTGATAGGTCTGAATTTAAGAGATAGAAATGAAAAGATAGAACATGCCTTAAATTCCTTTTAGAACTTGTGATCATGACCTCAATCACCCCGAAACTTTCTATGGAATATTTCGAAGGAAAATAAAACTGCGGGTGGAAAGTGTTGACACATAAAAATCAGTGAATGGGGGTGACCAATTAATAAATAATAGATAATAAAAAAATGTATATTATCCAACCGTATGGGATAGATAAAACAATAAAGAAAAATCATAATTTACTTAGGTTGAAATGATTCTGGTTGCATACTGAGGTAGAATCTACCTGACGAGGCCGCCTTTGTGGGCGTGACACCCTTAAAAATAGTGTGGCTTTTGACGTGCACGTTCGACGTCCCGGTGTTTAATTTTGATTGGTCACACTTTCTGTCAATCAATGCCAAGTGTCTGTTGCTCAGATGGTAGCTCCTCCCCCCTACGCTTTCAGAAGGCTGTGGTTTATTCGCGCGTTTAGAACTGTTGATTTTCTCGTCGGGAGGGAGGACATTTCCTTTGTCAACTTACAAGCTTTTGATTTTATTAGGCCTATTTTTTCCCCACCCAAGATCAAGATTTTTTCGTTGCTGTTAATTTTCAACGAAACTTTGCGCGTATCGGTGGTGCGGGGCAACAGTGTGTCTGCCGAGCGCACAGCAGGGTTTTAGTCACCTGGCTGCAGCAGCTGACTTGTGTCTTACGGAAAGCGGGGTTGCCAGGCAGTTGCCAAAGAAAACTAGCAGTTGCTAGTTAGCAAGTCAGTCAGCTAGCCAGCTCTTTCCTCTCTCTGCCACATTAAGTCCCACCCTCACGGAGCGCGCGGACGTTGGGCTGCAGCGGTGAAGTCCAGTCTATTTCTCCCCTTCTGAACCAGCCAGCATCCTTATTCACCTGGTTGGTTGGCAAGGGAAGATCATCCCCCATTTGCGTCGCTTAGCAAAGTTAGGTCAGACTAACCTTTTACCTCTGGCTTTAACGTTCGCAAATAGTCACCTGTAGAGAAAACGGTCGCTACCCTGGCAGAGAGACTGTTTAAAAAGAAGAGACGAAATAAGAAAGAACAAGGAAGACGCAGAGGAGGAGGTGACTGGCTAGTTTAGCCGGGGAGAGAGAATTCCATGTAAGTGACTCAGTTGGTGTCGTGTACTTTGTAAACGGCTTACATGTCTCCTACAACTTGCACTGCTTGCATAACCACGTTTATCCACTCAGCTTCTTTTCTGTGGCTTATCACCTGCAAATAGTGCGCCATACTTCTACGTAACGGTATCGGGCTTCCTTTAAGGTGGTTCACTAGCTAGCATGGTGGCTAATGACAGCTTTAAAGTGAGAAAGCACATATAGCTGCCAGGCTGTGTGTGCTACGATCATACCATAACATATTAACTAACGCACAAATGCAACTTTGAGGAAGTTTTATCAGTGCGCCGAAAAAGAAAACGTCGAAAAGTGCTGTATAATTCATTAACGAAAAGGATTCGCTTATTAGCCTCTTTGCTAGCTAGCTGCATCCGGCTAACGACTCAAGTTGACAGCTCTGTTTCTGGCGGTTCTCTAAGCAGTAATGTTACAGACACCCAGGCCGTGTTACCAACTCGGTCAATTTCTTAGCAAATCCTTATCTATTTTGTGGAGCCGCGGGAACTCTACATTCCTCAGATCAGCCTTAGATAACGTGGCAACAAAGTGACATTTTCCCATAGCACTTGTTATAACACTTCTTTGCTCTATTTAAAAAAAAAAAGTGTAGTTGAATTTAGGCAATCCCATTTAATTGTGTTTCAAGAAGTTATTTGTGTACAACCCACGTGAAGTAGAACTGCTGTACAGTTGCCGTTTTCAAACTGTGTAACTGTAGATATTAAAATCATAATTTGTCCTTAAACTAGAAGTTGCCATCAGCATAACTTGCCATTACCAAACCACAAATTTAATTGTCTTCCCATGTCTCCTTTTGTCTTTCTATCTTCTTTAGATAAACACTACCACCAAGCCACACACAGCCATGAGTATTGAGATACCAGTAGGGTTGACGGAACTTCTGCAGGGCTACACGGTGGAGGTGCTGCGACAAAGGCCGTCAGACTTGGTGGAATTTGCAGTACAGTACTTCACCCGTTTGCGAGATTCCAGAGGTCAGGATGGGGCCAGCACAGGTGCCAAGCAAGGGAAAGGAGTAATGTTTGATGGGGAACCCATGCAGACAGAGTCTAATGGAGATGACGAGGAAGATGATGACTCTGACTTTGAGCGTAGGTGGACGTTTTGTTTTATCGATTATTGACTATTGCCTTAACAGTATTGTGTACATGAAACGGGATCGTAAAAAAAGGTTACTCTCACTAAACATCAACATTTTGACTGAACATTTATAGTGATGAAAGATAAAAACTACATCAGCTGCCAGTGATATACATATCCCTTAAACAAACTGAGTTACATAAAAGAAAATTGTAGATTATAATTAGTCTATGAGAGTGTCGTCCAATCTTTTAAATTCTGTGCTTTTCATTTTTCTGTTTGAGGTAGGGAAATTTTAATGGGAGAAGAATGGAAAAATGTAAAAAAGTATGCTGACAGTTTGGTAAGACAACCATTGTTGTCTTCATCTATGGTCTTCCTAACTTTTCTTTTCTGTCTGTCTGTCTGTCTGTCAGAATCCCACATGGTAATTCAGTCCATCATTTAGAAATATTAAGTCTTTAGCCAGGATAATATATAGCGTCATGTATTGCGATCCCAACGTAATCAAAAGTTCTATGAACTCTTTTGGAACTCTTATATGTCCACCTTCAAGAAGGAATAATCCGTATTGAATACATGTCGGTGAACCTTGATCTAACCAAATAAAGTGACCCCAGATCACAACACTGTCCCCACAGGCTTTAACTTCTGCAATACTTTTATTTTCCTGACGTCCCTGGCACTCTAGTATAGGGCTAACCTGACTCATTAAACATCATGACCTTTTTCCATGTTCCAGAGTCCAACTAGGTGATCCCCTAGCAAATGAATGCCTTTTGTCTCTTTTTTTCTGTTATCAACAATGTGAATTCCTCTTCTTTTTGTGAGTTTGTCTAACTTTACTATTTGTGTTTTTTCTCTCCTTTAGACTATTTATTTACCAGCTTCAAACCAACAATTCCAGATATTTTGAAAGCTATGTTATTTGTAAATCTTTTTACATTCTTATTTAACCAACTAGAAACTTTCACACCATTGGTTTGGGTAAAAATATCGGTTACTAGCTACAACAAATCATTTATAACTTGGAAAGGCTTTCAAACTGCATTGATCTTGAACGTACTTTCTAAAGCCAGTGTTTAAAGTTCTGGCCTAAAGAAAACTAATATTGCGTTTCTTGCATATCATTCCCCTGATTTTGACAGACTAGCAGAACCCGTAAGCTGCTCCATAGCTTAGCTCTCCTCTGGGCTCTCTGAGAGCAGTGTGGCCTAGATCCTCTTAATGTGTTTTGCTGTGAATGAAGGAGTTTTTTTCTTGTAGTTATTCAATCATTAAATCTGTCTGTTTCTAGCAAATTCAGTAATATATACAGTTTTTTTTTTAAAAGGATTGAAAATCTATTCTCTGCCTTAAAATCCAATTGTCCAAACAAAACAAAAAACAAGTAGAACTAATGTTTTCACTTTTAATCAAGTCAAGGATGAAATGTATGAGCCAGATTGCATCTAGTTTGCCAATCGTTTGAACATTTGTTATATTATTTTATTTTTTATTGTGTTTAGTCTGTCCAGTCTTAATGCAATGTTTGTGTTTAAAGCAGTGTTGGACAAGTAAGTGCTGTGGTGGAAGGTGGCTTACATTTAAAGGCGGATTATACCGATTTTGTTCCAATGCTCACATAAGTGCCGCATTTCTGTGACCCAGGCTAAGGAGGGGTGTGTTGTGCCTGCAAAGACTTGCAAGCTTTAGAAGTTGTGTGTGTGTGCGTGTGCGTGTGTGTGTGGGTGTGTGTGTGTGTGTGTGTGTGTGTGCATGGGGGATGTGTGTATTTTGCACCAGTTCAAAAACAATTTAATTGCAACTTAAAACACCTCTTCTCTTTTACATCTCATTAGCAACCATTTAGAGTTTTTGCACCTCATCAGGAGAACAATATGAGGTTAAAGGCTTTTGCTAAGGAAGTAGCTTTGCTATAACTGCTGGAAATTAGACACATGACTTCTGTGACGTTAAATTATCCAACCAGGCTGGTTTACTTTCCCCTTAGGAAAGATTCACTTCTGTGAGAAACAACACAAGCCTGTGTTGAATAGTCAGAAAGTCATGTGTTCATTTTTTTTCTTTTTTTGATAACTTTTATAACCTACTTTTAAAGATTAGAAGTCTTATTCAGATGACTAAAATTAGTGGTATGGATTTAGAAACAGCCAAGTTAAAATATACAAACAAAACCTGATTTCATTTAGCTTATTTTTCAAGTTTTAAGAATACATTGTGCGTGTTAGGGATGCTATTCCCCATGCACGGTTCAGTTTAAACCCCAATTTTTGGGTCACACTTTTATTTTTATTTGATATATGATTTGTGCAGGGGCCTAAAAAGTTTTCAGAGTAGGTTGCCGAGAGGAAAGTAAATGGCTTTGACTCAGGGGGAGTCTGGGGGTCTAATTTTGAAAATTGGGGCCTTTTATTTGCATTTTCCAGGCATTTGGGAAATTATTACAGCTGATTTGAAGGCAATAGAGAAGAGGATTTAGTTCTAAACTTCTATTCTATCACTGTTGACACCTATGATTTCCCAAACCGTTTTCCTGCGACTGCTTATTTGTGGAGGAGCCCCTGAAGGAGCATTCTTTGTAAAGTAAACTTACTTGTAACACTGTCAATGAAGTGAACATACTGCTAATAAAGTTTTAGTCACAGTGGATTCAAATTTGTTATTAAATCTAGAAAATACAGTTTAAAAAAAGTAAATGTCCTATGAATTAATTTTGTTAAATGTATCCGTCACATCTTAAAGTCCGGTCTTTGAAAAAATTTGTGGTGACATACTGGCGACACATGGAAACAGCTCATTAGCATCAGTGTCTAACTGCACTGCTATCTCCAAATCAACACTTTATAAAACTTTCTGTTGTGTCTATAAGACCAGCAGGTTTATCCAGTAAAAAATGCTCACGTCCCCCACTGCTGCATCAGCCAAATGCTGCACGGAGGGGAATTAACAGGTGTGTGATTGTGTACCTCGCCATGCACACAGTGTAAAGGAGGAGCATTCAAGAAAATAAACATAAGGAGAGCTTAGAAAAATGGCTGATTTGGCGCGAACTTTTACTAACATGGCAGGCAACCTTCTTACTTTTAGTCGCCAAACAGAAAAAATGCTCGCTATTGGCGAGTAATAATTTCAGACCCTGCATACACGGATTACTTGCTATGAGGTACTAAACAAAACTTTTGTGTATTATCAAAAAGTAGCCAGTGACGTCAAAGGTGGCAAATTTTCGCCGAGTGCCGGCTACTTTCGAGGCCCTCATTTGTGTATTACAATACAACAAAAAACTGAGCTTACAGAAAACCCCTTTATTTTTTTATTGTTAATAAGTAAGTATGAATGAAGAAAAAGTTCTAGTTGGCTCAAACTAAGCCTGGTGTAATAAAACAAAACGAAAGTGAATATGAAATCCTTCTTAAATTTAGCACAATTATTTGACGTTTTCAATGTAAACATACTGGTATGCAGTTGGGATGCACCAAATACACTTTTCCTACGTTTTGGTTTAATGGTTTGGTTTTTGATTGAGAACTCTGGCATCCTCAGTACATGCACTATATTGAACTCAGGTAAACACTGTACCTGAACACAACAACAACGCAAGTCATTCAGTTTTGTGGTGTGCTCTCTGTAGTAAATCTCTTTTGGATTTTTGATGAGACTCTTTTACTCTATTTTGGTGAGGATTTTCTTTTGCAGTTGGAAGGGAAAGTATTTTGCTTCTTCTTTTAAATGTTGGTGATAGGCATAAATATTTCTATGTTTTTGCTGTATATCTAAGCAGGGGGGCTGGAATAATTTGGTTGTTGCCCTTTTTAATTGGATCATGCAGTTAAAGAGACTTTTTATTTAGCAGGCTGGGCATTGAATTGTTTTTGAAGAAGCAAGCTTGGATAAATCTGTGATTTGGGCAGAAATTTATTAATGAGAATGTTGTACTATAAGCATAATATGCATCTACTCTAAATTGTAAACTATTAAAAGTAATCCACACTCTATTTGAAAGGCAGTTTGCAGCTATGATTCATCAGTCTGCTCATAACCCTTACATTTCGCTGCAGGAATACACTGTGAGCGAGCTAACTATACGCCCAATATGTAAATGAAGTAAGTTTTTATTTTTGCATTTCCTTGGTTTGTAGAGTATTCTCTTGAAAGCACATCATATTTCACATGTTTTATGCCTCTAACTTTAAATGTTCAACTCTTCTGCAGGGTCCACACAAATCTAAGATGTCCTTGGACATGTTTCTTCATAGAAATATAAAAATGTTAAAAGGTTTTTGTGCAAAAAGTAAAAAGAAAAAAGTACATGAACTTGGCACAAAGGTAAAGACATACTGTATGTGTGTACGGTACTTCCTTCCACATTATTTCTGGGCATTAAACCTTTTCCTGTTTTGTAAAAAGAACTGAAATACATCTTTACCAATTCCAAACATCGTCTTCTCCCCTTGGCTCTTGTAAAGTTTTTGTTGGACCAGGAGATTCAATTTAACAAACAGAACATAATAGCTATTTATCAAATTAATGATTTAACGATAGGAGCCTTGGTTTTGTGTGGAGGAACCCGACACTTCCACAAAAGACTGGAACGGTATTTTCATACTGGGCACTAGTGTTGTACAGTCTGCTGTGAAAAGGCACTTCAACCACTATTTTTCATATTTCAGCCGATCTGGTTGTGTTGGTCTTTCTGGCTAGAAGAGCACACTAACTTGATCACACAAACCTTCAATGTGTGGAAGGTCAGGACTGCTGACAGTTCATTCCATCCTCCCCACAACCAAATTCTGGAGGTCATCTCTGATAAACGCTGCTCTGTGGGGGCAAGCGTTGTCATCTTGGATGACGTGTGATCCTAAGCTATGAGGGTATGGTATTGCAGAATCTCATCTTGATTTAGCTCTGCATTGAGATTGGGCGCAGAAGTCTGTTCCGGATTGTGATACTCAAAACGAGCCATTGGGCATATCTTGAAAACATTGATCGCAATCTGTAGAAGGCAACCTCTGGTACCTATGTGCTGACAAGATGATGAAGCTGTCTTCTGTGAGAGCTGTCGCCTGCTTCCATCTCCATTAAATAAACTTGGGCCTCAGGTTAAAGAGGGAATTGGAGTTCACTCTAAACAACACACCAACATGGGATATCCCTATGGCATAGGCTCTTTCCAGGTCAGGCAAACATGGCATGCACATTATTGGAGCAGACACCTACTGACTGTTGGAGCAGGGATCATGAACATCTCATCTAGGGAAAGTAGAAGCTCTCATGTGTCAAGCAACAGCAGTAAACTAACTTTAGCTTGTGCTGACACATGAATTATTTGTTTATTTTTGTTGTAAAGGCTTTTCTGGAGGTTTTCTAATCTTAAATTTGCTGTTTTTATATGATGCTCTTGCTTTGACAATTCATGACTGAATATTTCGGTTTTCTAAAAGCAAAGCTATTCCGATGATCATTCCCTGTTTATTTAAACCCTTCATCAACATTATTATACCTCTTCCTTCTTGCTTTATTATAGTCTTTAGTATTCTTATCTCATACTTGGGGTTGTGTAAAAAAAACATTTGTAACATTTGTAAAGTTTTGTATTTAGGCTCAACACAATTTGGTTTTAATGATTCATAAGTTTAGCTTTTTGAAGCTAAGTGTATTATTTTGGACATGTTAGTGTTTGGCTTGTCTAACTTTTATCCATCCCAAACCCTTACTATTCTTTTCCCCTGTCTTTTTTCTGCACCTTCAAGCCCTTTTGAACCCCACAATTGTGTATTTTCTCTCGTTTTTTCCTTTCCTACCTTTCTATTTTATATTTCTTCTTCAGATTAAGGCAGTTATGCAATTTGTGTTTGGTAAATCAACATCTTATAAGATTGGGGTTAAACATACCAGCAGAAAGACTTCTTTCGACTTTTTAACCCAATCAGCTCTGTTTTTCTTCTTAAAAGTAGAACCCTTTTATCATGCATTTTCAAATTTTTTTATTTCTCATTTAATGTTGCTGTTTCTTGAGCTACATTCACACTGCAGGGCTTAATGCTCAATTCCTAGTTTTTGACCATGAATTGACCCAGAAGTGACCCAGAAGTGACCCGCATGCGCAGAGGAGTACTCAACAGTGAACGACGTCACTGTTGTTGTTGCAGAAGTGGCTAACGTTAACAATGGATGTCGACAACAGTGTTGTCAACAGCGGAGCTCTTTTTGCATTATTCAATTTATTTTCACAAAGGAGCCGGCACAATTACAATCTTCTCATTTTAAGAAGGCATTGGAGCCAGGATGTTCTGTACCCACTGTTGTGGAATGGGGATGTGAATGTGCTGGGGCCGCGCGCGTGTGTGTAAGATAGAGGAAAAAGCGCGTGAAGCGCCAAAGGGAGTGGGGGGGCAGCGGAAGTTTGTTGGGGGCGCGCATTCATGTTGTGTGTTACGAAGGAAGGAGAACGGTAATAAAAGGTTTCCCCCAGAATAAATCCAATTGACTCTGGAGAATCTGAGGGTCCGAACGGCGAAGTGAACCTTGAAGGAGGGTCCGCCTTCAAGTTTATGTTCTGTTTATGTTCTCGTTCATGGATACATGTGACCTGGCCGTTCAGACAGCGGTCGTATTTTAAAAGATCGGATACGTATCGGATTCAGGACTACATACCCAAGTGGCCTGGGTCGCATTTGAAAAGATCGGATCTGTGTCGTTCAGACTGTCATGAAAAGATCAGATACAGGTCGCATAGGGGCAAAAAAATCGGAATTGGGTCGTTTCAGCCTGCAGTGTGAACGTAGCCATAGTTAAGCTGAGTAACTGTGTGTTTAGCAGCAAAAAATGTTTTCTTTAACTAGGCAAAATGCTATTTTAATCAGTTCTCCACAAACTAAATGTAAGTACGTGCTAGTGCCTGTGGCTGCAAGACTTAAAAAAACATTAATCAATATTTATAGATGTGCAGAGTGTCTCATAATTGATTTAAAATCTTAAATCTTATCATTGTTCTTGGTGTCCTTCTAAAAAGTGAATCTCATGATTAAAATAATACAGTCTCTGACAATATATACTTTTTTTTCTTGCGACATTTTACATCCACAAAAATAAATACTTATTCCTGAAATGGTATAAGTGTACTATAAGTAGCACAGGGCTCTGCAAGGTAGGGAATAATTTAATAAATCATACAGGGGTTATCATTTAGTGTTGGGTTTGTTTTGTTTTTTTGGGAGGTGATTTTCTTCCTAAAATTGTTGGACTAGGTTGATAAAATCTATAAATGATCTAAATGTCCCAAGCTCGATAGATCACTAATCGATCCATTAAAGTAGAATTTCGATCTTTTATGCCTTTCATTTGCCTGTGACCTATAGACAAAGTCAGCAAGCTTGGCAGTATGTGACCTGTATCAGGTTAATATGAACATTTTCAAATCATACCGCTATATATAATTATTATTAAATTTCTATGCAAATATATCTAAAGTATACTGTAAATTCAAAATAGAATCGAAGCGAATGGATTGAAAGAATCGAGAATTGAATCGAGCAAGGCTTCGGTGAATCGAATCGATTCAGGAAATTATTTATCGGCCCTATTAGATTGTTGATCAGCTTCAAATACTCATCTGTCTTTAAGACAGTGTTCCATGGTTTGTCTAAATTTTTAAATGTTCAGTTGCTTTAAGTCATCTTTTGCCTTTCTCAGCTGGTTTTTCTCATTTAAAATGTATTTCACCATATCAGTCTAAACCTTTTACTGTCTCCTGATATTTTAACAATGTCAAAAAGGAAACCAAAAAGTTACTTGATCCTGAGGAAGCAGGATTTGAAAGCGGTTTATTGTCTTTTTGCCGCTGTTGAATATCCATCGTAAATGTTTGACATGAAAACTATCAGAAGGCCAAAGAATTCTATGTATTTTCAATATCATTAACAAATTGAAATGCTATGAAAAATGACTTGTTGATGTTAGGACACGACAATATATAAAGCCACTGTTTAGATAAGACTGATGAAGCTTTGGTGCCGAAAGCCGTGGTTAAACCTGGCTCACATATATTTACTGATAGGTATCGGATGAACTTTGGTACTTCCTCGTTCATTTATCTTATGTGAGACTACAGAAAAATGAGGAAATGGTGGTAGTCGTCAGACATTGGTGGGTTAGTGGGTATTAGATCTTTTCTTTAACGATAAGTGACATTTTCTGTGTTATATTTATATTCGGAGTATGTCCTTCTAAAATTCTTTAAAAAAAAATTTTGCTTCGCCGATTAAACATTGCAATTTAACATAGATTCAGGATGTAAATAATGTATTTTCGAGGGAAATTGTTGGAAAAATAGAGATCAAATCTTTTACTGATAAATCCTGTTTCTTAGATTGAGTTTGTCTTACCTGTTTCTCAGTCCTAAATGATAAAATAAAAGCCTTTCAAACTATTACACACATTCCAAACACTAGATGGGCGATTCATATCAAATTGGTAGGACCACATTTGGAGAGAAGCCTAAAAATACTTGTAACATTTTAAATCTCTAAATGTGCCCCATGGGATCACCTGCTGAGCTGATATAATACTATATGAGCAATGCAGTTTGTACAAATACAGTAAAATAAATGAATCTTTTGCAGAGAACCTACAAACAATTATTTCTGACAAATGATTACATTTATCACATATTTGTTGGTTGGTGTGTGTCTGAGTCTCAGTCACAGATGCAGAATGCGTTTGTGTCTGAGATTTTTCTCTCTCACTCTCATTCATTCCTAAAATAAGCTGCCACTCTTCTCGTTTCTTCCCAACTGCAAAACTGTTACAATTCTCGTCTCCCATGCACTCTGTGTTCAAGCCTTTTGTATTTGAGCCCAATCTCATTAGACTGGATGGCTTAGAGAGAAGGGGTTATTAAGTTGGTTTAGATCAATCCTGTTGGCATGGTAAGACAGAGAATTAACTAGGAGAGCTACTGAGATGGAATGAAAACATGAATGACAAGAAGAAAGAGTCAATGAAAGCAGAGCTAGAAATAATTGTTTTTATCTGCTGAATTATTTCACTCATCTGACAGAAAGGCCTAAACTAAACTAGAATATTTCACTTTCTATTAATAAAAATAACTTATGTAAACACATATGCATTGAACTTCATGTGAGTGCAGGATGTTCCATTCAATCGAGACTGGAAGTGTTTGTATCTTTTAAAATAAACTAATCGCAATATTCATTTATCAATGTTTCAACTGTAGTTAATGTTTTATTGCTTTTTATTTACTTAAGTTACCCAAGCAAAAAGAGATAAGGAACATTGTTCCAGTAATGTCACTTTTTTTTTAATTCAGTGATGCAGAATTTTGTTTGCGGTATGCGAGCTATGCATACACGGAGAGGTGTAGGGTGCTAAAAGATTCAGATGTTTAGTGACATCAGCAGTGTTAAACTGCAAAGAGAAACCACACAGTTAAACCCAGTTTGTTGCTACTTCCTTTTAAGGGCTTAAGTTTCAGAGAGAGATCACTGTGTGGTTGAGATACTGGGAAAAGGGAGTCAGTCACATATGGGGCAAGAGGATGGATGGGGCAAGAAATATTTTAAGTAGGAAGGAAATTTATATAGCTTAAAAAAATCTACAAAGGATGGTGACTTGCATCATGGGAAACATGCACTCAAACAGTTAATGCAGATCATGGGAACATTGTGAAACCTTGACACAGGAAGAGTTGATGCTTTTAAAATTTATTTGATTTGGCTGTTTCCATTTACTTAACTTGGTAAGAAATATAAGGCAATAAGTCATTAAATAGAATCATGAACAACAGCTGCTAAAAAATAAAAAATCTGTAAATAACAAAATAGGGGAGAGGAATAGTAAGAGTGTTTAAGCAGTGCATAGGCTTTTTAAAAAGTGGTTATATTGGGAAATGTTATTGGATGAAGCAGAGGAATGCAATACAAGCATAATTTAGTCGAAATAAGACGCAGAAAAAAATCTCTTTTTTTATAAAGGAAAAAGCAGTCACTTTGTAATCTAATTGTGACTCTCTGCATTCTTAATAGCCTTTGTTATTTACTTTAAACAACTTTTTATCACCTAGAATGTTTTAATAGCCTGTTTTATTGTCACACAATACATAACAGTTTAATAGTTATGGCATTGGTTTTCAGATGACTCTCATATGATGCATAAAGTAGCGTGAAATGATTGGTGCAGAACAAAGTGTAAAGAGAATTAGATTTAAAAAAAATGCTCCCTTATGTTTTCCAGAATATGGTCAAAATGTTTAGCATCTTGACTCTGGACTCCAGGCCCCAATTTGCAAGAGACAATAATTGCCATGATTTTTCACACTCATAATTTGATTTGACGTACTGCAACTAGCAGACACACGTCAGCAGACCTGGTGCCTGCTTTGCACCGCATATTTTACCTAGAGTGACACAAAAGATGCCTCTAGGATAATTATGGACTGTCTGCTTGCTGTCTCATTCAGCCAGTTCATATAATGGCTTGAAGCACTTTTTATAAACTAAAGAAACCTTACACACAAAAAGTGATTTACCCTTAAATATTTGTGCAAAATACTGAAAGACTCAGCAGCTATTACAGACTGGTTAGGATGGGTTTCGACATTTGACCGTATATGAGAACTGGACTGAGTGACCCCCTTCCTCTTTGTGTTCTAAACAGGAAGTACCCAAGAATTGGAATCCTGCACAAGTTGTCCATTATTAATTCACTCCTCATTCATACTTGTTAGGGCTGCACGATATGAGGAAAACTTGCGATATGTGATATTAGTGATCAATATTGCGATAACGATAAATTTGCGGTAAATAAACAAATAGAAAAATAAACAAAAACATCATTCCCATTTCATTGCAACAGTTTAAAAATTATACTCCAAATGACCCTCATCGACATGGGGGACAAACATCTAACATAATAGGCCTCCATCTGATTGGTCAACAATGAGAAGGCGTCCATCTGATTGGTCAAATGCATAAAGAGATTTATTTGATTCGTTAAATGCTTCAAGCTGCTAGAAGATTGTTTTAACACATTTTGGGTTTGCGATTTATTGCGATATTCGCCGTCTTTTGCGATATGCATATTGCAGAGCTGGATATTGCGATAACGATAAATTTGCGGTATATTGTGCAGGCCTAATACTTGTTGTAACCTAACCACTAACGTAGCCTCAGCTGCCCTGGGTCAGACGGACAGAGGCTTGGCAGTTCTGACGCAGTAACTGAAATGAGCGGGCGAAAGTTTCCCTGGTCCACTCAATTCTGATGGATCCACTTGCAGTCAAATAGATCCATTAATGTCTTTTGAGCATGTTTTTTTGAGCTGCCATTTGGCTCAAAACTGTACATCTGGATAGCTCTGGTATTGCTCGCCATTTTCATTGCTCCGCTAATGTTAGCGTGGGTTTGTGAGGGGCTGTAAGCTAGCGGGAGAGTGTTAACTAAGGTATAATGGGATATCAGGAGAGGCTTACTTTCGCACCAGCGTTCCCGCTAACTACTCAGAGGACAGTTTCCTATGACCTCCTGCCACAAACTTTGGCCTTGAAAACAACTGTTTTTTTTATTTTGCCAAAGAACGGCTTAATCATAATTAAAAGACCAATGGGAATGCGTTCAAAATAGATCAAAATATGACTAGAGGGGACTTTTCACATGTTCTTGCTAATCTTAAGTGTAAGTTAAATAACTGGTCAATCAGATGCCTCAATAAAAGTATCTGTTCTTACGTCAGTCGTTCAAAACCTTTGATTGACACACTCTCCCAAACTTGCTTTCAAGTGGTGTGGACTTCTAACAAGCTCACTTCTGATTGGTGACAGTGGTTGTCATAGAAATGTTGACTCAGACCAGTTTTGACCAATCACTGCTTACTGTTAATTTCTGATTTTCAGATGTCGGCAACTGTATAGCAAAAAATGGCGAGTGAATTGACTTAATTTAATATGCCATTTGTTACAGGTGACGTCACACTCACTCGGTCCAGTTAAACAGTCAGGTCTTGATGGATTTTGATCAATATTTTGCCCTTAAAATTGTTTTTATTGCAGACATTTAATAAGATGCACAATCATTCCCACAATTATCTGTGCGTGATTTGAGTAGATTTGTTGACAGAAAAATTAGAACATTTAACCACCATTATATTCTATTTGCTACATTGGTTTTTCCACTTCAGTGATTACCGTTGTGTCTCATGAAAAAATAATTAAGACGAAATTACTATTTCAATTTTGATTCAAAGTGTTTACAATAGCGAAGCAGCTGTCTGGCTTACTTTATTCAAACACACAGCAATTCAAATGGTGTACTATCTTCCTCTGGTTTCTTTGAATTTCTGTAGGAGAACAGCCGTGGTTTAACAAACTCAGTTGTTTTTCTTGCAGTTTTATCTGTTATTACGTTCTCTAGAACAACATGAGGAAAAAAGTGTTACAGGGTTAAGTGCAGGCCCAACTCTGATCCTTGAGATCTTCCACCCCATCTGGTTTTTTTGCCCTCCCCACCACTGTTTGCTGCTTATTGCTTGGAGCAGGTGTGTGCAGTCAACCCTAATGTGGAGACACCTGACCTGAATCAAGCAAGAGTGTTGGGAAAGCTGGAAAATAGACAGGGTGGTAGATTTTGAAGACAGGGGATGGGCAACTCTGGCCTACATCATCTGAAACAGTCTTCATTTGAAATAAGATTGCATTAAAAGTTATATCAACTTCAGAGGAGTAGTAGTTCTAGTAGAATTAACCTAAAAAAATAGCTAAAATATGAATCCAGGTTCTAAATTTAGTAAAAGCTGCCACTCTAATCTGTAAAATATCAGGTACAAATGTCAGCCAGCTCAGACAGCACTGATGTTGTGTGACTATGCAAATAGACTGAGATGTCGATGAAGACTCTCATTCATCCAGGTTGATTCCATCATAGTAGTAGGTTTGGGGGCTGTCATCTGGTCAATTCTGACAAAGCCTCTTGGATAAGAGGTGAAACGTCGTGAAACTAAGTCCAGATGACAGCCCCTAAACCTACTACTATAATAGACTGAGATGTCGATGAAAAATAGAACTGTAATGTAGAGGTTCAGCCAGCTATGTATTCAAAATATTAACAATTTTTCTTTTCAGGGATGAATAACACAAGGATAGAAAGCTGCTGGTGCGAAACTGGGTTTACTAAATATCTGTATGGACAATTTCGCAAAATCGGACAATAGATCACAGTGATACTTTTCTGCAGCTCTGTTTGTGCATTTCATTTGTACTACTTTACATGTTGACCAAAACTTCCATTGGCGCAAACTACTCATGCTGGTTTTGCCAGTAAAAAAAAAAACAGGTTAATAAAAGAACTTCATTCAGTTGGACTGGGAGGAAGAAAAAATAATGAGTAGCAGATAACACAGTTCTAAGTATCTTTGTGTTCCTGCAACTTGCAACTTAGTCGAAGCTTCAGACAACACAAAAGTAAGTAACAAAGACAAATCTGATCACAAGTCAATAAATCTCCCACTTTTATTTGCCGAAGAAACCCTGAAAGCAGCAAAGTTGTGAAATCCAGTTAGTGATATTACTTGATAAAGTACAAAACAACTTTCCTACAGACTTAATTGTATGTATGGTTGCGAAACCTGTTTGGTTCACAGTTTGTACATACGGTGTAATTTATGTCAACTAAATACACTTTCCAAGTGAGCAAAATTAGAATTAAAACTGTTAAATTTTATCACATCTTTATTTACGGAAGTTCCCATTATTTAAAAAAAAACTAATTCTTCATATTTATTTGAGAAATGTCTAGTCTTTAAGCCTTATCCCAATTTTAAGTGGTCCCAATCTACATTTACTATACCAAAAGGCATGATTAAATTAAAAACTTATAAGTTGAAGTTCTTCTATAATTCTTCATTTACTGATTTTATAATGTTTTGTACAATTCAAGAATTCTTTTCAGTGGGATAACAACTTGTTGATGTGCATAAAAATAAAATTGAAATTTGAATTACAAAAAGAATTTTTAATTTCAAACCTATCCAAATTCAGTTTTTTTGCCAGTGCATTTTGCCATTTTTAGAAATGATCAACATTCATTTTCCGCATCTAATCACAACAATATTAATTTGTTTAAAGGGCCTATACCAAGCAAAATACTTCTTTTGAGCTTTTAAGTGTAATATAATGTTCATTCCTCACGAAAAGAAACCCATAAGTAGTAAACCTGTGCTCTGAGCACCAGCCCCTCGCAATCCACTAAAATGAGCGGGTTCTCACGAGCTGACATAGACCAGTGAGGAGCAGCCCCCTCCAGGAAGAACCTGTGTTGTCAGCACCGCCCCCCCGCCTAACACAAACACCTGCATTCTCCACAAAGCTAGCGGTGTTTGTCAAAAAACGCTTTCATTTTATATGCACAATATCCGCATTAGACCTGCACAATATATTGCAAATTTATCGTTATCGCAATATCAAGCTGTGCAATATGCATATCGCAAAAGATGGTGAAAATTGCAATAAATGGTTACTTTAAATATGCTAAAACAATCTTATGGCAGCCTGAAGTATTTAACGAAACAAACAAATTCCTTTATGTATTTGACCAATCGATGGACTCCTTTACATCATAGACCACTTGGATGGAGCCCTTTTATGTTAGATGTTCATCTCCTAAGTAGATGTGGGTTATTCGGAATATAATTTTTAAACTGTTGCGGTGAAATTGAAATTATGTTTTTGGTTGTTTTGCTATTTGTTCATATGACGCAAGCTATATCGTCATCGCAGTATTGATCACTTATATCACATATTGCAAGTTTTCCTCCTATCATGCAGCCCTAATCCATGTCCATCTTTGCAAAAGTTTGGATGTTGCTTGTTTACGTGGGCGAGAGGCGGGCATGCTGGCGACGCGACTCTTAAATGAAATGGGTAACGCCCACACGGAGTGAAAGCCAGTTCCTCAGAGATCGATTCATCTTACGTCCGGGTTGGAAAAGAACCCAGGAAGATATGTCATATTTAATAAAAAAATTGTTCTTTTGTGTGCCAAAGGTAATATTTTATCATTCGTTCATTTTCTATTCCGTTTTTCCCTTTCGGGGTCACGGGGCTGCCGCGGACCCTATCCCGGCCTTTTGTGGGCGAAGGCAGGGGGCACCCTGGACAGTTCACCAGTCTGTCGCAGGGTAGAATGTCCTAAATCACACACCCATATTTTATTATTGACATGGATATTGTTTACTATAAAAGGCTTAAGAATAACATGGTATAGGCCCTTTAAACAAAACATTGAAAGTGTAAAAGGTTGAAACATATAGATGTTGTTGTTCTTGTATCACCAGCCATTTACTAATCAATAATTTAATGAAATTGTTGTTTTTCACGTTGTGGTAAATGTGTGGCAGCCCTTCTTGTCTGGTATTTCCTTTCTCCCCCCTCTGGTTGTCCCTCTGTTTTCCCATCCTCCTCCCCTCAACTGCCCCCCTCTCTTCTCCTCCCATCTGTTAATACTGTTACAGCAATGGGTGGGTGTTTAAAGTAAGCAAGTGAGGGAAAGTGTGTGTGTGTGTGTGTGTACACATAGAGGGTCATGGACACTTGCTAAAACCTTGATAGAAAGGAAGGGGGTTGGATGAAGAGAAAATTGCAGATGGTTAATGGGAACTGTTGTAATGGGGAAAAGGTTGTGTTAGGTTGCCAAGGCAACTACAGACATACCTTATACTCCCACAACTCCAGTGTTACCCCACCCTGACCTCTTCAGCCACACGACTATTAGTAGAGCACTTTACACATGACAGAAGCACATCCGCAGGAAAACCACCAATATCTCTTATGCTTTACATTGGTGCATATTTTTGGTCTTGAAACGAAGTTGGACTTTGTCTAACAGAGGACATCCGCATTTCAGCACTTTAAATTCTATGCTTTACATCAAATTGACATGGTTTTACCAGTTTAGTTAAAGAGGTTCTAGTTCCAAATAAACATTAAACCTATTTTTAGTATTATCCCTTTTTTACACCGGAGCTTTAGCTTCAGTGTTTACATTCGTTTGACTACCGTAACTCTCCAACTGTGTACGCAATCAATGTTATTTTGATTCTGAAGCAGAGAAAAGGCGCTATTATGCAACTGTTTATAGTAGTAATGTGTTGCATAGCAGTGCAAAGCCAATATAAAAAGCCGCTATTCTCCATGTCAGAACCACCTGATTCACATTTATTGTAAGAATGGTCAAGGAGTTATGGTATGAGAAAGAGCCTGTGGTATTTGGGTGTCGCCAATGACATCTCTAGTGTTAAAGGGTTAATTAAACCATTTTATTTTTGTAAATGTTAAAACCCTGTACTGAAGTTGCTTACAACATAGTTCACAACACCATTGCTATTTCCATTGGATATTTAATGTGGACCGAGGTCCTGGTAGCTATTTGTCGTTTTCTAGTTTTTTTTTTTTACATTTCAGCTTTTTTATCTTTGAGATAGTGAAGTGGCAGTAAATTCGTTAGGTCAGGGAATTTTTTAAACTCTCTTTTGGCAGTTTAACTGAAGTTGTACATCAAAAACAGGGACGCAAGGTCAATACATGGATACACCCAGCTAATACTAAACGACCAATGATAAAATAACCAACCAAAATGTACAGTATTGCTATAATTAGCAGCTTCTTATGTTCCAAAGTTATTCTTGTAAAAAACAGCAATTTACAGCAAACATAGTCTTTTTCTGACGTATTGGAAACATGAGACTTTGACATTAGGCTGTATCTCTCTTGCTATTCTTTAAAAGCTGGCATGTGGACTGTGGTAGCTGCTGTCCTGCCTTCACGCCTCTCCAAGTCCATAACAGAATAGATAGACCTTTATTTTAAGCAATTCTTTGTCTTCTGAGCCCTACAGTTGATACAGGGCAGAAGATGTTGACCTTTTTGTATTTAAACTCTATTAATTATGTCTGGGCGATTAATTGATTTCACCTGGAAAAGTTTTGGAAAATTGAAAAGGAAGAAGTTGAACCTCACGCTATCCATGATGGGAGTTTACGTTGGCATAAAGCAGTTTGAGTTGTCGTCAGTACAGCTTGCTAATGTTTCCCCTGCCAGAATTTGTTTCCCCTGCCATGCCATGACTTCTGGCATTGTTGATTTGTTTTGTAGCAGTGATGTTTTGCCCAAAAATGTATAAAAAGAAGATGGGTGTTTACAGTATAATTTGCTTGTGGGAGTTTATTGTTTATTGTTTTGTTTAAAAAATGTCCCCATAGATTTTAAGTAAAACAAATTATTTGCAGTAGAAGCAACTATTTCTTAATTGGCCATTGTTAAATACTTCAATTACAAATTCACTTTCATAAATTGCATTTCTTATTCTAAATTAGCCAAACAAAAGTAATTTCTTGTTTTTTACACAAAAATCTGTCTTTGTTTTACATTAAATATGTAGAAAACAATGCAAATATGACAATTAACTCCCCAAAGCCGCAGAATGAGGTGTATCATAAACATTCACCTTCTTTTTTTATGCTTTTCGGGGCAAAATATGAGTGCTACGAAACAAATCAACCATGCCAGAGACAGGGGAATCGAATTCTGGCAAGGGAAACATCTTGGCACAACACATGGACAATGTGGCTTTTACAAATCAAGTGGCTCAAAGAGGGATATCAACTTTGGCTTCTGAAAGTCTCTGAAATGCATTTTGCACCAGAAACACGCAAAATGCAGACTTTGCTCGAAGTCCTTCGACATAAGCAGCGTGAGGAAAGCTGGGCTGGTGGGCCATATGAAAGGGAAGAAACGGCGACAGCTGCCGCACGCTGCTGAAGCCAGTCTTTCAGAGAACTTTTAAAAACATGAATGATGGCATTACTATAGAAGCAAATTGCATTCAATAACAAAAAAGTGATTTGTTTGTTCTAAATTTTTCGTGTATTAAAAAAAGAACTTGTCATGAAATCGCCTGTCTGTTTTCTTCTTCCTACTCACTTTATCCACTCACATTATAGAGAAAAACATTAAATTATTGACCAGTATGAACTGTTTATTTCGTTTGTGAATCCTGACAATATTGGGCACAAAGTCTGTGGGTGACCTGCTGGATGCTCACGTTGTGGATGTGGTCAACTTTTCAACTTCGCTATAATTTTTTATGAATTTTGCTATAATATTTCTAGTCTCAAACTTGCATCACTCAAACGTGCTGGTTCACTCTAAGAGAGAGCAATGATAATTGGGATTTCTGTGAAATTTGTTTTAACAATAACGAGTTCTTGGGATGTTTTTAAGATTATTGATGGTGAGTTACTGAGAAACTTCTTTTGTTTTCTGGGGTGGTTTTGTTTACTTTATTGACAGTCCTTGCATGCCTCTGCAGCTTCACATCAAGGTAAACTCCGGCTGTAACTTGTTTTCTGCATCACCACAGAAAAAAATAAACGGCTCAATAGAACTGCATCCAATGTTTTGCTCTGTAAAGTTACAGAATAAAGTAAGTAGGAAGAACAGACTGGCGGTATGGTGATGAGCACATTTACGAAACAGATCATGTCTGTGACACTTTGTGGCTTTTCAGCTTTTAATTGCAGCTCATCTTATAGTTATCATGAGTAGGTGAGGTTAGTAAGCTTGTAGTTCTTTGCTTGTGTAGTTCACTAATTCTTGAGAGTCGGGACAAAACATGTCCTACAAAGAGTCTTTTTTTATGGATAAAAATCGTAAATTTAAAATCGATTGAATTACTCACTATGTTAGATCTAAAGGAATTGTGAGTACTTGTGTTATATTGATATAGATATAATGGCTCAAATGTATGACTAGCGATTAGACTCCCTTTGTTATTCTCTTGTCCCCGACATTAGGTTCAGTGGGCTGTTCCGTGTGTCGCCTACATGTAATCCCAGACCCGTTTAAAGTCGGACTGTATTTTCATGAAATAGACTTTAAGACGTGGCGGATGAATGCAACAAAAGTAACTCATAGAACATTTGTAAAAAAAAAATGTATTTGTTTCAGAGCCGACGTTGAGCTGAACAAATCCACCCCCTCTTGAGAGCGCTGCATCTTTACTGTCAATGGCAAGAATCTGAAACATTGTCATGTTTTTAGGCTGTTTTTGTTATGCTTCCATATAAAAATGAATCAACTGGAGGCAGAATTAGGAAAAAAATTGCTTTTTCTTTCAATCTGCTTCCCTGTAGTAAATCTTTCCTTGTTTTCTCAGCAGGTTTGAATTTGACTTTACAGTTGGTTCAGACTGCAGCTGACTGACTGAAACCCCAGTTCTCATGGAGGTGCTTTTCAGCAAGGAAACAAACTCATTTGTGATTGAACATAAAACAATTCATAGACGGCGTGAAAACCCCAAAAGCAGAACAAAGATTGATTAGAAATCGATACAGGAGTTCCTTTTGTCTGAAGTTTTCATGATGTTGTGACTTCCTCTCTGTTTGCATTTAATGTAATTTAATTTTTTAAATGACATCTATAGTTTTTTTGGTAAAATAATGGAATCATTTGGTGAGTAGATTTCTTTTGAGCTACCAGTCAAATTGGTTGGTGAGTAGAAAATTAGATTTTGGTCACTGGGCTTGTGACATCAAACCACATACAGCAAAATCCGTTTCAAGGTTTTTGCTACCAAAAATGCTCTGCCGACTGTTTTCTAGTATTTCTATTTATGAGATGCTCCAGCTAGCGGTAGCTCACAAAACATCTGCTCCATTGATCTACAAACATTTTTACAGCTTTTAGTTAGTTGAACTCGATGTTCAAGACAATTTCCAAAGGGGATATTAAAATAGTTTTTCATATTTTTTTTTAAAGAAAGTAAAAGCAGGGAGGAAAAAATTGATTAAAATCGAAAATCAAATTTGGAAAAAAAATCTGAGATTTTATGTTTTTGGCCATATTGCCCTTCTCTACTATTATTGTAAACTAAAATTTCTGCATGTACACCTTAACATCGCTGGCTATTCACCATTGACTGGGATCTAAATTCAAAACAAAAATACGAAACATGCAGAAAATTTTGATTTTTTTGTTTTAATTTGAAATGGTTTATTTCAAGCAATCAAAGCAAGAATTATACCCAAAACAATACAATCAGCATTCAAACATTCATACAAAGACGTATCAAACTTAGGATAAAAATCAAGAACCATCTTAACATGACATCTGGTTTTAAATCATTATGTAAAAAAGTCATTGCAGGACATTGAGATCATCACTTACTAAATCCTTACATAACATCCTATTAATGATAAATAAATACAAAACATCAGAATCTGTCTATTTTATTGACTGGACGCACTATCCAAAAATCAGTAATTTAGAATTGTATTTGTACATTTATACTCTTCTCAGGTAGTGTTTTGTGTTGTGTCATGTTGTAAAGTTTTGCTGTCGTTGCATTGCTGCATTAATGTAATAACACTACTTAAAGATAATAATGCCGTTGTTCAGTTTAGTCACAATACTTGCACATGCTCCACTGTAACCAGGCGTCTTCAACCCTGTTCTTTGTGAGCTACTGCCCTGCTAGATTTGCAGCTAACCCAGCTGCAGTTGAGTGACCCAGTCTCTGATTGACTGAACACACCTGATCCAGGTGACCAGTAATTACTGAGGCAGGGGAAATGCAAAACAAGCTAGAAGCCCCTGGCTGCGGTGTGCAGAGGCATGCCTCAACGTGAGCGGAGTTGAACGCGTTGAGGCACGCACACTTTATGTGATTTTTCGTAACAGATATCGTTGGCATTAAAAATACTAAGTGTCTCAGCTTTGTGAAGCTGATCTGGTTTCTTTTGTCAGTAATGATCTGCTGTTTAGGAGAAGATTCCCTCAGTTGTCAGGTGCAGATTGGTTGTGGAGCCGGGTCTAGATGGAGTTGTTTTCTTGCAGACTCTTAAGTTCTCTTTTCGCATTATCAGTTAAAGTGAAGTGGTTCCAGCGTCTTCTTTTTCCATTGTCACTCATTTCTGTACGTTTTTGTTTCGTCTCTTCTAGTGTTATTGTTGGACCTAGCGCTTTATTCCATTCATGCGCTGCGTGGCCAGTTTATGGTCATAAACTGGTTCCCAGGAAAAAGACATCTTTTGTCATTCGCTTTAAAGATCCAACCGATCGGTCATCGCATCAGTCGTATCCACAATCACGCGTTTGGTTGGTATTAATCTTTGTGGATTTGCCTGCAACCGTCTGTGATGAACATCTGAGTGACATTTATACTTTTAAACAATGCGATTGTCTCTAGGGTTTATTTACCATGAATGTTCTGCTCATTCACTTGCTGTATCTGTGAACGTGTTGAGGAAGAGGAGGGTGGTGTGTTCGTCCACTCGTCAGAAGCGCGGAATACAGAGGCGGAAAAAAAGAAGCAAATTGTATTCTCTAGTCTAGTGCAAAATATGAGAAATATTTTTATAAGACGAGCCATTTCATTCACTACCGACACATCACAGTTTAGTTCAGTCTGCCTTTCTTGTTCCTGTAGCCATAAATAAAAACGGCTATGTTTTTTTCCAATAAAAAAAGCAGGAGTCTATGTATCCTAAAATCAAAATAACTTGTCATTTCCTGATTAAAAGAAAAATGTACATGACCATCCTTAATTTATTCATCTCAGGAGACACTCCCAAATCTGATAGGTGGTAATATTGCATGTGGAAACTAATAAAATGCGAAGAAAAATACTTCAACACTTTTGAAAGTTGTTTAGTGGGAAGAATCACATAACACTGGGCGGAGCGCAACGTGTTTAACCCCGCCCACGTTAAGCCACGCCTCGGTTTGCTCACTGCAACCAGGCGTGGTTAAAGGCAGTAGCTCATGGGGAATAGAGTTGGGGACCACTGCGTCTGTAATGTGACATAGCCTCTAAATATTGAGATATTATTCATTGGTCAAATTTGGCTGGTATTGCAAGCATCAATTTTTGGAAAATGAGTTCCCTATTGACTGTACAAGATGAGAGTATAAATGCCATGACTCATATTTTTCCTTCTGGGCACCACTGCAAAACAATCACCCAAAATTGACATTACAATTTTGTATTATTTTACACAACTTTAAAACCAATACAAACTGCAAATTGTAGAACAGCATGCAAAAAATGGTTAGCATTAGCACGATTTGCAATGTTCCTTTATAGACCTTTTTTGATTGAGGAAAAACAATATTTTGAAAGTAAGAAAATGTATTTTCTTGGAATATCGGAGCTTCGAGTTTAACAGGGGTAAACAGTAAAACAGCAACTGCAATAAAGTTGTAGTCTGTTTATATATTTATATATACACACATATACATATACATATTAGGGCTGGCCTTTATGGCCTATAAATAAAATCTCAGATTTTATTGTTTTAATACGATTTCCGATTTCCCCCCCCCCCCCCCCCCACTTAAGGAAAGCAAGAGTACAAACGGCAGACAACTTAAAGCAAATTTAGCTTTTATTTATATAACTAATGAACTAACTAGACGTTGTAGAATATGTATGTGTGTCGGGGCGCTGCGTGTGTAAGAGGACTGAGCGCTGAGCCTTTGACTGCATGGGCTTTAGGCAAATGTTGCAGCGTGGTATCTCTTCCTCCACGTCTGTGGCAGCAAACCCATACCAGTTCCAAACAACAGAGGATTTTAATCCTTTCTTGGGAACAAACTTCCCACTCTCACCGGTAACCATGTTGTCGCTTGCTGTTTTGTGTGTGCTATGATGTTGTTGTTTGTCGCTTGCCATACCGCTGTGTGAAACTAACGCTACGGAAGCTCTGGGGAGCCAAAAATGCACCATTGCACAAAAACTCGATTTAGTTATTTTTTAAATCGCCCGTAACAAAAAATTGGAATTAATTCATTCAATCGATTTTTCGCCCAGGCCTAATATATATATATATATATATGACTTCATTCACACTAGAATAAAGTGTACTACAGTTCATTTCAAAAGTGAAGTGGTCCACATCTTTGGGACTGGAACCTTCACACTTTAGGAAACTGTTTGAGAATGACTGAAATGTCTTGTTGAGCAAACTTAGGACCAAAGGTGTATGTGGACCCTAAGAACAAGGCTATTGTAAACCATATAAATAAGAAATGTATGTAAGACTGCAAATACTCACAAATAAATTTGAAACTTTTCTTTAATTCTGCATCTTAGTTTTATCCTGTATCTAAGCTGTTGTTGTTTGGTTTAATTAAAAAAAATTCTCGTGTGAGTTTCACTTATATGTGAACTAATTAGTGGAGCCAGTCAGTGTGATCCTTTGTGCGATGGTGATCTCCAGAGAGAACAGGGTTGAACTCTTTCCCAGGTGCAGCAAAATGGCGTGCATGTGTGAATTTCTCCCATATTCCTGCACTCACAGTCTAGATCTAATGGGCTCTGACACATTAGTAATAAGGTAAGAATGCACACTTTGTGAGTGTGTATGTGTTACAACAGCAGCTGTGAAGCACTTATGCTCCTAGTAGCAGGCTAGTGTTGAAGGGCAGCTTCTCTGAATTCTAAACCTTAACTTTTGTGTGTAAATTTATTGGATTTTTCATGTTGCATTGTGAACTGTAAGATGAAAAAAACTTCCTGTCTGATCTTTTGTTCATAATATAGTTCCCACTCTTCGCCCCAAAACGTGGCTTTTCATGGTAAAACCATACACTTTCTACGTTTCAACTTGAGAATCCCTCCATTAGAGTCCTAGTGGGAACCTTTCACTTATGTTTGAGTGCAGGAGCGTTTGGCCAGTGCTTGTAGTTTCCCAAACACCTGCTTTGACCCAGAAGTCAAATCGTTCAGTATCTATAAAGACATTTAAAGATAAACGTGAGTTTAGAAATGGGGCATAGAATAAACAATTGCTTTTTGATCTGACCACACCTTCTACCCCTTTGCAAGTTAAATATTCTTTGATTCTGCCTTCAGGTTTAGTCTCAAGAAAATATTGTCACGTATCGCATAGTATTACATAATTTATTAATCTGATGCTGTTGTACATTCTAACCTTTAATGAACAAATGATATGCTTGATGACCACCATTGAAGTCAGCAGAAGAAATAAAATTTTGTTCTGGTTGTGGTTAAAATTTCTCTTGGAAACATCGTGTCCTATGCAGAGAATTCTTTTTCTGTGTTTGTGTTTGGATTTTATTTTATTTACGGCATTTATATAAACCAGGTTCTTTATTATAAAATAGTAAGCAACATAAAAAGCCAACATTTTTTATCAAACATGCTTTAGATTATTAGTGGTATAATAGCGTATATCTTAAAGTCTACTATCTGCTGAATCACTAACGTTAAATCCTTGCTATGTTCAGTAAATATATGTTCAGGGTTTAAACCTTCTTAAGGTGTTTAACTCTTTACACTCCTGATGCTGTGTGCGTTCCACATGATACATAATTAGGTGATAGCAGGTTTGAAATCTGGAAATGAGTATAATTCAGGATTGGAAACAAGTCAAGTCATGATATGATGAATTTACTGCGAATTACACTAAGAAAAATGTGTAGCTGCCAAAAGAAAGAACAAAGCCACATGTAGAGCCAGTTTTTTTTTTTTTTTTGGTTACGTTTTCAAGTAAGCTTTCTGGTTTGTCAATGTCATTAAAAAACAAAATTGGTTTGTCGAAATGTAGAATAAAAAGATACTGAACTTGTGCCTGATTTTCATCATATAAACACTAATATTGTTTTATTTTTTTACTTTGCCATAGTGAACCTTAGGTTTATATATGTTTGAGATTGTAAAATAAAATTTCAACGCTTGCATCTGCTGGTATTTCCAACTGTTGCATTTATGCAGTATAACATGAAGTTTACCAAATGGGATTTTTCTTCACTTCTTTAAACTTGCTTGTTATTTGTTGCATTATGTTATGGCTCTCCTTAGTTGACTGAAGGACTCTCACTAGGGACTTTATCAGTCAAATTTGTCATCTGGATTTTGCTAGTTTTTTTAAATACATTTTTTCTATTTATCTCAGTGAATTTTTTTTCATGAGCTTTGCTTGTTGAGATCTCAAATGACCCCAAAGATTTCTGAAAAGTTTTACAATTGTGTTAAATAATGTAAAATGCATTTTTTGATTTCATTTTCTCTTTTTTTCCACAGCTCCACCTCCTAGCAGATTCAACAGGAGAGTGTCAGGTAAGAAAACGACTGTTTGTGTATGAATGTGTGTGCTTTGTAAATGAATGTGTGTTTGTGTTTGAGTGTAATCCTCACAGAGATCAACATTGCTTACATCAATGGTTCAACTGCATCTTTTTTTTCTCATTTCTATGAGTCATGTATTTTGTTGGTATTTTGGACTAGATGTTGTATTTTTGGCAATGCTAATTAATGTTAAAACTGTTCCAGTGCTGAGCGCCTTGGCTAAGCTGCATTTTGCCTACATTGGTGTCTGTTTGACAGACAGCGATCTTCCTTTCTCACGCTCTGTTGTACCAGTGTAATGTTTACACACGTTTGATCGAATGTCGTCAGCCGTCACACTGCACTGCACTTTGATTAGGCTCTGGGCGCGCCAACAGATGTTTATCTTTTCTGACGTCCTGTTGTGAATGTTATGCTTGCGTTCTGCAGTGCAGCCTCATTAGAATTTGTCAGACCTAACAACTTTTTTATTGTTTTGCAAATATCAAATGTATTTTTTTTTTTTAGATTTGGTGAACACAGTGACCCATTTCTTCTTTTCAGCATTTGTGCTGAAGTTGCAAAACAGTTTATTTTTTCTATGTTTATTTTTTTATACTAGTAATGGACTTATTTAGTTTCATCACTAGCATTTCGTTGAAGTTACTCGTTTCTTTTCTTTTCAGAAGATTCTTTTCACTTTTAGGTTCAGTGATGTGTTGTCCAGTAGATCATAATGATCTGAAAATGTGTCATTCCCTGGTCTTTCTGGTAATCCAAATTGAAAACATACTCCTAAAAGTAATTATTTTTATTTATGTATTACACAATGCATAAACAGGAAGTATGTTTCCGCTGTAGTCTTTGATGTCAGTTTGTTTCCCTTTTCCGTGTCAATAAAAAAAAGACAGCTACTGTCTTTTTTTTGCAGATTTTTTTCAGTGTCATTTATTTTTAATCCTTTTTTTTAACAGTGCACTGTGTTCTGCGTCCTGATTGACTGTTAATCATGTCAATCAACCCCCTCTGTGCTTCGTCTCCTGCACAGACCGGGTCCATTCAGCTGCCAAATCTACATAAATATTTGATCGCGAGCAGATCTGTGTTTTCATTCTGTAATTCTGCACCTATTTTTCTATGAAGGTTTGAACTTTAAGAGTTTAAACAAGAGAGAAAAGTGTAAAAATGTCTGTCAAAGCACAGTTAAAAGGTGAAAGCTCTCTGCAAGATTGCAGTCTTATTCCACACAATCAGAGAAATGTAAGGTTGCTCAGATGACCTGTTTTTAGATGGTTATCCTAGAAAGAACAATGAAAATGACATTCTTCTTGGTTCAAGGAGGGAGGCACGAGCTAATCTTAAATAATGAAGTGTACCATATTCTGCACATTTGTAGAGATCCCAATTCTTCTGTCATTTTTAGGAACTAGCTTTGCGGAATGATAACATGTTGGCACTAAAACAACTGCAATTGTTTTATTGTCATCTTGTACACTTTGATTGTGCCCTGCTGGCTTCGTCAGACCCCAGCTTTTATCTACAGAGTGACTGAGTCCACACCCAGCAGCGTCAGCTTTTCGATGAGCTGCTGTAGTGAGATTAGGTTAAATGTCAAACTTGAGCTGATTAGCAGAGTCCTTAAATTCTTGCTTTTCGTACACTCCGGTGAGTTGAAGCACAGTGAAGCGAGCTGCCTATGAAGACCAGTTTGTTCTAAATGGTTGGTTTGACTTGATTTTAGGCATATCAAGCCAGGCAAAGTACTTAAAAAAACTTTTTGGATGTCCATAGATTCATAGTAATTTGTATTGTCATTCATAACCTGCAGTCTGTACATTTCAATTCAAAGATGTGCCTGATTGTGTTATTGTGGCCTTTTTAAACCGATACACGCTCTGGCTTAGTTCAGGCAGATGTTTGTTGCATCTACAAGAACAACCCTCAGCACTTCTGCAAAATCCTTCAACTTTATGTGGTCTGTGGTTTAGGAGCTTTTCAAAATTTGATGTTGGAGAAAAAAAACTATCTTGCCCTTTATTTTTAGAGTCAACAAGATGCTTTTATGATGGATGGCAGTACCAGCTTTTCTGGTTGACAGAGGTCTTTTTTCAGTAAATTCTGCAAGAAAGTCTTTGACCTTGCAGAGCTTTTTTATCACTTTAGAAAAATGAAAGTTATGTAAGTGTTAAACATTTGATATTCAAGAAAGTTCAACCTTTCTTGTTAAAATGGATATCTGTCAGTTATAAAAGTCATATCAGTTATAATGTATTTGTTAACTAACTAATTCATATGAGTCTGTTGTATTTGGTTCCATTTTGTCAGAATAGGAAGTTTATTATATGCAGAGATTGTATAGTAAAAAAGTAGCTTCAATATTTGTTGTGGATTAAAAAATGGCATTTCTGTTTGTCATCAAAAAGTAGGCAGCGACTGTTTCAGTCACAGGCGGCAAATTTTCTCCGGGTGCCGGCTACTTTTGAGGCTCCTAAATATGTGCTAATAAAAGATTGTAGTAAAATCTTTTCTCATATTTCCCAGCTGCTTTTGAATCTCCTCGCACAGAGTTGTGCAAGCTAAATTGTGCAAAAATGTTCTAGAGAAAGCAAAGCTTTTTCACTTTTAATCAGGTGTGTAGATTCTCATTCATCCAGATAGCCAGGTGAAGCATCTTCATCTGAGTGCCACAGCAGAAAGCAAGTGGAGCAATCCTCTGAGCTCTGTGTGTGTTGTGTTACCATGGTGAGGCAAATGCCTAATTAGCATTTTCTTTCATCCTAAATGTAATTTTAAGGATATAGGGCTTCACAATTTTAGAAATGGTTCAGATCCACATGGACATGTGTACATTTATGGACGATGTAAAAATAGTAAACTTTATGTCAGTGTGTGTTGGATGAAAATAAAAATGCTACTGTGAAAAAAGGAAATAGTAAGTGAAATAAAAAAACATCATCTTTACTAAAGTAAGACTGTAAATTATGACTGTTTTTGAGCAAATTAAACCTAAAAGAACACATTATTGAGTAAATAAACTAACATCTGAGTCTTCATAATCTATAAAACCTTTAAACTCTGAGTCTGATTTTTAGTACTTGACAGGTTACTCTGTATAAATGGTTGGTATGTCCTAAAAACAACAAACAAAAACACACACATTACTTGGATTCTTTTGTATGACCTTGGAGCTTCAGTGTTTTCAGGCGACTGAGAGTTTGAGCATGCCAACTGAGTTTGTATTCAACTTCAGCTTGCAGATTCTATAAAGTGTGTTGCGTCTTTGTGTTAGTGTGTGCAGAGGCGTTCAACCCAGATGATGATGACGAGGACACTGAACCTAGAGTGGTCCACCCAAAAACAGACGAACAGCGCTGCAGACTGCAAGAAGCCTGCCGAGACATCTTACTCTTTAAAACACTAGACCAGGTGAACTGATCTATTTAACACACTGAGACGCCAACAATGAGGGCATGTCCTTTATTATGGTGCCTATATGCAGAGTTTTAGATGCATTATTTGCTGCTTGTCTGTTTTTTTCTTCCGGTTTAAGTCTGATCTCTCTCCATTTCCACAAACAGGAGCAATTCTCACAGGTGCTGGATGCCATGTTTGAGTTAAAGGTTCAACCCCAAGAGCACGTCATCGATCAGGGACATGATGGAGACAACTTCTATGTCATAGAGAGGTAAGACAGAGGCAGTCAGCTGCATTTTGGGGATTACACCCAACAAGTTTCCCAAATTATCAGAATTATTTTGGTTTAATCATTAGCCTTACAATCATTTTTCTTTCTTTAGTTTTTGGCAGCTCGGATTAAAAGAGCACTAAAGTTTTCTTTAAAGGGTCTTCAGTGTGCTTTAAAAGGAAATCCCATATTTGTTGCGCTGCACCTGAACAAACAAAGCACTTTGTGAAACATCGTCCTTTGAATTTACATTATCTATCAACAGGACAGAAGTAGCTCGCAAATCAATAGCTGGAAAGATGAAAAAGAAAAGAATTGACGCACAGCCATTATCCATAATCCAGACTTCATTATGTTAAGAAGTTTTGAAACCTTATGGAAACCTAAAAAAAATATGATAAAATGAATCATTTCTGCAAAGTTCTAGCTGTAATACAAAGCAGCAAGCTGTCATCTTCCGGGCCCACTTTCAAACACTATCCTTCTGCTTACACACGGCATGCTTCCGCTCCTTAAATGACACGTTTGTCGACCTTTAAAATGTCCGGCTGATAGCATACAATCCAAGGTTTTTCCGTGGTCTGTACAAAGTCTCAGAGGGAGTGAATGTCAGGAGCAGGGTGGGATGGGAAGACTGGCACACAGAGGGGAGAAAGAAATGTCCAAAAGAGAAAAGCAGGAAGGAAGGCTCAATGCTGAAACGCATTGTTGAGTTTTTCTTTTTATTAAGGCACTAAGCTATATTTAAACATTTCATATTCCCCAGTTTATCATTTTATTCAGCAGATTTTGTTTAGTCTGCTAGCAGTGTTTTTTAACTGGCGTGTTTGGTTTTGTTAGTGATGAGCACAGTTCTTAAGGGGAACGTTCCTGCTCCGAATCTGCAAAAATGAATCTTTCACTGACGTCAGAGAAAAAACAAAGCAGCATCGTTTCAAACTAAAAATTATTACCATAATTGTCATTTGAATCATAAAGTCGTGTTCTAATTTTTGACTTTTTACATGTATTTGTCCTTCACGTGAAGTGTTGCCCAGCTGTCCCAGCATCTTGTTTACTCTACACTCTAGTGATGGGTCATGCTCGTAAGCAGCAATTCTTAGAATCGTCTTGTAGGGAGTCGACAGAGGCAACTCTCAAATGATGGGATCTGAGGTCCTGCGGTGTGATTTGAGCGTGGGGGCGCGGCGTCATGGTCCTGCAGTATGGAAAGCGCAATTTCGAGCGGCGCTCGATGTCTGAACATTGGTGAGGTCGCTGCGTTGCATCAACGAATCAGAGACTCAGCTAAAGGCACATGACACATTCACTGACGTCAGTCTCGGGAGGCTGACTGGCGGCCAGAAAGAGAGCCGCGGCGGCAATCAGGCGGCCCGAGCTGATTAACCTGACCTAATAATTAATTAATTATTAGGTCAGGTTAATTTAGGTTAATTTGGGCTTCTGTGGTGTCATTTAGGTGAATGCTTTGGATAACAGTAATCAAATCAAATCAAATATCTATGCATGCAGACTGTTTCTAAAAACATTTATGAAACGTAACCCTTTCTTTGGAGCGCGTGAGTTCTGGTCCAGTCAAGTCCTGAATATTCACCTCTATGAAATAATCCAGAGCCAGCTGTTGGTGGTGTTATAACAAAGTGGAAGAGATTGAGAGGAACAGAAACTTGGTCACAAAGTGGTTAGCCATCTAAACTGACAGAGCTGGTCAGCGGATACTCAAGAACGTAGAGAGGTCGCCATGTTTCTACAGTCCGTGACCACAGACCTCCAGACACCATGTGTCCTTCAAAGTAGATTAAGAGCAGCAAAGAGCACTTCATATAATGGGTTTCCATGTCTGAGCTTTTAAGCCAAACATCACCAAGTGGAATGCAAATCATCAGATTTACTAGTGTAAAACAAGCCGCCACAAGATACTAGAGCATTGGTGACGCTCTCCCTGGAGTCAGGAATCGCAGTCTTCCATCTGTTAATCTGATAGACGAGCCTGGGTTGCTAAACAGGTTTGGAAACGACTTTTGTTTGACTGCAGTTCCCCATTTGGAGAGTTTGGTGGAGAAAGGATTATGGTATGGGACTGCTTCTCAGAAGGAGGGGTTTGTCTCTTAGTTCAGTGTTTTACAACCAGTGTGCCACGGCACTAGTGTGCCGTGGGGGATGGTCGAGTGTGCCGTGGGAGATGGTCAAGTGTGCTGTGGGAAATTGCCCTCATTCACTGATCTAAAAACATTTTCCATCTTCAGGAAATCAGCTCTTTGTTCATCCAAACAGGCCCTGATAAAACCCTGAGTAGTTAGGAATATAAAAGATCTTAAAATTACTTTTTCTTTGTGTTTATTTAATTCTATTAAAGACATTTTGATAAGAATGACGGTACCAAGATTCAGCTGCAGCTATAAGTGTGTAAGGAAAAGTCCCGCCCCTTTAACTGTCTCTGCCAATCATTCTTGAAGGCTTAATCACATGTCATCAGTCTGACCAATCAGAAGTGCTTAAAGTCTTCACTTCCTTGTTCTTAATTCTGCTGATAAAGTCGCTCAGTTCTAACATAAATACCAGCTAAAGCTCGTCTTTAGCGGTGTAGCTTTCCACAGAGTCCGGTGTCAGACCGTGGAACAAGTGAACAACACAATGCAGCTCAGAGACGCGAGTCTTTGTGCCTTTTTTCGGCAGTTATCACACTACATCTCCCATGATGCATTGGCTTTAAGGGACAGCGCACAATGAGTCGTCCTTGTGAAAAGTCTTGAAACCACAACAAACAGTTTCTAAATTTTTCTAATTTCACTTTTATTTCATCTCTTAGAAAAAAACAGCCGCAACTTCCTGCTTTTTCTGCCACAGTTATCAGAAAAATCCACGTGAGATTGCGGGGGTGGCTGTCGATCAATACAGACCATGAATTTCTGCTTTGTTTTTTTTTTGGGATGCTGGTGTGCCGCGGGATTTTTGTCAAGGTTAAAGTGTGCCGGGGCTTAAAAAAGGTTGAAAAACACTGCCTTAGTTCATACCTAAATAAATGGAATTCTGTACCAATTTCTTTTACCCAAAATAATTCGGATAAATGGTTGCTCTTTTTCAATCTAAAATTAGAACATGTAAGATTTAAATGGCTTATACTAATATAGCGCCTTTCTACATACAAGGTCCAAAGCACTTTACAGTCACGGTCGCATTCACCCAGTCACACACAAATTACAAATTTACACACTGGTGGCAGGACTGGTGATAAACACGCAATGTGTTTATCATGGGCAAGGTGGGGTTCAGCGTCAAGGACGCAACGACTCATGGGCATGCAAGGCGGGAATCGAACCTGCAATCTTACGTTCATGGGTCGACCGCCCTATCGCTGCACCCAGGCCGCAGTTACAAATTAGATAATAAAACTCACCCAGGAAAATACATTTTTACTTTGAGTTATAGTTGTGTTTTTATTGTCATAGTTGCTAGAGGCTTATAAGCTTCTTTTCATATAAAATCACGTAAAATTATATTATGAAATATTTTCTACAAACCAGTTTCTCACTTGTTTTTTAATAAGCATTGCAGAACAACAAACGCAAAAAATATCCCAACTTTAACTGGCTGACGGCACTAACTTGAAAGTGATTGCTGTCTCTATACTCATGGTAATCCAGTCAAAGTAAGATAATACTCTGCCAGCAACAAGTTTGAGTCATTTGATGCAGCCAATCAGAGAACAGGCCATCCAACAAAACGACTGGTTAATCCCGCTAAGCATTATCAATGCAAATGACCTTCTCCATGTGTAATCCCCACACACGGAAAAAGAGGTAGAGGGGACGGAGATGCTCATCTTAGTCTATAGTTGAGGAACACATTCTCTATTTTGATGGGTTTCTCTCAATATGAACCACTCAGATATGACTTTTTCTTTGTGAGGTGGGCCAATTCCAAGAGAATGAAGTGAAGGCCAGGCTAGTTTTAATTGACGACCAAACTTGTACTCCTTTATTTAAAAAACAAGACCCAGAGATGTTTGTCAAATGACCCCCTTTCACTGGAAGACTCACTCTGAGGAAATTAATGGTTTTGGTGTTTTTAGCACCTTGTGACATGTTTCTGATGATGGAGGAAATGTAAAGAAGATTGAGCTTTAAATTGAATTTCTGAGTATTTCTTTATTCACATCATTGTGAATCCAGAGCAGACGAAAATTTGCTGTTTGAAAAAGAGCTTATTTGTTATGTAGAATTATACTGGGCGGACCATAAGCTCCCTGCTCCGCTTAAACAGAGAGCTCTCAGCAATGGGGAGGGGAATGGCCGGCGGGATTGCTCCACGCCAACAGTCCTGCCCTTCAACTCGGAGACTAATTTCTGCTGCTCTGCAGAAAATATGACCTAGAAAACAACACAGGTTGGGTTTTTTTTTTACCCTTGGCTAAAAACTGCATGTTTGTAATTAAAAGACTATGGGGAACACCTTGAAAATAGATCAAAAGACGATCAGAGCGGGTGTTTTAAATCTTTCCTAAACAAATGATAAAATGATTTGAGTTCAATGATTGAATGGTTTGTTTTTTTCTCTCTTTCTTTTTCTGCTTTTCAGGGGTATTTATGACATTGTGGTATCGGGAACATGCGTGGGTCAGTACAACAATAAGGGCAGCTTTGGAGAACTGGCACTCATGTACAACACACCGCGTGCTGCCACCATCATCGCCACTCAGGAGGGAGCACTATGGGGTCTGGTAAGAGCGCAAAAAATGTCAAACACACTAAGCTAGGAACGCGTGTCTGCTAATGGAGTATTGTGGGATTTGATTTGCACTACCTGTTCATTATATATTTGTGAGAAAATCTCATTTACCTGAAAAGCTCCATTCATTCATTTTTTTACATCCGTTTCTTTTGTTGATTTCAAGAGTGGATTCAATGTGTTTTATTAAGCAAGCAGAGTACTGTAAGCTGTGCAAATCAGACATGTTAAGAATGGAGCCCTGCAGTCTATGAATGAAGCACCACAGTTAATGCTGCTGCAGCGCCTCTCAGAGGTAGAGCTGGGGACAACAGCTCTCAGGCATTCAGGCATTTGGCCCGTTTTCTTTCTCTGTCTCATTTGTCTATATATTTTTTTCCGTTTCTAGGACCGTGCTACATTTCGTAGACTTATTGTTAAGAACAACGCCAAGAAAAGAAGGATGTACGAGACGTTCATCGAGTCTGTGCCCTTACTCAAAACACTGGAGGTATGTTTGGGGGGTCTCCAGTTGAGATGTCACCATTCGTTTGTCAGTTTCCGAAACTAAGCAATTTAACTCCAAGCTATTTAAATTATTACATCTAAATCTGAAGCTAATAGTTTTCTGTGGTTATTAATGATTCCATTTTTTAAATGATCTATTTCTGCTTTCGTCCAAGCACATCCGGTTTTGTTTTTTTAAATAAAGCTTTGCAAATGTACTTAATGCAACAGTTGACCCTACATATCAATACTGTATTATCTATGTCAAATGGTCACATTAATTGCGATTAATTAAACAAATTATCATGTTATTCTTTTTTGTTTCACTTTAAGCAAATTTTTATTCAAAATTATTTTGTGTAGTCAAGTTTTTTAAATAGCTGGGTAAAGCGTTCCTAATGTTTCTTTGATCTGTTAAATTAGAGCAAGTCTGTTATAATAACTTCATAAATCCACTTTTTAAATTGTGTTTTGTATCTTTAACTGTGCCACAATGTCACTAATTAAAAAAACTCAAAATGAGGCTTTCACAGTAATATTTAGGTTAGATTAAAATAGATTAGATTAATTATTTACAGCAAATGATTAATTCATTCCTTGTACAAAAAAATTAATCACAGGACAGAATTGATATTTCCATTTATTTACACTATCAGGCTAAAGTTTAGACACAATTCTCCAATCAAATAAATCTAAACTTTTGAGTCTCACCCTATTTTCAAATGACCTTTTTGTTTTTACAGAGCATCTTCTCCATGTCTTTGCTTCATCACTGAACATACTCTGAAAACAAATTTACTTTAAACTAATAAAAGTATCAGAAAAACTTGTTTTTCACGTCCATTTGTTTCATATCTCTTTACCTATTGAAATATCTCACTATACCAGCCAAAAATTGAATAGGAAAAGTTTAGACTGAAGTCCAAACACAGGGTGTCTGCTTAGTATTTATGTAATTCCTCAGCATTCTTTAGTTTTAATGCACACGCTAAGACCGTCTTCCATGTTTTTGTGTACGTTTACGTATGAATGTAATTGTGGGGTTTCAAGCTTGAAGGGGTTTCTCACATTTCCATTAGTTAGACCTTTACAAGTAAATAAAAATGCTGCTAGCATCATGCTAATATGTTAGCAACATCGTACTAAAACCGCAGCAGCTGGCTTACTTACTAAAGACTTAAAGAGCCCTAAACCTAAATTTTAACTGTCCAAGAACTCAGAATTGTCTGTAGCACATTTATTAAGGTGTCTTGATACAGATTTCAATGGCAACATGTCAGACAGGAGTAGAAAGAAAAAAATTGAACGAGGAGGAACTTTATTACCATTGCAAATTACATTGCAAATTTGCAAACATACAATTTTATACAATTTTATGGCAACAAATTAATATTGATGAGGTATTGTAATTCAGCTCTGCTTGAATCTTAGATATGAAATGATTAGGTGGATGAAGGAGTTGTTCTATGATATTAATGCTGTGAATATAGAATACACTCATAAATTCAATATATTCAATTTAATTTTATTTGCATAGCCCAAAATCCCACCAACAGTCGTCTTTGGGGGCTTCGTACCGGTAATTGTGAAGTAAACATAAAATCAAAAGGATCCTGAATAGAATTCAACAGGAAAATTCTAAACTGAACTAACCAAACAGACTAAACTTAACTGGGCATCCCTGCCCTTAGACCCTCCTTCGCTGTAAGGAAAATTCCAAATAAAAATTTGGATTTCGGGGGGAAGAAGAAACCTCAGGGGTGTTCACATGAAGGAGGGATCCTCCCCCAGAACTCTTAGAGAATAATTAACTTATCTAACACTACAACTACATGTTTAAATAATCCAGCAGATGAGCTTCATCCAGATGGATTTGGGGGGACGGCTGGGGGCGCGAGACAAGTCAGAGGCAGGATCCACAGCCAGGTGTAGGAGCAGTAGTAGGGACGAGGTACACGGCCCGGTACAGGAGCACGGACGAGCAAACTGGAATCTGGAAGTGGGACAGTACATGAATCGCACTGCACCAAACAGGGGCATGGAGATCTAGATGATAAATAAATGATCAAAAAAAGAGGAGTGAAAGAGAGTAAAAGTAGATGAGGCTAGAGGACAGAACCCCAGTGCAGAATACTTTCCCCAGCTTCAAACTTCTAGCAGCCTACTAACAACTTTAAGTTTAATTTAAACAAATTAACAGTACGGTAAATATTCTCTGTATACTAGTCTGACAATAAGCCTCTCCAAAGAATGTTTTAAGTCTAACTTTGAATGTAGAAACTGTGTCTTACATGAGCTGGGAGCTTATTCCATAGAACAGGAGCTTGGTGGCTAAACGCTCTACCTCCAAATGAACTTTTACTAATTCTAGGAACCACAAGCACTCCTGCATTTTGTGAGTGAAGTGTTCTATTTGGATGGTAAGGCACTATGAGGTCTTTGATATAGGATGGGTCATACCATTTAAGGCCTTATAGCTGCAGGAGGATTTTGAACTTGATTCTAGAATGTATCTGTGCTTAAATCTGAGTTTATATGAGGAAAGCGCTTGTGTTAGAGAAAAAAACACATTGTGAAATTGTGTACTTTCTGCTTTTTTTATTTTTTATTCTTACCTTCCTGTTTCTGAACATTTCTTTGCTCAGCCAAATGAAAGGATGAAGATAGTGGATGTACTTGGAATGAAGCAGTTCTTAGATGGCGAGCGCATTATTGCACAGGTAAAAATGTTTTTTTTTCCATACATGCAGCTCGAACATATTCTGTTTCTGACCTCTCCGATCTTTCCTCAGGGAGAAAAGGCGGAGTGTTTTTACATTGTAGAATCTGGAGAGGTCAAAATCATGATGAAGAGTAAAGTAAGAGAATCATCTTTACCTTCTTTAATGTCTCTTTCCCACAGCTTTTTGTTTTACTGTTCAGCTTCTGACAGAATGTTTCATCCATGAATACTACACCACAAAAGCCAATCGAAATCCATTATCAGCCAGGATCTGTGTAGCACGTTAGAACAATGACATCCCACACACATTAAAATCCACCAGACTGTAGAAGTGTTCCTTGTTTTTTGCCTAGCAACAGCAGGATTCACCATTGTATGCTCAGCTGCTGAGTGCTTCTCATGGGGGAAGAGAAGGATGCACTGGCGGGCTTCAAGCCTTTAATTCTGTTCTGGGCTCTCTTCCCCGTTTGCAGACGAAGGCAGACCACGCAGACAATGCAGAGGTGGAGATAACACGCTGTAGCAGAGGTCAGTACTTCGGGGAACTGGCTTTGGTCACTAACAAGCCCCGGGCCGCCTCCGCCTACGCTGTGGGAGATGTCAAGTGTTTGGGTAAGACCACATACACGGAACACACGTGGTAAACAAAAAGGCTGTTGTTATTTACACGTATTTACATGCAACCAGCACAAACAGTGGTGGAAATTCATGATGGCCACATGTGCAGCCAAGATATGCACACTGCTGCTTTTACCACACGTATTTTAAGTGCAGCCAAGGCTGGATTTTGTTGTTGGCCGCAAGTACTTATATTTAAATTTAAAGTCAGACCAATTACTCGTCACCTAGGTGTGTGAAATGTGTTCTCTGCATTTGATCCATCCCCTGGAGGAACGGTGAGCTGCACAAACAGCTGCACTCAGGAACTATTTGGTGGTTTAAGCCTAACCACAACCGTAATCCTAACCTTGACCCTTCCTCTGGGTCCAGCACTGGCTGCACGTCTTTGGAAAATTACCTGTGCATAGACGCTTTCAAACAGAACAGGATAGACTGGATTTACCCAGAAATCACCCAGAAACTGAAACGTAACATCTAAAGATTATTATGGACATTACAAGCAAACTTATTTCAAATTCCAATCAAAGGTTCTTGTGCAAATGGAAAGTATCTCCCAAATGCTACCACCTTCATTGAACATGATTGCTTAACAGTGAACTCTTAAAGACCCACTCCCATCATCTTTTGATCCATTTAAAACTGTTCTCTGTGGTCTTTGAATTATGATTGTCGTTTTTAGACCAAATCAGAAAATCTGTGTTGTTTTCTAGGACAAAGTTTCCACAGAGCGGCAGATGTTCATTAGAAATATCCCCCTAAATTGTGGGGCATCACCCACATGTTTACACCATTGACTGTATAAGAGAGCTGGACTGAGTGACTGGCGTTCCAAACAGGAAGAAACCAAAACTTCTATAGAGAACTAAACAGCTGTTGCTCAGTCAGTCTATTGGTCAGAATATCCATTCTCTGAATGGTGAAGCTCATTGAGACAACTAAGGTGTAATATTGGGTTTTATAAATTAAAAAATGAATTAATTTGCTCTGCTACCTTTTCTTAACACGTTCTTGCTAATCCTGTTTTTCTCTCTCCAAATATTATTTCTTAATGGCAAGTTATTCAAGTTATAAACTGGCCAATCAGAGGCCTGTGGTGCCCGCTGGCCCCCATCTCAAACTTTTAAAAGGTTTGACAGATTTTCCCAAACTTGCTTTTAGCTCACTCTTGATTGCCGTCAATAGTTGCCATAGAAACATTGACTCCTACCGAGTTGGACCCATCACTGCTTACTGACGTCCCCTGGCTTCAAATGACGGCGTCTGTATCGCAGAAAATTGGCAGTTGAATTGACTTCACTAGTTCATTCTGTTGGAATCAGAAGTAAACTATTTTCTCAGGGTGACGTCACAAACACACCCTCTGTCCGGTTCTCAGATACAGTCGATGGTTTACACGCTCTCCCACGGTCTTACAGCCCCTCACACCCCCAACCAACAAAAATGTTGAAGCTATCCAGCCGTAAAATTTTTAGCTAGATTCCAGCTCAGACAAAGAAAACAGAGACGTGCATGGATCATTTTGTCTGCAAGGGGATGCATCAGAATGGAGCGGAGTTTGTGGTCCACCCAGAGTATTTTCTATATAACGAATTTGCTCTTCTTCAAAATCCATTTTTCTCCATTCTTCTGCTCCTAAATAACAACAATTTAAATAAAGAAATACTCAGAAATGCAATTTTAAGCTTATTTTTATTAATATTTGTCCGCCATCCTCAAAAGAATGTTACAAGAACATGGTTAACACACCAAAAACGCGGTTTTCGTTTGAGTGGGTTTTTTAAGATAGAGAAGGAGCAAAGGTCCTGATGGGGCTCTATCATCATGTCCAAGCACCGAAAGTAACAAACATCTCCATTTATTACCCCCACCTTCACTGAATTACTGGAAGACATCTACCAAAAAAGATCATTGGCGCCCTCTGATTTCAAAATTAAATCCGGTATCCTCCACATTTGCTTTAACCTTCCTTTTTTGCTACACATTCATATGAACATGTAGAATTGTTTTCTACAGTTTTGATAGTTTTGGAAGTTTACAATTTTCCAGAAGTTATTTTAACGTGAACAGTGATTGAAAGGTGAGCGTTAACTATCAGGTATTTAAATCCCTGCAGGAGAACTAAAAGAAATCTGTCTTTGCAGTAATAGACGTTCAGGCTTTTGAGCGCCTCCTGGGTTCCTGTAAGGAGATCATGAAGAGGAACATCTCCCACTACGAAGAGCAGCTGGTGGCTCTGTTTGGCTCCAGCATGGACCTGAGAGACTGAGCCTCCAACACCACCGTCCGTGCCTTCTTTTACACACACACACAAACAAACACACATGCTCAAACAAGTCCTTCATTTAGCGGCTAAATGAGCCCAAAAGCTGTACACACAGATTCCCGTGTCATCTGCATACACACATCCCTGACGTTTTAAGACATGTTCGCTCGTTCACACATCTGTGGCGGGCACTGAGAGACGCACACTTCATTTAGTCTGCTCTCCCTTAAGCACATACCAGTTTATCAGATTCCTCAATAAGCTGATGGAGTTTTATGTTAGATAAACACACACACACACAACTAAAGGCCACACACCTTTTTTGAGCCAGCTTCAACCTCTCAGTATGTCTTTGCTACAACGGCCCTTATCCAGGCTAAGCAGTATAAGAAGAGAAAGTGTACAAGCACTCCATACATGCATTTAGCAAACACATCCTCATCCCTCATGTGTGCAAGCTTTTTACATCGACATGAGCTTCTGAGCAACTCTGTTGTTCCAAGCCTCAGCCAAGGACACATCCACATGCAGGCACACACAGGTAAAGGTACATTTGTGCACAAACACAGCCACATCTGCAAAAACTGACAAATTGTTGAGAAGCTCGACTTCTCTAAACAGAAAAAAAAAATGTTTGAAGAAAAAAGGAAAAATGCAAAAATAAAAAAAATAAAGATTAAAGGAAAACGTACGTTTCAGAAACATTTTATGATGATGAAAACAGATGCTTTGATAAAAATATTTAAATTAAAGTGTTTCCTCTTTGGGAGACCTGGGGTGCAGAAATTTGTGAGTTTGCTCCATTTCTTCCTACACTGTTGGTGATTGAACTCAGTTTTTGGTGGTGAGTATTACAGGACCACAGAGGAAGACGTAAAAACAATAACCCCACCTTTTCTGGGCCATTGTTCTTCTGTCATTGCCGCCACTCTTCATTGTATTGAATTAATTAATATTAATGTATTATTACTATATATTCCTTTAGTTTTGTTTTACTTTCACAAGTTCATGTTAAAATCCACCATTCATCTCTGACAAATGTAAAGATGGAAAAAAATCTAATAAAATGTTAGTGCTTAATTCATTGAATGAGTTGTCCTGGATTTAAAGAGTTTAAAAAAATAAAAGTGAACATTTGGTAAAAGTCTTGCCTCTTTGTTAAATTTCCTTTTCAGCTCAGGTTTTTTGTAAAGGATCAATGAACATATTTGGATATTTTGGTAAGTTGATGAAAGATTGATGCACAAAAAAAGGAAAAAATTACACTTTTCTATCTTTAAACCAAATATCTTTCATTTTTGTTTAAACATTTCATTGTGACTAAGAAATACTCCTATTTTGTGTGTATCCTTTCATTGTCTTTGCCAGAAGTTTCTCTCTGACTAGGCTGTGATTTTATTCATTAATGGTTTGAAGTAATTATTAATTTTAAAACTTGTGTATAAGATGCCTCTTATCTTCTGTTGTTTTTACCTAAAGTAACAGTTTGTGGGTGTAGCTGTGATGTACAAAAAAGGACAACTTTAATTTCGACATATTAAACAATGAATTGGGATGTGATTTGATTATTTTAGTTTCAGCAGTTTGAGTGTATTTACATTTTTTGTAATGAGTGCATTCTTTTGTATTAAGACTCGTCTAAAGAAGGTTGTGGAACGTTTTCTTTATACCAAAGCTTTTAGAATGTAAAAAAAGCTCCCAAAGTAAATAAAAAATATTAAGTTTGAAGTAAAATTCTAAAAAGCTAATTCAACTAAACACAAAATGGGTTGTTTCAAGCTTTCAAGTGAATGTCGATTCTTGCATTTCCCCGCCAGTCCGCGAGGGGGCGACTATGTGTTCGGCCTCTTTTAAATAGGCGTACTACTTGAAGCGTTTGACAGCTAGCACCAAGAGCTAGCTGACTCAGAAACAGATAAAGCGCCTAATAAAAACCCAAGGCGCGTGTTTAACTGACTGTGGATCAGTTGTCGGGCAAACTTTTGCACTTTGGCTGAAGGAAAAGAATTGACGTGAAATTGGACCTAAAATGTAGGTAAATGTGGAGTGTGGTAAGCAGTGCCGACACATGTAGTTTGGTTCGTTCTTGTTGATGTACAACAAATACTATTTAATGAAAAGTACTGCTAAAAGTAGCTGTCGCTCTACCTTAAATGGAAGCAGAAAACTGAGAGAGAAGCGTTTACAAAAGAACACTATACCCATAGTTTAATCTAGTGGTGAGAAAACGGTTTCATCAGCTATTGGACTTTTTCCCTAATAAAATAATTTATATAGTTTGGATGAAAAACAAGTTTGTTTGTTTTTTATAACGGATTTTACAATAGTACCATTTAATCGAAAATCAGGGAAATTATTACTTTCAGAAAAGTATTTTTGTGTGCTACGACTGTTTCCTAGTGTATTATAGTTATTTTTTTTAACTTTGTTTTAAATGATAACCTACTCACTAATACGGAGTACCAACAAAAATTCATTCAGAAAGAATACTTTTTCCTTATTTTTGAAGCCCCATCCTTTTGCGCATGCGCTTTGCGTTTCCAAAGCTTTTGCCTGAGAACGAAACAAAAACAAATAATTTAAACTTTTAGAGTTTGTCGTCAAACCATCAATAGAAAAAGTGTTTGATTCATAAAACTTTAACACTGATTTAAAAAAAGATAAAACAGGTAGTTAATGCTGTCCAAAATACAGGAGGCGTGGTTAACGCCGCCATGTTCCCACAATGCATTTGGCTCTACAACGCAAAACCTTTTTTGTTTGATAATATTTAGTTTGCTATATCTCTGATTTTTTTCCAGTAAATAAACATGCATGTATTTTTCCTAGCGTGATGTTTTTAGTCAATTCTGTATTATTAGTGTTTTTGTTTTGTTTTTTTCGTTGAACCGTTAGTCTGATGTGTATCGCGGAGAATGGGATGGGTAGCACGGACGTCCGTGCGGTAGCGCTCTTGTTTCTCTTCAGATCGTATAAATCTTTCGCCTTTTACTAAAGATTTCCGTGGAGAGGAACAACAAGAGTTTTACTCAATTTTTTGTTGCCTTGCTTCACGGCGAGGCTTCCTATATTGTAAAAAATATCTAGAAGAAGATTAATACGTTCGATCATCATGAATGTCTGTATTCAGCGTTACTATTAATTTGACTTCGTAATACATCTAGGTCTTAATAGTTGTAGTTGTGACATTGTTTCATAAGATTAGCATTGTGATAACTATTTAGATGCTTTAATCATGTAATTGTAGTTGAGTGGTATCTCTCATAGTAAAATAAAAACAAATGCCCTTCGAAACCTCAGAGTAGAGATGTTCTTAAATTCTTCTTCGTGATTAAGATCCAGTGAAGTGAAACCAGGAACTCTGTTTGTCCTGCCGGGTCCACGTCCACTTTCAGAGGGTTTCTATTGCCGTGTTAAGTGAACTGAAAAGAGCATTAGTACAAAATAATAGTTCCCAAAATGTTCATCTGCCTTATATTTGAAGCCCGGTCCTTTTTGCGCATGCGCTTTGCGTTCCCAAAGCTTTTGTCTGAGAACGCAACAAAAACAAATCATTTGAACTTTTATAGTTTGTCTTAAAACCACCAAAAAGGGGTTTTTGATTCATAAAAATTTAAGATTTTATTAAGAAAATTATAAAACAAGTAGTTACTACTGTTCAAAATTCAGGAGGCGTGGTCAACGCCGCCATGTTCCCACAATGCATTTGGTTCTACAGAGCAAAACATTTTTTGTTGAATAATATTTAGTTTGCTATATCTCTGGTTTTCTTTCCAGTAAAAAAAAAATACACATATTTACCTATCGTGATGCTTTTAGTCAATTCTGCATTATTAATGTTTTTTTCTTGGAACCGTTAGTCTGATGTGTATCGCGGAGAATGGGGTCGGTGGCACGGACGTCTCAGTCTCAGCACTCTTGTTTCTCTTCAGATCGTATAAATCTTTCGCCTTTTACTAAAGATTTCCGTGGAGAGGAACAATAAGAGTTTTACTCAATTTTTTGATGCCCTGCTGATGCGGGGCTTCCTTATCTGTGTCAAACGAAAACGTCCACTATAATCTGATGATTCAATCTTGCGTTGGGAGCCTCACCCTAATTCTACATCACCCGCGCCGGGTACCTCAAGATAGATGTAGTAGCAGTTTGATGCCTTGCCTCGCGGCGAGGCTTCCCATCCCAGTCAAATATAAGTCTAATGAAATTGATCTCTATTGGATTATCAAATTTTACTGTAGAAATAGAAAGTAGTATCATCGGACGTTTTATTTACTGTTAATTAAATAATCGTATGCTTTTATCGTGTAATTGCAGGTGACTGAGGACTGACATAATGAAACGAGACATATGAACGTAGAAAACCTTTGAGAATTGTTGTTAAATTCTTCATGATTAAGATCCAGTGAAGTGAAACCAGGATCTCTGCTTGTCCTGCCGGGTCCACATCCACTTTCAGAGGGTTTCTATTGCCGTGATAAGGAGAACTGGAAACAGCATAAAATTATAGTTTCCAAAATGTTCACCTTCTTTAAAAAAAACTTTTATTTTGGAATTATTTTTAACATTTTCATGACAATGATCCTGACATGCGAGGTGTGACATTATGAAAATAACCTGCTGTGTGTACATCCCTCATCAGTCAGTTTCCCGTTGCAGAGCAGAATGTGAAATAGCGTTACTCATCACTTTGGAAGCTCATTCTTAAGTCAGTGGCCTCTCTGGTTTCAGGCTTTCGCTCCGGGTGGTGAGTCTGCTTTTATTTTTGTGTCTGTTGTTTGCTACATTTACATCAACAGGCAATGGTGATGTTTTCACTGCTGCTGTTTGCTTTTCTTGTGCAATGAAATGTTACTTACAGATAGACAAAAAGCTCTAAAGGTGAACATTTTGAGATTCTTGCTGCTAAAATTTGACATTAAAGTCCCAGGAACTGCAGGTTTGTATTCATGCTTTTAGACTAAATGTGTGTTTTGACTGTAAAAAAAAAAGTCAACATTTTCATTAATTGCTGTGGTAAAAGGGTTTAAGATTAACACACTTCCCTATTTTAAAGCACTTAAAACATTGACTCATCGCAGCAACGCTCTGTTTGCACACCGTCTACTAACGTAAAACTTTTTACATTCTTAGGTTTAAGTTATTTTTAAAATAAATTCAAACTTAATAACTGGAAATGTTAAATTTTTGTGAGTAAAACAAAGTTTAGCCATCATTTTTTCTGAACATTTGAGTCTTAAAGCATATTTAAACATGCGTTTTACTTATAAAGGATTTTATTTATGCTTCTATATTAAAAACCCCAATTATTTCTAATTATTTTCTGGTTTATCTATACTTTTTCTTTTTTTTTTGCACGTTTGCAAGTCCCCTGGAATTTCCTGCTTTCACTTTGGCTTTCATTTATTTTGAAAGGTTTTGAAATATTTTATTGTCTTTTGCTCAAAGAAAGTTAATCCTAACAAGCTTTAGAAATAAAAACGTTTGCTCTTTTAAGATAGAAAAAACTTTAGGAATTTAAGTTGAAAAGATTAAAAAAAAAACTATTTGAGAAGTTTGAAACCTTTTTCAAGAACAATCATTGAAACCTTTGACACATAAATCATCCTTTCTACCTTTCTTTCTGTGTTTCGGGGGAGTTTCATCAGCTGTCAACGTTTCTTCAGTCCAAAAGTCTTTTTGTTGTTTTTTTTACCTTTACGTTTCTGCGTACCTGTCCCAAGCGTTTGCGTTCAGCTGAAGATGACACGAGGCCTCAGCAGGGAACATGGAATTATGGGAAGAATCCTCGGAAAATGATGGTTTTTAGTGCTGACTGGCTCCTTCTGGGCTTTGCCTCTTTCTATAATTACTGCAGGACTTTGGGTGATGCTTATGGTATTAAAGTTCTGCGTTCCATAACTAGTCCAGCATTTCATTGAGCACCTCTGTCATCTATCAGGTTGTTTGACTGGTTCAAGTGTTTTGCTCTCTTGTTTTGTAACAAAGAACTGAGAAAAATAGCCCAAACTGTTTTTCTGACGTTTTCACGCTGAGCTGCAGAACCTGGAAGAATTCTGACTGAAACCCTGATCACCGCAGGTCCGAGGCCACCGGCCCCCCAAACCCCAAACACCCAACCAATCTGCCCTTTGTCCCGGACTGTGGAGATCGCGTGGACGGAGAGGAGCCGTGCACAGATTCTGAGCAACCACCAGGGGTCCGGCTGGTTCCGGTTCATCAGCGACCGGACCTGCTGGTTCCCTGCGCTGACCTGGTGAACTCAGAGTGGCAGAGAAGCCAGGCCGCCCGGGTCCACGCCCTTCAGAAGTCCTGCTCAGAGTTCCCCGTCTGCCTGGTCCTGCTGCTGGGCCACAAAGGCACTGAGAGGCTGCTGGGCCACGCCCGGCTGTCCCGGGTCGTGGGTCACGGCGGCAGCTTGTTTGTGGAGTCTGTGGTCGTCTCTAAGGAGGAGCGTGGGAAGGGCTACGGCCGGGTTCTGATGGAGGAGACGGAGCGCTACGCCAGGCGCAGAGGCTTCAAGCGTCTGTGTCTGACCACCCACGACAAGCAGCACTTTTATGCGCACCTCGGCTACGTGCTGTCCGCGCCGGTGCAGAACACGGGCCCTGTGATGGCGCTGGTTCCCATGGCGATACTCATGAGGCTCTCCAGATTCCCAGATGACCAGAAAGCAACAAACACCAAAGCTGAAGCGTCTCAAGAGAGCTCAGGTGGCTCCCTCCTAGCAACCCATCCTCCTCCCCCTTCTATTCCTCCTCCTCCCTCTAACCCTCATCCTCCTCCTCCACCTCCACCTCCTCCAAAATGTGGAGAGCAGCTTGTAGTTCAGACTTTGACTGAAACCCCCTACAGAGACGCCAGAGGGACTCCCATCTTTTGGATGCACAAGGACATTTGATCATTTCTGCAGATTCAGCCTCCGATTCCAAACGAGGGAAAAACACGCGCAGCATCCTGATCCCCAGAAAACAGAGGCCAACCTGGACGAAAGGCACACTTCACGCCTGCAGAAGATTAAACATCAGCCACAGAGATGGACACACGCTGCAGAAAGTGGCACGAGGAACTGAAAGAAATCTTTGATTTTTAAGAAAAGATTATGTGTGCACAACTGAAGGACGAGTAGACAATCATGGACTGCTCACGCAGGTGAAGCACTGTCTTTTTCAGAAGGACTTCTGAGGAAATATAAAGACATTTAAATTTGCTCGAATTGAGAAGGAGACCAGAAAAAGTAGGAATCCTACCCAGAATCCTCTACACTCAGCATGCAGGAAGAATTTGTGCGTACACTGACCTACGGTCCCGTGTTCTCGATTGTTATCACATTTCAACACGAGGAGCTTCTCTCTTTGTTTTTTTGTTCATATTTGCAGAAGCCTTCACCCATTTCTGAAAAGTGTACTTCCTCTTTCTGCAACAGAACTTTGAGAAGACCAAGTTTCCCTTTGGCCACATCATCTTCTCTGGAACTGCCACAAAAACACAATGGTCAGGGTTAACGTTGACATAATAATGATGTGCTTCTGTCATGTTGTCCGTCACATGTTCTGTTGATGATGCAGCATTTCTTTACTCCCTGCTTTCCACATTAAAGTCCTGTCAGTTGCAGAAATGCTCTCCTCCTTTGACACAGAATCCATTTGGTGGTTTAACTTCCGAGAGTCACACAGGGAAGCATCAGGCACCATTGTTGAAGACCCTCCAATTGTGTTTTTTACCCGTTTTTGTGCCATTTCTCTGATGACCGAGGACATACATTAAGAGAATTAAGCTCAGTTTTGCATTTTCTGAGTACTTCTTGTGAATCAGAGGCAGACAACAACAAAAAAAAGATGCAATTTAAGAGAACCTGAAGCAGTGATGTAAAAGGCTACAAGCTCCGCCCCATTTTGATGCATCCACATGCAGACAGATCTTAGATTTCCTTGTTTAAGTTGCCATCCTGACCGATAGCTGCAACATTTCTCATTATTTCTGTTGCACCGGTAATGTGGGGCTGGGGGTGTGAGGGGCTGTCAGCTAACGGAAGAGGCTGCAGACAAAGGGATGATGGGAAATGAGGGGAAGGCTTACTCTACTCCAACAGTCCCGCCCACAACTCTGACAGAGATTTCTAACTCATTCTCGCTGCTCTGCAGAAGCTATGTCCTAGAAAACGAGCCAGGTTTTTTTTATTCAACAGATGATGAGAGTAAGACCTTGAAGTCTGTGGTTTAACCCAACGGAGGATTTGAACCCACAGCTTTCCCAGGTTTACAGACACTTTACCACTCGGCTATTGAGCAGGTCTACCTGCTAGATGTGGACCTTCTTGAACACCAAAAACTGAAAAGGTTTTCAAAAACTGTTCTCAAGGAACACTAGTTGTACTCAAAAACCATTGAACTCAAATTGCAGCAAAATCATTCGGTTTATTATTACAGTAGAAATGTAAAGAAGGAGAAAATTCCTCAAAGCCAAAACATATTTTCAGTTCTTAAATATAATTCTTTGTTTTTTGCTGTTCCCTTTAACGATCAAAAAAATCAATGATTAAACTATTACCTTTGATAAATAAAAACAAACATTTTGTTCATATTTTCGGCAAAAAAAGAAGGTTTGACTTAGATGTCGATGAAAAAAAGAATGTTAGAATGCTAAAAGATAATGTAGATAACACCATGTTTCTGGTTTATTAATCAAATTTAGGGCTTGTTTTAAATTGACTTTCCGCTTTTCAAGTAAACTGTTAGTGTGTCGCTTATCTGAGGTTTTAAAACATTATTGCAATATGTTATATTGTTATGTAGGAGTAAAACATGAACCAAAACTACGAATTTTATCGGCAGAAATCCTTGTTCTCCAAATAAATGATAAAAATATTACCAACAGCAAAAAGGTGAGAACTATGAGGTTCCATTTGTGCCAATAATATCAAAATGTGTTTTTGCGTCTACTGTCTATGCTTTGGGCTCATTGTCTATGTCTATTGAACGAGTTCATTTTACATTGGTTCATGTCTATGTATTACTAAGCAATATCTTCTGCATGCCCATGATTCTTTGATTATTACTTTGTATTAACTTTGTGATGTATATGCTTGCTTTATCCTTAAACTTTATCTTTGTCATTGTCCTTATCCCATGTCGTCTAACTACGGCGTCAGGAAGATCCTTAGCAACCGTTGCTAGTGTCGTTTGATATGTCGTCTCACCATGTCGTCAGGAAGATCCTTAGCAACCGTTGCTAGTGTCGTATGCTACGTTCTCTCACCATGTCGTGTCCTTAGATCTTGTTGTATTTCAAATTTTGCAATGTTCGTCAGAGAAGTCTTTTGTACGGTCGATAAATTGTTCCCGTATTATCACGGAACAAAACACTTTAAAAAAAAAAACCTTTATTGACAATCCTGCAAACGCGCACTCCCAGAAAGAGGGGGGGGGGTGCATGCGTACAACGGTTTCACGTTCCCGTTTAAAGTTATTTAGAGTATAGAGTGATGAAACTATTATTTCAAATTATTTTGAAAAATGACTGATCTTTATAAAATATCTTGTTACAAATCTGATGGATAAACGAGGATCAGACGGGCTAATAAGAGCCTTATACTGGTCCCGAGTGCGCCATCTCATGGTCACATAAATAGATTAAAAAGAAAAGCTCAACAACCAGTCAGTTTTTGACTTTTATATTCATAATTAGTGACTCGACCCACTAAAATTTGAGAAGGTAACTCATCGAAGATATTTTAAAGGCCTCCTTGCAAGGCCCCCGTAAATCGTTCAGCGGCGAAAAAATAAATATTGCCATGGACTAATGAGTTGAGGGTTTATTTCTGAACAAATACATTAAATCAACACCAATGTGTTTGTAATGTTATTATTAATAAATCAGCCACGTTTTTCATGATCAGAACACAGCACATTCATAAATAATCTTCGTAAAATGTTCATATTTATTATGTGTCATTCTCCGCGTTAAATAGAAGTAGTTCGCCTCCAGATCAGATGGTGGCGGTAATGCGCCACTTTGTTTTCGTGTCAAGCGTTGTATGCATGCCCCCCCCCCCCCCTCCACACACACACCACCACCCTTTCTGGCAATACGGCAATAGTACAGGAAAAAAATTACCGGCCGTACAAAGGACTTTTCTGACGACTTTGGCAAAATTTGAAAAACGAGAACATCTAACGACAAAACACGGGGAAACGTCATAGCTAACGACAGTAGCTATCGACAGCAGCTAACGACAGTAGCTAACCACAGTAGCAAACACCGTAGCTATCGACAGCAGCTAACGACCGGAGCTATCGACAGTAGCAACGGTTGCTAAGTCCTGACGACAAAGTGAGATGACTAAAGACATAGACAGTGGACACAAAAACAGATTTTTGGCACAAATGGAACCTCATAGAGAACAGCTGTGTCACCATAAATCTAGTCAAAGCGATGTGTTATTAAGTAAAACTACTCAGGAGTACAATTTTTATAAAAGTTCCATGTGCAATAGTAAAGGGAATGTAATTTGTTATCACTCCCTCAAGATGATTTTCAAGTATAAACTTTAAATGATTTATCTCCAATCACGTTTGTAGTGACTGTTTCAGACATCTTTCTCAGAAAACTGTAAGAAATCTGAATTTTTAAACACTCTTTGAAGTTTAAGATAGTTATTTTTTGATCATCTGTAAACTTCCTGATTAACCTGAGATTAAACTGAAGATCTCCTGGAACTCTTCACGTGCAAACCGTTCAGTCTTTGTTTTTGTTTTTTCTTTACGAAGTATATAGTTAAGCCGTGTGAGGAGATGAGCACAGAATGAACATGGAACTTAACGGATGACAGAAACAACCAATTATTTAAAAACAAAAGCTGATGAGACGAACGCTGGTTAAGAAGCTCCTAAAACCTAAAAAGAAGAAATATTTCAAAATCTGCAGGAATAGCTGCAGAAATATTCTGCATTTCTTACACCAGTTATGTTTGGCTGATTCTGAATTATTTAGTCTGAAGAGACACAAAAACAGCAGATTAAAGTCTGGTAACTACGTATATGCTCTTCATAAACGGCTCAGCTGATGGGAGAGTTCATTCAGTGCGACACCTAGTGGTCATTTTACGTTACTGAGGTTTTTATTAACATCAAATTCCTTTAATTGGGATATTTTTGAAAAAAAAAAATTTAAATCGTGCTTGAAATAATTTCTAAACATATATGTATTTGTATATGTATATATGTATATGTATATCGTGACTACAATTTTCATAGTCATGAAAATAAAAAAATTCTTTGTATAAGAAGGTGTGTCCAAACCTTTGGTCTGTGCTGTATTTGTGTCTGAGTTATGTTTTTATTTAGGATATTGAGGAATGAATTTGCATCTTTTAAGGTTGTCATGAACTGGAAGTTTGTTATGATTTAAAACTTTCACACACTGAGCCTCAGAAAGGTCTGCTGTCCGTCAAACGGGATGTTTTGTGTCTTTTGACAGGAAGGGCACTTCAGCCGTCGACCTGCCATGGTGCTTTCTCTCCTCCTCGTCTTCCTCATCTCTTCATCCCTCTGCGCCTCGCTGCCTCCTCCTGCAGCAGGTCCGGTGCTGCGGGGGGGGACTTTCGTTGTGGTGTGGAACATGCCCACCGCGAAGTGTCAGAAACGCTACGATGTCCAGCTGGACCTGGAAGACTTTGGCATTGTGGAGAACCCCAAGCAGCACTTCCAGGGAGAGGTGGGTACAGATTCAGCTCTGCCAATATTTCAGTAGTATTTTCCTCCAGAATGTTAAAGACCAAAAGGTCTCTGACGTTCCTCTGATCCAAACAGAAAATGACCATCTTCTACCGTGACCGCCTGGGGAAATATCCATACCTGTCGCGTGACGGCCGGGAGGTGAACGGAGGAATCCCTCAGCTCGGTGACCTCTCTGCTCACCTTTCCCTCACAGGGTCGCAGCTGTCCCGCCTGCTGCGCCCCAGCTTCTCTGGCCTGGCGGTCATCGACTGGGAGGAATGGCAGCCGCTGTGGGAGAACAACTTTGACACAAAGATGAAATACCGAATGCTGTCCAAGCTGCTGGTGAGGCAAGAGAGGCCTGAACTGTCGGAGACGGAGGTGACGCTGTTGGCCAAACAGGCGTTTGAAAAAAGTGCTCGGATGTTTATGGAAGAGACTCTGCGAGAGGCACTCAGACACCGCCCCGGAGGATTGTGGGGGTTTTACGGCTTTCCCTATTGCTTTAATAAACACAAAAGAAATTCAGGTAAAGCAGCTGGCAGCACACACAGTCACTTTCGATAACTTTTGTCCACACGGATGAAGAAAAGATTATCTGTTTCCGTGATGATCAGATGAATCCTACACGGGACGGTGCCACAGTGGGACCAGGCGGCACAATGACCAGCTGTCCTGGCTCTGGACTCAGTCCACGGCTCTGTTCCCGAGCATCTACCTGCCGCAGAGGCTGGCGGGCTCTGCAGATGCAGCGCTGATGGTCAGGTGGGAGCAGACGCTTCAGAGCTTCAGCTGCTCAGAAGACAGAAGCTTCAAATAACTGCTGGTCCAGATGTCAAAGACCCAAGCTGATGAAAGTTTGGTTTTTGGGCTGTTTTAGTCTGTTCTTGTGGCATCTTTCTGATGATGGAGGAGATTTATGAAGACTGAAATAGCATTTCTGAGTGTTTCCTTATTCAAATCGTTGTGAATCAGGAGCAAGATGCTGTTTGAAAAAGATTGTATTTGAAAATATGCTGAGCAGGTCGCAGGGTCCCTGCGCCGAGCTTCATTCTGATGCGTCCATTTGTAGATGACTAGATCCACGTACGTCTGGCACAAAACTGGATATCTCAAATATTGCTCGCCACTGGTTGGGTTGGGGAATTAAGGGGTTGTAAGCTAGCAGGAAAGAGTGTAAACAAAGAATATTCTCAGCAACAGAGGTGGGAAAGGGATTTCTCTACGTCAACATTACCGCCCACAGCTTTGAGGGTAATGAACAACTGCTGCTCTGCAGAAACTATGTCCAAGAAAATGATACGTTTTAATTAATTTTGGTTAAATAAATCATTAAGAGACCACTGGAAATTATTTTCCAATAGATCAAAGGATGATGGGAGTGGGCTCTAATTTGCTTAGTTCTCTCCTCTTAGACACAGACTGCTGGAAGCTTTGAGGGTAGCATCACTTTGGCGTCATAGCAACGGTACCGGACATGCCACACCCGTTCTACCCTACGCCAGGCTGGCGTTCACACACTCACTCAACTTTCTCAATAAGGTAACGACTGACACACATAAGTGCTTTTCAGATGAAAAACATTTTGAAACTTGGTTCAATCCTGAGATTGTTTGTGCAGACAGACCTGGAGCACACGCTCGGGGAGAGTGCAGCACTCGGAGCGGCTGGAGTTGTTTTGTGGGGTGACTTGAAATTTGCCAAATCCGAGGTTTGTGGTCAAATCCATTGAATAGTTTTTACACCCTGTACAGTAGGCGTTAAATCCTCTCCTCTCTGACCTTCCAGCAACAGTGCCTCATCCTTAAAGACTACGTCCACAACGTGTTGGGTCCCTTTGTTCGGTCTCTGAGGTCTGACACCCAGAGCTGCAGCATCCAGCGTTGCCACAGCAACGGACGCTGTGTCAGAAAGCACGCCGCCTGCGGCCACAGCCTATCTCCGGCCGCTGACGGCTCCTTTGGCTCTGACAGCAGCAAATATTTTCACAGACACTTCATGTGTCAGTGCTACGCAGGCTTTACTGGAAAGGACTGTGATGAAGAGGAAGAGGAAAGCAAAGAAGACGACGATTAACCCCACCTCCAGGTTGAGGCTGAAGCTGCTGCAGCTTCTAGCAGTCATTTTAAAGTGAGCTAAAACAACATTGTGTAGATGTGTATCTTTATCCATGATAACACAATTCTGATCTTTAATTTAAAATATTTAATTGGTTTGATTTATTGCTGAAGTGTCTTTAGGTGGAATTTATTCCAATTAAATAGTCAGAAACCCTCAGATCCTCCTCCTCCCTTCATTTGGATGTCCCCACCGCTCGCCTCATCACGATGGGGAGCAGAGCCTTCAGCTGCTCAAAACTAAAAACTCGACCTTTTCCAACTTGCATATTTCCCCCCAAAACTTGTTATTCCTGGCCTCTTTAAAAATTTGATTTTACTGTACATTTTATTGCTTTTATTTTTATTTTAACTTTATGCACAGCGACCTAGGGTTCCTAGAAAGGCGCCTGATAAATAAAATGTATTATTATTATTATTATTAAAATGTGGATTCTCAAAAAGCGAGGTGAAACATCAGAAAAAATAGTTTTAGGGTGGGTTAATTTTGATTTTAGCACTTTTCATGAATTTCACAAATATTTCAACGATGTAACATTTGATCATTTTTCAATTAAATTCTTAAAAGTTTGGACATTTATTCTTAGTTTTTTACTATTTTAATAGTATGGTTTTTACAGTTGAAGATAAATAACTTGTGATTTCTTGTTGTAAATGCTAACTTAGTGTATTCTTTAGAAAACTGAACATTGGACTTCCATAAAGTATTTCAAAGTATTTCCTGATCATCCTCTTTTTCAGATTTTTTTAAGTTTACAATTTTTTAAACCAAATTTGGCTTTATGAAAAAAAAATCAATTCACTTTTATTTATACAGCCCACATTAAGAGCACAGTTGTCTCAACAGGCTTCAATGGTAATTGTCAAGTATTTATGAAAATCTCTGACAATTTTCTGAATATTAAAATCTGCCTTTCTGGTTTCAATTCCATCTTATAAGGATTTCAAAGATGTGTTTTTCCCCAATGTAGGTAATTAAGGAAAAAATATTTTGATCTTTCTCTGTGAATTTGAAATTTTAGATGCTTCATAAATTTCTAACCTTTGCACTGCTTTATAATTGTTAATAGGAATAAATTATATTGTAAGGTTAAAACAAAAGTTTAAAAAAAGCACTATCAATCAAAATTATTCTAATAAAACAAATGTTGAAGCGTTTAGATCAGGGGTCACCAACGCAAAGCCTTCTCTAAAGATCACAGTGGAAGTCGATATAATTTTAAAACATTAATTCAATTTTGAAACAAAACAGGAGTGCAAAGGATCACGAACCACGGTTCCAAACACACGTTTCGCGGATTACTCGATTACACCCTAGCAGGGGTGCATCATTTAAATCAATTGACACCCATAGATTTACGATTGGTATAAAAATCCATTAAACAAGACTACTTCTTCCTAAAAAGCAAAAAAGAATACTTCTTCCTTATTATTGCAGCGTGATCCTTTCAACGCATGCGCTTTGCGTTTCCAAAACTTTTGACTTAGAACGAAACAAAAGAATCAGTTGAACTTTTATAGTTTGTCTAAAAACCACCAAAAACAAAACAAAAATAGTGTTTGATTCGTAAAACTTTAACACTGTATTAAAAAAAGATTAAACAGGTAGTTACTGCTGTTCAAAATTCGGGAGGCGTGGTCAACGCCGCCATGTTCCCACAATGCATTTGGTTCTAAAACGCAAAACTTTTTTTGTTTAATAATATTTAGTTTGCTATATCTCTGATTTTTTCCAGTAAAAACATGAAAATATTTTCCTATCATCATGCTTTTAGTCATTTCTGTATTATTAATGTTTTTATATATTTTTCTTGTTGAACCTTTAGTCTGATGTGTATCGCGGTGAATGGGGTCGGTAGAACGGACGTCTCAGTGGCAGCACTCTTGTTTCTCTTCAGATCGTATAAATCTTTCGCCTTTTACTAAAGATTTCCGTGGAGAGGAACAACAAGAGTTTTACTCAATTTTTTGATGCCCTGCAAACGCGGGGCTTCCTTTCCTATGTCAAATAAAAACTTCCTCTGTAAACCGGCGAAACATACTTTCGCTGGGAGCCGCATTCTGGTATAACATCACCGACGCTGCGTACCTGAAGTCAGTCAAGTGTCAGTTTGGTATGTAGACTGTGTTCGAATTCCCACCCTGTTTCCTAACTACTAAGACCCTATAGTGCATTTGATAAGGATTAGGGCGGTAAATCGGAAACAGGGTTAATGTTATGAACAACATTAAGGCTTTTGTCATTTGGTTGCTGCTAACTGGTGCTTGTCATAATAAAATAAGGCCAATGAACGTAGAAATGCCTTGAAGGGCATTGTTCTTAAATTCTTCTTCATGATTAAGATCCAGTGAAGTGAAACCAGGAACTCTGCTTGTCCTGCCGGGTCCAAGTCTACTTTCAGAGGGTTTCTATTGCCGTGATAAAGTGAACTGAAAACAGCATGAAATGTTACTTACAGAGAGACAAAAAGCTCTAAATGTTCATTCACAAACACAAGATGAACATTTTGAGATTCTTGCTGCTAAAATTTGACATTATAGTCCCAGGAACTGCCGGTTTGTATTCATGCTTTTAGACTAAATGAGTGTGTTTATTGTAATTCCTTTTCAAAAAACTCTAGTTTAAATATTATTACTATTGTGAGCAATCAATTCATGGTCTTAAATGAACTACTGCTGATTATTATAATCATTACTATTACTTTAATAGATTGTGGTTTTGTTTTTTGGATATTTTGGAGGAAACAAGTCCCGTAACCCTTTGTACTCCTCAGACCTCATAAAATGTCCTGTGTCCTCAAAAAGGTCGGTGATCCCTGGTTTAGATACTTCTGAATGAGTGCCTGTGAGCTGAAGATACTTTTATTGAACAAACATTTTGTAGAGTACTGTAATAAAGCACATATGTGAGAAGTGTAACTCTGCCAGCAGCGTCTAATCCAAATTGCATTCACTTTTGAGGCTCTCCCTGAAAGAAGCGTATGTGAGGCCACACAGCGTTGCATGGCCTGTGAGTGCGGCCCTCATGTCCCGCCTCTCCTGGCTGTCAGGTTCAGCCTCAGCGCCTGCAGTTCTTGGATCAGCAGGGTCAGCTGGGCGGCTGCAGCCTCCTTTTCCCTGACTGCTTCAGTCAGCATCCGGATGGCCCCGCCCTGCTGGACTAAAGAAGGAAACGGACACAAATCTACTAGATCACAAATCCACTCAGTTTGACGTTTGATTGTCCGGCATTATTTCCCACCTAAGAAGTAGAATACGAGAAGCACCGTCATCAGGAGGACTGTAATACCAGCGCAGGTCATGGCGTAGGCTCGAGACGAACCTGGCCTCATCAGGTCCTGCAGATGGCCTTGCAGTTTGCTGCTGAGTGGATGACCTCTGTGATTGGCAGCTGCTCCGTCACGTGTGTACAGGTTGCCGTTCAGGGACGGCGTGTATGCCGGGCGAGGAGGAGGCTTCACCCCTGAAAGCACCAGCGGTGGGGTCAGTTAGGAGTGTGGGCAGTTTTGGGGCGGTCTCTGGAGGGTGTGTACCTTTGTGGCTGTGCTCAGCGTGGGTTCGGTGCAGATCGTTGATGGAGTCCACAGAATGGAGCTCGATCTCGGTCAGATCTCTGTCACTGACTCTGTAGAACTGAGGAGTGGTCTGAGATGAAGGAGGCCGTGACATCCCTTCCTGTTTTGAATGAAAGGTCACGACTGTTGATAGAGGTGACACCGCTGGTCAGTTACTCATTAAAACATGATGACATCCTCTCAGTTCTGTGCATGAGACACATCTGAATGCCTGAGAATAATGCCTGAAAGCTCCTCCTTCATACCACCATAAAGTGGTCTCACATTTATGTTAGCTTATCTGATGTTTTGGCAAAACCTCAAAGACTAAATAACAAACTTGTTATTTATATGCAAAAAGTTCTTATTCTGATGTATTTTGTTCATTTTAACCCTTGTGCTATCTTAGATGACCCCATCCTTACATTGACATGTTCTCCCTACCATGACAAAGGTGGATAAAGGTGGAAAGATTTCATGTAATCCATGGACACCAGTGAAGATCACAATCATTGAAGAAAAAAGGTTCAGAGCACTAGTGGGTCTAGATGACCCTAGTCCTAATGTTAAAGTGCTTAGCACAAGGGTTACGACAACTGATTTCAAACGGTCTCATAAAAACATGTACTTCCTTAAAAAATGTCCCTTTTTGTACTGAAATCTGCAAAGAACTGGGTTTTACAACAGGACAAAAGTGCCATATTGTGAAAAGAAAAAAATAAATTTTGCTGGATATTTTGAATTAAAAGGTGATCAAAAGCCAGACTTGATATAGAAATGAAGAAAAAGATGGTAAAATATTCCAAGTAAACAGTCCTTTGGTATCAGATTGAGGCTCTCTTCAAAATAAAACAAACTCAAACCTGCTGCAGTTGCATCAAAAAGCCTCTGAGGGCTTGTCGAAAAAGGAAAATTGGCCCCAACTATAAGCACAAATGATCCAATTACCAACAAACATGGCTCCTTAATTCTCTAACACTGGGGTTACACATAAAGAGGTAGAGGTTTCATTCATTCTGTCAATTCCAATTCGGGGTTAGTCATTTTTGAGTCACTTAATTTATTCAGAGGGACTTAAAGACTCACTCCAGCGAAAAATGGGATTATAACATGCTATTGTAGCATTTTCTCATAGTGGAGCGTATGTATGGCATAATTCAACATTATGACTGCGGTTGAAAACTGTACAGATGGAACAGGCCAACTGCAGCCAGGGCTTACTCCAACCTGCGGGTGTTCGAAAAGCTCAAATTTATGACGTAGCTACTGTCGTGGGCGGGTTAAAATCTCGCTGTTTCCGTTCCAATACCGAATGCTCCAACTACCCCTGGCTGCAGCCAAATTGATTCATGTACGTCTTTATTTCCACGTCTGAGGTGCCACCTGGCTATAAATTGTGCGACTGCATACCTCTTATATTACTCGCCATTTTTTTTTGCCAAGACAATGGTAGCTTGGGCTTGTGAGGTCCTTGTCGCCGGCGGAAGAGAGCGACAACAAAGGCATGCTGGGAAATTAGCTAGACTAACTTTCGCGCTACCACTCTCACCCACAACCAAAAGGCGAGATTTTTTCCAAATTAACTTTATTAACAAATATTGCACATACAGAATAGCAAACATTGACAGTCCTCACTGTGTACAAAAGACAAAATTGTGACATTAACCAGGAAAATTTACAAAACAAAAATTCACCAATTATCGCCATAATAATAGCCAAATAAAACAAGTGAGAAACAAATAAAACAAAAATAAAACAAGGTAAAGGATTCTGCTAAAGTCTCAAATGTGATCATGTTTCAACTGTTGTAACAGCTTTTTTTTTGATAACCCAAAGGCTAGTTTCTAATGTCTTCAATATGACAAAGGCTTTTTGATTTTAGCTAAAAACAAACACTATAATCATAATTAAAATGCCACTGCACGCTTTTACAATAGAAACAAATATAGTTAGAGTGGGACTTTAAATGTTTCTTACAATTCAAAGCAATGTGGAGCTAGGTATTTTGCACAAAGACAGAATGACTGCCAAGCTGAAGATTCACATCCCCAACTAATTAACTGTCAGTTGCTCTGAAATATCCCAACTTGGTTTACTACTAAGTATGGAATCCTCAAGAAAAATAAATGATAAAACTGACTGATGGTTCAGGTGGTATCCCATCTTTCAGAAAGATTCCTCATATCCTCTGAAGATAAAGGATAATCAGATGATCTAAAACCAACAAGGTATTTAAAGCCGGTGAGTTCCCGGTTATCAGTGACATTACAGCTTTATTGCTTCTCTTTTTAGACCTAGATGGCTTCTTGTGTTGAAATTGTATATATTTCTGCTCACTTTAGTGCATAAAGTGTAAATGTAATCATCTTTTTGGGGCTTAAAGAATAAAAAACTACAAAAATATTATTAAAAATGAGAAAAATTGGGTTAGACTAGACTCTATGGGACAAACACTTGTATTTTGCAGTTTTCATAATCATAAAGTTATTAAAAAAAAAGCTTTTCTGAAAACATGTATTATGAGAAAAACAAAATTAACATGAAAATTGAGCAAAATGGTTATTTTAGAAAAGTGGTAAAATTATAAATTAATGTGTAACAGCAAAATTTGATATTTATGATGGCAAACCTTTTGGATTAGTGATACATCAGAGCTTTCTTTTAGTTAGTTATCAATCCCATGAAGCAAAACGCAGCTGGAATTTGAACCAAAGGTCAAAGAATCCTTCATAATAGCTGACACGAACAGATCATTAAGTAGACACAAGCACATTGTTCTTACCTGCTGTCACTACACTCTAACGTCTGTCAGAGTTGGCCTGTTGTCAGTCGCTCTTGTTGTCCGGCTCTCACAGGAAGCCACACAGCTGTTAAATCATGTTTCTGTCCAGAGGAACCCACTCAATCCAAATGAAATTAAGTTTTCCAGCTGCCCCACAAGTTAATCCAAGGTAAATCCAACAGGGAAAATATAAAAGTGTCCTTGTTTGGAGGTCAAAGAAAAAATCTGGCTTTTGTGTCAGGGTCCTGGTCCTTGTTAGCCACAGATCAACGATTGGACACCATTTGAACGTTTTTCTCCAAATGTTCTCCCCTCGTCCACCCCAGCTGCTCCGTTAGCGCAGAAAGAAACTCAGAAAGACAGAGGAAGTCTTTTCAGCCCCCTCCTCACAAACGTCCCCACGCTGAGCTCTGCCAGCCCTCAGGGCCCAGAATAGCAGCACAGACACAAAGTTATTATTAGTTGCCAGGGCAAAAGGATAATAACCTGAGTGGAAGGAATGATGGGGTACATTGGGAGAAACACTTGCAGATACTCGATCATTTCGTGGTTTAGTGTGAAAACGTATTTCAAATTCAGAATATTTCTATTGCCATTTTTGAAGTGAATGAGCACACGCTTTAAAGAGTAAGAAAAGAGCACAAAAAACAAGTAGCACAAATACACAAAACATAAATTTGTTATACATAAAGACAGTTATCTAATGTTCATCAGTCTGACGGCAGGGGGGGGGGGGGGAGTTTATGGTCTGTAGGGTCTGATGCTAAAAGAACCATTTAGTCTAGTTTTTTACTGACCAAAACCCAATAAGAGTCACACCTCAACACTTAGAGAGATACACTTACTTAATGTTTTTGTGAACATTAGGACATTCTTTTATGAAATGCAGCTTAAAAAAGTACAATAATTGAACTATCACAATGTTTTATTTTTCTATATTTAACTATTTGAACTTTTTTCAATTTTGACACCAGCATGTTATGTGTAAAGTAGGATAAATTAATAAATATTTGTTTTCTTTTTGATTTACCTTCATCTTTTTTCTCTTTTTATTATCGAATATAAAGATGATAACTCTATATATATATATATATATATATATATATATATATGAGGTATATATATATATATACATATATACATACACACACACACACACACACACACACTTCTTTGTACTTATTTCAGTTTAAGGATCCCACAACAACACATTTTGTTGTAATTCTTGTGTTGTGTTTTTGGTACACTAAAATTTATGTTAGTGAGGATATTTAAATGGAGAAATGAGTAATAGCAGACAGCCTCCCCGAACAGTATGGACACCAGAACATCTAAGTTTGGATCATTAATCTTCCATATTCCTTCTTTAAAGAAGAACCAGACTCCCCACGTCTTTTAGAAATATCTGGTCAAAATCCCAGATACAGTTTGGGAATTTTGAAATTTTTGTAAGTCTCTTTCTAAAAAAGAACTGAAATGAATTAGAATTGAGTAAAACCTTGTTTAAAATTACACAGATACGCTGTGATTTAGTGTACCCAAATGTGAAGAAAATAAACATCAGTGAATATGATGATGATTATTATTATTTATGTAACTTTTAATTTAAACTAATCTTCTTGCATAGTTTGTAAATGAGCGCCTCTTTTGTACTTGGATTTATTACAAATATGGACTTCATATAACTGATCGTGCAAACTTCAGAAAGGAACTGCATTTCCCACAAGTCCTTTCAACTATCCCCCTCCCTCTTTTTTTTTAATCACGCCTCACTTGTTTTGTGTTTTTGCCGGGAAGCTGAGGAATTCCAGTATGACGTCCTCCACAGGGGATTGAAAGCAGTGGAAGTCCCTCCCGTTTGCAGGATCCGTGAAGCCCGGCGAGTTCGTGAGGAGCCGCGCTGCTACTCTGCAGGCACGATGTGGGCTCGGCTGGTGGTCGCAGTTGGGGGTTCGATGCCGCGGGCGTCCAGGAGCGGCTGGCTGCGCGCGTCCGGAGCTGGATGCGCGGGGAAGAGGCAGCACAGACAGGCCTCCAGTGCAGAGGTAAGAAGAGTCTTTGCACCGGGATCTGCATACTTTTTACAGCACTTCCGGAGTCTGTGACGTCAGTTGAAAAGCTCCCTTAAAGTGGAATAAATTGCATGTCAAGTTCAGATATATGTTCAGTTTTTTAAATCCACTTTTTAATTCCAGGTAATGTTGCAGTGGATGTGTTTGCATTTGATTTCAGATTTAGTAGGTCATGTAACTGCCTGAAAATAAGCCCAACTAGGTTAGTTAAATGTTAGTTGAAGATCATCATGGCACCGAACTGAATCAGATGAGCATCAGGCGGCAGGAGGCCTTGCTTCACCCAAAGTGTCTACCCGCAAAGGTCAGAGTTTGCTTGACCTTTGTTTTTCCACTCTTGGAGTGATCATAGGGACTGTGAGGCTTCGGCCTTGATAAATCGGTCTCTCTGTGCGTCAGCGGACCCAGGAAAGTGTGTGGAAGCCGTGAGTTCATGCACATATAATGTACATGGGTCCCAGAAGACCCTCCTCCCTCTGGCTGCTCCACTTCACTGAGCTGCAAACACTTTTAAAACCAGGAGTGACGGACTCTTCACCGTTATCGGCTCCAGTTTGTGCTCAATAATTCCTCTTACTCGGCAGGTTCAAAGGTCACCACTGCAGGCAGGAACTGTGATTACATGTTACAGACCAGAAACCCCTCTTTAGATTAGTTTGTTTTGCAATGGCCGAAGAAAGCAAACAAGAATGACGTTTAAAAAGCTGTGTGGGCTGTGTTGCCTTCAGGAGCTACTCGGATTAAATTTTTAAACATGTTCTTCTATTTTTTAAATGATGGAAGAAGTATATAAAAAATTGAGATTAAACTCCATTTCTAGTATCTCTTCATTCAAGAATCAGATCAGGAGCATTTAAAAAATCTGTTTGGATGCATCCATTTGCAGACAACTGGATCCACGTCGGTCTCCATTTCCTCCGTCGAGCTGGCATCTGTTTTAAACTGTGCTGGATGTGTCCGATGTTGTTCACTCTATTTGGTGTGAGAGGGTGTAAGCTAGTGGGAGAGCTTGTAAACAGAGAGCTCTCAGTTATGGGAAATAGGAAGGGGAGCTGGGATGCTCCATGCCAACTTGGAGGTGAATGTGTGATTCACCTCCTACTGCCGTTCTGCAGAATCAATGTCCTGGAACAGCGATCCCCAACTGGTACCAAGTAGCCACGGACCGGGCCCCTTTGGTATCGGGCCACAGACAGGAGAAAAAAATGAATCAGCTTATTTAGATTGTTTCCGTTTTGTTTATTTTCTGATACTGAAGGACGTTTTATTTTGGAAAACTCTTCACCACATCCGTCTGTCTTGACGCGTCACACGCTTTGAGCAGCTGCTCTGACGCAAAGTTAGTACTAATGCTTAAAAGCTAATAAAAACCAAACAATAAAACATAGTAATAATAACAAAATATATAGAAAGTTTCTTCAGGGAGAAAAGAGTCAGTGAGGAAACCAAAGACTTGACTTTAAAGAAACATAAAAGTGCTATTTGCAGACAAATCAAATTAGGATTCAAATCAAATACAGTTGTTTCTGATTTTGAAACTTTATTAAAATTGACTTTTATGAATTTTCCTACAGCAAGGGAGAATCAATTAAAGAAATTTGAGCACAGAAAATGTTCCTCTGTGTTTAAAAATACGCAGTTAATCAGGATTTATGTAAAAACGAAATGTGATCAAAATGTTTGCCCTGAAAGACGATCTGAAACTGGGTTTAGTTCTCGGTTTTATAATGGTGGTCTATAAAATAAACTAAAGTTGCTTTTATTGAAATTTTTACAAATCAGAAACAGCTTCTACAAATCAATAACTTTGTTTCAATGAATCTTCATCAAAAATCTATTTACCCTCTACTGCATAGAAAACAACAAACCACTTTTAAATGTATTCAGTAAAAGTGTTCATTTCCATTCGCTGCCTGAAGGCGTCACTATGCAGTTTGTCAACATGTTTCAGGTAATATAATGCCTTAGCATGTTTATGTGTAGATACGTGTTTGTAAGGATGTAGATGATCCCAGTTAATGGTTTATTTTACTTTACAATCTACTCACCATAACAGGAAATGGACATAAAAACCTTTTAGGGAACTTTGGAGTTAGGAGATTCCTCAGAACATGAGGACAGCAAAATTTCAGTAAAACATTGAGGAAGTGCAGGAATGGATTCATGGATCAGGTTTGAGGGTTAAGGGTTCAATGAGGGATCAGTGGAAGGGTAATTGTGTGTGCATGCATACTGGTCTTATGGTAATTATTTATCTATTAGTATATGTTTCCCTTTTTTGAGCAGAAAATGCAGATTAAATTGTCTGTTTTACACCTGATAGCTACTGTTTCCTCAAATTCCACACCGGATAAAGATGATGAACCCTTGCGAAATCAATAAATACAAGTATTTGGATATATATCTTTTCTTTTGATGTTCCATAAATTGTTTGCATGGTTTATTCGCAGTTTTTTTGATACCTTATGTTTGTTGTATTATAAAAATTCAAAGAAAATGCAATTGATGACTATCTGTTGTTTTTACTACCCTGGTTGCACTGCCCATCCAGTTTCGTGGTTTTGGCAGAAAACTACATAACTAACAGACCACTGTGGACGCTTTAAAATAAATGAAAAGATGATCTGAGTTGGTCTTTTGGGGTTGAAAAATTTCCCCTTATCATAGTATTTTTTTTTCTCTTTCCAACAGGTTGCCTTGAAGAAAACTCCACTCTTCGACTTCCACAAAGCGCACGACGGGAAGATGGTGAACTTTGCTGGCTGGAGCTTTACCTGTCAGTAAAGACAGTCACATTGTCACACATGCACACCAGAGAGCACTGCTCCATCTTTGATGTCAGCCACATGCTGCAGGTAACGGAGGAGCTGAGGCACAACAAACATCTTCATTCCTTTGGTTGATGCGGATTCTTTTCTTGTCTCTGTTAGACCAAAGTCCACGGCAAAGACCGGGTGAAGTTCATGGAGTCTCTGGTGGTTGCAGACATTGCAGAACTCAAAACCAACCAGGTAGTGCAGAGCCTGTTGTCTGTGTGTGTGATTGTGTGATTATGCTGAGTCTATTTCTGGACTTTGTGCAACCATGAAAAAAAGCCCAAAATCAAAGGACTGAAGTGTAGAGATTTGTGTGAGTTGTGCACAAATGTATGATTCTCTCTTCAATTTTGATATTAATGCATAACAAAGAGCTATAATAACTGATTTTCATCTTTTGATCTATTATCAAAGTGTTCTCAGTGGTCTATTGCTCATGATTATGCCGTTTTTAGCCAAGTTAAAAAAACCTGTGTCGATTACTAGGACATAGTTTCTACAGAGTGGCAGAAGTTCATTTGAAATTCGCCCTTGAGTTGTGGGCAGAATCATTGATGTAGAGCAACTCCGCCCCCTTTCCTGTCGCTGAGAGCTCAGAGCAGAGACCTTGGGGCCTGCCCAGTGTCACAAATATGTTCTTTTTCAAATAGCATTTTTCTGTCTGATTTACAACAATCTGAACAAAGAAATCCTCAGAAATGCAATTTTGAGCTTAATTTTCTTTGTATTTAAGTCTTCCATTGGAAAAATGCCACAAGAACATTGTAAAAACACAGTTTTCATTGGAGAGGGTCTTAAAGAAAATCTATTAATGAATCAACTGTCTATTTATTTCAAAGTATACATTTGTACAAGCCTTTTCAAGACCTACTAGTCACACTTTATCACGCTATTTTCTGCTTTGCTCCAAAATTCTCTATTATCTTAACCTTTTTTTTTCCACTTTACTCGCCCTTTTGTTTAAAACATGTTTATTGTGTCTCAGGGAACATTGTCCTTGTTTACCAATGAGAAGGGAGGAATCATTGATGACCTCATTGTGACAAAAACAGATCAAGGGTATCTCTACGTCGTCTCCAATGCGGGCTGTGCAGAGAAAGACTCTGTTCACATGAAGGTAAAATAAGTGGTGAATGCAGACTTTCAGGTCTGGAGTCTGCAGTGGATGTGTGTGTTCTGTGTTCAGGTCAGACTGGCAGAGTTCAAAGCTGCCGGTTTGGATGTGGATCTAGAGTTTCTGGATGAGGCACTGCTGGCTGTCCAAGGTAAAAGATTTGTATTTTATTTTATTTTATTTTATTTTATTTATGTTAAATTAAATTAAATTAAATTAAATTTTATTAAATTAAATTTAGTTTATTTATTTATTTTTATTTTAAAATGTTTTTTATTTCATTTTGTTTTATGTATTTATTTATTTTTTATTTGACTTACTTTTTTCATTTTATCTATTTAATTTTAATTTATTTTTATTTTTTACCTGGTTTCATTTGATCTTTTTTTTTTACCTTTTTTACTTTAAATTATTTCATTTAAATTTTATTTTATTTTATTTTTAACTTTTATTTAATTTTTTTATTCTTATTTATTTTATTTTCTGTGAAACTGGGACTGTCTCCATGTAGTTTCCACCCTGAGGATTCAGTCAGCTGTGTGCCATCAGGTCCCTCCATGTTTCGGGTGCTTCAGGAAGGACTGAAGGACAACCTCAACAAGCTGACCTTCATGACCTCCACCGTGGCCACAGTTTTTGGCGTTCCGGACTGCCGGATCACTCGCTGTGGATACACCGGAGAGGACGGCGTGGAGGTTAGAACGTCAGTTTCTGAAGCTAAACAGAAATATAATGTCTTTATTAAAAACATCGCTGCTCTTACATAAACTTTCACTCTTTGTCTCTCAGACTGACAGCAGTATCTCCCCTCAGCAGGGGCCTCAAATATGCAGATACATGTCAAGAAGTGCAAAAGCTTTTATTCTAGATAAATATGTGGGATTTAATTAAGAATATTTTAAGATCTAAAGGCCTAATTTACATCACAAACTCTCAATGGGAAGAAACTTGTGCAGACAGTTTCTCATTAATTTGCATTGAAGAACTTTGATCCAAACCCTTTCTAAAGACCAAGACATTAGTGGAATTATCTGTCCTGAAAAAATGATTGCAAATTCTGAAAACATTCAAGCGAATTCTGAAAACAAACAGTAGCGAATTCTGGACAAAATTTAAAGCGAATTGTGAAAAAATTAAAGCGAAGTTGACAAAGTTGACCACACCCACTATGGGAGCGTCCAGCAGGTCACCTACTGACTTTGCTGCTTTGTGCTCGATATTGTCGTCAGGATCGACTCACAGGGCGGCCGTGTGCAGTGATAGGGCGGTCGACCTTCTGATCTGAAGATTGCAGGTTTGATTCCCGCCTTGCCCGCCCATATGTGAAAGTGTTCTTGGGCAAGACACTGAACCCCACCTTGCCTCTGGTTGAAGGTTGGCGCCAGTGTTTGGCAGCAGAGCGACCATCAGTCTGTGAACATGTGTGAATGGAACTGTGACTCTAGAGCGCTTTGGGCCTTCGAAGAAGGTAGAAAAGCGCTCTACAAGTACACGCCATAATAAACTGTTCACAGTGGTCAATATTGAATATTTCCCCAACATTTTGCTTTGTAATGTTTGTAGATAAAAAAGTAGAAAGAACAAAACAAAATGGATAATGTACAACAGACATATTGTGGCTTTTCCAATTTTATTTGCAGCTCATCTTATAGCCTGTTTGGAGTTCTTTGCTTCTGTAGCTCTGGAAAATATTAGAATGGAAAAGATCTGAACAACGATCACCATTTTTTGTTTTTTAATATATAAAAATTTTTAATTGGATGCAATACTCTTCCATAATTTCTCCTCCTGGACTTAGTTTGTTATTGGAAAAGAAAGAGATGATTTTGACAACATCTTCCTTCTACAGAATTGTTTTTATTCAGAAAATAGATTATAAACTGGAAAATACATGCAGATGCATCATATTACTCAGAGTAGAACCTTAACCAGAACTGTGTTTTATCAGGAATTTGATGTGGAAGTAGTTCTGTGTTGCTCTTCTCTGCCAGTAGTGGATTACTTTGGTAGGGAAGTAACTAAGCAGCTGGTTGTCTGAAGGAAATGGTTTGATTATTACTGTTTTCTTAACTGATTGTTTTTATCAGACACGGTTTGTCACGTCATCAGGTGATGTGACATCTTTAAAAACAGATCATGGAGGTGGTGGAGATGCGAAAGCGAGCCCACACTTCCATGAACCGGGAGGAGGGGGCCTTCCTGCTCTTTCATACCTGGAGCAACATCCTCCAGCAGAAAATGGACATCACGGGGCGGAGTCACTTGTCAAAGTCTGACAGGTGACTCCGCCTCAGACACAATCATCTGTTTTTAAAGACGTCACATCACCTGAATCATTTAAGAACACAGTTTAAACTTGGAGACATAATGAACTTCATTGAATTATGGTTTGATTATTAATTACAGTGACAAGACAAATCAAACAAATTACTTTTGCATAACTCCTTGTTCTATTAACTAGTATCTTTAGTTGTTCAAGGCCTTTTTTTTAACAACTTTGTACAAAATGGGTTCAAACTGGGTTCAAACTGGGTTCCTGTGGTCTTCTGGCTGTTTGCCGTCATCTTTCTGGTTTGCATTAAAGGTTTCCTCTCCAGGGGTTTGCAGGTCCTAAAAACATGGCAGAAAGGTGCCACAGATGTGTTCTTGCTTAGGTGCTTAAAGTGTCACACAGCTGTGAAAATGCAGCAGAATCTGCTCTCTGAAGCTCTTTGTATCCATTGATGTTACTCGTTTTTGAGTCGTTTTTTGGGGGCTTGACATTAAAATGTAACAAGGAACAAAATAGTATTAATGTAAGTAAAATACTGTTGCTGCTAATCTTTTAAAAAATATATTCATACATATCCTTTTTTGCAGGAGGTATACTATCATACGTTGTTTATTAGTCTATAAAATATAGTTGAATTATTATAATCATTATTTATTAAACATAAAGTGTATTTTTATTTCAGTTTATTACAGTTTTAAAAATGATATAATTTGTAAAAATCTATTACTTGATGTTTTCCATTGATTTATCTGGTTGATGAAGTTTGCAAGAATGTGAGGAACTAAGAGGCAACTAAATATAAAAATTAAAGGTGTTCTTATTGCGCAATTTCCATTATGTGGAATTCTATTTTCTTGTTCTTTCTTTGAATCTGTTCCTAAACAAAACGATACTAAAACCTACTGATAGATTGACTGTGAAATGTTTTTTTTCTTTCTTCTTAGTTGTATTTACTCCATATATTGTTAGGCTAGTTAACCCAAAGGATAGTGGTAAATGAAATGCTGTTTTGGGGACTTTTGCAGATTTCGGTTTCTCGTCTGAGAGCGGTTGAGCTGATAGAGAAGCTCTTGGCCAACAGTGAGGTGAAGCTGGCCGGGCTTGCAGCACGGGACAGTCTTCGCTTGGAAGCGGGGCTTTGTCTCTATGGCAACGACATCGATGAGACCACCACTCCTGTGGAGGCCACACTTGTCTGGACGATAGGTGAAGCTGACCGACTTTTTCTCAACGTATGTATATTTTTGTAATTGTCCATCCTCCGTTTTGACTTCACTGTTTGTCGTGTCGTCCTCAGGAAAGCGCAGACGCAAAGACAAAGACTTCCCTGGAGCTGAAATCATTGTACCTCAGATCAAAGCCAAGACCGTCAGGAAGAGAGTCGGCCTGGTGTCCACCGGCCCGCCGGTCAGGCAGCACACACCCATCCTCAGCCCCGACGGTAAAGTCATAGGTGAGAATGAAAATGGATGGGCGGAAAAGGAAAGGACAAGGAAGCATTTTAATTTTTGTTATTCACTATTTGTTATTACCATATTTACTTATTTTAATTATTGTAAAAAAGCAAACTATCTTTTGTGTTCCAATCAATCCAAAAGGGAGACATATGAAATTTTGTAATGCAACATAAACTCAAACATAAACTTATTTTTTTCAAAGATAATTGTGCTAAAAAAAAACTTTGAAACCGTCAACATTTTATTCACATTTTAACCACAAATGTTTCACTGTTTTTTTCATTTGTTTTCCAGTGGTTTATTGCTAAATATATCATTTTGGTGTCATGATTTATTTGTTTTAATATGCCCTCTACAGCTGTTTCCTTTGAAATTCCATACATTTTATATTTTTAAACAGGTGAGGTGACTAGCGGCTGTCCATCCCCCTGCCTCAAAAAGAACGTTGCCATGGGTTACGTAGATTCAGAATTCGCCAAGAATGGTACGGAGATCCAGGTGGAAGTCAGGAAGAAAGCGGTGGGGGCCGTGGTCAGCAGGATGCCTTTCGTTCCAACCAACTACTACATGGGATAAAAGAGTAATAATATTAATAATAATTCTCACTGGTTTACTTCACAGTGGTGCTGTCTGACAGAGTCGCCCCCTGCTGTTTGATTTTAGAAATGCAGGACCAAAATAAGGTTTTCAAATCCGTACTTGAAAACTGTTCAAAGAAAACTAAAAATCTCACAAGTATAAAATAAACACTGTAATCTGAAGAGTGCAAAAAAAGAGTCGAGAGTAGAGCTGCTATCGTGCACTGTACTCGGTTATAGAAAAGGTGCAGGAAACCCTGTGAAACCCTCTTAGTGTTGGATTATTTGTTTCTTTTGGACTTTTACATTTACACTTAACTCAGTTTGAAAGTGCTCTCCAAGAAAACTCAGGTTTGTTAGAATTCAATAAAGACAATTTAATGTAGATAACAGAATCCTGATTAGTAAATGTGATAGATATCAGTTTACAAAGCTGGACCAAAACAGGAAAAAATCCAAATGTATCTGCTGATGATAAAGTAATATGCATTTGTAAATTCAGAGAAACACAGGGGATTAGTGGTTTTATCTCTCAAAATGAAAATCTTTCCTAAATCCCAAAAAGCGGCAGTTAGTTTACATGAATCTGTTCTTCTATCATTTTAGTATTCATTCTTGTTTTGTAAACAGCTTCCATCTCAGTTTCTCATAGATCTGTCACCCATGGGATTACAGTGTTTCTTGTACTTTTTATTTTTCGAACATTCACATAATTTGATATTTCTATGTGTTGGAGAAGAAATGCAGTTAGTTTGACTTTTGTAAGTGGGTACTAATGTAGAGATCTTGAACCAAATTGGTTATTTATATGAATATTTAAAATCATTTTTCATTGTTTTATAATTTATAGATTGGTTTACCTGTCTGACCTGCTGCTCTTTCAATAAAACTAACACTCATAAAATCAATATCTGTGACCTTTTTTATTTATTTAGTCCATATCTATTCTGTGTGATATTGCGTGAGTATTGGAACAACTGAGTTTTAGAACCACCATAACAGCAAATAAAAAGTTGATGTATAAGAATTAAGTTGTGAAAGTGTGAGAAAAAAGTCAAGTTTTTAGCAGAATAAAGTATTTCGACTTTGTTATAATTTATTAATTGTTTTTTTCTTTCATAGTGGCCCCAATACTCTGCTGTACTTCAGTTTGAAAAATAATGTTAATTTTTTGTAATTGTCACTGACATTTTTAGGCTACATTTAAAAAACCACAGCACCAAAAATATATTTTCAAAAGGAAAAAGTTTTTTTTGTCTTAACTTCCAAAAAAGTTTAAAACAAAGTTAAAAATGCTAAAATACTGGATTTCGATAAATTGTGAACTGAAATAACATGGTTATTTACTTTATTTGAGCAATAAATGAATTTTACCTTTCAATTACCAATGATTTCAAACCAGCAAACCTCTAAAAAAGACCAAAGTCAGAAGCCTGATCCAAAGAAATGTAAGGTACATGTATTGAAAACATTAAACTGTCACAGGCAAACAGAAAACTTCCACAGTTTTCCAAAATACCAGTCAACAGTGTTTAAGTTCCTGATAAATTTATAAATGCAGTTAGCAAATTTACCATCAAATTATATGTAAATATATAATTTAAAGAAAATTTGTCCTGGCTGTTTTGAGAAATCCCAAAGCTGAATGGGGTGCAAAACCATAATCTTCCAGAATTCTCTTTAGTGGTATTTTGTGAGGGGCCAGATAAAATCACTGTTTCAGAGACTTAAAACCTACTTTTTGGTAATAGTTATTGTTGACCTGAGGTGACCCAGTGTTTTTCCTGTCTGCTCCCTTTTGGTTTTCCACAAATGTCTGTCTTTTTTGCTGTTATTACCTTGTCTCTCTCTCTTACATTATGGCAGATGTTACATTGTCAACATGTTTTTTTATTTAAAATATGCAAACATTCAAGGCAGATGATTTAGCCACCCAAGTGCTTCAGGTCCAAAAAAATATTGTATGTTGTCATGAAAATTTGTGATATTTTTATGTCAAGAGTATTTTTAATGGAACCGTTTTTTGTGTCCAAGAGTCTTTAAAGTGATCAACTAAATTAATAAAATTAAGGGGAAAAAATCGGCCAATCCAAACTTAAAATACGTTATTTAACCATTCAGATTTAACGGGACTGTGACGTCACAGACCCACGAGTTATACATTTAAAAAAAACCTTACAAATATTAACTCTCAATAATTAACTCCACAAAAGTCTATTGAAATTTAATTTAATACACTTTTCTAACGGTAGAGAGTTTTATTCGTCGAAAAAATTAACATTTAAAACGATGTACACAACTTTTATGACCGGAAACGGTAAATGTTTTGTAGAACAAACCTGGCAACCCCGGCCGGCCGGTCGGTCGGTTCATTAGTTATCGAGGGGAAGATGGTGGACCTGGCGAAAGGAGCGTGCTCAAAACTCCGTCCTAAACACTTCGAAACATACTTAACATCTCAGCTTAGTGTCAGGTATAGATTACCCGGAGACAATCATAGATAATATTGGGAGAAAACGATTGAAACGTAAGACTTTTCCGCCTCTGGGCTCCCTTCATTTTTGGAAAGACGAGAGTTGCGAAACGTGCTCATCAAAGGGACGCTAGCTAACAGTAACCGGAGTGTCCCGGAGGAAGAGGAGCATTTTTATTTTTAAATACATTCTAATCCACCTAACGAGTTAGACAGGGTGGTTCATTTTATCGCAAACCTGTTGCCTCTCTTTCAACTGTTGAATCTGCTGGCTGAAACAAGCTAGCTAGCTTGCTACACCATAGCTAGCTCCGCTGTGACCTGGCGGGTCTGAAAGCTGCTCGAGATGCCGCGGAGTAAAAAAGGGAAACGTGGCTCCAGTAAGCCGGGTAAGTACCAGAAGCGACCAGGGTTAACATCATGGCAACTCTGGCTAAAAGCCAGGCGAAACGTTTTTCTTCCCCACACAAGAGACAGCAAGAGTTAGGGAAAAGTAGCAGCTGTGTCTGTGTCTCCACATGGCGATCGGCCGGTCTGACTTCAGCAGTGATCAATAGGATGACCTCTACAGTCATTTCCATTTGCTTTATTAGCCAATGTGAGGATTAATAATTGGGACTTTTGTTTTCCATTCAGTTTAAAAAGCGCTCATAACAGATTTGCAGTAAGATTTAGGAGTTATGGCATGTTAAGTATTTCAAAATAAAATGATTCAGTGCTTGAGTGTAAACATTTTCTAATTTAATGAAACTAAGACGATAAAATAAAAGCTTGAAGTGACAGCTGTTAGTATTTTGGTAATACTTTATTATTAAACTGTCATTGAGACATTTGGGCCACACTGAAGTTTATCTCAATTATAATTAAATAGCAGTGGAACCACTGAAGAACCCTTACAGAGAGCCTGAAACACTAGTTTTCACTGACATGGACTCTGTCCATATCGGTAGGCTATACTTGTATAGGAAGAGATATTTTTAGGAGCTGTGCATGTGGCGTTGCATGTGTGCTGATGCGGTGTATAAGGAGGAAAATCCCTATCTGTTTTAGAGGTTCTTGCTGTTCATTGAACGCATCAGCTGAAACTGTTTGAGTGACGGGAGCATGGGCCTGAGGCTGGAATATGGTAGGCCACTTATTTGCCTGTTACAGGCCTCTCGTGTTTCATGAAGCACCACTGATTTGGAAGCACGCACTGCTGTTCAATGCGGGGTTTTCTCTAAACATCTTCAAACCCCAATTTATTGGAAGTAAAAGCGACGTATCAGGATGAGAACTCATCAGCTTTTTCTTTTTATTCTCGAAGACCCACTCCAATTAAAATTGTTTTTGGTGTTTTTAACACGTTCTTGTGGGATTCTTTTTCCTGATAAGGAGTACAAATATATGTAAAAAAAATTGAGCTTAAATGAGCATTTTCGAGTATATCTTTTGACAAACTGTTGTGAATCAGGCGCAGACAAAAAATGCTGTTTGGAAGCCAGTATATGTGTGATGTAGAAAATACGCTGGACGCGCCACAAGCTCCCTGATCTGCTCCATTCGGTTGCATCCAGTTGTAGACGAATACATCCATGTACGTCTTTGTTGTCCCCCGTCTGAGCTGACATCTAGCTCCAAATATTACGGCTGAATAGCCTCAATGTTGCTCACCCTTTCTGCTGCATCTGTAATGTCTGGTAAAGGAGGTGAAGGGCTGTAAGCTAGCAGGAGTGTCTTAGCAGAGAGCTCTCAGCAAAATGGAAGGGACAGTAGGGTTGCGTTGCGCCGGCAGTCTCGCTCACAACTCAGAGGTGAATTTGTTATGAACTTCTGCCGCTCTGCAGAAACTATTTCCTATTTTTTAATTTTGGCTAAAAACGGCGTAAACTTAATTTAAAGCCCACTGGGAAGGCTTTTAAAGTACCTCAAAGGGTAATCAGAGTGGGTCTTTAAATAAAGCTTTAAGTTTAGGAAATGTTCAGGAATATTTATCAGGAAAAAAATTGCAACCATTTTTTGAATTGGAAACACTTTCCTTTTTCCTCCCTACTTCACAAACTCCCATTCCTCTATCCATCTCTTCTCCTTTTCCATGCTCTATATCTCAAACATCCATTCATTCCACGGTTCACACATGATCTCTAGGATCTCTCCGGCAGGAGGTTCTTCAGCTTCAGCTGTCGGCTAAAGCTCCGCTGAAAGGTACCGTAACTCCTCAGATCTGCCCAGAAGCTCCTGACTTGATCCCTGCTTGAATGCATCCTTTAAACTAGCAGCTACTGACATCTTTTTCTTTCCAGTAAAACACGTGTAAAGCCTTATTACAGCACTCCCTTTAAAATCTCCCTATCCTCCAAATGTCTTAATGCATGTCAGCCCTCTAATGCTGTGAAATAATGCTGAGCTCTCATGCTGCAGTTTACATCAGCGGCTCAAGCTGCTTATTTTGTTTCTTACTTTAAACCTTACGACTTAAACTGTTGTTGGTTTGTCAGGAGAGGCTCGACCCCCAACCCAGACTAACTGCTGGAGCCATGTGTGACTCCTGTTCAAACATAGGATAACAACACAGAACAAACACAAGAACGCTGGGGCGGGTTGTCACACTTCTCTATAACGGGCTGTGTGTGGGTAGGTCTGCGTAGGATGGTGTGTGTGTGAGCAGTGGTCAGGAGTTCACGAAGGATAGCAGTAAAGATTTTGGCCGATTCCGAATTCTTCCCCTTCCCCCTTTTCCCTATCCCTACATGTAGCCATCCAAACGGAGAGTTATGGAAAAATAGTGTCTCCTCTAATTGCAATGGCGTATACTTATATAGCGCTTTTCTACTTACAAAGCCCAAAGCGCTTTACAGTCACAGAACCATTCACCCAGTCACACACACATTCACACACTGGTTAATTAAGACGTTACTCTCACATGAGAGTGATAGTTATAACAAACTATTTCAGACAACCCTACATTTGGAGGGGTAGGGGAAGAATTCAGATTTGGTCTTTGACTTATACAAAAGGACAAAGTGGGTCATGTCTGTTGCAAACAGAAGCATTTTGAGGAAAGAGAGCAGGTTTGTTTTACCCCCTCATTCTGATAACCTATGTCAATAAATGCAAGAGCCAGTCATTTATTATTTGATAGACTGTAGGCTTAGACTTTATCACAGATATATAAAACCAACAAACTGCTGTTTTCCCAATACATTCATTATACGCCTCTAATAAGAACCGGATAAAAAAAACACTGAAAGATAAAAAGAACACTCTATGATAAATCCTTTTTCAGGTAATTTTTTTAAGGACAAGCCATCAATGGTAATCGGGTTCAAGAAGGGTTCACCAAGAACTGTGTGACCTTTTGTCTAACCAAAGAAAACGGACAACAGACAATTGAATATAATAAAAAAAAACTAAAGTGTTCTGGAAGCCTTTAGAGAAAAATTAGTTAAACAGTAAAATTGACCCCCCCTCCGATCAAATACCATTTACTTTATATGAGTGTGACATCACTCATAGTAAACGACTTCTGGCTCCAACCAAATGTAGTCAATTCAGTCGCCAAATTTGTGCAATACAGATGTTGTCGTGTTGGCGCCAGACGATGTTAATTGGTAGGGATTGGTCCAGTCATTTTTATGGCAACCGCTTTTGCCAAGCAGGAGTACGCTTGTTGGAATCCACACCACTTGAATCTGTCAAAAATCTGTCAATCAAATGTTTCGTTGGACGAGGGCGCCAGAAGGCACCGCCTGCTTTTGAGTCATGTGATTGGTCAGTTTATAATATGAATAATTTGCACTACAGCAAAAGTGTCATGAAAAAATAGGATTAGCAAGAACATGATAAAAAAAAAAGTGTCATAGCAAAAATGGTTATTCTGACAAATGTAATGACTCGGTAATAGCGGTTTATTTCTCTATAGAAGTCTACGGGATTTTGACTTTCTGGCGCAGGCAGTCACTTCCTGTTTGGAACGCCAGGGGGGAGGGGTCACTCAGTTCAGTTTTCTTAAACAGTCATTGTTAAGTGCATAAAATTAACCAGTAAAAATGGAAAAAAAGTTGTCCCTGTGGTTGTATGCATCTTTGGGTTGATTGTCGTGGCAGCAGCTCAGTTCACTCGCATCTGGATTTCCTGCACAGCTTATTTTTCACGGCTACGGCTTAAATGACCCGTCAGTCACCTCAGTCATGCCCGCTGACCGGGATCTGAATGCAAACACACACAAATGGTCTGTCTGACCATTCTGGAGTGAAACACAGTGACGGGATGAGCAGATGAATGACCCCTCTGGTCTTCAGTAATCCCTCCAACAGTTGAAATTCCAGAGCAAGCAGGAACCTGAGGGTTAGCTCGGCTCCTTTGCATCCTCTAAAAGGCTTATGTGCCGACGCAGGAAATGCTTGACAGATGTTTAGGAGGGAATCAAACCTAAAACGCTGAACCTAAAATATTCTTCAGTTTGTTCATAGACTTCCTTAACCAGTGGACCTCCAAACAACTGATTTTTATAGTATAATTCTCACAAATGACCCCTAACGTTTTCCTGCACAGGCAGGGACTCTCTGCATCTGTGGTCCTCCTCCGCCTGCTCCTTCAGCCCTTTCGCTCTCCTTTAACTTCCGCATGCACATCACCGCGTGCGTCTCACTGGCACTTTTTTGTTGTTGTTTTGCAGGTGTTAAAAATGGGATGAAGGGAGAATCTGCTGCCAGTGACGATGAGCTGGCATCCGATATTCTGAGTCACTACAGCAGTGCCAGCGAGGGCACGTCGGTGCTGGAGGAGGGTTTAGGTCAGTACAGACACACAAACACAGCTCACTGTTAATTCTACTCACTCAAAAATCCTAGACACATTGTCGTTTTTTAAAATAGGAAATAACTTATATTGTGTTGATTTGTATTTAATAATTGCATTTTACTTCAGAAAAAAAAAACTTATTTAGTTGTTTTTTTTTTGTTGACTTTTCTTTTTTTTTGGTTTCCAAGTTCCCTTAACTTTTGAGGGGTAAACTTTATCTTCATCCTCTGTAAAATATCTGCAGCTGCTTCAAGCTTCATCTGTTCTGTAGATTTCATGTAGGAAGCATAAAAATGTGAGATTTTCTTTGAACTGTGAAAACAGAAGCTAAATTGGGCGCCAACTTCAGCCTCATCCGACTTTTAAGGTGCGATGAATAAATACAAAAAGAAAAACGCTCCCTTAAAAGTTTCATTTTCTCATTTTAATCATAAATACGAATCAATCGTTTGAAAAACTTTCTTAGCAGTGTCCTCGTAACATTAGACATCTGGGTGTTGAATCATTATTATTATGATTTGTGGGGACAGCTGTTGCAATAAATCCATATTTGGAGTAAAGGCTCCTGGTTTTGTCTGTTAAATGGAGATTTCTTTTTCTTTTGAAGCCTCATCTGTTTCCTCTCTGGCTCTTTTCGGCCAAAAGAACCTTTACAATTATGTTTTTTTTTTATCTTTTTCAACTATGCTAGCTTCGAGGATTTGGTTTAGAGGTCGGTGCAGCTGCTGGTTTAACTGAAATTTTGTTATAAAACATGATAATGTACCCAAATACATACTTAAAAAGTTAATCTGTAACCATTTTACATCTGACCTTCATTATGTTGAAGTCTGTGTTTAATTTCACAGTTTATCTTAAGCTTGAACGTCGAGCTGCTTTCTTTTTTTTTTTTATTTAGTTTTTTATTGTGGACGTAACGAAAACATTTTGTTTTGTCTTTGGTCGAATGTAGGAGGTGAGCAAGTGGATGAGCAGTCAGCCCAGGAGGAGACGGAAGACAAGCTCAAACAGTGTATAGATAACTTAACGGATAAGAGGTGAAGGTTTTTACAGCTTCGGTTAAGTTCTATCCTATGTTAGAGAGAATGAAGATGTTCAGGCGAAGAACATCAACACAGTTCTGATTCTTGTTTGTCTTTTTAACTCTCTCAGCACCAAAACTCGTCTGGCTGCCCTCGAGTCTCTGCGACAGGCCTTTTCTTCCAGAGTGCTCTACGACTTCCTGACGGAGAGACGTCTTACTGTGAGCGACTGCCTGGAAAGAAGTCTTAAAAAAGGTCATTTTGGGCTTTAGAGGAGCTGTGATCCTTTGATAGTTTGGGTCAGATTGGTAACAAACTTCAAGATTCGATAATTGGGGAAGGGTAAAGCTTTGTCAGTAGATGATTCTGAGTGAAACGGAGGTCCGCTGGAGCGATGTGAGGAAAAAGTGCGATATTAGTGATCAATATTGCGATGACAATATAGTTTGCGATACATGAAAAAACCAGTTACAGTTCACTGCAACAGTTTAATTTAAATAGGAGTCAAGATAACTTAAATTATACTCCAAATGACACTAGTCTACATAGGAGATGAACGTCTAACATAAAAGAGCTCCATCCAATTTGTCAAATGCATAAAGGGATTTGTTTGATTTGTTAAATACTTCAAGATGCCATAAGATTGTTTTAACACGTTTAAGGTAAGCATTTGTTGTAATTTTCGCCCTCTTTTTGCGTTATGCGTACTGCATAGCTTGATATCGCGATAATGATAAATTTGGGATTTTATTATGAAGGCCTATGTCTGAAGGTTCCCTCCCACTCACTGCAGAGATGATTTAATTTGGATTCAAATGCTGCTTCTGTCTTCTTCTGTCATCTGGACGGTGGAGCAGGAGGCCTCTGGCCTGAATGTGTCAATCATTCTTTCTCTACAGACTCTTAGTTTTACTTTTGGCTTCAAGTGTCTCTAAGAGCTTTAACTGACTTCAAAATAACTTTTTTTTTTCTTTTCTTCATGTGTCCAGGCAGCAGTGAGGAGCAGGCATCAGCAGCCACACTCTTCATCCTGCTTTGTATTCAGTTAGGAGGCGGGGATGAGGCAGAGGAGGGCTTCAAGATGCTCCGCCCTATCCTTACCACCATCCTGATGGACAACAGTGCCAGTATGGCGGCTCGCCAGAGTGTAAGGGAACAGCATGTCAAACAAAACTTCATTTATTTTTGCAGGAGCATGAAGTGCATTAGAACACATGAAAACATTTTTTTTTGGTCATTCTATTTGCTTTTTCTTTGAAGTTGGAAGTGTAGCTGTTAATTGAATCCAACTTTAAACAATAAATATGGAAAATAGTATTTCTAACATGAGTTTTGGTTCTTTAAGAAGTCAGTTCAGATTTTAGCTTGAGCACAGATGAGATGTATTTGTGTTTGAATCATTGCAGCCCTGAAATGAACCTCTTTCTATTTGTGTCAGTGCGCTCGGGCTTTGGGGATGTGCTGTTACGTCTCAACTGCTGAGGAAGGAGAGGTGAGATGAGTTTTAGACCAAGTCAACAAAAGCATGTCAGTATTCTAACTTGATCAAATCCCTGTTGGGTATCTCTGGATCTTTTAGGACGTTTGACATCCTGCCTGTCAGCTGATTGCTAACTCTCCCTCTCCTCAAATCTGTTTCAGGATTTGTGCAAGTCTTTGTCTCTCCTGGAGGGCATCTTCATGTCTTCCTACCCAAACAGAGAAGGAACGCTGCCCACACCCAAACCTGGAAGTTCAGGCCTCCACACTGCAGCCATCCAGGCCTGGTCGCTGCTCGTCACCCTCTGTCCAGCCTCCAAACTGTCTGCGCTGCTCGACTTGTGAGTAATACTTTCTATAGAAGGGCTCGGCAATGTGGCACACCGCACACGCATGGAAGGAGCTTTTTTTATTACCACCACGGTGCATGAGAGGAAGGAAAGGATCCCTTCATGCAGTGCTGCTTATGTGACCCCGCCCACTTTTATAAATACAGCCACTTTTCTACATAAACCTTCATGAACGAGCGATTTAAATTAATGCCCCATGCAGGAAAAAGAAGAAAGTTTCCCACAGTGAAATGAAAGTGTGGTAATAATGAATCCTGTTTTGAAACGGTTGCCGGTGAGATGACACGCGGGCCGACGTGAACACGTGTCTGAGCGAACATGAGCGCGTGCGTGAGTAGAAGAAGCATGCAGCTGATCTGCTAGCTGTTGCACACTTTTAGGACTGCACAGCTGGGGTTTTTTGGGTCATGTTTTTAGCGGCGCAGTGGCTGACATTTATGAAGTTATAGGTTCAGTTTGTTGAATAATAATCAATCAAAGACAGAATAAACCCAGACTTTCTTTCTGTTCTGCTAAATGTCACAAGATATGTGAAAAAGTTTTAAAATAAATACACAAACAGCTGATCACTGCTTTAGTTACAGGGGGTTTAAAAAAATGAAGAATAACGCTGTGCAATAGTGGAAAATGTATATTACTATAATTAGCATACCAAGGAAAACAGTAAAAACATTTAATTTTACATTTTTTCAAGCACCATCATTCAGTCCCTGTCTCACAATGTAACAAAAGATGAAAAAGACAAAGTGTGCTTATTTTTTCATGTTAATGATTGTAAAGTTCTTATAAATGTTGATGGTATTTTGTTCTGACGTACTTTTGGTTTCAAACATACATAGTTTAGATACAATTTCATCTTTGGCCTATTTCCCTTTACAGTATTGTTATAAAAACACTTTTTTGAGTTAATGCCAAATATGTTTAAAAAAACTGTTTGAGCTGCTGTTTGTGAATTTAAAAATGTTTCTGATTTATTGGAAATGTTGTTGTATTCTTTTGTATTAAAGTGCCAATTATAGTTGGCGATGGCACAGTTGTTAAGGAGAACATTTCAAAATTGTCTTCTCGTGTCTTAAATGTTGCTGACCCATGAGGAATCCAGTTCATTGAAACCATCTTCCTCCATCTGAAAAGGCAGAACGATGTTGAACAACAACAAAAGCTATGAATCGTGTGCACTTTCTGGAAGAGTTTCTGAGAAATAAACACATTTTTGTTGTTTTTCTGACACAAGTTTGATTTCATCACACCTAAATGAGTATTTAGTTAATCAGGCTTGCATATCCTCTCATCAGTGTGGTGATGATATGACAAAGGGAATGCACACCTTGCTGGTTCTAGGAGCATGTCATCATTAGCCGCGGTTACATGGGCAAAATATTTTGATCGGATCAATGGTCGGATTAAAATTCAACTGTGTACATGGGATCAGAAAAACTTTTTCCGATTAGAACAAACGTTCACATGGGCACACTTTCAGTCGGAATAAATCATTTGGGCATGCGCAGTAGTGTTGAAAATACCGGAAGAGGAAATGAGTCCCATAGTAAACAAACCTTGCTGTCATATACATTTGTGCAGCAGCTCGGTGATATACGAGACGATCTTCCAAGATGTTTTTATTAATGTTATGAATATGTTCGCTTATCATTTTATTTTTCATCCGTGTGGTCAGTCATTTTTTTTGTGGAAGAACGGACACGCGCTAACAACATTAGCCTTTGATGAACATAAACTCATGTGGGAAATGCCGCAATCTGCATCAATGCTGCACGTAAATATGTGGGAATAACATCAGCCTTTTTTTTTGTCGGGACACGACTGGAAACACAAATCCATGTGATTGTTTGAATGGTTTCTAAGGACTGAGAGACATTTTTGCTTTGAAACGCTCGCACACCGCCCCAAAGCCGCTCTGTGTGTGCCGGAAGTCCGAGCTCTGCTCGAACACGGTTCTCCTGACAGCAGCTAACCGAGAACGGCGGGACGGATCGCAGTCACACACACAAACAAACAACAAAACGCACACGTAACAAAGCATCCTCAAACACAAAGTTATTAATCCAGCTGTTCTGCTCAGAGACACAGTTTCCTTCGGTCCACCGTAACACGAGCCAGGACCGTGCAGGGTCCTGACGTCAGGGGTCATAAAGCGCTCCTTCCCTGCATCTCCCTCGTGAGGGGTGTAAGAGAGGGGAGAGGCGGAGAGCCAGAGGGGCCAGAACGGAGCGGCGCTTCGCACTGGGCCTCCGCAGAGCAGCTGGTCGGTCCTGTTTGAGCTCTAAAGCTTCTCTGGAGCGAAACACCGTCTAGGCATGACGTAAACTAGAGCAGTAGTGACACACAATCGGAATGAACCATTTACATGAACAACGATCGGATCAACAATCTGCATGACCTACCTATCTCGATCGGAAAGGAATTTTGATCTGAACGAGTCTGATCGGGGCAGAGTATTCCGAACGGCGTGTTTACATGACGCATTTTTCTTCCGATCAGGCGTTTTTTCCGATTACTTTTGTCCACGTAAACGCAGCTAGTGAGTGAGTGTGTAAATAACGGGCTGTTCTTTCCTGCAGTCACCTCCCAAAGCTGAAGGCTTGTCTTCAGAGCAGTGATGTCAACTACAGGATTGCCGTGGGAGAAACCATCGCTCTGCTGGTGGAGTTGGGGCGAGACATCGATGAGGTGACCGCTCACTTTCAGCGCTGTGGCATGAAAGCAGAGGACGTGATGCTAAAGCCGTGTTGCCGCTCTCACATCTGTCTGCACAGGAGTTTGAGGTGGAGGACAGTGAAGGTCTGTGTGAAGGTCTGAAGAGTTTAGCTACAGATGGAAACAAACACAGAGCCAAGAACGACAGGAGGAAACAGCGCTCCATCTTCAGGGAGGTGCTGCACTACATAGAGGTGCGGAACGGTTCCTGACTTTTCCATAAAGGTTTTGTGTGTTTAAAATCTGACTAAACAAAGATAAAAAACGACCATTTTTAAGTTGAACATTATTATTGGGCATCTTTTTTCCCTGCAGAATGAGGATTTCACAGAGGAGAAGATCAGGTTTGGGGTAGAGAGTGTTTACATCGACAGCTGGATGAGGAGAAGAATCTATGATGCCTTCAAGGAGATCCTAGAATCTGGAGTCAGGCATCATCTACAGGTTAGTCCTGTCAGAAAGAAAATGCTGACTAAGCAGAATGTGTTCTGATCTGGGTTTAAAAACTTGCAAGTAAAATTTCATTATTTTTTTTGATTTGCTAATAAGCAAGTAACAATATAGAATAACCTTTAAGTTGGCTCATACTAAGCTTGGCTTAATGTCATGAAACAATCCAAAACAATACATTTAGCATAAGTAGGGATTCAGTTTAATGGTGTCACATTTGGTTTGATCTTAAACCAATATTTGTGGCATCCCTGGTGGACACGTCATGACAGAGAAAAGGTCTCTATTCCCAGTGACACAAACACAGTTTGAACAACTGGAATGAATCTATTTAACTTGAACTTCTGACTTTAGAGTCTGAACAGGTCTGTTGAATTTTTGCCTCTGAATCTGTACAACTGATTGTTTTTTTAGTACGCTACCTATTTTTTAATTGTTTTTTTAGTACAGTACCTTTTTGCCATACCTTTTGTACATCATCTTTTAGTGCAGTACTTTTTACCCTTCTTTCTGTACAGTAAATTATCATTCTCTTTTTATAAAATACTTTTTTCTTTCCTTAAGTATTGTTTAAGTGTAGTAAACTTTTTTTTTACAGTACTTATGTGTATTTTATGTTTTACTGCAGTACTCTTAAACTTTTCTTTTTCTATACCATATTTTTACCTCATTACTTCTTTTCTTTTTATGCTCATCTTAGTAAAGTACCTTTTCTTAACTGTTCGTTTTGTGCTGTATTTAATTTTTGTACAGTTTTATTGTGAAATACTTTTTTAACTGGTCTCTTAGTGTGGTACTAGTTTTTTTTTTAAAACCATATTTGCAGTGCAGTACCTTTTGAGTACAACACTTTTTTCACTGTTACTGTATTCTTTCTTATTATTGTTTTTTCCCCCTGTACTTTTATTTCTTTTTACCTTATTTTTCATACAGTACACCCCCCCCCCATACTTTTAGACTTACCTTTTGGTACAAAGTGGGTTTCAAAAGCTGCAGGCTCCTAACATCAGAAATGGGGGTTTGTCTTTGGGAAAAGTCTTTAACCCTTGTACTATCTTAGATGACCCCCAGCCTTACATTGACGTGTTCTCCCTACCATGACAAAGGTGGATAAAGGTGAAAAGATTTCATGTAATCCATGGACACCAGTGAAGACCACAAATCATTGAAGAAAAAGGTTCAGAGCACTGTCTAGTCTAGTGGGTCTAGATGACCCAACTCCCAATGTTAAAGTGCCTAGGATAGCACAAGGGTTACAGGTAGTTTTCTTCTGTTGCTGTGTTTTATGGAGTTCAATATTTAGCTCAGCCTGTGACTCGCAGTAACAAACATTCTATTCATTTTATTTTGGATGCAGTTCAACCCACTACTACGAGACATCTTTGGCCTCGGACCCCCCCTTATACTTGACGCCACCATCAAAGCCAACAAGATCTCACGGTTTGAGAAGGTAGAAGCTGTTTCCTGGTTGGAAGTTGTGACGGTGCAGCAGAAAACATCTCACTCTTGTCTCTGTCCTGGCAGCATCTTTTCAACGCCGCCGCCTTTAAAGCCAGAACCAAACAGAGGAACAAAGTCAGAGACAAGCGAGCCGACGTCATGTGATGAAGATGAAGGACAGTGGAGGAACTCTTTGGGTTGTTCTGAGATGGATCCATCATGATGCCTTATTCTCTTAACTGTATCAGATGCACAGACTCACCAAAAAAAAAAAAAAGTTTTATACTTTCCTCTTGTGCTCTTAAATTTAAAAATGCTGATTATTTTTATCAGTAAAGTGTCTCACTGTAAGAGTCTGGATGTATTTCGGAACATCTACTCAAATGTAGTTCTAATTACAGACTTTTCTTTAGTGCATCAAAACCCAGAGTCAGTCTGAGGCTTTGTGGTGTCTAATCAAACTGTGTAGAAGGAAGCACAGGAACACTGAAGTACATCTGCCCATCGTTCTTTAGTCCTCCATCTTCACTCAGAGCTAACTTCAGCAGCCAAAACAACAAGCAATGCAACCTTTAAGAAACTGTGTGCTTTTGTGTGTGAGTGTGTTTTACTTGGAATTAATTCAACGCTTCAGCATATAAAAGAAGACTATAATTAAAATATTAAATCAGTTATTTTTGTGTTCATCTCGTGTTTGGAAAGGACTTTTCCTACTTTAATAATTGTCTTTCACTTTGTAATTTATTGAGAGCGGTAAATTGTTTACAGACAATGATGAAAAAATGGATAAAAAATATGTTTCTGTCCTGTTTATTTTGTTGGAAAGTCATAAAAATCTGCTCTAGAAATTCTTAACACGGTTATGGAAATTGTTTGTCTTTTAATCATTTCCTTCCTGGACAGCAGCTTATCAAACGCTTGATGCTGTTTCTATGGAAACCCCGTCCTGTATATTAAAAGACAAACACCTCTTGTAACGTTAGCTTTATTGGATTTTAACAAAAACCTGAACACCGAGAAGTGCCAACTATAGAATTCAGCGTGTTTAACCCCTTGTTGCCTTTTCGTGTAAATGCATATCAAACCACTTCTCTTCCAAATTTACATAAATCTATCATCTATTTCAAAGCAAAACCTCAAGTGACACTTTCTTTTTTATAAATTCAGCCATCAAGGAGTTAAACCTTGTAGTTTTGGTGCTAGAGGATGGAGAAAAAATGGATCAAATAAAGGGCCATTCAGTGACTACCTTGGTTATTGGTCTTTTTATGCCATTTATAATTACTTGAACTGCAGAAGTTACATTTATGAAATGCATATTTGCAAAAGTTTTAGACCTTCAGTTCAAATATAATTGAAGGATGCATGTTTGTGTGCTTCAGTGAATTTATTTCCAAATGAAATAAGTCCTATCAAAAACTTTAAACATTGTGTATCTTGATAATTATTTTAGAAATGACAAAATAATCGTAGTTTTTACAACTGGATTGCTCAGATTCACAACTCTATAAATTCTAAATTTAGAAAATAATCAATTGGTTATCCCCTAATGTCCTGCAGCGGACTGGCAAACCGTTTGGGATGCACCCTGGGATAGGCCCCAGCATCCCTGTGGCCCTGAAAGGCATTGAGTGGGTTTGGAGCATGGATGGATCAAACTGTAGGTCTACAAAGGTTAATCTCATAGCCACTGCACACTTACTACTGTTAATCATATAGTAATTGTATTTTTAGTCTTGACATTTGCAGTTTCTTTTAGAACCGTTGTAAAAAAAAAAAAAAGATTCCTTGTGTAGTAATGTGTTAATTATGTTAGAAATTGGGATCATGTTGAGAGCAGTCAAGTACAGTACTGCAGTAATGAGCAGAACTTGAACAAATAGAATTAATGGTTAATTTGGTAGAGAAAATGTGCTTTGGTTATAACCATGGCCAATATTCCTTCCACATTGAGAAGACCATTTAAAATCCATAATTTTCTTTTTCCATTTGAATTTTGATTTAGATTTGAAAATAGCCAAAAAAGCTCAGAGCTTGGTCTATTCGTCTATACCTGGAGAAAAAATATTGCCTCCGCGAATTTGTATCTTTTTTGGCCTCTGGCGCCTCTGGTTGTCTCTTTGTGAGTTGCACCCCTCCAAATCGAGAGAAAGTGGTATCGTCCATCGGTGGATTTAACATGGAGGAGCTAATACAGCAATAACCGCAGTGGTGACACGTTCCGGCGGTTCTAGTGGATAAAATAGATGCTTTGGTTCAGCGGCAGACCCGGATGGAGACCGGACAAATTGCCGGGGTGTACGCGGAGGTCAGCGGCTTTCCAACCCCAGTTTCTGCTCATGTTAAGGTGGAAGAGTTGCCAGAATATCGAGTCTACTCAGTGACAGCTGGTGAGCTAACCGAGCCAACAGCATCAATCCCAGCATGCCCCACGGCAAGAGGATAAACACTCCCAACTCTCATGTTTCTCCACCATCTCTCGCGTATGACAGTGAAAAGCAGCACCTCATAATGACAAACAAAATGATTAGAAACATATATCAGCTATATTATAAACAATAATGTAATGCAAAAATGTTTTTGTTTATGTTTTATTACATCTGTCGTATCGTGTATTTATTAATCTGTTTTTTCTTTGCTCCATCCCAAATATTTTTAGGTCTAATGCTGACATCAGAGATTCAAAAGTTCTATAAGTGAACTCATTTGTTTATGAAAAAAACAATTTGTTTCTAGACTCAGCAAAACTTTCTTGTTTTTCTTAAAAGTTGGATTATGTTGTTTAACCCTTGTGCTATTCTATGGGGTCCAGATGACCCGATCCTTACATTGTCCCTTGGCATTATCCCTACCGTGACAAAGGTGGATAAAGGTGAAGACGATTTCATGTAATCCCTGGACACCAGTGAAAGTCACATATCATTGAAGAAAAAAGGTTTAGCGTACTGTCTAGTGGGTCTAGATGGCCAATGTTAAAGTGCTTAAGATACCACAAGGGTTATTCTTTAAAATGTGTGCATCTGTGATAATGTGAATAGCTATACTTCATGAACCCAACCTTTTGTCTGTGTCTGCATGCAGACTGGAGTCAAAGTGATCTGGTCCGAGGTTCTAGGCTTCATTACTCGCAGCAGTGGACTCTGATCGCCGACACCAACAACCACAAGACCGTCAGAACCGTTCTCCCACCCGGACCGTGTACACCCGTCTCTGGAGAGTCAGTTCTGTCAAAACCTTTTTGTCCCATGCTGGAGAAATTGACAATAAAATCCTGAATGTTTTGTTGAAACTTTGATCTTGAAAACATACTTTGAGCAAAATCTTTACTAAACTTTTTTTTTTTACTTAACACACCGTAATATTTTTAAGCACCTGTTTCATTTGTGATGGTGAGAAAAAGATTTGCTTGAGTTAGGGAAACTGGAAAGTTTTATTTGACCCTTATCGTATTTATAACAGGTTTATCTTGAAATGCGCATTTCTATTCTTACTCTAAGATGATTATAAAAATAAGAAATGAGGATAATTTAGCTGTTGTAGCACTTAAAATATGATGTATTTGAGGGAAATATGTATAAATATTCCAAATTTAAAGATAAAAACTTTTTTTGACTGAAACACGCTTTATTTTAAGACATAGTATTTCCGATTATCGGAGGAATTTTACTAAAAATTTCTGTTTATAGCAAGTTTCAAGATTTAATTTTTCTTTAAAATGGCAGGAATCGCAGAGATTTTTTCCATGGAAACCATTTCCTTCCAGCCCAGTCTTGTGTTTATTATGGTTCTAATCGGGTATTTTTTATTTTTTTGCACTGCAGGTTACTAAGGGCCTTTTCTCCTATCCGGGGCTTAAAGGCCATTGTAAGAGAGGCTGGAAACCAGCAGTTGCTTGAGGTAAAGCGGCTGTATCCCAGCATCCCAAATAAGCCTGTTGGTCAAACAGTCTGTGTTTGTTGCTGCTTAGATCTGGGATTGCCATGGACTCAGAAAATGCCTCAACCTCACTGCCCTTAACATTCATGGCAGAGTGTATGACGATGGTGAGTTAAGTCGAGCTTCTTCCTCACTGGGATGCGTCTACGTATTTCTCTGTTAAAGTACCGCCAGTCCTTCACTTGTGTGCTTCCAGTCCAGTTTGGCTCTCTGTCATGGTCTGAATGTGAGGGCAAACTGCTGTATGTGGCAGAGAAGAGCAGGAACTCCTCAGCAGGTGGAGAGTCTGCATGCAGAGAGGTATGAAGTGCTCACATGCATGCGTTCCCCTTGGGTCATTTGTCTCACATTGATCCATTTGTATTCAAACAGGACAGGAATGTGTACTGTGAAGACTGGGGGGAGGCTCTGACCAGTAAGAGTGTCCCAGTGGTCTGTGTGGTGGATCTGCACAGTGGTGCTGTTGATGTGTTACAGGGAGTCCCGGAGGACGTCTCACCCGGACAGGTAAAGATTGTTTTTATCATCACTTTAAGAGAAGCTGGCAACTTTTTGAATTATTGAAGAGTTTGGACCCAAAAGCATGAACATGATGTGAAGCTGTCAGTTTTGAGGCTGTGTTTGTGTGTTTACGTGTGCATCTATGTATTTGTGTGTGTTATCTCCAGGCTCTGTGGGCTCCTGGCTATCAGTCAGTATTTTTTGTTGGTTGGTACCATGAACCCTTCAGATTGGGACTGAAGTTCTGCTCCAACCGAAGGTAAGAAAGACGCAACATTTATTTTTATTCAGCAATAAGACTGCCAGCAATACAAATTAGTCGTCTAGTAAACTTTTCTAAGCCTGAATATCTTCCAACCACAGCAGACTACTGAAATAACTCCTTTAGGTTTCTACAGAGAACATTTTTAGAACTTTTTTAGTGACGCCAAATGTGAAGGGGTCGGGCTCTTGGAGTTGTAGTTTTTGGTGGATTAAAAAAAAGGTTTGTACAATTTTGGACAATTCTGGTTGTCAGGAGGTTAACTGACACAGACACACTAAACTGTGAATTCTAAGGACATATATATATTTTTTCTTCCTGAAGTAAATCCAGACATTTGTATCCAAGTATTCTTATTGTAGTAAACTTTAATTTGCAGAATGAACTTAATGCTTCATTGTACATTTTTGTACAAACCTTATTTAATTTAAAATGATTATTTTTTGGGGAAGAAAAGACATTTTAGAAACTTGATATAAACTTTTTGTTTACATTTCTTTACTGTTTTTACAAGTAATTTTTAAAGCCATAAGGCCTTTAAGTTTAGAATAATTTAAAAGGTTGGTCAAATGTCCCCAAATGTGCATGTGACCTTTGCTTCTCCTCCTCTCTGGACTCTCTTCCAGCTCATCTTTATTTGAACTCGACATGGAGGGACGCTGTGGTGAGAACTTCACCTGTGACCTCACTGTTAAACTTTCCATCTCTGCCAGTCTGATCTCTGTGCTGTCCACTCTCCCCCCTGAAAACAGAGCGTCTTTCAGGGGAAAACCTGTCGGTGTCCTGCCCTCGGCTGAGTCCTGACGGCTCCACGCTGATCTTCCTGCAGGGCAGGGTGTTTGGTCCTCACCACCAGTGCCTCAGCCTGCAGCAGGTGTGCTGTAGTTTTGTGTTAGTTTTTGTGTTTCATCTGTTAACTGTTTGTGTTGTTGCAGCTGGACCTGAAGAGCAGGAAAACTTCTGCCCTGATTGATGTCCTTAACAGACCTCAGGCTGGTAGGTTATACCTGCTAATGTACATGCAAGTGCAAGTCAAGTGTTTTTTGCATTGTTTGGCCAGGGATGCGACTTAAACTTAGGAGCAACTTATATTTGATTTAAAAAATATATATATTGCCACATATATTTATTATTTTCCCACTAACAACTGCTAGAGGGCACGGTAGATGTGTGAAACACTATTTGCTACTTACAGAAACGGAGAAGAAGATGCGCCTTCCAAAACAAACATGGAAGAGAATGTGATCATTTTTCTCCTAAACTTGATACATTTCCTATTTGCATTGAGAAATTACTATTTTTGTTTTTATTTATCCGTCCTCTGACTAATGCGGGACAGCAAGTTGTCAAACTGGGTCACAGAGAGACAGAGGTAGTGCTGAGAGTGTCCATAGTTCAGACGCAGCTCCTGCAGTAGATGGTGAGAATATCTGAATGATTTCATGAACCCAGACATGTAGACGTGATTACCAATTTTATTTGGAAGAAAAAACATTGCAGCGATGAGGCTAAAACGTGACGATAACTTCTCCCACATCCAGCAGGAGCGTCAAGTTTATGAACAGATTTTTGGACTTGAGTAGCAAATTTGACGCGCGTTAAAATTTTGATACATGAGTTCAGTGTTCAGTGTGAATGCAACATTACACCAAATGATGTATTTTCTGAATAATTCCACCAGGCTTGGTGGAGTTATTGACTTACACTCAGAAGCGACTTATAGGCCGAAAAATACGGTAGTAATGACTTATCTCTACATTAATTTACAGAAAAGGGAAATAGTTTGTCTTTATGTGGGCTGTGAGAGCTTTTTCTATCCATCTTAGGTGAGTTTGCAGGCGTGTATGAGACTCTTTCGCCCTGCTGCTGGTCTGCAGACAGCCAGAGGGTGGTGTTCAGCAGCGCCTGCAGAAACTGGAAGGTACGATCGCAAGCTTCCACTTTAACATCCGCCACAGGGCTTTTTAGGTGTCTGATGACTTTTTTATACTAAGTTATGTCATTCTGTTGCTTCTCTCATTTGTGTCTCATCAGGATCTCTTTGTTGTGGACAGGAAGTCAAAGAAAGTCTTGTCCCTCTCTGATAGTAAGAGCCCACCTTTTCCTCCACCTCCTCCCTTAACTTTACTGTCTTCATCTACATCTATGTTCTTCCCACCTCCTCCGCCTACCCCACTCTCTCCCACATTTCCTCCTCCTCCATCTCCCTGTTGGTCTTCTCATACTCCTCTACCTCCTCCTCCTCCTCCAGCTGTTCCTTTCTCTACTTTACTTGCTTCACGCTACCCTCTTTTTCCACCTCCTCCTCCTTTTCCTGCTCCTTTTCTCGCCTCTGAGTCTTTCCTTCCTCCACCCCCACTGCCTCCACCGCTGTCTCATCTTCATCAGGAGCAAAAGACAGATGTAGAAGGTATGATGCAGTTAATTTTTGACGAAATAGAGCAGGATGTCATCTGCATAGAATCGAAATGTTATATTTCCTGATGACACTGCCAAGCAGAAGGAAGTATAGAATAAAAAGTAAGTGTTCCAGGACAGAGCCCTGAGGCACACCACATAGAAGATATTTGTGATTGTGAAAACTCTTGAGTTAAAGGAACTTAGTATGGTCAGAAATATTGAAATCTAAGATGGTAAGAGTTTGGTTATGATGCCAATCATATGGAGATGTTTAGATAAATAGTGTTAGATAGTAATTAGCTGCTGAAGATGATTTCTACCATGGCAATCTCTGTGCTGAGAGATGGACGAAAATTGCATAGAAACTGTTCATAGAGGATCATCAAGGATAATCATACATGTCTAGCCATCATAGTTTCATGTCTCGTTCACAGTTTTTAATTTTGTGTCCTCTGTTCCCTCTTTGAGTTCTTCACGATCAGTTTATCTGCTGCAGATCTCTCTGCTGCTTCTAGAGATTGTGGCAGTTGGAAGCTGCTGACCATCCAGAGAGACCTGATGGTGGTCTGTTGCTCCAGTCCTAACACCCCCCCAACTCTGGTAGGAGATATTCCTAACTCTACTTCCACAAACCCTCTTAGGAAATTTACTGTAACTTTTTAAACATACGTTGCAGCAGCCCGAAAAAAGGCATAGTAAAGAAGATGCATTTTTGAGAGAAATTAATTTAATTTAATCAAATTTAATAACTTTTTTTATTTAAAAATTTACAGGAACATTTACAGGTCATTTCATCATAACTGAATAGACAAGAATTACATACTGAATATCTGCAGGCTTCACTACCACTACCATTGATCCTTATTTAGCTTCAGGAAACATAGGCTAAACTAGCAATGAGTTATAGAAGCTAGAGTCGCTATGCTAACTTGTTGCGTAAGCAAAGTTTGACCCCAAATTGGATAGGTCGAGATCCTGGCTCACTGGCGTGCAACAATTGCACAAACAGAAGTGAAAAAACAAGGATGTGACTTCCCACAAGTAAATTATTACTGACAGCTAATGAAGGAGAACTTTTAGTAAATGTTTTAGGGAATTTTGTGTGAGTTTACTGTCGGAATAGTGAACGTTTAGGCTGATCTTGCAGTCTATTCAAAGTCAATGGTAGCATTAGACTTTGCACTATTTCCACGTTTTCTGGCTGGACCACCAATTTTTGTTTTTGTTTTTTGGAAGATGACCCGTTGAATTGAAGCATATTACTAAGTGGAGGAAAAGAAACTTATCAGTATTTCCCTGGTCACGGTGAGCGAAGCCTGCTGGGTGCATGTCCTCCACAGCAGTGCATCGCAGTCGGTTCTGGCTGCCCCGGGCTTTTTAGCAAATGCCACCCAGAAATTAAGCATTTTATGGTCATGTTGCTGGATCCGCTAAAAAGTATGTCATTGTTTACAGACCTTTCCAATATGGCATCACTCTCTACGTATATATCTTGGATAATGGTAACAGGCTAGCGTAGCCTCTCTAGCAAAATAAGCAAGTAAAGACATTTCTGTCTGCTGCTTGGATGTTTGTACAGAGGGTCGGATTCCTTCCAGAGAAAAGTGAGGCTATGACCTGGCAAACCCTGCAGCAGCCTGCCATGACCTTTGACTTCAGCTGGACCAGTCTAGATATTAAACCCCCTCCAGAGGAAGACAACACGCAATATCGTGAGCTTTTCGTTTCTGCTGCACTGAGTTTTAGATTCTTCTCCATATTTTACCACTCTGTCCTTATCTCATCCAGCTGGTCTGGACTTTGGTTCTGTCCTGGTTAAACCTTCACGTCCTCTTTGTGACAGTAGAATACCGCTGGTTGTCTTCATCCATGGTTTGTGTTCTCTTTTTTAATAGAAAAGGTATGAAAATGCGCTAAACTATAGTTCATGTAGTTCATTTTTGTGCTGTATGCTCCTCCAGGTGGCCCCCACTCACAGTTCCCTGCAGAGTGGAACAGCACCACAGCTGGGCTGGTTAAACTGGGCTGTGCTGTGCTCATGGGTAAGACACAATTCTGCACAAGTCTGTTACAAAAATGACCCGTCATGTTGAAAGTAAGTTTTTACCATTTTTGTGCAAAACGCCAGAAACTCTTCAGTCTGAGAATTTTTGGATCCACTAAAGAAAGTAATTCAGGTTTTTATGAGGACAAATTAGGATCAGTTTAAAGTGAATGAAAATCCAGATTGTGAGAACATGTGAAGGATTTAAAACAGCTTTAAACTTGAAAGCACATATTGTAAACTTGTAGAAAATATTGAACATTTGAAAAACAAAATTGTTAATAAAATTTTTTTTCAAACTTCCACCTTTCAAACTTGAAAGAAATATTGGTAGCCTGCTGTTTTGTATTTTTTTGTTGTTGCTCTCCCTCTTCACTTTCAGTCCTCAGTTTTCATTTTCAATTCAGAGTTTTGAACCCAATTTACAAATTTAGTTTTTTTTAAACTTTTAATATCTCTTGCAAAGTAAAAAAAGATTTTTCCCCATTTTTAATGTTTCCTTCAAATTTAATTTAAAACTATTTTTACATGTTGTACTTTTTTTTTAAACTCTACAATCTGGTTTTCTCTTTAAACTCATCTGGATTTGGGTCCCATACTTTTTACCCTAATAATAAGTCAAACAAAACGAATTATCTCAAAATAAAATAATAAACTTGTATAATGAATAATATTTGCTAATGGAACAAACCCAAAACTTAAAAAGTGTGTTTTTTCATGACCCTGCCTTGAACATCTTGTGGTATTTTCTGTCACCATATTTCTGTCAGATAGACCTTGACCTTCAGCAGGACTGTTCATTTTTAATCTCTGCTTAAACTAGTTTGTTCTATTTATAAAATATGAAGTCTCATGAGATTTTTTTTACATGAATGTGAAGCTTTAGATTATTTTATGTCATTTTTTTATGCTTATTTTCCCCATTCCTGCATCCCTGCAGTGAATTATCGAGGATCCACAGGGTTAGGTCAGGACAGCATTCTGTCCCTGATCGGTAATATTGGCTCTCAGGATGTAAAGGATGTCCAGGTACCAACAAATTCAGAAACAACTGTGAGGCATTTATTCTGTAATGACAAATCATTTGTTTTCTCAAAGCGAGCTGTTCTTGCTGCGCTGTGGAGCGATGAGACCCTCGACCCTAAGCGGGTCGCTGTGATTGGCGGTTCTCATGGTGGTTTCCTATGCTGCCATTTGGTTGGTCAGTACCCGGACTTCTACAAAGCGTGTGCAGCCAGGAACCCGGTCATTAACGCGGCCACATTACTGGGAACCAGTGATATAGTGGACTGGTGAGGGAAACGCAGACACGGCAGCTAATTCCATGCATCACACTCCAGCATAGTTATATTGAATAGCTCCTGTTCACCTCATGTGAATCCTTTTTTGTGGTCACGTCGAGGCGCTACACCAGTGCAGGCTTTCAGTTCTCCTATGACAGCGTTCCCACTGCTGAGGTCCTGGCTGCTTTGTTGCAGAAATCCCCCATCACTCATGCAGTTCAGGTCAGGCTTACTCACACTACATTTAAACTAAGCTTTAAGTGGATATGATGTTTGTTCTTTTAGCCATTTTCAGGATTTTTTTAAAATCTGTTAAAGGTTTTTATAAAAAGGGTCAACATTTTATTACTGATGTACCTAAATGTACAAATATAAAGCATTCTGGCCAACAAACATGTTTCTTAATGTTGTGTTGTGGTGTGCAGATCAAGGCGGCGGTGCTGCTGATGCTGGGGGGCAAAGACAGGCGAGTGTCTCCCCATCAGGGGCTGGAGCTTTACAAAGTGCTGAAGAGCAGAGCTTCACCTGTCAGGTACAACACAGCATCAAATGGGATATTTGGGAGACAAATATTTCAGAGATGAAGCTCTATCATGACAGCAAAATAAAAACAGTATGAAGAAATTGCACACAACTGATGAATATCTTTATGGTCGTCAGAGCGAAACACATCATCAGTTTTAGAATGGACAGGCATTATCGGAGACAAGGACAGACAGGAAGAGAACTCAGCCAGTATGCAATATGGGCTAATAACAAATGAGAACGTCCAAAGAACCTAAAAGAAAACAAAACCCACCAAAAAGACAAAGAAAGTTACAATGAGGTAATAATACCCTTTGCTAATATCAAGTGAACATGGAAACATGACTAATTAGTGCAACAAAACCACATATTATATTTAGATAACAATGGATTCACACCATTGACTTTATATGAGAACTGATCTGACTGAGTGTGACGTCACCCATAGAAAATAGTTTACTTCAAGCTTTAATGAAATGACATCAATTCAGTCGCTATTTTTTTTACAAAACGGACGCTGTTGTGTTGAAGTCAGAAATCTTCAGTAAGTAGTGACTGGTCAGGGTCGATCTGAGTCATCATTTTTATGGCAACCGCTCTAGAGAAGTCTGTGGGATTTTGGCTTCATGGAGCTGGGAGGTACTTCATGTTTGGAACGCCATGGGGGAAAGGTTCATTCAGTCCAGTTCTCATATACTGTCACTAGCTGCGTTTACGTGGACAAAAGTAGTCGGAAAGAACGCCTGATCAGAATGTAAACACGTCATGTAAAAAACACGCTGTTCGGAGTACTCTGCCCTGATCAGACTCTTTCGGATCAAAATTTCTTTCCGATCGAGATAGGTGGGTTATGCCGATTGTTGATCCGATGGTTGTGCATGTAAACGGTTCATTCCGATCGTGTGTCACTACTGCTCTGGTTTAACGTCATGGATAGACAGTGTTTTGCTCCAGAGGAAGCTTTGGAGCTCAAAACAGGACCGACCGGCTGCTCTGCGGACGCCCGGTCCGAGGCCCCGCTCCGCCCTCGCCCCATGTTGAATTCTAATCCGATCTTTGATCCCATCAAGATATTTTGCACATGTAACCGCGGCTAGTGGTTCAGTTTTCGTCGGAAAGACAAGATGAATTCTTGATGCAAGAAAAATGGGACAAAAAACAACATTAGGATAACAGGAGGCACCAGGAAGACCTTTAGGGTCAAGCAAACAAAATCTAATGTAAACAACTTCTGTCTGCCTCGTCAAAAACATGAAGCTAATTGTAATGCATCACTTTGGGCACAAAACCCTATGAGGAAGACTATGGTTGCAAGTCAAAACTTACCAGCTCCAATCCATTTTGTTTGCCAACAAGTTTGCTTAAATTGAATAAGCTCTGACCAATCTGACACGTCTGCACACAATTTTGTTCATTCTATATTACAGTTTATATTGTACACTTGTACATGTTGTACATACTGATTTATTTGATATTATATTTCGTTATTTCTTGCCCTGAAATGGTGATGCTTCAATCTCATTAATATCATACATTGGACAATGACAATAAAGCAAGTCAAATCTAATCTAAATCTAATGTAATCTAATCTAATCAAGTAACAAAAAGAAACTTTACCAAAACAAATGTAATCATACTCATTGTGTGATTTGTTTGTGTATTTTTTGCTCTTTCTAGATTGTTATGGTTTCCAGAAGACGGTCATTCTCTGTCCAGGGTGGACACACAAGCTGACTGCTTCGTCAACACTGCTCTTTGGCTGCAGCAGCATCTATGAGCACAAACAAGGCCAAAAGAGTGGTTCATAGTTTCTTCCACTCGCCACTGCCTTTCAACTGTGCTACTTTATTTATAGAAATGTGCAAACACTTTGACAAAAACAATTGTTGAAAAATAAAAGATAAAGTATCTCAAAATCCAATAAAACTGCTTTGTGTAATGATATTTGACCTACTACATGCCATTAAGTATCAGATAATAGATTATTTAAACCTAGTTCTCCACTTGACGGAATCAAACAAATGCTGAAAGTTACATGTAACTACGGTTCCATGAACCCTGGGTGACCACTAGAGTTCCCGGCCCCTCGGGTTCCTTCCATTCTCGGGAGAAGAGTTTGGGACTGTGCTCCCGGTTCCACATGACATTATAGCCTCAAGTGGGTCGCCGGGAGGTCTCAGGTGACTTTCTTGTCAGTAAATTCTTGAACTAGGCATATGCAAGAAGGATTGTTCAGTGCTTAGACCACTCCGCCTGCTGTGGTCAGGTGGGGTGAAATAGAACTGGTTTTGCACAACAGTAAAGCAGTAGATGTGATTGGTCCAAATGTCCAGCAGATGTCAGTCTTTGTTCACATTTGTTGCGCTTTCAAATTATCTCAGCTGCTCAAATTCCAAATGGAGATATAAATTTCACTTTGAATGAAAGTTAGCATAATATATCCATGAAACCTTTACCCTAATGTCTCAGTCTGATGTTTTTCTTGTAAAGTAATAAAGGAGGACGAGCCGCTAACCAAGAATGCTTTAGGAAATTTGGCCAAAAGCATGTATGAACTGCTGCAGAGGTAAAATTTTTTTTATGAGAATAAGAAGTTAAGCACAAAAAAACAAAAGGTTCAATTCTTTTTTGAAAGAATAGATATATGGGCCTTAAATGGGGTTGTAGCGTCTGTTGTGTCTGATCTAACTATAATGGCCTATATGGTGGAGATGAAAAATATAAATACTTGTTTGAGACGACAGTTCAGAAGTGTCACTTTCCTGCTTATCAGCCATAACATTTATTTTCTTTTCTTTTACAAAAAAGGTTGGGTGAAAAAAACAATACAGGATGACATTATCTAGAGCTAGATTTGCATTACAGTACAGAAGGATTTATTTGAGAAAGTTTACTGTTAAAAGTGGGCATTTCCTGTAATGATAATTGACTTAGATTAAATCCTGATGACACTAGAGAAAAGAGTCCCTTCTCATAGTTTAAACAAAGTGTTTAAATCAGAGAAGCTCCTCTTTCTGTCTAAAATCCCCGAGCTTTACTCCACAATGATAAGACTTCGACACACTGAGACGAGTGTTTGTCACCACATTGGTGGCCTTGTTCGGACGCGATGGTGGCCTTGAACAGTTGCATCACTTTAATTTCCCAGACAAGACAAATGGTGTTTTTTCATCTGCTACCAGTGACAAATAAAACCCATAAATGCTGGTTCTGGGAGATTACAAGGCTGAGATGAATCAATGAGGTGGCTGATGTTGCCTGGATATCTCGCGCCCTTGTCCCCAGACACTGTGGCGGCATTAATTGTCCTCTCCGCCAACACCCTGCTCTGCGGCCTTGACTGCAGCTGCCAGGTGGTGAAGTCACTGTAATGTGGGTGTTGGATGAGGTCACCCATTTGGGAGAAGGATGCAGGGAAGGATGAAGGTTTTGGTAATGATGAAGGCGGGGAATAAAGGAAGATGGAGGGAGAGAGGTTTGCGGCACCCCTCTGTGGTATCCCAGCATGTGGGCTGGGGAACAGAGATGAAGCATTGTTAGCGCACACAGAGGCGGGGGGAGAAGACTTGATCGCAAGCTTGGTATATGTGGGAGGTGATCGGACAATGGGAGAAAAAAGAAAAAAAAAGAGGATGGCTGCATTTTCTGACGCGGCTGAACAAAGAACCCTTTGGTGGTGTTTGTTCTGGTGCTTCCCTCTCCAGCCAGCTGCAGAGAAAGCCTGAGTAAGCAGAACATAGCAGAGCAGAGCTGGACAGGAAGGAGATTAGCCAAACAGAGTCCAGTTGTTGGTAGTACATCTTTACTGGATCACCACATTTCCCACCAACAAATGTGGACGTTTGGCCGCAGATGGGATTAACAGAAAGAGAAAAGAATACATGAAAGTAGATACTCTAAACATCACTAAATAAATACTTTTTTTTTGTAGTTAGCTGGAAGGTACTGTCTCATTTCCAGAAAAGACTGGAAAGTCTTGTAACCTAGGAATAAAGAGCTCTGTTAGTCCGTTCCAAAAGTAACAAAATATGACTTTCAGAGCCTCTGAAAAAAGTGACATGACTTCCTTCTTTAATAAAATGCTTTGACTTTAAAGTTGAGTTGAAATAACCCTTTGCTAGAATGTACCAGAAACTCCTTTTAGTGAGGAAAGCCCAGTTTGCTTTATGATAAATGTGCGGTGCGGTGTAAACTCTTTCTTTTACAAAGAACACGACTAAAGTTTTGGTCTTAAAGATTAAATAAAACCATCTAATCCTGAATGGTAACATAGGTATCTTTTTACATTAAATGTGACCACAAGCCCTTGAGCCTTCACTGTGAAACATTGACTGAGAGCTGAGACGTGTCTCTCCATGGGGGAGTAGGTATGTAAAATGGTCTTTTCATTGCTTTCAATGCACACGATTCAATAAAACGTGGCCTTTAGCCTCTTTAGACCTCGATATTTTTGTTGTACCCCTCACCACTCAACCCTCTTCCTGCTTTTAAACCCAGTTGTCTTTGTCTTCTTGCTTTTACCATGAAGAAGCATGTGTGCACGTGTGCACACCGTTCATTCACAGGCTTATTAAAACAGGCTTTTAGTGAAAGGAAGCAGCAGGTTATTGTATTTCCTTTGATGCACTGTTAGTTAAAGGTTGTTTCAACACAAAGAACTCTACTTTATAACCTGTTGTTATGCCTGTGCCCCTTGTGTTGTCGCCTTTTCCTCCTTTTTATTTTTCTAGATTAGTCTTCTTTTGGGGACTGCCATCCTGTGCTCTGTTTTCAAGACTAACACATCACAGAAGACGTTTGTCCCTTTACTGTATCAGGGGAATTCAAGCTGTAATTTAATTAGGATTTTGTTTTGATTCAGTGCGATTCCAAGTAAAAATTAATCTTATTTGCGTCTCCAAACTGTTGCTGCCCAGTAGGAGACCAGTCTTACCTTTTTGTAGTTAATTGAAAGATTTATCTACAGACCTGCTTGTTCAATATACGGGTACATATAAACCCACTCCAATGAAAGTAGTGTTTTTAACATGTTAAACATGGCTCATGAGATATGCCCTAATGATGTATGGCATATATCAAGAAAATTAGGCTTTAAATCGCATTTCTGAGTATTTCTTTATTCAAATTGTAGTGAATCAGGAGCAGATGAAAAAAAAGCAGTTTGAAAAAGATCATATTTTTGATGTAGACGTTACGTACTGCAGCAGACCTCAAGCTCCCTGCTCCGCTCCATTCTGATGCATTCATTTGTAGGCAAAAGGGATCCATGTATGTCTTTGTTTTCCTCGTCTAAGCTGGAGTCTGGCTCAAAACTGTACTGGATAGCGCCAATATTGTAATAATAATTTGGTACACCGGTAATGCTAGGTTGATGTTGTAAGGGACTGTAAGCTATTGGGAGAGCATGTAAACAGATAGAGGATTGGAAAAGGTGCCAAGAGTCCTCCCTGCAACTCAGAGGTGAATTTTTAATAAACTCCCGCAGCTCTAAAGAAACTGGCCTAGAAAATGTCAGTTTTTTTAATTTAGGCTTTAACAGCTTAATCATGATTAAAAGACCACTGGAAACGATTTGAAAATAGATCAAAAGACAATTGGAGCGGGTTTTTAAAACATATAATTAATGTTTCTAAGAAGAATTTTACACATTTGGAAGTTATTTTCTTGCATATATGACCAATATAATTTGGACAATAAACCCAACCATACCAGACTGTCGTGCGCAAGTACCCTCATGAGCAGTAAAGCTAAGCACAGTTGTGTAAACAAATTTGGGTATATTTCTTTTTCTTTTCTTTTTTGGCTGTTTTTGTTGTGTTTTTAATATTTAGAGAACTATGATCGCATTTGAGTTTCTACAAACATTCTCCAAATAGAAAAAAAAACATAAATCCTTTCAGGTTGACACCGCAGCTTTTCCTCTGTCAAATGCTAGTAATCTGATATCTTTACTGGCTATACAGGAATAACTCAAAGACTAATGTATTCAGATATTTTTTATTTATTTGAATTTTTAGCAGCACCTCTGATTGACAAATTGTCATTTATAGAGCGATATATATATGTATGTATGTGTGTGTGTGTGTGTATGTATATATATATAAAAAAACACACACACACACACACACACACACTTACGCCCCTCTCACCCTCCGCGGGTGTTTTCTCCTCCAAGCTCGGGTCCTCTACCAGAGGCCTGGGAGCTTAAGGGTCCTGCAGTATCTTAGCTGTTCCTAGCACTGCGCTTTTCTGGACTGAGAGGTCTGAGGTCTTTCCAGGTATCTGTTGTAGCCACTCCTCCAGCTTGGGGGTTACTGCCCCGAGTGCTCCAATTACCACAGGGACCACTGTCACCTTCACTTTCCAGGCTTTCTCCAGTTTTTCTCTGAGTCCCTGGTATTTCTCCAGTTTCTCATGTTCCTTCTTCCTGATATTCCCACCACTTGGCACTGCCACATCCACCACAACGGCTTTCCTCTGTTCTTTATCCACCACTACAATGTCTGGTTGGTTCGCGATTACCATCCTATCAGTCTGGATCTGGAAGTCCCACAGGATCTTTGCCCTTTCATTCTGTACTACCTTTGGGGGTGTTTCCCATTTTGACATTGGGGTTTCCAGTCCATATTCCTCACACATGTTCCTGTATATTATTCCAGCCACTTGATTGTGGCGCTCCATGTTGAATGAAAAACAAATTTAATTGCCATATTTAGCACAATGTGCAATCAGAAGGGAGGAGACTTCTTTATCTTCTTTTCTCAACTGTAGAAATTCCCCACAGCCTTTGCGGTTCTAACTCCTTATATCACTATTTCTTAGCTGGTTTGCTTCCATTTTTTGTTCTTTACAAATAACTGATCCCTCTAAACTCACTCTTCATCCTTGGCTATTTTTTGGGGGACAGTGGCACGCATGATAATCAAGGAGTAGATGAGGGCATCTTTAGTTCTTATCTAGAGAAAAATGTACAACAAAGATTATTGAGACAAATGCAAAGCTGTTGTTGTGCTGGGACATGAGGCAGAGTGGAATTACCCTCCAGGATTCATCCAGGACATTGAAAGGCCTTGAGAATTCAATTTTACATAATTGTGAGGCCCTGATCACAGCGGGTGGGTATTTAAAGATAGATTTGACATGAAAGATATTTAATCTAATGATGGAAATCTGTTGCGATGCTTTAGATGCTCGTTAAATTGGCTTTGGTCTGTTGTCTGATGTTATGCAGAAAAGGCACCACAGCAACTCGTCTGTGAGCTGCTGAAATGGCTTCACCCAAGTTTACCTGGAAAATGACATCATTTTCGGTCTGGATTTTCAAAGCCTGTTTGAATGCAGCGAGGGACACTAATTAAGTTTTATCTTAGTGCCACTGTTGGCTGTTGTGATTATGGTGGAAGAGTGAATGACGTGTTGATGGAAGAATCTATAATGACTTGGAGCAGACACTGGTTTGTATGAGAGCATGACATCAACTGATTGCATCTGGATACAATCACCAAAATACTTTGGGTTTCAAATAAAGTGGTCAGCTCGTCTTTTTCCAGTATGGAATTTCTGTGGTATTTGTAGGTTTTTCACAGTGGAAGGCATCCAGGGCTTTCTAAACTCATCTTATTTGGTGAACAGTTAAAGTTATTGGAAATTTTTGCACATCTAGTTGACAACTTTGGCATATTTTATTTTATTGGGCAATAGTCTTCAATTCTCTCAGGTTCTCTCAGGTAACCATTTTAAAAATAGCCACGATTTTATGTCCATAAATCAGACAATTGAATCTGTTTCCAAAGTTTCTTTAGCTTGCAGATTTCAATCCAAGCAGGTTGTTTTTTGCTCAGATGCACAGATAAGATGTGTGTCCAGATTACATAATAACTGCTTTCAGTGTTTCTTTTATTTCTTGATTATACAGTGGAATATTTTCAAATGGTTTAGACATGGAAAAACATTTAGTTTTGTTTGGTATTCTGCTCATATTTGCTGTGGTATATCATGAAAGTTGTATCTGTCTGAAAAACATATGTATAACTGGTAAGATTTCATTTTTATTTTTAAATTTTATAAATTCTTTATAACATTTCAGTTGTTTGAAGTATTACATTTTTAAGAAAATCATAAATAAAAATGTAATTAAGTGGATAATTTAACAAGAAAGCCTAAAGCTTTTTAAATTACTATTGTTTTATACAACAAGATCCAACAACTGCCATTGAAAAAATTCTAAACTTAATTTTTTCCATTTGTTTTCTCATTTAAAAGGTAGGTAACAGAGTAAGGAGTAAGAAATTACGTTTGAATAGTTGTAGGCTTTTAACAGAAACTTATCTGGTGTTAAAGCTTAAAACGGAAAAAACCTTGTAACTGTTTGAGTTGCCAGGTAAATAAGTCTTTTTGGACCAAATGGGGAGGGGTGGACGGGACGTACGCTTCTGGTTCCCGACTTCCGAATTCGGCTTATGATGTCTGGACGCCATCTTGTTGTCTGCAGCCTGCTCCTCTCAGGGGAATGTGAGACTAAAATGACTCGATCTTGATGATGTTTCTGTCTCAAATGAGAGAGAAAAACCAAAACACATGCCTGCTTCTTTGTGAGCTGGTAGTTTCTTGTAGGTGAACCACGATTTCCATGCCTGAATATTTCACAAAATGATATATTTTAATCTGCGTTGTTAGTATGACTGACAGTAATTCATGAGCTAACATGCAGGTAACAGACTGGACTCATTTCTATGAGCAAATTCAGCTTCTCTTGTGTCTAATTGGAGTCAGTAAATGAATCCCTGGAGATTTAACTGTTTTCCTTAAGCCAAACTTATTCGTGCTACAACATTTTTTTGTGTATCTTTTAAATATGAAAATTCTAATAAGAAACTATGTGTGGCTTTTTGTGCATTTTTTATATTTTCGTGTCAGCACGAAGTCAGCCTGCACACATGCACTTTGCATGTGCCCATTAATAATCAACCCAACGAAGCATTTTGGAATATGTGTCATGAATAATTCAATAGGAAGAATTAGTATTTTTCATTAGTCAAGCAGGATGCTTCTGTGAACATCACCTGGCAGTACAGTGCTCAGTGGTATGTACTGTTCGAGAAAAAGGGAGAAAGAGGTAGAACGTCTTCATATTTCAACATAAGATCTAAAAATCTTGAAATAGGGTTTACAGAATGAACAAAACATTATAAATGTTTAGAAAATCCGCCCTGTAAGCAGTCTGATTCTCCTCAAGTTTGGGTTATCTACCAGAAGACTTGGAGCTTTAGGATGCTGTGCTCTATTAGGGATGTGCTCTTCTGGACATGGAATTTGCTGGAACCATTTTCACAGTCTTGGGGGTCACAGCCCCAAGTGTTCCCATCATCACCAGCTGCTCTTTTCTTCCAGCCCATTATATTTCAAAAAGGAGAAATCTTAGGAATGCGAATTATATTATTATTATTATTATTATTCACTCACACCATGTTGGTTAACGTAATTGTGATTGTAAAAACCATTTAAAGACCCACTCTGTTCATCTTTTGAGCTATTTAAAACGTTATCTATGGTCTTTTAATTATTATGTTTGCAATTTTTAGCCCCCCCAAAAAAGTTTATTTTCTAAGACATAGTTTCTGCAGATTGGCAGAAGTTCATCAGAAATTTGTCTCTGAGTTGTGAACGGGACTGTTGGCGCAGAGCAACCCCAACCCCCTTACCCTTCCTGTTACTGAGAGATCTCTGTTTACACTCTCTAACTTACAGCCCTTCAAACCCCAAACCTGACATTACCAGTCCAACAAAAAGGATGAGCAGTATTGAAGCTATCCAGCCGTACAGTTTTGAGCTCAAATGATGAAAACGAGGACGTAGATGGATCTATTTGTCTGCAAGTGGAGGCATCAGAATGGAGCAGAGCAGGGAGCTTGTAGCCCGCCAACATAATTTCTTCTTCACAAAACCTACTTTTTTCATCTGCTCCTTATTCACAAGGATTGGAATAAAGAAATTCTCAGAAATACAATTATGAGCTGAGTTTATTTTTTTATTTATTTTTATATGTCCTCCATTAGAAAAATACTACAAAAACACATTAAAAACACAGGAAAGAATTTTTTTCAACATGTTTTTAACACTTTCTGGTTGAGGGTTGGGAATGAAATGGTCTTTAAAAAAGTACAATACATGTATGAAAATATTTGTGATTTACAAAAGTACAGTTTTTGGATCTGCTCCCCAACTATTAATCATTAGAAATGTGCCTTTCCGCATGATATGGTTCATAATCTCACTGAATTTCCCAGTTAAATTAAATGTCAAACTGACTGCATAACCCATATCTGACTGTAATACTCACATAATGTTTATCAAACAAAATTTTTTTTACTCTGTATGATGAAAGCAAACTTTCCTTCCTGCACACAAAGTCATGAAATGTTTAAAAGTGTTTTTTTTCTTCTGCAGTAGTTTGACTGAGAGTCATCAGTGAACATATTTACCCTATGTGTGTGTGGGGGGGGAGGGGGGGGGTCATTTCTGTGTATATTAGGATTCAGGAAGCAGCTCGCGCGTTGCACACGTATTGCATAAATGTCCCACCTCATGTTTATTGATCAGCTGCTGAAACTTCACTGCAGTTTTCAGCAAATTCGCTGCACTTTGATCTGTGAATGTGCTGAGTCAAGAAAAAAAACAACTTAGGAGACCTACAGAAACACATCGCAGAATACAGACTCTGAATATTAAATATACTTTGGCACACACTATAAAAGTTTAACACTGAAAATTGTGCATAAATACTGAAGTTTAGATTAAAAACCTTAATGGAGGCAGGAGACTTTTGAGAAGGACCAAATTATCTTCATCCACAAAGGTTTGGGGGCTCTTTGCTGTGCCAGATCTCCAGCTTCATGGTTGGATCTTTCCATTTCCATTTAGTTTGGTGTTTGCTGCTGTCTCAGACTGCAGCCACAGTCCAAATACATGGAAGCTGTCCTTCCTGCTGGTATCTCTTTAACAACTCAGCTCCAATTCTGTCCAGCGCAGTTCTCTCCTGTGCAGTTGGGGCATTAATGGGTATCTGCCTTACTTATTTGTAACAAAGATGAGCCATAAGTGGTCCTTTTGGGTGGTGCCCTTTGCAGTTTGGTTATCTAAAGCAGACAGTTGTCCGAGTAACTTGAAGAATTGATGAATGAAATTCAGCTTGCAACCAGAAAGAAAAGTATTGACTTATTTAAATCTCATTTTAACCCTTTTTGAAACAATAAGTGGACGTTCTGGTAGCCTTGATGTCCTCGACCCTTGTTAAAGTCCCACTCCAATCATCTTGTGATCTATTTTAAATGCATTCCCAGTGGTCTTTTAATTGTGATCAAGCAATTTGTAGCAAAGATCTAAAAGATCAGTGTTGTTTTTAAGGACATAGTTCCTGCAGAGTGGCAGGAGTTCATTAGAAGATCACCTCTGAGTTGAATTTCCCATCATCCCTTTGTTTACACTCTCTCCCTCCACCCTAAAGCCTCTCACACCCCCAACAAAAATGGCAAGCAGTATGAGCTGTCCAGGCGTCCTACGTCACACCTTCAAACAACATTTTTTTGTTTGCTCCTGATTCACAAAGATTTGAATAAAGAAAAACTCAGAAATGCAATTTTAATCCAAATTTTCTTTATAAATATCCTCCATTGGGAATAAATGTTACAAGAACATGTTAAAACACTAAAAACAAGATTTTCATTAAAGTGGGTTTTGAATTTACCTTGACAGGTGCAACTTAACACTTGGTATCAAGGCAAGTGTTGGAACCTCTTGAAAAGGACCTTTTACAGTGGTCCTTTTCCAAAAAGATGTACCTTTTTCAAATTATGACGCGCATCAAATATGATGTGCCTTATGACCGGATGAAACCACTCTTCGGTGCAGTTTTTCATTATTTGCTCTAACAGACTGAGACTTCTCTCCCACAGAACCTGAAGACTCACATGCAAACCTCAGCAGCAGGGAGAGAAGCCAAATTAAGAAGGTTGTTCATTTTTCTATTTGGAAATGCGGAGAAACAAGGTTTTAGTGGAAAAGTCACCCTGGACTCAGAGCTGTTTGCCAAATCCAGCTGGGAAAGAACATTTCACTCCAGAACACATGGAGACTCTGCGTTTACTGCAGCCGACACTCTCCTGTCCACATCCAGGAACCACCGAGCCTTTTCATGTAGGTCTGCTCCTGCGGTGCTATTCACATACAGACCAGCTAACTTAACTTTACAAAGTTTGTAGGGCATCCAAACTTGAAGTGGATGGGCAAAAAAGAGATCTGGAACCAGAACCAGGGTACAAACGGCTCAGCCTGGGCAGGAATTAGAGTTGGAAAACGCAGTAACTTGACTAAACCTCGTTACAAGACTAATAAAATGTTACTGCCATGTATACATTTTTCCTGTGGAATCTTGAGTTTTATGTATGTGTCAAAATGTAAGCATTTGTTCTTTCATGCTTACACAAGATTTTATTTGCATTTAGCAGATAATAAATCTTAAGAATGTGGATAAGTGATAATAGAAAAGCAAGCATATCCTGAGGTAGTAATTTACATTTAAAGGTGTGTGGAGTTAGGTGGTGGTGGGGAATGAGACTGTCACGTGTTTTATTTGAGTCTTGCTGTTACCTCACAGGTGTTGCTTGATATGTTAACTGTCACAAAACAATTTGTCTTTTTTCCCCATCTTTTTTTGCATTCCTTGATAAGTTAGAGTTGTAAACGTGGAGTTTAGAGTTACTGCCTTCATCGTGAGGGCTTGTTTTTCTTCCATTTATCTGAGCTGCAAACATCACATGCCAAGCATAACTTTCCAACAGGAAGCATCAGCTTTGTAGGAACATGATCTGCTAAATCCATGTTACACTAATTGGCAATTGCAGTTGTTTTAAGGGGTCAATTTTAACAAATAAAATCTGAATACAACCAAGTTTAGAGTCATATTTTATCTGAGCAGTTGACCTTAACATAAACACAAAGTAATCCCAGTATTCCAGAGAACATTTTCACAATGGATCACTACACTATGAGGCATTTAAGGATGATAAAGTAGTTACTATACAGTTGTGTAGTTGTATACATAATACTGTTGGCTTGACTTTGTTCTGTCGCTTCTGCATTTTGTGTAAGCACTGGCCCATGTTTTTGAGCCATAATCAGGCCCAAAGCCAAATCTGTCCTTTGTTGCTGTCCAGCGAAAAATGATCTATTTGCTGCGTCCATGGTTCACAAAAGAAAGGAAGCATCTATAAGTACACATAAAGAGAAGTAATTGTGCTTCAGGCACCCTCTTCTGCGGCTTGTTTTAAGTCTTTCCTGAAGCCACGTCACTGATTTTCTGATTTTGAAACAGATTTTATTTAATGATCTCCACCTGCGGAGCACATTTAAACCACTTACATAAACATATGCAGGGGGTTTTGTGCATTTTTACTCTCTTTTTGTGTCATTTCCTCTATTACTGATAGCAGCAGTGGATGGTTACTTTCTTGCCTTAGGACACTTTGACTGAGGTGAGACTAATTTAACCATAGAGCTTCTATTTTAAAGATGACTACTTCATCTGACCCATATAAAATCTTATGGCTTGTATATCTCTGTTCATGCAATGTCAAAGCACATTTGCATTTTGTTGCAGCTACTAGTAAAACAAACTAAAACATAGGATTAAAAATGCTATAGCTTTTGAAGAATTTTTAGCTTTAATGCCTTCAATGAATATTATATTCATAATAGCATTTAGGATTTCTGGAATAATCTTGAAACAATTGTCACATGCAGGGGTTTTTCACAGTTTTTTCCTTTTTTTCCCCCTCCTGCCTCTGCGTGTGCTGCATGGGCTGCATATGTTTCCTGTGAGTGAAGACACCTGGTAGAGACCTGACGAGCTGTGCAATCAGGCCCCAGAGCCAACCACCAGACCTGCATATAAGCTCCTGTGGATCACTTGAGGGCACAGCTCTTTCTGGATCGCAACACATGAATGTGAACAGCTTTTTGTGGTGAGCGTGTGAGATTTGTGGACAGGTAAGACAGGGTACCCTATACACAAGCTTGATTTTTGTTATGCACAAAGTTGATTGTTGCCACCCCTTGTATGTTTTCTCACCTCTTTGTAGATAAGTCAGTGAGACTTTGTTTTTTCTGGTTCTGTTCTAGAGCAGTGATAGTTAGGCTGTTTTGTTTTCATTTCATTCCTTTAGCTCAACCTTGGTCCCTACCTCCCCTCCTCTTCAATAAAAACTCTTAAATGTCATTCATTGTGTTATGTTACATACACTCCAGCCCTAGACCAGGGGGTACTCCAGAAAGCATGTTTAAACTACCCTGACTTTAAGCCTGAACTCTGGCTGAAATCCACCTGATCTTGCTTACTCTGGGTATGTCGGTTCCAAAAGACCAGATATGAGTTAGTGTAATTACGCTAGACTTGGTAGCCCTGGGTTAATGCGTGTGCACGGCAGGTACATAAAGATATTCGCAATGGATCGCCAATTCCCAGAGTCACCATGGAAACGCATGGAGCATAAACGAGCGCTACACGTGAGATCGAGTCTGAAATTTTTTACTGCTTATGAAGATTTTACGCCCATCAAAAAAGTAATACGGCTGCATCAGCCAAAAAAAAAGTTTCTGCTTAGAGAAAAATAACGGATTAAGTAAACGCACAAGTTTCTCTCATTTGTATTTTCATTGACACATAACTAATTCAACTTAAATGAATGACTTCAATTGGTAACAAGTAATTGAGTTAAATTTATTCAACCTAATTTCTTTCAATCCAACTCGTTGTTTATGCAACTCAAATTTACATATTTATGTCATTTTACTCCAATTCCAATGTTTTTCCATATTAATTTGTTGTACTTCTTGAACTCCAATATGTCTAAGTTAGAGGCTGCAGATTTTCTCCTTATAAAAAAAATAAGAAATGATACAGTGCAGATTTATAACACATTTAATTATCATGACTGACTGTAACTTCAGTTCATATGCTATTTAATTGCATAAGAAATGCTAAATAACCTCATCATCCTCTCCCTCCCTCTCACTCGTGGTGCAGTAAGAAATAAACATATCAGGATAAAATATCTTCGCAAAACACAGTAAAACAACTAAATACATTTGGTTGAAAACCCACACTTAAACCCCAATCTGGCCAGTCAGGCAAAGGGAATGGTATCCCACAATTCCTTGCGCTGCCGATCTAACAGCAGCACCAAATTGAATTAATTTGAATCAAAGTAAATTTCTGATAACTTATTTTTTTAAGTTGACTGAATTCAAAATAATTATTTATCTTAAATGACGTTCATGTGGTCTTATCACCCTCCCACCGTGGAAAAAGTATGATCTGAGCTTCTTCATCCACTAAAATTATCTTCAAATGGACACGCCATGCTGCTTCACCTCTCTGAAACCAACTAACCTTCAACTAAACCTGCTCCAGACCAGGTTATGCTCCGAGCATGAGATTCTATGGGAACTAAGCATCCCCTTAAACATACCTCTGTTTTTGGAACCAAAAGCTGAGGTTATACGCTTCTTCAGCCTCAAACTTACCGTGGTAACTCACATAACCTGCTTTTTGGAATACCCCCCAGATCATCCATGAACCCTAATTATTTGGTTTATACAACAACTATGACCCTTCACCTTTGATTTATGCAATCAGCAATGTCAACTCTCAATCCCTCCAGAGACAATGGTGGATCAGCACTCTTTAATCCAGGGGCTTCTGTTGTGCAAAAAGAGCTTAGTTTCTATCCATCCACCCATTTTCTAAACCAGCTGGTTCCTGGTCAGGGTCATGGGGGAGCTTGGTTTCAATTTGAGAAATGTGCAGACTGTGCAAGATGATGTTGTTTTATGTTAGGATTCTAGGAATTTTAGGACGTGTTTGTTTTGCATGATGGCCCAAGGGGGGGGGGGGGGTCCTGTTTTAGGGAGGCCTCAGTCCTGATAGGGTCCATTTAACAACACTATCCCTATTGGATTTTATGATCTTTTACAATGTCCTTCAGCAAATCTAAGTGCAAGAAAGATGCAAACAATGTGGATTAAAAAAAACAATCTGTAATTTTCTATAGTTGCATTTTCCAAGGGGTAAACTGCAACTTCACCCCTGGGTTTCTCAAAAACGTGTTTCTCTATTTACCATAAAATCCTATTTTTATTTGTTCAGAATGTCTGAGAAAAAGACATGACCTTCTCAGCATCTTCTATCCTCAAAATGCTTATTCCATTTATCATACCTTCCACTGTCAGTGGAAGCGAAGCAGTGAAGAGATTTACTGCTTACATGCCCAAACATGGTTTTACATCCATACCCGTCCATGTCTGTACCTGCCTGGCCAGATGGTTTTCAGTGAGGAGCACGTGTGCTGTGAGGTCACTGTTCTCTTCAAAACAGCTAGAAACCCATTCAAACCAACAAAAGATGGCCAGAATGTGACAAATGTGCCGTTATTTTGTCTTAGTTCCGTCATGTTGATCTTTAAAGTGGAAGAAAAAAAAAGTCCAATTTCAGCTCAAAAGTATGAATCTGGCTTGTTCATTCTACTTTTACAGACATTCCTCTTTTTGAAAACACAATCAACTCATCAGTATCTTTCAGAAATTACAGCAAAACTTTAGTTCACTGAACTTCTGGCTCAGAACCACACTGATCTTAGAGTTTTGTGGATAACTTTCGAGCATCGTTTTAAGACGTTTGGTCTGATGTGGGGCTGATCTTTCAGCAGGATGTCACATGACTGTGTGCAGTTTCAGCTCCTCAGGCAGAGGTCTTTTATCACTCTTCAAAAAGCACAAGAACGGAATGACTGCAGTCTGAACCCTGAGGCCCCTAAAAAAAACTTCATGTAACATACTTTTAGTGTCATTGCTTATTTTCTGTCTGTTCTTGAAATGCATCCGGACAGAGCACTCGTGTTGTTGTGGCATTACAGCTGTTTCATGCAGTTACTTTCTCACACAACAGATGGTGTTCCACAGGGCGCTGCGCTTTGTGGGAGCGCCAAAAGTGTGAGGAAAACAAAGTGCAGGTACAGTCCATTGGATGGTTTGTTTTCCATTATTTTACTTGACTGTGGGGCAGCTGTGAAGCAGAGGTAAATCAGAAAATTGTAGGTTTAGTTTCTGCTCTATGAGAAATTTCCTCGTGCAGGATATTGAACTCTTTCCAATGGCCTGGTTAGTGCCGGTGCCGCCATCTGTGTTTGAATGTGTGTGGATGAGCGAATGGGTCTGTGATTGAAAAGCTATGGACAAATTGGACATGTGACGCACTTTCAGTAATGCGCTAAACACAGTGTTCACATTGGGCAACAAGGAGGGGCTTCCTCCTCTTTTCCTGTTATTTACTAATGCAAGCCTGCCAAGTACAATTGGAAGAGGCTTGGTGCAAAATGTTGAGGTGGTGCACATCTTAAAACTGTCTTGCTCCAGACGTTTTCTTTTACAACTCTATTCCCATAAAGGATATAATAATGTAATCTAATTATGACCGGGCACAAACCGCAGTTATTAATTTCTCCTCAGTGATGAATTTTCAAATGGTTGGCACATCTGTCTCTGGTCAAAGGGCAACCTGGTTTAACTTTCAATGTGCGTTCAATGGTCACTCGTTTTGTATGTAGAGCCCAAAAAAGGGTTGTAGAAACTTGTGTAACAACGTGTGAACGCAAGAGTTTTTTTTGTGCATTGAGGTCCTTGTCATGCTGTTGCAAGAATTTCAATGGGAAGTTCAGCTTCTGAATGTCATTGTTTTTTAGACGAAAGCTTTGAAGGTAAACGCCTGTCGGACTTCATGTCCTTCAAGTCTTCAGTTAACGGTAACAGTAAAGGTAATTAATAAACATAAGGAGGCCTGTGCTAAAAAGAGCTGCACTGAATGATGATGAGATTAAATAATGGAGGAGGCAGCATTCCCATGTGAGGACAGATAAGTAAGAGGTTAAGTGAAAAGTCCTAACTGTTAATTTTCCTTATTTGATGCTCAGCTTATTATCTAAAAAGGGAGCAGATTTATGAGAAGGCTTCTTCTTCTTTGTCATTTTCATTTAGCAAATGTTGCTGACATTTGCCTTTCCTCAAGTTCACCTGTCATTGCTCCAAATGACCCTGCAAGACAGAAGATAAATGTTAAGCTTGTGAATGCTATCTTTCCTTCAAAAACCGTCTCATGGCAAAATTAAAATAAATTGACTTTGTGCTGAAACCTCTGTATCTCTGAGAGAATTATCTCTAACTGTAAAGTATTTTAGGGTAAGTAATTCAAGAAGCAAGTATTTATCAGGTTTAGTGAATCATGTGACTGTGTTGAATTTGAAACAGGATCTTTTCCTATGGAATTGTCTGTGAAAGCCCTTTCTTCACCCGTCTCTGCAACAGAGATCGTGGATGGTGTTGAGGTATGCTGGTAATGTTCTAAAGTGCAACAAAACGGTGATGCAGATTACGCTGAGTGGTGGGGAGTAAGCATGGGTGATATGAATCAGGTCAGGGTAATGGAGGCTGGGTTGGCATCTCTGGATCTGCCCTAAGTTGGCTCAAGTCTTATCTAGAAGACAGGAAATATTTTGTTGAAATTGGGAGTTGTGTCTCAGACTACATGGCCTTGACTTGTGGTGTGCCCCAGGGATTGATCCTGGGACCCTTTCTGTTCAACCTCTACAGGCTGCCACTAGGGCAGTTAATACGCAGTAATAACATATCTTATCAAAACTATGCAGACGATACTCAGATCTATGTGTCACTGACAACAGGTGAATATGGGCCGGTGGATTCACTCAGCCACTGCCTCCAACAGATCAGTGCGTGGATGCAGAACAACTTTCTCCAGCTAAACTTAAACAAGACTGAAGTTATTATTTTTGGCCCACAGAAACAAAGAGAAAGTGTCAGCAGCTACCTTCATTCTCTGTCTCTTAAACCCTCAAACCAAGTCAGAAATCTAGGGGTAATCATGGACTCTGACCTAAACTTTAACAGCCATATCAAGTCAGTAACATCAGCTGCATTTTACCATCTGAAAAACATTGCCAAAGTCAAAAACATAGTGTCAAAGCCAGACCTGGAGATACTTATTCATGCATTTGTCTCCACGGCCTGCTCACCGGCCTCTCCAAAGGAGCTGTAAAAAGCTTCAGTACATCCAGAATGCTGCTGCTCAAGTCCTGACCAGAACCAGGAAATATGATCACATTAGCCCTGTGCTCAGGTCTCTGCACTGGCTCCCTGTACCTCAAAGAATAGACTTCAAAGCTTTATAACTTAAAAAATATCAGGAAAAAATGGAATTATCAATAACATGTTAAAAGGATTTAGCAGAGAATGGTTATTTTGACAAAACATAATGACAGAATCATGGCTATTTTTTTTTTTGCTCAACAGAAGTCTATATGGGATTTTGGCCTCTTGGAGCCCATGGTTACTTCCTGTTTGGACTGCTGGTGGGAGGGGTCACCCAGTCCCGTTCTCATATACTGTCAATGGTTTGGTATGTCAACATCCTTAAACGCATTGGTTGGAGGGCATTTACACACAGACACATATGTACCCAAGGGTTAATCACAGAAAAGTGTAACAGGAGTGGAATGCGGAGCTGGGCTGTAATCAGGATGTTGATCCATGGACTGATAACACCACTGCTGCTCCAACGACTTCAACCTTTACATTTACTGTGACATGAAGACATTGTGCTGCGCTCAGTTGTTAATCATTTCTTTAATCTGTTTTAGCCACTTTGATCATACGGCGCGACACATTAAAAGCATCTAAAATTAAAGGCATTTACTTGATCCTTCTTTAAGTTTTAAGGTTTTGAGCTCATCTATGTTTGCTTTTCCTGTGATAGATCTAAATTTAAATATGCCTCCTTAATACAGTTTAATTCATTTTGTCTGTTTGTAGCTTCTCACCAACACTTTGATTCCCACATCAAAGCTCATCTGCAGCATGTCCGCCTGCATCGAATCGTATACCAACAGACACGATGTGCGTGATTTCTGTATGTCGGTATGCGGATAAAAGTGCACTCCAGTTACCTCCTGCCCTTCAGCGTCTAGTGTGGTTTAAGTATTTTGAGGAATGAAAAGCAGTTGTTGGCATCCGCACAGGTAGGATTCATCATTACACACTGATACTGCATTCCAGCCCTCCCCACTGAAGCACACGGGTTACGGCACACGTGTCCTTCATAAAAACAGTTCTTCTGTCCTCCTGGTGGAACTGATGTGTTTGGTCATGCCTGGAGCCTCTCTGTTGTGGTTGTTGTCAGACGCTGTTGACGTGAGGAAAGGCACAGTTTTGTGTCCATCTCTGCCTACTTTTAAGCTGCACTTTTGATAACAGTGAGGACCTGTGAGGACCTGAATGTGATGGAATTTTTCCAGGTTCTGATGCTTGTGTGTCAGCAGATTTTACAGTCTCGTACCACAGACGGATGCATCTTGTGTATACCGAGAGCACCTGCTGGGTCCGTCACTCAGCTCCACTTGATCTCTTCTCTAGCTGTAGCAAATCACACGATTTGTTTGTGCTGTGCGTGAACTGAAGTGTGGCCATTTGAACTTGCTTTGGGTATATTTTTCACCGTGGGAGGTTTTCAGTTGTTTTTCCACATGCCCTGTTTTCACTGTGACATTTTTTATGTGATTGTGGAACTTTTTCCAGGATCACATCCAGAATACACACTTGTGGTAAACATTCATGTAAATAACTATTAAAAAGTGAGCAGATATTTCCATTTGATCAGGCAAAAACGTATTAAAACTTTGTCAGTTTGAACAGATTAAAACCCTCATCTGGAGCACCATTAAATCCAAAAATTTACAGACTTTTAGCCAGCACCTTCAAAGCATTTAAACAACTCAGTAAAACAAAGACAGTCTGAGATTCTTGTGGTGAAAGAAGGAAACATGTTGCCTAAAAGAAAAATGTGTATTAAACTCATGACAGCTGTTAAAGTGTCTTTTTCATATTAAGTACAGGAAAAGGGATGGAATCCTGACCTAAATGAATATCAGTTTCTGGTTTTCCTCCATGTTTTTATTCGAGCATAAATATTTGTGAAGTTCTTAACTCTTTAGAATAAAAAAAAAGGTTTTTTATGGTAGGAATTTTTCATACATCTAAAAACACTGCAAGAATCCTAAGAGAATTATTAAAGAACTAATAACAATGTAAAAAAATGGAAAGCATAGTGATAGATGACTGTTTTAGCTCCATATATGAGTGTAACATGAGGGAATATACATTTTTCTATGTTTCACAGTCACTAAAACATTTGCATCAAAAGTTTCTTTTGGAGCTCCAGTATGTGGACATATTTTTTTTCCACAAGGCAATACATACAGGAACACAAATGTGGACTGACAACCAATGTAAAATGACCAAATGTGCAAACTGTGACAGCATGATGCATGCAGTGTAACCAGTCAGCGAAGTGAAGAACACTCGAGTAAGACCCAGAAGTTTCACACAAAATTTAAAACCAAAAGGTTGTGGCAAATTTAATTACAAAGTGATTTGGTGTTATATATTTACATTTTAAATGTTATATACATTTTAGCTGTCTTAAACAAACAAACACAACATTTAAATAAATGTGTCAGAGGCAAAACAATAATAACAGAAAAGTTCATTCTCAACTTATTTATTTATTGTTTATTTACTCTAAGAAAATGTATTTGCAAATGCAATCCAAAAACTGGTTGTAAATTGCTTAATGTTTTCACAAATTTAATTATAAACGCATTTACAAATGCATTTTTTAAGTTACAATAATTAACAACCAATTCATAGACAAATGATAGAATGACTTTTTTTAAATGCAATTTACAATATGGAATTACAAAAGAACTTTGTAATGTAGAACTTTATTTTGATTCAGAAGGCATATTTAGAAATCTTTTATTTACAATTGATTTATTAAACCTTAAAGACAATGACATAAAAACTAAGGAATAAACTTGGTTAAACATGAGAAATAAATGTTTCTAAAATAGCTCTTCTAACAGAAAATTAACTCCAAAATTTGTTAATGGATATTTTGGAGGCTTCACTGACCAGTGAGGTCCTCTGGTGTAAAGGTGGTTGGGATGCCACCAGAAATTTATAAAAGCTTTTATTTTCTCCTTCTATACATTTTTTTTGTCAATTTCAATATCAAGTTTTTAGGTTTTATTTTGAAGCCTTTAAAAAATGTGACAAATCTTTTTTTCTTAACAAAGAAGCCCATAATTTAATATTCAGTCTGTTTCTTACTTGAATCTTTTAAATATATATTGTTATGCTTATTTGTCAGGAAGACGGGAGAAAATGAACAGTTTGTCAGTCTTGCTAAACCTCCTCACAACCTTCATGGAGAAAATGTTTGTAATTATATAATCTTCTATTCAAAGAAAGTGAAGTTTTGTCACTTTGCTGCAGGTCCCTTCATTTGGTTCTTTATTTACTCTTTTCTTCCGTGCATATATCTGGAGCAGACAGCTCACTCCCATGAGAGGTTTTCTGTCTGTGCTGAAGAGTCTAAAATATATTCTCAGAGGTTCCATTTATGGGCTGTGCCAGAAATAGCTTCAAAACGTTACTGTTCATAAATTATTGTACATTATCAGCCTCATCATGGATGCTGCTGCTGCAAGAGTTTGTCGTCTTAAACTATTTTATTTTATCTTTGGATATAGTAAACAATAATCTTGTCAAGAAAAAGGACTACTTGGAGTTTTTCCTCTTCTGGTGTCACTTACTTTACATGAAAAATGTCTGCCGTTAAAACCTTTCTGCTGAAACACTAACAGTCTGTGTTTCCATGAATTGTGTAACAGAGAATGGATCTTTCTTGAAGTGTTTCCACAAACATCGCAGAAAAACTCTCCTACATCATGATTCCTCTCATTTTCCATCAGTTCTCTCTGTCTGCCAGCGTCTAAAGCAGCTTTATGCTTAACAGCAGGACTAAAGTGACTTGCATAAATCTATCCAGGGACAGAAATGAAGCGTCACTGGGTTGCACGAGGATCTTTTGCTGTGAAATATTAACAAACTTATACAGATTATTTTTTCTTCTGCAAAAAATTGCTGGTTGATTTTAAATAGACTGGCTGGAGTGATGCCAAACCATGCGTAGATCTCTTATTGCCTTATTCACAGGCACTTGTACAGAAGGCTGACCTGTACGGGTGCTGCGGGGTTTTGGCTTGTCTGGACCCGTAGAGGGTCATAGACAGGAGTGGCCGCATCTTAAGGGGAGTGTAGGTGGGTCTAAAAGTTCCCTTGAGGCTCGTGGAACACCATGAAAATGGAACCTACCAATGTTAGGCGTGTGGAAGTGTATCATAAAATATCGGTGAGGTTAATGTAAGTAGCACACAGTTATGGCGTACGATGAAGCCATCGTACGGTACTTTTACGCCACACTCCAGTCGTTATTAAGTTGCGAGTACTGGCTCCTTAGTGACCACGTGCAAATGCGGAACAAACAAATGTGCGCGTGAAACGTAAGTGCTCATTGGAGGGCCACCATAACAACACTGTGATTTTCTAATTTCCTTATGTCTAACAATCAGGCTGTGCACAAGGGGTGCAAACAGCACAGACTTATCCCTTGAACAGCATTAATGGACTCTTGCGCAGTAAGCAGGAATTGAGGGGGGAGGGGGGCTTAAAAAAGAAATATCCATATATCTGTCACCTACTTCACCTTTACTTACCCTTGCATGTTGTAAAAACCTTCACTACAAACCCATAGAAAGATTTTTGCAAGAACATTTGCTCTCATCAAGCTCACAAAATAGTTTTATGCCTTGATACTTTATTGTGGGCCATCTGTGTTTTCCAGCCGGAAACGGCCCGTATACACCTTTTAAGGGAAGTTGTGACTAAAGCTAAACCAACCATACATCCTTTAAGAGTAACAAAAACTAGCATCGATATTAAAGTAACAAGATCAGGCTGAAACAAAAGCTCTCAGTCAGTGCAAAAGTCACTGGAGGGATGCCTCAAGAGCCGCCCATCCCAACACTCCATGTTGTGTACAGTTACATTTAGGTTGTTTCTGCTATGGCAGAGCCACAGCAGAAAGCTTCGATCTAGTATGTGGGGGCTACTGTCCAGGAACAATTTCAACTTAAGCAGCTATAGTCCTTTTCTTTAAACTGTAATTCATGCCAATAACAAATTGTTGATAGCTCCTCGAGCTGTGAGCTGCACTAAGGGAATGTGGCAAAAATTTTCAGGAGCATTTATCCCTAATTAACAAGCCAACAGCTTCCCAGTGTTATTAGCTGAGAGCTGGAATAAAAGAATAATCTCTTCAATTCAGCTCGCAGATAAGGCTAACTAGAAAACAAAAGTCCTAATAATAAGACCGTTTTATATAGCAAGCTCCATTAAGCCTTCACAAATCCGATTAGGCTCCATAGTAATGTGTGTGTTTAGATATTTCAGGCCAAATTCACCACCTCCTTTTTCTTTCTTAATGTCCTTTTAGTCACCTTACAACCCTCCACATGCTGTGCTCTCCTCTGATTGGATCAGCCCACCCCCGGCTGGACAGTGACCTTGTATGCTATTGGTCACTTTTTAAACGCGATGTATGAAACCACCAGCAGATCTCAATGAGGACGTGGATTTATGTAATTCTCCTCTTTCAGGTCATTCCCGTATTTTTTTTTTCGTAGAGCTCAGCAGCATTTAAAGTCTTGGGATTAGCAGAAACATTCAAAGTGTTGGCTGTTTCCTCTTGCCTTGGGTAACAGTGTTTCTGCATGAAGGACAGTAAATGATAAGGAAGGAGAAATATGTAACTTTCAGCAAGTTGATGCACTATATTGGGTATTTTACAAAGCATTAAACCAGTCCAGATTATCCAGAAGGAAGCTGTAGTGTTTGTGGGTCCAATTTGTTTGTTTTTGTCAGCTGTGTCCGTTATGGTTGCTGCATCTGTTCATGTTTGCAGCTTCACAGCAATAGAAATGTTGGCTGCAATTTGAAGCTCGGGGTGGAGACCCAGCTTGTGGACTGTGGTGAAGACACATCAGCTGCATCCTACTGAGAAATGCTACTTACAAATATTAGCAATGTGGTGGCACCAACACAAATATGGTTTAGAGGACAAACACTCTGCTAATGGACATTTAGAAATGCCAGATGATGCATGCTGAAAATAGAAGTAGAGAAAGGAAGTTGTGGCATAAACAGAAGCAGGAACTGGTTTCATCTCTCTCTAACTCTAATTGGTTCTGAGGTCAGCAGGGAAACTTTCAGATGAAAATGAATAGAATCACATTTACATCTAAAGGCCAACCTTGATGTCTGTTGTGTCTTGTTTGTCATTTTAAAAGACAGAAATTGAGAAATTAATGCAGAAAAGGCCAAGACTCAAAACGATGTTAGTCTTTTCTTTTAAGTTTTATTCAAATCAGTGCTTGTATCCCCCACTTTCTCACCTCTTTTCCTTTTACTCTCTTCCACCCCCCCCCCTCACATTCTTCCCCTCTCCCTCCCCACACACACTAAATGTAACAAATAAATAAAAAATAATACAACTAAAAGGGGTTTATACAAATCTACACCCTGGTTTCTCGAAGCTATATAACCTCTTTTTGTGATAGTAAAACCTGTCCAACACAAAAAGCCTTCAGCTCTAATCTGTTTGCTCAGCTGTTGCACAGAACAAGTTAAAAAGTAAAAAAAAACGTTAAAAACTCTGGAAGAGTGACCAATTAAAGATCAAACTGGTTTCAATGGTTTCCACTTGGCCTGGGGACTTTGCAGTTTTTAAGCTAAGGTGAGCATCTTAGGGAAACCTTTCTAGTGTCAGTTGTGAAGTCATCTGTACAACAGCATCATGGAAATGAGTCTAACGTTACAAGCAAACTCAAAACAGACTGAAAACAAAGAAAAAGAAATGATCGAAAATCAAGCTTGGAATTGTTTGGTAAGCATTTGCAGGATGTGTGCATAAACTAATCCTCAGTGAACTACAACAATAGTGTTAAATATATATATATATATATATAATATATATATATATATATATATACACATACATACATAATATTGTTGGGAGTCTGAATAAAAACCCCACAGAGAAAGTGTGAACTGTCTGCATGTGTTGCTGTTGGATCATGGGATGTTTTTTTGGAAACCCCTTTGGACATTTGGCTGAAATTTTGTTGACTAAATATTAAATGAAGTAATGTGTTTGGTGTTCATTTAAGGTGTATTTACTTGATTTGATAAACATTAGGGGACTTTTTATGAAGTCAAGATGGATAACACTACTAAAAAAATGTGCAAACTGCTAATGTGTAAATTCTCATAAATCAAACTGAATTAGATCAGTCAGTGTGATAACAACATAACAGAAACAAACTCCAGATCCAGCTGCCCACTCCGCTGCAACTCCTAATGAACTGACAGAAAAAACCCTGGAAATTTATATTTATTTTCCATTTGGTATCCTTTGAGTGTGAGCATGTGCATGTGAATATGGTACATCACTTGTGAAAGTTAAATTGCCAGAGACGGGTGTTTAGGTGAGTCTTCCTTTAAAACAGGTCAGTGCAGATCCACTCAGCACCTTTTAATCAGGGCAGGGCTCTTGTTAAAGTCTGAAAGTGGAGCTGCATCACTCAAAACAACAAAACAAATGGCATCATAAAAATGTTAGAAGTTATTGGTTAATCATGCTCCCTTCTCTACTTTTTTTGAATATATTTCTTGCACTGCCATCTCAAATGTCTTGGTGTAAGTTAAAAACACTACGTTGTTAAGCTTCAGAAACTTTAAATCTTTGTTTCTGTTTTATGACAGTAGTGGGAGCAAGATGCATTCATCCATCTTTATAACCTGCTGAATCCCTTTTTGGGGGAGCAGGAGCCAACCTAGGCACTGCTGGGCAAAGGCTAGATGGATCTGAACAGGTTGCGAGTCTGTCATGGGGTCACACATTCACACACAAACACACCTGACTCACATGAACACTCAGGGGTCATTTAGAATTCCAGATCAACTTATTAATAATGTTTTTTGGACTGTCAGATGACAGTATGCAAACTACACCCAGAAAGGACCTGGCCGGGATTTGAACCATGTCCTCTCACTTTGAGGCAAGAGCGCTAACCACTATGTCACCGTGCATCTCCAGGTACAAGTTTAAAGTAAAGTCACTGCAGGTTTTTAAACTATAGTGTTGGAAGTAGCTTATCACAAAAGCATTAGTAACAGTACATTACTTTAAAGTGTAAGGAATTACCACAGATTTTTAGTAATCTTGTAGAGTCATGACATGTTCAGTACCTTTTGTATTTGACCGTCCTCCTCTCCTGCTGGCGCTGGATTCTTTTTTTGTGGGGAAGCGGGATGGAGGACTGCGTCCTTGTATTGCTTACAGAGGTTTGAACAGTATTACGGTTCGCAATGCTTATCCCCTGCCTCTGTTAGAGACAGATCTGGTCCGCATCAGAGAAGGGGATTAGTGGAGGACTGCCTTCAATACTCCTAGTGGACATTTTGAGTCTTTGTGAGCCTTTTGGCCTCACAAATGCCCCAGCAGTCTTCCAATGTCTAATCAATGATGTCCTGAAAGACATGATAAACAAGTAGGAGGGGTAGGAGCTGTTTTGTCACAGAGAGCGACCGATAATATGGTCCATCCCTGCGCGTTTTTCTCCTGCAAGCTCACTCCTGCAGAGAGAAACTACGACATTAGGAACCGGGAGCTGCTTGCTGTCAAACTTGCCTTGGGGGAGAGCGTTACTGGTTGGAGGGGGCTGAGCAACCATTTTTAGTACGGACCGACTATAAGAATTTAAAATATATCTGAACGGCCAAGCTTCTAAACCCTCGCCAAGCGAGGTGGGCTCTGTTCTTTGACAGGTTCAATCTTTCTCTATCCTACCGTCCGGGGAGCAAACACATCAAGCCCGACGCCCTTTCACAGCAGTTCCAGACGGAGGCGGAGTCTGCAATACCTGCAGCCACCACCATTATCCCTCCTCACTGGACCACTCGTTGGTCGCTGGAGCGCAAGGTAAAAGCATAATTTCCTGATCCTGCCACCATACCAACCAGCTGTCCAGAAGGGTGCCTGTTTGTACCTCCATCCCTACGCACTCTAGTATTAAAGTGGGGTCATTCCTCCCGACTGGCCTGTCCTCTCGGAGTGACCAGGACCAGTTTTCTGGTGGCTCAGCATTTTTGGTGGCCCTGTATGTCCTCTGACATTAAGGCCTTTGTGGCTGCTTGTCTCAAATGTTCCAGTGTCAAGACACCCCGGACCCTGCCTGCTGGGTTGCTTCACCCTCTACCTGTGCCATCTAGACCTTGGTCCAATGTTGCCATGGACTTTATGTCCGGTCTACCCAACTCAAGAGGTAAGACGGTTATTCTCACCATCATTGAACATTTTTCCAAGCTGGTACACGCCATTTCCCTGCGGAAACTTCCGTCAGCCAAGGAATTGGCTGTGCTCGTCAGTCAACATCTGTTTCGTTTACATGGACTTCCTCAGAACATCACCTCAGATCGTGGCCCCCAGTTCATTGCTGCTTTCTGGAAGGAATTCTGCAACCTCCTCGGGATAAAGGTTAGTCTGAGTTCTGGCTTTCATCCTCAGACTAACGGCCAGGGAGAGAGGTACAACCAGGACTTGGAGACTACGTTACGTACCATGTGCAGCAAGAGCCCCATAACCTGGTCTTCTCAGCTCCCATGGGCGGAGTACTCTTATAACTCTCTGGTCAACTCATCCAGATACTCCCCTTTCCAGGCTGGCTATGGTTATCAGCCACCTCTGTTTCCTTGTCAAGAACAACTGGCCTCCTATTCTGGACCTGCTGCCTTCGTGAGACGTTGTCGCCGAACCTGGAGCAGGTACAGGCTTGAACTCTTGCGTAACCAAGAGTGTATCACGGTGGTGGCCAGAGACTCCCATCTTCAACCCGCGCCAGCATCCCCACCAGCCCCCCGTATCGTGGATGGGGGCCCCGTGTATACGGTCAAGGCTCTCCTTGCTTCCAGAAGGAGTGGGTCGACGTTTGCAATATCTGGTCGTCTGCGAAGGTTACGGTCCGGCTGACCACGGTGGGTTCCTGACCATTTCGTTGTTGACCGATCCCTGGTTGCCCGTTTCCATCATGACCACCCTGATCAACCTCGCGTCCGTGTAGGAGGAGGGGTTCTGTCATGAAAAGGCCTGACTTTCTCCCTGTGATCTCTCCTGGAGTCCCTCCCCCTTCCTGAGGTTCCCTGCGAGTGTCAGAGGTGTTTTGATCTTGTGTTAATTATGTTTGGGTCTAATTAAACTATGACTGTTCTTGATTCTGTGCCGGAGCATCTTCTGTTTATGCCCCAGTATACGCTTGTGGTTTTGGCATTAAAGCCTTCTCGTTTTGGAAACTGGATCCGAGTCGTTCCTTCCTGCTATTGGGTTTTCTCTCCTGGCTCCCCCCGTCACAGTAAGGGATTACATCTATGAATGATTATTTTTTCCACATTTCAAACAATAACATGTACTCTGTAATATTATGTTTTGAAAGTACCTTCCACAAAATTGCTGGACTGACATTCTTGCTTTTCTTGTGTTTTTTTTATTTTACAGTTTGGACTGGCTGTGTTTGCGCAGGCCTGCTGTACATGCTGCTTGCTGAGTTTGGGTAAAAAAACACACGATACTATTCACCCCAAGGAGTCCAGACGGGCTTGTGCAGTTTTGTGTTTACTGCTCGCTCATCTCGCTGGCCTCTGACCCTTGACCTTTGGCTTTTTAATTCCTCACTGTGTACTCCAGCAACCAAACAGGTTCGCCTCAGGGAATACAGGTTTGTTTAAACCAACAGAACTATTTGGGGGATTTCCTGGGAGTTTAAACTAATTAATACTTTTCTAGATTCTAGGTGCAGTTTGTTGTTTTTCAAGAAAATGGGTAAAAAAAGTCAGGTGTAATTTTAAAAGTCAAGACAATTTTTAACTGTTATTTATTTCCTCTTTGAATCCATTCATCTTATCTTAAAATCTTTCCCATGAATTTTGACTGAGCTGCCTCCAGCATCATGAGGTCGCAGGTTACAGCAGCCATTTACATCCTCTTCTTCCTGCTGGACAAACAGGTCTCTACCTGTCCGGGTTACAGCCCAATCAGTTCTTCGCCAAATGCAGTGCTTGGGTTGTTTTGGAGTTTTTTCCAAAGGTGAATAGCTTGCTCTTTTTTCACTGTTCATCCTCACAAAACCTTTAATTGAAACCTAAAAATTAAAATTCTTTTTCTTATCTTTTGATCCATTTTCATAGTGTTCCCTGTGGTCTTTTAACTATGATGCCAGTTTTAGACAAAACCAACTAACCTGTGTCATTTTTAGGACATAGTTTCTACAGGACACCAGTTCATTAGAAATTTGTCTCGAAATTGTGGGCACGACCGTTGGCATGGAGCAACCCTGCCCCCCATCCCCTCTCATTACTGAGAGCTCTCTGTTTACATGTACTCCTGCAATCTTACAGCACCTCTAACCACTAATATTGCAGGTACGACACAAATGGCGAGCAATATTGGAACATCCATCCAGTTTTGAGCCAGATGTCAGCTCAAACGAGGGAAACGGTCTCACATGGATAGTCGTCTTTAGATGGAGGCGTTGGAATGGCGCAGCTCAACTTTTGACCCACCCATATTTCTACGAAAGAGAATTAGGGCCATGGAGAAAGAGAGAAAAAAAGAAATCAGAGACGTCATAGAAAATTCTGAGTTTAAAGTCAGAATTCTCACTTTTTTTTCCTTTCTCCATGGCCCTAATCCTCTTCCGTATATTTCCTTAGTAACAAATACAATATTTTTTTAAACAATGTTTTTTTATCTGCTCCTGGTTCACAACAATTTAAATATAGTAATATTCAGAAATTCAATATCAAATTGGTTATATACATGTCCCCTATTTGAAAAATGCCACAAACGTATTAAAAACACAAAACATTTTCATGGAGCTGGTCTTGAAACCCATTTTTTGGAAACTATTTTTTTAGATAATCTTAAAACATGGGTAATTTCTGATGCCTCATAGATTTAAAACTCATTTCTGATTTTTTTACAGTTACACATTAGAACAAAAAATGTAGTTTTACTAGTGTGCAAGTGTATCTTTTAAGTGTTTACATAATCTTTGTTTTCCTACATTGATTCCATTAAGTTCTTGCATTTCAAAACCAGGGGCCTCTGCTTTTGAAACCTGAGTATTCTGCAACCTTCCTTTAGAAATGTTCAAGGAGAAACTTCTGCATTTCACCAGTGATTGGCATTTGGCCTTTAAAAGAATCAATTTTCTGTCATACTAAGGACATTGTGTTTATTTCAAAGTATCAAGTGTTTGAAGGACAAAGCTCAGAAACTAAAGGATGTAATTTTATAATGTTGGAAAAATCCTCCAAGCTTTCACACAAATGCCTCTAAAAAATGGTATAATGGATGGAGTATTAACAATCATAAATTTATTTCTTCTAACTTTTTATGAATAAAAGTAAGCATTTAGCTTTAAAAAGAATAAATTAATACATTTTATTATTTTAGCAATATGACTCACTTTACAGATTCATTTTATTCTTTTGTGGTGCAAAATTGAGCCCAGGCCACTTCATTGAAAATATATACTGATGTGACCCAAACCTCTTTTTTAACCTGGTGAATTTCACTGTGGTACACAGTTTATTTTCTTATAGAAATATTACAAAAGTGGTCATAGCAGGTTTCAGTATCATGCAATGTTCATAAGGCCTCTGCAACATGCGTTCATCCATCCACTTCCAGTGAAAAGCCTATGTAAACACAGGTTTTGGACTTCCACATTCATTCTGGTGTTCACGCATAGCTCTGCAAGTTTCAACAATTGTTTGTCAGACTCTACATACAAAACGAATGACCATTGAACAGGAGAAAAAGAATGGAGAGGAGGAATCCCCTTCCTGGTTGTAGTTTGAGCACCATGGGCACATGCATGTTCAAGAAGCTTCATTTAATGGCTTCTTGATTGTGTCATGTTCCCGGTATGTCCATACTGTCAGAAAAATGCCTCTTCATAGGATGCATTTGTCTTTTCTTTCTTCTTCTTTTTTTTTTTTTTTTACAGGTTTATTATGCATTTTTGAAAACAGCCCATGAGGAAAATAACAAAAATTCATATGGGCATGAGTACCCTCATAGAAGTCAGAGAAGAAGTAACTTGAAGCCGTTGTTTCCTGTTTGACGTTATCAGTCTAGAATCACTGCAGGAACCTTTCTTCACAGCATTGTTTCATTTTATTTGGGCAGAACTCAAGTCTAAACTCTTACTCTGTCATTCCGAAAGCTCAATTCTTTTGTGACCTGGATGTACAAAAACTCTTCATAGAATTTGTGCATTATGCAAAGGAATGTTGCAGAGTGTTACCAAGGTTACAAAGCAAAAACTATAAATAAATAAGACAAAAAAGTCAGGTTGGAGCAGACAAGTAGATATAAAAATGTAAAATAACAGTTTCAGTTTGTACCACAGTGGAAAGTGTGCCTTTCCAATAAAGTTGCTACATATTCAGATGAATTCTTTGATTTCTGTGAATTTACTTGTGCACAGAAATCTAAAAAAATCCGGCTGAAAATAGTGCGTCTTTCAGGATGCTGCTTTCACAGGTTCGTGTTAACACAACATTAGGGTAAAAATAAATAAGTCAATACACAAATTATTGCAACATCCATTTTGATTACAAAAAGCACCAAAACAGGGAGGATAAATTTCCAGTTGTTGATGAGTGGAAATCCCAACAAGTTAACCACAAAATCAGAGTCTACAAAGCTCACATATAGAATTGTTTCACCACTCATCCTCTCCTGACCTCAGCGGTATTGACAGACCTATTTAACCCTTAATGACTGCTCAACCAAATAGATTATAGTATTTGAAACCATATTTTTAAAAACATGGATTGTGTATGTTACTCACCCAAGGCAAAAATTACTGATTTTTTTCAAGGTAGGGTTAAAAGTGTCAAAAAGTCACAAGTAATTCTGAGATGTGCCAAGAGGCTACAGACAATGCTAATATGGCTTTAATATTTGTTAAATGGCAATCATTTCAGTCTTCATTTTTTGTTTTTTACTGAGAGTGGTCATTTTTCTGCTGAAACAGCAGCAGCGACTTTATGAAGCTTGGGGCTGTGAGCCTGATGCAATGAGAAGGTGAACAGAAAAGCTTGAATGCTGACGTTTTGGCTGGTGCTCAGTCTTGTCAGTGTGAAACAAATCTTTAAAATGACACCAACTTAACTAGGAACACGGCCATCAACACATTTATCTGCAACTTTTTGAAGAACTAAAACAGAGATAAAGATAATTATTTACATGCACCAAGGATTCAAGATTCAAAGGGTTTGTTAGGTATGGAACTGGAAAAAAAGGTCATTTACAGCTGGAAAAAAGGGAACTGAAAAGCGAACTCACTGAGATAAAAATCCTCTTTTTAACCATGTGACTGCCAGTGCCCCATATTTGAAAAAGTATATGAGAAAACACAACAAGAAGCTAGACTTGATGCTGTTCAAAATGTGCGCCAATAAGGAGAACATATTTAGACCTCTATGGCATTCAAACACTAAAACAATACCGCTAAGGATGACATGCAAGGTCAGTGCAATTGTGGCTTTAATTTGTCTGTTTTCCTGCTTTTCACCACTTGCTCTAAGAGTTACTTTAGTGTTCTGTCTCTGCATTCACTGTCAACCAGATCTGAATAGCAAAAAGACGCTTTATGCTGCACTTTTTGTTTCATTATGAAAAGATAAAGTAAATAGGGAAGGCAACTGTTTCCCAGAGACAAACACAACTTTTCCAAACTGCTTATTAGGGATGTAAATGTCTTTGCAACACTGCATTTGATTTTTTACTTTGTGTACATTGATGAAATGAGAATAATGCACCAGCTGCTTCTGCAACTTTTTTTTATGAAGTTTTTAAACCAGGGACTTTTGAAACTACTGGTTTTTGATTCATCATTATGAGTCCTGTCGCATTTACTGGATCACTGACGTGTTAGTCGTGTTCACGTCAGCATTGTTCATGCTTTATAACATCCATTGTCTTGTCAGAAATGTATTACACCATTTGTTCTACTATGGCTGAGAGGCTCCGGCTGACCCTCTCAACCCTGAAGAGGGAGTAGGAAATTTACGAGTGAGAGGAAAGTAACAGCACAGTCTTCTTTTTGCTGGAAGAAAATATAAATCAATTTGGTCTCAATATTTTATTTTCTGTCATAGATAATTTCACTGAGTTTTGACAGCGTCACAGCACCGAACCTGCAGCAAAAATGGTCTTGAAAGGCACTTATTCAAGTTATGAAGTGGTTATAAAATGAAAACACAATAAAACATGCGCTCTGGTGCTGCTTAATTACTGTCTTGCCTGTAAAATCATTTTTATAGACATCTTGAATGTGACATCACAGTGTCTGCATGTACACCCCCCTCCGCCCAGCGCCATTTTGGAAGTCAAAATTGTTTGAATTAAACATTAGCATCACTGCCACAGATCTTTGTTGTGTCGATTAATTGGCATGACGATCTGTTGTCATGTCCACTCGACTGTCTTTGATCGATTCCCTCCGTATTGTCTGCAAGACAAAAACCAAAAAAAAAGATCTCCAACATCTGCCAAAGATGAGATAAGATAAAGATACTTTATTGATCCCTTTATTGATCACGTCTGGTGATTCTTCTCTTTTGGTTCAACTTTTTAATATTATTTTTACTTTTCACAATAAATGCAAACTTAAAGATAAATATACAATTTCTTTCTTTGATTCTTCATTGTTTTACTTTTGAGTTTTCTTTTTTCTCTCATCTAAATTCATTACAATCTCCTTTTAGCTGTTAAACATTAAAATAGCATCTAAAGTTTAACTTCAACCTCAACATAAGACATGACTGTTGTTTTGTCTTCTAAGGCTAAGTCTCCAAAGTATTTAAATATCATCCTTCTCCACCAACCTCAGAAATGAAAATGTCACATTCAGGGACAGCCAAACGCCCAACCAACTCATCTGTTTTTTTTTCAAACTGGAAGCAATTTCAAGCAAGTGATTTGTCAAAATCTATGTGTGGTCTCTAAACCTGCTGTTTTCCTCACGCTCCTGTGGCGGCGCTCCTTGGAGGAATTGTGACCCTGAGTTCCCTCTTTCACCCCCAAAGCATATCTCCTGCTGCTCCTTTATCACACATTGTTTTCCTGTCTGGTGCTGCTTTCACCTCCTCACTCTCTCTTTTCTGGATCACCATTTAGCCTGCTGTTCTGCATGGCTTCTTTTCCATGCCAAACAAATGCTCCTCTTTCTGTTTTTCTCCTTGTATCTGCAAAGGCGTTTTTTTTCTCCCCCCCGTTTCGGTGTATGCTCAACCTGCTGACTGTGTGAGAGCAGTGAACCACAGCCAACTCACAATATGTAAGATTAGCGAGGACTGGAGCTCTGCAGTCCCTACACCTGCTTCCATTCATGCCTAGTGGAAAATAAAAACTCTGTTTTAATAGTTTAAATTGTAAAATATTTGTTCTGAACATCAAATCAAAGTAAAATTCTGAACCTAGCAATAAACAACACAAAACCTACACAAAAAGGGAAATAAAACAACTCCAAAAAGGACTTTATAGCTACAAAGGGTTCAATTCACCTTTAGAATTCAAAAAATTCCAGAAATATGCATTCTGCAGGTGGGCTGAGTTGAGTAACGCTTTATGGACAAACATGGATGTGTGCACTGATCATAATTGTGCATTTATTTCCAATTACAAAATTGGATGACAGCTGAGCACCCACAGGTTGGTGGCAGCCGGATCGCCAGCCGGCAGCAGCGTCTTCAATGCAGCAATGTCTTCCAACGGCGGCCGTCCACGTGAAGTGCTACAAGCCACCAGCCGCCCGAAGGTATATACAAAGTGGGCCATTCTGCACCACTCGTCATTCTCGTCTCAGATTTTGAGCACGCATTATAATCTTGTCAATTCAAAACTTTTTTGACAACATGCCTTCCGAGAAACCCAGCGCAAAGCCCAGCGCCTAAGAAAACAAAGGTCCAAGCGGTCCAACCACAGCAGGTCTTACTGTAGGTCTCTGCACGGCATTTTGGCATCTGTGATCGTAGCGTTCGTAATGCGAATATTGTGTATACCTGTCTATGTGCAGAAATCTTGGGGGACAAATCTTTAATCATTAATGTATGTTTATACTTCTAACCTGTAAATAGTTGTGTGCAGTCTTTTTTTTGTTGTTGTTGCTGTGTGAAGGAAGTTATGTAATTTGCTTACGACACTTCTCTTTTCTTTTTTCTGACCGGTCCAACAAGGAATGCGTACAAATATAATTTTCGTAAATGATGCTTAGCCTCAAATACAAAAGGGGTTTATACAAATATGCACTCTGTCTGTCTAAAGATCCATAAACCCCAATTGAAACAATGAAATCTGTCCAATACAAGAGGCACTCAGCTCTGATCTGCTTGCTCAGCTGTTGGGCAGGACAAGTTAGGAAAAAAAAAATGACTGCCATTCAGTGAGTCTACCTTCTGTTACCTTCCTTGCTACAGATTTTTTGTTGATTTCCATGCTGTCGTCATGACTTTACTTAGTTAAAGAAAACAAGGTGAGGCTGCAGCATAACCTCTGTCTTTTTGATTAATGTACCTCAACAGCAGAAGGTTGCTATAAACCCCAGGCTGAGATGGGGACACGCTGGTGTCCTTGTTGGCCCTGGATAATGCTTTCATGCCTGTCAAACTGCTTGAGGAAATGGTTGCTCTGGGTTCTTGTTGAGCAGTTAAAAATCTGTCATCTGGAATTGCATTTTAGTATTAGAGGGCAGCATTTACCTTCATGTGGTTCGCTTAATGTAACACATGTGCACAGGAACACACATGGCTCTGTTCCCAACAGGCTGTAAGGAGCAAAAGAGTGACTTTGTGATCACAGAGGTGGATTAATTTAAAAGAAGCATGAAATGAGATGCAGAGGGGGCCAAAAAAGAACCCGTCGAACATTGACTCCCTTTCTTTGAGGAGACCATGCTATAGACTTGGAAGTTGAATAAGTTTTAGTGTGAGGCTCTGTCTAATCTCTGGTGAAATTCTCGTTGATACTTTTGTCTTGATTGTACATTGTGTTTTTTAAAAAAACATTCAGTGACTTCTAGACTCGTTCGAGGGAGTTTTGGTTTAATATACAGAAAATTGTTGTCATTTCATTATTATTGTAAAATATTTTTTGTTGTTTTCTTGCATTTGCCAGGGGTTACAGTGGTTCATAAATGCTGTTGTTTCATCTGTGACATCACACATCCCTTCTGTTAGTTTATATAATCAGTTTTACTTCATTATGTTTATTCAGAGCGTACGTTTCTGTACAGGCAAATGCTGGGTTTGTGTCAGTCTGTGCGTGACAGAGATGAATAAAGGAGATGCTGCACGTAGAAAGGAGGGAGAATCAGTGTGATGACTGTTGCTGATAAGCATCAAGGTTTCTTTCTGACATAAAACTTGCAGGAGCAGCAGGTTTCATCTACTAACGAATTACATTCTCCACTTCATGAAAAGCGACGTCATTCACTCTCATTTGTGGTTTTTCAGACACTTTCAAGATTTGAAATCCATTTATCCATTTTGATCAGAGTTACTTTTAGTCTATGACCGTCCCAGAGCCCTCAGGTCCACAGGTCTGCTGGTGGTCCCAAAGGTCAGAACTAAAACCCGCGGTGAGGTCTCCTTTCAGCACTGTGGGCCTGGACTGTGGAACAGCCAGCCTGAAAATGTGAGGGCTTCAGCCACTGTGGAGGTTTTCAAGACAAAACTTAAAACACATCTTTTTAGTAAAGCTTTTACATAGTTTTTACTTGTCCACATGTTTTTATTTTATTCTATAAAATTTGAACAACTAATTTGATTTGTTTTGATTTTAATGGTGAGATATGTCTGTGTTGGGTTTTATTAATTCATTTATTTTTTATTATTTTTACTGTTTATTATTTTAACTACTATATTTTTTTATCTTATTTTATTTTTTATTCTTTCTCTTGGAAGCACTTTGAGATGCTCTGTAGCATGAAAAGCGCTATATAAATAAAGTTGAATTTGAAGTTTGAATTTAAAGGCATGTTCCAGTGCTTGGAAAAAGTTCGTTTTTTTCCTTTTCATTGAAATATTTTTGAAATTTAAAAGTGATCAGAATGTGAACTTAAAGACAACTGCAGCAAATCCTTCCTACACTTTTTTAATTGAGTCAAATACTTGAAAATAAACCAACCATAAAATGGCAAAGCAGGAACATTATGAGACTGAAGGCTGAGAGACGGGCTTGCCTTGCCTGAGCTTTTAAATTATTTATAAGGAGTTGTGTTCTTTTGGAATTTTCACCTACAACCATTTCCAGCATTAACCGTGAAAATAGAGAAACAGCTGAAGGCAGGGACTAACAAAACCGTTTATTTTGGACTTTTCAAAACTAATCTTGGCTTTAATTGATGCTCAAAGTTAAAAGGCACAGCCTAAATTTGAGTTGGCTCACCTCAACTCCCAGTTTTGGGTTGTGGAACCAAACTTTTGGAAAAGGGTTGAACTCATTGACATGTTTACACTGGATGGATGATCTCACCTTTGGATTCTTTGTGAAATGAAGCCTAAAGAAGCACTAATGATGCTCCATAAGGAGATATTGACCAGCGTTTATTCCGCCTAACTCAAATAATATTCTATTAACAGCAATACAAAGTATTACGTTTGAAGCTCTGGATGGGATTACCTTTTGGTTAACCTGTTTGCCTATAACAAAACCACGCCCCTAATAGACAAATATGAGCTATATAAAAGCAAAACAGCTACTTTGGGAAAAAATATTCATGAATAAGAAATACAACATAAACATTTAAAGGCTACAAAAGATAAAATAGCCATAGCTTTATATATTAAAGATTCTTTTTTGTGAGTTTATAAACATTATATCCCGCCTAAAATCAGGCTCAAGTGGTCTCTGGGGAAACTGCACTGCAGGAATTGTGGATGTGACGCTTTGCTGAATGTAATTTTTTTGGTGGTTCTTCATGGGACTGGTGAAGGATCTCTTAGTATCCCATTTTTGGGGGTCAATGAATGGGCCCTTTCTTTTATATGTAATATCAGCTCTAGGTATGTTTCCTTTTTTATATATATATATAATTGGAGAGCGTTCTAGAGAATCTGGGTGCTTTTGTTCTACTTCAGTGCTTCTTTGGGCTGGTATACCTGGAGTATAGGTGATCTGGAGAAACAGATCTGAACTCAGGTGGTGCTTTACATTTGCCAGTTTCTTTATAATAAATATCATGTTCTAACACAAGGATATTCATAAACCTAAAGTTTTTGCTCACCTTATAAAACATTCTTGGATGCATTAACCAAATCCAATGGCACACGTTGTCCTCCTGTCCTTGGACTTGCAGTTTTATTTTTAGACAATAAACATGTCAAGCTATTAAAATAGAAAAGATGAAAACATTGGGAAAAGAGCATTCCTCTCAGCTAAGAACTAGAAACTGAGCTACAATTCCCAGGCTCGTCAAAACTAATACAAAATGTAGGCAGAATTCTCCAATTTCGCTGTGACACTCTGTGCAAGAAGATTTAAATGTAAGTGAGTCAATTACATTTCCACAGTTAAGAACATTGTGTTTTTGCTGCCTTGGGCTAATTTGACCATTTAAGGCTCAATTTTCTGGACATTGTTATATTGATCAATAGGAATGGTACATGTTGGATCCAGACTGCACCACAGTGGCTTATAACTGCTTTAGCCATGTGAAAGTCATGTGGGTTTTAAATGGGGTGCAGAATGGAATTTATATGGAGTGGCCATTGGTTGCACATAGGCCACATGTAAAAAGCTCCCATTTGTTATGCTTTGTTACATGATTCCTGAACGGACTTGGATTTTGGCATCTTATGTGGGGACTGTGCTCTGTGGACAGAGTATATAAGCCAAACCAGGTGCATGTAAGAACTTAATAGTAAACTGACTTAATCATAAAACAGGAATGTAGACCACTGCTTGTCATGCTAGAGTCTTTAGTTTTAGGAGGACTCATCTTATTTCTTTAAATTCTCACACTGTGACCTACAAGCAGGCACCACTCTGTTTTCACAGAATGCAAACCCATTTGCTACCAAATAGGAGCATTAAAATTATGTTTGGTCAAAAATAAAGCAGAATTGAAAAGATACTTACCTTGCCTCCAGTTCTATTTATTGTTTTTACTACAGAATAGCCTTACTTTGCGGAAAATCAAGATTTCTTAGAGACAAGGTATCAGACTACAGGTCGAGGGCCAGCATACATGTATCCAGAAACTCTACCTTATCTGCTGCCAGTTGCCTGAATCAGGTGTGTTTACCTAAAAGCTAAGAGTAGCAGGTTAGTGTAAAACATGTTGGACACTTTCTCTTGAGGGCTGGAGGTTTGACTGCGTGCATTTTAGAATATGGTAACAGCTTTCTGTTGGATGAAGGTTTTTTCCCAAGATCCTTTTTTCTCCTGCTTTTTCCCTTCAACAGTTCTGTAGGTGTTACTTTTACGACGGGGTTATTCATCCAGCAGCTCTCACCTCTGACACCTTTGAGTACCAAAGAAGAAACGAGGATCAGTTATTATTAATAAGAAGAAAAGATTTATGCCATAGTTTTTCAAATGTTAAAAATGTTCCTTTACCAGAATTTGTGATTTTATTGGAGCATTTTTGTAATATATTTCTATGCAATTTTAAAAAAACAAACAAACAAAAATTACTTAAAATAAAGAAAAAACAAAGTGTGCTGCATCCAAAACAGTTTAATAGAATAAATTGATTTTTGTCATACAATAGCCTTATGTGAGCAAACAAAGTTTGTAGCATCCTGAGAGACAAAAAAAGGTTTGCATTGACAAGCTAAAGTTGTGGTTGAAGTTTTAATGAGATCCTCATAAAAATTTTTTTAAAAATATCTAGAGCAAGTTTAAAATAAAGAAATTACAAATGAGAAATTAGAAATGCTTGTATTCCTCATGATAGAGAAAAAAAAGAGGCAGAATCTGAATTTTGCCCCTAGCCTCTCCCATTTGCTCCACTTGTAGGGGCATTTGGTGCTTTACTGGTGTCTGAACTTGTTTTTTTAAGGGGAAACCGTAATGACGTCACAGCGCCGCGTGGAGAAACCCGTTTTTGTACGTGGGTGTGCTCTGAAGTGCAGAAGTTTACTTTTAAATGTAATTAATGACTTTTTGTTTTTGCATGACATTTTTAAAATCATAAAACAGATTTTGTTATGTATTTTAGGAGCGCTGGCAGCTACACGCTAATATAGAGCTGCGACTCTTGATGATGTCATTGAGTGGTAGTAATATCAAAATAAAGCCTATATTTTTCCATATCTCTCTGTTTGGAGGACTAAATGTAGGGGTAGGGAGAAGCTGTAGGGATAGGGAATAGATACAGTTTTTCTTTTCTGGATCTACAAGAAATAACCAGGAGTTACAGTGGTGATCTAAAGTTCTTTGTGAGCGTCAACTATTTTCAGGGAAGTCATTGTTGGGGCAAGGTCAGATGATTTTAATTATTTGAAAACTTTAAGATTAAAATAACTTCTTTTTTTGCAAATGATGATTGTGAACAATCTATGACACTTTCAGATCTGCATTTTCTGAAGGGGGAAGCACATACCATAATCTTCTTTTCTGTTATTTTGAAAGTGTAAATAACTGTAATCTTATTTTTGGGAAATTTTTCCTCTCATGGCTTCTAACAAATTCATACATTCATTTATTTTGTTTTATTGAAGTTATTTAGGTAACATAAACTGTATATACAAATAACTGTGTAGACAAGCACAGTGTTGGGGTTTAAACAACTAAATGTCTGACTGAAGACATTTCTCCTCTTGTGGCTTGTTTGGTATCTCCTGAGAATAAATTATCTTTAGCTAATCAACTCTCAAAAGTGGTTTTGTGCCAATAAATCTGCAGGTTATGACTTGATCCATTATTTAGCTCTGCTTATATTGTACGTCTCTTCAATATTCCATTATCTTGCTATTGATTTACAGTCTCTTTACCCTCCTGTCTTGGGATCTCTATATTTGCAGGAAGCAAGTGTGCAGATCTGGGCCTTTGTCTGAGAGTGTCAGTGTTTGCATACTCAGAGAGTTGTCTAGGATCAGGCCAGGATGTGTGTGCATTTAAACAGAAGTAAATGGTCTAAACTCTTGTCTTTCCTGCAGCGGCCTTACATAAATGGCCCCAGTGTCCTTGAGGCATCCTCACCTAGTCTTTAGCCTCCTATTCCACCCTCCTTCTCACCCTTTCCTCTCTTTTATCTTCTCGTCCTCAAACCCGCCCACTTATCCCTTTAGTGCCCAGACTACACATAAAGGTTTTACCCATGTGGGGTTTGGCCAAGACTTTAATCACATCTGGCACAGGTTCAGTCTTCAACAATGGTGATATCTATCTAATTCCCTTCCATCTTTCTGAATCATCACGCTCTCCTCTCCTTCCATATTTTTTTCAGATCCCTGGTAGCAACCATGGCTTTCTCGCGGGTCACTTTCTTATCTCTTCAGGAATTATTCTAACTCTTGCATCCTCAAATCTTCGCCTCCATCCCCACACAATCCCTCCAATCCAGCTGCTTTCCAGGACAATTCCACCAATTCCTGCTTAGGTCTGTTCATTGTTTATGTATTGCCTGAAATGTATGCATCCCTATTGTAGGGCGGTTTTTAAACTTTCCAAATTTAACTCTTTTATACATCCTTCCTCTTTTGTTTCTAATTTCACATTAAAAAAACATCTTATTTTTGATCTTCTGCTGGCATCCCATCTTCTTTTTCTCATCAAAGGAAAATTAAATTCATTTGAAAGAAATTTTGGTTTGTTCTTTACTAGCATTAGGAGGTTTAACGTTTCTTGTAATATCAACTGCTGAGGTGATGTGAGTTAGAATTTATAGCAAAAAAAAAAAAAAGTAGTAATTTTTGCACAGAACTTTTCTAAATGTGTTCTTAACCGTATTGAAGTTGATTCAATCTATGAATACCATTTTTGTTTGTAGCACAGTAGATCCTAAGTCTTCGAAGTCATTTCATTTTCTGTTTTCCTGACTAACGTCATAGAAAAAAGTCAGTCGAATCTATTAATTCAATTCAATTCAATTCAATTCAATTCAATTCAATTCAATTCAATTCAATTCAATTCAATTCAATTCAATTCAATTCAATTTAATTCAATTCAATTCAATTCAATTCAATTTTATTTGTATAGCGCAAAATCACAACAACAGTTTTTATCAGTGAGCTTCATAACGATAATTTTTAAATAAACATAAAATCAAATGATCATGAATACATAGAATTGTCAGGGAAATATGAACTGAACTAACAAAACAGACTAAACAAACTGGACATCCCTGTCCTTAGACCCTCCTTCGCGGTAAGGAAAAACTCCTAAAAAAACAGATTCCAGGAAACAAAAAGAAAGAAACCTCAGGGGTGTCCACATGAAGGAGGGGTCCTCCCCCAGATGGACAGGCGATGTTACGGACTTTACAATTTAAAATAAGCTTAAACTCAGAGATGGTTGATAGAGGGATGATGACTGTAGAAAACAAATCTAAAACAACAACCGTACTCAGAAAATATTTAAATTGGAACAAGAGCTGCTTAGTCACTAAGAGAGAACTCTTTTAAAAAAAGATTTTGCTATTTTAGAAACTTGCAAGACAAAAAATCATTAGGAAATTTTATTTGCCTTCAGGAAAAAAAGAATAACATTTCCTTTTAGGAACAATTATTGAAAGTTCATATTATGAACTTCTTTTCTCTTTTTCATTTGTGGTTGGATAGAGAATTTTTGCACATTTTTCTCAAAACCTGGGACTTAAAAAACACATTTGTACAGACACAAAATAATCACTTTGCAAGACAAATCCATTGCAGCCTTATAGAGAAGACTGAATATTGTGAAAAAACAGGCAAGGAACAGAGTCTTGGCCAAAAAAATAAAGGAGTAGACAGAACAGAACAAGGAACAATAGTGGAAAACACACAGGAGGAAAAGTGAAGGAGAACTAGAATAGACAGAACCGAGTACACCTGAAAGCCCAGGAAGAAAGGAAGGTGCATGGAAGAAATTATCATGTTGGAAGTAAGCCTGAAACAAGAAAAGATTGATATCATCTTTAGTCTGACCCTTTTAGGGACAAGACCATCCGTCATTGCATTAGCATCAGGAAGTGTCAGATCAAATAAAAGATTGAATGAACCACTGTGCCTGCCATCTGATTGGCGTAGGTTAAGCAAAGAGTCTTTGCTCCAGTGTTTTTCTGGCTTTTTCCAACCAAACTTTATTTTTTCCTAGTTAAAAATTGCCACTAACCAAAAATGTAAAGCAAAAGACTAACAAAAAAACAAAACAAAATAAAACTATAGTCTGCATTAACCACATACAGTCATTATCAAATGGTCTTGAACACGATTTAAACAAAGAAAAGTGTATTTTATGATATTTCACATTTCTACCCACTCTGTGTGAAGAACTGTATCCTAGCAAAGGTAAAGGTTTTTTTTTGTCCCATTTGGTTAAATTGAATCATTCCACAGCACACCTGACCATCTCTCATTGCACACTAGAGTAGCATGGCACACTGGTTAATCAAAAAAAATTGCTCTATGTTTCCCAAGGAAAATGATGGAGTCTCAAAGACCTAAATCCTTAAATTGTCTAGGCTGGGGAAATACAGAGAAGAAAACAGAAATGAAAAGAAATGAACAAATATTTTTTTAATAGAATGTATTAATAAAACACTGATTATAATGAATTTACAATAAATGTTTTCACATTTACAATTACAAACTAAGTTAATGAAGTCTAACAACAAGAAATGTCAGAGAGTTAACAGAAAGTGTCATACACAGTCATTTGGTAATTCAAGTACATAGTCAAATAATGTTTTCCTAGAAATGTGAAAGCTGGCCCACATGGCTGACAAAGTGAGATAAAAAACAGGATTATTAAAGCGCACTGAACACAAATGTCCATAATTTCTAAATAATTTGTGTTCCAATTCACACAAAACAGAGAAAGATGGTTAGTTAGACTTTGAGTGTCCCATTGCCTCCATTGTTCACTTTTCTATAAACGTCAGTTTGGGTTTGCTTGTGTGTGTCAGTGTCAGTGTGTGTTTTTTTTGTCATTGTGAGACACCTAGGCGGACTGTTTCTGTAAACAGGGCTGTGCCACTTATTAGCCATCAAGTGTCCTTGATTAACACTGAAATACATGTGCGAACGTGTTTGTGACACACACACACAATCATGTTTATGCACCATAGTGGACATACTTGAGCTGAAAAAAAAAGAAGAGACTCAAGAGGAAATTGAGTGGAGAAACGTAAAGGCAGTTAGGAAATTGTGGAGTTGTGGAAAATGAAGACACACTGGCTTTATTTCACCAACACACTTTGTTCCCACGATGGAAAGTGTGTGTATTTGGTCTTGAGCACCGGGCTTATCTGGCTGTTGTGTCATAACAACCATTTCAGTGTGTGTGTGTGTGTGAGTGTGTCTGTGACAGCAGAGATATATGTGCTCACAAACACTGGCACACACAAGGACATGCAGAGACGTTTTAGTCCCTGAAAAGGTCAAAGAAGGCCTCGCACAGGAAGTAATGATACAGAAACAGATACTGACACTTCCTGAAAAGATCTGGAAACGTACACGTCCATACATCTCCTTCCTATTGTGAGGGAGCAATAGACCGAACATCCACTCAGTGCGAGCCGTGCTGCATTGAAATTCCCACAATTCAACTATCTGCATATTTATTCGCCTCTCATGAAAACAAGAAGGACCTCGTCTATCTATAAGACTGACCAGTTTACTCCGACTGATCAGCTACACATAGTGAGGCTTCAGCTGAAATTAAACTGTCTTCATTCCTAAATTGATGTTCATGTTGTGTGAGTGGGGGTCGCGGGATTTGTGGGCATTGTGTGTCCTTTACAATTATTTATTTAGTAGAGTGATGAATGGAGAATACTTTATTAACCACCATTTGGAGAAATTTAGTTGTCCGGTAAGCACACTTACCACACTTAACTTAACTTACCACAGTTAACATAAAAACAAATTATACTAGAATAACACTATGAACACTTTATTAATTGTTTATGAAGACCTTTGTTTTTGCTTTTATATTTTATTTAGAAATGTGTTTTTATTGAGTTTAGCGCCTTGTGTTACATATGTATGCAGAGTGCTTTATAAATAAAGTTTGTTTTGATTTGCATACTCTAATCTGGACTGTATATTTGTCTATCTCCAACATGGTGGTGTTTATTTCACAAAAAAATGGCAGGTGACTTGATTTAATTTGATCGGAGCCAGAAGTGAGGAATTCTCTGTGGATGACATCACAATCACTCAGTCCAGTTCTCATATACAGTCAATGTATGGACCTGACGGATTTATGTTCTTTAAAGTGGCTACATAGTAGGGAGGTAACGATCGATCGACTTAACTGATGGATTGATTTATATCCCTATGATCCAACCAGATCGATCTATCTGAGGCAAGTTGTTAATCGAACTGATGTAAACCATTGGAAAATAATTTTGAAAAACAATAAATCGATTATATTGATATTGGAAAATACCATTTGGTTTATTCTTTAGGTATATTCTACTATGATGTAAAAACAACCAGATGCATCAAAGCGGACAAACACTCGTGTGTTTGCTGCAAAAAATGATCAGTTTATCATTACAGCCCAGTCTTGAGTGTGAATAAATCCTAATTCCTCTTTGCACATTTGTGTTGCTGTTGTGGTTCAAGTTAAATTGTTCAATTTGGGGGTTTTGGCTTTAAAAGTCAAATCTTTGTTAATATGACACCTGTTATATTAATTATTTTTCAGTGTCCGTTCTACAGTCTCCACTTTCAATCCTTAACAGCTGTTAAATTCTCATCAGTTTACCAGTCTTAAACTTTTTTTATTTTATTTCTGTTTTGACATAAAACTTTAGAAGCCCTATGTGTTCATTTCTTTCCATGCGTTTAATTTCTTAAATCAAAAAAGATCACTTCTGTTCAAACAAGTCATGTTGACAGAAGGTAATGGACGTTTGTCTTGGAGCCCAACAGCAGTAAATGAATGAGTCCGTTACTCCTGTGCTCAAACTTTGTGAAAAGGCCGGTAATTCTAATAAAACAGTTAAGCTATATGGGAATGAAAATATCACCAATCATTTGACACAATTCAGTTTCTTAAAACCTGGATTGAAAATTGAATAGTCACTGTTGGAAGCTTAAATTTGTCCGTCCAGTTTTTTAAACTAAATAACAGTTTTCCCATCAAAGCACACAACTCTGTTCACAGATCAGAGGTCTCAGGTTCTCTCACACTTTGCATAAGTAGGGAAAAGAACTGGTTTAATGATAAGAATGAATGGAATTCAATTCTAAGAGAAAAGAGATAAGCGCTTTTGCAGGTGGGAAAATGAACTGGTGGAAAGTGAAGCACAATGTGTGTGTACAGCAACAAGTCATTGTCGTACTTGGCAGTGATGTCCTCACTGCATTCCTGTGCTGAAAAGAAAAAAGTTTAATTGCACTGAGGACAGAGAATAAAGAGAAACAGTGATTCGGCACAAAAATCAAATAACTTGGCACAAAGTTATTTTGCTTTTCAAAAGTATTTTAAAGTTGTAAAATGGTGTAAATTATTTTTACAGCGGCAAAACAAATGTGTGCATCGATGACGGAAAAAACTGTGCTTCAGTAAAAAATTGTGCAATTACAGACTGTGTTTTAACAATACCAGTTTGTCTTTGCGTAAAAAGGATTTATGAATTAAAAAAGATATTTGATCATGTGTAAAAAAATTAATATAAAGAAAAAATACTAAAAACATGTTTTAGACTCACATTGGCTTGTCTTAGCCTTACAGAGAAATAAAAAAAGTGTTTTTATTGTCTCTGAAAGCAAAACTTGGAACCTTATGTGAAAGAGGAGCTTAAATAGCGTATAAAATCTAATTTTTTAGCTTCTAAATGTAGTCTAATGTTCATTCCTCACCATAAACAACCCCAAATCGGTATTTTGGAGTCTTCACGGAGTATTCCTCTAAAAACCTGCGCGTAGACCGGTGACAACAGCCCCTCCCAGGAAGAGTCTGTGCTGCCAGCTCCAGCCCCAGGCTAAAACACACACCCACTTTCATAAACTCTCAATTCTTTTAGGTGAATTCTTTTTTTTTTCATGCAGTTTTAAATAACTATCCTAGAAAAACACAAGATGGTTTTCCTTTTTGGGGGAGACATGATCCATAATAAAAAAGTGATTGATGGGACAAATGAAGAAAGAAATATTAGACATACTTCCAGAAGATAAGGACAAATGAAAAAGAGAGGCTGATAGGGTGCAGTTTAGATACAGTAGCTAGTCTGTCCACTGTCTGGACAGGCAGTACATCTAATTAAAGAGGCCCTGCACAGTAAACAATGAAAGGAGTGAAGGTTGACGGTCTGTGTGTGTTTACCTTTGGACCTTTCTGGATTCCTGTTCCTCCTGCAAAGGAAGGTTCAGATTAAGAGACAAACAGGAAATGCTTCTTTTTTTTAAACCAGCTTTATTTGTACAAATTTTGTTAACCCACATGTCTGCAGTGATTGGGATTGTTTGACTTCCAGAGGTAAATCCTCATTCTGATTTTGATCTCGATTGTTTTTCTCGGAGTTGAAATGGGCTTTTATCAAGTCTTGCTACTGGAAGAATGACAACCATCTTTAGGACTCATAATAAAAAACAAAGGGAACACTTTGTCCCACTCTCTTTTCCTGTCTTTCATTCTTTCATTTTCATATTTCCCAGCTTCTTCCCCTGCTTACTTGAGTCTTTGTCCTCAGTTCATGGACCACTGGCAGATGCTTGTGGGCTCAAATGTCAGAAAGTCAAGGGTTTCCCAGCCAAGCAATTACAGACTGGAGGAGAACAGGAACACACACACACACAAACACAAATGCACATGCACACATATAGAACATCAAAACTAGATGAATATGCCCTCCAAGTACTAAACTGCTACTTGAAAAATGGCTAATTATGTCCATATGCACAATTTCCTGTGAACACCTGTCATTCATACTCACATCTGTGCACACAACACACACACATGTGAAGTCAGGTGGTTTTCAAATCGAAGCAGATGTGTTCTCCAGAGCAGTAAAAATGGTTTTGAGTCCGGTGTGAGCAGGCGTTGAGTCTAATACACCGCTGACTTCTGCTTCACTTTATCTGCCTACAAAGACGAATAAGCAGCTGCTTGACTGTTATTAGTCTCTTTGAAAGCACCTGCTTGATGTATGCGGTTGCACTCAAGCACACACAGACCCACAAAGTTACATGGGCGCTCCAGCAGGGCATGGTGGGCTTGCTGTAAATGTTTTACTGATGCAAAGGTGCATTCAGACCTAGGAAGGCAAATCTCACCATCAGATAACATCTATTTTCAGCAGGTGAGAATGTCAAATGATGTTAATTAAGTTACTTTGCAGATGTTTTGTAGGACACTTCTGATGTGATATTTTGCTTTTTTAAATATACTTTGTACATCTGCATAACTGTTTCTGCAGCATCCGCGTTTGGTCAAGGGAGATCTGCAGAAATGTTTTGGAATCTATCAGCACTTCTCATCCTCATGACCTAAATCATTCATGAGCAGTGTGCCTCCATCTTCACCTCTCATCGGTCAATGCTGTGCAAGTGAAGGGTGTGGAAGAGGTAATGCTTGTGTGTAAAATCATGAATTTTCAGTACAAACATTTTTTTTTGTCAACAGAAGTCTAAAAAAATCAAGATGCTCCTGCAGACCTCTGTTACAACAGTTTGAATCACCTGAAAGCTGCATCCAATTAATCTGAACCAAGTGTGCAGGTACTTTATTTATTCTTATTTTTTTCAATGTTACATTTGGGTGACATTTATTTGTCAGTTGTGATTACTTTCAGTCTCTGAACAACATTAGAAAAGAATTTAACAATGAAAACGATTAAAAGCAAAAGTATAAAATAATATAATGGCAGAAGAAACATATAAATACAAAATCAATAAAGAGCATGTAAACAGAATATTAGGCAAATTAAATCTAGACGACGCTGCAGCAGTCTTCACAATAGGGGGAACTAACATAGATAATCTTTGACTTATTTTGTTAGTGTGTTTTAGTACTATTTTGCAGATTGGGAGGAGGATTTTTTTTTTAAAAAGGGGGGAAAAAAGGCACTGCCCAGTTGGTGTTTTGCTTATTTTTTTGCTAGTCTTGGCGCCTCGAGTAAACATCCTCGGAAGAAATACTCCCTAAATCTCAAATAACTCTGTTTGTAGAAATTAAGTTATAAACTTGAACAACAGGATTTGCTCCCCGCCAGTTTTCTTCTGACCTATTGTAAAATTGTTCCTAGTGGTCTTTAAATTATGATTATACTGTTTTTGGGCAAAATAAAAAAAAACCTGTCGTTTTCTAAGACCGTTTCTGCAGAGCGGACAGGAGTTGATTAGAAATTCAGCTCTGAGTTGTGGGCGGGACTCGTTTCCCATCATAACTTTGTTTACACTCTCTCCCGCTAGCTTACAGCCCCCCACAACCCCAATCTAACATGGTGCCAGACAACTGGTGAGAAATATTGGCGCTATTTAGGTGTAACATTTTGAGCCAAATGCCAGCTCGGATGATGTAAACAAAGACGTGCGTGGATGTAATTGTCTGCAAGTGGATGCATCAGAATGGAAGGGAGCAAGGAACTTGGGGTCTCCCCAGCTTATTTCCTACGTAACAAATACATTCTTTTCCAAACTTCATTTTCATGTCTGCTCCTGATTCACAATCATTTGAATAAAGTAATACTCAGAAAAACAATTTAAGCTTTATTTTCTTTGTTTATGTCCTTCATCATGAGAAAAATACCAAAAGAACATATTGAAAACACCAAAATACCGATTTTCATTGGAGTGGGTCTTTTAGTAATGCTAATGTTACAAACCCACCTCCTCATTATTCTAGTTAGTGCTCAAAAGTAGCATTTAATTGATTTTGTTACTTTTTTGTCTCTGACACTTCACCCACATGATGGTAATGCTGCTCTTCTTTCTCTCACTATGACACCAGGCAAAAACAAGCAGAACACAAGGTTAAAGACAGCTCAGCTCTGGGGATTTGATGAAGTTGGCTTTCTTTGTCTGTGTGTGAAAGTGTTAAAGGCTAAACTAAAGAATTAGGGAAACATCACAAGGGACAGAGAAAGCTAAGACCTTTAAAGGCACTTTTGTGTGTATATTTGTGAGCCAGTGAGTGTGTATTTGTTGCCCACGTCTGTGCGGACACGTTAGTGTCGTGAGGTCAGATGCCTGTTATTGACAATGGCCTGTGAGGAGACGGGCATCGTTAAAAAAAGGCCTTGAACAAACAGAATGGAGACTGAGCGATAGAGAAGGGAGGTAATGGGGCAGAGAAAAAAGGGATGGTGAAAAAGTGTAAATGTGTAAAGATATCGCTTTCCGAAGAATAATTAGGAGAAATGAAAGGCAACTTCAAGATTTTTCTGTTTGAAAATTATTCATTAGGACATTTGGATAATTGAATAAAAGGGTGACTATAAGGCGATTAGGAGCAGAGGAAAAGAGTTTAAAGGGCAGATGAAGTCAGAATTTCAAACAAAAAGATTAAGCTGAGGTGAATGGGCTTAGAAAGGGCGCAGAGAGAAGTGAATTTGATTTGGAGGAGAGTAGATAGGGATGGATAGATGGGTTTAAAACATACAAGGTAATTTTAGATAAGGGCAGGCAAAACTGGAGAGAAAACCCAAAGGCTTTTCTGGGCAAAGGTTACCTGTGACTGACGAAAGTGGCAGCGGGTCAAGGGTGTGTGTGGATGTGTGTGAAGGCAATACAAAGAGAGCATAGACTAGGCTATGCCTCCATGCGATAGAAAGCTGGAAGGATAGCTGATCCCTGCAAGGATGTGATGGTGTGGGAGAAGTAGCCAATCAATATCCGGTTAATAAATTATAAGCCACAATATTTCTAAAAGCACCAGAAAACAGGCGATCCAAGCCTTCGTGAGCTGAAGGAAAAATACCACAATGCTTGAGTGAGTGCTATTGTCTGGGGTGGGTGCTGTGTTTGTGTGTCTTTTGTCGCAGTGGAAGATGTGTGGCTGCTCATTTGTGCAGGTGTTGATGTTTTATAACTGGGGTTGACGTTTTCAGGCGCTCATGTCCGGTTTGTGACATCAGAGCGTGTTTCCCTTGCCGCCTCCTTCTCCTCTGTGTCAGATATTTGTTCATGTGAAAACCTTACTGCAGCTTGGAAAGCTGCATTTTCCATAAATCAGTAATGGCACACGATCTAATGAAATTTGAGAAGAAGAAAGGTCCACAGAGAAGGCGGAATGAAGGAGAATTGGGCTGGACATTTTTATAAAAATAATATTCAAGGTGCTTGATGGGAAACTTTTAATAACATGCTGTTAATGGCTTCTCTAGATTAACTGTGAATGGCTTAGTTCTTGCTAAAAAGTGTCTAAAATGACAGAGAATTTCTTTAAAGTAAACCAGATTTGTGACACTAATTAGTTTTCCAGCGAAAGTAGACCTACATTTAAAGTGAAACTAGTAAAAAATGAAAGATAAAACATATAGGTGTGCAATGTGACTTTTCTTTTGCATTTAATTGGGTTGGGAACACAAATGATTTCTGACAGCTGCAAAAAAAGTGAAAGTGGAGCAGAAAAAGCAGATTCACATTAATATCTAGTATTTTATTTTAGTATCTTAAAGTTCGCCCTCTCTTTAAACTCTGCCTTGATCGGCTCTTCAATCACAGCCACTCAATATGTTTTATGTGACAAACTAAGGACTCTGAAGCATTCTAATTACACAAAACTGTTAGGTGGATAGAAAAGAAACACAATCAAACAGCAATCTCCCCTCTACTATAGACTTTACCATATATATTTAAAGACCCACTCCCATGAAAATTGTGTTTTTCTGATGAGGAGGACATAGAATTAAGATTAAAATAACATTTCTGACCATTTCTTTATTCAAATTGTTGTGGATCAGGACCAGATATAAAAACCTGTTTGAAAAAGAGTGTTTTTATTATGTAGAAAATACGCCAGGCTGCCCACAGGCTCCTTGCTCTTCTGCTCCAATCTGATGCCTCCACTTGCAGACAACTAGATCCATGTACATCTTTGTTTTTCTTGTCCCAACTGGAATCTGGCTGAAATCTGTGGGTAACTTCACTGTTGCTCGTCGTGTTTGTTTCACCAGTAACAATGAGGTGTGGCATGTGAGGGGCTACAAGCTAGTGGGAGAGTGTTTAAACAGACAACTCAGAAGTAGATTTCTGATGAACTCCTGCTGCTCTACAGAAATTATGTCCTAAAAAATGGACAGTTTTTTTGTTTGACTAAAAACGAGAATAATAATTTAAAACTGTACAAGGGATTAAAGCAATGCTTGGAGTGGGACTTTAGCTCCAAACAATTAACTTTTTCACAGGTTTACTCTTCTTTTTGAGTAGTTTAGACCTTCATATTCTGTTTTTTGCCAGTGAAAATGTGCATAAATTAAATAGTTTTACTACAGCCTAAATGATATAAACAGAGATTTAATGTTGACTTTACAGGAAGATGCAGACAGGATGCACTGTAACTGTAACATGAAATGAATGGCTTTTCTTAAGTTAACCGTAATCCTTTTTTATTTTCTTATTGTAGGTTCAGGTTTTTTACTTTAAAAATAGTAAGCACTTTTTACTGCCTCTTTTAAAACATTTGCAGCTTATCCATCAAAATCAAGAGTTTTTAGCAGAGTATACTGACAGGGTTTGATAATGAAAATTACATTTCAAGATTCAAGATTTAACTTTATTAATCCCTGAAGGGAAATTTAGTTATAGTAGCAGCACCACGGAAATAAGATGGGGGATTAAAATAAACACAAGACACAAAATATACAGGGAAGAAAAGAAAAGAAAAACTGACATTCTCTTTTGTATAATCAGTTGTTTTTGTTTTTCTAACAAAACTAGAAGTGTGCACTGGAAATTATTACCTAAATAAAACAATCACATCTTTTATTCTTGTTAAATTAAATGTTAAAGTCAGGATTTAGGAGAGGATTGGAAAAACAAGATTGCTGGACTGGAAAACATGTAGAAATCGCGTCTTTGTTTGGATAAATTGAAGTAAAAATTAAAACAATCAAAAACAAATCAGAAACTGCACGCATGTTTTCAAACCAATAAAATTAATTTTTAGTTTATAATGATTTGCATTTGTAATCCTTTGTAAATGTAATTACAATCTTGTTTTGTTCCAATGTGTTCAGTTTTGTTTGACAGGTGTTCTTTGCATTTAACCATGTACACTCGATGGAGTCTCAGAGGTCCCAATATCACGTATGTGGGTGTGTGAGTGTGTGTGTGTGTGTGTGTGTGTGTGTTTGTGTGTGTGTGCATGTGTGGGTCTGTGGGTAATGATAAGAGCTGCATACTGGCAGATGTGCTAGGCCGCCGCCTGAGCCACTAGAGATTGTCTAAACGGTTCCAGCTAGACGCCAGACGGTCACTATCCAGTGAGCTCACACATGTGTGTACCTGTTGTGTGAATGTTGTTTACACTTGTGCTTAGATGAGTTGACTTCAGCAGGTGTTTCATTTGTGCGAGACATAAGTGGAGGTCTCCACAAGGAGATCCAACGTCTTATTGTTTACATGGTGACGCTTTCTATCATTTCTCACGTTTTCTGTTTGGTCGTCCAAGTTTTTTGTTCCACTTATAGTTTCTATTTTAATTGTATTTAAGATACACAGACAGCCTTAGCTGCTCAGCTTAGAGCTACCGTAACCTTTCTTCATACGAAGTGATGGCAGAAATGTCTTCTGAGTCTGGTTGGAGAGACCATTCATAGAAGCAGTTGGATGGAGGAAAAAGTAAAAAAAAAGAAAAAGGAGCAGGAACTCAGGTCAAAAAGCTCCAACCTTCTTTGTTCAAACAAAGCATGTGGGCTGAGCTCAGGGAGCTGATTTGTGAAAAAGGAAAGGCTAGCTTGAGTGGGGAGCAAAAATAGGGGATTGCTGATCAAAGGTGAGGCGCACCAATGAAAGAGGAGAGATTCAGCAGCGTAGCTGGACTGCACAGCAAGCTGCATGGATGGAATGGGGGAAAACGGAGACCAAACCTGCATAGAGAAAGGGGGTTAAAAGGCAAGCCTTAAAATATAAAGGCCTTTATTTCCAAATACCACATTTGTTCTGCACAGAAGACACTCGTTGACCTTCTCTTTAAAAATGCAATACACAGTCTTCCTGTGTTTGTTTGAGGACATTTGCACCATGATCAAGATCTAAAAGCCAGAACTGATACATTTTTTGGACTAAGTATTAAATGTCAGTCGTGGCACCCAAGCAGATATAGACACCCAGACGTGCTAATAAACTGCCGCTCCGATCATCTTTTAATATATTTTAAAGGTTTTCCCAGTGGTCTTTTAATTATGATTATGCCGGGTTTGTTTTGCTCAAATAAAAAAAAAACTGTGTTGTTTTCTAGGACATAGTTTCTGCAGAGAAGCAGTGGTTCATTAGAAATTAACTTTTAAGTTGTGGTTTGGCCGTTGGCACAGAGCATTCCTGCCCTTCTCCCCCCACACCATTGCTGAGAGGTCTGTTAAAATGCTCTCCCACTAGCTTGCAGCCCGTCATACATCATCCAATCTAACATTACTGGTGCGAAAAAACTGGTGAGCAATATTGTGCCACATGCCAGCTCAGACAAGGAAAACAAAAACATTATACTCGCTTTTCCAAACAGCATTTATTTCCATCTGCTTTTGATTCACAACAATTTGAGCCGCTAAAGAAATAATGCAATTTTAATCTTAAATTTCTTTATGAATGTCCTCCATCATCAGAAAAATGCCACAAGAACATATGAAAAACACCAAAAACATAATTAATCTTGGATGTTTCTGTGAATCTCTTAAAGGCTCAAGTAGAGATTTGATGCATCCATCTGCTGGTCGTTCTGCAAGCTCGGCCTACAGGATCTGATATTTATTCTTTACTAAGGCAGTTGTAGCTTTTTTGGGACGTGGATCCAAACAGTAACCGGGAAAAAAGCATTTAAAAAGCAACACAGTAAATCAGAGTAGCCACATATTTTGCATCTAAACAAAATTTTAGGTTGCAGAAGAGGATATCAAGTAAAAAAAAACCTTGTCATGGTCTTGTCCTTGAGCGTCTGATCCTCCGAGTTCAGACAATCACGTTTCTTAGTCTAAAAAGTCTGAAGAACAATGAACTTGTGAAAAATCACACTAACAAAATGAACCTGTGCCTTGGTGTTAACAGAAAAAATGCAGATTCTCTTGTTTAAATACCTTTATTGAAGAAGAAGTGGGTCTGAGTTTTAGAGAGTGCCTTGTGGTTGTTTCACACAGCAATGGAATGACTTTACCTCTGGACTGTGGCAGAGGGAGTGCCACTGACAGGCAGGGGTGTGCATGAGTGACGCAGAGCTTTGCTTTCACGCCTTGCCGGGCAGTAAAAGAAGATCTGACACAAAGGACAGAGCGTAAAAGTTAGAGGGAAAAGACACAGGGAAAGGACAAGAGATGAGAAAGCAGCAGAAGAAGGGCAGCCACATAAAGATTTAGCTGAAAGCTGCTTCTGTCTTGCGTCCCACCCCCAGAGTGTCTTCCCCTCCTCTCAGCTCGGACTGGAGGGAAAGAGAAAAAAACAGAGGAGTGCAAAAAGAGAAGGAGAGACAACGAGGGAGCTCAGTCGCTCGCGCTGAAGCCCAAGACTGAGGAATTCCAGGATTTTTGGAGTTTTGAGCACACACACAAAAACAAAATTACTGCTCTTCTAGTGGTGACACAAATCTCCACACCATTGAAAAAAGGACTGTAAAAGGGAGTCAAAGAATATAACAGAGAATAGCCTTTTGCAGTTCTTTCCTGTGGACTAACTGAGCATGACGGCACCTGCCAGGAGGGGAGAGAGCCAGAGGGGCTGAGGACTGCACCGGGACAGAGGGAGCCTCTGATGAAGGTGAGACTAGCAAACCTATTTCTGTTTTCAGTGAAATCTTCATCACTGATATTTTCGTTTTAATTTGAACTATGTTGGTAAGTGTGAATATGTGGAAGGAATGTGAACTTATAGGTGCTTTCATTATTTTTCCTAGAAATTACTCCTCATTAATGAGAGTATAAGGAGTTTAATGATGAATGCTGGTGGTCAAGGAAAGCCTTTAAATTTTGTGCTGCATTAGAATTTAAATTTTTATCACATCTGCTGTTTGTGGTTGTTGTTTTCTGGAACATTTGTGTTTTTCTTGAAATGACTGTAGTTTTGCTGAAAAACTCTTTCTTTTCTCAACCTTATGTATTAATGATGTAGTCTTATTATTCTAGTCAGATTTGAATGACGGAATAATTTTTATCATAAACCTGAAGAAGAAAATAAAGTTTCTCACATTGTTGAAAAGAATTGTAAGGATTTGCTGTTTCTATTAGATTGTTCATATTTGCATGTTTTCTTTATACTTTTCTATATACATTTTTGATAAATAGTATTTGTTTTAGTCATACCTATTTGAAAAATTAAAACTATTAGATGCAACAGAGAAAACTGTGAGAAAACTTTGCTGGCCGACTAACAACAAAGCATATCTCAGTTTAAAAGAATATGAATCAGGGTTTGGTTTCTGTTTTGTTTAAAGCTTACAAATAATGACAGAGGCTTACTGCTTGTCATTCTACTTTGCTCTCGTCTTCTCTTTTATCTTTCTGTCTATTCACATATCTCTGCAGATCTTTGTTTGCTCTCTTTATGTACTTGTGCTCTTTGCCGTTCATCCTTGTCACTCAGAGGATCCTCTGTTTTGTGCGTGAGTGGGTGTATTTGCAGTTTGAGGCCAACAGGTGTGTGTTTCCTCTCTCATTTTATGTATACAGTCCTGTAATTCATGGCCTCACTAGTCTTTACATCTTCTCCACCCAAAATCCATCCTAACTTGTAAGGAACCCTTCCATTATTATACTGCAGAGTCCAGACATTAACTCCTTCTTAACCTTGCTCCATTTTCATTTCTTTGAGAGAGAAATAGGTGACTAAAGCATCTTCACAGGTTTTGGTGGAGATTTCAGTTCATCACAGAAAAAAGCTTTGGTCCACAGTAGGAGACTAAACTTGAGATGGTGCTGATCTACCTTCATGATCCAAAAACAAAGTTGTTTTTTTTTTAACTTGCAAGTTTTTCCCCTTTCATCTGAATACTTTGCCGAAATATTAAAACAATAATCCATACATTTTGAACTGGGCCTCAAATAGAAGTGGGAGTGTAGCGTATTTAGCATCAGCATCTTTGAAAGTTACAGACTCAGAGATTTATTTAAAAAATCTAGGTTGCAAAAGTAGTTCATTTTTGAAAATCTTTGGTGTTTGCTCTTTAAAGTTTTCCTCATTTTTGTCTTAGCTTTCCTTCAGAAATGCTAAAATTGTTCCGCATCTTCAAACCTCTCGTTGTCATCCTAAGATTTGTTGGCTTTTATGGAAGAAAATGCGTAATCTTGTCAATGCACCTAATAAACTATACAGTGTTTCCTGCGTACTCGCGTTTCACTATTCGTTGATTTTTTTTCAGTCATGTGACTTCTCTGGTTCATCACAAAAACTCAAGATGCTTGTATGAGACTATAGCATTCAAAGAAGGTACTGCGGGGGAGGAGGGGAGCGGAGATGAAGAGCAGGCCGGCCCTTCTAGGCTATTTCCATCGGTTCATGAATCGCTATAACCAAAGTTAGTGCCCCTGCATGGAGAAATGGCATCAGCTGACTCAGAAGCGGTCTGGACATATCCGGATAGGCTGAAGAAGATAATCACGGAGAATAATTATCATCCGGATGAGTGAATGATTGATGAAACCGGCCTATTCTGGAAGAAGAGTCCCTCTCGTACTTAAGTGATGAAGGAGGAAGTACAGGCTCCTGGTTTTAAGGCACAGAGGGACACTCTCGAACGTGCGCTTTAAAGTACACTACAGTACAGTCTATTGCTCTGAATAAATACATAAATGAACAAAATCTGTATTGAGCAATGTTCTTTAATAAACGTTTTACAAAGAATCAGAAATGTTTCAGAAGGGTTTTTGATGAGGAAGGATCGTGACATTCTCCGGCTGCGGGGGTGGGGGGGTCGTTCTCCGTATTTGAGGATTCGGCTCTGGTCTCTAACCCCTGCGATTAAGGGGGAAGTACTACTACTACTACCTTTTCTTGTTAAATTAGACACAGAGGTGACTGGTAATTCATGAAACTTTTTTTTTAAAACAGATATTTCTAGAAGACGTAAGAACTATCATGAAAAATGATAAATGAGTCTCATAACGTCGTGTTCTGCATATTTATTCCTTGTAAATCTCAATGTTGTGTGTGGAATGAAGGCCAAAATGAACAGAGATCTCTTATTGGTGTTTATTTTCTTCTATCTGCTGGTCTTCACCTTATCTTTTATTGTTTTTTTGTTGGTGTCTGCAATTCCAAGTGTTATCTTTCAACTAGATGTTTATTACTCCTCATGACCATTTCTCATCTCTTCTTCCGGGTTTCATTAAAAACAGTCTTGGGAAAATCCTTTGTTTAAGGCAGAGAGACTGGGTGTACTTGACTGTACACACCCAAGAGTTGCTTTGACCCCACTAGTGCAGAACAGCAAAGTGGACATTCATTCACGTCAGCTCCTCCTGTGGGTTCAAGGTTGGTCTGCTGATTGCCTGGCGATGAAACAACCATGAAGGTAACTTTACGGGTAAAATGGCTGTGGACTGATCCACCGTCACACCTTAAAACCCATTAACCCCTTGCTCAACTCTTTCACTGTGGAAAAACACATTGACCTTTTCCTTAACCCCTAGCCTAAATGACAAAATATCCACAGGTCAGCAGAAATTGTGTAACTCATCTATGGAAGAGAATCCAGGAAGCGGGTTTCAGCAGGGAGGGTTTTTGTGTGATGGCTGTTCTCACATACCAGCAGTTTTGGTGTATCAGGCTGACTTGGTTGGCAGTTTTTCCCAAGAGTGGCTGAAATGTCAGGTTTCTTTTGTTTAAAATATTTAATGAGTGCCTCTGCTCTCTTGAAATATTGACTTTTTCCCCTATAGCCAGAGGGGACAGATGGGAGAGGAGGTTGTTATATCATTCAAATAAAAAGCAAAAGGATGTTGGCATCAAACTTTCATCAGGTTCTTTTTATTATTAATTTTTTCTCTTCAATTTTGCTGATCGTTAAAGGTATATTTCAAAGTATGGTCTCTAATAAAAACCATAAAATATTTGTTTGAAGGGTTTCTTAGGTGGAGAGAAAGAAAATATTTAAGTTAATATGTTGTATGATCACCAATTTTACCTTTTATAAGTCATATTATTTGGTTCTGAGTTTGAACAAGATTATGTTTTAACTTAATGTGGTTGAATTTGCTGGCTTTGTTGCTTTCAGCCTTGAGATAACTTATATTGCGATTTGTTAACAGAAATAAAACTGAACTTAGTTGCTGTTAAATATGTATCAGTTTAGCCTGACTTTCATTATAAATCTTGCTTGTTTATCAGATTCCCTCAAAAAGTACATCAAAATGTGGATAAGACCATGACTGATGTGTCAGGTTGATGTCAGGGGATGTCTGCTCCAGGACAGAGTAGAATGGCTTCAAATGGATAAGGAATGCCCCAAACTTTCACACCTTTGTTTGCTTCAGTCTTTGTTCATACTCACATCATCAGAAGAGTAAACGTGCAGCCTTGAAACATCATGGAGTTAATGCAACTGCTAATTTGCATGCCAAAAGTGAACAATGACCAGGAGGAGGAAAAGGACTTGAATAAAAACATTTTATCTATACTATGTAACTTCACCAGGTCACTATATTGACATGTGGTGAGCTTTTGCAGATTTTTTTAAATATATCTTTTTGAATCAGTTTTTTTTTCCAGAGTGCCAGTTTACAACCAAGGTAAGGGTTTTGACGATAAATGATTGAGATTGTTTGGACATGTTTCTAAGGAGGGACAATGATTATGTTTGTATAAGGATGCTGTGGTTGGCGCTAACGGGAAAGAGGTTTAGTGGAAGACCAAAGAGGAAGTTCATGGACAAGGAGGAAATGAGGGTGGTTGTCGTGAAAGAGGAGAATGCAGAGGAGGTCAGATGAAGTTGGATGATTCACTATGGCGGAAACTCAAGGGAGCAGCCAAAAGACAAAGAGGTTGTCTCAAAGTGCTTCATGTGAAGACAAATGTGAGCTTTAGAATTCATTCAGATTATGAATGAATCCTCTTTAGACTAGTGTCATTCAATTCAGTCCACACCATTTTGATAATTGTCTAAATTTGACAGGGTTCAATTTAATTTCTCTCTCTGTCATAAAACTGAAACAAGGTTCACTTGCAAGTAGGGTCCCTTTTGAGGCAGACCAGTGTTTGCTAGTTAGGTCCACAGCCCAGTTCAGATGTTATTTCATATCTGCCAAAAAAAGTTTTTCTTTTTTCTACTTAAGGCAGCAGACTTGAGTGAACATACACCCCACTATAAATTCCACTGAGAATATCATGAAAGTGTGCAAAAACATATTTGGAAGGTAGATTTATTCAAGTGTTACAGGACAACACATTGAACATGATGTATTGTGCAGATACAGGATGCTTAAGTCTATGCACAACCTTTAAGTACATATGATTTAAAAAATGTATTGATGAAAAAATTTGGATTGGTAAAAAGAAACCGGATGCCATGAATTTTAAAGGTTTTGTAGAGGACAGATCCTTCCTTCGAAGTTGGAAGTCATGCGAGTATCACAGAATACTTTATTATATGACAGGATCTGAGAGGAAGACAACAATGACATAAAATCTCTATGTTTAATGTGAGGTTTTGTGCATTTTAGCAAAATCGGTTAAGTTCAAAGGTTGGTAAAGTACCTTTTCACATATTTTATTTTGCTGTATTATGGAGGGAAATATTTAGCATAAATGGTACAAAAGGTCTTAATGAACCAACAGAAAATTTCATCTTACAATAACCATTGTGCTATCTTAGATGACCCCACCCTTACTTTGATGTGTTATTCCTAACAAGACAAAGGTGGATAATGGTGGAAAGATTTCATGTAATCCATGGACACCAGTGAGGTTCACAAATCATTGAAGAAAAAAGGTTTAGCACACTGTCTAGTCTAGTGGGTCTAGATGACCCAACTCCCAATGTCAAAGTGCCTAGGGATAGCAAAAGGGTTAAAGGAACAAATAAAACAAACAATTGTTTTTTTTTCTTCTTTCCTTTGACACACATTTATTGTTATGTAAGTATTATGCAACATGACTAAACAGTATGGTACCAAGAAGGCCAAAAGTTTCAAATGATTGTTGGTCTTCTTGTATTGCGTTTCATTGCTCTAAAGCTGATGAGCTGCTTCAGATTGAGAGATCAGTGCCCCCAGCTGCCAGGATTATTTCCCTGCTGGAGTGTTCACTGCAACTTATTTAATGTCTGGGTTATGAGCAAAGCATCCCAGAGGTCTGTTTTTGTCAGCAGCAGTGATACCAAGGTATCCCGCTCTCGTGCCTTTTTCAAAAGTGACAAAGCTCATATGTTTAAACCTTAAAACAGCTCCCACTGTATGTCAGGTTTGCCGTAAAATGGATAAAAAAAAGGAACGTTGTGAACAGAAAGGAAAAAAACAGATGGTCTACTGAGGGTTTTTTGTGTTTACTAGATGTTCCAAGTCAATGTACATAAGCAAAGACTTGGAAAACACAGAACCCTTTAACTGCTTTGAGATAACCCCGTCATTTTAAGTTTCCTAGAGAGAATTTGTTACAAGAAATTGCCTTATCACTGTATTGTATGCTCTCATACAGTAAAAGTGTGGTTCAAAGGTTACACAGTGTAGTTCATGTTCAAATTTGTTTTGCTTTGATAACTTTGTTATTCAGCTCAGAGATGGGTGGAGTCAAGTGGGTCACTGAACCTCATATCACAAGTTGTTATGAAATAAATATTGAATTCATGATTTTATATACAGAGTCAGATTTTTCTCCATATGGTGTCTAAATGAGACCCTAGATAAGAAGACATTAAAATATTTGACCACAATTCTGTTTAAAAAAAAGGGAATGGGGTATTGTATTTTTAAAACAGAATTTGTGTCAGTTAACTCAAACGTGTATTATCCCTGCGAGCTCTGCGTTAGTCACCCCACCCCCCTTCCCCGGTTTTCACCTATGAGCTCCTTCAGAGGTAGATCTCTATGGAGATCTTTGTTTTATTGATCTGAACGGAGCCTTATGCCAAACTAAAAGAAAAATGGAAATAAATCTTCTTTACTGCATGAGTTGTCTGACTGAAATACTCATTTTGGATTTTTTCATCTTCTAATGGTTTTTCACTGTGCTGTTGTCACCTTATATGAAATGTTTTAGCTCCGCCACAGTATGGCAACATGAATGGAGCCTAATTATTTTCATTTAATCAAACCTGAAGTAATTTTCCGCATGAAAATGATGTAAGCCTAATGTTTTCTTTGTATCCAGACTATCTCAATATTGTTGGTTTTGAAAAATTGCTGCAAGATTAAGGTTTCACTCATTTCTCTTTTATGCAACCACAAAGAGGGACATTTCCATTTCTGACCTACAAATACATTTATTACAAAAATTTTAATCATCTGCTCCAAAAGGAAAGACATCAGTCTTATAGTTTACGTTATTGTTTAAAAAATGTTAGTTTAAATTATCCATTGGTATAAAATGTTGACTATAATGATGCATATGAGCATCTTGTGTCTTTGAAAGGCTCATCATTCGTTGTTCTCTTCGTCTTTGTATGTTTTATTTGATTCTTTCCCCCTCCTACTTATCCTACTGTCTCCTCTTATTTCCTCTTTGGTTGACAGGCGCAGAGCAGCCTCTCCTTCCCCAGACTGATCTGTAATTCCTGTCTGAAATTGTGTCCACACTCACATGCCTGTGTGTTTGGACTCCGGCTCTGTCCTGTCCCATCACTTTGAGCAGTCATGCAGTGTTGGTGAGGGTAGAGGTGGAATTAGCAGACATTACAGAGGAAGATGGGAAAATAACTGGATTCCCACCCTCCCTGTCACACATGCGTTCACACAAACTGCAGTCTCAGGACCCTTCACTGCCTCTGCATGCGCACTGAGCGTCCCGGGGTAGAGCTGGAGGGGCTTATGCAGAGGATTTTGCTGTTCTGCAGTGTGCCTGTCAGATAAGGAAGGAGACACAGGTTTGGCTGGTGGCACGCTACCGAGCATGTGGAGTGCAGCCTCTTCTTCGTCTTCACTCTTTAACCTGTCAGTCAGGAACCTGTCACCCTCTGCTGCCACCGGTGATTATAACCACTGTTTGGCATCTCATTTGGTTAAGCTATTAACACACATGCGCACTCACAGAAGAAATTCCAGTCAAACAGAGATTTTTTCACCCAAATCACACACACCTCTGCTCTCCTCTTTTGGTTGTTAAAATGAGAAATTCACTGGACAGTGTCCACAAGCCTTTTTTTTTATTTCTGCTGGTAGTTTGTAAAAGTGATTGGTATGAAACAAAATCACACAGTAGCTTTTGTTATTCTAGATTTGCTTTTTTTTCTTCAAACCTTTTCGGTTACCCCAGTTTTCTTTTTTTGCTTGTCTGTATTTGTGTTTCCTGTCGACCTCCTGTCCGCCCTGGTCACATGTTTTACATTTCCCTTTCTGCTTAAACAGACCTTTATTTACCGTCTATTCATTTGATGCCCTGTCTCGCTACTGTCTATGTAGAGCCCTGAACACGAACAAAAAAACTTCTGTAATGGCTTTTAAATCAGTATTTTTGAACACGAAAGCCTAAAATGCACACATGAGTTTAAGTTGCCTTTTCATTGGAAGTGGCCGCATGAACGCGCATTGACAAGGGCGGTGTGAATGTAGCATGAAAATTCCTGTTCAATGTCATTCAATGCCATCTCTAATTGAAAGAAGATATTTAATTCAACAGCAGAAGGAACCAAAAATATTCTTTTGTTTGCCTTATGCACTTTGCACTCCCATGCCAATAATTCAGGGAACTTGGAGCAAAATTCCAGGCTGACTCATATCTTCCTGCTGGTCTTAAATCCATCCATCCTGTTTCTTCCACAGGCCAAGATGCCACACAAAGATTTTAAACCCTCAACTTCAGTTGTTTTGGGCTACAACACTCAAGCAAGGTCACTGTGTCTAATTTACATGGTAATATGACAGTCAAGAATTAATTCGGGAGGGGGTCACTGCCTTTTCATTAGTGGACATGGGGATTGGAAACACCCCAGATTGATGAGGCTGAAATGAGAGTGCAACCTGCTCCAGCTACAGACCCACATATATTTTTATATCAAACCATTAATTCCTTTTCCTACTGCTGTTTCCTCCTGTCTGCCCTGTCCCCTCACTGCTGCCCCACGCCCACCACCACCCCCTTTATCAGTACCATCCCCCAGCTTCTTGGCAGCTCCCCCAGGCTGGCTAATTGACTCCGTCCCTAGAGACGGGGGGGATCATACCACAATTCTAATTTGGCTTCTCCTCTTCCAGAAAAAAGCTATCTCCCTACATTTTCAAACTGCTCTTTCTTGAAATCTTTAGCCAGTCTGTACTTTAACTCTTGTATTTTTTAAATCAACACACAAGTATGTACACAATTATGTTCATTTGTCATGATCTTTGTTAGACACCAAGCTTTTATTTGGGCTTTTTCTGATTTTTTTCTTCATGCTGTCTATTTGACAGCACAAAGGCTCAGCAGCCCGCCTTTGCTCACCATGGGGTTCACCTTCTGAGGGTCTGCATCTCCACACCTGGGGATTGCACTGGGTGTGTCTCTGTGTCTGTGTGTGCAGAGGGTGCTTATGTGAGAACAAGCTTTCCTTTTTCTAGGAATTCCACATCTTTGAAAAACAAAGACCATAACGAAAAGTAATAAGTCCTCAGTTTAACAAGTAAAGATTTTTCTTCATAAATGGGTTGATTATCTGTGAAATCCAATTACTGATGATGTTAAAAGTTTTGGTCTCGTTTTACTAAGACTTTGTGAGCCAATCACAAACCTCGTCAAGACTTAATGGCCTTGTGAAAAACAAAAATATTTAAAAAAAAAACGTTTTTGTGTGTGTTAATTTCTGTCACACAACTCTTCCTTTTGTACCTGCAAAGCCCCTTTAGTCTTCAACTTCACTGCTGAACTCCTGATCACACTCTGAAAAAGGTTAGTCTTGAGCCTTAAATAACTTCCTAAATTCATTGCAAATGTTAAAATCATCCCCACATTCTCAAGGGTTCACATAAAATGTTGTTCTGTCATAATTTAGTTACCATAACAACAGCAGAACAAACATCTTCTGCATATACACAAACACAGCAGTAAACTGTAAATGTACCCTGAAAAATTATTTGTAAGAAGCAAATTTGGGATCCAAATGACATTCTCAGATGGTCATAGGTATTTCTGCCTCAGGATCTGTGTCATCTGGTCTTGTGGAAAATGCATTTAGGTGGAGTGGAAAGAATTCTCCACAGCATATCTCTTAAATGAATGTAGAATACTTTCTGAATCCTAGCATGAAGATAAATTGTATTGTACTTAGATTTGCTGTAATTCTATGGGAATTTTGAAAATTTCTCTTTAGGTGGAGCAGAAAACATGTTTTTTCTAAGTGGTAAGGGCAATATTTATTCAAAAAGCATCCTCGATCGTGAGGACAGAGATGGCTGTCATTTATCCTTCCGGGTAGATTTTGTTTTACATTAGAAGAGTAACCTTCACCCCTAAACCATAGTTGTCTCTAAAGCATACAGATTATCAAAGACTAAATGTGTATTAAAGGGTGATTTCAACCACTGTTTGTCTTAAATACTACGCCAATCATTAGGATAGAAAAGAAAGAGCTTTTTTTCCCCCTTTAGTTCCTTTTCTACAATCATAATCCGTACAGTTGTTGTACTGTCTTAAATAATTTACAGACATGTTGCCCCAAACAACATATAAAATAGAAATTCTGACATTCACCTTTCTATTGTCACTGCTTCGATTCAATTCAATTCAATTCAATTCAATTCAATTCAATTCAATTTTAGTTGTATAGCCCAAAATCACAACAGTCGTCTCGATGGGCTTCGAAGTAAACATGAACTCAAAAGGATCATGAATACAAAGAGTTCAATAGGAAAATACAAAAATGAACTAACAAACTGACTAAGCTATGCTGGCATCCCTGCCCTTAGACCCCCCCTTCGCGGTAAGGAAAAACTCTTAAAAAACCGGTTTCCGGAAAAAACTAAGAAACCTCAGGGGTGCCCACATGAAGGAGGAATCCTCCCCCAGGACGGACAGGCGATTTACTAGAACTCTTACAGAAGAATTAACTTATCTAAATCTACAACTACATATATAAAGTCCAGCAGACAAGTTTCATCCAGCCGTGGTTGGGGGGACAGTCAGGGGCGCGAGTCGAGCCAGAGACAGGAACCACAGCCAGGTGTAGGAGCAGGAGCAAAGGCGAGGTGAACGGTCAGGAACAGGAGCACGGATGAGCCAACTGGAGTCTGGAAGCACTCCCACTCCCCAGGAGGGGAGAGGGAAAGAGTGACAATACATGAATCGCACTGCACCAAACAGCGGCATGGAAAACTAAATGATAAATGATGGTCAAGAATAGAGGAGAGGAAGGGTAGAAGTAGATAAGAAAAAAGGACAGAACCCCTGTGCACCATAGTAACCCCAGCTTCAACTTCTAGCAGCCTTTCAAAACAAAAAGTTATTGTTATTAAGATTAATTTAAACACATTAACATTAAGTTAAATAATCTCTGCATACTAGCTAGTCTGACAATAAGCCTGTCCAAAGAGGAATGTTTTCAGTCTAACTTTGAATGTAGAAACTGAGTCGGCCTCTCTTACATGAGCTGGGAGTTTATTCCATAAGACAGGGGCTTGGTTGCTAAACGCTCTACCTCCAACTGAACTTTTACTAATTCTAGGAACCACAAGCACTCCTGCGTTTTGCGAGCGAAGTGTTCTTATTGGATGTTAAGGGACTATGAGGTCATTAATATAGGATGGGGTCATACCATGTAAGGCCTTATAGGTTAACAGGAGGATCTTGAACTTGATTCTAGAATCAACTGGGAGCCAATGGAGCGAAACTAACACAGGAGTGATGTGATCTCTTTTGCTGGTTCCAGCTAACAATCTAGCTGCTGCGTTCTGAACAAGCTGGAGATTTCTTAAGGAACTCTTAAGACACGCTGCTAACAAGGAGTTACAGTAATCCAGCCTCGACGTAACAAATGCATGGATGAGTTTTTCAGCATCACTCTTAGAAAGTATATTTCTGATCTTAGCAATATTCCGCAAGTGAAAAAAGGCAGTTCTACACGCCTGAGATATGTGAGCCTTAAATGATAAATCCTGGTCAAATAAAACCCCAAGGTTTTTAACTGTGGAATTGGGGGCTATACTTATGCCAGCGAAGGAGACTATCTGAGCAGACAGAGCATCTCTGAGGTTTTTAGGACCAAGTATAATGACCTCAGTTTTTTCTGGGTTCAAGAGGAGGTAATTAATTGTCATCCAGGTCTTGATGTCTCTGATGCAGGAATTCAGTTTCTCTATATCCTCATTCTGGTCAGGTTTCATGGATAAATACAACTGCGTATCGTGGGCATAACAATGAAAATTAATGCTGTGTTTCCAGATTATGTTTCCTAGGGGCAGCATATAAAGCGTAAACAGGATGGGTCCTTCACTTACAGGACAGTTAATTATGTGTGGGAGGAGCCTGTAATGTGAGATAACACATCGATGTGTCACTCATTGTAACACTCATCATAACACTCATCTCTATGCTGTTGTTGTTGTTTTTTTAGAACATCTGAAATTTTGATAATTAAACACCCATTCCAATAAAATCGTGTTTTTGGTGTGTTTAACATGTTCTTGTGGCATATTTCTGATGATGCTCCATTCCGATGAATCTACTTGTAGACAACTAGATCTACAAACGTCTCTGTTTTCCTTGTCTGAGCTGGTTTTTGGCTCAAAATTGTACTAGAATTTTTTCAAGATTGCTCGACATTTTTGTTAAAATATGAGGATCGGGGTGCTCTTAGATAGCGGGAGACTGTATAAACAGATAACTCAGTCATGGGTGACGGGGTAACTGCACGTCAACAGTCCCGTCTGCAACTCAAAGGTAAAGTTCTAATGAACAACTGCCACTCTGCAGAAAGTATGTCCTAGAACACGACACTGATTTTTTAAAATTTTGCCTAAAAACGGCACAATCATAATTAAAAGACACATTTACAATAAATAGCTCCAAAGATGATCTGAGTGGGTCTTTAAGCCCAGAAAATGACTATTGTTCCAAGAACATCCAACTCAAATTTTACATTTTTATAATGTGTGTTTGAATACTCATAGCCATTATGAAAGTCATACAAAAGCGATAGACTGCACAAATATGCAGGAGAAAGACGAGGCTGCAATCTAGAAATTGAAGGACCAAAGTGATGTATGAGTGTCAAACTTGCAGTAGCACGTTGTTCTGGTCAAACACTTTTTTACTATGAATGGTGGTGATGGACAGCAGAGCAGCCTTGTTTGGAGAAAGACCTGTTCAAGCGTGACTTTCTTTACATCACACGTCTTCCAACAACTTGTATTCCATCACTTTTTTCATTTTACATCTTCTTGACTTGCTCTTGCAGCTTTTATCTTTCTGCTCATGATGTCATTACTGACCTTTTGAACTATAAGTCCTGTTGTCTCCAAAGAATTTATGGCGGCCCCGAGGGGCAAAACCCAAGAAAACCAAAAACCCTTTAAAAAAGTTAGTAATGTTAAAGCTTCTATCCACTCAAAATGAAAAACAAAATTAATTAAACAGAACACAGTAAGCTGAAAAAAATGTACCACCACAATAGTATTGTTCTTTCCTATTTATAACTTGTTTTTTTAATTTGAAAGTAAATATGAAAGAAAAATAAGATTTAACCAGGAAAAAAGGGGGCAATGTAAAAAAAAAAGCAAATCTTTTCACCACTACTGGCTTTGAATGAGTGTGTGTGTGTGTGTGTGTGGGAGGGGGGGAGTAAAGTTTGTTTGCTCCTTGCATGACCCTATCTACTTGTTTGAACTAATAAATGACCAGCCCTATGAAAATTGGGGTGTGTGGGCTGAAAAAATGAGTGGAGCACCAAGAAGCTGGTTGTGACATGCTGAACAGCAGCTGGTTTCACCTACATACCTGGACACTCCTTTACTATACAGTAATTGCGCCAATTTAAAAAGTAAAAAAAAAAGTGTCATGCTCTAAATCTTAAGTAGATTCATATCTGGTCATTTTTTAAGGCAGGAACTATTTTTGACATGCACTGATGTCTGACAACTGACCATGATTTGTGAGGCAGGAGCGGCCGGTTTCAATGTTAAGTAATGTACAGATGCTACCAGAGGTCCTTGAGCATTGAGCTTGGCACAGCCGTCTGGCGGCAGCACGCTTCTGGTGGCAGGACAATCCAAGGGGGAAAAAAGTTGGACAAGTTCAATTATTGGAATTTTGAAGAAGAATTTGCATTGTGTCAACCAATCAGGAACTCAGCTTTGGCCCATGATGTATTGATTGATGATCAGTGGGTCCAAAACCAACATGGAAAGGAATCTGATCGTTCTCCTCCTGAACTTAATGATGTTTTTTCTTATTTATAACAAGAGAATAATTAACAAGTCCACAAATTGTATTCCTTTCATTATGTTTCCCTCCTCAGATTAATTTGAAACAGCAAGTCGTCAAACTGGGTCACAGAGAGATAGAAGTAGAGCTTAAAGACTCATTTTTGGATAAACAGCTCATTCCCCCCATGTCAAAACAAAAGCGTTGGATGCAAATTTACCACATGAATCCCATTCTGTGGGAATGCAGCACTACAGTGGCTGATTTGAAAGTTCACTTTGGAAAAACAAAAATCCTTATCTATCATTTCTTTGGAGCTGCAGAGTATAAAGCCGAGGTTTAACAACAGGGAATACCTACATGTTGACAAACTGATGCACACTTCCTGAATACAAAGGAAAACAAATCCAAATCCAATGAACCATGTGGTGCAAGAGTTAAACCATATCCACCGCATACTGTGTGCTATGATATCTCAGTATGCGAGGCCCAGTCAATCATCCTCAGTGAGACTTAATATTTAGCAGCCAGCTGTTTCAAGAAATACAGCACTATGCTGATATTTCCTCATGAACAGTGTTTGATAATCTTGGTTTTAACTGGTGCTAGAAGTGGTTTTAGCTTAAATGAACAGATTGAAAATCAACAGCAGGCTGTGAGACTGCAACTGGAGATGTAGGTAGAGGTGTGTTTACAGTAACCAACCCTTCCTTTGGTTCTTGGCTTCTTGTCTTCCATCCTGCTCCTCTTTCCGTTCAAACATGAAATAGTCATTAGGTGTAGTGGTAATTCAGCCCAGCCGTCACTGTGCATTAGCTAATGTGCATCAACAAAGTCTGAAGAATATATGTCTGTGTGTGGTGTGTTCATGTATACAGTATGTGAAGCTCAAGTCTGTGTGTGTCAGGACTCTGATGTGTGTGGTTCACCAAGGACTCTGGCTTGGAGAAGCGGTGTGTTTTTGCGTCATACAGTTGGCATGACATGGTTTTCTATTCTGCAGTCGACAGGTGCTAAATAATAAAAGTGCCACGAACAAGTAGGAGTTGAGGAAAAGGCAAGACAGGAGTGCAAGAAGGGCAGACGGAAAAGACCAGAATAGAAGACTGCAAAGTGAAGAGGACTAAAAAGAAAGGTGACACAGGACAGAAGGCAGAGGTGACAAAAACCTTTATGTCTCAGCTGTTCCAAAAAGCAGAAGAGCTCTGTTATTACAGAGCAGGGAAGGAGAAAAGGAATGGGTCAAGAGGGCGGAGAGCAGCACTGTAAGACATAGTAGTTTGTTGGTATTGTATATGATCAGGGTAATTTCACCTTTGAAACCCGAACTCCAGCCATAAAGAGACAAGGAGAGGTGGTTAGTGGCAGAAAATGGGAAACAGACAAACACAAATGGGAGTGGTGCAGAAAGGTGACACATGATGTCAAGTTTCAGTCTCTGACGCCTCCAAGTCTGTAGTCCAAGCTGTGTGTGTACAGTATACAATGCATACTCCCTTTTTACTCTTCTATGCCTTGTACCACTTAAAAAAACAGTAAATGTTCACCTGTTTCCGATGAAGTGGATGCGCAGTGCTCGGCATCATGCTGACTTTATAATAACAGTGTGTCAACATAATGTGTCAGCTATCGGCCAGTGTTGCCTTTCATTGATCAGGCTAGATCTGAGACAGCTGTACAGAGAGGCCCCTCAGTAACTCTATACCAGGGACACAGAGGCACACACCTGGGCTCAATGAATCCTGCCCCAAGGACAGCTTTGAGTGGGGCAGACTGGAGCACAGAAGTCAGTCGAGATAACCTACAGGAAGACCTAAATGCTGTTCAAAAATGTATTACTGACCACACGCCACTGCTAAGTAACCGAATCCCTGCAAACACGAGCCATTGAAGTCAGCCAAACAGCCTCTTAACGCTAGATACCTGATCTAGTTTGTAATGTTTTAATCTGATTTAATGACTGTTAACCTAAAACTGCAGCATACAACTCCTTGGAAGGAATACTTTTTTATACTAAAAGTAAAAAGAGGATTCAAACTGCACTGACTGCATTGAAGCGATTTCTGTTTTTAAGATATTTTATGTCCCGCAACAAAAAAGTGAAGATTTTGTTTTTGCTAAAACAATGTTCAACAACATTAATTACAAACTCTTGTGTTAATGTATAGAAGCATATTCCATTCAAGAAAAAAATCTGGTGTTTGTGGACATACTTTTTTGGATGTTCTTCCATATGTTTTAGGTTTTTCAAAACATCTTTTTGTGTTTTTCTGACAATTCTTTTTGGTGTTTATCTTTTTAATGAATGCAATATGCTTCCATATCAATCCCCCCCCCAAAAAAAAAAAAAAAAACACCCCCACTTAAACGCATTTTAGAAAGTCACCCATAGTTTTTCCATCATTTGCACAAATATAATATTATTGTTGCTGCTTTATTTTTTCCTAAAATAACAATTACATTGTTTTTTATTCCATAACAATATAATATGTAGGTGTTGAATCATTAGCTATACTGATAATTGATCTATAATATCGTTTAAACTGAAGCTAATATTATTGTTCTCTTCAAAATAAAATGACATGGGACAAGTGCTTTCTTGTTTTTTTTCTCACGATTTTACAAAATACTGTTGCAAAAAAATTTGATTTGTTTTAAAGTAAATAAATCACCCAGTCTTTGTTGGAATTGTGAAAAAAATCAGAATATCCTTTCCTGTTTTAAATCTCTTTCTCTTTTGGAGAAAAGAAATATTAATTTATATATTAATTTATATTATATCAAAAATCCTTGTAGTTAATGTAAATATCGGATGGATATCAATTTAAACTTGAAAAAGAGAAATTATTTTATCCATTAGGCTTAAAATTTTGGCCTTAAAATTTTGGCCTATCAGTTTTATTCAATTCAGCGAGGAATGAATACCTAATTTAAGGTAGTTTAAACATATCAACATAATATTGTTATGCTAGAAAATGCACCAAGAGTTGCAATCTTTGATAAAGTACTGTGTTTCCAGGGCTGATGTGTTCCAGTTCTCCCTGCACTGCTTGCTGCTGATTACCTAAATCAGGTGTGTTCAGTCAGTCAGTCAGAATGTGGAAACACCTGAACCGGCTAATCAGCAGCAAGCAGGAAGAGCTGGAAAACTGGCAGGGTGGTGGATCTAGACCAGGGGGGTATTCCAGAAAGCAGGTCATGCTATCTCCCAAGGTAAGTTTGAGGCTAAAAAAGTGTACAACCACTGCTTTCGGTTCCAAAAACACAGGGTATGCTTAGTTCCCATGGCAACTCATGCTCTGAACATAACCTGGTCCGGAGCAGGTTTCTTTGAAGGTTAGTTTGTTTTCAGAGAGGTGAAGCAGCGTGGTGTGTCCATTTGAAGATGATTTAGTGGATGAAGAAGCTCAGATAATACTTTTTCCACCATGAGAGGGTGATTAGACCATGTATGGATGTTGGAAAGATAAACTTTTTACATTGATCCAACATAATTATTTGCTTTAGTTAAGATAAATCAATTTTTTTAGTTAAGTCAGCTTAAAAATAACATAGTTATCAGACATTTATTTCACTTTTATTTAACTTGTAACTTTGGTGCTCCTGCTAGATTGGCACCCGAAGGAATTGTGGGATACTATATATATATACACACACACACATATATGCTAAATATTATGTATATATATATGTGTATATATATACATTCAAACAAAAACCCACACACACACATGCACACACACACCCTCACAAACACACACACACGCACACACATTTTGCAAGGGAGGTGGAACCTAGGACCATCTTTCCCCTACCCCATCCCTGGTGAGGGGACTGGGCCCTTGGCAATGGCGGCCGTGTCCCCTGGGTGCCGGTTTCCTGGGCTTGGCGGTGCTCTCTCCGCGCGGGGAGAGGGTTCTGGTCCTTCCCCCTGAGCGCTGGGCCCCGCCAAATTTCCAACTGTAGCCGAGCCTGGTAGGGCCATGTTTACAACACCCCTCGTGGGCCCCCCTTTTCCCCGGGGTGCCCCCCTCCTGGGCGAGGACGGCTGGCCCTGCCTTGCTCCTTCCTGGACCAACTGTGGGCCGGGTGGGTGGCTGCCTGGAGTGTGGAGCGGGTCTCCCTTGGGGGATCCTGGCTGGTACCTGGGGTTGGGGCAGGGGATACCCAGAACACCTGGGTGGTGATGGGGTGCTCGTCTGGGGCTGTGGGCACCCTTCTCGGGTGGGGCCCTGCGTTGGGCCCTCCCAGCACGGCGGGGGGGCTGCTCTCCTGATTGGGCTGGGGCGGCACTCTCTTTCCCCCCATGCCTCCCTGCTCTCTGGCTCTGGGGGCCTCGCGGCGGTCCTGCTGGCCCTGGCCTGGGTGGCGGATGTGGCCACCCGGGGGGCAGTTGTTCTGTGCCTGCTGCCATGTGGCGTTGGGGGATTTGAGTGCCGCTGCTGCTGCGGCGGGGGTCTTGGTGTGGGGATGGCTGGCCACACTCCCTCCTTTTTTTCACATTCCACCATCCATTTTAGAAGAACATAAAAACTCTCCTGAGCACAGGTGTTAGCTCACCTTTGCACTAATAGTTTGCATGATTGAATGAATGAAATATTTCACACTAGTTGGTTTGAAGGCATAAGTATGCGTGTGTGAACACTATCTGTTTTGTGTACATGTTGACATGTGGACATTTTTGCAGCTAGCAGGTGTGTTGATAACATTTGAGTGTGTTTGGACAGGCCCCGCCCTTTGAGATTTGTACTACATTTGAACCTTACCGTTATGATAAACAACCAGTAAACTTGTTGCTTTATGCTGCTTCATGGTCTTACCCCCCCCCCCCCTCTCTCTAACATCCCTCTCTCTTCTTCCCTCCTTTCCTTTTCCGTCCGGTCCAACACCAAAGATTTTCAACAAATATGATTGAAATTAATAAAGCTTGGCCTCAATTACAAAAGGGGTTTATTCAGACATACCTCTGGTTTGTCTGAAGATTAATAACCCCTGTTTTTAAAGTAAAATATCTCCAACACAAGAGGCCCTCAGTTCTCATCTGTCTGCCCAGCTGTTGGACAGGACAAGTTAAAAAAAAAAAAAAGGTATTGTGGGATACCATTCCCTTTGCCTGTCTGGACAGATATTGGTTTAAGTGTGGGTTTTTGACCAAATGTGTTTAGTTGTTTAGCTGTTTTACTGTGTTTTTGCTCAGTTATTTGTACAGTTATATTTAATTCTTTCTGTACCATGAGTGAGAGGGAGGGAGAGGATGATGAGTTTATATAGCACCCCTGCAATGAATGATTCAGTGATATGGTTTATGGTTACATGAATGAAATCTGTTTTGTTTCATTCATGTTATTGTTATAAAAATGAGTATATATATATATATTTAATGACCAATCATCATTACACAAATAAAATATTCACATCAAAAAATTAAAGAAAACACAAAAACAAAGAAACAAACTCAAAAATTAACCACTAAAGAGTCATCCTTGACAGAACACAAAACATTTTGTACAGCCCAAATATTTTCAAAAACATCAAGTGCATGTGTGAGCCTATAAAAACCAAACTCGACGTTCAACCTTGCCACCAAAAGTCTTTTAAAAAGAAGCAGGACATCGTCAGACCCAACTCCCCGTATCCGATTTTTCCTCGTCAACCATACCACTAACTTGGCTTCACCGGAAAGAAAATTTAACAAAACATGGACTCTTCGCTTTCTGGCCAAATATTTTGGCCCATAAATGAAACACACAGATGAAAACTGTTCTCCCAGCCCCTCAAAAAAAGAACGAAGAAGAGAAAAAAGTCCAGTCAGACGTCGACACTGCAAAAAAAGATGTTCCACAGTTTCTGCAACAGAACAGAATGGACACCCATCCCCCGCGCCAGGATTAAGGTGCACCAGATATCTGTTTGTGGCTATGATCCCGTGTACGACCCTCCACTGGAGGTCACCTACCCGTTTCTCAACAGGAGCTTTGTACAGGGATCTCCAACAGCCCCTCGGGGTAGACCCCGTGCCAAACAACTCAGCCCACCTCGACACTCTGACGTCCATTAAGGAGCGCAAGTTCAAAACTTTAACACATAAAAAATATAAAGACTTCTTCCCAATCGTTTCAAAGGTTCCTATTTGAGGAGTAGTCCAGGACAGGAGTTTAGTTCCGTCCTCCTGCCATCCCTCGCAGGCCGGAGAAACCTTCAGAGGAGGAAAGATGAAATCAACACCATCCACCCACTGGCTAGATACAGTAGGATCCATCACGTAGGCTTGATAGGACACAGGAAAGGAGAGACAAATCTCCTTCACAAGATTTTCCAGTGTTCTGAGAGATCGTATTCCAGTAAAAGCAGAAAGCTCAGGAACAGGAGTCTGTAGGAGATGTCCAAGCTTCACACAGCCTGCATCTCTCAACTTCGACCTCATGGTAGCAGAAACCAGAATCTGTGAGTTGAAGAGGTCGTTTCCAAAAATGGGTTCTTCGAACAGCCATATTCCAGGTGTTGAAACCATTTCCCTTTTGCAGAGCAACAGTCGCCAGGCTTGTAGGACAGAGCAGTAGAAAGGTGAAAGTCCAGTCAGGTCCAAGGTATGAAGCTGGGGCAGAAACAAATGTTTGTCAAATCCATAACCCCCAGCTTTCCTCAGCAGCACACATGCAGTATCCAACCACGGCAGTCCAAAACCGTGGAGCAGACGCTGCGCTGTCCGCAGTCTAAAGGCGGCTACACGGGCTGAAATATCAATAAGTCCCTGACCGCCCTCCTCAACTGGCAGGTAGAGAACGGCAGCTCTTAGCCAATGATGACCAGACCAAAAGAAATCCACCACGGTCTTTTGAAGTGCAGTGATGAGGCTTGCAGGAGGAGGTAACACCATCATACTATGCCAAAGTGTCGAGGCAACCAAGTTATTGACAACAAGAACTCTACCCCTGAAGGAAAGCTGAAGCAGCAGGTATTTCCATTTAGACAGTCTGGCACACACTCTCTCCATGACACCCTCCCAATTCTTTTTCTGAAAAACGTCACTGCCCAAATAAACTCCTAAAAACTTCATCCCCTCCGTTCCCCAATTAAGATTCCCAGGCAAAAGAGGCAATGTGGAGCCCGACCAACGTCCCAACAATAGAGCGGTGCTCTTACCCCAGTTCACCTTAGCCGAAGAAGCCCTTTGGAAAAGATCCAGAACAATACACAGAGAATCAATATCAGCCTGATGTCGAACAAAAACCGTTACGTCATCTGCATATGCAGACACCACAAGAGACGGTTTGTGGGACATTTCTGGTAACATCAATCCTATAAGCCGAGTACGTAGCCTATGGAGAAAAGGTTCAATAGCAATAGCATAAAGTTGTCCGGAAAGGGGACATCCCTGTCTAATCCCTCTCTGAACCATAACAGGTCTGCTCAGTCCGCCACCAATCTTGACTAAACAAAAAGCCTCCTTATACAAAAGAGCCAACAAAGACGTAAAAAACTCTCCAAAACCAAAAGCTCTCAAAGCAGAAAATAAATAAGAATGATCAACTCTATCGAAAGCCTTCTCCTGATCCAAGGATAATAGTCCAACTGAGGTGTCACAGTGTTTGCAAACATCAAATAAATCACGTACAAGAAAAAGATTGTCCATAATAGATTGGTCAGGCACACAATAGGACTGATCTCTGTGAATGATTACACCTAAAACATTCTTAAGTCTATTGGACAGGACCTTAGAAAGCAACTTATAGTCTGTACAGAGCAAAGCAAGCGGTCTCCAGTTTTTCAGAAGAGTCAAGTCCCCTTTCTTAGGAAGAAGAGAGAGAACAGCATGACGGCATGAGAAAGGTAAAAATCCAGTCTTTGAGCAATCCTTGAACACCTCTAGTAGATCCGGGCCCAGGCACTTCCAGAAGTGTTTATAAAAATCCGCCGGCAGCCCATCCAAACCAGGAGACTTCCCGAGCGCCATCTGACCCACAGCAGCAGTCAATTCCTCCATGCAGATTGTAGTCCAAAAGATCCCTGTCTGCGTCACTCAGCCGTGGGAGTCCCTCCATCAGCTGATCCACACAGTCGCTATCGCAGTCCTCTTTTCCGAATAAGCCGCTATAAAAATCCACCGCAAGAGTTCTCATGGCAGCCGGACTCGTAGTAACAGTCCCATCAAGAAGGCGCAGACAGACCATCTGTTTCTTCCTAGAAACAGATTTCTCCAGGTTGAAAAAGAACGACGTGGGAGCATCCATGTCTCTGATGGTGGTAAACCGAGCTCGAACTAAAGCTCCCTTAGCCCTTTCACGGAGAAATGAACTCAGTTCACCCCGTCTGCTCTTAAGTAATTGTCCTTGTGAAGCACTATGAGTTGAACGAGTGTTTTCTAGCCCAGAAATTTCTTTTTCCAAAGCAGATATTGCTCTCTTAGTTGTAACTGTGGAATGGCTCGTATACTGCTGACAGAAAACCCGTATTTGTGCTTTACCCACCTCCCACCACTGGCTAACAGAAACAAAATCAGATCTTCTACATCTCCAAAGCTCCCAAAAAAACTCAAATTTCTCACAAAAAACTCTATCCAGTAGAAGTTTCACATTGAAATGCCAGTATGAACTTCCTTTTGAAGAAGATCCAAGGTGTAATTCTACGGTTATCAAATGATGATCACTAAATGCAATTGGATGAATGGAACATCCATAAACCCTGTTTCTAAAACTGTCTGTGATATAAAATCTGTCCAGTCTAGCGAGGCTCATCAACTTTCCACCCACAGTCCTGGCCCACGTGTATTATCTGGTTTGGGGATTATTAAGCCGCCACACATCAACCAAAGAAAAGTCAGAAACGATCTTTGATAAAACCGAGGATGACTGGAAATGAGGTTCTGCACCTGTTCTATCCAAAGTAAAATCCAACGTGCAATTCCAGTCACCGCCCATCACTATAACATCCCCTGGATCACAGTTTTTCAAAAAATCCTCTAAAGTGAGGAAAAAAGGGATTCTGTGGGCACCTTTTGCAGGTGCATAAAAATTAATCAAACAAAAGTTAAACCCGTTCAGTTCAACCCTCACAGCAAGGAACCTGCCTGCGGCCACCTCACTAACGGATAAGATATTAAAACTCAGCCTAGGCGAAAAAAGAATCGTCACCCCAGCAGAGAAAACTGTACCATGTGAAAAAACAGACTGACCCCTCCACCACAAAGCCCATTCTGCCTCAGATGTCACATCACTATGTGTCTCCTGTAAAAACAAAACATCCAAAGACTTATCCTCAAAAATATCTTTAATAATCGCCCTCTTTTCCGGATCCCTCCCACCATTAATGTTTAAAGAGCCTGCCTTAAATGTAAACATAGAGTGAAGAAGAAAAAAGGAAGGAAATAACAGTAAAAGGATCATCCACACACACACAGTCATACTACGTCAGTGTTTCAATCTTTTTCCTCATTTTCAACCTTCTGGAGCTTTTACCCTTCAAAGCCTTCAACTGTTTGCGAATGGTAGTCACATGTTTCTTCAATCGAAACCGTTTCTTCTCATCAAGTGTATTAAAGTCAACCAATTTCTGCAAGGTCAGTGACGTGAGAATGAATTTCTCCAAATCTGGAAAATAATCAGCTACCTTAACTGATCTACCAAACGAATCATCTAGGAAGTGATTAATTTCCTCAAGTGAATAAAGGTCATCGGACGATATCTGGGACTCTGCCAGAGAGACACAGTCAGAGTCTGAATCCAGCTCCATGTCTGTGGTGACAGGAGGAGGAATCACAGCAGAACAATCACCAGTAACAGCAGACTGCCCATCTTCACACCCAACCCCTTCACCAGTCACCTCTGTGCCCATTTTATCACAATTAGAGCGGTCAGAAACACCACCAACATTCTCCATCCCAACACCCTCACTACCTTCAGACTCCTCCTGAAGCTGTGAGGCAGGAGCAACATTAATGCCTCTAACATTAACCTCACTAGTGCTGCTCTGAGCAGCTTCAGTGCTGCAACCTTCACCAGGATCTGTATCATTTAAAAGGGCAGGGCCCCCCACACCAACCGAGTCCGCAGCGGCAAGCCCCTGCTCCACCTGAGCGGCCGGAGCGGCATCATCAGGCTGCCCTTCAGCCGCCCTGTGAGGGCAGGCGGCGCGCTTATGCCCAGCGTTTCCACACTCAAAGCACTTCAGATTCCCCGTGCTGGCGTAGACCAAATAATTGCCATCCCCGTGTTTCACGCGGAAGGACACGTCTAGAGTCTGAGCAGAAGAGCTCAGAAACATGAACACCTGTCTGCGGAAGGACTGAACATGCTTCAGCTTCTCACTCCTGCATCCTAAACCCACAGGTCGGAAACCACTGGCAAACTTCCCATAACGCTGCAGCTCTTTCTCTAGAGCTTCGTTGGGAATGAACGGGGGAACACCTGAAACAATGACCCGCGTCGACGGGACCGCGAGCGGGGACACCTGCAGGAACTCCCCGCCCACAGTGACGCCACACGCGATCAAGTCGGACACCAAACGCTCCTCCATCAGAAAAACTATCACTCCTTTGTTCATCCGAGAAGCATAAGTGATGTAAGCGTGACCAACTAAGTCCCCCACAGCAAGGAGAATTGTTTCCACAGACACCTGCGGGTCGGGCTGGACGCGGACCCCATGCCTCAGGGACAAGGACGGCGTCCGAGACGCCATCCCGGCGAGGCGGGTGAACCGCTGAACGCCCAAACTCACCAGTGAAGGACACTTAAAGTCAGTAAATCACTCCAAATAGAAACCGAAAAAATGAGCACTGAACCACACAAACTTTCTGTCAAACTCTCAAACTCACTCACCCACACCGTCCATGCAGCCGCCACCACCAATCTCCCAGCATGCAGTACAGAGAGAGAGAGAGAGAGAGAGAGAGAGAGAGAGAGAGACCAGAGTAAGCAAGTTTAGAATTGGTTCAGCCAGAGTTAAAGTCAGGGTAGTTTAAACATGCTTCCTGGAATACCCCCCAGGGCTGTACTAATGTAGACATATCAACAGTTGTGCATGTATCTGTATCAAATAGTTGTTACCTGTGGGTCCTTCTGACATTTGTCCTTTCCTGAAGGAGAGGCATACAATTTAAAGCTACATGCTCAGATCTAGGGTTAAGCTCTGAACTTAGGTGCCATGGCTGGGTTTAGGCTTTAACTGTTGATGTTTAGCTGAGGGTTTAAGAAGAACAATGGAAGTCAGTAAAATATCTAAATGATTACCGTTGAACAAGAGTCAGTGTGTGCAAATTTGGAGTATAAAGGAAGACCAAGCTGTAAGCTCTTCTTTTTCATAGAAATCTGCTACAGTGCAAACAGATTGCAGAAACTCAACATCTTCTAAGGTATTCCATTGAGCGCATGAATAATTTCATACTGACAGTTTGACACACCAAGCAGTTTTGTGTTGTTGCTACTGAAAGCTGAGCTCTTGTTGATGTGCGCAGATGTTTAAGGCCACCTTGCCTCTGTGTGCACGTTAGTGCGCGTTGCTCAAGCATGTGAAAGCTCGCTTTAAAAGGCGATTTAAGATCTCTTTACAGTCAAAAGGTGACTTTATCCTCACATGTGCTCATCCACACACAGCACATTCCTAAACTGCTGACAGCAAACACACAGTGTTGCTGAATTTCATTAATATGGCTCAGCAGGAGGAAAAATCCAGCATGCTACACTGAGCCTTGTGTGTTTTTGTGTAATTCACAAAATCACTTCATTAAATCCAAGATTTCAAATATGTTGACACTTATGGAAATGAAGTGAGCTATGCAAAAAGAGTTGTTGCCAATCTAGTTGGCACCTAGTGGGTTATACACTTGTTCTCTTGGGAGAATAATGATCTGCTGTATGGCTGAACTCATTTACAGGTCTATATTTTACTTATACTTCTTTCCTTCCCTCTGTGAAAGCTTCGAAAAATCTCAAATTAATGGACTGAATAAAACTGTTTTCAATGTCTGTATCGTTCTTGAAAGTTAAATCAAGTCCTGAGACATTTTTTAAACTTCACAATTTGCTCAATTAATTCCTTTAAAAACTGCCTTTCTTGCAAAGCTTGGTATGCATCCTTAAAGATATTTTTTATTATATTACACACTAATTACAAAATTGTCCAGAAAACTAAATTTGGAGTAGGAAATTTTGATTTTTTTACAGCAAAAATCACAAAAATTGAGATCCAACTGTTTTTTGTTTGTTATGATTGATCAAACATGTAGTGAGAAAATAAAAATATGTATATCCAAAAACAAAGCAAAAAAAAAGTTAAAACAATGTGAAAAATGTCTAAAAAACCAGGTGAAGCTCAACATCAATATTTAAGGATTTATTCCAATGGATTTCATAATCATACATCATAACTCTTGTTATATTAGTTTTAAATTAAAAAAAACTTTTTTGAAACCTTTGCTTTAAATTTGAAATTAAAAAAGTGCTAATACCAATGGGATTGACATTCAGCAGTGAGTTCAGAGACTAAGGGTCAAAAAAGGTTGTTCCCAGGAAATAAGATCAGTATGCATACCGGTTTTAAAACCTTTTAACCCTTCTGCTATCCTACTGGGGTCCAGATGACTCAATCCTTACATTGAGCGTGTTCTACCTACCATGACAAAGGTGGATAAAGGTGGAAAGATTTCATGTAATCCATGGACGCAGTGAAATCTTTCGTCATTGAGAAAAAAAAGGTTCAGCGCTCTGTCTAAAGGTAGGTCTAGATGACCCAACTCCCAACTTTAAAGTGCCTAGGATAGCTCAAGGGTTAAATCAGTTCTAAAACTACCACAGTTGTTTTCCAATGTGGAAAGTTTTATAGGTTTTCTCCAAAGTGATTACTCTCTATCAGATCACACAATGACTATATTATAACTTGTTAAGATCTACTTTGGTTAATGTTTGTCATTTTTTTGCATTGGTTGACTTCCTGTTTTATTCTATTGTTGCTGACTCTTGTACATTTGATAAATCTACTTCCTGTTTGTGTCCTCACCTGTTTCTCATAATTATTGCAGCTGCTTTCATTTCCAATTTGTCCATTAAATATTCATTTCAAAGACACTTTGACCTGTGGCTCAGTTGGGACTTAAACAGTCAATCTGGAGTTGTGTACCATCGATGAATTAATCTCTGTTACCTTAACTTTAGGCTGTATAGTTCTAACCATGTAACTATGCAGTGATCTACTGGAAAGATTTTAACACCCGCAAATGCTTGATTGATTCTCTTTTACATGAATAGTTGCATTAATGCTCTGCTCTGTAACATGGAATGAGCAGTTTGTGGAGCTGGTTTGCTTCTGCTTATCTTTCTCTCGACAGCAGTCAGTACATTTTCCATTGAGTGCAGATCCGTCATGTTTGTTGGACAATCGAGCACAGTAACTACATAGTCAGTGACAGCTTATCAGGCATCAAGACCTGCTGGAATATAGCAGTAGCATTTCCGTTTAGCTTGTCAGGCTGCGAGAAGTGCTCCAAGATTTCCTGGAGCAAAGCAGCGTGACTGTAATCTTCCTAACATAACACAGTGGATCCAAACTGTAGCAGTAACATGGGGCTCACAGTATCAATGAATACTGGAAGCGTCACCTTGGAAGATTTATCCTTAAAAAAGGACTTTTGGATAACTTAACGAAAGCAGTCATGATCGCCAGTATTTTATGGTTTAGGAAAAACTTGACACAAGGAAATGTTGTTTTTTATCTGTTGATGGACTGATTCAGGCCTCACCTTTTAATGATCTCCCAAATTTTTAAATGTATTTTGCCTCATAATCCTCTCACAAATACATTTATCTCTGTAAGGGATTCATATTTTACCAACTGGATTCTTTCTTTCCACTCAGTTTTCCCTAACATGTTTGACTGGAGCTCTCTGTGAACAACTATCTAGTGTAGCAATGACTTTTTGTAGCTTGAAGTTCTTTCCAAGTGTGTTGACAACATTCTTCTGCGCTTCTGTCAAATCAGACGTCATGGTTACACAGCCTAAGCAGGTGTTTTGAGTTATTAGATGATTGGAATGTGCCATCATTGAATTTTACCAACATGCTAATTTTCTGAATAACTGAACCTTAATGTTATTACCTGTATGCCATAAAATTCAAAACGTCAAGAAATAAAGGCCTGAAATAGTTAAATCCCGCTGTAATGAAAAAAATGCAAATCTCCCTTTTTTAACATAAAACTTTTTACAAGATTCTAATAGTTTGTGCTGTACATAATAACATGCACTCATTGTTTTTATGCCTCTCAAGACTAAGAACACATTTGTACAGTAGTGGGCATGTGCCGGATTAGCTGTATTGTCTGGTATAAAGTAATGACAACCATTTATAAATATATTCCTCTTAGGTGTTGGCTTTATCGTCTAATTTTTTCCCCAAAAAACAAAACTGGCCTCTTTTACACTGAGACTGCATTGTTCTTCTGTGAATTATATCCATCCATCCATCTTCCTCCGCTTATCCGGGACAGATCATGGTGACGGCAATCTAGAAGATGCCCAGACTTCCCTGCGCCCAGCCACTTCCTCCAGCTCCTCTGGGAGACCCGAGGCGTTCCCAGGCCAGCTGACAGACATAGTCTCTCCAAAGTGTCCTGGGTCTTCCCCGGGGCGGAGACCGCACTCTTGGCAGAGAGAAAAAAAAAGTTTTTCAAAAATGTGACAGTTCAAATATGATTCACCTTCTAAAATGAACTGCAATGGATAAACAGACGGAAATGTTTCAGTACACTTAAAACAAATTTTTCCCCTCTTTTGGTCAACAAAAGTAGATCGTTCTTTTTTCAATTTGTGTGGATTTGTGAATTATATCTCATATTTATATCTTATATTATATTATATCTCATTTAAATTTCCCACACTCGCCCCCCATCAAACTGAGTGAAAAACGCATCATAAAATTAAATTGTCCTAAATTCCTCCAAAAGAAATATCAGATGAGCCAAAAGCATAAACAGTGAAGAACTGAGTGTTGAGACCAAGCTGGCAAACTAGACACAGTTAGTGCCTAATTAACTCCATGAAGCTCCATCAAAAGAACCAATTAGCATGGGACTTTTGCAGCCTGAGCATGCCCTAGTGGTGTTGGTGTTAAGACTCAACTTAGTAAGTATGAACTCATTAATTGTGTTGATTAATGATGCGTGAAATGAATATGAGACACAGGATGATGTACTCCCACTGTTTCGTCTAGTTATTTATTTGTTACCTTTTTGATACTCACCAAATTCTTAGAAAGTATTGATAATGCTTAGAACACAAAAGGTGTTTCTAAATTAATGACCCCTCATTTATAGCAGGATCCAAACAGAAAAGATCCACTTTGATTAAAGTAAGACCAGTGACAGATGGCAGAAATAATTCATGTACAAGGTACAATGATGATATATTACTTTAATGACAATGACAAATTTCCCAGACAAGGGGTCTTTCACTCCTGAAGGTAAAGCATGATATATGACACATCATTAATTACCGTCTGGACAAAGATCCATCCAGTTTTTGAAGATAGTTATGTGGAATTAATATTTATTTACTTTTTAAGTGCCTGTTTCCAACAGAATAACAGAGGGAGACACTGTGTCATCAGGAAAGATTCCAAAAGATTAAAACAAAAAGAATAATTCGGAGCAAACAGATTTTCCAGTTTTTCTTCAAGTTTCAGCCCCTAGCTTTTTAAAAAAATGTTTATCTGTCTTTATCTTTTCTGCTCTGCTTTTTTTTTGTCATCCAGCCCTCAGCCAGCTTGTCATGCCTTCCCTTTCTGTGTTCTGCACATGTTCTTTGACTGAGATAATTGGGTGTCTGGCCCGGACTCTCATTGAAATCGAGAATCAAAAGCAGCTCCATAATGAGAACTCGGAGGCAGCACAAAAAAAAGGCATGAGGTCAAATTTAAAGAGCCTCGGTCAGGACTTGAGAGGATTCGTTGAGCCTTGATTGAAGATGTTGTGGCACAAAGCTAAAAGGTGATTTAATAAGTTAAACTAAAAATTCATGATATGCAAATTCATTGTATTCTATTCTTTACATTATTTATGTTGTATAAACCATGGGAAAGTTAACATTTTGTTTCTAAAATGCTTTTCAGGATAATTAGCCTTAAAAATGAACTTTTTGTTCATTAATAAGCCAGAATAGGCTGTCCTTACAAGTCATTATACCCCGTTTTAACTTAAGGCAAGATTAGTTAGAGCAGGTTTAAGCAGTCTAGTCCTAAATATAAAAAAAATATTTAGAACTTTAAGTAGTTTAAAAATTTGCCAATATGGGATAGTAAAAATCTCAATCATCATCATCTTGACTTTTGAAACATGCATATCAGCTCTTTTAGGTAACTTTAGTTAAGTACAAATAACGTCAATTAAATAAAAAAAAGTTTGTCTACAAACTTCAAAATACAAATTATAGATTCTTGCTATGTTTGCAGTATATGTTGTGATAATTGAAGTTTATCTATTGTTTTGCCATAGGGTTGTTTCATAGTTTAATGCTGTTGGGAAAGCAAAGGTTAAAAGGTTAGGCAGATGATTCAAAAGTCTGATTTTCCAACCTACTGCCACATAAATTAAGTTAAGGTGTAAGTTCTTTAAAAAGAAGCTACTTTACCTGATCAGAAACAGAAAAAGTATCTCTATCGTCCTTGTTCCTTGACTTTTTATCCATGTGGATTAAGCTTAAATATCTCATGAGTAAGTAAATAATCAAAAAGTACTTGATGTTCTTGTATGACCTGCTGACCTTACATGTTCTAATTTACTTTAAGTCTTTTAGATGCATGACAGGGAAAGCAATACCAGCAATAGAAGCCACAAAGCAAAGCCCAATTTGAACTGAAATGCTTATTAAATCTTTAATTTGAAGACAAGTCTCGTTTTAGATTTGCCAGGTTTGTCCAGCTTTTCTCTGAATGAATGAACGGAATGGAAAAAGCGCTGAGGATTTTTTTTTCTTTTTAGATTGTAAATAAGTTCAGGCATGAAGGGGTAAATAACTATAAACATTGCATTCAGTCTAACGTAGAAGTACTTTACTTTTGATAAGCAAAAAAATAATAATATTTTAGGTAAATCTGGAAATAATTTTAGCCATAATATAGAAAAGAAGAAAACATGAGGGAAAAAAGAATGATGGCTCAGGAAGGAAAAAATAGATACTTATGAGATGGAAAAAAAGGTAATAACTTGTGACAAAGTAAACTGACATCCTGAAAAGTAACAGAGAGGGCAAAGGGAGGAGGTGAAATCGAACTTTGAATAGCTTTCTTTTGCTCTAAACTCTTTTTGCTTGGGACCAATGAAAACAGTCGAAGTGTTTAAATGTTGCCAGTGTCCACATTATATTCACAACTTTGCAGCCTAATATTTTCCTCTAACTAGACCTTGGTGTAGCGCTGACCGCATATTTACACCAGTGCAAGGCACCACCTCTTTTACAGCCTCTCCTCAAACATGTGGCAGGAGGAACGGCCTGCTGTAAGTTCATCGTGGTGGCAGCGACCCATCTCCCATCATGCATCTGTCCTACATTAATAATCAAAGACACAAAAAGACAAAATAGTCACACGGTATTGCACGGGATAAAAGGGTTGTGGTAAAAAGAGGAACCTTCATGGAGCCATGTATCATTTTCCTTCTAAGCCCTGAAGTCAGTGCATGTTTTTGTATGTTATGTCTTGCCATGCACTGGAAAACCACATGCAAGGTTTTTACAATGACTAGTTCCTTGCTAGGGTTAAATAAGGTTGGATGCAGGACACACATGCGCTCAGCCTTACACAGAGTTTTAAAGTTGTTGTGTGAGCAAAAAGGTCACCCATCCCAAAAATAAATAAATAAAAAATAGACACAAAATAAGACTAGTTTCGTAACCTTGCCTGAACATAAACTGAATTAACCAGAAACAGTTGCAATTACTCAAATGAACGTTAAGATTAAAAGAAATTTTCCCTGTTTAATGGTTTGGTTGGAGGTTTCTTTTATTTACTTGAACCTTGTTTGATGCATTTTGCAAACTACTGTAATTCATACATGCCAAAGTAAAAACTCTGGATTTAAAGAAGGAAGAAGACTTTTACTCACGATTCCTATACTATTGTGAGGCGGCCATGGTGCAGCAGAAGAGCGGTCGACCACTGTTTGGAAGATTTGATTCCAACCTTGCCTCCCCATGTGTCAAAGTGTCCTTGGGCAAGACACTGGACCCTGCTTTGCCTCTGGTGGTTATAGGTTGGCGCCTACAACCATCAGTGTGTAAATGTGTGTGTGAATGCTATGACCATGAAGTGTTTTGGGAATTTAAGGAACGTAGAAAAATTCTGTACGAGGATGCACTATTTACCATATATATTGGGTAATGTTCTATAATAAGTCTCCTTAGTAATCCAGTTGAAAGACATTAACAAGTATTAGTAATGTGTTTATATGCCCTTATCTGACATTTATAAAAGTTTACAATCATTATGCCCTATAAGTGTTAAAATGGTGCTTATAAAGACATTTATTAACATTGGTAAAGCCTTTAGGAAACATTTATAAGACATTTAATAGTATGTGTTGATGTTTTTGCAAAGTTAGATGTCTTACAAATGCCTTATACGTGTTAATAAAGTGCTTACAGGCAATTATTATAGGCTTATTATAGGCAATATTATTATAACTGCTTAATAGTTTTTATTATTTTGCAGCCCTTCAATCTAAAGTGTGCCCTATGCATTGGTTACACTAAGACGATCATGAAGATGCTAATAAATGTCTTATAAGGATGTTTTTAAGACCTGATGTTTGTAAGAAAGCAACAAATGCCAATTATTGTCTTAGAAATGTCTGATAAAGGTTTCACAAATGGTAATAAATGTCTTTATATACTCCATATTAACACTTATAAGGCATTACTGATATATCTACAAATGGTAATTATTGTCTTATAGATGTTCTATAAATGCTTGCTAACATTAATCATGTTTTTAATGTCTCATAACTAGGTTATGACTAAATGTTGTTATAAAGCATTACTCAAAATTGTTATGTAGATTAGGTTTTTTTTGTTAAATAAAAAAGAGTTTATGTCTTATATTGAGTCTTTAAAATATGTATTGACACCTACGTAAGAGCGGGCTTGAAAAGTAAAATGTCACAGAACAGTTCTACCATTTAGCATTGTGCTGACAGCACACATGGTTGTGTAGACGTTTAGGAGACTGGAGGAAGTTTGGGGAGAAAAGGGGGAAAGTGGAGAAACGGTTGAAGTATGACATTGCCTATTATAGAGATTTAAGAATGATGAATGGTCAGAGCGAAGATGCCAAAGGGGAAAGTGGCGATGAAGAGTCCCGAACCAAGCTGAGGAACGTGCAGCGAGACGGGGAACAGAATGGAGAATGTCTTAAACGGAGAATCCCACTAATGCTGAACAGATGTATGTGGAGAATCACACAAGTCTCGGTTCAAGGCTGCGAAGATTTAGCTACACACTAACACAAAAACAGAGGTCTGAAGAGGAATAATCTTTATTCAGGGCATCCGAAAAGTTCATATACATTTGGCAGGTTAAAAATGTGAGACGAAATAATGCAAACACACGTCACAGTTTTGTGATTATCCAAGTTTTAAAAATTATTTTGAAGTAAAAAACTGAGCTCATGATCTCAGTTTTCCCCACAGTTTTTTCCATAAGTGGACGAGGTTTGTCCCCTGAATGTACATATATATATTAAAAAGTGGTGCTTTATAACACAGATGGAAACTTGGAAAAGAAGAACAACACAGAAATTACAAAGAAAGAAACTTTGAGGTGAACATTTTTTATCTAATGGGAGTTGGGAGAACAGGAAGACACGATCTGCGGATGTGGGAGTGATTTAAACTGTGTGCGTTGTCCAAGGTGATGAAAACATCCTCCTTTTTCTCACCAAACAATAGCATTAACCTTGGGACTACAAATACTGTCTCACATATGACATTGAGTCTAGCTGAGACAAACATGAACAGAAAAAAACAACCTTGCCACACATAACAGATAATGTCCTAATCAGTCATATACAGTTTAAGGACAGGACAGGAGCAAAAGTAATCCAGCAGTACTTTCTCTTAATTAAGCTGGTTTGCCACTGTTTCAGGTGGGAGGCAAGAGCCAATACTGAAGAGTCACATCAACCAACACGACTACAGTGTGTTGACATCAAGGAGCTGATCTCAATTCCCTTTGCAGGAATGTGTCTTGGTTTATTACTAGATGATTTTTAAAGAAGTGTCCGCTGTGAAGACTGAAAGAAAAGCTCTGACAAGCTTAACGGTTTTAAATATGGCACTAACCAAAGACAGCCAGGTTTCTGCTGCTGCTTCACGAAACCTTGTCTGCAAAGCCAAGACAAAAATACAATAATCCTGGAGAAAATTGGCCTGCAAAGGCTTTATGTTTTATTTGCACGGGACCAACTACTTGACAGATAAGTTGCATTCTGCGCCTTTTTGAAGAGACTAACTTAGACCGTGTAAATGAATGTGTGTAGGTGACAGGTTAATGTCCACAGAACATTAACCAGATCCATGACGTCAGAGACAGTGTGCACCATGTTCCAGGGTCAGCACGTCTTTCTCTGTCCTTCTTTGTCGGAGCATGTACTGGAATTACATTCTTTTGTCACTAGTTCCTGCTAAAATGAAGCTGTTGCTTTTGTATTAACATTATTAACATTACTATTATTCTTTGTGTTAATTGATGGAGTTTTTGCTGCAAGGAAAAAAAAGTCTCAAGTTACAATTGGTTTAAAATCTTTCCAAAATTTTCCAAAAAACAATCAAACAGAAATGGGATTTCAGAGTGGAGCAGTGGTTAGCGCTGTAGCCTCACAGCAAAACGCCATGGTTTGAAACCTGGGTGGGACCTCTTATATGTGTAGTTCGTATATGCTCTCCCCATGTATGTGTGGCTTTTCTCAGGGCACTCAGGCTTTTATTCCGCAGTCCCAAAACATAGTTCATAGGTGGATTGGTGGCTTTAACCTTTGTGCTATCTTAGATGACCCCACCCTTACTTTGACGTGTTCTCCCTACCATGACAAAGGTGGATAAAGGTGGAAAGATTTCATGTAATCCATGGACACCAGTGAAGATCACAAATCATTGAAGAAAAAAGGTTCAGAGCACTGTCTAGTGGGTCTAGATGACCCAACTCCCAATGTTAAAGTTCCTAGGATAGCACAAGGGTTAAATTGCTCCTAGGTGTGTATGCGAGTGTGTGCGATTATGTGGCCCAGCAACTGTCGACCTGTTTAGGTTGTATACCCTGCTTTCACACAACAGTAGCTGGGTTTTGCTCCATCAGCCCCATGACCCTAAGAGGATACAGCAGGTTCAGAAGACGGATGCATGCATCAGAAATGACTCATATGTCTTTAGATAGAATAAAAACATTCTGAGAAGTGGACTTGGCCCCAAATGTGTGCAGAGTTTGAACGACTGCAGAAAGACTATGTCTAGGTCAAGTGAAAATGTGACCTGTGATGAACATCTTTTGCATCTTGATGTGCTTGTTGGCAGATTTCACAGAAAAAAAACATTTAACTGTTGATGCTTAGAACAATTTAACAGTTGTGTCATATCATCAGTGTTTTATTTAGGAACAGTTTACATTTTCTAACTCCAGGTTTTATATGAAGTATGACACATTAATTAATGTTTACACGACAGCTTTAAGGCAGAAATGGCAAAAAATATAGCCCCAAAGTATGAAGGGAAAAGATGGATTATACTGATAAAGATCATATTTTGTAGTAAAATCGCTTGAGTTTCTGTTTTGAAATATGTCACCAGTGAAGATTATCTGGTGTTCTTTTTCTTGAATTATGGAATAAGTCAGTGCATATCTCCATTAACTTCCCTCCTTTTTAGTCCCCTTGACCAAACTTTCCTTTCCATTCTTCCCCTTTCTCAGCATTTTTTACAGCTGAAACTCAAACGGCCATCTTTTTTCTCCCTTGACACGTTGGCTCTAAAGAATAGGGAGGGAGTTAAAGGAGGAGTGGAAGCAGGAGAGGAGGTACGCCAAAACAGAGAGAAATGACAGTTTGTTTGTTTGGTCAGGACCGACCATTACTTAGAGGACTCTAATCTTCTTGCACTTGGCTGGCTACCTGTAACCTCAAACAGGATGAAGGGAGGGAACCTGGAGACACAAGTCGAGGGTGTAGAAATGATTTTATTACTATGATTTTTGGACTGAGTTGTATATTTGACCCAGTTTAGCTCCATATATAGAACAAATGACCAGGTTCTGCCTAAAATAAGAGCAGCAAAATACAAGTTATGGTCTGTAAATAGGCAAGACACACCGGTAGAAATAGAGATTAAAACAACAGCTGACTCATTTAAAAATCAGGGAACCACAAAATAGTTCAGAAAAGCAGGGCTGTACCTTAATAATGCCTCCTGTTCACCAGCTGTGACTGGACATCTGGAGTTGATGTGTTTGCCTAAATAACAGCAGGTTTTTCTAGCTTTAGTAGAGGTTGGCACCAGATGAAAATAAAGTCTTTGCATATTTCTATTCGATTATATGGAATCCACATTGTGTTTTTGGATTGAAGCATTTAAAAGAAGGCCTATCGGCTTTTGTTCTGTGTGATTCAAAGCTGTTAATGACAACTGCTGTGACAGAAAAAAGGGATCTACCATGTTCCTTTGCTAACCAAAAGTCACACCCTTGTGGTTTGTAGTGTGCATGTGTGGATGTGTGCGTGTTTATGTGCGTTTAAATAGCAGTCTGAATGACTGCAATTTGTGTCGCTCTGTCTGGATTAAACATGGACCTCCTTGTTGCTTAATGACCTTGGCCTTTAGCTGCATGCTGCTGCTGAAAGCTTTTGTTCTCTAATCAGGACTTTTTTCATTGTAGAAGTAATAAAACCCTTAACATGTTGATTAGTTTTTTCAGTCAGTACATGCAATGCTACATACTGCAGAATGACTTTTGCACCCCTGTACAAAGTAGGTAGTATTTCAGCTTTTTTAGCAGAAATGCATCAAGGCAACATTCATTTTGTTGCACATATCCCTTTAGTGGGAAAAAATAAAACTTCGCTTGCTGTTGGTGAACTTATTTCAACAGAATGATTTATTTATTCTGATTTCCACAGCCAGGTTCCATGATCGGGGTTTGGGCCGCCGAGGCACCCGCCCTCGACTGCCACCCAAACCACATTGCACCGGCCCCTTTTGATCGAACCTCGGATTCAGGAACAACAGTGCGGTTTCCGTCCTGGTCGTGGAACAGTGGACCAGCTCTACACCCTATCTAGGGTGCTGGAGGGTTTGTGGGAGTTCGCTCATCCAGTCCATATGTGTTTTGTGGATTTGGAGAAGGCGTTCGACCGCGTCCCCCGTGGCATCCTGTGGGGGGTGCTCTGGGAGTATGGGGTCCGGGGAGCCTTACTGAGGGCTGTCCGGTCTCTGTATGACCGGAGTAGGAGCTTGGTCCGCATAGCCGGCAGTAAGTCAGACCTGTTCCCGGTCCACGTTGGACTCCGGCAGGGCTGCCCTCTATCACCGGTTCTGTTCATAGTCTTTATGGACAGAATTTCTAGGCGCAGCCAGGGGCCGGAAGGGATCTGGTTTGGGGACCACAGGATTTCCTCTCTGCTTTTTGCAGATGATGTTGTCCTGTTGGCTTCATCGAACCGGGACCTCCAGCATGCATTGGGGCGGTTTGCGGCCGAGTGTGAAGCGGCTGGGATGAGGGTCAGCACCGCTAAATCTGAGGCCATGGTCCTTGACCGGAGAAAGGTAGTTTGCCATCTCTCGGTCGGTGGAGTGTCCTTGCCCCAGGTGGAGGAGTTTAAATACCTTGGGGTCTTGTTCACGAGTGAGGGAAGATCGGAACGTGAGATTGACAGGCGGATCGGAGCAGCGTCCGTAGTTATGCGGTCGCTCTATCGGTCCGTCATGGTGAAGAGGGAGCTGAGCCGAAAAGCAAAGCTCTCAATTTACCGGTCGATCTACGTTCCAGTACTCACCTATGGTCATGAGCTATGGGTCATGACCGAAAGAACGAGGTCCCGAATACAAGCGGCTGAAATGAGCTTCCTCCGCAGGGTGGCTGGGCGCTCCCTTAGAGATAGGGTGAGAAGCTCGGTCACCCGCGGAGAGCTCGGAGTAGAACCGCTTCTCCTCCACATCGAAAGGAGCCAGTTGAGGTGGCTCGGGCATCTAGTTCGGATGCCTCCCGGACGCCTCCCTGGAGAGGTGTTCCGGGCATGTCCCACTGGGCGGAGGCCCCGGGGAAGACCCAGGACACGCTGGAGAGACTACGTCTCTCGGCTGGCTTGGGAACGTCTCGGGGTCCCCCCAGAGGAGCTGGAGGAAGTGGCTGGGGTGAGGGAAGTCTGGGCATCTCTGCTCAGTCTGCTGCCCCCGCGACCCGGTCCCGGATAAGCGGAGGAAGATGGATGGATGGATGGATGATTTCCACAGCAGTTAAAGCACCATGTTGGGGTCAGTTTGTTAGCCCTGAATTTCTAATCTTTATACTGCAGGTCTTTTATAAAATGATGTGATTATTCTTATTTTTGCTAATGTTAATGGGTCTATTAGCAGCTCTAAATGGACCGGTCCAATAAGTGTACTGTAGACTTTTCAATAACATGATAAGATTCATTTGTTATCGATGCATGCTTGGCATTCATGATAGTTTCTGATCCCCCAACACTTTTTTCTCAAGTGTGACCTTCCAACCTGCCATAAAAAATAATAAACAACCTTCAGGTGAGAGATTTTTCTAAGTTCCTTTTGTTATTCAATGTGTTCCCTTTGTTTGGTTTTGTGGGAATATGTTGTTTATCCTAAATTTCCAATAGGGATGCAATGATTCACTTTCCCCACAAACCTCGATTTTTGGGTCTCGCTTTTGTTTTGGTTTGATAGATTTGTGTTACAAACCGAGAACACAAAAAAACAAAAAAAACTTCTTTTAGTTTGCCAATAAACTACAATAAAGAATAACTTTTATACCAAATCTGCCTATTTATAATAAAACAATAAATAACAATTCCCCCTTAAACTTAGCACAATTGTTTGACATTTTTGACAAAAACACATTGATGTAACAATTTACTTCCCCATGATTCAGGTGCCATACGGTTCGATATTAAACGTAGAATTGTGGCATCCCTTATTTTTGATGACATCATATTTGGATCAAGTGGAGTTTTGGTTTAAAGAGAATTGACAAGTCTTGATTTTCTCACAGCTTGTTGCTCATCCACAGCTTTGTGTTGCTCAGTGGTAATGCCAGCCTGAAATTGCATGTTTTTTAGCACCACATCCTGTTGCTTCTTATTTCGTTGAAAACCCCAATGACTTCATTACACTGATAAGAGGATATGAAGATGAAAGCTGACAGGAAGGACTTGTTTAATCTCAAATACTAAACAAGCAAAGTACTGTTTGGTCTAAAAGCAGAGACACAGTATTGAGATGGACCATTCATGAGTCCCTTCATGTCACTATTCAACAGTTTAGATCCTTACCAGTTTCCTGTTTTTTTGAAAAGTACTATAATGAAGTTGTTATTGGCGCACCTCCTCCACCAGAATGGATATGAGATAGAACAGAATATGAACAATTCATGAAAAGAAAAAAAAAAAGTTGGCACCAAGTTAACATTTTCCCTGTCCTTTTTCACATAATAATTTTCAAATCATGCATCTGAGAGGTGAGATTAGATGGCCTTATTGAGAGCCAGACATTTTACTGGCATTGTTTGTGATTCTGTCAGAGTTATGTATGAGGAGATGAACCTTTAATGTAAGGATTGCGTTCCAGTTACGTATCATCTTACCTTCCACTCATCCATCCTGGTCCTCTCATCTCATGATTGATTTAGCATCCTCCTTTTTCTGTCCCGCACCCCCTCTTTAACCAAACTAAATTGCTGGTTGGTGTTGGGGATTTCTTGCCCCCCGCTCCCAGACTCTAACTGCTGTCAGTGCACTTGTGAGGCACATCCTTGTGTTTGTCTGGAAGCAGCAGTAAAGCGTTGTGTGTGAGCAGATGTTTTGACATCTGAAAGTGAAATTACAGTTATGACAGAGTTGAAAGCATGTAGGTGTGTGTTTAAGGGAGGTGGTGGCACGGGGGTACTCTGCATGATTTGCCATGAGTAGGTGCATTTTTTTTGCATGGTTTCTTTTTAAGAGGTTCTTGGGGAGGTCTGCAGTTTGTGCTTGTTCACTTTGAGGCTTCGTGTTTTCAAGGAATCAAAAAAGGCTGTCATTTCCTGTCAGCAGGGCAATAAATCTCTGTTGTGTTTTAACATGGGAAACCTACAGTAAAGTAAAGTAGGAAGAGAATTGAAGGTCTTGTGGTAAAAGACAACAAAAATAATGTACTTTCTTTCAAATTTTATAAAGGTGATGAATAAAAAAACCCAAAATGATTACAAACATAAAAAAAAAAAAATGAAACCTAATAATTTATCCAAACCTTTTTTACTATCCCACATGTTCCTGTAAAGGATTCTGTTACAGTTTGTTTGGACGTTTCCACTCTTAAATTATAATTTATAATAATATTGTGACAAGCAGAATCACCTTTTGCGAGACACACTCATTGATGTTCCCATAAAATCTGTTCAGCGCTGAGCTTGTCTCAGTTTCCCCCTGGGGGTGCGTTCGAAGGACTCGCTGAGTTTCAGCAGCATCTTGAGAAAGTGTGTATTCCTGCACCAGTGTGCGCTTGTGTGCATGTGTGGTTAATCCGCGATGGTGCTGAGAGCCGCCTGTCTGGTTGGATCAGTGCCCGTCAGGATCAGTTTGGTCTGCTCCCTGCCATCACATCTCAGGTCTTAATGAGGTTGTGTGAGTGTGTGGACATGTGTGTGTTTTCATGTGTCCCTTATCCTTCTCATCTGCCTGGTTTTCTGTAAAAAATGTCTTTGTAAATCCAGATCTGTTATGGTGCCTGTCAGTCTCCTCCCCCTCCCCCTCCTGCTCTGCACCTGACTCCACCAGCTGGGACCTATTCACCTAATCACCTGCTTCAGCTCTTAAGGAGACTCAGCCTCAGTATTCGACGCCAGTTCGTTGCCCCTTATGGATTCCAGCCTTCAATTGTCTCCTGTGTGGAAGTCAGTCCGAGCCCTCCAGAAGCCCTGTGAAAACTTCAAGCTCAGTAAAGCCGCTCTACTACCTCCAGCCACGCCACAAGCCACTGTCCTCGCCAGCCTCTTACCAAGCCATCACCATCTCTCCTGGAAAATAAAATCTCTTCCTTAACTCTCACCTACCTTTGTCCTCATTCTGGGTTACAGCGTCTGGGTCTGTCCATCCTACAAGTCATGACAAGATCTTTGTAATTCCAAACATCTCGACATTTCTGTCAGTTTCTTGAAAGCTTTGAAGGAAAATTCCCTCCACCTTTGCTGTGCTCATTACAGCAGCTTTTGCCTCTATTACTGCAGAACACATAAAAGGACAGAAGTGCAGATTACACAGTATTTATCAGCAAAAGCTTTCCCTCCCAGGGAATTGTTCAAATTCTGAACGGTATGCTAAACTCAGAACAGATTTTTTCACTTTTGTGGACCAAACCCCATCTTGACAGCAGTTATTACTGAAAGGCTTTCTAGACTTTTATGGTGTCTTACTAATAATAAATTGTCAATAATAAATTGACCTCTCTTTTGGGGCATTTGTTTAATCTATATTGCAATGATTAATCTATATTGCAATGATTATCTAAGTTTAACAAACGCTTACTTTTAAAAGGTGCTGTCTGAAAGGGAAAAACTGTACAATTTTAAATATTTAAAATCTGCTACGTGAAAAATAAGTTTATGGACATTCATAGCCTGCGAGTTAAATGAAATACATGATTTACTCAAAGTATTGGATTCAACAAAAGGCTACAGGAATCACAGAAAAGTGAGGTGAAGGCTTGATGACTTCCCATTAATAACTATATATGTTCTCTGACAGTATCTAGATCGCAAAAAAAAGATTAAATATGCAACATAAAAAATTAACCATGACATAACTATTTGTTTCTGTCATGAATATTTGTCTCAAATTTTCTTAGACCTAACCTAAAGACCCACTCCAATCAAACTGTGTTTTTATTGATTTTAAACATGTTCTTGTGGCATTTTCCTGATGATGAAGGATGTTTATTAAAAAAATTAAGATCAAAACTGCATTTCTGATATTTCTTTATTCAAATTATTGTGACGAAAAAAATGCAGCTAGAAAAAGCTTGCAGTTACTACATAAAATCTACAATCAGCAGGCTACAAGCTCCCTGCTCTGTTCCATTCTGATGCTTCCAGTTGCAGACAAACAGATTCATGTTCGTCCTCGTTTTCCTCGTCTAGTTTGGCATCTGTGTCAAAACTTTAAGACTGGATAGCTCCAATATTGGTCGCCATTTTTGTTGCACCGCTAATGTTTGGTTGGGGTTCTGAGGGGCTGTAAGCTAGTGGGAGAGTGCAAACAAAGGGAAATGAATTGCTGATGAACTACTACGGCTTTGCAAAAACTGTGTCCTGGAAAATGGTACAGGTTTTTGGATTTTTGGTTAACAACGGCATAAAAGACCACTAGGAACACTTTAATAGATCAAAAGATGATCAGAGTGGAACTTCAAGGACCAGACGATGTCTTTGCCGAAACATTAAAGGATTTAGTAGCTTGAAGGAACTAGGGAAAGTGCTAATTTCAGCATACTGTACCTTTGAGTGTCATGTTTGTGTGCGGGCTGGGATTTATGGAGCACTTTTAGTAGGTGATTTCCCTGTTTTTTATGTCTGTTATCTGACTTCTTGTGATCTCAACAAAATACCGTCTATGTAAAACCTTTGCAGCTCTGATAAGGGTGTAGTCCAGAATTAAAGGGCTCCTTAACTACCCTTGGCTTACAATCAGCATAAAATTACACATAGCAAAGCCCTTTTAAAGTCCACCTATGCTTAAGAAAAAAGTTTTCTTTGCCCAGTAAACGCGTTTAACCTCTTAAGACCTAAGCTAATATTTGACCCCTGACATGTAGTCACAGGGCCTCAGTTAAGCTAAATTAATTAGAGTGGTAAAATAGCTCAAAATAGAATGTCCACGCTTGTGGACACAGAGTCTTAAGAAGTTAAGAATAACCTGCACAGTGTCCTAATAGTAACAGCATGTAAGCAAAGCACAAGAATAAGACTTTATTTTTAAAAACTATTCATTGAAGTGGGCTGATCCACTCAATGACCCTTGTGAGTTGTGACTGCATGCCTCTGAGGCCGTGTGGCGGTGTGTGTCCCATCTCTCAGCCTCCTGGCACCAACAATAAGCTTGCACTCACTCAAACTGCAGTCTCCCCTTCTTCTTCTTTCTCTTTGGTTCTAGTTGGGTGATCACAACTATGCAAAACCCTTAAGATCACAGATTTTTGTGCCTCAAGGACTTTTGAACAAGTGTGACACAGTTCCACACTCTTCCTTTTATGATCCATTCTCTTTCCCTGAAGGCCCCAATAATCCCTGTGATGTCAAAAGGTCAGTGGCCCACGTCAGGGAAGATCCTTCAGTCTTCGTGCGACAGCAAAGTTGGCAGGCTGCTAACATAAACAGAGGCAATATTGCTCTCAGTTTTTCCATCTTTATTGTCATGTTTTTGTGTCCTGCAATCAACTTTCTTTCGCATCAGTTTTTCGTTTTATGTTTCTAAATATTTTAAGCACCTTGTTTTTATTAAGGATCGCTAAACAACAACTGCATCTTATACTTAAAAAGATCTGAATACAAAAAAAGAAATAATTGCATTATTCTTTTTGAAATGAAAAAAAAATAGATGGCTTTAATTTGAAAAAAAAGCATACATTTTGCATAAACTTGTATCTGTTTTACGAGGAAAAGACGCTGACACAAAAAGAGAACTGGTGCCTTTTTGCCTTTTTTTCTGCACTTGTGGAGCAAATGTTTAAAGCGCAACAGTGGCGACAGTTGTTGGACCATTTTACCCGTTATTACTCTGCATCTGCAGGACTTTCAGGATTCTTTTTTGAGGGAGCAGCAACAATGAGAGGAGAGGTGTGCTTATAAAGAAGAAATGAAAGACCCACTCTGGTGAAAATTGTGCTTTTGGTATTTTTAACATGATATAGTGGCAATTTTCTGATGATGGAGGACATGTATTAGAAAAATAAAGCTACAATTTTCATTTCTTTATTGAAATCATTGCTATTCAGGATCAGATGGAAAAAGAGCTTATTTGTGATGTCGAAAATACGCCGGATGGGCCACAAGCTCCCGGCTCTGCTGCATTCTGATACATTCACTTGCACACAAACAAATCCCTGAACGTCTTTATTTTGCTCGTCTAAGATGCCATCTGGCTCAAAACTCAACGGCAGGATTGCTCCAAAATTACATACTATTTTTGTTGCACAGGTAATATTAGGTTGGGGTTTTGAAGGTCTGTTGGTTAGCTGGAGGGCAAGTAAATAGAGAGCTCTCAGCAATGGGAAGGGGGGCGGGGTTGCTTTGCGCCAACAGTCCTACCCACAACTCAGAGGCAAATTGCTAATGAATTACTGCTGTTCCGTAGTTATGTAAGGGTTAATGGCCGACGAAGTGTGTATTATCAGAAATTAACGCACGCCATGGAAACCTGAACTGTCCAACGCAACAAAATGTGTTAATTTCTGATGACGCACACTTCAAAAGACAAAAAGGTTTGTTTTAAAAAATTCAAAACAGTGATATAGAACATTTAAGATATGTGACCTGAACTTCTTATTTAGTTGTGCATTATCACTGTGGATTATTACTTTTTTTAATCCACACTCAGCAGCCAATCAGAATCCAGTATTCAACTGGACCATGGTATATTATGTAGTAAACAACACAGGTTTTTTGATTTGGGCTTATAAAGGCACAATCATACAGTGTTTCCCTTCTTATTCGTGTTTCACTGTTTGCAGTTTCACATGTTCGCAGATTTTTTTCTGAGTCACCTGACTCCTTCAGTTCATCACAAAAGCTCAGACAGCTCAAGATGAGACTTCTGCATCCAAAGGAGGTGCTGCGAAGAGGTTATGACAAATACATTGCCGGTAAAACACTGAGAAGCAATGTGTATCATGTTAAAAGTTTAATGAACCTGCATTCATCCGACCATATTCCAGTAAGTTGTAGTGTTTCAATGTTGTGGCGTTATGGGATTATTTTGAGAGAATTTTGTTAAGAAAACTACAAGGAAGCTTTGAGGGTGACGTCACAGCAGCGCTGCGCGTGTGCCGCTTAATGATTCCAGATTATTGAAAAAAATTAATCTGGTTTACTTTAAGTGGACCAAATGTGTGCAGTCTGAATGCACCCTTAAGAGAGCGTATGTAAACGTCAGAATAAAAAAGAATTATTCTAGAAATTAAAAACATTAACACGTTTAATTCAGAATGTGTAAGGATCGTAAACAAGGTTTTGTTGAAGTGCTTTTGATACATAAAACAAGTTAAAGAAATACTTCATGTTAGATGTCTTTTGCTGTGAAGTGATTCACAGAAACTGATCTGATCCAAACAAATTTAAAGTGTCTCTATATTTACAAACCCCTACAGTACAGCGCTGTGAAATCACTGTTGAAATGAATGGTTGGCCTCAATGTTTAAGGGATCTTTTCCAACAGCAACAGTCTGCTTCTAAACCACTCACTGCATATTAAAAAGTCTCTTTTTTTAAAAGTCAATAATGTGTCAATAAGTTTAACAAATCATTACCGTCGAACGCTCAGATGCCACTATTATCCATTTTTATTTGGCATTACTGTCAGAAATGAAATGCAGCTGCATTAATATTAATATAATATCAGCACAAATAGCCATGCTCAGTCTGATTAAATAATCTCAGAATCAGTTGTTTAGGTTGGACTTTAATCCTGGCAGTCATAACCATCCGTAACCATTTTCCGATGTTAGCAAAAACACAAAAGTTGTTGAGCCTCTTGGCAGTTGCTCCTGTGGTACTGAACTCTCAATTTCGCTTCAGCAACTGCTGAGTAGATTATTTTACTTGTTTGAAAACACGCAAGTGTAGAAAATGACAAAAACAGAAGTGTTTTTCTAGGCCTGACATAATCCAGCGTGTTAGGTCATTTCAGGCACAAGGGGAAAAATGTTGCCGTTAAATGTTTTCAGGAAATCAGTTTTTTAAATTTCCGTCACTTCACTGAAATGTCCCTATAAGTCTTTTAGTTTGTCATCTTTTGCTTTTTTCTTTGGTACTAAAAACTGTAGTGGGAATCAGCATGTTCCTGCAGAAAAATATTCCATTAAATAGTCAATGTTTAATAGGGAATTAGGTAATTAGGGAAAAAAATAAAAAAGTAAACCACTTTATAACCCCGCCCTCCCTTCTCCTCCACAATACTGAGAGCTTGGAGCAAAGAGCAAAGTGTTTGGGTTTTTTTTAAACTGCATTTTGTGTCTTTTCCAGATTTGAATAAAAAGAATGCCGGTACAGTACTTACAAATGTCATATTGAGCTTAACGTTCTTGTATATCTCCTCCATCATCGGATAATGTCAAAAAAAAATGTCAAAAACACCAAAAACACATTTTTCATTGGAGTGGTCGGTAAAACGTTTTCTATGTTAAATTAGGTCTATTTCTTCAGGTCCAGCATGGATTTTTTTGCCAGCATTTTTGAAAAGATGTGAAAGCTTTTTATGAAATGATGAAGCAACAACAACGACCCGGGACACAGTCAATCATCAGTGTTTCTTAAACATTTCAAAACAATCACAAAATTACTACTTTCCTGTTGAATTACGTAGCAAACAACACATTATTTAATTCTAATTGCGATATCTGACTATAAAACCCAGCTGAGCCACTTCAACGGAACAGATCTGGGTGTTGTAAAGATTTATGTACTTCCTCATTTGTTGAAGTAGAGAATATGACACAGAGATCATAAACTGGAAGTCAGTTGCAGGTCAAAGAACAACTCAATTCAGAGAGTTGCAATCAAATAAATATTTAGTAAGTTAGCTCTGGGCAGTGCCCCTCTTCTGTGTCAATGGCTTGGTAGGCTTGAGGTGAAACAAAAGCTTTTGTCTGGATCCCAGGACCCATCTGAACCCCATAAAGACATCAGGGTGGTTTATGACAGACAGTTCAGTAGGAGGAGCACTGAAACATTCAAACAGCTGTAACAGGGCGCACCCATGTGTGCATCAAAGTGTTAGAAGCTTTGTGCCAAAAATGCCAGCAAACCTAGAGGCAACAAGCACCCAAACTTTAGGGAACCACCTGGAGTGAGACCCGTGACCTGCTGAGTCTTTCTGGATGCCAGCAGGTGCAGTTCAGCTTCTGCCAATGGAACTGAAGATTAAAGAAGAAAAAGACACAGCACAGTATTGAAGGGATTCTGCTGTTTTGGATAAGCTGATACGTTTTGTTGTGTAAAAAGTTAAGCTCAAGTGTAAAAGTCATCAATCAATTAATGTCACTGCCTATACACTCTTTAAAAGTGCTTTCACATCAGGGCTATTTAGTTCAGACCAAAGCTAATTTCTTCAGTCTGCATTATTTAAAGTCTGTTGTGGATTAAAGAAAATAGCTGACTCCAGCTGAAAAACAGGACCTTAGTTCACTTGCAAGTAAATCCTGGTGCAAGTTGCTACAGTGTGATCCTGGAAAATCAAACAGGAAGTGAAGCAAAGAAAGAGAGGGTTATTAGTTTTATAACTTTATAAAAAAGAAGGAAATTAAGGTCACAGTGCTTATCTAAAGAAAAAACAGTCAGGAAACTTTGCCGGTTTGTCAGTTCCACATATGGAAAGCTCTCTTGTTTTTTTTCTGTTATCGGTGCCGTCAAACAAGCAGTTGTGTAGAGTTGTGTAGGCTGTTTCGCCTGTCCTCAAGAATTCAGTGTTACAGCAACCAAAACAATTGTGTAAAGCTTTTTTTTTAAACTAAGAAAGACTGCAGAACTGGAGCCACCTTGAGTCTTTGAATATTAATGAGATAGTCTGAGGCCAATAACCCATCAAAGATTAGTTTGTTGGTCCAGGATTGGGGAGGAGAAGTGGTCACAAATGCCAGTGGAGATTCCCACACAACTCAAAACAGTGAAACTCTTTTGGTTTTAGTTTCAAACAATGTTGAAATCTTACTATAAGAGTAAAAAGAAGAAAAAAAAGCAAAGAAATCAGAAAGCACAGATGCCCAGCTAGAAGAGCACCAAACAATAAACTATTAATTTACAGTGGCAAATGTTATAATTTGACTTTTTTAAAGTATATGGCTCCTTCTTTTTTCTCTCACAATTTTTCCATTGATATGCTGACACCTTTAATCTAACTGTAGCGGAGCCAATCATGCTTTCATGTTTCTCTTCATTGCAACTAATTAAAAATCTTTTTGCTGGGAGGGTAAAGCAGGGGTTATATAGTGAAAAAATGTAAAATAATCAACACAAGAGGTAAGACTACTATAGATAGTCTAAACTGCAACATTCAGAAAGATCTCTCTAGTTGTATATCCGTGCTTTTGGTAGCAAAATTAAGGTTATTTACTGTTTGCTCATTTAAATTTTGGGTAACTTTTTTTCTTTTAATGTTTTTCAAATGTGTGAGTTCAGATGAAGCAGCGTGTTTGAGGTGACCTGTGCTTCAACTTTGAAATGTGCACGGGTGATGTAAACCCCCATACTCCACAAACGACGCCAATTACCCTCTTACTGTACGGTAGCTTATCAGCCAACACGTGTTAGTGTAAGTCATCTCTATTATCTCACCGATCTTGTTCTGTGTGTCTGTTTGCAGTGATTTTTATCCGAACGGCTCTGCTATCTGTCTTTTCAGGCGAGCTGTGAGTCAGAGATGAAGTGTCAAACACGTCTCGCTGCAGTTACAGCCTAGTTACGAGGCTTATGCCATGAGAGCTTTGAAACAGCTTTTGTTGTTAAACTGTTTTTGTGTGTGACTGTAAAAACTCAAAAACAAGTTCAATCAATGTATTTTCAATACTTATTCTCCAGTGTTATGTCATGAACCACCGCCTCCTTTTTGGAAGAAGTTAAAGACCCACTCCAATCATCGTTTGATCTATACTAAAAGCGTTGCCAGTGGTCTTTTCATTATGATTATGCCATTTCAGTCAGACAACTCTTGCAGAAGAATATTTATTTCACAACATCTTTAGGTTGACATTCACAATTTGATTCACAACTTCGTTTTGGCATAAGGCTCCGTTCAATTCCTTGAGACACTTATTTTTCCATACACTTTCGGGTAACAACCCCCGTAACGGAGCCCACAGGTGGAAGCCGGGGAGGAGGGAGGGGCAAAGAATGAGCGCTGAAGGTAAGAGAGAATGAACAATTGTACACCTGACTTAAATAGGACGCTAAGCAGGTGGGTTAATTAACTGACCCGCCCTAGGGGAGTAACCTGCAATTCTGCCGAGTGTCTGCCCGAAATGCGACGAGTCGCTATTTATGGCCAAATTAAAAAAAGAAACTGTGTTGATTTCCTGGGCATAGTTTCTGCAGAGCGGCAGTAATTCATTAGAAATTCACCACTGAGTTGGGAGGACTGTCGCAGAGTAAGTCTGCCCTCATCATCCCTTTGTTTACACACTCCTGGTAGGTTACAGCCCCTCACAATCCCAACCTAACATTACTGGTGCAACAAAAATGGCGGACAATAATGGAGCTATCCAGACATACAGTTTTGAGACAGATGCCAGCTCAGACGCGAAAAACAAAGACGTACACAGATCTAGTCTTCAAAAGCCACGTTCACACTGGGCGGAAATGAGTGACCGCTTCTTTCAAAACATGCACACGCACATTTTGGGCTTCCATGTCTTGCATTTATGCGTTGCTACAGATGTCAGTTTTTGGGCTCAATGTATAAAATGGAAGGTGATTAAATGCGTGCGAAAGTTAAACTAGCTGATCTTTGATCAATCAGGGACTCAGATTTAGCATTTGTGTTAGCGTCCTTTTCAAAACACTTAAGTGTCAACCATTTGAAAATTGATCATGGAAGAGAAATTAATAATTGTGTTTTGAGCCCAGCTGGAATTATATGACACTAAGTGTTTCATATATCGTAATTTATCGAAATAGAGCAGTGAAAGAAAAAGGTTGGAGCAAGATTCACAATTTACACCTTTGACATGTCCCTTTGATATTTCAAGCCTTTTCGAGCTCCTTGTACTACATGCGCTAGTATCTGGTAGCAACAGAGCTTTGTGAAGACCATATGCATAAAAGAGCACACAAAAACTCGCGTTCAGCACGTTCTTGAACGTGCCACACATACCAGACGTGTACGTAAAGCAGATGCATCAGAATGTAGCGGATCAGGGACCTTGTACCTTGCCATCGTAGGTCCTACATCACCCCTACAAGCTTTTTCCTACAGCATTTTTTTCATTTGCTCCTGATTCACAGCGATTTGAATAAAAAAAGTAAATGCAATTTGAATTCGTCTTCCATAACCAGATAAATGCTACACAAACGTGCTGAACACCAAAAACATTTTTTTATGGGAGTGGGTCTCTAAAACACAACAAGGCGAGATAAAAACTGTGGGACATCGGCTCTCAGCACGTTTTAACAATCTCAAAGCTTTGCTAGGCTGCAAGAGTATTGCACAGTTTATTATTTTATTAGCTTCTGGTTTGATAGTTTCAAAGCCCTTTAAAGCAACTTTAATAATAGATTTAAAAAGGGAAAGAATTGTTGAATTCAGGTACAAACATCCCTCTGCATGTCTGCGGCCCTATCCACGCCCCTCCTCTCACCTCCCACCTTTTCCTCCTCTTCTAAACTCCTCCCTCCTTCCCTCTCTCCCTCCCGTTCTCTCTCCTCTCTTGAATTCAGCTCATTCTTTCAGGCTGCTCTGTCTGAGCACTTCTGCTCAGCTTCTGTGAAAACTTGGTGCGTGTGTGTGTGTGTGCGCTAACCCTTTGCGTGTGTCCGTTAAGCAGAGTTTCATGTGTGTGCACAGAGCTGTGTGTTTTTCTAAGTGGAGCTGAAGTGCAGCCGTTCATCAGTGGAGCTGACTGCAGACAAGGGAATACTCCAATCTCACTGCGCTGTTTTTTAACTTACACACCAGCTGCTTATTGGACTTTTTAAAGATTTACTGTTGGTTTTTCTTTTCTTTTGAAAAAAACAGGACTTTACTGCTGCTCTCGTTTTGGAATCCGCCAACTGGAATTACCCTTTATTTCTGGAATTGTTCAACATCTATTTTTTGTTTTTTAAAAATTATAATTAAAATACAAATGTCTACTTTTCAGATTCTTAGAACAAGTATTTGGACTCTGATTCGATCATGGGACATTAATGAGTGTGTCCAGCAATCCATTTTCCTAAAAGTTTAGGCTCATCTGCAAGTTTGTTTTTAATAATTGTTATTGGAAACTGTCAGATATTACTAAAGTAATAGGATAAGAGGACCAGAGTAGATCTGCCCCAATGGAAACTTTAGGAGCCATCAATGTGTTGGGCTTAGGTGGATGCTAAACATAATCAGTGATACTTCAAACTCTTGAATTTTGTTTTTTGGTTCCCTTGGAAACAGACAAGGAGGTGAGTATGAGCCACCAGCCTTTGGTTATATGAATTGATGTCCTTAACACAACCATAAAATAGTAACTTCTATTTGAAAGACAATACTTCACTCTATCTCACTGCTGTGTTTGGAACCTGACCTTGTTTTGCTGTGCTTTTTGTGCTCTGTTAAAACCAAAATATCAATTTCCAAGTCATGCTGATGACCTGTGGGGCTTTTCTTCAGAGAGCGTGTTTGAAATCAGCTGTGTTGTTTCATTCAGAGTAAAGAGTCATCTTTCCTGCAGAGGCACACTGGAGCACATCCAGTCAGGAGACTCTGTAAAGTCCCGACTCGCTGCTGCCTCTGGTCTTGACAGCTTAGAAATCAGCAAACTGTCCTTGCTTTTTTTTTGTAACTTTATTGTAACAGTAAAGAGTATTTGCAGAGTAACTTTATTTGTTCTTTGTGCTGAATATTCTTTAGGACCATTACACTGGTGCAACCACCTGTCTGATAAATGAAAAAAGCCATTATCATATCAGAGTTCATTTAAAATTGAAAGAAAAGTAAAGCGTATGCAATGTTTAGAACATTTGAGCTGACTGCAAGTCCTCAGGCAACAATATAAGCATACTTTTTCCAGCTCATTTTTACAAAACTATGAATATTCCATCCTTAAAGGAGAGATTCCACATGAGTTTGTAAGCTGGGAAACTTTTGCTCCATGATGCTGGGCCAGATGGCTCCACACCAGCAACCAGCAGAGCCTTGCAGCCTTCCCGGCTCCTTCATTCACTCAGCTTCTTTCAGGGCAACCAGGGTCTCTGCCTCCAATTGTCTCACTTTTTGTTCCACTTTGTTTCAGTTTAAATCCCATAAAGGCTGGTACTCACTTCTGGCTCTAAGGTCTTTACTTTTGTTTGTTTCTGGCTGTGTGAAACTTCACTTTTGCACTAATTTATACCCTGAAAGCTTTTAAGGAAAAAAGCTGTACTTCTTGGCTGCACAACAAATTGGATAGGAAGCCTGCTTTTAAAGTCTCCACTTACCCTTCTTATGAGTGAGCCTTGTACTGTTTAGCATCTTTAAATTAGTGTAAAAGCACTCATAAACCACTGTTTTACTTTCACTCTCTTCAAAATTAGATTATTTTCCAGTGATATCTATGGATCATTTACTCTACAATCATAACACTGAACATCGACACGCTCTTCTTCTTAACTTTGGTGGTCTGCCTCTATCTGTGTTTTTAGTTATGCAGTCCTTTGGAAATGAAGCATTCCTTCACCTTCCCGCTTCTCTGAGAAGAAGTGGCTTGAAAAAAGCGTTGTGCGTACATGCTCACATGCATATTACGCTCTTCTGCTCACCTCTAGAGACTGATGGTAGTTCGATGTTTGGCAGCACTCAATATAAGAGTGGATATAAAGCAAAAGCCTTTAAAATGAGCAAAGGTATGAACATTTGGGATTTTAAATCATAGTTTGCAGTTGTGCTGGAAGCTTTTTGGAGACATTCTGTCCACTGCAAAAATTCAGAACTGTAAAAATAAAACAGATGTGTTATCAAACTCTGTCTTCTTATGTTATATATAAGGTCCTTTTTAAATTTTTAAATAGTTTACTGAAGCAAAGATATGCAAGCAAAGACTTTCAGTATTGTAAATACTTCCCTGCTGGATCTGTCCTAAGCACCTCATTTGTTCTCTAACCTTTCTTCCTTTACTTGTTTACATCACTATAAAACACATTTGCATAATGGCTCCCCAGAGTCTACTTTGATTTGTGTTAAACAAAGCATGCACAGCTGCCTCTCACTCATTTTTTGACATGCTGCAGCACACAAGGGCCCCTGCAGGAGATGGAAGCTGACTGCATCTCTGCAAAGTAAAGTGATACATGGGCTTTAGCAATTTATATAATTGTAGATATGGAGAGAACTGTCTTGGAAACCAATTTCATTAGAACCCCATAAAAATGCACAGAAAATGAAACTATTTTTTTAATTGACATTAAACAGAACAGGACAAAGGTGATCATTTTGTGCCTGTATGTAATTTTTTATGAATCTAATACTTCAACAACTGTAATTTTTACACAGTATATAGTCTTCTTATATTGCCTGTGCGCTTCCTCGTGTTTTTACCCTAATACTTCTTTATTTGCTTCTGTTTTGTCCTTGCTGACAATCTCCTTCTTTTGCTTTCTATCCTTTTTGTTGTTGCTTTAGGTTTGTTTAAGTCAGCAAGTCTTGATCCCATCTGAATCAATCTAGTTTGAGTTTGAGTTGTGAGAAATGTGTGACATCTTTGTGAAGGGTTGTCAGTCGATGACTCAAAGTATTAATCGAATGATAATCTGACATTCTGGAGACACATTGGTGGAGAAACAAGGAAAAGGTCAAATGATAAATATTGCAGGATCTTTTAGGATCAAATACATGAAATGTGCCTGGGCTTGAGCATCGGATACGTGGACGCACTTTTTCGTAGTCTGTCTCTAATCTGTCACAGTTTAGTTTCACAGTTCAACACTGGGTTAAAACACTTGCAGACTCAGAGGAAAATCATGTTTGTGGTGTTTTTAACATGTTCTTGTGGTGTTTTTAACATGATGGACGGCATGTATAAAGTAAAGTCAGATTAAAATAGCACTTCTGAGTATTTCTTAATTCAAATCATAAATCAGGAGTAGATGAAAAAATGCAGTTGGAAAACGTTTGTTGGTGTAGGGACATCGAAACTAAGGCAAATCACAAGCTCCCTGATCTGTTCCATTCTGATGGACCTACTTATGACAAATAGATCCACGACAGCGTTTGTTTTTTATCCACGCATCTGGCTCAAAACTATACGACTGGATAGCTCCAATATTGCTCACCAATTTTGTTGCATGCCAATATTAGCTTTGGGTTGTGAGGAGCTGAAAGCTAGTTCTTATAATCTAAATCTACATCTACATGTAGATTAATTTAGCCTAAAAATGGCATGCTAATCATAATTAAAAGACCACTGGAAACACTCTTACAATAGATCAAAAGATGATTGAGTGAGACTTTATGAGATACATGGGATATTGGAGGGGTCAAACATAGAAATTTCTGTCGTGGCGCAGAGATAAAACCCTACACAGGACACCAAATGTTGGGAGAGGAGTGGATAACTGAATCCAAGTGCAGACAAACTGATAGAAGTTAGGCTATTTAATTTGACTGTTGCGGTGTGCAGGCAGGCAGCAGGCAGCAGGCAGCAGGCAGCAGGCAGGCAGGCAGGCAGTGCGCAGGCAGGCAGGCAGGCAGGCAGGCAGGCAGGCAGGCAGGCAGCAGGCAGGCAGGCAGGCAGGCAGGCAGGCAGGCAGGCAGGCAGCAGCAGGCAGGCAGGCAGGCAGGTTAGCAGGCAGGGCAGGCAGGGCAGGCAGGCAGGCAGGGGCAGGCAGACTGAAAAGAGATGCAAAAGACGAAGGTTTCTGAGGAAGGATTGTTCAAAGCCAAGGACTTGTTACCACAGGGTGAACAATAATCTGGCGCTGGCTGGAGATCCTCCTCAGGAATAAATAGAGTCTGTGATGGCCAGCAGGTGTGGAAAGATTGTAGAGATGAGCAGCAGGTGTTGGGCCCTAGAGTGAGGCATGCTCAACAGAACCACAACACCAAATGAGCATTACAAGAACAGAAAACCTCTTTCGCCTCATTTCCATGGCCTTGTTATTCGTTTTTGCCTGAATTAACTTCTCACCCCCTTTCTATTAATGCCCAACTTCTGTCAATCAAACTGGTGCAAAAGGCACCAGTTACCTGCTGTTCCAGTCATTTGGCTATGTAAAGCTCTGAGCCCCTCCTCTCCTTCAATCTCACCATCGTATTTTTTTCTCCTCACCCATCCATCCCTCCCGCTTTTCATTTCTCTTTTGCAGCATGGCTTAGATTTGATGGTAGCTGGCCAATAAGAGTCTTTTCTCTCAGCAGGAAAAACAATTGGCTCCATTCTTGAACGTTGCTTCATCTCAACCGCTTCCTCAGTCGCATTCTATTCTTTTCTGTGGGACTGCATGCAGCCTGGCATGCTGCAGAGCTGAAGAGCATGAATGTATACAGATCTTGAGCTTTCAGAGGTTCCCTCCACTTGCACTCTCAATTGCTTTTATTTACAGTTTTAGTGTATTTTAAACCCATTTTTGTTTTGTAGATTTCCTAGAATTAGAAATCTAAAGCACAGATATCTCCATGGTTTATCCATAGTCTTATGTTTTCCTCTACCTTGTTCCTTCTAATGTTCTTTGCTCTGCCGATGTTTAATTTTTATGGTCCTTTGAATTTGTTGACAGTTATCTCCCATCACTTTTAGTAACTTCTGACCTGTCTTTCATGAGGTTTCCCCCTATTGGAATTTCACATTCCCTGGTGAAAGTGTCTCCATATTGCTAATATTCGTTCCGTCTTTTATTTATGCATATTATACTCATTCCCACTTTGAGCGTTGCTCTCTAACCCCACTCAAAGGCCCGTCTCAGTCTGGAGGCGGGCTGCTTTGTCTGCCCGTCTTTATTTGGGCCGTTTTTTGACAGGACAGCTTGGCCCCACATCCCCCCACGAATTTCTGTCTTTGTCTTTATTTTTAATCCATTCCCTCTTGGCATGCTGTTGCTACATGTCTATTGGCCAACCTGAATAAGTACACAGCAGGCCCTGTGGATTTTTTTTTATTTTTTTTATTAGGGTGCATTATTGAACATTTTTTATATTATGCATGAGGAGTGTATTTTGAGTAGCTTTAGGTGGTAATGGTAGTGAAGTTGAGAACTTGCCCTTATAATAGGATCCAAGAGTGTGTGTTGTCCAGCCATTAGATAAGGATGTGCGAGAAACAATAATGGCCCCTTCCACTGATGATGGCAGATGCAGAGAGCATGCTGAGATACTTCAACACACACACACAGCTTATAGAGAGACCCAGAGGGGACAATAGGGCTGGTCGTTCATTTTATAGCAGCTGACTGGAGTGTAAGGTCTTCTCCGCTGCCCCCGTCACCCCTGGGGACTGTGGGATGAATTGTGTGAGAGCATGTACAGCACCCTGTTTCAGTGTGACTGAACCATTTGACAGGTTATGCTCTTCTCTAAAGACTAAAGCATCTTCTAACTCAACCTTAAACACCACACTCGTGCATTATGTTGTGCTGCACAGGCTTCACAGATTGTAACTGATGTAAACCTCCTTTTTCCCCCCCCCCTGTCTTTTAAAAGCACCTCAGGCCTTTTGGTGGTTGGTGCAGAAACGGGCGGTTGTTTTTTGTCCACTGCAGGCATTGTAATACGGAGTTGTTCATTCATGGGCGTGTGTGTTTGCAATTCTGTGTAAAAGGGGAGTTTGTGTTCCAGCTATTTCTGTCCTGTTGTTGTGGCTACATCCACATGAGCTTAAGGAGAGCTTCTCCTGTTCCAAGCGCTCAATAGTTCTGACATTATTCATAAAACTCTGCCAGCAGTCTTGCTTGAGGCTCATACACAGAAAGGTAGTTTTGTGTGTGTGTGAATTAGTGTCCATCTTCACTCTCTTTTGTGTTTGTGTTTGGATACATATGTGTTTTTTAAAATCATAAGATTTCACTGGAAATCTTGGAGCAAATTGCTGTGAACCAGGGTTTACTTCCTCGATTTCTTAATTTTTTTCTTTGTTTCCATGGTTTGTTTTTTTCACTTATATCTTTGATTTTAAATTTTGTATATTTATTTAATTTTGGAGTGGTTTCTTCTCAGAGCTATATCTCTAGATATGCATTCTGCAGTTTTTAGAGTAACTTCCTAACTGCATATGTTTTTGTCAGTAGTCCAGTCAGTGTACAGGTGATTGAGGCTGTGTCCGAATTCCCGCCCTACTCCCTAACTACTTAAAATTTACACAGTGTGTAGGTAATAAGGTAGTGCCCTGATTTTAGCAAGAAATTCAGATAATTCATACTTAGCCATTTTTTTATTTATTTTCCAAATGACAAATATGACATCATCGATTTTACGAAATGAAAATCTCATTGACGTAAGCGTTTTGCAATGACCATTTATGAACCAATACAGTGTCTTCAAGATAAAAATGTTTATAGTTTATTAAAAATCATTTTGATACATTTTCCATGCAAAGATTTCTAAAACGCAATGCATTGTCTGTTCGCTAATTTGTGAGCACGATGCAGACTGTTTTTCTCGCAGAGACTTCTGGGAAATTTAGGCACTCTCGATTTTGGGATTTGTAGATTCGACAACACTACAAATGATGGACAGTACTACAGTGCACTATGTGGTGAGTAGTGAAGAAATTCACAAGTTTCCTTTGGTTGTTACAAGATGGTTGTGCTCCATTGGTTATTATTGAAACTTGTGCTTACAAGGTGTGTTAGTCTAACTAAAACTTAAGTTTTAAGTTAGATTTAAACCAAATAACACAAAAAATCCAGATGATATGGTTGAAAATTGACTTTTTCCTTCACCTAGAGTCTAAGACAGTTCTTAGACATTTCCCCAGACCCAAGCTGCTGCAGGAATACATAAGGCTGAGGCAAAGAGAATGAAAAATATAAAAAAATATATAAAAAAAATATATATATATATATATATATATATATATATATTAACCTAGCATTTCTGAAGTCTAATAGCTAAAAATTCTTATTAAAAATGTGCTTAGTATTTTCCATCTGACATGAAAATGTCGACAGATCTAGATTTGCAGCAATATTTTGGGTGTGATCATGTTGTGCATTACCTATTAAATGGTTTTCTATCATATGCAAATGAATCAGCATCTTCACTACACAATATGTTACCAGGCTTTCCCAACATTTTCACAAATGCAACTCATAAAAACCAAAAACAAGCAGGCAGAAGTTAATTTAAAAGGAACAGTGACACGAAAAGCAGTGACAGATGAAAAATTCAGAAAAATGAAAACTTGCATTTGTTTTTTGTCTGTCTGTGATTACGTAAGTCAAACCTTTGAAGTACAGAGTAGAACATGTAACTGTTTTCATTAAAAGGTTTTATCATTTTTTTCTAATCTATCTATCTATCGATATACCCAGGTTGTGTCCCACCAAGGTTGGGTAGCCTAGACAGGGCACACATTCTTACCTCCCTCCTTCTCTTCCCCAAACCCTCCTCCTTCAGTGTGTGCGTGTGTGTGTGTGTGTGTGTGCGTGTGAGACTGGTCTAAAACAATGAAAAATAGGAGCATCTGCTGTGTACTTTTCCCAAAATATAACTATGTGTGCAGGTTTCCAAACAAGTTAACAAGTTGTTTTTTAATTAACTGTTGAGCTGTGGTTGGTAAACAACTTGGCTTTAAGCTTGCTATGAGATGTTTAGTCACACTGGAAAAAAATGTCCTTTTCAAGCAAGTTAAAACAATATAGACTATAAGAGGTTTTTTCATTGTTAAGTAAAAAAAGATCTGGCAATAGAACTACTAACTTTGTGCTGGTGAGTTCTTGAAATAAGTTGTGATGTCCTGTCCTCTCACCCTGTAAAGACGAAATAAGATTTTAATATAAACACCCATATTTAGGTCTTTTGCTATGGAAATTGGAAATTTTATGTCCCAAAATAAGCATTTATTGCTCAAAAAATAATATTATATCTTTAAGGTACATTTGTACAAATTCTTCCCCCAAATACATTATATTTTACATGCTAAATTAGTCCGACTATCCTTATTTTCAAATCATAATCTCAAAGTCTAAAGTTACAAATTTTAATATAAATTTCTCTCAAAAATGATTTTTGAATGTAGTTTACTTTCAAACTTGTGTCCTGTTGTTGCTAAATGTGTCAAGAATCAAAAAAACTTTCCAGATTAATTATATAAAATAGTTAAAAAAATATAGCTTGAATTAAAATGTTTTCTAGTTGTAATGACTAAACAAGATATTAAAAGTTGTTAGTCTTTAAACTTGTCTGAAAACATTATTTTAACATATTTTTGAAAAATTTCCAGTTAGTTTTGTCTATATCAAGTATTTTTAAGATATTTAAACTAGAAACAAGATAAAAATATGTTTGTTTTTGTACTGCAATTGTCTACCATTCTTGTGAGGGCACATGCACCCTGCAGAAAGAGTTAGACTAAAAATAGGGGGGGGGGGCATAATCTTAAGAAATCACGAGGAAGTAGTGAAATTATCTTAACGTGCAGCAAGTTTTACTTTACAAGAAATCTTAGGATGTCAAAATCAAGAAACAAGGAGTTCCACCCAAGGATTCAAAAAAAAGAAAAAATTGCTAAAAGCAAACAGTTTGATAGAATTACTTCAAACAGAATATTATACAGCCCAAAAATAAGTATTGTTTTGCCAGTTCTAAGCAACTGGTTTGTATTTTTTGAGTTTTTTGTCATTCATTATGATTACTGGGACAAAAGAAAAATAGTGTAATAAGTGGAAAAAAAAATCTTTTTGAACAAAATCAGAACAAAACGAGAATACGATCTCAGTACAAGTTGGACCATTTTAATAAATCCTCACAAAATCTAAAACTAGCATTTGTTCTTATAACATAAATGTACATCTACATCTTGAATGTCTAAAAACAAGGTATGAAATCTTTGTGAGTATTAAATTGTTTTGGAGTGTAGGAACCAAAACTAAATGCAAAACTTAACGTATGCTAAAGATGTGCATCAAAGTAGTTGGAAATGTCTGCTAGTAACTGTTTCACCATGGCATGGAGTAAAATCTAGAATCTCGTGTGGAAGTAGCTCCACCATTCATTCACTCTTAGGCCAGCTGACAGTCGGCCCATGTGGAGGGAGAAAGTAGCTGCTCCGAGTTGGCAGTGCCACAAACACAGAGAGGTTGTGTTTGGCTCGGCACTGGACTCAGCATATCTCTATCTCACCATGTCGCTTTCATCACCAGGGTCAGTGTGTGTGTGTTTGTGTGTCTTGGATTGTGTCCCTGAGTCTGGCTGTAATGTGATGGGATTATCGAGTTGCTGCCATAATGGTGTCTGGCATCGAAACAGCCTGGCAGGGGCATCAATCTGTGGGACTAAATATACCTCGGAGTGTGTGGGTGTGTGCTGATGGGTGGGTAAGACCTTTGGGGCATCCCGAACATTTCTGAATCCACACTCTCTGTTATTTTTAGGTGCCCTTGGGTGGTGTTGTCCCGTCTTGGATGTGAGAGGGTAACTACGTCATCTTTCCAAGGAACAGCAGCGGATAGAAAACTTTTCCAAGGAAAAAGACAATAGGAGGATCTGAAAAGGAGAGCAGAAAGAGACATTAATTTGATGTCCCAGCACTTTTCAGTACCACTTTGAAGACAAATAGCCTGTTTGCAACAAAGAAAAGACCAAGATTCTGTCTAACTCCAAACCCTGACCAAAACAGAGCTGAAGAAATACATTAACAGCCACCAACTTGTCTTAATCCCAACTTTGAAGATTTGGAATTTATTCTTAAACGTGCCAATATGATGACCATGATGATGATGATGGCCATGATGGTCACCTGCAGCTCTCTGTTGCTGCTGGGGCTGGCTGCCGCCCACGCCTCCGCCAGCACAGTGACCCGCACTTCATCCTCCTCTTCGTCCTCCACCTCATCCTCCTCTTCACCACGAATGAAGCTTTCTTACAAAGGTAAGGACAAAGGTTACACCCGGCAGCAGGAGTTCTGCTGTTTGTACAAGGCTGTACTTCCTTGTACAAACACATACACACAATTGCACACACACACACCTTTCATCCATGTCATGCAATACATCAGAGGGATATTTTTCAAGGTAAACACTCTCAAGCGGTAGCCAAACCTAATTTGTGGTCGCTGTAATTCACAACTAAGGACACACACACACACACACACACACACACACACACACACACACACACACACACAAACACAGAAACAAATCCACACAAATGTCATTAACGTCCAAAAGGCTAGTTTTGTAGATTTAAAGAAAAGAGCTCTGTGCCTAGCACACCACAAAAACCAGAGATGTGCTGAGAGCTGGCAGTTAAAGCCGGAGTTTACTCACCAAGGACGAGAGGCTTACAGACGGCTGTCTGCCCGGCACAAATATGTGCACCCTTTAATTTCAGCTGAGGTATTGGAGCAACAAAAAAAAAAAAAAAGTTTTCGTTTTACTTGGCATGCGGTGCACTAAACAATAGTTTTTATCCCTGACATGCTTTTCAAGTTTTATGAAGTTTATAAGCCTCTTTTTATTTGAGTTAATAACATTTCCTTGGTTATAAAATCAAAACTGAGGCTTAAATATCAGGTTTGAAAAACACAACAAATTATTTCTCTGAAAAAGTGAATCTGAAACTTTTTTTTTTTTTCTGTTTAGTGGATCAAGCAAATCTTATTTGCTGTAGCTTTTCTGCCATCAAGTATTGTGTTTATTAGTAAGATCAGTGGACAATTATTCCTTTAAAAATGTCTTCTGTGTGGGTTCAAACACTCAAACCTTCACACCTCAATGTGACTTGAGGAAGGGTCAAGTGGACTTTTTGTCATTCACTCTTAGTCGGGTCTGTCTCCCAGAATCAGTTTGCCTTCAGGACGTATTTTCCAGACACTTGTACAAAGAGAAGGACTAAGATGATCTACTGATCAATGGTGGTATGTTGGATCAGATAGCAGGGTCAAAAAGGGTGCCCCAGATCCAAATGTGCATTGGAGTCTGCTAAAAAAAACATCTGATAGAGGGACCCATCAGAAGGACCTTTAACTGTCCTCAAGGGGAAGCAAAGGCATTGAGTCAAACAGACATTTTTCTGCACCACATGTATTTAACAGCATAGATGGATTTAGTCCCTTTATTAATGTTTGGCTCTTTTTTTTGTTGAAATGAACAAATGCAGAAGGAATTTTCTTATTCAGTTTCTCCAAAAAATGGGTTTTTGCCAATCAAACTAAGGTCACTCAGATTGTGTCTTAAATTTATTCTGCCTTATTTTGTCTTGACTCTATGAAAGTCATATTCCTAAAGCCATGAATGGTGTTTTATTTAAATGCTGTTAAAGTTGTTTTGCCAATTTTTAAAATTGTTTTTGGCAACAGATAGTTTATATAGTTTGAATTCTGCGAGTTTATTCTATTGCAGTAAAGCCTATTTAGCTTGTGAGTCAGATTGCTGGAAAATTGAGAAGACTACATCATAAAGTAATTAGATAAACAACAAACGTTGCCTCAGATTGAGCAAAGATATTTAAAGTTTAAACCTTTGCACATCATTACAGTATTAATTATGCTTTATTGCTTTTTGAAAAACTTGAAGGCTAAGTGAAAAAATCGATTAAAAACGATCTGTCTTTTAGAACTGCAGCAGTTCCATGGAGTGCGACGCTTTGAGCTGGAGCGTTCCTGTTGCTACAGCGCTCTGCTGCTGGATGAAGAGAGGGGTCGACTCTTCGTGGGGGCCAAGAACTTTCTGCTGTCCCTTTCTCTGGACAACATTGCTAAACAAGAACACAAGGTAAGCTTACATGTCTGTGAAACACTTTGTGACAATGATTTTGGACCAAAGCTGACCCACTGCTGCAATATCATGATGGATACTTGGACCTGAGTATAACACTTACAGTATGTGTCCCATTCTGTTACTTAGGACATAAAAAAATGGGACTTCTGCGTTCACCCCCCCGTACAAAACGTGTGCCGTTGAACATGTGTTGAAAGTTAAACCGGGTCAAACTTTGATTAATCAGGGATGTGGATTTGGTAGTGACGATAGAGTCCAGTATAGAGTCCCTTTTAATTCACCTAAGTGTCAACCCTTTGACATTGATTACAGAGGAGAAAATAATAATTGTCGTTTGTGACCGGCCAGAAGTATGTACCAAGTCTTTCATGTGTTGGAATAGAGCTGTGAAAGATAAAGCGTGGAGAAAGATTTTCACCACTTCCACACTTCGCATCAAGCCTGCTCCAACTGTGGTGGGCATCCGCTAATAAACAATAGAAGAATAGTCCAGTGTGAACACCATGGGCTAAATGTGCGTTTCAGAACACGTGTTTAGCGCACTCTTGAATGTGTGTGACATGCCTATTTTGTCTTGCTTTACAGTCTTTTATTTTTGAATATTTGAGGTGCATTTGTATGACCTCTGTACGTCATGCACATAATAAACACCTATTGACATATATCATTGTAAGAAAGGGACTTGAAACTTACATTGACTTGGACATATTCTTGAAGACTTAGGAGCCCCTTTAAGTTGAACCAGAAACGGTTTTAAAGTAGGTTTGCTGAATTTAATAACTGGAAATTCTCACATCCTCCTTTTCTGCAGCTGGTTTAAATTATTTGAATAATTGCCAAAATGTGCTACACTGAAGTATGATCCATTGTGTATAAAGATGGTTATATATGGAGTACATTTAATTAGGTAATTATATAATGTATGGCCAAAAGAACTTAACTGTACAGTATTTTTCTGCTGAAACGGATGTATTGTTTACTTTTATAGAAATCAGAAAGTAGATGAAGTGGTTGCAGCAAAGGACAAAGGTCAGAAAGTGGGTTTTAATTCACATTTGGCCAGTTTTACTCAAACTTGTTTTATTAATCAGTTCTATTAACAAACCCAACTGATGGCTTATAAGTTTGTTTCCTTGAGGACTTGCAGACAGAAAGAGAAATACCCCAAAGTGTGGACAAATTTAATGAATGTGCATCTTGTACATGTGAGATGACTCAAATGTGACCTTAGGGCATGAGAAACAAATGTGGGATTGATAGTGAGGGTAAAGAAATGTTGGACAAAGATGAAAGTGAAAATATATTTCAAACGGATGTCGTTAATATTGAAAGGGAATTGACTCCACTGATGTTAAACAACACTAATAAATTATCCCAGTCTTCTTTTCGCAATACAGAAACCTAAAGTCTTCATTTTTAAGAATATTAAAGTTGACGGCCGACCTATGCAGCTGAAAACTTGCTGATAATATAAAGAGGCAGAGAGAAAACTACACCTATGCAAAATAAACAGCTGAGCAGAAACATCTGTCCACTGCTGTTTGAAGTTCTAAATTTAGTGTTTGGTGTCCCAGATTTAAAATCTCTTTTGGTTTTGGTATCTGAATGAGTGTAATTTATGACCTGGGTGTGTGGATTCACAATTTGTTTTTGCAATGTGGTTGTATGTGGGTGGGACACAGTTCTCAGAACAGTAGGGGAAAAGGCAGAGAGGGAAGACAAGAAGTGGGTCCAACATAAGGTTGGGGAGTAAAATAAAAGACAATTCATTATCATGAGAAAATTGTCAATTTGGAGAAAAAGTAAGGAATTACCTAGGCAAATCGATCTATATATCCGGGGAAATGAATGTTCAACTAAGTATTTTCTCTGGTCTTTCAGATCTACTGGCCTGCTCCAGTGGACTGGAGAGAAGAGTGTAACTGGGCTGGGAAGGATATCACTGTGAGTGCTTTCACATTTATTCACTTTTGACTTTTTCTTTTTTTGTTGTTGGAAAATGTGTTAATAATGCCTGAAAAAAATATGACCCATTTGAAAAATCTGATAAGAATGAACCTTATTAAAACAAAGAATCTGATTTCAAGAAAATAAATAAACAGAAAATAAATAAACTGAAACAGTTCAGGAAGCATAAAGCTCCTTTTAAAGCTCCTCATAAACACGAAGTAGGCTCCCTCCCAGCCTGCAGACAGTTCAAAGAAGCAAAAGGCACATGGATCTCCTCATATAGAGGAGGTAGCTGTCCACTCGTGTAAGCCCAACACAAAGGTACCTTTTTAATCAACTGCAGTCATGGGAATCATCACAAGACAGAATTACCACATGTAAAATGATAATATGCAATAATAGGTGCAGCGCTTCCACTTCTGAGACTGCCGTGTGGTGAGATCACTTCCTCAGAATCGAGTTATTTTAAATCCCATATGACTTACATCTACAGTCTGATCTGAGGACATTTGTTTTCCTTTTCTCAGGAATCCTCAGGAGTCTATAAATGAGCGGTGCTAACCAAATCAAGTTTGGTTTAATGCAACAATACACTGTTAGTTCTTGTCTGTGTCACTCATCTTGCTAGGCGGTGATTCATCCATGCTGTTACGATGGAAAAAATAAGTGGTTCTAGCCTGGTAGAGATGCTTTGAAATGAATGGAAAACAACAACTTGATAAGAAAATGAGCAAAGAGGAGCACAGTTTGTCGGTTTATTACATTTCCAGTCTGACCAAATTGACACTAGGCAGAGTCCAAGTCCTCGGGCCTACTTACAATCATGGACTGTATATGCAAACCGGACCAAGTGACTGTGATGTCACCCATTGAAAATGACTTACTCAATGAAGTGAAGTCAGTTCAGTCACCATTGACATTACTGCAGTCAGTATTTCCGTAAGCAGTGTTTAGCTTTGCAGTCTGTTTTATTTATTATGGAATATTTGTGGTGTGCTTGTAGGATCTCTGTACTTCATGCAGATAATAAACACAGGACTTGACACTTAAGTTGACTTGGAAATATTCTTGAAAACTTATGAGCACCTTTAAGTTGAACCAGACACTGTTTAAGAATGGGTTTGCTGAATTTAACAATGTGATTGGTCCAAAGCAGTCTAAGTCATCGTTTCCATGGCAACCACTCTCGCCAATCAGGAGTACGTTTAATGGATGTCCACACCCCTACCACTTCAATCAAACATTGGGACAATCACTCCTGCCAGCCAAGAGACACAAACGTATTCAGCTGCACACGTTTGTCCTCTTCTTACATCTATTTAGCAGATTCCTTAATTTTATTAGCCAACAAGAGTTAGAACAGATTAAAAGGTTGTGACACATTTTATTAAGTAGTTTAGTAGAACATTTATGTTCAGTTGCGCTGAAGAACAGGAATTGAGTGGTTGTAATCGTATTAAATAGTTCACTGACCTTCTATGCACTTTCTTAAGCTTTTAATCTGCAGATGTGACATCTTTCAACTTTTGTGCTGTTCATGATTTGCTCTTTAAACTTGTTTTTTTTTCTTTTCTTTTGCATAACTTTTACACGATTTTGCTTCCTGTCTTTTGTAATGCTGCTTCGTACCTCTACATTAAAACTGTAACAAAACACACCAGGGTTCACTTGCAATCAAATCCTAACCTACATTTCCAACAATTTATTTTTTAGACCATAATTGTTGCGGTACACACACTGCATCCTTGAAGCCGAAGTACACTGCATTGTTCATAGTGTAATTTGTTAAAGCTGTGACCACCCTGGATGTTTCTCTGGTTATTTTTGACTCTCTGCACATCTTCCACCACAGTAGAGTTCTATTTTAATTCAAGGTAAAACATTACATTTTTAATTATGCACAGAATAAATACCGCCAGCTGTGATTATACGTTTAAGTTAGGTGCTTATTAACCAGCCAACCAACCAGTATACTGCCTACTAGATGAACATTGGCCACCCAGTATATTTCATATGTGTGTTTCAATGTAGACTGCTTCCACAACATGTGCAACCAATTCACTACAATCTATGCGTATTTTGACATATATATTCGTTCATGCACAACATAAATTTTACAGTTGGAGTAGGTGTGTGTGACAAGGTGTGTGTGAGTCCAAAACGGGATGTATGATCCTATGTGTGTAAAACAAACCCACAGTCAGTACGATTATGCAGCTGCAGCAGACAGACAACGAGCTCCATTCATGCAAAAATCCAGGATCTAATTTCACCTGACCAGGAGATTGCGCATGTGTGTGTGTGTTCAGGTTTCATTGTGCTCAACTTGTGTGCGTTTGAAAGAGTGCAAAAGTGCAGACTGAATGGTGGACAGAATTAGTCAATTGCACCAGAGGATAACTGGAGAAAAGAGGGGGAGTGAAAGAGGTAAGACCAGTAATGTCTGGGGAATGTTAAGAAGTAATGCTGTAAACAGTATTTTCCTCTAACTGAATATTTCTTACTAAAAGAAAACTGTCATATTTATGGCTGCTGGACCCTCTTTTTCTTTGACTGTTCTAAAAAAAAAAAAGTGACCCAACAAAAAGAAATTAATTCAACCTCACACTTGTGACCCTAATTACACATAGGTATGTTTCTGCAGCAATCTCTGAGGAGCCTTTTGTTGTACAGTTCTTTCCCTTTTAATTGTAATTTATCCATTTGCTCTCTCCATAGTTTTATTAACCCCCTTTTTTCAGTCACACTTGACATAATCAGAAACAGTGTTGAATTTCCCGATATATAAATAGAAATAGGTCAGAAAAAGGGAAAAAATAGTAATTTACGACAAAGATATCTCACTGACGCAAATTTGAATCTTCATCAAAGATCAATTAACTGTTAAAATAAGTTAAAAACAAACTTGGAAAACAAGAAAATAATTGTTGGTGTGATGTTTCAGTGCAGCGTGTGCCCTCATTGCTCATAGGAAAAGGCGCCACTGGGTGCTGTCACAGGCTCATCTCCTTCAGTCTCCAAGTAAGCTATCGTTGGAAAGCCTGTTTTAAATGGAGACACATGTTTGGAGCGGAAAAAAATCTAGAAAATATTACTAGACCTTTTATGGATTTTTTTTTAATTGGTTCATATTGAAAGCTTTCAGAAAAGAGAGCTGTTTTTTTACAGAAGCTATGTTTAAGCATTAATAAAAGTCTTACAAATCAAATGCTTTTAATTTTTTGCTCAAACTTTAGGTGCTGTATAGTTGAAAATAAAACAAAATATTTATCTTTGTTTTTGCAATTACTACACACCATCTTAAATCAATACGGAGAAAAATGTAATATTGACATTTTTGCTTGGAGTGCAAGTTGATATTGTCTAGAAATGAGTCCATTTTAGGTGAAATACAACAAACAAATGTCAACACTGCTACAATGCACAGATCAACGGAGGAGATGTAAGGTATTCACTGTCGTTTAGACTGTGCTGTGTTGTGTGTCTAATGGTTATCTAATGCTCACCAGCATTTCAGCCCAACAAACCCTCACAGGCAGGCAGTTACCTTTGTTAAGGTTGATGTTAAAACTCTTAAACTGAGAAAAACGTTTAAATTAGAACAATGTCCTATATGATAATGATAAAAAGTGGAGCAAAATTAAAGAAAGCCTATATCAGGAACCTAAAAATAGCTTAAATGTGTCTGTTTTATTTGTAGCAGTTAGGAGTGGCACTAACGCATTGTTGATTGGTGTTAATGATCTATAGACAGAGGAGTAAATGAGAAAAAGAAGGTCCTGACAGAACAATCAGCTTCAGGACACATGACGCCAGGACTCAGAGCTCAGGCCACCATGAGGTCACAGCCTGCTGTTTTCTGACTGTTTCAACTAATGAGTCAGTGGTAGGTCAAAGGTTGATCGGTGAACCATTTAACAGCTCACCACCACGATTTGCGCACACACTGAGAGGGAATAGATAGCTGGCATGATTCACCTTCCACGTTCTTCTTCCTGCATTGGGGTATTTTCAAAGTCTGCCCAGGATCTATTGTGTTCCCTTCCTTTTGCTCTGCTTCTCTTTTGTTACTTCAAAGAAATGTTGAGTGCCTCGCTGTTTGATGCTCTCTGACACCTGCAGACACAATCGCTGTCATGTAAAGTAAAAGTGAAGCTGGTCTGAAGGAGCTAAAGCATGAAACTTGCTGAGAACACTGGAAGTAAAAGCTTAACAAAACCAAAGTTAACATTTAATAGCTTGAAAAAAATAAACGTTTTATTAATGTTTAACAATTACGTTTATAGCAAAATTAACGTTACTTTTTTTAATGGTCAACATTTAAAGATAATAGACCTTTAGATGTTCTTTTTTTACTCAACTTGTCCTGTAAAAGTTGCTCTTCTTAAAAGCCTAAATATTAGCTGACAAATATCTGTTTTATTTACAAAGGTGGAGGATGAGTCTATTTTGGCACATGTGGGTTTGTGTGCATTAAAAGTATATTAAATGTGAATCAACCTGCATATGTTTAATCAGTGACAATCGATGGGTTCATGTTGTAGTTTAGAGGAAAGTGCTTTCTCTGACATAAACACTGTGGGATTCTTTTGTGGAGTAACAGTATATAACAGTTGAAAATTTCTGGCTGCATTTTATAACCATATTTTAAAATTAGCCAAACTTTGTAACGGCTGATTTGACAAGATTTCACTTTGTTTTTTTGCTGAATTTATATACTGAAACTTGAACAGTTTCAGTTTGCTTTCCTGCTGAGTTGTGACCGATGCGCACTAAGAAGATCTACCTAACACTTAAAAGACAGTAAAAACTGGCTATAATGGAAGTGAATGGAAACTTTAATATCATTTCTAATGTTAATTCCTGAAAGTAGCTGTGCATTAAATGTACACGCATTTCTAGCATGAAAATTATTTCCTATAAAGTTCAATCTCTTAAGTATTTTTTATCTGGTATTTTTTTAATCTATCTAAGCATTTTTAAACAGATTTATGTTTTGCTTTTTGGCTTTACAACCACTTACTAATTTATAAATGTGATTTTTCTTTCAATTGGTCTTAATAAATATTTCTGATTTAGTAGAAACTGCGTTCTTGTTCTGTTCCTCTCACGAAAAGTGCCACAACATTAACATATTCAATACAAGAGAAATCCACATGTCTTCATGATTGGAAAGGAGCAGTGAGAAGAAAGAAAGTCTTCTTCTATTTCTGGTTTAAAAAAAAGAAGAAGAAAAAAGATTATCCAAAATGAAAGTTACACTTACTGAAAAGTGTGTATCTTGAAGTCCCACTCCGATCATATTTTGATCAATTATAAAAGCATTCCCAGTGGGCTTTTAACTATGATTAGTTTTTAGCCCAAATCAAAACACCCGTGTCATATTTCCTACGACATAGTTTCTGCAGAGCAGCAAAGGTTCATCAGGAATTCACCTCTGATAACTGCTGGCAGGGGAGTAAGCCTGCACTCATTTCCCATCATCCCTTTGTTTACACTCTCTTTCGCTAGCTTACTGCCCTTCACAACCCCAACCTAACATTAGCGGAGCAACACAAATGCAGAGCAATATTGGTACTATTCAGCCGTGCAGTTTTCAGCCTGATGCCAGCTAAGATGAGGAAAACAATGACGCACAAGGTTCCAGTTGTTTACAACTAGAGAGCAGTGAACTTGAGGCCTGCTGATTGTAATTTGTCATATCATAATCATAATCATAACAGTGAGCTTTTTCAAATGCCAATTTATGTCTGCTCCTGATTCACTACATATTGAATACAGAAATACTTAAACACACTGTTCTGAAATCAATTTTCTTTATATATGTCCTCGATCATGAAATAAATTCCACAAAGACATGTTAGAAACACCACAAAAAGAAAAAAACAATTTTCATTGGATCTTAAAGAAAAAGTATTGCTGGTTTATAAATGAAGCTTCAAATGACCAGTTTTCAGCTTTGATACTCCCAGAGGCATGGGAGTGTTTTCAGAGGGGACACAAAAGAAAGCTTAGGATTTGTCACAGGCAAAGAGAGCACAGAACTATGTGAGGAATGTACATCACCAAGTCAAAATACAGTCCTAGTTCAACAACAAAAAAGCTGACCATGAACAGAAGAACTCTAATATGCACAAAATGCTATCAAGTTGGATTAACCTTAGATGTTTCAGGACAAAAGACAGAGATCACAGTCTCACACACTGTTAGTAACTTAACGTGTGTGTGTGTGTGTCTGTCTTTCAGTCCGACTGTGTGAACTATGTGAAGATTGTGCACCATTACAACCGAACCCATCTGTACGCCTGTGGAACAGGGGCTTTCCATCCAACCTGTGCCTATGTGGAGGTGGGAAATAAGATGGAGGTGAGGAATAAACAAAACAAAACCACAACAAACACTTTACATATACTAATATCGTAAAAAAACTGAATTGATAAAAGTGTTTATGCATGTTTTTTTTTTAAACCAATGGTCTTGCCTTTTTGAAAAAAAGAATTAATTATTTATTTTCTTAATCTTTCTTGGCTGGATAATTAAAGGTTCAATACCGGAATCCGTTTTTTTTGGGAGTTTTTCCTTACCGCGAAGGGGGGTCTAAGGGCAGGGATGCCAGTATAGCTTAGTCAGTTTGTTAGTTCATTTTAGTATTTTACTATTGAACTCTTTGTATTCGCGATCCTTTTGAGTTCATGTTTCACTTCGAAGCCCATCGAGACGACTGTTGTTGTGATTTCGGGCTATACAAATAAAATTGAATTGAATTGAATTGAACAATAAACAAATAAAACCAGCAAGATTAAACATGAAGCAAATATGTTCAGAATAGTTTGTATGGGGATATTTATGTTTTTTCATTATTGAATCCTGCTGCAGCTTGACAAAACACAAGTCAAACTTTAGTTTGTGCTGACATTGGTTAGAAGGTAAAATGTAATGTAATGGAAATGTCCAAACATCTGAAACCTGGGATTATAACCCTAAACATTAACAACTAACAAAAAAAACTCTTCCTGGTTTCCTTCTTTAACAGGACCACGTGTTCAGGATCGATCCCTCTAAGGTGGAGGATGGGAAAGGAAAGAGCCCCTATGATCCTCGACACAACGCTGCATCTGTGCTTATTGGTAGGGAGATTAATGATCTACTTTCCCCTATTGTGAGACGTGTTGATTTGGTGGCATAAAAATATGGATAGAGTTGTGATTCTTTCTATCTCCTAGGTGATGAGCTCTATGCAGGTGTGGCCACAGACCTGATGGGGCGAGACTTCACCATCTTCAGGAGTCTGGGGAAACGTCCCTCCATTCGCACTGAACAGCACGACTCACGCTGGCTTAATGGTTTGTTTGTGCCTTTATTCCAACTTTTTCTCAAATTCTTTAATTTTCAGAAAGAACAAATTATACTGACCTTTTTTAAGCAACATACTGACATTGTTTCTGTTGGTTCCTGTCTAACAGAACCAAAGTTTGTTGGGTCGTTTTGGGTCCCTGAGAGTGAAAATCCTGACGATGACAAGGTCTTTTTCTTCTTCCGTGAGACTGCAGTTGAAGCTCAGGGTTTAGGAAAGTCCACCTACTCAAGAATTGGACAGCTCTGCAGGGTAACTGTTTATTCTTTTTCAGGTTTTTAGGCACAGGAATCTAGACAAGTCGTATAGTGTTGTTTATTTGTCATTGGCTCATGAACAAAGGTTTTGTTTTAATCAGAATGATCTGGGCGGGCAGCGAAGTCTGGTGAACAAGTGGACAACATTCCTCAAGACTCGTCTCATTTGCTCGGTTCCTGGAGCTGATGGCAGTGACACATACTTCGACGAGCTACGTAAGTTACCCTGAACTGTCAGCTGCAGATAGATGCTTAGTTAACCAGTTACGAAGAAGACAGTGAGAGCAAAAACAGGTATAAATTCAGGAATGTATTTTAACAAAAGGATATTTATACAACTGACCTTCAGATTTTTGTTTAAGATGAATGAAAGATGATACCAAGATCTAAAGAGACCTGTGCTTTGCTCCTAATATGACTTAGATTTTCCCTGCACATGATATTAAACAAGAATTTTTCTTTTTTAATAAGGTTCAGAAGAATGTGTTTATAAATAATGGACTGAGGCTAAAAAAAAAAAATATTTAAAATACTGAAGTGAGAGCTTTACTGCAAACTCACATGGAGATCACGCAGTTGTTTTTACTCAGAAATGGTGTCTGCTGCTTCCTTCACATCAAGAAGTGAATCATTTGATAAACTCCTTGGTGCCGCGTCCACATCAAGAGTTATGTGTTATCAAGCTTTAAAATAGTACTAGATGTGGCAAAAAATATATTTATCTAGTTTTATGAAAAACGTTCTAGCCTTAGTGACATCAAAGCTGAGAAAAAGTTTGAAGAAAAATCTTTTAAACTGTTTATTAGATTTGATTCTATGAAGTCAAAGTTAGAATTTTCTGAGTTACATTTTTAAGGCAACTGAATTGTGGCTTTGTAAATGCAATGTGTATGAATGAAAAAAATGACTTGTCAGCGGGTAAAACTCGGCTCACAAATGAACACAGTTAGGCCTGTAAATGTCTCAAAAATCTAACCTTCCTTCATGTTTGTAGAAATATACAACATACAAAGTCAAGGTTCATATAGTAAAAAATTAAAACTTTTAAAATACTCTTGTGTTCCCTCCCCTTAAAGTCCAAGTTACTCATTTTTGTCCGTTATCTGCAGCTGTTTTGATCTAAAATAATGGTATATTTCATTTAAACTGTTTTTTTCAGGATTTATTTTCATGTGTATCTCAGCAAAGCGCTGACTGCCTGCTTGTAATTAATTTGAAACAGTCTTTTGTAAGAATAACTTTTTTTAACCCATAAATGTGGGATATGTGTGCTGACACAGCATTTTTCTACCTTCTTCAAAGCCCAAAAAGCTTTACAGTCACATTCATCTATTCATAAACATTCCTTCACTTATGGTGGCAGTGATGGAAAGAAAAAAATAACTAAAAGAAATAACATTGGATGTGTCTGGCTTTTTATTTTGCTCTGCCTGCTAATTATTACATTAAATTACTCTAAAACGTACCTATTTCTAAGAAATTTGCCACAACTTGTGTGTTCACTGTTCTGTGAAAACTGATGTCTTATCTGGAAACCCAGGGGTCCTCTCTTTGGATCACTTTGAAACATCCCTTCTTATTTTGGCAAAATTATAACGAGACCGTTGCAGAGAAGAATGTAATTTTTGGAGGACAAACAAGTCATCGCATTGTTAAAGCATTTCTTTTAATGCCCGATGACATCTTAGAGTCATTCAATATGTTTTTAATTCAATAGGTGTTTTTTTTGCCTTTAAACAGAAGGGAAAAAGCAATATAAAAAAATAAACTTAATTACCTTTATTGGTATTCATAGTTGAATAAATCTGTATAAAAATGTATGAGAGTAAATATTATTTCATATAAAACACAGGATGTTTTCTTTTTCTTGTCTTGATCTGAACAGGAGGCCTCTGCTCAGGGCAGAACTGTTGATTGCGTAATATCTGTCGAACCTGCAGTCATGCGGTTTACCCAGCAGCTCCATGAGTCTCTAAAGATGTTTCTAATAGATCTGTCTTACCGTATCTGGGGGCCATAATATGATCTGCCTTTGTGCTCATCTCATGACAAAGTGAAAAGGTTAACTTCGTAAAAACTTTGTCCAAACTCTAACCCCACCTCGGGCTGCATCTGTCAGTCACATTCCCATATATGAACAACGAGGCTCTTATCTTGACAGTCTGTTAATGACCACACCTGCAGCAGAAAGTTTAAGACTGTTTGGCAAAACATTTTTCTAGATTAAAATGTATATTTTGCTATCTTGCTTAAATCAGTTTTGCTACTTGTTGATCAAGCTACTAATTTTCCTTATCATAAATGGATTATGAAACAAAAAAATAACATATAGGAGGATGAAACCCGCAAAGTAGAACATGACATTAGTTTTACCATTTTGAGTTTAGCTAAGGTGGATTTAGTTCTATGTCATGACCCCCAGCAATCAGGGAAACCTCTCTTAAAAGGGATTAGACATTTCCACGGGCATTTGTTTATCTTTGTGAAAACCTTTGGGCTGTCGCCACCTGACCTGACTGTGTGTGTCCGTCCCCAGGCGACGTGTTCCTCCTGCAGACCAGAGACAGAAAGCACCCTCTGGTCTACGCGGTCTTCTCCACTTCCAGGTCAGACAGGTTCCTACACACATCCACTTTGCAGCTAAGACAGAAAGTTCATGGAAAAAAACAAAACAATTTTAACTCATGCATTTCGTATCGCATGCTCTGTTTGTCCCCCAACAGCAGTGTATTCAAAGGCTCAGCCGTGTGTCTTTACTCAATGAATGACATCCGAAGGGCCTTCCTGGGGCCCTTTGCTCACAAAGAGGGACCTAACTACCAGTGGGTCCCTTTCCAGGGAAAGGTCCCATATCCCCGCCCAGGAATGGTATGTCAATAGCCACACTTGAGCAAAGCTGCTTAAAGAAGTACAAATGGTGGAATGTGATCAAGTAAAACTTTTCATCCCTGTACTGAGATACTCAACTCAAACCTAAACAGAGCAATGACCTCACAAATTAATCTTTTTTTTTAAATTCTTGTATAAAAATAACTTTAATTGGTTTGCAAAAAGTGCTTTAACCAATTTTTGGTGAAATAAAATACAGTAGTCAATTCAGAATTGTGTTATGTGACAACAGTTTGGATTGTGGCTGCAGAGCATCTTGGTGCTGTAAACCTAAGACCACAGCTTACATGCAGTTACATAGATTTAATAAACTCATTATTTTCTATTTCTAATGCTTCAGTTTTCAGTTGAGTGTTTTTCTTTTTTTTAAAGCCCCTCCTCATGTTCATTAATTTTTTTCACGCAGACACTTCAGTTTTCTGCATTTTACAGTTGTTTCTCCATAATCCTCCAAATCAATATTGGGGCAATTAGATTCTGCTAAGCACACAAATGTGATGTCAGCAGGACTTGTACTGCTGAGCTTCAGCTTTTTCGCAGCAGAACAATTCCCTTTGTATATGTGAAGAAGAGTAAGCATATTTGACCGACCATAAACCATGGCACGTTTTATCACCTCGCTTACATGAGAAATTATATAGAATGGCCTGCAGACTAGAGTCCGATTTCTCAGTAAAATTCATGTTTCAGCAAGAAAAATACATGAATTTTTTTACATTAATAACATACGACACATAAAATTCCACTAATGTATAATTGTATTATTATTTTTTATTCTGTCATATTGTAAATTCCTTCAAAGTTTCAATAGTTTGGGGTGTCAAACTCCAGGCCAAGAGGACCGACTTCCTGCTGGTTTTTCAGAAATCCTGCCTCATCTGCTGTTGATTAACTGGATCAGGTGTGTTTAGCCAATAAGGAGCTTCAATGGCAGGTTGGTTAGAAAATATGTAGGACACCGGCCCTTGAGGCCTGGAGCTTGACACCTGTGGTTTAGGGCAATGAGGAGGATAGCATCGGTAAGAGAGAATGTGCAATGTAAAATTGGGGGGTAGGTCACTGAAATACATAAAAAACTGGATTAGGGATAAAAAAGAATGAACATAAAAGTTCTCAAACATTGCTTGAGGTTTGTCATTATTGCTGAAACATTAAAATGTTTACCAAAGATCTGATTGATGTGCACAAGCACACACATCAGCACACATAAATATCTGTACAAAGACAAATGAACACAAATATAACTACTGTATTGACTGCAGAAACCCCCATGCACATGCTTAATGCAGACCCACACATAAATGCATGTAATATGTGCAGATGAACCCATGTACAAAACACAAAAACCTGTCAAAAATATGTCATACCTGCATGCATACCATATGTAGGTGCAAGGGTGACATGCCCCTAGACAGTTTTGAACAATCCAGACTCCAATAATCCATGGAAGAGGACCTACTATCTCTCCGGGGAGTCATGATGGCATTTTAACTAACAAAAATCTATGAGTGTATGTTTACTAAAATCTACATTGATGTTATGGGATATAAAAAAGGTGGGCACCCAGAACTCCTGCACAGAGCCCACAGCAGACAGTACAGCAGCAATGTGGTGAGGGCCCCCCAGATCCTTCCATTAAGGAGAAAGGGGCATACTGGCACCCAGAAACTGCCTGAGGGTCCACCATAAAGGCCCCCACCAGAATAGAGTAAGAGGGAACAGGAGTACAGATAGTGCCAACTTAAAGACCCAATCTCCACACCACGGTCCAGTATATTTCCCCACTCATCCAGACGTCCTAGAAGACCCAGATGAGGACTTTTACACCACTCTGGAATCTTTAGCACAACCCGACATCAACACCAGTGAAGAAGCAAGGACATCCAGAAGGCGCCTTCAAAAAAAAACCTCCACACACCCCGCCCAGGAAGGGGACACCAACTAGAGTAGGAGGTCCAACTCTTCGACACCAGTAAAAAGGAATGAACTGACCAGGCTCCAGTCAAACAGGCATCTATGGAAAACAGATTGGATAAGGCCAGAACCAGTCCCACAGGAACATGAACACCCCCCACTTCAGATGCAATGTGATGCCTGGCTTATAGAATGGCCTGAGACCTCAGGGACCTCCATTTTACGTGGAGATGCAACCAGGCCCAGGGGATTCAAACTCCACCATCGTACCACCCACCGGCTCTCCTCACAAGAGAAGGGAAGGGGACAGAGGATCAGCAACAATGAGTCTGTCAAAAAGTGTGTATCAAGTGTTGGAATAAACACATGTACAGTATAGATGGAACTCAAATGTGGTGGTAGAATGCAGTATGGACACCACTGCACAGCAAACATTCTGTAAGGGGAGGTTCCACTTAAGCAGTCTAATGCCAAAGGTGTGTCTGAGGCTGGCCAACCCTCCCACAAACACACAAACTAAATGTCAAATAAGAATTGTTGACAGACAGCTTTCACATTGTCACCAGTCCCGCTGACCCCAGAACATAAGGCCAGCTACAGTACACCTACACTTTAAGAACTTCCAGGACGAGTTATTTAATTAGGTTGCACTCTGGCCTGTTGTAATTGCCTTTTCACGTCATTGAGACATACGTTGGCATTAACACCTCACTGTGACTGTCTAAATAGTTGTTTATTGTTTTGATCAAACTAAACAGCAGATGAGTTGTAGCTTTAACTTCGCATCACACACAAAAAAACAAACTTTCAATTTACACATCAACTACAGGTCTTTCTTGATCGTATGAGTCAGAAAAGTGAACTGTTTGATCCTTAAACCACAAATTCAGCAACCTGCACTTCACTGAAGCCAGAAATGCAAGCTCAAAATCAATCTATTCTCTTTTTCATTAGTGTCCAAGCAAGACGTTTGGCAGCTTTGAGTCCACAAAGGGTTTCCCAGATGATGTGATCCAGTTTGCACGACACCACCCTCTGATGTACAACCCAGTGTATCCCATGAGCCGACGGCCTGTTTTTGTTAGAACTAATGTGGACTACAGCTTCACGCAGATCGCTGTGGACAGAGTCAATGCTGCTGACGGACAGTATGATGTCATGTTTATTGGGACAGGTAAAGACTTTGCTTTTTCTCAGTTTTGCATGTGATTAAAAAAAGAAAAAGTAAAGAAAAAATGAAACCATACCTGTATGTTTTTTAGACAAAGGGACAGTGCTGAAGGTGATCAATGTGCCCAAGGAAAGTTGGAACAACATGGAAGAGCTTCTTCTGGAGGAGTTGGAAGTCTTCAAAGTAAGCCCTGTTTTGATGCATTTATTTTTTTTTAAGCTTAATTTAGGTATCACGTCAGTCTATATAATTTAGGACGGGGGTGGCCAAACTTTTGATAAAAAGGGCCAGATCTGGTGAGGTTTACATGTGTGAAAGCCAACCTATCAGTCAGCATTTTTTGAAGTCTTATAATAACATTTAATGAAAAGTGTATTGCAATATTGCAAGGATACTTTTCTTTTCATCAAATAAACCAGAAAAAAAAATCTAAATACATGTTTTACCAAAGATAGTGAATTTCTGATCAGAAGACCAAAAATTAAAAAGGAAAGAAATCTGTCTGTAAAAAACATTTTTTGTCAACATTAAATATGGGTACATGTGACATGATACATATTATTCACATTATTCACATTTACATGCTAACTATAAACATTTAGATTTAAATAATGTCAACAGGAAATGATTCAAAATTCCAAACTGTTGTGGTTTTGATCAAACAAATTACCATAATTTCCAGATTATAAGGCGCTACTTTTGTCACATGCTTTCACCCATGTGGTTTATTCATGCGGCTAATTTATGCATTTTTACGATGGCCGCTTGAGCCGCTCGAGCAGAAAGGGTAAGAGTGAGTGTTACGACCCCGGGGTGTGGGAGGGAAAAGGGAATCAGCAATACAACAGATCCGTATTAACTGATTTATTCGGAGCAGTAAGCTACAACTGGTTCTGTCACACAGATATCCTCCCACATGGGATCACAACGTGATGTAGACACAGTTGACAATAATCAAAGAACACATGCCCGTAAAAAGAAACATTCAGACATGGCAAGGATAAGTAGAAATCATTCTAATGTGTCAAGAACCGAAACGAAACACAAATAAGTGCACAGAACACAAATGGCGAGCTGAAGAGTCAGCCGCCCTGGTGCTTGGGCCACGTCAGCTTATGTGTCCGTGCCTCCAGCGCAGAGGGGCGGGGCCGACGCTGTAGATGGAGTGACAGGCCAACCAGGACGACAAGGCAATGACGTCCAACCTAGAAGAAAGGAGATGGGCCGATCGCCTCCCAGATACCACCGCGTTCAATTAACATAACTAATAATCCAAAACAAGAAGAAAGCTCATCCACCCCGAAAGACTCGGCACGTAACAGTGAGACAGAGGGAATACGGCATATGTGTTGAGGAATACGCAAGTTTTATGTAAATTCCTGCTTTGTGAATGAATAGCACAAACAGACCCTCATCATGGAAAATGCAAGAAGAAATGCATATGACGCAGCTTTCAAGTTAAAAGAAGTGTGAAAAAATCCACCATCACCAACGGGTTTGGAAAAGCCGGTCTGCTGCGTGACGGAGAGGACAGCGCAAGATCAGGAGAGAATTTGCCTCAGGATGAAAGTGACAAACTGACAACGAAGGAGACACAGAGAGAGTGTGTAGCGAAGACTATCTGACGCTATTCCAATCCGACACTGAGGAGGAAGACCTCCATGGTTCCAGAGCACAGGGGGCGCCTATAAGTCGTATAACCCTTGTGCTATCTTAGATGACCCCACCCTTACATTGACGTGTTCTCCCTACCATGACAAAGGTGGATAAAGGTGGAAAGATTTCATGTAATCCATGGACACCAGTGAAGATCACAAATCATTGAAGAACAAAGGTTCAGCGCACTTTCTAGTGGGTCTAGATGACCCAACTCCCAATGGTAAAGTGGCTAGGATAGCACAAAGGTTACGAACGTGCCTATAAGCTACTGCAGCTCTCAGTGACTTTTACCATTATGTTTTTTTTTAACCAGCCCTGTTAGTGCTGTTACAACCATATTGTTGCCGTGTTACTGTCGCGTCACAGGCACTGTTTGGAAAACAGCTGTGAGGGTGTGGGATTTTTGATCACCGCGGGGATGAAGCAGCAGTAGTTTCGGTGTCGCCGTTTACCCCCCCCACACACACACAAAATCCCCCGGCGGCAGCATCCCAAATGAATACCAGTACAAGTAACAATTACAGCGCAGTACTCTTTATTAACAAATAACAGTAACAACTAACTACTAACTATCTAACTAATGAACTAACTATATAGGTGTTGTAGAATGTGTATGTGTGTGTGTGTCAGTGCGCTGCGTGTGTAAGAGGAAGGAGCAAAGAAGCCAAGAGGGAGTGAGACAGCTCCCGCTCTATAATATGGAAATTATGGTAATCTGTTTCCTAAAGCTCTGAATGTCGCATGTTTGTTGCCTTTGTGTTTACAACGGCTTATAACACAATTAAGTCAATCACAATCAAGACATCATACTTCTTAGAAAGTGCTGGGGTTCGCATATTATTGATGTTATGACAGACCAGACTTTACTGGCCCGCAAGCATGTCCAAAATCTGGCCCATGGGCCAGACTTTGGACATGCTTGCTTTAGGACACCAGAAACTGCATCTAACTTTCTCTCTGCTGTCACCCATTGCTTGCTCAGTGGTGTGATTACTCCAAAAACCATTCAGTGTAATCGGCTGGTCAACTATAATTGCTTTGGGTAAATACAATAATAAATACAATACAATAATGGGCAAAAGTACATTTCCACTTGAAAAGAACATGGTTGAAAGAGTCACCACATAAAAGTGACCCACATAACAAATTACATAAAAGAGTGTAGAAGTAATAGCATAAGTTGAATCTTGTCTTGAATGAGTGTTTATGATGTTTTTTAAAAAATATATATTTTCCAAAGTCTGTAAAATTCTTTAATTAAGCACCAACTTGATTCTGTTTTACAGCAGTCTGACATTTCAAAGTAAAACCAGTGTGCGCAATTTGTTTAGACAGAACACATTATGTAATACTCACTTGGTTTGATGGCTTTCATCACACAACCAACTTATTCCATCATTGCCAGAGGTAAACAGAGGGTGTTTTGTTTCAAAGGTCTCTAACATTCCTATTTTCACCCCGTAGCTCTTTATTTTAGGGGATAAGGGGTTGGGGGGAGCTAAGAGATTGATCCTCCACTATTCCCAAATAAATAGGTGATGCTTCATCCTTGCTTTGAGGTCTTTCACCTAATCACAAACTACAGACTTTTCCAGAGTTTTCTGAAATCAAATGTGATCTCATCTGTCTGACAGCTAAATCTTAGCTGTAATTGGGTCCTCCTTCAGGATTAAAATAATCCCTAAGCACCGCCACAAATCTAAGAGAAAAAAAAAACTTAGTGTTGCAATATCTCAAAGTCCACAACTAGAGTGCCCAAGGAACTTAAATGAGTTGCCAAGAAGAAAAATCACAGCAAAAGGAGATACAACTAAATAGAGGAAGGAAAATAAATGATTACCATATTTTTTCTTTGTTAATAAATTTTTTTTTATCCTGCTATTCCAAACGAGAGAATTCAAATAAATGCACTTTTGTTTCCACAGTTGAGATTCTTGGTCATGAAAGAAGCAATGATGGAGGTCACATGATCATTTCATATTTGTTAAAACGGATAAAATGTTAAATCTTCAAATGGAAAAAATGCATATTGCATATATGGTTTTTTAAATCAAATTCTGTTGACCAAATTAAAAGAAGGACAGTATGTTTAACCATTTGGTAACTGTCTCTGTGTTTCTAAGGATCCCTCATCCATCATCAACATGCAGATCTCCTCTAAACGGGTATGTCTGTCTCTTTACTTCAGATTGCCAGATATTGTCTAATAAGAACTTTTTTCAGGCAACAATGACTTCACTTTACTTTATCCCAACACAAGGTGCTGCACAATGTGCACAATGAGCTGGTGGATCACATTAAAATGTCCTATGTTTTGTTTTACAGCAACAGCTGTATGTGGGCTCAGACACTGGCCTTGCCCAGGTTCCTCTGCACCGCTGCAGTGTGTACGGAAAGGCCTGTGCTGAATGCTGCCTGGCCCGAGACCCCTACTGCGCCTGGGATGGAACGTCCTGCACTCGCTACCTGCCAAACACAAAGAGGTCTGTTGTTCAGATTGCCTGAAACAGCCATGAGCACCCTGAAAAATGAACGCCATATTGGAAATAAATAATTAGATGAATGTTGTAGTCATTTGTAAAACTCTTTGCAGGCGCTTCCGTCGGCAGGATGTGAGGAATGGAGACCCAAACACCCTTTGCTCTGGAGGTATTAATCTAGAACTATTCTAATGTTTCTCATCGTTTAGATCTGTCTAGTAAAACTTACTCTTTTTTTCAGTTATAAACCTGGGCCAAGTGGGCCCCATACGGTTTAAAGGTGGGCAGAAAATGTGAGCCACGAATGGGTTTGTCCGCAGTTTCCGTGGTGGCCCCCACCTGTGTTTGCCCACATTGGTTCAAGTGGGCACTCAGTGGGATGGCTGGCTACAGTAACCAGCTGCCCGGTGGACAGCGTAGCGAGCTCGGCCTGGGCACCGCCGCTTGCTTGCTCTCCCTGACCCTCAGCGGCAGAGTTCACTACGTGGGCTATATGTGGACAAATGCAGGTGGGGGCCACAACGGAAACTGCCACCACGAAAACGGATTCGGGCCCACATTTTCTGCCCACTGTTAAACCATGTGGGGCCCACTTGGCCTTGCTGGCTAGAGCCGTTAATGAATATTTATGCAAAAAGTCCAAAGCAGAAGTTTTATCTCTCTGATTAACTTAAGCCTCACTTTTAACATTTTACTCATTCTGTGCCTAACTATCTTGAATATCTTAAATACCCTCTTTGCCCCCGTTTTGACCTCCATCCAGTCAAACCACAGGGCCAGCTTTGTGCCCCTATCTGTCTCCCTGCCAGACAATCGAATCAGGCTCCTCACTCAAACTGGAGCTGCAGGGTAATATGATTAAATCATGTGGTACTTGAGCTGAGTTGTGTAAAACGAATGAAGATCAGAGTAACTGTCTCAAAATGCAATTAGCCTAAAGTGCAAGCTTTTTTGCTGATTGAACGCTTGTTTTTTTTTATTATTATTTTAATCAGTGGATCATTTATTTTTTTATAAAATAAAAAAGGTATTATTTTTTCTGATTCCGTAACCCTATATCTTTTTTTAAAGTCGCATTGAAAAAGACAACTTTCAGGTTGTGGAATTTTTTTATTTTGCCAGCAAATCCAAAATTTCAATTCCTTTAAAGAAAACTTCTTACATTCATATAGCTCAAAATTCCCAAAATCTCTTGTTTTTTGCAGTTGCAGTTCCATGGCAAGATACATTTCAGTATTAGAATATGGAAAAATTATATTAGTTAAAAAACAAGCAGCTCATTAAAAATGCATTTGTTTACCATGAACAAAGTGTATTACACATTTCAGTTGATCCTGTCCACAGATTTTTTTATTTATTCACTTTGTGAGAACAATGTTTTCCATCTGATGTTTCGTTGTCTCTGTCGCCTCCTACAGACCACCATAAGCATCGCGTTGCAGAGAGGAAGCTTTACGGAGTTGAGGGAAGCAGCACATTCTTGGAGTGTATCCCCAAATCCCTTCAAGCCAAAGTAACGTGGACATTCCAGAAACACCCTCAGAATCCACGAGCAGAGGTGAGAAGGACCAGAGGAGATGTTCTAAGAAAAAGATTGAGTGCTTCAAACATTTTTAGGAGATTCTTCTTTTTAACACACACTCTTATTACAGACTTTTCAACTGGTGTGATTTATCCTTTATGGTATTTCATTAAACTAAGTTATTACCAGCTAAATGACACTGAACTTCACGTGTCAATGCTCCAACAAAATAAGGAAGGTCAAAGGCCAAACATTTTACCACATCTAATTAAAAAACAAAATTCTGATTTTACACCATCATGGTTACATGTATACATTTTTATAAGGTTAAAGTGCTAGCCAGGTCTTGTTTTTCCTTGTAATTCAAAGACCCACCCCAATGAAAATGGTGTCTTTGGTGTTTTTCCACGTGTTCTTGTGGCATTTTTCTGATATAAGAGGACAAAAATTGAGAAAATTAAGCTCAGAATTGTATTTCTAAGTATTTCTGTATTCAAATAGTGGTGAATCACCGATAAGGAAGGTGTAATTGCAGGGATGCCCAGTTTAGCTTAGTCTGTTTGCTTTAGTTTAGCAATCAGCTATTGTATTTTATGACTATTTTGTACAAAATTACCAGCGTGAAGGCCGTTGAGACAACTGTGTTGTGAAATTGGGCTACATAAATAAAATTGAATTTAATTGAATCAGGAGCAAACAAAAAAGTGATATTGGAAAATAAGTGTATTTGTTACATTTACATAGAACACTTTTACATAGATCAAAAGATGATCAAAGTGGGTCTTTACCACATCATTTGACAGTTTGTTGTACTTCTTGCCCTTTTTTTCATCTAAGCCTACATAAATAGTTTCTTCTATTGACTCTAAAATTGGCAATGAAGTTATAAATTGAACATGTAACTTCAAAAGGCTTCTTATTGTCCACAGGTACGTGTAGATGAACGTATCCTGCAAACAGACAGGGGCCTTTTGATTCGTCGGGTCCTGAAGAGAGATATTGGCGTCTATGAGTGTCACGCAATGGAGCACGGCTTCACCCAAACTTTGCTAAGCATCACCTTGGAAGTTATACCTTCAACATCCTCTCACATCCCCAACTTGCCCTCCGACGCGCCTGTCCGATTAGATCCTCGCAGTGGAGGCGGCTCTTCAATGACCAATCAAAAGCTTTGGTACCGGGACTTCATTCAGCTGGTGGACCACCCTAACCTTAACAACGTTGACCAGATTTGTGAACAAGTTTGGGCCCGCAAGAATGCCGGTGAAGCCCAGGGGGTAAAGAGTTTCCCTGCTCCAGGAAAGGACACCCTGCCTCTAGGTGGTGCTGCTCGCCCACCCAACAAGAAGTGGAAGCATCTGCAGGAAATCCGAAAGGGGAGAAACCGCAGGACCCACGACGGAAAACCAAACCCTCGGGCACCTCGCAGTGCAGGGGAGTGACCCACAGAGAGAGAAAAGGAAGGAGGAAAGTGTGACTGATGGAAAATAAAAGAAAAATAGACTGAGAACTGATGGAGGAGTTTACACATGCAGATACACACAGATGTACACAGCACCCTTCTTTTGTGTATATTTATCTATGGATGGTCCCACTAAATGGTACACCTTTCCTAACCCCTCATCCCTGAGACCAGCTCCTGCATGTGCTGCCTTATAGCTCAAGTTGATTCTGCACGATCCCTTTACTCAGTTTTAGTAGTATAGTAAAGTACTGGCAGACACCTGGGAGAAAATCCACCTTTAAATGTGGGAAACCTTTCATCCTCTTATTTATTCTCTTTTCTGATGCTTGAAGATGTCTTCACATGCACACAGCATCCCAGACTTGACCTCCTGTGCTCACTGTGCACAAGCCTACTCTCTGGACAACACCACTGTAACTCCACCCCAGAACTGTGGATGAACTTCATTACAGGTTGCAATTTAGGAGATGATTTCACACCAGCGTTGCACGCTCAGATGGAGAAAACTCAGAGCAATGTGGGAAAAAAAGGCGAAATGCTAAAAAGTGGAGAGAAACAATGACTATTTAAGTTGAATTGCACAAGCATGCAGACAAAAACACAAAAACAGACTGACGTCATAATTTTTCGGAACCTTTTTAAATGAATTGATCGTCTTCCTGTGGTCTTCTTGGTGCACATGTTTCCAGCCCACAAGTCACGTGTGCTACATAATGCAATCGAACAGAGACACCAGCGCCTGTAGAACACATCAGCATCTTAGAAAACTAGTCTTTTCCTTTTTTTAGTCCTTTTTATTTGACAGTTTCACATTGAAGCTGTTCCATCTAACAACAGTAAATCGCAGGTTGTCAAAGAGCAGATGGACTGGAGTGGATAGATTCTGGTCAAACAACTCAATAGTGAACAGGTGAAAAACTCCCATTCCATAAAGTGATACGAGACATCAACCGCACACAGTCTCAGATAACATAAAATCTTTAATTGATGCAAAACTAACCCCTTAATTTAAATAAAGAAACTCTCTAAAGCTGATTTTTTTCCCCCCTCAAAACTTTATGCATCCACAAATCTTTAACAAACAAAGGGGCGTGAAAAGAATTTTATAGCGGGATGAGGGGGAACAGAAATGATTTTAGCGGACTCCATTTGACAACCTATGTTTCTGGGCGACAGTACAGTATATATATTAGCATGATATTTATGAGTGAGACTGATTTTTATATAAATATATTTTTAGTGGTACTTCTTTTCTTTTACACTGTTCTTACATAAGTTGTTTCTGGTAAAAAAAAAAAACAAAAGAAAGAAAAAAAAGATATGCAAGTAAAATGAAGTGTGTGCAGTCCCGATCCTTAGTTTGGTACGGTGAAATGCACGGAACACAGCTTTTCTGTGCTGCTTGAAAATATTTCCACTGTTTGCTAAAACATGAAAAAAAAAACAGAAATAAAAAAATAGACACTGTTGAGGATTTCATCTCTACATAATGAAACGTTTAGAGTCTTCCTTCTCCATGTCTTATCTCTGTGTATTTTCTGTACAGTAACTTTATTTGCTGATTTTGCTAACATGTTGTGTGTAGGCTGCCCTCTAGTGTCCGTTGTCTGTACAAGCTTGGATGAAAAGGCCACCTGTGGTACAAAAACCCTAAATGTTTGGTCTGTATCTCCCCATGAAAGAACGTCGGTAGCTTAAATGATGCATTTATGCTTTGCAGCCATGACATTTAAATATGGTTTATATGTAGAAAATATGGTCCGATTGTGCTGCTGTTCTATCATTTTAATAAAACTGGAAAAAGTTGTATTTAGCAGAAGTTCAAAAATTCACCCATGACCTGTGTGGACAGAAAGCAGCACCGACTGCATCCATGTGTGGACTCATTCTTGTAGTTTGTTGTGTTTTATGTCTGTGATGTTTAACTCTTTAAACGGAGGTGACTAGTAAAAGGAATTCTGACATCACACCCAGATGGTCAGGATTTACCCGTGGATCAAATTTTGAGTTGGAGACAAACTATGATCATTACATGTGTCTGCATTTACATCACAAACAACATTCCACTCGTAGACTGTGGTTACAAACTGTTTGTTCTGGTGGCATCAAACTTGCCTGGCTGTCCTCTTGTTTTTTTAAGCCAACTGTTTCTTAGTGCTTGAAATTGCATGACTAATGTTAGTGTCTAATGCGTTTGACAATGACAAGAAAGAAAGAGGGAAACACAGCACACTGCTGATAAATATTACTGTTAATATTATTATTCTTTAGTATTTATGTGCAAAAATAAGCTGCCTTGTAGTGATTTTGTTTTTATTTTCTTACAAATTTAGATTTTCATCTGTATTTTCATTGTCTGTTGACTCATCTTCAACAGTTTTTGAGCTTTCCAGCTGACAGAGAAGCATTTCCAGAAGAAAGTGTCCGGCAAAAAGTCTGATGTTCTAACATCGGAGACACATTTCCCATCCCACATGATTGTTTTAAATCCTAGGCTTGTGTGTCTGTGTGTGTGTGCTCTTGCAGGGGAGTAATGTATGTGCGTGCTTTGAGTGTGTTTGAGTGTAAACAGTTGGAAAAGGGGCAGACCATTGTAAATACTGGCAGGTGAACAGAGGGTTTAGAGACGTCTGTAGTTGAACATTCATACAGGGAAGGCCAAAGTTACCTTGGTGCACTGTAATACTCCCAGGTCTTTGTGAAATGTCATGTCAAATTGTTTTTGATTAACACAATAAAAATATGCAGTTACTTCAACACAGCATGTTTTATTATTTTATTTTTTAAAGATTATTTAAATAAAATGTAACTACATAATAATCTGTAAAATAAAATAGGTATACCGGCATATTAAAAAAAGGCCTTTGCTAGTTTTTTTTTAAATAAATCTAATCACATCATAATTAAATCATTGATTTGAAATTTAAATTTAAAACATTTACTGGTTTAATATAATTGCTTATGTAGTTTTAACCCTTGTGCTATCCTAGGCACTTTAACATTGGGAGTTGGGTCATCTAGACCCACTAAAACACTGAACCTTTTTTCTTCAATGATTTGTGATCTTCACTGGTGTCCATTGATTACATGAAATCTTTCCACCTTTATCCACCTTTGTCATGGTAGGGAGAACACGTCAATGTAAGGGTGGGGTCATCTAAGATAGCACAAGGGTTAAAAAGGGACCAAAATTTTGTAAAAATATTTTAACTTTTGAACAAAAAGAAAAACCCTACAAAATTAAAAGTAAAGTTTCTGTTATAAATAATGATTTATTACAGTTTGTTCACATCAAAATCACGCATTCTATGGTTCACCACATGGTGGCAGTTTGACATCTCCCCATGGAGGCCACTTAGTTTTCTATTTGTGGGACGTGTTGGATCACATCTAACAAATAAGATCTTTTTCAAACAGCATTTATTCATCTGCTCCTGAAAAAAAACCCAACTCAAAGTATAGATAAAAATAGACCCTACACCAGGGGTCGGCAACCTTTTTTACTCAAAGAGCCATTTGGGACCGCCCCTAATGGAAAAAAAAGCACCCGGAGCCACAACCCGTTTTGACATCCTTATATATATTATGCATGTATATATTATTTCAAGGGTGCTCATTACGTCGATCGCGATCGATTTTCAAAGACATAAGTATAGATTGCGGGCCAGAAAAGATAAAAAAAAAGTACTTCTTTCTTTTCATCTTCATGTTTATTTGTTACATGTTTATTTCAACATTATTGTTTATGTACTGATGATTAAAAACTACACAGTGAGTTTACATAAAGATACTTTTGTATTAACAGATGAGGCGTTTTATTACAAAGACAGAAAGCAGCGACCATCGTATTCATGCTCTGCTGTAAACGGTGCAATGCGGGAAGCGTGGCATATTGTGAGGCATTTGGCGCTGCTGGCTCCGTACGAAGCGCGCGCCTCGCAGCTTCCTTGATGAGCTCGTATTTATCGGGCGAGAACTGCAAAGCTGATGGCAGGAGGAGAAACGCGGGGAGGCTTTAATAAACTCCGGTTACTGGACTTCTACCGGGGACATGATGTGCCGCGGGGAGAAAAAGACGCTCTGAAGGCAGAATTTGCGCTGAGTGCATTTAAACTCGCGTCTGCAGTGACGTGTGTGTCAGAGGATGTCCGATTGGCCATTCTGCATGTCAATCAAGTCCCGTACTTTTCGGTGAGGATTTTGATTGGCTGGTGGATTTTCAAGAAACACTCTCTTCCCCTTCAATCTCCCCCACGTCCCCGGTCAAGCTCCCCTGCTCTGAAACACACATCACCGCACACGGGAGTCCAAAACACCGGCACAAACTCTCCGTCACCAGAAAGCCGCTCCCCGTTCCGCGCCACGCCAAGCCCCCGGCAGAAAATCACTCCAGACCCGGAGTGTTTATTGAAGCCGCCCCGCGTGTCTCCTCCTGCTATCAGCTCTGCAGCCCTCGCCGACAAACACGAGCCCACCAAGGAAGCTGTTTTTTACGGGGCACGTGCCTCGCACGGAGCCAGCAGCGCCTTTGAAATGCCATGAAAAATGAACAAACTAAAATAAATTTGAATTTTTATAAAATACTCATTATTTTCCAAAGTCACAGGGAGCCACAACAGAAGGATGAAAGAGCCACATGTGGCTCTGAAATCATGGGTTGCCGACCCCTGCCCTACACCCTATTACCCTAAATGTTAGCAGTCCAATGACAAAAACCACACAGGAAAGATCCTGATCTGACCTTTACCACATAGATGTACAATCTATTTTGGATCATTCTGGCCTAACAGACCTCATATTTTATAACTGAATAACAAGCTGCGACAGACTGGCGACCTGCCCAGAGTGTCCCATGCCTTCTCCCATAAGTGACCAGGATAGGCTCCAGCAGCCCCGTGACCCCGAAAGGGATAAACGGAAGAAGATGAAAGAATGAATGAATAACAAGCTGTTGCTCAGAGCACAAGACCAGTGCATGTTTCTTTCAACAAAACGTTCTCTACTTAGACATTATTTACAGGTATTCTATAAGATAAACTATTCTAAATTGCTGGTTGTCAAGCAGAACTTTGATTACGGTTTTCTAACTCCTCTTTTTACGTAACTGTTCTTATTTGTATGCTTTTCTTTTTCAATGCTTTTGTTTATAATGTAAACCGTTGCTGTTTTTTTTGGGATTGCAATAATTTTCTTCACAGCAAATAAAACGCTGGTTTGAGGTGTGAGTTAAGGTGTAATTCAGAACCTGCTTGGATTCATTTTAGCAGATCAAGTCAATTTTGGCTCAACATGATTACTTAGTGTTGGAGTTAATTACACAGGTAAGTACTCCTGATTGTGTTCATTAATCATTGGACCTGTCAGTCTATTGGTCATTGGTGCGTGTGCGTGTGTGTGTGTGTTTGTGTGTGTGGTTGTGTGTGTGTGTGTGTGTGAGGCGTGGGGGAAGGATCTTTTCTTTTTTTGATTGAAAGAAGAAAAGAAAAGAGTTACTAATAATATAATGTTGCCTTTTTGTTGTTGTTCTATATCAGATTGGGATCAATAAGACTCAGCTAAATCATAACCTCACTGACCTCTGCATGGCATTTGGATATTTTACTGCACTATGAAAACTTTTTTTTGCACACATGAAAGTAAACGTCCAGTTCACATTCCCCTTTAGTCTCCAACACAGCTGCTCTTGTGAGAGTGCATGAGTTTTAGGGAGGGCTGTGGGACCGTCATGAAATTGGAGGGCAGGAGATCTATTCACATTTTTGCAATGCAACATGGTCAGTTGTTATTCTTTGGCACTACATTTTTTCAATCACATTTTTTTTTTCTGCAAACACATGACAATTTCATGACATTAACTTTTTTTAAGGTTCTGTTCGTAAAGTTGGGCAGTTTCAGGTCCCACAGCTGCTACAGCCATCATTCACAAATGACCAGCCCTGGCTGTCAGGTCATTACCTCGGGCCTAATCAAGCCAGGATGGAACTGGAACAAATCCAATTTCAGTGCTGACCGTAAACAGGAAGAGAACAGGAAGTAAAGCACATGTGGAGGTGAAAATAAGCAAGTAGATGTGAGTAACTGATTGGTTTTCAGCAAAACAAGGTTATGTCTCACTTCCATCTTCCTACAACCAGGTGGTGTTTTCCCCCACTCTGTTTATCCGGGGGAAAACATCCCTGTTTGTAATTCCATCCGTTCTTCATGCCAAAGTCGTGACAGATCCAGCAACCGGAACGCACATGTTCATTCCTTTTTGTTTGTGCAGCAAACATCTGTTCAGGGGTCGAACAATTTTGCTGCATTTTCGGAAATCATCTTGTAATGCCAGGAAACGAAAAAGGCCTCGACCTCATCAGCTGTGTCTCCTGATGACAAGCCACAACTCAAACACAATGATGATTCATTTGGTGAACATGGAAAATAACCAACACAGTGATGAGCCAATGCTGCATAAACCCTTGTGCTATCCTAGGCACTTTAACATTGGGAGTGGGGTCATCTAGACCCACTAGACAGTGCTCTGAACCTTTTCTCTTCAATGATTTGTGATCTTCACTGGTGTCCATGGATTACGTGAAATCTTTTCACCTTTATCCACCTTTGTCATGGAAAGGAGAACACGTCAATGTAAGGGTGGGGTCATCTAAGGTAGCACAAGGGTTAGTTACATGGTCAAATATTATAATGAAAGAAAAAAAAAAAACTAATCAGTGATTTATCAGGGCAGTAAAATAGATGTGCCAACATCAGAATAGTGTGAACTATTAAAAAATAAGAAGTTACATGCCACCAAAATGTATCCATTTGTTTGTTTGGGGAATAATCCTCACAGCTCTGAGTGAATCAAGCATAAGCTGGAAATACGACTTTTAGGATAAGAATCTGGATTTCAAAGCTAATTTTGTTGATTGAGCGGTCTGCCGAGAAAAGTACAAACTATACTCTATAATCAAAAACTAAAGAGAAACACATCATTGAAGAAACATCAGGTCAGTGCCTGCACAACAATGACGAAATATTTCAGAAAATGTGTTATTTTCATGCGGGACACAAAGAAAGGACAGCTTTGATGAGCCTGCCTCTAATCAGTCCACTGTAAGGTTTTCAACATAATAAATTCTGAGAGTAAAGCTGTAATCTTGAGGAGATGGAAGACAAAGGACCTGTAATGAGAAGCAGCTTTAGTTATTTTTGTGTGATCATAAAAACAGCTCCAAGCAAAGGCCTCAAAGTTTCACATGCATTTTATGATTTAATGAAAACTGCTGACTCCTCTATTTCTTTCAAGTCATCAAAGGTTCACTTCACTACAAAAATCCAGGACTTCGTGTCTTTGTGTGGGCAATGTTAGTTTATTTCTTGTCAAGAAATCATGTCAAAGCATTTAAATGGAAATATATCAATAAGTGCAGAACAAGAAAACACACCTGGATACACACACATTTATGCTTTTAGACTTTAGACTTTTACCATTTCCTCAGTAGAATACAGAAACATGACATCTTTTACAAAAGAAAGCATGTTTTGCTCTATTTGGGTATGGAATTGAGACAACAGATGGTTATTCACTGTCTAAAAAATGTGTGAGCCATCAACTGAGAGTCACAAGCTCCATCAAACTCCAAGAACAATGTCCAGTGAAGAAATTAGGCCAAAGTGGGGCTTTTGTCATTTCTGTGGTCTGAATATTCAGTGCCCCATTTGGCAAAAACAAATGAAGTTTGGCAGCCAAAAAGATCCGAACCTCTGCTGTTCATGACAATGGCATGAGACTCCCTGCTGTCATAAAGCTGAAGGCCCAAAATTCTGAACCTAACTTAAAGGTTACTGTAAATCTCATAAGCCTTTAACCTCCGTATCATGTAATATTTTAGATACATTTTTACACTGACCATAACAAGTGTGGGCTCGAGCTCTTATTCTTACTTCTTCTTCTTCTTTTTACGTTTGTTCCTGAAGATTGCAGCAATGTGGGAGTTTTGGAAAAAAAAAAAAACATTGCATCAAACCTTGTGAAGCTTCCAGTCCGTTTCATTTTTAGTTGATTCTGCTTTGTCAACTATTAGTGCTTTTGTTGAGTTTTGCAGGTCTGGATTTTAGAAAAGGCTGTCAGCCTCACTTTGACCCTGAAAGCAGTCAGAAAGTCAAACAAAGAGCAGAGTCTGTTGCAAGGCTTGTTTGTGTAAACAGACCGAAACATGAAGAAGTATTTACTCTATATTTTAGAACACGTGCCCTAAAGATGCAGCATTTTACTCTTAGGGGGTTCTGAATCTCCTGACACAAGACATGTATACTTGTATAAATCTCTTTTTAATTTATGTAAAGCTAAAATCTAGTTTAAACCCAGTCGCACGGCTGGATCAAGAAAGTTTTTGAAGACAAGAAAGTATTGGTTCAACACTTGTTTCACATAGTTGCTGTGCATTGTTTTTTTTATTTTAAAATGGAAAGTGAGGATGAAAGTCTACAAGCTAAAATTAGACGAGGAGAAGAAGAAAAGGAGGAGGTGAATTTCCTGACTTAGCAAGTTGTTTAGTACAATAATCAATTAAAATATTTTTTCCACAACGCCACCATTTACATTTTACAGTCAAGGTTTATTCTCAACAGCATTTAGCTGAATTAGTGCTGTAACGATTCGTTTTAACAACAGTTTGATTTTTCATAATTTGTGGTTGCCAATACAATTTACAGTCAATGTTAGTTCCTTCTGAACGATCTAATTCACTGACCTAAGATCGATTCAGGACACCTTTTGCCAAAACTTCAACCAGTGTGATAAATATCTGGGTACTAAACAGTTCAGGTAAAGCTTTCCAGATTTGTCGTATTTCTTGCAATACAATTAAGTCTAAATTAAATATGTGTACAAAAAACAAGGAACAAGAATTGTTTTTCCACATAAAAATAATCTTATTATTAGAACATTCTACCACACTGTTTCCACACATTGGACTGGATTGATTGCTTGATTGTTTTTTGCTGCTATCACATGTGTTGTCCGCTGTGTTGCACTTGGTTGTTTTTACATTACACTAAAATAAACCTACTGTGCCTAAATACAAAAGGTATTTTTCAAGATTGTTTACCATCAATTTATTGTATTTTGAAGGGATTTTATAATAGTGAAGTTCGATTTGATTCAATTAACAACTTGCCTCAGACAGATTAAAGTGTTTGGATAAGTAAATTAATTGTTACACCTCCAATCTGTATTTATTGCTATTAAAACGATTCATGTTGATGTAATTTGTTGTATTACCGACATGAACAAGAATCTGAAAGGCTGCCCCCCCAACCTTCTGTAACCCCCCCCAACATCCCTTTCTCTTCTTCCCTCCTTTTCCTTTACGTCCGATCCAACAAAAAACTGTTTCAAATATAATGAATATGAATAAAGTTTAGCCTAAATTACAACAGGGGTTTATTCAAATATACACCTGGTGTGTCAGAAGATTCATAACCACTGTTGTAACAGTAAAATATGTCCAACACAAGAGGCCTTCAGCTCATCTGTTTGCTCATCTGTTGGACAGACAAGTAAAAAAAAAAAGAGGAAGGTTTTTGATCGCTTTTAAAGATCCTCTGCATTTCCATATGTGCTCAATAGCCTGTGGCTCAAAACACCAGGGTTGTTTTGAGGACTGACATATTTGAGGAGTTAAGAGAAGAAGAAGAAAAAAAAAGCAAATCTCCAAACAAAATTGCACTCATGGGGATATACTGTATATAGAAACAATGAGTGCTAGGCAATAATCTGGAAACATTTATAGGATAATTTCCCTAAGATTCTGGAGTTTATATCAGTGAAAAAAAGGTAGATAACAAGTAAATCAGTCAAGACAGCTGTCTGTCGATCCATGAGGAATACTCCAACAGACTTACCCTCAGGTCAACCAGAAACCCCAAAGCTGAATCTCAGAAACACAAGCCTCATTGGTACATGTGACAGAAAAATTGGAAGAAGGCTGGACAGATGTTAGTAAAATAACAATTCATGTTTCTGGAAAAGGCATAACTGAGAGTCACAAGCGCTTATCTGTGGCTCATAATCACTCCCTGGAACAACGGCCCAGTGAAGAAATGAGGACCAAAGGGAGGGCTTTTTGTTTTTTCCGCGGGTTCGAACATTCAGTGCCCCATTTAGCATGGCAGCTCAATGGTTAGAACTCTGCTGCTGATGACAACGTCAGCTGTCAGTATATCTTAAGACTCTTCCTAAAATGTCTGGTCAGCTACCAGCTCCGTGAAATTTTGAGCCTGCCAAACAGTGATCTCAACTGATCACGCTAATCTGGAACAACATGGATGAACAGATGAGTCAAAACTGGACGTAACCCTTGCGCTATCCTATGCCCTTTAACATTGGGAGTTAATATCTAGACCCACTAGACAGTGCTCTGAACCTTTTTTCTTCAATGATTTGTGATCTTCACTGGTGTCCATGGATCACATGAAATCTTTCCACCTTTATCCACCTTTACCGCGGAAAGGAGAAGACGCTAACGTAAGGGCGGGTCATCTAAGATAGCACAAGGGCTAATCCAGCAGAAGGCTTTTTTCTTGGTCAAGAAAACTCAATGAAGTGAAGTCACGAGCAAAGAAAATGGGCCAAAAAAGCATGTCCAGTGATGAGAAATATAGATAAAATAACAGGAAATGACTGCTAAGAACTTCCTGCCAAAACTGGATCTGAAGTTGCTGAAATAACCCTTGTGCTATCTTAGATGACCCCACCCTTTCATTGACGTGTTTCTCCTTCCATGACAAAGGTGGATAAAGCTGTAGAGGGTTTCATGTAATCCATGGACACCAGTGAGACTGCCAAATCATAGAAGAAAAAGGTTCAGAGCACTGTCTAGTGGGCCTAGATGACCCGACTCCCCAATGTCAAAGTGGCTAGATAGCAATAAGGGTTAAGAAAGTAGAGATTCCACTTTTTTTTTTTTTTTTTTGATTAAAATAAATTAAAGCCTGAAAAGGTATACTGTGTTTTTAGCCAACATTTTTATACAATAAAGACATGCTATAATCAATTGAATAATGATTTCATGCAAAAATCAAAAACAGACTAAAGAGATTTTAGGAGTGAGGCCAGGATTATGGCTGTCGTTAAATATGATCTTATTACGCAAAACACATTACACTCTTTAAATTTTTTTTTTTAATTTTTCATTAGATGGTTTATCCAAGAACATGTGCACCCCCAAGATGCATCCATTTAAAAAAAGGTTAAATAAAAGTTAGGAAAAGTTCTTTCTTTTTACTATCAGCACTGCTGCAGATGTAAAGTCTGCATGTGGCTGATTATGAATTTAACAGAGTGTGTCATGGTTTCTGTGCTGTATGGCAGTTTAAAGAGCAGCTGGTTTCACAGCACGGCTGTTTGTGTGTTTATCATGCTTACTTGTCTGGTCTGGCCAAGTCGCAGGGAAGGACACCATACTTTCATTATAAACTGTAAGTACATTTATGCCTTTACTTTAGAAAAGTTCGACTTTTAATGTGTTTAATCGCATACAGGTTCATAACATGCACTGTGGAGTCACTTAAATAAAACATAAATATACATTTCATTTCTCGTCCAAGATCCCATCACAAGCTCACATTTTGCAAACACAGTAAACAAAAATAAATTGAGTCGTTATTTATCTTCACATTAAGATCTGGAAACTCTGAAATTCTTCCTTTTGTTTGTTTTGTTAGATTTTTTTTCCTACTTCCTTTTTAAGGAGTAAAGATGTGTCAAGTGATCATATGGTTGCTCTTTAAAGGACTGTTGTACTAAATAAAAAAGACATTTTCAATACAGCGGCTGTGTTTTTGTGGGTTTCTTCCAGTTAATGCAGAGTGGTTCTGAAGTTCAAAGAACGGAGTCTTACAGTAAATAGTAGCATATTAAAAAAAAATCAGCTGATATTTACAAACACACCATAAAGTACCACTGTCGGACATTAAGGCAGCAAATTCTGTGAAACCAAACAGTGTGTCATGAAAAAAAACAAATTGAAGGAAGCACACACAACAATTGATTGAAACTTGAATTAAAAAGGTCAAATCCCAATCAATATCTCAACGCTATTTCGCTAAATTCAATACTTCTACATCCCCTGTTATGCCATCTAAGAGACAACTCCATTTAATCAGTCAGAACAGAGTTCTCTGTGCAACACGTCTACCTAAACATCTGCCCTGGGTAAGGCAACTACGACTCTGGAGCAACTGGAACATTTAGGACAAAATTAGTTTGCTAAAAGGGGATCATTTCTTAAAAAGAATGCTGAATAGAAGTACGCTTTGCATGTTACAATGACAACTATCATTTAAATTTGAAAAAAAAAAAGAGTTTTGAAAGAGAATGTATTTGAGGATTTTAAATGTATTACTTGCTTAAGTACCTTTTTAAAGAAAGTCTAGAATAAAACAACTTTAAAAAATATATATATATATATAAAAAGAACTGTAAAAAAGTACTAATCCGACTTCTTTTTCTCACGTAACGTGTTGCTAGAATCTCAGGTCCTGCTTTTGACTCCAGCTGTGAAGGCTTATCTTACACGCAAAGCTCACCAGTCAAAAGTTTAACTGTATAATTTTCCTCACGCTTACTTGTCAGGCTTGATGAAGGCCTGATGAAGGGCTGATGAATGTAATTACATGTGTTGATATGGGAAAACTCATGGGCTTCGGCGAGAACACGATCAAACTGAAAAACTGCAGGAAGAGCCGAGCGTCAGAATTTCAACCCCCCAGCTACCTGCAGCTCAGAATGTGGTCACCAGAGAAGAAACTTCTGTGGAATTTAAAGCAGCTTAAACATCTAAAGGATTTTTGCAACAAAGAAACAACTTGATGGGATTTCTACGAACTGCAGATTTAGATTAAGAAACTCCACTTTAAATAAATAAAAAGCTTAATATTTTACAAATGCATCTTTGACTTTTGCTCATCTGAAAACTAAAAAGTGATTTCACAGCACAGAGGATGGGAGCACCATCCTCTCTGATCCTTGCCAAATAACTGAAATAGTTAGATATTTAATTAATCCAGGATATAGAAAAATTCAAAGTGGGTGCTTGGATTATGGATTGTTGGATATAAAGTGAAAAGCAAAAAAAAATCCAAAATTTAAAGATGAAGTGTTGAGTGTTTATGTGGACATCTCTTAGAAAATAACTAACCAGTTCATGCAAAGTTCTCACAAACTACAAAAACATACAGATGAAAAGCGTACATGAAGGAGTGTGTCAGTCAGACCGCTAATGTGTTGCAAATGTGAGTTTAGGTCAATTTTCTCAGAAACAAACGATTTGATTAAAGAAGGGCTCCGTAACAGAAGTTCATACGGACACAATGAAGCCTTTTGATGTCTTTCCAGAGAACAGACAGCCTAAACTGAAATCACAGTATGTTCACAGCTGAAGCAGAAGACAAGGCATGATGCTGTTCACTCCAAGTTTTCCTTTGATTCTTTGCGCTAATCAAGATAAACCATTGTATCTAAAATAATCTGAAACAACAGTATGAAGGCCATCATTCATCAACAAACTAATATCTGGCTGTTTGGATCATCTTTTTTGTGTTGCTCCTTTGATCACACCCCAAACCATCACTTGTGGCTGCAAAAAAAACTGGAAAATTTGCTTTTAATGTGCCATTTTGAAGTCCAACACAGGTCTGAACAAATCATTCACACCATCACTCATGCAGGACTGATGTTTGCACTCTATGTACGGTTGGTGGTGCTGCTGTTTGACAGTCAAACTTGTCTTTTAAGGTCACTGTGGGGGTAAGTGGCCTTGGCGCACTCAGACCTCTGAATTAGCACCAGCATCTGAGTGAACGACACAACAGAACACCTGAACTGGACTGCCTCTTTGTCCTCCTCTTCATCACTCCTCCCTCCCCCTCAGGTCTCGCGGCGTCCGATTGCGTTCCCCAGAGCTCTTGCTACGAGCCTTCCTGGCACTCTCCTGAGCTTGGCGGTATTTCTCCAGCATGCCCTTGTGCTTCCTCTTGAGCTTGTCATTGCACCACATCCTCTCACAGTACTCCTCCACATGTGGCAAGTTTGAGGGCCCAATGAGCTGCATGATGTCCTTGAACCAGGTCCGTGACTGACCGATCTGGCTTGCAGAGCCGCCCCTGCTGTACGTGCTGCAGGGCATCCAGGACCTGTAGCTTCCTGCAGATCTATCTTTGAGGCCATCGGAGAAGCCCGCTCTGTCACGGGCCATCAGCTCGTTCACCAAATCTCCCTGGAGGACTTCAAGTGTAAAGCGTGCCAGGATCTGCGTGAAGCCGTGCTCTCTGGTGCGGCAGATGTAAACACCCTCATCCTGCTTAAAGAGATGATGAAAGAGTAGGCCCCGCTCTGTTGTCATCACACGCTCGTCCAGCTTCACCTGAAAGTGGCAGAGTGACAGCTGAAGTTTAAACATTAGTTTCATGTTTCAACCAAACCCCTACCTTCTATTCCTGCATTTCAAGCAGGCAGCATCATAACAAATTTACTTTTTTCAAGTTTATGAATTACAGGTATTTAATCATGCCTAAAATGTTCTTAAAAGCCAGGTTTTCACTCGGTAAGAGTTTGATAAAAAATAATTTTCATTTTACTGAAAAATCTGGAGAATTTGAAGTTTAACTGTTGGCAGTTTTTGGTGATCATTAGTCTTAGCAAGTTTTTGGTGTTTGTAGCAGTTTTATTGCTAACAATATTCCTGAATAACTTTGATCTTTTTGACATGTCCAGTAATAAAAAGCAAAATAAAAAAAGGATATTTAAATCACATAAATCCGAACCATTTGGACAAGAGATCTTTGCTTTAAAGAACAATAAAAATACTGAGAACAGTGACCATCTTGTGTTGTTATTCTGCTTGAACTGAAACAGTTAATGTTATAAAATCAAGTATTTTTCTTGTTTTCATGTTAATTTCTTCCAAAAACCTCAAACGGCCACTCCTGTACATTTTTCTTCGTTACTATCTCACTCCTGCCCATTCTTTTGATATTCCATCCTTCAGCACCACCAACTGTGTCTTGATGCAACACAAACATGGCGGTCTCGTCAGGTAGTGGTAGCCAGAAGTTTATTTGGAGGGGAACAGAGACGACTGGTAATGCCTCCACACTAGAACAGCTGACTGATGCACTAACTTGAGCTCAGAGATGCGTAACCTTGAGCAGATGACAGATGGCTCCGAGTGAGGAGGCGCAAAGAAACATCATTGTGTAAATGCTGCTCTAAGTGACTTTGCAGTCGTTTGTTTAGGTCACAGCAGCCAGCTGAGTGACATTGGATCCGTCAGCGGCATGTGGTTGGGGTTTGGGAAGAATTTCCCGTTTATTCAAGAGACAAAACATTAGTGAGTTCAGCTATAAGACATAATTTTAACCATATTTCAGATGGCTGTCAAATGTGTCGGCCACATTTCAGACACAGATCTTTCTTTTACGGGCTGTTAGTTGGGCAGCTGTTTGCCAGACGTTTTGTTTCAGCTGATGCTGTTCCTCAAACCGCTCCCCTTCCTCTGACCACTTTTATTTTCATGTCATGAACTTATCCACGTACTTCTTCTTTGTGGTCGTCACGCTGGATCAGCCAGGTGACAGTAGCTTGTGGGGAGCGAGGAACACATTCAAGGAAGGTGCTGTTGTTCTCAGTCCCGTACACCACCTTGTCCTCTGTAACGTCCAGGCCTTTTGCAAAGAGGGGGAGAAAAGAAGAGAAGTGTTGTAGAAATAAAAATAAAAAGCACTTTACAAATAAAAATTCACCTCAAACAGCTACAAGCTTATTGTTTATTTAATTGGTCAGTTTGTAACTCATATTGTCAAAGATTTGCAGGAAAAGCACAATGCATATTACATATACCGTAATGTAACATTACGGTATATGTAATATGCTGTGCGGTGGTGCAGTGGTTAGCGCTCTTGCCTCACAGCAAGAAGGCCCCCGGTTCAAGTCCCGGCTGGGGGACATGAAAAACACAACATCAATGGGGGACCTTTCTGTGTGGAGTTTACATGTTCTCCCCGCGCATGCGTGGGTTTTCTCCGGGATCTCCGGCTTCCTCCCACTGTCCAAAAACATGCTTCATAGGTTGATTGGCAACTCTAAATTGTCCATAGGTGTGAGTGTGAGAGTGAATGGATGTGTGGTTGAAGATATTCTACCCTGCGACAGACTGGCGACCAGTCCAGGGCATCCCTTGCCTACGCCCAAGTGGCCGGGATAGGCTCCGGCAACCCCGTGACCCCGAAAAGGAATAAACGGTCAAGAAGATGAATGAATGAATGCTGTTATTCTTTATGTTTGTAGTACCACACAAGCTTTAGGGAGTTTCGGTCGGCACATTTTCATTTGTCTATGAGCTCCCAGTCCTCAATGCCTTTGATTTTGCCTTCCGTACGTCTTTTACTTTGAGTTCGCTGAAAGATTTTAGCCCCCTAGTGAATTCAAAGAAGCCACACTGTGGTTTGCAAGAATAACAATCTCTCAAAGTAGTTCAGCTCTCCTGGCTCTTTGATAGAGACGTGACTGCAGCATATCAGCACCAGTAGATTCAGAAGGTTCTGTAAAATATTCCTGTTTTTTTTTAATGGCGGGATTTGATCAAACAGAAATGTGTCCACCATCCTGTTCAGGAACTCATTGGTATTGGTATTGGTATTGGTATTAATATTGGTATTAGTATTGGTATTGGTATTGGTATTAGTATTAGTATTAGTATTAGTATTGGTACTGGTACTGGTATTGGTATTGGTATTAATATTGGTATTAGTATTGGTATTAGTATTGGTGTTGGTATTAATATTGGTATTGGTATTAATATTGGTATTAGTATTGGTATTGGCATTAATATTGGTATTAGTATTGGTATTAGTATTAGTATTAGTATTGGTATTGGTATTAATATTGGTATTAGTATTGGTATTAGTATTGGTATTGGTATTAATATTGGTATTGGTATTGTAATTGGTATTAGTATTGGTATTGGTATTGGTATTAATATTGGTATTGGTATTGGTATTAATATTGGTATTAATATTGGTATTAGTATTGGTATTAGTATTGGTATTGGTATTGGTATTGGTATTGGTATTGGTATTAGTATTGGTATTGTAATTGGTATTAGTATTGGTATTGGTATTGGTATTGGTATTAATATTGGTATTGGTATTGGTATTGGTATTGGTATTAATATTGGTATTGGTATTGGTATTAATATTGGTATTGGTATTGGTATTGTAATTGGTATTAGTATTGGTATTGGTATTGGTATTGGTATTAGTATTGGTATTGGTATTAGTATTGGTATTGGTATTGGTATTAATATTGGTATTGGTATTGGTATTGGTATTGGTATTAATATTGGTATTGGTATTGGTATTGTAATTGGTATTAGTATTGGTATTGGTATTGGTATTGGTATTAGTATTGGTATTGGTATTAGTATTGGTATTGGTATTGGTATTAATATTGGTATTAATATTGGTATTGGTATTAATATTGGTATTGGTATTAATATTGGTATTGGTATTAATATTGGTATTGGTATTGGTATTGGTATTGTAATTGGTATTAGTATTGGTATTAGTATTGGTTTTGGTATTAATATTGGTATTAGTATTGGTATTGGTATTGGTATTAATATTGGTATTGGTATTAATATTGGTATTGGTATTGGTATTGTAATTGGTATTAGTATTGGTATTGGTATTGGTATTAATATTGGTATTGGTATTGGTATTGGTATTAATATTTTTATTGGTATTGGTATTGGTATTGTAATTGGTATTAGTATTGGTATTAATATTGGTATTGGTATTGGTATTGGTATTGGTATTAATATTGGTATTGGTATTGGTATTAATATTGGTATTGGTATTGGTATTGTAATTGGTATTAGTATTGGTATTGGTATTGGTATTGGTATTGGTATTAATATTGGTATTGGTATTGGTATTGGTATTAATATTGGTATTGGTATTGGTATTGGTATTGGTATTAATATTGGTATCGGTATTGGTATTGGTATTGGTATTAATATTGGTATTGGTATTGGTATTGGTATTGGTATTGGTATCGGTATTAGTATTGGTATTGGTATTGGTATTAGTATTGGTATTGGCATTAGTATTGGCATTAGTATTGGTATTAGTATTGGTATTAGTATTGGTATTGGTATTAGTATTGGTATTAGTATTGGTATTGGTATTGGTATTGGTATTAGTATTGGTATTAGTATTGGTATTGGTATTGGTATTAGTATTGGTATTAGTATTGGTATTGGTATTAATATTGGTATTAGTATTGGTATTGGTAATATTATTGGTATTAGTATTGGTATTAGTATTGGTATTAGTATTGGTATTAGTAGTATGATTTTTCAGGTTTAAGTTTTTATTACCTTTTTTTTTTTAATAAGTTTTCACTTTTTAGGGTGTATTCAGAGTGGACAGATTTGGTTTGCTTAAAGTGAACCAGTTTGTTTCCACTGATAATCCAGAGCAAATTCTGAGTCTGAATACATGCAAGCGAACCCTGATCTGGGACTATTCAATTCAATTCAATTTCAATTCAATTTCATTTGTATAGCCCAAAATCACAACAGTCGTCTGGATGGGCTTCGAAGTAAACATGAACTCAAAAGGGTCGCGAATACAAAGAGTTCAATAGGAAAATACTAAAATGAACTAACAAACTGACTAAACTATACTGGCATCCCTGCCCTTAGACCCCCCTTCGCTGTAAGGAAAAACTCCTAAAAAACCGGATTCCAGAAAAAACGAAGAAACCTCAGGGGTGCTCACATGAAGGAGGGACTAAGGAGCCATCTATTGAAGTGGCTTGTTTCCAATCAGACTGAGCTCCGGTTCACTCTGAGTTTTCTCAGTCTGAATTTGCTCTGTGCTTGGTGCAGAAGAACTGAACCAAAACAGCCACCGTAGCCGGGCATTACGGGACGTAAACAGAGAAGGAAGGAAGCAACCATGACAATAAGACACAGCAACTCATTGAAATGTGGTCGGATGAATGCAGGCTCTTTAGAAAACATTTAACGTGATACACATTGCTACTTACACTGTTTTCCAGACAGTCTATGTGTTGTTAACACTTATCAGCGTAGCTCATAGCAGTCCCCCCCCTCAGTACCCGCCTTGGCAGCATGCCTCTGCCGTACCAAAGTAGCAAGTAAAATGTGTTGTAGATACAAATGTTCAAAATTGTTAAGCGAAATATAAAGTTTTAAAAAGTTAACTAAGTTAACTAAGGATTGTAAAGTTCCATTATTCTGTCTCTCATTGGCCTTGTAATTCTTGGCCAATGACTGAAGAAATTTTTAGTCGTGTGGTTTTCTTCACAAGCTTTGGTTAAAAACAGAAATGTCCTAAAGAGACGCCAGTGTGACTACAGACCAAACAAGGTTCAGGGCTTAATCTGGACCAAATTAAGCGGACTCGGTCCGGAACAACAGACTTTTCCAGTCTAAATACACCCTTTACGATGTATTGTACACTCCTTCACTCTGATTTTTGTGGCGTTGGACGGTCTTTCCTCTAAACTCCATTTACACTTCCAGGTTAGCTAAAATGTTAAAGCATTCTCTCCCTTTCCTTTGGTCAACTTTTCCTTAGTATCTTCCTCACACATCAGAAACTTTCTTTAAGGTTCTTTACTTTTTTTTTTTACGATATCTGAAATTTATGCAACTTCAAATGACTATAACAGTTTTTTGTGTATTTCAGATGTAAAATATGTCCTGCTGTTCAAAAAAACGCAATGTAGTGTAATTAAACTCCACATGACCTGCATGACTCTGTTTCCAACAGTATGAGCAGTGAGCAGGACGGCTTTTAGAAAAAATGCATACACCTGTGTGTCTGAAGAACATGAATTTCTGGATGTAATCAAGGTTTGAATGGTTTCCTTTGATGCGGAGGATAATCATTCAGCCAAGAGCCATTCGTTTCTTTTACCTCCAAAGCTTACAAATATGTAATATTTTCTGTATAACCCATGTGAAAATGATAATTTGAAAAATGAATTTCTTATAATAAAGTTAATTGTCTGATTATTGCAGTGCATTTAAACATAGTTAATGGGGTGTAAACTGATTGCAAATTCTTGTTCTTCAGCTGTGATGTGCTCTTTGTGTATACACTGTAACGGTGCATTAACGTGCTTTTTGCTCCATCACACTCAACATTTGTCTCAAATCAACAAACTGACTTTTGCTTCAAGTCACAGGAGGTTTAAAGTACAACTTTAACACAAGAAAAATGGTTGGTAAATTGATCAATGTTTATTTAAGATGGATATTATTTCATGTTAATTCTAATTTAAAAATTCCTGCCTCCAACTCTTTGTTTCCTTATTTTTGCTCTTTAAATACAAAGTTCATTTGTCACATACATATTTCCGTAGAACGATATGGAAACTGTTCAACAGATGACAAGGCCCAATTATAAGAGCAGTACGTATAAAAAAGCATTTAAGTACAAAAAAACTAAGCATTAAAAAGAAAATGCCATAAAACTCATTATTCATTATGTAGCCTACTATATGGTATACACAGGTGTTAAGGTAACATAATATAAAATGTCTGCAAAGTGACGATACTGTGCAATAGCATCTGGAACAAACCTATGACCTAACTGTTCTTATAGATATATAAAACATTCTGTAATTTCCATGGCTGTTTTTAAAAAAATAAAAAGTAATAGCACAAGTAATAGCATTGTTCTGTGCAGAAGAACCATTACTGCCCTCCAGCACTGTGCTATCTTAGAAAACCCCACCCTTACATTGACGTGTTCTCCCTACCATGACAAAGGTGGATAAAGGTGGAAATATTTCATGTAATCCATGGACACCAATGAGGTTCACAAATCATTGAAGAAAATAGGTTCAGAGCACTGTTTAGTGCGGGAGCGTCAAACATATGGCCCGCGGGCCGTATCCGGCCCGCCAGGTGGTTTAGTCTGGCCCACACATGAAGAGTAAAAATCATAAGGATGTTTAAAAAAGAAGGCAAGTACGCAATTCTGCCACTAGGGGGAGCAAAGGAAAAGTTTAACAGGTGAAACAACATAACTCTGCATGTCCAAAAAACGAAACCTAACAGCTCTGTGTTTGGGTAGGCAGTAGTTTGGTTCCCTGTGAGCCTCACCACTGAAGGATGATCAGTAGTGACACCCTAATGACCAAAATGTTGTCAAAAAGAAAAAAAAAGGTTGAAGTGAAGTCCTTAGCTTTCCAGGAAAATGGAAAGCGTTTTTTTTGTTCACGGAGCTGAATGCAAACCTGCATGCTTGGTATGTCATCAACAGGTTCTCCAAGAATATAACATTCAGCACCACTATGAGACTCTCCACAAAGAAAAGTTTCACCATTTGCAGTTAAGAAAAAAAAAAAGATTTAGCAACTATTAGCTGGACTGATAAATAACCATCTGGATTTACTGCAGCCGTGATGTCAGTGATGGAGCAATGACACCTAGCTACCTTATTGCAAACAAGTTGGAGCAAACATCCAATCCATTTTCTGATGGTGAACTTATTGAAAAATGCTGAAGGCTGCAGACATCTTGTTCCCAAAAAGCAGTCGACCTTAAACATGACTGTCTAAATGACTGAGGAAACATGGGCAGCCATATGAAGGAATCAGGTCATTTATTGCATTTTCAGTCACTATTGATGAAAGCACCAACATGACAGATATGTACAGCTGTGCATATTTATTAGAGGTGTTGAAGAGACGTCACAGTGGAGTTTCTGGAGTTGATGGACACACCAATAACTGATGACATAGTCAGCTCTATAGTTACTGTGCTGGACAATGTTGGAGTGAACTGGTCACATGAAGTAAATTTGGTCACTGATGGCGCTCCATCAAAGGTCAGGAAGAAGGCAGGTGTTGCCACAACAATCATGCAGAAACCAGGAAAATATTCTTGTAATGAATGATAATAATAATGGATATTTCATTGTGTTTTGGACACTTGAATGACAGTAAATGTGTTTCTGCACAGGATTTGAATCCTGATATCTATGGACGGGTGAAGTTTCAGGAGAGAAAGGAGGTTAACTCCAAACTCTTATGTTTACAAATGTTTGCAAGTTTAATTTAGTGTAATTTTGTCATCGTTTGGACGTTTACATTTTAGGCAGATGTTTCATTTTTTTCTGTAGCCCCTCTTGAATTTATTATCAGGATTGCTTCAGTGTCAGATTTAAAATATTCAGTCTGTATAAAATTAATTAATTAATTAATTAAATAAACCAATATTTTTTAAAGTGAAATTACTTTTTTTAAGATCCATTGGCCTCTGTGAATGAATGTGTAATAAGAAATGATAAAGCTACCATGTTGGTTGAGGCATGGCCCCACTCCCAATGTTAAAGTGCCTAGGATAGCACAAGGATTAAGCAAACAAACTCATTTATGTTTGGAACTCTGCCGTCTCTGTTAAGCTGACTACAGAAATATGCTGGTCTTGCCTTTTGCTAGGCCACAGTAGGAAATAATAATGTTCTTATCTGGCCTGCTTAGATGGATAAATATTAAAAACAAAATAAAAAGACGCTGAACTCACCGCTCAGGCTCTGATCCACACACTGCAGCACAGGGTTTCCGTGTCTGACATCTTGTCTGCGATATCGACGTTTGTTGCTGGGAACGAATCGTGAGCAAGATGAGCCATCCCACGCACAGTACGGGTCTCTGGCGAGGCAGCACTCAGCGCAAGCTTTCCCGTAGGTCTCGCAACAGTGCAGCTTCACCTGCGCCACACCTGATGGAGAGCCCACATACAAGGCTTGCTGTTTGAAATACCGAGGGAGGAAAAAAGGACGAGGTCTATTAGAGAGTAATGCATTTAGACGGGAAGAAATTCAACTTATAAAAGTGGATTTTTATACCCTTTTCACAGATATATCCATAGATGTTATAGGAGTTGGCAACTGAAAGAGAAAATGACAATCTGAAGTGTATGGTAAAGTTTCAAACAAGTGTTTCTTTACTCAGACATCCAACATTTATAAGAGGATTCAGAAAAAAAGTGGGGGAAAAAACATCTATTTGAGGAATACTGTTTGTATGTGGGAGGGAAAAAAAACTAAAAGTGAATCAGATTGTGGTGAGGTTAAAACTTACTTTAAAGACTTGCAGTTCTTCAAGTGTGATCTCTTCTGTTTCCAGACTGTTCACGTTCAGAGCGATAACCTTCAACACTGTGCCAACATCTGAAAGACACAGCAGTTGACATGTGGATATCGAACCATTATGCTTTACATGTTTGTGTTTATCGTTAAAAACAATCACACCCTGCAAAGTTTAAACAATTAAAAGAGAAATGTTGGTTTCTAAAAGAACTTTTTTGTGATCTTAATCTATTTAAAAACTTTTGACTTTTCAAAAGGAATTGATAACGTGCACTTACCTGTCCCGATGAACATGACATCATACTGCCCATCCTCTGCCTCGACCCTGTCTACCACAATTTGTTTCAGCTTGTAAGGAATGTTGGTCTTTACAAGCACGGGCTGGCGTTGGGCTGGCTGCACCGAGCGCCACATCAGTGGGTGGCTGCGAGCAAACTGCAGAACCGAGTCAGGGAAGTCCTTGGTGCTGCCAAACTCTCTTCCAGGCTGGTTGGTGATTTTACTCGGGCACTGGGAACACCAATGATGTGTACATGAAAAACACAGGAACACAAATGGTACCCATACAACAAAACAGTAGACTAAACTCACATTTAGATAAGAAGTGAAATAGCTTCAACAATTAAAGAACATTTACTAATAATTGTTAATAATACCTATTTTAAACCCTTTTTTGCCTATCATCTGAACCATTAAAAGCATAAAAAAGACTTTGATAATGTTCCATCCCAAATAAGACGCATGCTTTCCAAATGAAAACTGTGACTAAGTGAGTCCTCATTAGGAGTTTTACAGAGCCAGAAAACTTTGGACGAAAGTTCAAAATCATTTATTTAACGTTGTGCTTGGAAAAATGTCCAAAGAACTGGGTTTAAAAGCACAGCAATAACAGAAAAAACTCCTTCCTCTGCCATGTTGAGAAAGAGAAACTGATGTGTCAATACTTGGCAGAGAAACTGCATCACCACTCACTATTTCACTTTACTTGAAACATGTGATTTGACGCAAATGCTTGCAAAACAGCTCAAATCTGCACTGCACGATAAGCAAACAACCAATAAAACAACTGATCAAAGATGTGCAGACTCAAAGATTTAGTACGGCTTTGAATCTTTGAGTCTCAAAACGCTCCAAATCTGAAAAACCCATCTGATTATGTCCAGGATTTAACCTGCACATTTAACTCTACAGATTGATAATTAAACTCAGGTAAACACATTTGTGAGCCAAAGTGACCCAAGATTAATAAAGAACAAGTTCCTTGAAATTAATTCTTGGTATGACAAAAATAACATTTATCATCAGCAGTGTGGAATAACAAACAAATAGCTAACAACAGGGAAGTTAAATATTGGGCAAAGCTTACAGAAACGCTCCCATGTTGACTGAGTGAGAGTGATGAAAGACCAATAAGATGAATGTTTGTCAGAACAACATGGAAGCACAATTGAGGATCACAAAACTGATTTAAATAAACCACAAAACCTGCAGAAGAATGTGCTACAAGCAGATGAGAGCAAAGTGGAGTTGGTCTGATTCCAAATGCATTGTTTAACAGAAACCCAATACAGATTTTCTGCAGAAATACCTCAGTCCCACAGTCAGTCAAGTCGGTGAAGGAATGATAATTAAGGCTTGTTTTTCAGCCACAGGAGATGGGCCTCCTCTTCTCATTGAGACACTCATGAACCTTACTGTAGGTCACCTGTCTGACTGCTGAAGCTTGGCTGAAACTAGTTTATCAAGCCAAACATGTGAGACGCTTATGCTATTGTGAACTTTATGAGACTGTAGGCAAAGGTTCCTTCACAGGGATGTGAACAAGCTGATGCAGGAAATAAGTAATGATGATGGTGAAGGCAGACCTCAAAGTTATGACACAGCTCTGCTTTGTTTCAGCAACCACAATTTTGGGTGCCTGGACAGGTGGCCACTACGGTAGGCACACCTGTTCAACTGCTCGTTAACCAGTTCTAATCAACCAATCACATAGCAGCAAGTCAATGCATTTAGGCATGTTGACATGGTCAAGATGATTTGCTGCAGTTCAAACCAAGCCTCAAAATGAGAAAGAAAGGTGATTAACGTGATTTCAATCATCATGTTATTGCAAATGAATGTGGCAGGAACACCTGGTTATTTCAGTCAACACAAAGCTTCACAGAGAAAACATGACATCAACCACATATTTAGTTTAGTGTATTGACTTTATTAAATTCATTCTAAAAGTATAAACAGAATTTTGTTTTATGGCAAGAAACACCTGGACTCTGAACCTGAGTATGTTTTTCATATATATATATATATATTGTTTTGTATTTTGAATTGTGTTCAGTGTTTCCAAGGGCAGCAACTATTTTGTATCAACTAAACAGCAATAGTTTAGAGAGACTTGTACACACTTGTCATCAACATGCTTCACAATCTCTGAAACAATTGGAAATAAAATTTGAAGTTGAAATAATTTTCTCTGATCTGGATCTTCCTGAAGAGAATAGTTCCATCAGACGGTCTGAGTTCAATTACTAATGAGATCCTTTAATTTTACAGATCCTTTCCAAAAAATTAGAATATCATAGATTCTATTTTTTTTTTAAATTCTGTTTTCTTAAGTTTCATGAGCTGGGACCCCGAATTATATATAAAAAAAACAAACAAAAAAAATAATTACTTGAAATCAATAAAGAGTGGGCTCTGAATCTATAATCTATAAAAGTGTAATTTTTTAAATAGAATTATGATAATTAATATACTTTTCCTATATTTTGGAAAAGGATCTACATCATTTAACCCTGACAAATGTTGTTTAAGATCTTTTAAACTATCCTTAAAACTCTTGAAGGAAACAGTTTTCTTGCAGAAAAACATTGGAGAACCAGATGGGTTTTCCTCCTGCTTCTCCGAACAATCTCTAAGTTATTATTTTTCAAATACAAGTTTTATTCCTGATTTATTTGTGTAAAATTGAAGAATGATAAACTGACAGAAAAATGGCCCACTCTCTTTCCAAAGCAGGAAATACACTCATTATGAACATATAAACATCTGACCACTTTAAAATTACTTCAAAAGTTATGCTCAACATTAAGCGATCAACAAGTCAGAACGGCTTTCTGATGGATCACTTAGCTGCAGGACACAGCGCGACTGGAATATGGACATTTTTTTAAACAAAGTAAATTATTGTCTCGTTTAAAAGTGACGTATTCTATTGTGAATAAAAACTGGACAGAGAACTTCTTTGAGGTTCCAAAGTGCTGTTTATAAAGCTAAACGCAGATTTTTTTTGTCCTTCAGCATTGAAAATTATTGACTTGACATTCAACTAAAATCACCGAATATTAAGACTAAATTTTAAGTTTACTTTTTTATTTTATTTAAAAAACACTATATAGATATAGAAATGATCTTTTTCAACCATTTCCCTTCACCAGCTCCAAGTCATTACCCCCCCCCCCTTTTCCTAACTCCTCACCACCTTCATTCTTTGAGGCCAAAACATTCCTGTTAATCAGAGTTGATGCAGAAAAACCACAGATTATTGCTCTGCCTCTGAGTGCCTTTCTTCATTGTGGTACTGGGTAGCAGACGGCGTTGTGTGTGCCGTACATCCATATGTTTGTGTGTATAAAGAGGTAGAGTTACAGTGATGTGGCTGACAGAACGTGAGCGTGCTTCCGTGAGAGTCAGGATGTGAAGCAGAAGGTCTGCACTGCACAGGGTCATCGGAGCTCCGCTTTCATGTACAGCCGTTCACTTTGAGGAGACGGAAACTTTCTGCACTTTGATGCTTTCGTTGGCTTTTTGTCGAGATTAGTTCTTCTCGATTGCTTCAGCGTTGAGTTTGGACATACTGTAAGCATATGTGTTTTTTTTTACGATAGGCTACGTACACAAAACTGCATAGATAAACATTTTCCCAGACAGTGTGTAATTTTACACAAAACTACAGATTTATCAACGTCAGTGCTCATATGAATGCTGTGAGAAAATAAGCCCCAGTTCCTCAGCTGATGGCCCACCCCCCCAAAAAAAAAATCATCAGGCAGTTGAGCTTTGAATCCTCACAAAAAGACAAAATCTGATCTTTTAATTCTATGTACTAAATTAAGTTTTGCTGAGTTAACTGAAATTGTTCTGAGACAAATACTAGAATTGTACTGCGGCAGTATCTGAAAACTTACTGGAACCACAGTTTAGAAATGACTGTCAATCATCCAACAAAGAAAATAATTTTGTTTGGCTTTTAAACACAATTCTGGTCATTTTAGAAAACTTTGGTTTAAGGAAAAACTGCATTTAAAATGAGGTCAGACTTTACTGAAAACGTTTGAAATTACTGCTTCAACATTTGAAGGTTAAGGGAACAAAGATTAAAGGAGGAGCGGGCAAGAGGGTAATACAAATAAAGTGGGCAAAGTAAAAAAAAAAGCCTGGAATTTTAATGGACCGTAGCAATTTCAGACGGTTTTTGTATATTTTTAATGTTTGTATTTCCATTTTTGGTTACTTTAATTTAGTTTTGAGTGTAGTGAGACTAAAGTAAAACAACAGCAGTATGCACAAGGTTACTAGTAACTAAATATATTATTTTTCATTTGAAACAAAATAAACTTTTTGATCAGAATCTTCAATAGATGAGTGGAAAGAATCCTATGCTTAATGAATCCCATCTTTATAAAACCAAAACCTTAAGGGGAAGAAAAAAAAACTTTTGGGGGAAAATATTCAGGTTTAGGATTTGCAGTACAAAGTATTGATAGGAAAAGTAGCCCAGTGATTGCAATACATCAAAAACCGTTTTGCACACAGCTCTCTGTTGCTGATGTTAATATGTGTTTTACTGTTTGAAAGTTTTTTTGTTTAGAATCTCCCACTGAAAACTCAGATCAATGAGAGTAGTCGATTAATTCTTAAGAATGTTTCACACAACACATTATCTTTTCATCTCAGTAATTTTCCAGATTTCAAATACCTTAAGCTGATTAAGCAAAGAAATTGGTAGTTTTTCTTTGTAGAAACTATTTTTTTACTTCAGCTTTTTTTTAATACAAGTAGTTTTCTTGTTATTAATCACATGGTGTCTGCCTACAGGGACAGATAGACGTTCAGCCCCGGTCCTCATCTACCTCCTCTAAGGAGAATTTAAAGGTGGATGAGTAGATGTACCTTCATTTTGTACAAAAGGGCAACCTTGACACCACATCCTAAAGCCAGCATCTTTTCTGAAACGCTACAGAGTTCACAAAGAATTGTGGTAACATCCTTTCTAAAAATATTTCCTTGCTTTTTCTCCAAACAAGGTGGGTTCTAGGTTAAAAAGAAAATGTTTTTTGCACCAAGAATTTGTAGGGAAAAAAACAATTTAAAAATGTATGTTTTGTAAATATAAATATAAATATATTTGTGAGGAGCATATACAGCTCATCTGGTCAGATCTATTTTTTTGTCAGGGCTGTGTAGCTACAGAATACATAAATACCTTCTGGGTTAAGAGAGAGCACTTACCACCCCTGGCCTTGGATAAGGCACTCTGCCTTCATAAGCACGCCACTGGTGTTCAGGACCCTCTTTGTGAGCAAAAGGTCCATTGAAAGCTTCTCTGATGTCAGCCATGCGGTAAACACAGACAGCAAAGCCCTGGAAGACGTTGCTGTGGAGGAAAGAGGGTAAATCAAGAACATGAGAGGGAAACATATCCAAAAATGTTGTTTGAGACTTTAATGTCATTTTGTCACAAGCACCTTCAAACGTTTTTTTTTCCTTTTGATTAATTTACTCATCATATTTTGACACCCAAAAATGAAAAAAAAAAAGAATTTCACAGGCGTCATCTGATCCATTTTATAATGTATCCATTGTAGAACAGCATGTACTGGGTCAGGTTTGATGATGATGATAAATAAGGGTGTACCTGATGGTGCTGAAGATTGCATAGATATCTGGATTCCTTTCGTCTTTTGTCCTCAGCAGGAAAACGTCCTCTGTTTCAAATTAAAATATTCCCAGTTTGTGTGTGAATTGAATACTAAAATAGATGCTAGCGAGTGTAACGTCATGCGAGTATGAGCAAATGCGAATTTTCTCTGCAATGTTTTATAATGACCTCACCTAGCTGGTTAAAGTGTGTGTCAATGCCATGAGGTCCTGGTACTGAGCAAACCAGCCGGACTTTTATGAAAGTGCTCCACTTGTTGACCAAAACCCTCTGGCCTCCAACATCATTCTGTCGGAGAAAATAGAAGAAATCCAAAAGCTTTAGATGCAAATCCCTCCCCAAACAGACATCAATTTCTTCAGGCAGACCACACCTCTGCATTTAAACTATAAAACTAACAGCTATTTTTCAGATAACAGAGATGTCTGTTCTGTTTCTAATATCAAGTCCAGCACAATAAAACTGAGGAGAAAAGTTAACAATTTAATAGACAAACATTTCACAGATGAAACCTGTTATCACAGCAGGGAGAGAATAAAAGAATTCAAATCCCTTTTAGCTTTCATTGAAGATCTTACTCGTGAATCCATAGCACAAAAGCCCAGAGCTCTGACCTTAAGTCCATAAGAACATGATGTCTTGAGAGCCTGAGACACCTTTGCCTCAGTATTGAGCTCCAATGGAGTAAACATCTACATTTCTTTTTCAAAACTTTTTCCCCCCGTAACTATCAACTTTCTATTATTCACTGCTAACATTTGAGTTTTATAATATTTTTTGGAGTTATCTTCATCTTCTATGTACAGGATAATCTTCAACAGCTTTGAACTGTTGTGGATTCCAGACAACAGCAGGAGTGCTGTACTATAAACCTGACTGTCTGTGTGAAAATATGCAGTGTATTCATCATTTTGTATAATTTGGACCAAAGTGACACAACTTTTCACATTTGCCTGGGAGGGAACAGAGGATTGAGAAGAAAATAAAGCAAAAGAGCCATGAAAAACAGATGGAGGAAAAGAAGAGGAGCAGAAAAGTTGACATAAAGAATTTGAAAGGTAAAACTGGAAATTTATTTGGGGTATTGTTTGAGTTGTTTAAACTTTTTCTGGCACAAACACCAGTTTCCATCCCTAAAATCTTGCAGCTGCATTCCCATATTTTGTCCACTTGTTTGTGCTCGCCTGCATGCCTTTATTTATGTGTGACTCTCTCTGTACATATAGGATTTTATAGACTAAAGCAATGCGTGACAGAATATTAGCGAGCGTGGAGAGCAGATGGAGAATGTGGGTGGAAAATCTGACAGCTGCATGTGCTTTGGTGCTGAAATCTGAATGTGATGATGGTCTTTCACTCTTCTGGTGAAATGTGAATAGTTTTGATTTTTTTTTTTTATTTGAAATGGTTTATTTCAAGCAATTAAGTAGAAATAATACACAACAGCAATATAAACATCAGTTATACATTCATACAGTAACTAATCAAACTTAGGATAATTAGACATATTATAGTGATTATAAGACTTAAAAAATGTATTTTCCGAAAGAGAAAGAATCCATGCAAAATGAGCCAAATAGTTATATCCTGTCTAAGTCAGTTGCCTGAAACATCATCATCAACCAACAATGAAAGCATGCGGAAGTATCTCACCGCGCACACTCGTCCGACTCGAGTGTGTATGGCGCCTTCCCTGTTCCCCGCCTCTGAGGCCTTTTCCGTGAAGAAGAAATACACTTTATCATCGTCCCTGTCATTGTTGTCCGGGATGAGGTGTGCAGCAATGAATTTGGGGTCTGCAGAGATAAACAAATAAATGATAAATAGTACAAAAACATTTAAAACAACTTTAACGCTGCGTTCACACCAAGCTCAAAAACCAGCGTTCATGCAAAAACCGCCAATGAAAAGTCTATGTAATCTTGTGTTTATGAGCGTTTTGGGTGTCTGTATTCAAAACTTTAGCATTAACGTTATCCTACTACTCAAGTTTCTATGAAAATCTTTGGCCTCTATGTGGAAAATGCGCGACCATTGAACATGCGCTGAAAGTTAAACCAACTGAACTTTGACCAGTCAGGGATTCGGATTTCGAAGTGATGTATAGGTAGCCTCCTTTTCAAGATACAGATGTGCCAACCGTTTGAAAAGTAATCACAAAGGACAAATAGATATTCGAGGTTTGTGACCAGATGGAATTAAATTACACCGAGTCTTTTGTTAATCAGAATGAAGCTGTGAAAGAAAAAGTCTGGAGCAAGATGTGCAAGTTTTGAACCGCTTTGACATTTAGCACTTAACCTTATCCAACATGAGCTAGTATCAGGTAATGACAGCCCTGTGTGAAAAGTCAGGGTTGCTGAGGCCTACCTAATATAGGGCAAAGACGGGTGTACCCTGGGCAGTTTGCCAGTCCATTGCGGCGCCACACAGCACATGCACTCACATGAACTCACATTCACACCTAAGGGGCAATTTAGGATTTAGAATAACTAATAACCTATGAAGTATGTTTTTGGACTCAAGGGAGGAAGCCAGAGAGTCCGGAGAAAATCCGCACATGTACGAAGAAAACATGTCCATTTCCTCCAAACATATATCATTTATGATGTCAAGTTTTTGAATAACATGTTAAAAATGCCTTTTTTCAATATCTTGAATACTGTAATTATATTCACAAAGAAGTGAAGCTATACCATGAAGGGTTCTCTGGTCAGTCTCTGTTCTCATGGTGGAACGGCCGCTCATGCTCCTGAAGATCACAGCGTCTCTTCCCAGGAAATCTGCTGTCAGTCCGGTGTACAACTCTCCTCCTGCAGACAGGCAGAGGGACAATAAACTCAAAGGAAAGCATAAGATGCTTCGTACAACAATGTAGTTTGGACATTTTGACCAAATAGAATAGAAAGGTTGATGTTCATATGGTGATAGTGGATTAAAAATCAGTGTAAAATGACATAAACTGACTGGGGTTGGTGATCAGAGTTTGTCGATTTTTGGTCATTCACATCCTCACAAGAAATGGCTCAATTTGTAAGGCATTTTCTTTTCTACACTTCCAGTGAAACAATTAAGGACAGAAATCATCTGTCTTTAGATGTTTTGGCAAAAAGGCTTTGTGTTACACTAATTAAAGGACCACAGCAGACTTTGTGGAACCCAACAGGATAGAGGCAAAAGCAGCAAAATAAATGAGGCAACTTTGGTGGAAATAGAAAAAAATGTTTGGTGAAGTGGAGCATGAAGAAAATTAAAGGAGACAGGAGCATTAGAGGTTTAGGCAAATGGGAATCAAATCAAATAAATCCAACACTGAAGCTGAAAGACCTGCAAGCAGTTCTCAAGACAAACATGCCTCAAAGAACACGTCCTACAATGAGACTAACAGTAGAGGAACCAGTTTGGATTTTCAGTGACTCAGAAAAGTCATGTACATGGAAATGAAACACCCAGTCTTCCCACCGGTGCACTTTGATGATGTGGAGGGGAGACATATATACCAATTAACGTTAACGGTCAAAGATAAAAGGGGCCGCCACTAATTTTCCAAAAAGTCAGAAACAGAGAAAAATTTCTGGCATACATACAATAACTTAGCTGTATTTTTTCTGCAATAAATCTATTTATTTTATGTTTTTCCCAGCTCTTGCAGAAATCTTGACACTCTCCTGTGACATCATGAGCATATTATGTTTGGCTTTGGGTTTTTTTCAGAAACACACACACCCATCCGTTTTTAGGCTGGAGACACACATAAGATCAGTTCAGAGTAAAAGGGTTATGACGTTATCTCACAAGAGGAGCGATGCATTAACAGGTTTTGACAGGAGGTGGGATCTGGATCTTTGTGTATTTTGGTGGAGAGTCCTAAAACCGAAGAGGAGTAAAAGGTTCATAATTGTACATAAAAGTTCTATGTTTTACATTTTGTCATTTCTTGCCTTTTTCAGATATCCCAGGAAAAACATTTTCACTGTAAACTCAACTTGTGTTATTACTTTTTTATTAAAGAAAATAACAATAATGATAATATGAACGAACAACCAAGCGAGAAGGAAGAAAACATCGCAAATGTGAAATATGTTACCGTAGTTCTTTCAGTTGCACAATTGCATTCTCAATATAAAAAGTCTTGCAGATGCGGTGGGAGAGAGGAAGACTGCAGCTTCAAGCAATTTTTGCTTAACCAGCAGACTTGGAATGACCTGGGGAGGGCGAGGAACTCTGCTCAGCTGCTCGCTCACACTTTCACCAAAGAAAATTCCATAAGCTGAAAGAAATCCTCTGCTTTGTGCCTTTGATTACCAATTACTTGTGTCCATCATTCCGTTTTTGAAAGTAACAAACTCAAATAGTCTGTGACAACTGGATAATTCTGCTTTCCCACTGAGGGCCACCAAGAGCCAAACTACTAGAAGATTTGGCTCTACCTGACGTTTTTCTGCCAAAAACAAACCACGGTTGGAGGATTTCTGCCTCTGGCAGAACACAACGAGAAAAAGAAGAAGCGATGTATACAGAACTCCATCCCAAAGCAACCCCTGCACTGCAGGTTACTGGCATGGATAAAAGTTATTTCTCAAGCTAGAGTAAATACCTGATGACATTTAGAGAGACACACCCAGAGCAGCCTAATTTGGTCAGTATGTCTCCAAAGTGCTTGATTCTGGGTCGTATCTGTGCAGTAAGGTTAAGGTGACTTTCAATTCATTCAAAACTACAAACAGAATTGTTAAAATTTGCAAATAAATTACATTTTTGATCATTTTCTATGGTTGGCAGAAAACATTTATACTTTTTAAGTGATCTAAGAACTCTATAACAAAGTAAAAATGAGACAGACTTACCACTGAAGGTGCTGGCAAACTTGAGGCTGGGGTCGTGTGGAACTTTTCCTCGTCCACTCTCCACATTCCCGGCGTTCATGGTGAACACATGCTGAAGAGGAAGAGACTTCTCATCAAAAAGGACTTCCAGCAGGTTTTTGTATAGCATCAACAAGATGCCTTTAATTTTCCAAAAACTGTACAATCAAATTTACTTCACATGATTTAGATTAAAGAGCTTTTAAAGAGATTTTCTTCACTACTTCCTTCAAGTGGAAAATCTTTTTTCTTCTGACCGTGGAGCAGTGAGGTTCTTCAGGACACAAACTAGTTGTCTGCTTTTCATGCATTTCATGTTTTACTCCATTTTTCAGAAATATTTAGACATGCCCTTTCATCGAACTCCTGTCTGTCTGAGAACGACAGACAGTCTGAGATGGGAGGAAATGCACAATCAGTGTAGCTGCCAGAGGTCAGACAACTTTCCAACCAGCTCACAGCATGTGCAGATCAATCCGAGGATTGCTGCGGAGGTGTGAAGTATGCTCAGTCACAGGAAAACAGGAAAGTTGAACTACAACAATGAAGGCAACACTGAGCACTGTCAGTATTAGAGCAAACAACTCATACATGTTTCCAAATGACAAAATGAAAATCTTTTTGGCTGACTTAAGCAGCAATTAACAGATTAGAGCAAAAGACAGGTTCTTTTGGTTGGTTAAGTTCGTGCTATGAACAGCTCTTCATATTCTGACTGAGCGGCTTGTCGGGTCAGAAAGGAGCCAAAGTGGTGAAAAGGCTTTTTGTTTCTGGTCTTTTTTTCTTCCACTTTAAGGCCACCAACGTGCCAAGCTTTCTCCGCCAGAGCCGCATGGGTGTGATCAAACGTGGCCCACTTCCAGAATGAAGGGGGAATGGGAGGCGACGAGACCTACGTCGAAGCCCCCAGGTTTGATGCAAGTCTGCATCATAGTGGACTCGCACTGAACTCTGAGCCTCGGTCTCTGTACCTCTAACAGACAATAGGGCATTGTTACGAGGTGGGCAAGTCCTGCAGTTAGCAGAGATCACAGGGGAGATGATGACATTGTAGTGAACCGGATAAGAATACTATAAGACAGTCTGCAGGAGGAACAATGCCACACGCGATCAGCTGTGTAATACGTGATGGATAACATGGGTGCAAAAAACCACTGGTCAGATCACGTTATATCCTTTTAATTATTATATACAACAGCAGATCTCTTTCAGGTTTCAGTGCTGTGCCTTTGCAGATAACTTTTTGTGTCACTCACAAAAAGAACTCTTAAGTGAATCTGCCAAAGAAAAATTCAAACCATCTCAAACAACAAAGTATAGTGTTCTTTATGAACACTATACTTATACTAAGACCCACTCTGATGAAAATTATGTTTTTGGTGTTTTTAGGACGTTCTTGTGGCATTTTTCTGATGATGGAGAACATATATATAAAAAAAAAACACTCAAAATTTAATTTTTGAGTTTTTCTTGATTCAAATTGTTGTAAATCAGGAGAAAATGAAAAATGCCATTTGAAAGAGCTTGTGTTTGCTCGCTGCGCCGCAGTGTCTCTCAGGTTTAAATGGTTAGAGTCTCCTGTATATGACTGGTTTATTTCATCAGTCAGATAAATTAAAGTGGAGAGCTAGAATGACTACCTTTAAATTGCTTTTATCGGGAAACAGTGAGTCAGCATCTATCCATTTACACTAAAAATAACAAATTTTACAGTTGGATTAAACTCCAGTTTTAATCAGTCCAACACAGCAATTTAAAAATATTATATTATATTACATGTAAATCATAGAATTATTTAAATTTAATTTGCTGTGGTTTTATGATCTGTTAAATTGCTTTTTCCAAAACACATCACAGCAGACAGCTCTTAACCTAATATAATTAATGTATATGTATTCCTTCCTTTCTTTTCCTTTATCATTGTGAATTTCTTTTTTCCAGATGTCTTCCTTCACAACATTTCAAAAGTCTTCATCTATGCTTCTCTGTAAAAATTGTACATTTGAATGGATAAAAGCAAATCAAAATGTTAGATTTAAAGTTCAAACATTTTTCTTTGTTTTGTTCTTTTATAGTGAATAAAAAGTGTTCAAAACACGTATAGTTCAGTTCAGTAAAACACTCTGGGCTCACACAGCCATGTTGCTCCTCCTGTTTGTGTGTGTTTCTGTCTGCAACCTCTGCCTATTTATATGTTCTAGTTGGGGAGTTGTGTTTTGTTTGACCCGTTGTGAGTATGTGTGTGTGTGTGTGTGTGGTCTTGTCCTCTTTGTGTCGTCACTGTATGAGATGGTTTATTTTCACGTCTTTGACGCTGCTCAGGCGTTTGTGTCACTCACCACAGGGACTCCAGTGTATGTCCAGGAAAGTGCGAGGGATGGGTGAAGGAAGCAAAAAGTAAGACTTTGGATTCATCAGAAGTTAATTTTGAAAAGAAGATTAAAAAGAAAATTTCAAAAGTGTGCCTTATTAAGTAACATAAAAAGGCATTTTCACTTAAATTTTCACCTGTACCAAAATGTTCTCCAAAAACATGAAATTTCTTTCTGAACATCAAATAATTTAGCATGTTTCATGGCCAGAAAACACTGGTTGGAGATGAGGTCCTTACTTGTCAGCAATTTAAAAAAAAAAGAACTTTTTGAAATGTGTGTCGCTGTCTGAGAACAAAACCCTGTCACCTAAAAAGTGGCTGGCAGGATGGCGTGAGAGATGGACAAAGAGGGAACACCTTGGCCCCAACAGAGATGAAACACTCATAGGGTTAAGGGTCATCCCACCCAAGGTCCAGTCTGAGGCCTTGGAGCCTTGGCTCCTGGGAGAGGGCACACAAACATGCCAGTGTGTGTTCTTCACTCGTTAACCATTGGCTAAATAAATGAACAGACCCCCTTTGGTGTCATCTTGTTACAGACTCTTTAGAGTATCTTGGAGGACACACTTGTGGTCTGGCTGACTGTGACAAAGATTTACACACAAACCTGCATAAGCAATAAAGCAGCAGGTATCTGTTCGTTAGTCTAGTTGGCAACAATGTTCTAAAACCTTAATCTATATCTGTGATGTATAGAAAATTCAAAACACATATAGCAGATATCACCCCACATATTAAATACTAATGGGAGCCTAAGATGAATGTACATTTAAGGGATGAAATGTGGGGATATGCATTGATTAACTACCGTAACTGCCTTTAGAGCCTTTTGTGCATGCTAGAATGAGCCCAATTTGAACACGCGCTTGTTTGTTACTGTTATGTAATTTGCCTGTACCTTTGCATCGTAAGGCAATAACATATAAAAATTAAACGGTTTTTGTATGTGGTCCCCTTGGCATACATAAAAAAAGCACTTAAATGCAAACGTAATCATCTCAAAAATATGAAAAAAAATCATAAAATAATCATAAACAAAACGTAACAACCCTATACAAATAACTAATAGTGTCTGCCTTTGATAGACACATTGATATTAATTTATGCTGAATTGTAAGTAAAGTACAATAAATGCACAACCAAAACTCAAACTAAAGTTGAGTTTTGAGTGTTCAAACAGGCAGATATCCATGGTGTTGCTTAAAGATAAGCGTCAGCAAATTTTTTTTTTTTTTTTTTTGAAAAAGTCACATAGATGACCTACTTTTTTTCTAGCATGTCAGCTCTTTCTTGGTATGCAGTGGTATCTGCTATTTTTATGAAGCTTCTTGAACCCAAAACAATTCCCTGAACAATGACAGATTGTGGGGCACACAATGGCACAACCAAGAAAATTCACTCTAAACCCACAAAAATAAGCTGTGCTGTAGGCACTCACTTATAAAGGTTAGCACTCTTCCATTTCCCTCATTTCCCCAACATTACTCTCTGCCAACAACCACCCTCCCCCTTAGCCAATGTAGATTTTGACCCCCTCCTACTGAGCCAGGCAGGGCAGGGCACTGGGCAAGGATTGTGAAACCTGCCTTGAAACAGAAAGCTATGAGCTCGTCTTAATAGCCCCATTCATTGGCTCTTGTGCTATAAATGGTTCCAAGTGTGGGACTCCGCAGAGGGTTCCACTGAGCTGAGTGGCTGTGGAGAGCCAGCATGTGCGGCTGAAAAGATGCATAGAGAGCCCAATGCTATGGCTGAGTACACCTAAAGAAAGGTTTATTATAAATACACAAAGCTAGTGAGAAACATATAGTTTTCTATTCATTAAAGAAGCAAATGAAGGTTGGAAGCACAACTGCAGGGGAAGGAAAACTACACAAAATCCGACCAACGCTTGAGACTAAAATGTGGCTTTTCTAAGAGTTGACCAAGTATTGTGAGCCAGATCAGTAAACACTAATAATCCGTATTTTACAGAGTATAAGTTGCTCTGTAGAATAAGTCACAGGAGCAAAAAAATGTACAATAGATGAGAGGGAAAAAAATAACATGTACAAGTTGCTCCAGAGCATAAGTTGAACTTTTGGGAGAAAAGTGCAAAAACTGCAATCAGTTGTTAGTGTAATCAGTGGAAAAAAAGGGAAAAAATAGGGGTAAAAATAACAAAAATTTTAACAATTAAATTACATATAAGTCATTCCTGAGTATAAGTTGCACCCCTAGCCAAAATATGTAAATAACCACAACTTATACTCTATTAAAAATACAGTTTTCCACATCAACATCTAGTGAATAAATTCCTCTTTATGTCTGATGATTAATGTTAGCAAGAAATTACAATTTTATTTCTTTCTTTTTTTGCCTGACCAAAACAAAACAATATAATTTATCAGTTTTAGCAATTAAAGAAACAGCAGTTTGTATTATGAAATTTGCTATGTAAGTCTTGCATTACTGTAACAACAGAACTGACTTAAGCTTCGGCTAATTATTATTTTCTGCATGTTCAAAGATAATGACACAATGACGCAGTTTCCCTCCAATGTAAACACACAAAACCCATGTTCTCCTGCTTACCTCTCCTCTGTGGCCCACATAGATAAAGACACACATAGGTTGAAAGGCACCAGTGCCACAGGCCAATAGGTGAGTGCGGTTGTAAGGCTGCAGGAGACGCACAAAGTTGGCACACTCTGTCTGCAAAACAGAAGAAGAAAGAGTAAACCTTAAAGTTTTATTTTGTGTTCACAACAAAACTCAGGCCATACAGATTTAGTCTGAAAAGTTACCTTTTCTCAGTTTTCCTGGCTTTTAAAAAGGTTATGTTAAGACAAATCTTTTGCACTGGATGAAAAAAAAAACCTCTCCATGCTGCACCTAAAAACACATCCATATGTTTTTGAAAGGCTCCTATATAAATCAAATGTGATGATCTGTCACCAAATGCAGATAAGCTGATTTTCATGGTACTGAACCAGAACCAAAAATGCCTTTTTTCAACAGGGATGATGGATCACATGTGTTGCAAGTAAAAGGCCACAAAAGAGTTTATCAGATGAAATAAGAATACTCCAATGCAGCACTTCAATCTGTGATTTTTGGACATCAGCCACGAGTGGCATGCTGACCGGAGAGATCAGACTCCAAGGAGCTTCAGAACCAGCAGCAGTGTCCATCTAAACATCTAAAAAATGGGCATGCAACTGTGTCCTAACAGTGTCAAACTACAATGAATATAAACACAGACTAAACAAAAGAGGGCCGGGTTGAATAACCAAAGAAACAATGTAAGCTGCTGCTGCCCTAAAGAGCATTCTGTCACAGTAACAAGTGAAAAAAGATATAAACAAGAACAGAAGAAACTATGGAAACAAGAGTCATGAGATCTGCAGAGGAAGCCGGGGGAATGACTGCTTCCCCTCATCAAATCCAACACAAAAGACGCTTGACAAACTGTGTCCACCCAGAAAATGTCAATCCTTGAAGCTACCCAGGTCAATCTCATAAATCCACAACATGCCAGCTAGAATATGCAGTGTCATACGTGGCGATGTTAAAGACCCACTCCAATGGAAATTGTGCTTTGGGTGTTTTTGACATGTTCCTGTGGCATTTCTCTGATTATGAAGGATACATGTGAAGAAAATTAAGCTTAAATTTGCATTTCTGAGAATTTCATTGTTTAAATTGTTGTGAATCAGGAGCAGATGACAGAATGACATTGAAATAAGCCTGAAGCAGTGACGTAGAAAACAAGCTCCATTCTCATCCATCCACCTGTACAGTAGACACCTAGATTCTTCTTTTTCCTTGTCTGAGCTGGCATCTGGATCAAAACTGTACGGCTGAATGGCTCCAGCATTGCTGGTCCTTTTTTGTGGCACCGGTAATGTTAGGTTGGGGTTGTGAGGAGCTGTAAGCTAGTGGCAGAGAGTGTAAACAAAGGGATGATGGCAAATGAGGGCGGGCTTACGCTGCACCACAGTGCCACCCACAACTCAGAGGGAAATTTCTGATGAGCTCCTGCCACTCTGCAGAAACCACGTCCTAGAAAGCAATAGGTTTTTTTTCTCATTTTTTTTTGTCTAATAGTATAATCATAACTAAAAGACCACTGGGAATGCTTTCAGAATAAATCAACAGGGGATTGGAGTGAGACTTTAAACAACAGGTGACAGAAAATACAATATAATGTAGAATTAGGGTTTTTTCAAACAATTTTATCTTTAAGATTAATTCTCCACAGAGTGAATCTAAGCCAACAATGTGTTTTTAAATGTGTTACAGGTGAGGTTATTAACACAGATCTATGGAATTGGATATAAAATGGTATTTATTTGCCACTTGAGTACACTTGAGTCTTGGTTTTCATTGCACTGAGTGAGTGTGTCCCTGTGTGTGGCCCCTTTCCTCTAAATTGTTTTCGGACCCTCAGCCATTGTTGATCATTTCCTCAAGTGCTTTAGCAATGATGCAGACCTGATGTAAACCACACTGTGTCATGAACCAAGAGACAACAGAGCTTAATAAATTCACCTCTTAGTGTGGATCATTTAAAACCATGAATATAAAACAGTTTGATTCAGAAATTATTTTCAAGTATTATCTTTTAGGGACTTCTTTTTTATGTTGTCCAGTTTGTTCTTCCTTGTGCATCTTAAACATAAAAGGGTGTTCAGGGTCCAGCAGTGCCACATGAACAGAGGTCTGTCTCGGTTCAAACACTTGGGGAGGTGTTCTGCGGATCTGTGTGGCCTGAAAGACCAAAGGGCGGGCCGACATCTTAAAAAGGAGGGAATTTGCTGTTACTCTCCCACTCTGGGATTTTGGGTTTTCCAATTCTGTGTGGTCTCCCTGAGATGAAGTGGCAGCAAAGGGAGGGGTGTTTAACAGAAAATGATGTGGTCTTATTATTAAAACACCAACAGATCATAGTCTTGAAAGTTCCAGCCAAACTGAAGGCAAGTTAGTGAAAACAAAGGTCTGTAATGTTCATTCTATTTTCCTTTGATCAATACTGGAAGATCAGCTGACCACTAATTCTCTATCCCAAAGAAGTCTAAACATGGTTTAAAATTCAAAATGACCACAATTGTGTGGCTTTGATTGGCATACAGACCCCATTGTTTAAAATTCCTTTTTTGTGGAATATGAACAATTTAAATCAACAAACAGAAATTCTGCCAAAGCCCCTGGCAGTCCTTCTCATTCTTTACAACAAACAATGCAGCAACTGACTCCCCGTACAGTACAGAGATGGCTTTGGACCATTCAACAGAAGCTGCTGTGCTTTCACGGCTCAAAAGAAAGTTCCACAGTGGATAAAACCCAACTGAAAAGTCACTTTCCATGTCATCTAATGGTCAGACAGCTGTAACCTACTTCTTGAAGAGAAAAAAACACCGGGAAAGGGTTCATCTATTGGGCAAAAAATATATATTTTATTTTTATTCCAAGAATGTGTGTTTTGAGTGGAGGTTAGAATCAAATCCTTAAGGATGCAGGTAAAATGGCAAATTGAGCTTTAAAAAGTTGATTTCCGAAAAAAAGGATGTAAAACCACATTAGTTTCCAATCTGCCTCATGGAATGTGCAAGTTTATTCAAGCCATCAAGGTCCATTACTGACAAAGTTATTCATTTTTGGAAGCTGAAAATGACTTTGTCACAACTGATTGCCCACTTGGTTGTTACTTAAATTTTGTCCGGGGGGGAATAATTATATTTTCGTTGTTGAATGATTGTTCTATATGTATAGAGTTAAGCACAATGATGCTGATATGGCAAATTTGAGATGTGTGTGAGAACATAAGTCAAAAGCCTCCACAGGGAAATTAAAAACATTTCATCCCAAATCTCATCCTGGACTTAAGCCAGAGTCACAATAATAAAACTTAGATCAGTGTCTTTTTAGTGGCCACCCATACAATCCCCCTAAAGCAGATTTTTCTTTTTAGAAATACACCTTATATGTTTACATGCTTTGCAAGGATCAGTGTGTTGAGTGTCCATGCAAAAACCTTGTAAAAACAAACCTTACCTTGGTTTAAAAAATGTAGGTGCAGCCTTTTTTGCATAGACATGTTTTTGTGTGTGTGTGTGTGTTGTTTATATGTGCTGCACAAAGGGTGCCTTAGCATGTGGACAAACTTAAATTTGATTTGATTTGATTTGTGACTGTTCACATGTTTGCCAAGGCAAGTTCTTTAAATGAAATCCATAAATTATATTTTAAAGTAGCAACTCATCCAGACTTAAACCAAATACCAGTTAAAGAGCAAGATGCAACTATTTTTTTAAAGAAACATCTGTATTTTATATGGATTCATAACATTTCTAATACTTGTGCTTCTAGGAAAGAAAATTTCTTCCTGGAGCAGTGATATTTCTTTTTAGCAAATTTTCCCTAAAACATCAGAAAAAAAACAGCTTTATGACAAAAATTTACATTACGCATGACCAAGTTATGCACTTTTACAGTTTAAATAGTGTGAGTGTAAATATCTCGAGTCAATTTAGTAACAACATTTGTTTTTTCTTTTCTTTTAAGTACTTTTATTGAAAATAAAAAGAATTGCATAAACTATAGTGAAATTTCCCATAGTTATAATCTTGCTTATAATTTGTTTTTCACTAGACTTGATTGAATGGAACGATGTATCATCATTTTCAAAACTGTCCTGATTGTTATTCCAGCTGACAGGAGAACATGTAAATAGATAAAGCATAAAAGTATGTTAACAGAGCAAGACAGGACATGTGAAGCTGAGTGCCTCCTCCATGCCTGCTATTTATTTGTGTGGGTTGTGATTAATGATTGAGGAGGTCATGAGGTGGAGACTCAGGGAGGAAACTCTATCAGTAAAAGCAAGTTTGAAGGTGATGAGCACTTGTCAGCAGAAAGCTGTGGACACATACAGATTATAAAAGTCCAGATAAAAAAGGCATCCTATCATTTTTTAATGAAGTCTTTACATTTTTAGTAAATTTAAAAGAATTGCAACTCAGTTTTTTGCCTTTTTTTTCCAAATGAGCATTTTGTAAATTCAAATAAACTTTTTTACCCTCTCATTTGTCTAAGACACTCAGAGTGTCTGACAAAGATGAAAGGAACACAGTGAAAACCTTTCACCTCTCGACCTTCACCTCTTCTTGTGTATCAGTGTTAAACAGATCCCGTAGCCAAAGTCTGAGGAGGAAGACGTGTCTTTTGTAAATGTTAAGAGAGTGCGCCTGTAATTCATTCATTTTGACATCAGAAAAACTCTAAAAACAAGACACCAGAAAGAATGCAGAAGAAGTCTGCGTGGGCTGACAAACATTTCAGTCAGTTATGCGTGGGCAGAAACACAATCCCTTTACGACACCTCAGGAACGAGGCAGATGGAGTTACTGCAAAAGAGCAAACTAATGCTACATTCACCTCCCTTCTGCTCTGAAAGGTGCAGCGCGGCACACACTGTGTGAACCCTGAAAGCTGCAATAGAAAACACTTAATAAAACTGATATAAGACACCCCTGGCACACCTGCCACTTCAAACACGCAGAACATAGGCTTAAACACACAGAAACATAGAATGCCTAACTTTTTCCAGATGGAGGAGGCTGTCAGAGTTCCTGCTGTGAGCAGAAGAAGGTGAAAAAATTACAGTGTTTTCACAACTCAAAACTGTGTGCCTTCATGCTGGGTTTGTTTGAATCAATGATGGCTACAATTTGAACAATTTCTTTTTTTCTTTTTATTACTGAACCAAATTTAACAACTCAAAGACTAGCATCACATTTTCTTCTTTCCCTGCATTCATGTTTTTTTTTCCTTTCACATTACTCATTTCCTTCTATTTTATTCATTTTTTTCTATTCTATTCCCGGTTTCCTCTTTACTTTATCTGGAGTTTCCCAGTGAATCAAGAAGTGCAGTTACAGCTTAAATAGAGGAAACACTGATTAACAAATATAAGAAAAAATTTGACTCAGAAAATCCCAATCAAGGACAAAACCCAATTTTGGTAAAGCGTTGGTGCAAGCCCATAAAGAATAACACAAAAGTCTTTTTTGAAATATCTACTCCCCGACCTTTTGTTTCCGCTGCACCCTCCTTCCTCCTTTTGTGTTTGAACTTTAATCTTTGGACCTCTCCTCCCTCACAGAGCTAAATTAAGTCCTCACCTGTTATCACATCAAACAAGAAAGCGTTTCTCTTTCAGCCCTTCTGTCTGTAGTAAAACACTAAACTACAGTATCTGCAGTGACCTATAACAGAATCTGACCCTGTCAGGAGATCCTCTTCTTCACATGCACCATCGATGGAATGCTGCTACCGGCGAAGCTCTCCACGCATGGGTTAATGAACATTTTTCTTCATAGTCTGCAGATTCCATGAAATGTCTGTCAGTAAATTCAAAGAAGAAAAAAAAAATCCAAGAAGGGCCCAGAAAATACCAGACTCCAGACCAAAGAGAAGAAGTTATGGGATAGCTGCTAAAAGCTTTCGCCAGCCTGAAAGTCATGCAATAAAAGGAATTTTAAGTGGCAAATAGATAATTGTTTGACACTTTAAGTCAACTGAAGTCTAGCTAACAAAAGGCAAGGACAGAATGCTGTAATCATAATAAAACATAGAACAGTGGAAATTCTGTAGATATATAAAAAAAAAGAGTTAAAGATTCAGGTGATATCCAACTGTTGGAGTGAACAGAAAAGTTGTACCACTGAGATTACAGCGACTCTATGAAAGCTGCTGATGTGCTTAGATGGGGGAAATGATCGACTGTTTAATAACTACCTGCTCTTTCCCCGCTTGGATGCAGTCTTCTTTGTTGCCTGGTAACGGGGGCCAGTGTATCTGTGAGAAGAAAGAAAGAAGAAGCAGAAGAAGCAGAGTAAGAAAAAAAAAACGAAAGTCATTTGAAGAACAACCGAAGACCTATGAAATTGTGCAAACAACTACCTCATTCAACCAACAATACAAATTTGAGGGCAAATTTGATTACTGGGATATCAAAGCTCTGGTGTCAGTACTGATGCTAAATTGATTTTTTTAAACGCGATAAAACAAGTAGTATCCAATAAGTAACTGAAAGCAAACAAAACTCTTACTAAAGAGAAAACTAAAGCATTACCGGTACTTATTTTTACTCCTTCTTATTTATTTTTTTTCTTTTTGGCATTGTTTTTATTGAGCCAGAAAATGCTGAAGAATCAAACCACAAACTATGCTATCAAGAAGGATCTTCATATCGATGTAAAATTTTAATCAAACATGAAACCTGTGAAAACGTATGTGTTATATTAGTTAGAAAAATCTCTTTGGGTCTAAAAGTCTCGTTTAAAAAGATCTTAAAATCTTTGAATTTCCGATATATACAAGACAAAACCTATGCTCTCCACACTGAAGCCTGTTAAATTAAGATGAAACGAACTCCAATGGTGAATAGCCTCTAACAATCTTTGCTGGGCTTTAAAGAGACAACTAGCGTATGACATACAACTCACAACTAACACAGTTTTGAGCAGACTGGTCTTTGTTCAGCATGCAAGGAAACTGTTTGGTTTTAACCATAAGGAATATAAACAACCAAGACGGACGAAAGGGACTCAGACACCAATTAAAGCCTTAGTTGCATTATCCTGCTGCAGGTTTTTGGGTTGTCCAGAACGGGCTTAGAGAGGAGCGGCTGCATCTTAAGGGGAGCGCAAGTGTGTCTTGCAGTTCTCTTGAAGCTTGCACGACCACCTCAAGGGATGTTATGAAAGTGGAACGTACGATTGACATGAGTGTGGGAAGCATATCATGAAAAATGGCTAAGGATAATGAGAGTTGCATGCACTGTCGTACTGTTGTACAGTGTTCTTACGCCGCACCCTAGTCGTTGGTAGGGTACGAGTACTGGCTCTTTACTGACTATGCACAAATGCCACAAGCACTGGGTATGAACGTCGTAAGTAGGTGCTCATTGGATGCCCATAGTATGCCCACACAAACCCTTTGGCTGTCAAATTTCCTAAATTCCAACATGTTAGAGTTACTTACCCTTAAATGTTGTTGAAGTTCTCACTACGACCTCGCAGCATGCTCAGAAAAAACTGCAATAACATTCTTACTCTACGGAATCATGGAGCGGCCTTCAACCTTGATATTTTGTGTGAGTCACCTGCAGACAGCCCATACCCACCCGTAAGGACAGTAGTGACTGAGGCTTGATATGTCTAATACTGTATTGTATGTCAGCGTACAGTGGATGTCTTTTAAGTAAGTCCTGCAGCTGCGTTTAGCTAAGTCTTGTCTTCTTAACCCTTGTGCTATCCCAGGCACTTTAACGTTGGGAGTTGGGTCATCTAGACCCACTAGACAGTGCTCTGAGCCTTTTTTCTTCAATGATTTGTGATCTTCACTGGTGTCCATGGATTACATAAAATCTTTCTACCTTTATCCACCTTTGTCATGGTAGGGAGAACATGTCAATGTAAGGGTGGGGTCATCTAAGATAGCACAAGGGTTAAAGTAAAGAGCTGCTTTAGTATTTTGTTTAAAATTGGAGCCACATTTCCTTTTTTGCACTCATCATGTGGGGTCATGAGCAGTTTAAATGTCGGACAGACTGTATCTCGTGTTTTATTATAATGAGATACAACCTAAGAACAAAATGTAAATCAGACTTCTTCAAACCCAGCTCTTAAAATTGCAAAGGGAGAGCATTAATGATGTCAAACTGGCCTCAATGATAGTCCTGCTTTGTAAATGATTACACATAAACTTATCTTGTGTCTTTTGTCCTAATGAAAGGAGCCTGTTTAATGCTGGACACTAAAACAAAATGTTTTTAACAGGAAGACTCTAAAAATACAGAGTGACTTTGAAATTTCATTAAAACTTTTAACTGGAAACAAAATATAAACAACAAAAAAAACATCAATTTAATTAGGCAATAAAATTTGGATAATATTTTTTTTTACAAAGATCTATACATAAAAAACATAGTAAGATTTGGTCTTCTGTAGAACAATGGAGTATTTTTTTTTTTTACTTTTAATAAAACATTCCTTTAGTTTTCAAATAAGTTTAATATAGTTATTAAGCGAAAAATCAGTGATACCCTTAAATTTTGCTTGGAAAATAAAAAATGTGGCCCCATAGGGATCTTTTCAATTTCAACACACACACGGCCTCAATCAACGCGCCCCGTCTAACTCTGTACTCTTTCAGGCCAAAGGGATTACTGGTGAGTTAGGCAACACTAAGTACGCTGGGCTGGATGCCATCTCCACAATCACAGAGGAGGTGCAGCTCACATGATTCACTGCATGGAACCAGACACTGGGCAAAATAAACCAGCGGACTCGCTGCGCAGAAACTCATGAAATTTCTATGACAGCCAATCACATCTCCAGGAGTGAATGTTTCCCACAAAGCTAAACATATCAAATTTACCAATCACATTTGTTTATCCTTTAGCAAAAAAGACTAATATTAATTCCATCACAGGGAACATTTTAAATGAACTGAATCCGTATTTGTTGTACTTTTCTTGGCAATTAGCATCAAGGGAATTTTTGAGTTTAAATTATTAGGTGGGAACAGTTCTGGGTGGAACCTCACGGCATAGACTGACTCCATTTCATTTGTCTTGTTCAGCAAAATCTTTTGGTGAAAAACATTTCCTGTTTTCAAATACAGCGAGACTTAGGACTAAAACGGTGACAAAAACTGTGCCCTCTATGCCAGAAATGCAGAGTTTAAATGACAAAATCAGAGTCTAGGGCGACAAACTCTTCTTTGCCTAGGGTGGGCAATTTTACATTAGAGGGCAAAATGTGGCCTGTGCATCAGACCCAGTTTGAAGGCATTTCACGGTTTTTTCTAACAAACCTTTGGCCTGGCCTGTCAAGACGTTGAGATGAGAGGAAGAGAAAATGGAGAACAAATTGGTTGCTAGGCTGCATAAAACCCTGACTCGTTTACTCCAGTGTTTTTCTGAACAGCACTCTGATTATTTGTCCTGTTTATGGGGGCCTGCAGTTTGAGCATTTTCACCTGTAAACATTAAAGGTAAGGCAGCATAGTTAATCGTTTTTTAATGCTGTGGACTTCTTTGTTGGCCCAAAACCGGCCTAGCTGTAGTATTACTGCTACGAGACAGGTTTTTATCCTGAGGTGCCAGCAAAATTCTAAATTCTTGCTCGGTTGCTTTCATCCGAGATTTGGAGTTTAATGGGCGAATTTAGGAACTTATTTTTCAGATTTCATGTTTGTTAGCCATTATGAGTGTGAGTGGTTGGCCCTGCAATGGACCAACAGACTATCCAGGGTGTGCCCTACTTTCCTCTGACAGTGGCTGGGATAGGCTCCAGCAACCCTTAAAACAAAGGGTTAGGAAGGTGGATGTATGGCTGAATATTTGCGAACTGCAAGACTAAACACCTTAAACATCGGAATCAACATCAGGCTTAACTATTTTTAATCGCTTTTTTGGTCCGGTGGAGGCATGCTGCAAGGCGGTTACTGGCGGAAAGACGTCTAAGAAGGTACGCAGATAAGTGTTTATAGATTCTCAGGAACAGTGAGAAGCAATGTGTATCACATTAAAAGTTGTTTTAATGCACCTGCATTCATTCAACCAACCACATTTCAGTGAGTTGTTGTGTCTCGTTGTTGTGGTGTAATGGCATTGTTTTGAGAAAATTCTGTTAAGGAACTACAAAGTAGCTTTTAGGCACAGAAACACGATGAAAAAGAAAATCACGAAAGAAGCATTTTCAGCTGTATTAAAATAAACGTTCTAACAATTAAGGATTTGAACCATTTTTTCCTCTTTGATAACACAACAATTGTTGCTTTGTCCACGGTTCATTTTTTGCTACATTCTGACTGTGTTTAGATCACATGACCACCGGCTACGGTGGCTGTGTTGGTTCAGTTGCTCCGCTCCGAGGACGGATTGTTTTTAGTCTGAGGTGTCTCAGAGCGAACAGAAGTTCAGTCTGATTGGAAACTAACCGAGACCACCTCGAAAGATGAGTCCAAGACCGGATCCTGGTGACTATTGTCCATGAAATGTGACTGTTTGGTTTGTTGACTTGAAGTTGTTAAGCTGCTAGAATGGAATAAAGTGTAAGTTTTTAGAATATTTAGTATCTGGAATTATTGTTTGAGATTTCAATAGTCTTGTGTGTTGATGGTAATGCTTAATACAACCTTAAAGCTGAGTTTCTCACTGTGATTTTGGGATGCTGGATAATAGGATTGGACTTGAGAAAGTAGCTAAAAGTTTTCCTGAAATAATTAAGTTAGTAGCACTTGTTTAGAAGTTAATAAGGGGACATTGATTAAGTTGGTCATTTGTAGTTGATTTAGGGAAATTAAGTTGATTTTTTTTAAGTAAAAATTGCATCATGTTAATAGAAACACTTTCTCTCATTTTTTTTCATCAGATTTTTTATTGAGCACATTTAAGTCAACTAGGAAAATTTCACTAACAATAGCTAACTCTGACGGGAACACAGAGAATCAGCCTCTTCTTTCACCAAATGGGAGTGTCAGGAAGCATTACGTGTGACCATTACAGAAACGGGAGAAGGCTGAATAGAGAAGGGATTGCAAGAAACCCATAAAATCAGTTCCCCATCTTTTGTCAGTGCAACCTCTGTGACCCCCGGCCACATAAACTCACTCTGCTCTTACTTAGGTTTTGAAAAATATTGAGAAATGAAGTTAATTTTAATTGAATCCAAACTACTTTAGCCATTTAAGGAAAGCTGGTTACGAAAATGAAATAAAATTTCTACGACATTCTCATTTTGCAGATGGCAACAAAAATCCAGAGACTAAACTATTTAGAGGGGGTCTGGAATATCTGCCAAACTCTATAAATCAGAGCAGAAGAGCTCAGTTGAAATTTACCAGATTAAAAAAAAAATTCAAACAAATTATCAAGATTGTCACTCATTGATTTATATCATGTCCGGTTTATCTGTCATATTCTACCAATTTGTTGTGGATTTTGAATCAGTATTTGTCATTTGAACTGCTTATCTTTCCCTCTTTTTTATTATTATTTATTTTTGGGTTTGCCTATAAAGCATTAACATTTCTAGAGTTTGCATCAGCCTGTCTGCAGGGAGTGTCTGCACTTTATGTGTTTATTTCATGTCATATATAGAATGTGGGAAAGTTACTCTGTAATAAAACTGATATATTTCTTCATAGTTTTGACATGCTTTATCTGATCGGCTCCAATCCAGGCATACAAAATATTAATTGTGTTATTAGATTTTTCTTTTGATTAAATAAAAGTCATTATACAAAACTGAGGGAGAGAATTTATTTGGATTTACAGATCAAAAGTGCAGCCTTTTTAGATCAAATCATGAAGTCTGGTTACACACACCAGACATTTCTCTTTTTTTCATAGTGAATGAGTCAAAAATTGGGGCAGAAATGCTACCGAAATTAAAAAAAAAATCAAAAGATTGAAAGTAATGGTAGTGAATAAATCCTTGTCAGTCTGATCGTTTATTTTTACATGACCCTGAAATTTGGCACAAACAAGGAGTATAATATTTGAACTAAACGTCAATGTCAAGCTTCAGAGTAACCTTACTGGGGATTTTACAACAAGTCTTGTTCTCCTTTAATCCCTTCTTGTTGCTTATTCTCAGTGAATCTATGAATGTCTGAAAAACATTTCTCACTGAATGAGCTCGAGCCGGGAATCAGAATGCATTTATACTGATCAGAAGAACCAAAAACCCCAACAGAGGAAGCTGAGACAACCAGCTTCTTCTTACACTCAAAATCACAGATAGGTTCTATAGTTGTAAAAGGATCAAATTCCTGTGCAGAATGTTCCTCCATATTACCAGCATTTATACCATGGTCCCGGGGAATACTTGATTCTGATTGGCTGTTCGGTGTGGATTTAAAAAGTGATGATACATAAAAAAATATCATTGTGCTGGTTTCTGTGAAACTAAATTTTGCTGCATTATCTGAATGCAAACAAGCAGGAAAAGGTGAACTTTCTTTCTGACCTGATACTTTATTTAACCCATCGTGACATTCCCGATTCCTTGCACGAGGCCGCTGCAGTCGACATCGTGGCTGGCTCAGCCATTACCATGACAACGTGTCGCACCACCTATCAAATAGTCCGCTTTTTGTGAAAAAGTGATTTAAACTGAAAAAGTAAAAAGTAAAAAGATTAAAGTGCTAAAAATTGACTGTATATTTATTTCCTTTGCAAGTGACCATGGTGGGAAAATGTCCTTAAAGGTTTCACGAAAGCAACCGTCCCAGGCTTCCGTGTTGTCCATAATTTCTGATAATGGACACTTCGGGCATAACCCTTTACCTATAAAACAGATTTCCAGGTGGATTTTGTATCCGTTTGGATATTTTAAATATGTTTTATGTCAGAAAGCATGTGACACTATTTTGTTATCATTACTAAAAAAACCTATTTTGGGTAATAAAGGTTTTTATTCTATATTTATTCTACGTTTGGATATTTTAAATATGTTTAATGTCAGAAAGCATGTGACACTATTTTGTTATCATTACTAAAAAAAAATATTTTGGGGTAATAAAGGTTTTTATTCTATATTTTATCTTCAAATGTACTTTTCTTGATAGTTAGATTAGGTCTGAGAGGAATTCTTGACAGTTTTGACATTTTACATAACTTTATGTTATTTTATGATTTACCAGCTTCATCTATAAGTGCACAAGGAGATTAAAAGCAAAGTTAAGAAGACTGATTCATTACTGAGCTTTTATGAGTGTTCCCCGAGCTGCAGGGTAACAGATGTTTTGGCAAAAGAAGACAGGCATAAAATGTGACAGGAGTTTAGGTTAAAAAACCACTGTTTATAAAGCAAGAGCAGGCCGTGCAAACAGATTTACTGTGTGCAAAGCAAGGGTATAGCTCAGAAACCATTAGATAAAATGCTTAAGCATTCCGGTAACAAAACCATTTTATTATAATTTTGTTTTGTTTTTTTAACAGATACACATGTAATACTATTATTATTACTTAACATTATATTGGGGGGGTTAAGCCTTTCCTTTTTAACTGAGATGTTTTGCAGAGGAGGGTTTCTTTTGAAAAAAAGACATCTCACAGTTCCTCTGAATTCATATTTAATCCTTCTATAAACCAAAACCACATCATTTATGCAATATAATTTATCTCTAGCAATGAATGCAAACCGCGCAGTAAATCCAGTTCTGATTTATTTATTTTAAATCCATGAAGAGTTCCAGATCTCAATAAAATCCAATAAAATTCATTATGGCATTGTGATTTGCTGCATTGTGACAACTCACCTCTTTGGCTTCAGTGCTGATGGGGCCCAGCATGAGAGAGTAGAGTACATCTTTCCCCCCCAGGAAGAGCCGATCACGATACTCATCCAGAAAGACGGAGCTCAAAGCGAGCTGCCCGTGATGGCCGATGAAGACGGAAGATCTGTTGGTGGTCAGCAGGTCTGCGGACAAAGGGAGAACATTTAGGCACAGCATTACTTTACGTCCTAAATGCAACAAATGTGTTTTTTCTAGATAAGGTTCATTTTTCACGTTAGATTTTAAGAGTCAGAATTCATCCATCTCCTTTACCCTGAAACCTTTCTTGACGTGCAGCAAATCAAGTTGTCTTCTTTAAACTCAGGGACTGAATTTAAAGGATTATTATGATGGATATTCTCAGCTTTAGTTCATCCCCTTAGGATCTGAAATCAGATCTCTTAATACAAAGTCCAGAGTGATAAAATGACACCATAGAATTGTAATTATTACTCAAAAAATAATGAGAACTTGCACAAATACTTGTCAGAATAACCAGCCTTTTATTCATTCAAACATCCTGTCATTTCTATTTTCCAGTTCTTCACTCTTATTTCTTATTAAAATCTTCGTTCTGTTCTTTAAAGACCGACTCCGATGATATTTTGATCTATTTTAAAAGCGTTCTCAGTGGTCTTTTGTTTATGATTGTGCCAATTTTAGGCTAAATTTTAAAAAGTGTGTCGTTTTCTACAGAGCAGTATTAGCAGCAGCAGTTCATTAGAAATTTTGCCTCTGAGATGTGGGTGGGACCATTGGGATGAAGTAATCCCACCCCCTTCCCCTCCCCGATGCTGGGAGCTCTCTGTTTACACAGACTCCCGCTATCTTACAAACCCCTCACAACCCCAAAACCTAGCATTACCTTTGCAACAAATATGGTGAGCAATATTGGAGCTATCCAGCTGTACAGTTTTGAGCCAGGTGTCAGATCGGATGAGGAAAATAAAGACATACACGGATTTGTCTGTAAGTGGATGCATCAGAATGGAGCAGAGCAGGGAGCTTGTGGCCCACCAACTCTAGCACCCACGTCACAAATACCTTTTTTTTTTAACGGCTTTTTTTCTGCTCCTGATTCACGACAATTTGATTAGAAATGCCATTTTGAGCTTAATTTTTGAAAAGAAAAATGCCACAATAGCAAGTTGAAAACAATTTTTAATGGAATGGGTTTTCAATTGTGACTCCTTCTTTCTCTTGCTGTCAAGGTAACAAGACAAGGAGAGAAATATTTGTGACACTGTTTCAACGACATGCCAAACCTCCTATGTAAGAATGTCTCTGCCTAAGCAACTTTCTGCCTGTCTTTCATCACTCATCCATCACACTTTTTCTCCCCTGACCCAATACACACAGAGCAGCATGCAAACAGACACGCTGAGAAAGGAGCTTGAGTCATTCAGCACTCAGGAAGAGTATTGACAGAACGAAGTCCAAGGGCCTCATGACACTCTGTCCATCTCTGGGGCCTTGCAGACTGAAAGGATTTGTGGAGACCTGTCTTTATCACCCGAAGATATTTGAATACAGTCTCAGATTCTTCACATTTGGCTAAAATTCTTTATTTTCCTATATTAAATTATACTTACTTCATGTCTCAAATCCTTAGATGCTGGTGACATGCATAACACCACTTTACACAGAGCATAACAGATTCCCATCACATCCTTGTTTAACCAAAGCCAAATTCTTTCTTGCTTCAAGAAGTACAACTAATGTAAACTATTATTATATATCAATTAAAGATGATCCTTGAAGAACTGCATGACCTTTTCACATTTTCTAACAGTGTGCACACACTTACACAATCTAAACCCTGACAAGTACGTTTTTAGCGAGCTGAACCATGTCCACCCTCATCTTTAGATCAAAAAAGTATTTGCAGAGTTCAACAAGTGAAGACCTCAGTGGCTTTTACACAGTTATTTTTTTTTTAATTTAAGCAAAGTTGAACCAGAAACTTTGGTGAATCCCCATCCTCTGCTGATGCCTGTCAAAACTGAAGCCTATTAGATGTGAGGGAAAAAAAAGGAAAACATTGCAACAGACAGCAGTGAAGAGAGATTTTGTAAGGAAGACTGGGAAATAGGACTTTAAAGCTGCTGGCAAAGAAATAATGAGGAAACACATAAGTAGACCGGCATCAGGGAGATACAAAGGGGAGAGTGGGATTTGGACAAAGTTTGGGAAAGAAAAGTTGGAAAGAGACAGAGAGCGATGTGACTTTTAGCAGCTGTTAGAGTCAAAAAATAATAAGCAGGAATAGAAAGCCACAGGACAGAAAGCAGTCGTGCTTGACGGATTTGTTGAGAATGACAGAGAGCATCAAGAGCTAACTGAAACACAGGCAGTCACCCAAACTCACACAAAATGTTTTAGAATTTATCTTCATGTCAGGTTTTGATAATGATCAGTTGTGAGTTTTTTGCTGATTAGATTTATCCAAATCCTTTTAAAAATTCAAAATGTACTGTTGTACTCAGTCACTCTCATTTAAATGTAAGCTAGAAACGTGCTTGTGTATAGCACCTCTCTGCCTTACAGTCACAGTCACATTCACCCATCCGTATACTCATTCACCCTCGAATTGTGGCTCCACTGACCACAACCTATAACTACTGGGAGCAATGTGGGGTTGATTGTCTTACCATTAACTGTATAAGAGAGCTGGAGCATGTGAGTGCGATGTCACCCACAGAAAAGGACTTACTCCAACAAAATGAAGTCAATTCAGTCGCCATTTCTATAGGATACGGACGCCTCCATGTTGGAACCAAATGTTATCAGTAAGCAGTGATTGATCCGAGTTATCATGTCTACAGTAACCACTCTCGCCAGTCAGGAGTGAGTTTTTTGGAAGTCCACACGCCTACCACCTGAAAGTGGGCTCAGGAGAATTTGTCGATCAAACGTTTCGAAAGTTCAACATAAGACCGTCTACTTTTTTGAGGCATTTGATTGGCCAGTTCATTAAAAAAATATAAAAAACAGTAGGATTAGCAAGAACATGTTAAAAAGGGTAGTAGGAGAACGGTCATCCTGATAAATATAATGACAGAGTTTTTTTCCCATTAGAAGTCTATGGGATTTTAGCTTATTACTGTACAAGGTACTTCCTGTTTGGAATGCAAGGGGGAGGAGTCACTCAGTCCAGCTCTCATTCACAGTCGTTGGTATTGACCAAGGACACTACAACTATGGGCAGGCAAGGGAAGAAAACAAAGATGTGCTTCTCTTATCAGTGGTCGACCGCTCTACCTCTGCACTAAAACCCCCTGTGAGACTCTAAAGACACTCTTTTAATCAGTATTGCAATAATGAAGTGAATCTGCAGTAGCTGATCACTATATGAAATTATTACAAAGAATGCATTACCTGGGGTATGAACTATAGCTTTTAAAGATGTTTTGTGTTCTCAGCAGTCAAATGTTTTCATCTGGATGTACTGACAATTTTTACTCCCTTATAGCCTTTTTAAACTGACCCCGTTGAAGTCATCCAGATTCATGTTATAATGCTTATAGTTTATTGAGTTTATTTGGCCAGAAAAAGATAAATGAAATATTACAGGAGAAACTTGAGGAAATAAAGGTTGCTTCAGATAACTTAGCCGTCATCTTTTTTTTCTTTCCTGTGGTTCACGAGTTTAAATTTGTACAAGCAGCTTTGACCTCAGAGCCCCGACGAGTGTCTTATGGAGAGCTTGCTTTGGATGTTGGCCTGAGATAAAATCAAAAGCATCTTGATTAGAGGCTGGAGAGAATGGATGCCGTCTGATAAAAACAGGACATGGATGATGGATGTTTTGACTTTATTAGAAGTAAAACACATAAAAAGGCCTTTAGAAGAGCTGAAAACTCACACAATCAGGATTAAGGACCAAACTTGTTTTTCTGTTCAAATCTGTCAAACAGCTGTTCATAGACTGGGCACTTAAACAACACACAAACATGTCTGTCCCCATCTACCGTTCTGTGTGTTTTTACTCTTGGACTGAGATCGATTTGGTTACTCTGCAAAAATCTGTTTATCCCTACGTTAATGGAAAATGTAGATTTGACCACCATGTTAACCCCAAACTTTTTAAAAGATCCACTTTCGTCTGCTTTTATCCATAAAAGGAGAAGTAGATCACTGGATCACCTCTGCCAAACTCATGGTTTATAACACTCTTTGAATAGAGGAATTTATCTTATTGAGTTTGCTCCTTTTCATAAACAAACCCACTCAAAACCCTAAGCAGATCCCTGTTTGATGTCTACTTCTCTTCCTAACTGCATTCTAAACTCATAAATCACTCGTATATGTATACAAATTTCCCCCAAACCAAAACAAAAAATGTAATTATGTAAATATGACCGCACACAGATGCACAGGACCAAACACAGAGCAAAGGTGAGCTAACGGCTTCCATCTGTGCCATGTTATCGTCTCCCTGAGAAGACAGCCTCACCCCTCACCTGCTACATTGTCTCCTCTCTTCATCAAGTCTACTTATTTTTAGTGTTCATTCTGGTTTTTCGCCTCCCAAAGTCATTTTTAGCACCATATCGTTAGTTTCATCTTCCCTGGCTGTACTTCTGAATTCGTCACCTTTTGCAACTCGATCACTGTCCTTCAAATCCATCCCTTGCCCACAGACCATGCGGAGCAGTGAAGACCTCACAGCATCTGCAGTGAAACATCTGTCTTCAATGTGGATCGTTTGTCCAGAGGGAGCCGCTTGATGCTGTATCGACAAACAGCCAACATGCCAAACCAAAGCAGCGCATGTAACTTCAGCTGCTTTTACTGTGTCAAAGATATCACATCACGCAGCTGCAACAAATGCAAAGACGTCAATGGAATTATTTGTTCTGAGATTAGTTTGTAAAGTCAGTGGTCTGCTTAGCAGGGCTGCCTGCTGTAAATCAGGTCTAATTCCCAGCTCCTGCTGGCTTATTGTGTTTGATGTGGTGGCTTACAAGGTCCTTCCATCATAAAAGGACAAAAAGGCTGCAATGACAACATTCCTGTAAAGCACAAGATGAAGCATAACAGATGGAAAACGCTGTAATTTTGCTACCAACGAAGAGGATTTAATTTGTTTTTGTTTTTTGAACAAAAGGTACATGCTCGATTGTTTTCCCATCCCATTTTACGGCCTCGGTGTATGGAGTTGACATATTTTCTGTGTGCGTCTTAGTGTCCCTCTAGTGTTCTGTTACCGCTAACACTTTAGAAAAAAAAAACTTTTAGGTTCGCCGGGTAAATGATTTTATTTTTTGCATCCTGGTTAGACTTAAGATATATGAAGATGTGGCAGAGAGGTCCTACTCATAGCATCAATCTTAGTCCCCTATTAAAATCTCTTTGCAAGAAGTTGAAATAATAAGTAAAATACTTTCATAAGAAAAATGTTGGTTGCACCAAAAAGTCAAGTGTTGGATACAACACTTTCTAATAAAGATAATAGCCTGAAAACATTTTTATTAATGAGAACTGTTTTTTTGTTAATAATATATTCCTTAGTATTTACAAGTTTTGTGGGAAGATGCAGATTTCTAAACACACAAACAGGATACAACATGGTTTACAGCTTCATTTAATTATTAGTTTCCTGTAATTTTCAGGTGAAAAATACTTGCGTAAGAATTAAGGAGGACCGCAATACTTTAGGAAGAATGCAAACAATGTATCGCTTCACACTGAAGTCTTGGTTATTCTTCAACAATCTGGTCAGAAAAATGAGTCTAAATGCTTGTTAAATGATTAATGAGATTCGGATTAAGTTACTTTGAACAAAACATTTTTATTAGTGGGATGAATAATTATGGATTTAGTGGTCTGTAGTTGTATGGACTCTTTTCCAAATTTTTCCCAGAGACCAAAACAGATGTGCTTTATAATTTGAAGACCTGTTTCTTTTCTCCATCAGTGAAAAATTCCACACTGCAAGTGGATGTAATGAGAGCTCAGTGCATAAACTTATGCTTTAACATAGAAAAACCTTTGATTTTAACAAGTTTCTGCATAGTCACAAAAGGTTAGCGGTAACAGAACAAATATATTTTTGTATTATGAATAGATTTTTTTTTTAGATTCTAAAAAGTTCCCCAATATCTTATCTCGTTCTTTGATCAAATTATATTTTACTGCAAATCCCTTTTGAGCAGGGAGACTTAAATGTAATCCAGAAACAGAAGAGAAAATAAAAGTAAGAGCAGAAATAGTTCACTGCAGGCACACAACCACCATTGATCACTGCGGCTAAAGCTTGTGTGAACAAAAATACACACAAAAAAATGGTAAAATCATGTTGCCTTTGCTAAAAGACAATTCATAACTTTCCACTGGAAATGTTAAGATAGCTTATAAAATCTATATAGACAACATAGTTCAATGGTTTGTACGAAAAGCCTGAAAACGGACTTAAAAACTTGCGAAGCTACAGGTGTCCGCAAGAGTTTTGAACCTGGAAGGCATTTACAAGACTTTTCATGTTAGTGGCCGCTTGAACCCGTGTTGCTTTGGACGGTGTGAACGTAGCATGACAAAAGAAATACAAGTTAAGACCAACCGACAAAGAAAATATTTATTAAAAATGTATTAAACTTTTCCATTTTGTAGGCGAAAATAAGTAGTGACGTATAATGATACATTCCCTTCTAAAAAGTACTTCCAGTTTCCCTAATAGGACAAAGGATAAAGATTTACTAAAATTATGTTGAAATCTTTACAGTGCAAACTATAGGCGCATGAACGGCTTAAGCAATGTTAAACTGTAGATATCAAAAACACAATACGGATCTGTTATCTTTGGCTTGGCGGGGAAGGAGGAACACATCTGAGGGCTATTAGACCCCTAAAGCTCCAGAAACACAAGAAGATTCAGCATGTCCTTCAGTCCACCGCAACGTCTCACATCTGAGCAGACCAAACCAACCGTCTGGCTCTTTCTCCAAATATTGCCCTTTGCCTTTTTGTTTTCTTGAGCTCTGACACATAAACACTCACATTCACCCAAAAACAAAGTCTCATTAGGCTCATTACACAGCTGATACCTTTTGCAGAGTATCATTAGATCCCGATTGTATATTATTGCAGTGTCAAATATTTCTGGAATCTGCTTAGTGAACAAAAAGCCATCTTATATATTTTCACTGCTCCCACTCCTTCGCCTCCCCCTCTCTTCGGTCTAATGTATCCTCTTTTGACTGCTCATGTGAACCCAACTTCATCTGCCTGTCAGGAAAGCAGTAAAAAGTGGTCTTTTTGGAAAATGTTGGATTTCCTGCAACATGTGTCCAGTTAATCTCATGTTCAGACTGCAACTTTGACCAAGAACTCTGCAAAGCATTAACTTTGCTCAAAAAATTCTAATGGCAGACTAATAAGTCAAAGTCAAAGGAAGGGAGTCACTTTTCAACTGAAATGTCTCAACTTACCATTCTTAAGAGTTTTTCAGCGGGTTGAAATAAAATCCAACTGTGAATGCGGCATAAATTTAATAACAGCAGATCTCGTCTACTTCAGAGTACCATAGAACCTATAGATCCACCTTTAGCTGATACATCACTTCCACTTGGCTGTGTATCAGCATAGATTGTTTGCCTGTTACATCAGCGTTCCTGAATCCTGATCCTTAAGGACTTTTGGCTCGTGTGTTTTACGTATTTTCCTGTTCTAACACGCTAGGTTTAAATCCCTCTGGCTCACTGTCAAACCTCTGGAGACCTGATGAGCAGACTCCTCGGTTCTTCATTTGAATCAGCTGTTGAAGCATAAAATACATCAACAGTGCAGTTACGTTAACTTTGGGCTCTTGCCTCCCAGTGAGAAGGGTTCAAATCCCAGCTGGCTCTTTTCTGTGTGGAGTTAGCATGTTCTCCCCGTGCATGTGTGGGTTTTCTCTGGGCACTCAAGGCTTCCTCCCACAGTCCAAAAACATGCTCTATAGGTTAATTATCCCTTGGACGTGAATGTGACTGTGTGGCATACTGACACACTGTCTAGGTCAGGGGAGCCCAATACGTTCAAGAAAGTGTGGGTAGATCGCAAGCCATCAAAAATAAATAAACATAAAAAATAAAACTACATTAAAAACATTGGTGTCATCTAATCATCATCCTCTCCGTGAAAAATGTCACTTGATTGACAGGCAGAATGGCCAGTCGAACATCCTCTGATGCATTCGTCATTACACATGCATGTTCAACTACACTGAGTACTACGCTCCACTAGCAGGTATAGAGATTTTCCTCCTGCTAAGCATCAGAAAGGTGTGAGCGTTCAGCCTCAGACTCCCAACTTTTAGTTTTTTTATTTTTTCAAGTTGCCCGATGTCAGTTATTCAAAAAGAACCACTAACAGAATGCTTCTGTTGTTGACACACTGCGCCTGTGACAGGACAACTACAAACACATGGTCCAATTCAGCAAGCTGTTGAAGGAAAAATGACTAACTAAATGACTGACTAAAAATGTGAAACTTAGCATGTTGTAATCTTACATATTCATCTAAAATATGTAAGGGTTAATGGCCGACGAAGTATGCATTAACACTTTTTAACGCACGCCGTGGAAGCGTTCGCGTTGGACGGCTGCTTCTGTGAAAAAGTGATAATGCATACTTCAAAAGCCATTCACCCGCTTATACTATGGTCACTTACAAAAGAAATTAAAACAAACCCGTTTTTTGTCCTTAATTCTTGTTTTTTTCCAATGTGGATCACTTTTTTCACAAAATGCAGACTATTTGTAATGTGTCACGCCACACCACGTAACAAGTAGTCCGCGTCGCGTCGCACCACCTCTGCAGTCAAGATTCGGCGATATAGAACAATATATATATATGCTGATCTTTCCAATGGCTTCAATAATAAAGCATCAGTTCAGAGAAAAAGTTCACCTCTCACTGCTTGTTTTTGTCTAAATGATGAAGCAAAAGGTTGTTTTAAAGAAGCCGGCGCAGTGATACAAAACATTTAAGCTAGAACTTCTTTTTTCACCGTGCGGTTATCCTGTGGTATATCACTTTTTAATGCACACCCAGCAGCCAGTCAGAATTGAGTATTCACCCGGACCATGGTATATTTTAAATAAATTCTCTGAATCACTTTAAAACTGCTTTTTTACGTCTGAGTACATGAATATGAAATATAAGAGTAGCTCAAATGGCAAAAAGGTGTAGTCACCTGTGTACAAGCAGGTTCCGAAAATGGATGCATTGATGTTCAGTAGAGTGTTACAACAGACTAATAGCCTAAACCACATGTGTCAAACTCAAGGCCCGGGGGCCAAATGTGGCCCGCCATGTAATTTTATGTGGCCCGCGAGAGCATAAAAGTTTTTAATTTTTTAAAATCAAAAATTTCTTTAGTTGATTACACACTATTTATGTGTAGTTGATGTAATTATTCAATGTTTGCAGGTCTTATGTGTGTATGCAGACAAAATGTTACACGTTTAATACATACAACATGTAGCTCAGTTTTATGTTATTTTTCTTTATTCACTTGGACAGTTTGATCCTTCATTAATGTAGTTATGTGGGTTTTAATAAGCGGACAAATGTAAAAGGATTTATGCTAGAAAAACAAGCAAACATATGTTCTATGCAACTGTAATAGTCACTTTAAAAGTTATAATAAATAAATGAGTTATTTAACAGTTAGGAGTAGTTACATTTATTTTTCATTACATTTAGTTACATGCATAAGTAATATCTGGCCCTTTTAGGACAACCACTATGCTGATGTGGCCCACGGTGAAAATGAGTTTGACGCCCCTGGCCTAAACAGTGAGACCATGATGCAGTTAAAAAAGAAAAAAAAGGCCTCAAACTAGATGGTTTTTTCATCTTGTGGTTGGTCACTTGAAGTTTTTTCTTATTTATTTTTTCAATATAAATTACTGAGTCAAAATCCCTTTTTGGACTTTTTAAATCCAAACAGCTTCATTTTATTATTTTGTTCCTTATATTTATCATTATTACATTTCATAATATGTTTGTCCAGTCCTGTTTTTAAAGAACCAACATCTGTCTGTCTGTTGTCGGCTAAGTGGAGTAATTTTGACCTGCCTTTATTAGGCCGTGTTTGTGTTTTGTGGGAGATTCTGGCACATCAGCTTCAGGTTCTCTGTTTGATCTTTGTTTTATCTCTTGTAAGTACATGGCCGATGGTTACTTTTTATGAACTAAAAAGACTTAAGCCGAGGGTCCTCCAGCTGTGTTTCCTGTGCTTTTATTTTACTAAAGATAAACAACTGAATAGTGGTAATTAACCCATACTGCCCCTCAGTCAAAATAGTTTGTAGGTACTCAGTCATTTTGTGTATAGCGGCTGCATGGCTCGCTTGGCTGCGCGTAGGGCTAATGGGAAACCAGGGTTTGATTCCCAGGGGGAAAATGAGCTTCATCCAGTGTGAGTCCTTGGGCAAGACCCTTAATGCTGCTGCTTAAGTATGTAGCCGCAAGGGGGCCCAAGTCTGGGTCTCCCTGTGCCGGATCCCAGCCCGGATAGAATACAGGGTTGTGTCAGGAAGGGCCTCTGGCATAAAAATCTCTGCCAAAACCATCCCTCCCAATCAGTGAAAGCTTATGCGCTGTGGTGACCCCTGATGGGATGGGCCAAAGGGTGAACAACAACCTTAGTCGCTTTGGATAATGTTCTACTTCAACAGAATAAAAATACAGATTCTAAAAAGTATTACAGGACTCATGTGATTGATTACAATTTAGATTTAAGGTAATAGATTACTTGTTAGAACAATAAAATGTAAACTGTAATGTTTTACAGATTGGAAGTGATTTGCAAGCTCAAGTCCAAGTTTGTAGCTGCTTCTATGTGCTACAGCTCTATGCTACATCCTTGATTACTAAAGAGATTTACTTTAGGTGTAAAACAAAAGGTGCCATTTTAAACATGAACTATTCTGGTTTATTCTCTCAGTTCTCTAGACATCTGCTTGATATCCTTGTTTGACTGTAGTTAAAATCATTATGGTAATGCTGCTGTGGTAGTATCAGCCGTGTCTTTTTAAACGCCCCACATAAAAACAGCTGCAGCTAGTAAAGAAACAGATAAGCACAGCTTTAAGAATGTACTCTTCAGACTCAAAAACATTATTATAGAATGATGATTAATATTTTTCTGAGATGTTGATTTCACATTAAGCCCATTCTGAAAAAAGTATTTTATTTCGTCTGGTTTTCTGACGTCAAAGCAGTTTTAAATTGTAAAAACTATTGCACAAAGCACAACTCATTTTTTATATGAAGACATCAATATTAGTTTTACTTAAAAAGTATTAATTGGCACTTATTGCACCATTAAACATCTGCTGTGATTCCTCAAACTTGCTGCTCTGATAGGAGAACTACAGGAAAGATAAGCGATGACAGAGTAAATCCTGTGATTTACTGCAAAGTTGTTTCTGCACCTCATGGAGAAGTAATTTGACCCTGAAGCCTCATATGTTATCACAGTTATCCTGTGATGTTAACATGAGAAGTGAGGTGATTGTCAAAGCTGACTTTCACAGCAAAGTTCTGATTTCCTTATCTGACCTTTGCTGCTGTGGTCTACTCCATCCATTCCAGTCCAAAAATCTTCTCAAGCACTCGCACTTATTCAAAACCAGATCTGCCCTCATGAACCATTCAAAGCACAAAGCTCATGGGTTACCTCAGCATCCAGGTTACACACTAACCCTCATCATCCTCCCTCATTTCATCATCTCTCCCTCCCTGCGTCCTATTCTAATCCTGACCAGCTTGGTGATTCCTTTCCATCTATCATTCTTGTTTTCAACTTTCATTTTCTTTATGCTTAAATCCACAACTCAAAATTACAATCAGCTCCAAAAAATGTCATCATATACAATCATCAAGTTAGGCTGTTAACCTGATCTTCAGTTATTTTTCTCCCTCCAGTGTCATTCATTTCTTATAACTGATCTGTTAAAACAAATTTGAGGGCTTTTATAATTTTCTTTAAAGAACAGCAGCTTCTCTGACTTGGTTGTTCTTGAATTTCCCAAATAAATGTCTGAATGAAAATCTATTTCTTAATGCTCTGCAGCCTTTAAGTCCTAATGAAGGTTTGTGTGAATGTCATTGAAGATCCACTCTTATCGAAACTGTGTTTTTGGTGTTTTAACATGTTCTTGCAGCATTTTTCTCATGATGGAGGACAGATATAAAGACAATTAGGATTAATTTGTGTTTCTGATTATTCCTTTATTCAAATTGTTGTAAATCAGGAGCAGAAGAAAAAATGTCATTTGAAAAAGCTTGTAGTTGCTATGTGAAATCTTTAATCGGCAAGCCACTAGCTCCCTGCTCCGTTCCATTTTGATTCATCTTGCAGACAAATAGATCCATGTACGTCTTCATTTTCCTTTTCTGTGCTGGAATCTGGCTTAAAGCTGTACGGCTGGATAGTTTCAATATTGCTCGCCATTGTTGTTGCACATAATATCAGCTTGGAGCTGCGAGGGGCTTGCGGGAGAGAGTGTAAACCAAGAGATGATGGGAATTGAAGGGAGGTGCACTCCACACAAACAGTCCTACTAATAACTCAGGGCCAAATTTCTGATGAACTTTCGCTTTGCAGAAACTGTATATGTCAACGCAGAAACTGTGTCTGAGAAAAAAACAGAAGTTATTTTCTTTTATCTTGGCTAAGAACGGCATAATCATAAAAAAAGAAAAATCATAAAAAATAGATCAAAAGATGATTAAAGTGTGTCTTTAAAAGATTTAAATGGTGAACAATAGTTATTTTTACATAATAATTTAGTAATTCATCTTTGTCATGTGCTTTATTGATACTTTACGATTCTTAATTCTGTCTGATAAAAGCTAGGAACCGGATATTGATAAATCATGTAATAAAATGGTTATAGTATAACGGGGTGGGATTATATAAGTTCACTTCCTTCCACTCCCTTTCAAGCAATATTTATTAATATGCCTAATTATCCTAAGTTTGATTAGTTACTGTATGAATGTATAACTGATGATAGTATTGCTTTTGTGTATTATTTCTATTTGACTGCTTGAAATAACCCATTTCAAATCAAATCAAACAATAGGTTTCTGCATTCAAATTAAAACATTGTGCAATGTATAAACAACTCCAAAAGTAAATCTAATTATTTTGCTATTGTTTTTTTATTGTTTTTTTTATGAACTATCTGTAAAATAAAATAAAAACATCACATCTGAATCAAGTTACATGGCTAGTTATGGTCAGACTGCTCACCTCACAGGCATGTTTGAATGTCCCTCAACAGCCGTTTAGTTATTCCATCCTTCCACAGTAGGGTCTTTTGTACTCAGCTCCTTGTTTCCGCAACTTCAGTAAAACTAATTGATGGCCACAACTGTGTGTGTGTGTGTTTGTGTGGGTTTGACAGCAGCATCTCAATATGCAGTATCCTCCATCCTGAGAGTTCCCATCACTTCATGTTACATGGGCTCTGAGCCAAAATACCAAATTGTGAGACAAGAGACAGACATGTGAGGACACAAAGATGGCTTTTGTTCAGGAAGGGGATTGTGAGCATGTTTGGATTTTCTTTACATTGCTGTTTGAAGGGAGATGCCACAGAACTGTGTGTAATGTGTCATGATTCATTAAAAATATGAAAACAAAGCTGACCTTGTTCATCCAGCCTTTGTTCAAGCCAGGGGGCGGTGGAGGATGTCGCCTTCTCTGACCAAAGAACTCAGATTTCCAAAACACAGACCTGCTTCCTCTCAGCTCTTTAGCATTCACTTTGTGACAAGTATATTTTTACATTGCTCTGTTGTTTCCAAGTCATTTAGTTTATTTCATTTTCAATACTCTGAGCCTCTCATTCAATGAAATTTGCTATAAAAATGAACCTCGCTTGACTTGGGAATGTCAGCATTAGTTCAAAGAAACACAAAGTTTTTGGCAGTTTTAGGCTTAAACACCTACAAAGGAACCAAGTGGCTTTTAATCACAATAATCTCATGTTTTTGTAGACATACAAAAGTTGCCATTTAACTGTATTTTCCCAACAAAATACAATTCAATCCCAGAAATTAAACTTATCAATTAAATAAAAATACATATTTTTAAAGCACTTAAAAAATGAGTTGTGACTTCTCCAACAGGCTTCTTCATACTTATTTAATTTAAAAGATAATGGGACAACTGTGGCACAGAGGTACATCCTCTAAATGGAACAGAAGGCCGCAAGTTAGGTCTCAGCTTTCCCTTACCATTTGTTTTTTGCCCAGACAGTGAATCCCACATTGCACCTAGTAGTTTGGCCAACACTTGGGTAATACCTTAACCCTTTTAGACTAAAACAACATAAATCAGATTATTCTGTCATAGAGGAAAGCTGTGCTTATATGCAATAATTTAGGGGTGTATTCGGACTGGAAAAACCCTTTGCTCTGGACTAAGTCCGCTAAATTTGTTGCGGATCGAGTACTGGTATCAAGAGGACCATTCTGTTACGGACCAAAGTTTGTAAACACAACCATGAAACTAAAGATCTCATCAGTCATTGGCCAAGAACTAGGAGGGCGGGTCAAAACAACAAGAGAAAGACCGGCGTGCTCTGCTTTACAATTCTTATCGGGACAGTTAACTTATTAAAACTTTATAGTTCGATTACCAGTTTTGAACGTGGGGAACAACACTTTTTTCTTGGTACTTTGGTACGTCGGTGGCATGCTGCTAGGTGGTTACTGGCAAAGACGTTAAAAGTTGTTTTAATGAGCCTGCATTCATCCGACCAAATTTCAGTGAGTTGCTGTGTTAAGCCATTTTTTAAGAAAATTCTCTCAAGGAACTACAAGGAAGCCTTTAGGGTGACGTCACGATAGCGCCACGCGCCACGTTTAATGAGACACAGAAAAGCATGAAAAGAAGTGTTTTCAGCTTTGTTAAAATAAATGTTCTAACAAGAAAGGAGATGGACCCTTTCTTTTTTCGTTTGATAACACAACAACAGTTGCTTTACATTTGTCTGCGGCTCCTCTATCATTACATTCCAACTCTGTTTACGGCCGCTACGGTGGCCGTTCTGGTTCAGTTGCTCCGCTCCGGGAACGGATTGTATTCAGACTGAGAAATCTCAGGGCAAACCGAAGCTCAGTCCGATTGGAAACGAACTGAGACCACCTCGAAGATGGGTCCAAGAGCAGTTTCTGGACCCGGTTAGAGTCCGCTTGTGTGTGTTTAGATTGAAAATTTAAAAACTATAATGGGATACGCCTAAAGGTGAACAACAATTTCACTAAAGAACCACCATTCACATAGTTGTGTAATGGTTAGAAATGGTTAGAACTATAACTGCAAGAAGGCTTTTGTTCGAATCCGGCTTGGGTCCACTCTGTGTGGAGTTTCCACGGTCTTCCTCATGCATGCTTTATAAGGTAATTGGCGACTCTACATTGTCCCATAGCAGTGCATGCGTGTGTGCGTGCGTGTGTGCCATGAACTGGCAACCAGTTCAGGGTGTACCCTTCCGTTGCAATATAGTAGCTGGGATAGGCTCCAGCAACCCCTGTGACCTTGCACAGAGCGAAGTGGGACTAAAGGATGAATGATTAAATCGTTTGGCTGTGATACCCGGCTCAACTCTAGAACTAGTTTGCTTTCTTACTCCTCCACCCACTGAAACCCTTTAGAACCACTGGTGCAGTTATTAAAACACCTCCTTTGGTCAACACCAGCCGAGAAAAAAAAAAATCTTAGGACTGATTTTTATCAGGAAGCTAAACCCTAATCATGACCAGATAAAAGGTCCACTGGGATACCAGTGGGTGGGAAGCTCCTTTGTGTGTTGGATCTTCGGGGTGGGGCAAAGTGTGAACAGATTGTACAAATGAGTTTTTTTAGGGCTAGAATTCTGTGTTGAGGCTCTGCTGCTGTGATTTGTTAATCTAATGTTGAAATAGTTGCTCAAGCTCATGACGATGGTTTTGGAACATCTCCACGTTACACACATGCACGTCGCTTTCTTGAACACAAAAAACAATGGATGGCTAAAATGGTCCTGACACAGGATACTCCAGCAGCGACATGTTTGAGGTACACACCCAGACACGCACGTTTCTCATCACAGCTGTGTAAGAGGAGCACTTGGTAATCTACATGCCAGATGGTCAAAGCTGCTTTGTTGGGACTTGAACTGTCAACCTTCACTCCTGAAAGAAACCTGTGTCTTTAAGCATTCAAGCAACTTCCTCTCATTCATTTACCCATCTATCTGTCATTCTGCTACTAGTTTCATTTCCCTCTCCCCTCTTTCAAACTCTTGTCTTTTTCTATCCTATTCACGTTCCTCAAACCCCATTTTTGTCCATTTCTCTGTCCACCATGACCTCTTTTCATCTGCAGTCTGCTGGTATTTTCATCTCACCAGAGGCTCCCTTTCCTCTTGTCATTCTTTCTCTTCTGCATGCATCCTTTGAAGTGTCCTTTATTTGCTTCCTCTCCAGACTCACAGACCTTCCATTTAGTCGTTTTGTGTCTGCTCTTTCATGGGTATTCTTTTCTTCAATGATCTGTCAGCTCGTTGGTTTTCCATTTTTGGCACGTTTAAATTCATCAGGCAGTTGTGACTGGAGCGGGTCGCCCTTGTTCGGTCTGTCATGTTTGCTGTCATGTTTATCAAGACTAGCTTTGCACCAAACTCTATCCATTTAATTCCAGTAGGAGTTTATCAGTCTACCCTTTGACTGCAATGGTTGTCCCAAGACTAACTAGCGGGTGTTTATCAGGAGAAAATCCGTCTAAAGCACTTAAATGTTATCTTAAAAGGGTGACAGCTTAGAATTTAACACATTTTCTTTATCTATAGCAGGAACACTAACTATTCATCCTGACAGTTCAATAAAAGTTATGGCTAACCAAAGTTTTCATAAATAAAGTTTAGATTCAGTTAAGTAAAAAATGTTCTTATATACGTTAGATTTAACGTTTGTCAGCTAATGTGAAAAAACAGTGAGACGTTTTAACAAAGCAACTCCTATTTCTCAGGGATATGATCATAAATAAAATAGAAAATGAAGTAGAAAACTGAAAAGTTACTGTGTTCAGTAGATGCTCTGATTATTGCTACTAGAAAAAAATAATTTAAGATGCTAAATTTACTTAAAGTGCGCTTTGCTGAGCTTTTTTTTTTGTTTTGTTTTTGCTTTTTGTCCTTCAATTTCCTCAGAAGCTCCATGGGGCTCAGGTTTTGTCATCACAATATGCAAGGACACTTTTGCTATTTGAACACATTTTCACTCATCTTCACCATTTTTGCTCTTGTTCCTTTCATTCTTTTTTTCTGTTCTCTTACAGTCTAATTCTTTTTCTTTTCTTTGCCTTTTTTTCCCTCTTTCTTTTACCATGCTTTCTTTTCATGTATTGCCCCTAATCCAAGTCTGGATTTTTCACCGTCTCCTCGCCTCTCACACATTTACTGTCAGAGCCCTCTTTTCCTGTCACAGCTTCCTCCATCTGCTTCTGGTCTGTGATCCCTCCAGGTCACCATCTGAGAGCCGTTACACGCCGACACGCTACATAAGTGACACGGTGAGACACGCAGATGTCTGCATCAGATACAAAAGCTCTCTTTGTGATATCACACTCCCACACTCACAATTGCACCCAGTTAACAAACAACTACTGAACAGCTGAATAGATGCAGATGTTAATCTGGAAGGCATAGCTCTAAAAACCAGCCACGCACGTTTACATCTTCTACTCACCAGCCATAACATCCACACTATTTGCGTATCCAAAATGCAGTGAAGACATCAGAGAAAATGTTTTGTTCCTCATCACAGAATACATTTTAGATCATGAGGTTTGCCTTAGCAGCCCTGAATTCAAGTGAAAGGGAGTGAGAAACATGGAGCTGATGGACCAATGATCCGATCACAGACCTTAGTTTGTCTTTCAACTCTAAACATCTGTACAAGTTAAACAGATCAGACCAGCTCAGTGGCCTTGGGATAGAGTGACCTGAAACTAAAAAAGTTGTGAGTTCAAATCCACGGCCGAGTCATACCAAAGACTAAAAATGGGGCCCAATGCCGCCCTGCTTGACACTCTGCATTAAGGGGTGGATTGGGATGTAAAGTATCAAATGGTTCCTGAGCATGTTGTGTCTGCTGCTCACATCTCCCACAGGGGATGGGTCAAATCAGGACAACAAATTTCACACTCCTAGGTGTGTGACAGATAATGGGACTTTAACTTTAAATTTAGATGTAGAATAGGGAATTCAGACTAACTCCACAAACTGATGCTACGTTCACACAGAGCACGGAAACGTGCGTTCAAGCAACCACTTCCAATGAAAGGTCTATTTAAACTGCATATGTGCACATTGAAGCCAAATGCAAGTGGGCAGGACATGTAGCCCGAATGAAGAAACACGAATGGGCTAAGAAAACAAAGGAATGGACTCTGTGGGACAGGAAGAGAGGAAGGGGAAGACCGAAGAAAAGATGGAGAGATGACATCGAGCAGAAGGCAGGCAGCACGTGGACCCAGAGTGCCCAAAACCGTGATGAGTGGAGTAAGATGTGGAGGCCACCCGCCAGCAGTTGCGTGACAGGCTGATGATGATGATGATGATGGTGTGCACATTTTGGGCTTCCGCATTCCAAAGTCTTGTGTTCACGTGTTGCCATGCAAGATTAAATTCGTTTTCAGGCTCTAAAACAAGCAGCGCATTTAAAGTTAAACCAGTTGAGCTTTGACCAATCAGGGACCCCGATTTGGTAGTGACGTTTAAGTAGCGTCCTTTTCAATACACTGTTTTAGAAGTGATCACGAAGGAGAAAATTCATATGTGCTCTTTGTGCCAAACTTGAGTTATATGACGCAAAGTTTTTCATATTATTGGAATAGAGCTGTAACTAAAGTTAAAGTAACTAAACAGCAGCCAGCGTGTAGCAATATTTTGTTAAAATTACTATTAGATTGATTTATGTCTGTTTACCCGAGACACATTTAAAAAATAGAATTTTAGGAATGTGTATGATACATGAGCTGCTGTTCTGTTTAATTCAGCAGCTGAAGTCAATAAAGGGCCCCATCAGTCATCTATATCATATTTCTTATCATTCCAACATTTTCTTTTCTTTCATAAATCTGTCCGGGCCATTTTCCTGTATCATAAACTTTCTAAACTCCAGATTGTTGGCTTCAGAAGAACATGTACAGACATCCTTGACCGTATCTTTTATTTTAAACAGACATTTGAAACTTAAGCTCATGTCAAAAATTACTGACACATTAAGCCTTCTCTGCCTCCTAACAACAGTTCAAAGCATGCCAGAAGGCCAGCAAATAACATTTTGTGTGTTTTTTTCTTCTTTTGTTCATTTTCTCCTTTTTTTCTGATCTGGATTTTAAATCTGACGGTGGCCTGGGAGCACTTTGAGCTGAACTTGAGAAAAGCAAGGCGCTATGAATGAGCCATTACATGATGCATGACAGAGAAGATGGATGGAGATGGATGGAGGACAGACAAAGAAAAGAGCTGAAAGATGACAGGGGGAGAGACGCCCTACATTCCTGGAGTTCTGGCGTCTTCAGCTGACTCCTGGTGACGCTTTAACCCGTTCGGCCTGAGAATAACCAACACCCATCCCTATATGCGTCTCGGCAGCAGCAACTGGGAAAACAAACTCATTAATTCATAGACTGTATGCAAAAACAAACACTCTGGAAAGCACTGCATTGTGATTTAAAAAAGGGCACGTTTGTGTTTCTAAGCGCCCCCCATCCCACCCTCAAGTAAGTGAATATGGTCTCAGACAGACGGTTTGTGTCTAAAGTCTAAGAAGACATGATGTTGGACATTAAAAAAATGGAGAGAAACAAAAAAGAACTCCATTTAGAAACAAGGCAGAAGAGAAATGCATGATGGGAGGTTTGAAGATCCACAGCAAAACTCTCTAAATTGGTTGTTATAATTCATAATTACTACTTTTTTTAATCTGATTTAAGAAAAAGTGTTTGTCAAAGTTTTAAACAAATTACTTTTTATCTTAGATGCTTGTCTGAGATAAAAACGGTCTTCTTCCTGTCTTTAACTTACTAATAAATAAAAATGAGATAATGACAGCTTTTCCTGTCACTAAATTACCTCCTCCTGAGAGGGCAAACACCCTCTGGGCTTTGGACGACTACAATGGAAAAAAGCTGATCGAGGAGATCCATCCAAAGAGAGAGAAAGAAGAACTCAATACTGAGATTTGACAAATTAGAACAAAAGGAAATACATGTTAAGAAATAGGAAGGGATTTACTCAAAGACAAATAAGGACTTGAATCTAGAGGGAAATTACATATAAGAGGGTGTAGTGTGGGGTCAAACTGGAGGTCACTGAGACAGGAAACACAAACCTAGATCCTCACTAATGAGAATGTAAGAGGCTTGGTTCTTCCCACAGTGCTCCTAACGCAGGGGCTGGAGGCCTCTGATCACACAGAAGAAATGAGTGATTTATATAAATCTGTTAAAATACTTTTTATGTACTTATGATTTCAGTGTGCAGCCAGACCTCCAACAGCTTCGTTCAACCGTTCCTCACCTGCCTCCTCACTCTCACCTAGTCTGAGCTTTCTTCCTGCCTGTTGCTGCTGCTCGTCCTAAACATGGTCCAGCATTGTTATTTCAAGTTTTATGCCTAATTTTTCCGATTACATTTGTATCTTTGGATTTTGCCTCACCGGAATGAGCAACTGGAATGTATTTTGATATGTATCACATCTTGGATTTCCCCCTCAACCATTGACTGTATATGAGAACTGGGACACCTCCCCCCCTGGCGTTCCAACCAGGAAGTACCTGCAGGCTCCGAGAAACTAAAATCCAGTCTACTTCTATTGACAAATATACAGCTACTAAGTCATTTTATCTGTCAGAATAACCATTCTTGCCTTTTTTTTATTTAACATGTTCTTGCTAATCCATTTTCTTTCATATTTTTTTCTGTAGTGTTAGCTTGGTGAGAGTGGTTGCCATAGAAACAATGACTCAGACCGATTTGGGCCAATCACTGCTTACTGATGTCATCTGGCTCCAACAAATATCATGAGAAAAAGGCGACTGACTTGACTTCATTTCATTGGACCAGGAAGAAAACCATTTTCTATGGATGACATCACTCTCACTCAGTCGCGTTTTCTTATACAGTGAATGCCTTTAACTACTAGTTAAGGCTCCCATCCTTCCCCCCCAACACGCACAGAACGTTTATAATGATCTAAGTCAACAAACAACAGCAATTAAATTACTTAACAGAATAAATTGATAAAAGTGAGCATTTACTTAAACCATTAAGGAGGAGCCGTCTACTGTATCTGCTATTTTAAAACATTTTATATTGTCATTTCTGCAATACTTTCTGCTGCTTGTGGTCCATTCCAGCTTCTGTCTCTTTAAGGCCCCCCACCTGAGAAGCTCAGCATGCTCTGATTTGTTAAAAATGTGCTGGGCAGCTGCTTATTCTTTGTATGAGGAGTGCCAAACAAGCTGCTAATCAGACATTGTGCAAATTTGTTTCACAGAAATGTACACAAAGAACAGATGAAACTGGACCACAAAGAGGCTTTTCAGACCCTCAAAGGGTCTCTTTGCAAGGAAATTTATCTCCTCAGACATGGACACAGGGCTGCACCACCGACATGAGGACAAGAGAACAAAACCCCAAATCACTGTTTCACATTTGTTTGAATCGAAAAGTGTTGGAGGTTTATGATCAGCTCATCTGTATTTCAGGAACAAACATTTAGTTGGAGCTTGGAAAAAGAGAAGGAGGCTTAATTATAATCCTACACTTTTCATGTGTTTGACCTTCCTCTGCATTTCTTTGTAAACTGTTTAGTTTCCACTTTCTCTTTCCCAGCTGAATAGCATTTGTTTTCAGTCAAAGTCAAAAGGAAAACCAACAAGCCCAGTTGTTGACTATTCTTTTGTAATTTCAACTGGAGGAAATCCTGTGTGATATGGGGATTGATGCTAACTGTAAACTATCCAAGCTGAAAGAATCGAAACAATGAGCGCAGCTTGTAGTCTGTCTCCCTTGAACACACTTTACAGGCTTGTTATCTTTAAATCTGAGTGAGTCATAGCCTACAAGTGGGTTCAAATCAGCAGATTATGTGACGAGCACACCTGCGAGATTATTGAACCAAATGTCAACAATCATCCAGTAAAATAACACAAATGAATACAGAGAGAAAACAGCCAAACCACAGGAATGCGAGACCCAAAAAAGACGGGATTTAATCTAAGGAGTGCACGAAAACCACGCACCTTCCTGTGCTGCGCAATGAGGAGTGATTCCTTGCCTCCAGTGCTCATAACATTTTAACAGTTGCAATGATAATGCTGCGTGCTTCCAAAGCATTTCGTCGCGGTTGCCGGTTCTAATAAAGTTTTTCTAATGAGGCGGTGGCAGCCCGGAGTATCTGACCGCAGAAGGATGAAGCTCCGCCAGAATCTCCTCTGGCTGCGCTCCCTGCCTGCGCTGCGGAGCATGTGCGCCTGCTGGAACGCATAAACCCCCGAAACAGTAGCCAAAATAACGAGTCGGATTAAACGCTTCCAGCTCAGACCACCACGACGAGGAGAAATGCCCAAATAAAGGAAGGAGCGGGGTGTTAAGGTGAGGTGTGAGAAGAAAACCTCATGGAGAAAAGACAACTTAAAGGCTCCAGAGTCTTCTGGGAAACCTTGGATAAGTGTTTCTCGTTTCACAGGCAAAACTGTAAATGGATTCCACCTGCCAGAGCAGACGAGGCGGTAAAGAGCATCAGGGGGTCACATGGTTACCTTTGTAGGTCAGTCTCAGCCTCGGAACGCTGGTCCTGGTCGCAGAGACGGTGGTGATGAGCAGAGCAATGATTAACATGTTGAGGAGGAAATGTATAAATCCCTTCTTCTGAGAGGATTTTCTCCTGATAAGGAATGAAGCAATTTGGAATTTAATAAGGCAAATTAAAAATGAGTAAAAAGACTTGACTTTTCAGACTGTCTGCGCTCAAGTCAAGTCAGCTGCGCTCAGGACTCCGTGAGGCTGATGGTCTCTCCGCGCACTCTGTGCCGCTGCGGGGAGATTAACTGACTCGTTTAAGAGGCTTCAGGAGTTCACTTTCAGCAGCAGCAGCCCAACAGAAGTCTGACACAGACGGAGAGAGCGATACCACGCCTTTGCGCAGAGAGGGAGAGAGAGAGGCGCAGCTCCTCCTTTACGCACGGCTGCAGCGCTCTCCAGACAGGACGAGCGCATCCACAGATGACTCACAAAGTTGTGACAGGTTGTGTCAAAGTGGAAAACCGGGTCACTTGGTGGAATAGTTAAATCATAAATCATACATTTTATGATTTTAAAATGGTATTTTATTCCAAATATCACGATTGTATATCCAATTCACTCCTGATTACTCTCAATAAAAAGAACACAAAATCCGACATATATATCGTTTAACTTGTTGCAAAAATAGGTTTAGGAGCCATAAGTTACCATAGTTATAAATAGGGCGCGTGGCTGAGAGGAAGGTACTGACATTTATTGAATAAACCTTAGGTAAGTTTGGAACAAAAGAGACGTGAGAGCTTCTTTATTATTTTTTTTTTTTTTTCATTTTTATCTTAGCTGTTTTGCACTTCCTTGTTTTTTTAACTAATTTCATGAACAGTTTCTATTTGTTTATTGCATAATCTGTACAGAGTTTGTGTTTGGGGGGCTTTTTATTATGATCTTTTTTTCTTTTTTTTACTGTTATTTTTTATGTAAAGCACTTTAGGGTATTTTGCAACAGAAAAAGTACTTTAAGTTAGTTTTTTCTTTGTTCTACTTCTACCCTTCCTCTCCTCCATTCCTGATCATCATTTATCATTTAGTTCTCCATGCCTCTGTCTGGTACAGTGCGATTCATGTATTGTCCCTCTTTTCCTCTCCCCTCCTGGGGAGTGGGAGTGCTTCCAGACTCCAGTTGGCTCATCCGTGCTCCAGTTCCTGACCGTCTACCTCGCCTTTGCTCCCGCTCCTACACCTGGCTGTGGTTCCTGTCTCTGGCTCATCTCTGGCTTGTCTCTGCTCTGTACCTGACCGAGTACCTCGTCTTTGCTCCTGCTCCTGGCTGTGGTTCCTGTCTCCAGCTCGACTCGCGCCTTTGACTGTCCCCACAACCACGACTGGATGAAGTTCGTCTGCTGGACTTTATATATGTAGTTATAGATTTAGATAAGTTAATTCTTCTCTAAGAGTTCTGGTACATCGCCTGTCCGTCCTGGGGGAGGATCCCTCCTTCATGTGGGCACCCCTGAGGTTTCTTCGTTTTTTCCGGAATCCGGTTTTTTTTTGGGAGTTTTTCCTTACCGCGAAGGGGGGTCTAAGGGCAGGGATGCCAGTATAGCTTTGTCAGTTTGTTAGTCCATTTTTGTATTTTCCTATTGAACTCTTTGTAGTCATGATCCTTTTGAGTTCATGTTTTACTTCGAAGCCCATCGAGACGACTGTTGTTGTGATTTTGGGCTATACAAATAAAATTGAATTGAATTGAATTGAATTAGGATCAATGTTGAGATTGCCACAAGCAAAAAAACAAAGAAACAGCTAAGCGGTCCATGCTGGAAGAGTTTTGTGGCTTTAACCCTTTTTTGATTTCTATTAATGCAAGTATGCATCAACCCACATCCAAACTTACCTTAATTTGACATCTACTTGAAAGCAAAATCATACTTTTTTTTTTCGTTGCTGGAAATAAATTCAGACCCCAAGAGAAAATTAAACTTAATATTCTGTGGTTGAGTGAACATGGTACGCCTTTTTTGTTAGCAGCACCACGCATCTCGTGGTGTATTTGGAGGTGTAATGTGAATAACTAATCAAATGCAGTCATTTTACAGTATTTTGTCTCTGTTGATTTGTCTGTGCATACTTGTGTGTTTTTCTGTTTTGCCAATTTTTGCCAAGAAACACCTTTCTTTAGCTTTTTTGTGTTGCACATTCAGTTTTAAAGTCACGGTGATAAGAAGCAAAGAGGACACTAGATAAACTGCAAAAAATCAAGGCTTTTAGTTCCATCAGTTGGTAACGCTTTTTAGTGAATGATAAATGACAATTATTTTGTTAATTAGAAAAAACAATTTGGCATCTAAACAAATCTTTCTCTATAGGTAAACTTTTTCACAGCTGGCCTTCTTTGACCCTCTAGTACCATTGTTGCATCTTTCTTAGTTTAATTAAGTTGTGGGGTACCTTCTCAATGACCCCCCTCCCATAAGCATCCATTCACATTCAAGCCAATGAGTGCACACAGGGGTCACAGCCATTCAAGGTGTCAGTGTTACTGTGAACCCCTGTCTTGGGAACACTTGTTTGCTGCAGGAAATAGACTCCCATACACGGTTCATGCTGGCTGAGAAGCAGAGGGTGGGAACGAAGAGAGCTTGTGGGAACGTTGGGTGTTTTGAACGACAATTCATCCCATATAGTAGCTGCGGTGAGAAACTTTTGTCCTGCCGAGGCTCTGTTTGTTCTCTTGAGAGCTTGTCATGTCATGGTGAATCTGTAGGGTCACCAAGACAAGCTTCATAAGCAAACAACAAATGAAAAGCCTTTTTTTCCTACAAATGTTCATGAATGTAAACATGTGTCTCTGCAGACAGTGTGTAACTTGCATCTCATTCCAGTATGGAGCTGAAATTAAGATCTTGTTTCAAATAAATACAGAATGTACAAAGGCTTTTAGTTTGAAATACGCTTTTTGAACTTCCTTGTGTATTTTAATTTGCATTTTTTGAAGACAAACAGATGACATTCTTTGAGTTGCTGTTGAAAAGAACATATGAACCATTCTGATTCTTCTTTGCACCATGAAGCAATTCAGCTGCTAGACAGTCAAAGTGATGGAAGTCATATACGTCCTTGCATGTGCATTCATGCTCCACTGACAATGGAATGCCTATAACACGCTAATGTAATACAGCAACTCTGCTACGCACTAAAGAGTTTTGTAACACGTGAATAACACTTCAAAGGACTTTCTCCATCTGCAGCCAACTTTCACTGACATTATTCTGATGTCAGTGTGAAGTGCCCACAGGACTGGACAGCACTTGTCTGACTCTTTGAAGGACAATCAGATGTGGAAAATGCAGCAGAAGAGGCCACATGCAGGCCAAAAGCCTAAAAATCTGAATTCATTTCTCGTCATGTTTATGCAAACTGAATTATTTTGTTCTGTTTAACACTTTTCAGCTCTGGTCCTAAATTCCTAATTGTCATCACACATTATAGATAACTCTCATGGGCTTCTCAAGCCTTTATAACTTGCTTTTGAACTCCCCCCAAAAAACGTTTTGTGCCTCAACATCCCAACTTCCAATGATGCATTTTTTCACACTGTAATCTGTACGGTGCAAATCTGTGCACCATACAGATTAGGATCAAATTTGACCCCTCCTGGTGTCAGAAAGGATTAAATGTCAGAATGTTTGCTTCATGCTGACATGGCGTCACATTGAAAAATCAGGCTACAGCTCTTTGAGTGGGGATTGGGAATGGCAGGGCAGAGGTTCATGAATTTACAATGCGGGAGGGGGGGGCACAAGGATGAAAGGGAAACCGTTTCAAGGCACAAGGCAAGAGGGCAGCTAGTGTGCTCACACAGGCGCCTCAAGGTTAATAAATGTTTCATCTCCGCTGGCATATAGGAGCAAAAAGCCTCAAAATGGAGTTGACCTGGGAGGAAACCTGACTCAAAGTGACTCAAAGGTAAGGCGTGACTAAAGCAGTATCAAACACATGTCCACTCTGTTGCTAAAGTCAAACAAATATAGTAGAAACACACTAGGAACAGTCCAAACAAGCAACAATGCAAAAAAAAAGATTACCTTTTTTCTTTAAATCAAGCTAAGTAATGAAACTGAGGACAAATCAAGACGGTCTGGTTCTCTACTAATCTATTTGAACCCATCTTATTCAGGGTCAGGGGGTTCAAGATATCTATGCTGTCATTAGCTATGTATAATTATGGTTTAATCACAGATTAATGAAGGTAGATTTGGCAGCGGTAAAGTAATATTTGGTAGAGCACAGGTTCTGTGCAATTCTCCTGAGTTTTGTACTTATCTACTGGAGCACCTTGCAGAAAAACACATAGGACAAACTTGTAAAGCATTCTTGAAATGAAACCTCTTGTTTTTACTTCAAGTTTTAAAGTAGGAGAGAAATCGCATGTCTTCAATTCCATCGTGTGATTTTGGTGGACACATGTAGGTCTTTATAAAGGATATTGAATCAGTTTATCAAAATGGGAATTTTGACCGTTTGGTCTTGTTGACCGTTGACATTTTTAGTAGCGTTCTGTTTTAGTCCAAAAAGAATTCAAACCAGGAGAATATTTTTTGCTGGGGATGAAAGTGGCAGAATCACATTCCCATACATTTTAGCAGTAGTGCATTCCTGGATCTGAACATGTCAAGTCCTTTATTTAACCTGTGAAGTTAAACATAAGCACAGCTGAGATTCAGGTTTCCTTCTCTTTCATTCAAGAGTATGTTTGCAGCGGAGGTTAAAGAAACAAAACAAGTGATGTTTCTTTCGTGGGCATTGGTTTGTCCTGGCTCTCAACCACAGGCTGTGATGTGGTCATGCCCTAACCCCCACAGGACCCACTGGATTGGTTTCAGAAGCAGAGATTACTTCAGAGGGATTTTTCTTCTGAGTGGATTCGGATCATGGATGGAAATGTCTTTGCAAACTGTCCAGCTCATGTCTTATTTCATGTCCTGTCTCCTCTTCTGTTTCACTTTTTCATGCAGACAAATGTTTGTAATTTTTGTACAAACATTTTAAAGATAACTCTGTGGTTGACAGTGTATGTTCCCCCACAAACCCTGAGGACTGCACTTTTCTGATAGATGAAAGACAAAAAAGAATTACGCTCCTCACTTCTCATGACATTCATTCATCTTTACCGTTTATTCCCTTTCGGGGACACAGGGTTGCCGGAGCCTGTCTTCATTTTATCCGTTATACTTTGCACCTTGTTGTTAGTCTCTCTGTATTTAATGCGTTTCTCGTGTGAATCTGAGCTCAGAACGAGCAGCTTCTCACCTGAATCCCCCAAACAAACAATCAACCAGCTGCTCATGACCATCAGTCTTCAAGATGACTCATTTGAACCTGACCTCCTTCTCAAACATTGTTTTTTTTTTTTTTATTTCTCCTAGTTTGGCCCTCTGGACATCTCATTCCAGCCCTGTTTGTGTTCCCATCATGTTTTGAAGACAGTTTGTTCAAACCTTGAGAACAATGTTTGTGTCTTTTTTTTTTAGTTGACATTCTTCTTTGCATCATCAGTTCTTGAGTTTTCAGAGCTGCTCCCAGCAAAGATGGAGAATTCTCTCTACTATAGTTCATTTTCTCTCATTTGCTCTGATGATGCAGACAGAAACAAATCTGGACCTATAAGGCTGACTAAAAGGATGTTCAGGTTTTTGTTGTCCGGCTGAGAATCAGGGGGAGACAGTGATCAACAAGAAAGCTCTTTATTGTAGTTAAAACATCATATTTGAAATACTTTATTATAATATCCTGGTTTATTTGAGTTTGATTTGGGTCAAATGTGTTTTGTATCGACAGAAAGGCTGGCTAGTTGTATAATGACACTGAGAAACATCATGTAGAAAGTCATTGAATGCAAACACATGATAACTGAGATGATTGCTCAAAAACTGTTTTGGTTTTTGGTGGTGGAGGACAAAAAGAACTTTAATGTGTGTCAAAAGCTAGATTGTTTTGCTAATTTTTTTGTGAGTCTTAAGTTTTTTTAAATGTTCTATGAAAATGTAATCCTTTTTTTTAAGTCAGAAGGGGAATTTTATTTGAAAAAAGGATGAAAGAATATTCATTCAACAATGCAAGTCTTTTGAAGCCTCTCCAAGAAGCGTACAGTTACTTGTAACTCAAACTTTGTGGTTTACTGGATTTGAAATTGACCGTCTAACTAAAGCCGCGGATCACTGATTCAATCCCCATCTGGCCTCGACACTACAGGGGAGGCCTGGTGTGGATGCACATCATTCCCTGCTTGTAGTGTTTCGCTGCGGCTGTTTAGCATTAGAGGAAAAACATGTTGAGGAGGTGATTCGATATAAGTTTGTAACAAAGACAGCTGTGGCTTTAAGGCTGAAAAGGTGGCTTAAAGCCAAAAGCCAATGTTTTGTGTCGACATCGTTGTACATGAAGGGAAAAGTAAAGCAGCTGCAGGGGACTTGCAGCTCTTAAATCTTTTAAAACCTTGATATTTTACTTAATCATGTGTTTGCACTTTAATTATAACAAAAAAATTACCTTGCCCAAACAAGATAATTAGTTATAAATAGTTGTTTTAAGGCCTGAAATAATATTTTTAAATCATTATTTTTAAATTTGGATTTCTACGGTCTGACTTGGAAACACCAACTGTTTTTTTGCAAAACAGCTAAATGCATCTGATCACTTTTTGTTCTGTTCTTTATTTGGTTGAGATGCTTTTACAAAGATAGCTTTATGTGTTTTCAAAAGAAAACAAAAAAGATGCAATATATCATTCATCTCTCCATCTTTTCCTGCTTAATCGAAGCCATGTCACAGGGGCAGTAAAGAGGCCCAGACCTCCATCTCCACAGAAACCCAAAGGTGAGCTGAGAAACATTAGCCGCGTTTACATGGGCAAAAGTAATCGGAAAGAACGCCTGATCGGAAAGAAAATGCGTCATGTAAACGCGCCGTTCGGAATACTCTGCCCCGATCAGACTCATTCGGATCAGAATTTCTTTCCGATCGAGATAGGTGGGTTATACCGATCGTTTATCCGATCGTGGAGCATGTAAACGGTCATTCCGATCGTGTGTCACTGCTGCTCTGGGTTATGTCACGCATAGACGGTGTGTGGCTCTGCGGACGCCCCGTGAAAAGCGCCGCTCCGCTCTCGCCCCGCTGGCTCTCCCCTTTCTTTCACCCCTCACGAAGGAGATGCAAGGAAGGAGCGCTTCGTGCCCCCCGACGCTCACTCAGTCCACTGGCACCCGAGTGGGCAGAGAGCTGGATTAGTAATTTTGTGTTGGGGGGGGGGGCTTTTTTACGTGTGCGTATTGTTGTTTTGTTATGTGTGGGAGAATCCAGACTGCGAGCCGCCCCGCCGCTCTGGGTTGGCGGCTGCAGGACTCGGGAGGAACCGTGTTCGAACAGAGCTTTGGCCGCTAGCTCACAGAGTGGCTTTGGGGTGGTCTGTGTGAACTTTTCAGAGCAAAAATAAATGTCGCGTGGTGTCACGTGGATTTGTGTTTCCAGTTGTGTCCCGACAAAATAAAGGCTGATGTTATTTCCATGCATTTATGTGCAGCTAATATGCAGATCGCTGCGTTTCTCGCACGGTCCTGGATTTAGTGTCCATCAGGCTAATGTTGTTAGCCCGTGTTAGCCTGTACTAAGCCTTCTTCCAGCTGTTTCATTCATAAAACAGCACTGATCACACGGATTAAATATAACGATGAGCGAACAGGCGCTTCATGATATTCATGACATTAATAAAAGCACGTTTGGAAGGTCCTCTTATTTTACGGAGCTGCAGCACATGCGGTCTGTCTGTGGCAGCGGTTTGTTGACAACCGGACCTAGTTCCGGATCCGGGTGATTTTACACTACTGCGCATGCCCAGATGATTCATTCCGAACGAAAGCGTGAGCCATGGGAACGTTTGTTCTAATCGGAAAAAGGTTTTCTGTGCCCATGTGCACGGGTGAATTTTAACCCGACCATTGATCCGATCAAGATATTCTGCCCATGTAACCGCGGCTATAGTCCCTCCAGTTTGTCCTGTAAACATCTCGACAGCCTCCTCTCGGTGGGACATAACACCTCTTCAGGGATACGTCCAGGAGACTGCCTCTTCATCTGGTCTGTCTTAAGGTGAAGGAGCAGTGTTTCTACTTCTAACTTCTCCCGGATGACAGAGCTCCTTGTCCTATCTCCATAGGGGAGCCCCCAGCCAGCCTACAGAGGAAACTCATTTCAGCTACTTTTTTCCGGGATCGTATCCTTTTCGGTCATGACCCACAGCTCATAAACACAGGTTAGGGTAGAAATATAGTTTGACCAGTAAGTGCAGGACTGTGCCTTTCAGCTCAGCTTCTTCTTTACTATAGGGACCAATACAGCAACTGTATTACTGCAGCCCCAGTCCATGACTCATGAAGACCCCAGGATACTTAAAGTCTTCTTTGTGAGGAAAGAGTTCTCCACCAACCCAGAGAGAGCAAACCATCATCCATTTCCATGGCCTTCAACCTGGAGGTATTAATTCTAATTCCAGCTGCTTCACACTCAACTGCCTCAGTGGACACTGAAGCACCTGCTGAAGCCAAAAAAACATCTGCAAAAAGCAGAATGGGGTCCCCAAACCAGACTCCCTCCAGCTCCTTAACTGCACCCAGAAATTCAATTCAAAAAATAATAATAATGAACAGAACCAGTGACACAGGACATCCCTGCCTGTGTCTAACATGCACTGGAAACAGGTTCAACCTTCAGTTAGTACCAACCAAACTCCTGATCTGGCTGTACAGATTGAGACCACTTCACACATTTTTGAAAATGTGTTTACTCAAACATTGTTTTTTTCAGTATTGGAAGTTTTTAAAACCTTTTGGTACATTTACGTTGAATATCTTGTTTAATTGTGTTCTCTCAAAAACCATAAAACAGCATGATTAGGTGATTTAATGGCAAAATGTGAGCCAACTGCAGAAACCTACACCCTTTTTTGTGTGAAACCTCATTTGCTTCTATGTTTCCAGTAAAAAAAAAACATTCTGTTCCAAAATTATTTTCTTTTTTATTTTATGGTGTCAACAGTTTGGAAAAGGAAAATCACTTATCGTGTTAGCATGCAGTCACACATGAACAGAGTGAAACATTTACATGGCAGCCATGCTAAGTGCCTTGGTGATGGACAAAGTACTCAGTGTGTTTTCAAAGTCTTTTATTTTGGAGGCCAGAAAAACTCCTACAGCAGAACAGCTAAATTGTTAATCTCAGCACATCAACAACAACAAAAAAAAAAATGAAGAAAACAAAACAAACTTAGTCTCTAACAAAACTTACCACAAATGTGCAACGTGTGTGGTGGTTCTAGCTAAGGGTTGGGCGAACCTTTTGAAACGTGGGTCACAAAAGGGTTCTAAAATTTGATAGAAGGGACGAAGAAGAGGATGCATGAAGAGTTTTGTGTGATCCACCTCATAGGGAAAAATAAAAAACAAGGAATCTGGACAAAAATATGTTCATTTTGATTGAAAATTGGTATATATATATATATTAAAACAGAAAATTTTAGAATTAATGAAACTAGTAAGGATTATCAATATAATGTATTCCAGTTTGAGATTAAATAGTTTAATGGGCCACATGTGGCCACATTTTGCCTCTGATATACCTCAATGTTTAGCAGGAAACAGCTAGATCTCCTTTTACAAAAAAAAACTGTTCCTTAAAAAAATTACCATAATGCGAATGAAATCTAAAAGTACTTTTAGATGTCACACAAAGAAAAAAGGGAGTGCTAATGAAGTCAAATAAGGATGATGCAAGCCCCCAACTCATCATTAATTTTTTATTTAAACACAGACACAATAGAGGACTAACATTTTTCACTCAACAGGGAAGCCAATTTAGACTGAGCAAAAGATAGGTTTTTGGAAATTCTCGCTTATAGAAGAACACAGAGAGAAAAAACGTTCCTCTCCTTTTGCTTTAATCATTTTTATAAAAATACGCAGTTTTTTTCTGGTACACATCAGAAGTATAACAACTGTTTCAAGCTTCTGAACGATAATCAAGAAATAATATTAATTTGCCTCAGCATAATGATAAAAATGTGATTACAGTTTGTGTTTCTTTATTGTTTTTTTTATATATATATTTATTATTTACTCTTTTTCAGGCAAAGGGTTCTGTTTTTTCATATCCAAAAATGTTTGCCCAGAAGAAATTAAAGTTAAGCCAAGAAATCAGAGCAAGGATGAACTGCAATAAGACTTTGCAACGACTAAAATTGAATCCATCGATTGAGAAAGATTTTTTTCCTGAGGCCAGCATTACACAGCCATTGGATGTTGAGACTCATACTCAGAAACAAAGCAGTCTGTGTTTGGGATGTTTTTTAACATATGTCTTGAGGGTTTTATCATTTGTGAATATATTACCCCTTCGTGTTGTTCAATGTATTTCAAAATATAATTTAGAGCACTGCTTGACAACATTCTGCTCTTCTGTCTAGCTTATTTCATTTGGCGCACACAAAAAACATCATTTGGAAAATATTCCTTCCTGCAGCCAAGCAGTGGAGTGGACAGATGTTTGGATGTGCTGCATTCAGGAGGTGAACAATAACAGCTTAGGTAAAAAGAGGCAAAGAAAAGGCTTGAACCAAAGAAAAGGATGCAAGGAGGAAGAGATTGAGGGAGAGAAAATAACATAAAATAAATCTTTTAAATTTAAGATTGAAAAATCAAAGAGGAGAACCAAAGAGGAAATTAGATAAGAAGTTGCAAAGATACAGCTCCTTATGTAAACATCACTGATGCATAAAAAGATGAACAAAATTTTTGAGTTATCTGTTGAGCACTCAAGCACACACACCTAAGACCCTTTTCTTAAGACCTGGTGTGACCCAGGTCTCCTTTTTGCCTGATTAGATGCTGACCTTAGCAGTGAACTCCCATATTCACACACAGAGGCAACTCCTGCCTGTCCTGATTGAGCTGTGACCCTGCCACTGGACACTAAACACTCCCAGGCCGAGATAAAAAGCAGCGAGCAGAAAAACACTCGGAGACCGCAGGGGGATTTCCAAAATGCAGATAAAAAGAGATGCTTCAGCCGTGGATTTGCATGTAGAAGTCATTCAAAGATCATTGTTTAAATCAAACTGACCATAACTTCTTTTTTCTATACGCTGATTTATTTCTCAAAATGAATTTGGAATCATTTTGTCTTCAGAAGCATTCAGATGATCTTCTCATTGGATAGTTATTTTCTATTTGTTACAAAAAAGTGAGCTGGGAGTTGGAATTGATGCGTGTTTTGTGTGAGAGCTGCATCTGTTGTTGCTCAACATCTGAATCGGTGTTTGACAAATCTTAAACCGTTAGATACAAACGCTCTAAATATCCAGGCGCCATTTCGGAGTAACAAAGAGTCACGGACGTGTGTTGTTTTAATCAGAGAGCAGAAAGGCAAGAAAACACACACTCTTGGAGACACAAAAAGATTTATGCTGCGTAGAATCTGAAACAAGCTAAAAATTCTTCCTGTAGTTATCCTCACCCTCATTTAAATTGCACACACACCTCCTCTGTGGGTGCTTTGTTGGTTTCCAACTGAACACTTGTGATTACCAGTGATTAGTTTATCAGCTGAAATACCAGCAGAAATAGATTTTTGTAGCATGTTGTTTTGCCCCAGCTAACAATTCCAAATTAACTACCCTGGAGAGAAAAAACGTGAAATTCTAGTAAGCAGCGATTTTAAGCAGTTGCTTTAACCAGGGCAGAAAAAAAGTTAAACCTTAATCCTTTTTATTTTATTTTTAATAGGTATAATAGAGAACTCATTTTTAAAATTTTCTCTAAAAAGTTCAATCAAGCCTTTAATTCAGTCTATGTGTCCGTAGAATGTAAAAATGTTAGTGAGGGGAAAATATTTGGTAAATTCATCTAAAAAAGGAAAACACGTGTTCATCACGTTCAGTGTGTTTTATACAAAACACGGTAAAACACTGTCCAGTTTTTATCACCACATGAATATTTGTGTTGTGGGTTGTTTTTTCTTTAACCTCTGTGCAATTGCTTCACACCCCTGATTCCAGCCTCCTCTCTGTTTACCATCAACCGAAGCGAGAAAACTCCAACAATTATCAGTAAATTAAAACAAACAGGCCGCTCGTGTGCGTCCACTCTGAGAGGACAAAGTGACGACTGTTCTCCTGCTCCTACGGACACCGAGGTCAGGACCCTGATGGGACTGATCTGTACGATAGTGTCACTAACACACTAACACACATTCGCACGTGCACTGACCACGGAGTGTAACCTGCTGACCCAAAGCTCGTGGAGCCAGATGTTGATCTGCAGACTCCCTCATCCATCATCACTGTCAGGGTGGAGGAGGAGTACACATGTTAGGGTGCGTAAATGTGCATGTTGCGTCATTGCTGCTGAGTGATGTGCTTTGTGTCAATATTTATGGCCAAATTGCAGAGATGCCAAGTGATCATGGAGTGTGTTTGAGGACTGGATGGATTAAAACCACAGAAGGTAGATCTCTTTAAAAAGATACGGTTGCTGGACCATCCAACAATGGGAATATAACTGATATAAATAAAGTTTAGCCTCAAATACAAAAGGGTTTTATACAACTATAAACTTCACGTTTATAGTTATATATATATAACTTTATATCAGAAGATTCATAACCCTCTATTGTAAAAGTAACATTTGTCCAGAAAAGGAGGCCTTCAGTTCTCATCTGTTAGCTCAGATGCTGTGCAGGTCAAGTTAGAAAAAATAAAAGACAGTAGATACATAGCAAGCTTGTTTTGTGTCTAATGTTCCGGTAAATGTAGATATAAAAAGGCGGTGAAAAATAGAACAACAAAAAAATATATATAGTTAAACTATAAGGTTTTTTTATTTGTTTTTGTGCATAAAATTGTGTTATTACTTTATAGTGTGGCACAGTTTTAACACATATAACGTCAATTAGCCTCATCTTTGTAAAACACTAATATCCTACATGTAATTTTATGCTTCTAATCTGCCATTTACTGCGTCAGAAAAGCTTTTTTTGTTCAAAACAAGACGTTATGACTTACATTTCGTTGTTATACTTTAAAGTTAGGATAAGTAACTCGGAAAACTGGGATGCATCCCAAAATAGAAGGGGGGGGGGACAAATTCCGCTGTGAAAAATGTGCCCTTCCTGCAGGCGGTGGAAGACTGGACTACTTTACTCTCACAAGGATAATGCAGGTTTTTCTTAATCATCATTCCATCTGGACTTCCTTCATGAGTATAAAGTAACCAGAACAATCCTTTAAGTCTGGAGGAAGAGCAAAAATCTATATCCAACAAGAATCTCAACAGAAATTGAAAAGCAGTGTTTTTGTGGTCCTGCAACTCTGCATGTGTTGGTTTAATGCATATTACCTGGTGTATTTTGGGGCCGTGTATTTAAAGTCTCAAGAATCAGCAGAATAATGTTGGAATCTTTATGCCAAACGTTTAACTTCAGGTTTGTACTATCAACCCATTAAATATATCACAATATTCTTTAAAGATTGTCTTCAAGTAGCGCTCCAAAAAAGGTCCTGACAAATTGACAACAAACATTTATTTATTTCTTTTTATTACTAAATGATCTCCTTTAATAAGTTTTATTTAAAACTGTGACTAATGTCCTGTGTTACATTTCGAATGTGTTATTTCTTCTGAAAGTGATCATCAGCAGCCCTGCTCCTGCTGGAGGCTGTGAAGGTTCCTGTTTAATGTCCTGCAACCATCTAAGTGTGACCCTTTTCATTCCTCTGAAATTGGAAAAACAGGGTTACACCTTTAAACTGACAATATGTTTCATTTCTGTCCATTAAATCTCCGTCATACATCATCTTTAAAGTTTATTGTGAAGTCTGGAACATGACAAAGAGACATGCAATTAATTGTGGTGTCTTTGTTGCTGTGTGCACACCTCCTTATCACTAGTTTACATTTTTCACAAGTAAAATTGTTCCTTGCTGTTAGTTCAGAAATTCTGATCTGCAAAGTTTAAATGATTTTGGTTTAAATGTTTTCATCTATTTCTCACCCAAGTTTTTTTTTTAAATATATTTTAGAGGATGTGATCATGAATTTTGTTTTTGAAATCTATCGATACTTTCAGCATTGAGGCTATTAAAATAGTCTTGTATGGGAGTAACAGTGCAAACGTGTTTATAAATTATCATAGCCATTGTTTTTCATAGCCATAGACTATAATACAAAAAACTTTTTTTTTTTAATTATTAAAATCGATTATCTACCGTGGTGCAGCGGTAGCGCGGTCGAATTTTGATCTGAAGATTGCAGTTTTGATCCCCTCCTTGCTCACCCATATGTCGAAGGGTCCTTGTAGCCCATCTTGGCTCTGGTGGAAGTGTTTGGCAGTGGAGTGTGTGAATGTGTGTGTGTGAATGGGTGAATGGGACTTTGACTGTAAAGGGCTTTGGGTCTTCGAAGAAGGTAAAAAAGCGCTATTTACCATTTATTAGTGGACTAATCTATGCACAGTTTTTTTAAGAGTGGTTATTATATCTCGTGTATGCAAATGTCCTAGTTAATTTCTCAAACTCTTGCTGCTTGCTCAGACAAATGCATATAAAGGTTATTTTTGATGTAGTTCTGAAACGACAGTCTGTCTCAGTCTGTTTTATACAAAGAAAAAATGATGATTGCACTTACATTGACACTAAATGATGAAAGAATCCATCCAAATGGGAGTTGTTTCATTTCTAATTTCTCAGTTACTGGTTCTGCTTTTGATTAAAAGACCTCAGACATCTAAAGACTCAGAGTCACTGACGGTGACCTGTAGAGAAATTCTAATTCTACTTCTTCATGTTTCACTTATCCACTCTTCATCTCCTTTCAGTCCTAAACTCTCAGGGAAAAAAAAAAAGTATTTCTGCTTCACTGATGCCCAGTCAAGCAGCCACGTCTTTCCTTCCTTCTTCTTAAAAGCCGACACCGCCTTTCCCTGCCGACAGACAGAGCCAGGAGTTTCTACAGTGCCTGCGCAGTGGAGCCTGATTACAGCCCTGAATGGCTTTGGTTCTGGCAGATCACAATTTTCTGAAAAGTTAAAGGAAGAAGGTCTGTACTAGTGCTAACCCTAAACTTCATCATCACAAGGCATGGCATGAAATGTGAACTTCACCCATGTATTGCTGGTCTGTTAGGGAAAGTAATAATGACAGCTTTCTGACTGGAAATGATGGTTTAACATGTGCTTTGATCCCAGTTTCGACAGTGATGGATAAGAGCCGGGCCTAGTTCAAAAGAGACTTCAATGAAAACAGTGTTTCAGTAAAACTTATTTTGAAATTAATCTCAGGTCTGACTTCAAATGAATCACACGTTCTGCTTTTTATCACACTCACAGTGGAACGAGCCATTTCTACTTGGCCTCATATCAGTAATTAAACAGTGATTTAAATATATTCCAATACATCGTATCATCTTACACTGAATGTATACATTATGCTGTCTCGTCTCAGAAAGACTAGCAGCTGATTTGTGACGGCTCCTCCGTAACAAAAACACATCAAACCCAATCACTGACGCACTCAGCCAAATCACCAACACTTGGAACCTTCCAGCAGGTGAGATTATGAGCAAAACACACAGTCATTCCTCCATCAGCACAGCACAGGAGAGTTGAAACCAGAAAAAAAAGTTTCCATTCAGTCAGGCACACAGTGACCATTTAAAGTAACCTCTGGCAAACTTCAGCGTTTCTTGTTACAGCTTCCATCAGCTGGGTCTAATCCCCCCAACACTACATAAAATCAAACATCACCCTTCTTCTAACTGATATGTCCTGAAATAATGTAACAGGAACTGTACCTTTCAGATAAGCATGAGGTCATATCCCAAATTGATGCACTTAATCTATACCATCAGGTTTTACTATCAATGTTCACATTAAATACTGTCAATACAGAGTATTAAAAAGGATCAAGCATCTGTCATGGAGCCAACAAACTCATTTCAGTATAAAAACACAGTTTCTACTCTGAGCATCATCTTTGATGAGGTGTCCAGAAAGGCCTGGACATTTTGGAAGCTGAAGCCATTATTTTTAAAACGATGAGACAATTTTTCTGAATGTTAGTTTGACATCAATTCATCGCTGACCAAATTTGACGATAAATTTGGTTTAAGGACTGCTGGAGTTTCCTTTTCTTGACACAATGAAAACACAGAAATTTGACTTAAATGTGTTTTGAAAAAACAGAAAACATTTTTAGATTACAATATAAAATTATTTTTACCACCATGTTTGACTTTATTTGACCCTATGAACACAGTTAAACAATTTTTAAGCATCTCAACAATATTTCTGCAATAAAATGCACATTTTTGGCTTTTTGAATGTTTTGTAGCTTCAAAATATATAGAATTGAGCAACGACCCTCAATGGAGATTTGGGAGTTTTCCTTTAAAAATAGCAGCAGTAATTTTGTTCAAGATGAAATCAGTGCAGCGTAATTTTATTATTTTTAACTAATTCCACATTAAACCTGAAAAAGTGACCTAAACCTTAATTTGCACATTGAAAATTGTTTAGACGGCTGGAAATAAACTAGATAGTTTTGAATGAATAAAACTTTATTTCTATGGCACGTCACAACACCAACGGGGTTCCAAAGTGCTTAACAATAAAAAATAAGATAAAAAGAAAATTTAAAATGTAAAAGATTAAGAATTAACACTTTGAAGGCCCTATACCATGAAAAATAAACTTTGAGCTTTTAAATGTATTATAATGGTCACTCCTCACGAAAAACACCCCAAAATCTATTTTGCTCCACTTACACATCTGAGTGTTCCTCTAAAACCCTGCTCTCTGAGCATCAGCTCCTCCCAATCCACACAAAACGAGTGCGTTTTCACATTGTGATGTCACAAAGTGGGGAACAGCCTCTTCCAGGAAGAGTCTGAACTGCCAGCACCGCCCCCAGCCTAACACTAATACACACTTACTCCGCAGAGTTAGCAATGATCGGCAATGATCGGTCGTTTTTTTTCCGTGGGCAAAATACAAACACGCTGCCGAGGCCAACTCTAGGTTGACGTCAAGAAATGGGCGTCACCCTCAAAGAGAGAAAGGCGGTGCCTCAGAGATCGAGTCGTCTTACTTCCGGGTAAGAAAACGAGCTGCGAAAATAATTGAGATTTTATGTAAAAATAGTTCTTTAGTGTGGCATAGGTAAAATATTATTATATATGTATATATATATGGATATAGTTTACGCTGAAATGCTTTGAATAGCATGGTTTTGGCCCTTTAGGAACTGCATATAATAACAAAAAGCAATAAAATACATAAAAGACAGAAAAGAATTAAATGAGTGAAAGAAAATAAGATGCCTCCAACTACTGAGGAGTAAAATCCATTCAAAAAGAAAACTTTTCTTGTTGACAATTTAAACTGTTCAGGCCTGATGTCATACATAGTTTTGCTGGAAAATTAGTCTTTTGTTTTATGTGTTTAATTATAAGTTTCATTTTTTTTTATTTAATCAATCAAAAATTCGTAACTTTTGTCATGTGGTTGCAGGGAGCAAGAAATCCTTGGTACAGCTTTGTAGTTGTTTTGGAAATATTAAACATACCTGTTGGAGACTTTCCATCTTTGTTTTGGGGCGTTTTTATGTTTTCCCATTTGAGAAGAAAGAAAGGGTTAGAAAAAAAAACTAAGAGAATCAAGTTTCTGGTTTAGGTTTTGAACTCTGGGCCTGAAGCTTTATTAATGGTGCGTCTGTTTTTCAAAGACAATGGACTTTCTGTTTAAATTCACTGAACATCTTCATCCCTTCTGGATTTGCAGGAAACTGTGCTAATGATAAATCTAAACAAAATCATGTTATTTCTTTATAATTTTCACAGTAAATTTTTCAAAATGTAATTATTTCTCCAAAGCTTTTGTATATAGACATGTAGACTTACATATTGTAGACATTTTGTAACAAATAATGCAGCTTTTCCCTAAAATGCTTTAAATAAGTACTTCCACAAAGACTGGCAGAGTGCTGTTCTGTATTGAGACCTCATACTCTGAATGTAGTATAAAAAAAGCAGTTCTGACACAGAAATGAGCTTTAGATTTAGATGCATCCTGGCATAACAAGGCTAGCATCTGCAATTTCTTGATGTACAGGCTGACTGAACATGTTAAAAACCCCTGAGACCCCCTCTCCCCCTCCCATAACCAAGTTTTTAATTATCTTCACTGTTGAGAGATTTGTCAGAATAACAGACAACAGTTCTTCTATGATACTATTAAATACATAGTCAGAAGCCTCTTTCAACAGAATAATTAATGTTACTCGAGTGTCGTTTTATTTTATAGGCTGCATTTGTGAAGTAATGTATTAGTTTTATTGACTAGCATTCCTTTTTTTTTATTTAAGTTTTCTGGGAGCAGTTTATTTCTTTGGACACTCAAACTCCATCGTTTTTTATTAAAAAATGTATTTCTCATCCCATTGTAAAGTTGTCTTTCTTTTGGCCTTTGTCACCACGAGCCTCTCTGTGACCTCATTTATCTCTCACACTCCCTTCTTCCTTTCATCACATCCTTGCTCCGTGTCATTGATATCTTCAGTGTTTCCTTTCCTCCCCTGTTCTTCCTCTCTTCCTCTCCCTCTTATCTCCCAACCTTCCCCTCTTTCCTTTCTTCTCCTGTCATTAGCCTGTCTCTGTTGGTTTCTGTTTCACATCCAACATGCAGCAGCTCCACACGCCCTCACAGTGGCGTTTGCATTCCGTCTAACATCAAGCACATAAAAAACATTCACTGAGCATATAAATCTGAACTTGAACACATAAAGACGTCAGTAAAAAGCAGCATGAGGACCTTTTCCAGAGCTGCTGCACACATCGAAGGGAACAAGATGTCTCAAGCTCACGCAGTTCAGAAAGTATGATTTCATCAGTTTTAGATGCTTTCTGCAGCGGGACTTCAGTTTGAACTCTGTCCTGTAAATCTCTGTTTATCTGTTTGACTCCTTTAAGCAAGGCAATGTCTGTAAAGTTTCACAGTTTACAGTTTTATACTGCAGTTCCTTACTGAACAGTCCAACTGTTGAGGTCTTTTGAAGTATGCGTGAATGGGAAGAGGAAAGAATGGGGAGAAAAGAAGACTTCATAATGCTCTTTTTTTTCATACTTAAAATAATTAGATGAGGCTGCTGCACGATGGTGCATTGGTTAGTGTTCTCACCTCACAGCGAGCCCTGGTTTCCATCCTGGCTGTGTCCCTGGCTCCATTGAGTTTTCCATCCCCCCATACATATTCAAGCTTTCTCCGGTCACTCCGACTTCCTCCTGCAGTCAAAAAACATGCTCCATAGGTGAATTGGTAAAGTGTCTCCAAGTGTGCATGTGTGAGTGTGTGTGGCAGTGTTGTGTGCTCCGCGACAAACTGGCAACCTGTCTAGGTCCCCACCTTCACCCAACAGATGGCTGGGAGAGGGTGCGACAGCCCTGAAAGTGATATAGCAGATGAAGAAGATGGATGGATGGATGGATGGATGGATGGATGGATGGATGGATGGATAGATAATTAGATGAGATTTATTTTATGATTATGTAACAACAAAGAATTCGATTTGGTCCTGTTGCAGATATATCGTTTGCCATTTCACTATATAAATATTTTCTGATTTCTAATAAAAATTGCTCTGGATCTCTGCAACCCTTAAAAACAAAACCATACATAATTTCTATTCAGGATATGTTTAATTGATTGGTCATAAGCAACTATAATATATGTTAGTTTTTTCCCTTTGTGCGGTTAGATCTCTTTGTTTAAGGACAGTTCAAAGTGTAAAAAAATCAATACTCTATTTCGTACATAGAAATAATGCATTTTTCCCCAAACGTAACAGGTATTTCATGATTGATTAGCAGAATTGATAAACCGATATTGCTTTAGCTATTCTTTAGCTATAGGTAATTTTATCTTGCTTTTAAAGTCATCAACTATATAAAAACAACTGCAAAAGAGCTTTGGGAACAAGAAATCCCTGCAAAATACAGTTTATTTACCATTTGTGCTGATCCTTAAAAATAACGTGGCTCAGAAACACTTTCAAAAAGTGTTAAAGTGTTTGTGTGGATGGCTGAATCCTCAAAAGTATCAGAGACAACGACAGAAATAAGCAAAGTTAGTGAGAAAATAAATTTTCCTGCAGTGTAGAGTTTTTCCTCCAAATCTTTTGTTATTATTTTTAAACAAGCTCCTCCAGATTTTTTTGTTATTACTTAAACAAGCTAGGTTCCTGTGTTCATGTCTGCTCGCTCACCGGCAGCTTTTACTCATCTTCACCTCTATGCACCACCTCCCTGTCAAATACTTCCATGTTTAAAAAATAAATAATAATAATAATAATAATAATCATAAAACATACTTCTAAGGAATGTTTGCAATAGGAAAAGAAAAATAATTAGAATTAAAGTATGAGAAGCCAAGGGAACCTGTAGATCAGTTTGTTGTATCCCCAGCCTGCGGGAAAGTTCAGTGGTGCCCGCGAGCACCTCTCGTATGCCCGTGGAATGCACCCAAAAAAAAAGTTTTTTATTTTTATTTTTTTTTTTTTATTTATTTTTTAATTGAAGCAAATATTCAACAAACAACCACGGCATATATATCAATGACAACAATATTATTTCTGAGATAAAGGTAAACAAAAAAAATATGAAACAAATATAACTTAAGAAATAATAAAGTAAGGGTCTATTACAAAAGTTTAAATATATCAAATAAATTACACAATTTCTGGGCGTTCTTATGATTCATGTAATGTAAAGATTTAGAAAATAGGTTGAGACAGTTGAGTAATCCAGATTTTTGTCAATTACTTGTAATCAAATTTTAATTGTATTCCAATTTAAAGGGTCAATGATGATTTTTTTGGCTTAAAGCCAATTATTAAAAAGAAGACCAAAACTTTTTTACATGAAACATTCAAAGAAAAGATGTTCCCACAGTTTCTACACTTAGCTTCCAATAAAAAGACACAAAGTTCACTGTCCCAGTTAAAGCCAGAATATAAAAAGACTGGAAGGGTAAATATCATTTAACGGAATGTCTAAAAATAGCACTGCTCTGTAGCAAATCAATATATTGTGGCTGTATCTGGGGTTAGCCCTGCCTTCAGCTGCTAAGACTCATGGGAAGTGGGGAATCTTGGTGTTAAATCGCTCACCATAAGTGAGGGAGCTGTGAGCAGAAGTGAGGTTAATGCTGTTTGGCTGGTGGTGGGTGTGGCGCCAAAAATAAACGGACAGATATGATTGTCCGCTAATCCAGGGGAGTGTCATTTTTGACAAACGGGTTGTACGTTACATGAGGCATGGGTAGCAGATGTCCAGTGGAGCTGCTTGGCAAGAGTACATGGTAAATCAAGACTTGAGGGGTAGGATTCAGTGCTTGCTAATAGTAACTGATGCACTTAAGTTCTGCTATCTTGAAATTTATGGCAGATATGGAACGTGCCTGAACCAGGATCAGCACCCCGCCTTTGAGAAAAAAGGCGCCAAGGTGGTGTGTGTGTGAGGAGGAGAGGGGAGGGATAGTGGGCGCAGGCTGCAAGTGTGAAACGTCGCATGGACACTGCTGCGCCACACCTGATCATAGGGTGGCTTGTGACTCCAGCTCATTCTAATAATGTCATTCTTCACTAATTATTAAGTGGACATTTTCAATACTTGCCTGTATTTTCCATACAAATTTCTTACGATTGTTTAGTTGGTTATTACTTATAACAAAGACAGCAGGTACGCAGGCTGGAAAACAGCTGCATCTTTTTCAGACCATAAATAAACAATAGATCATTTATTTGGTGAAAATATTGAGGATTTTGAGGATTTTTGCTGTTGGTGTTGCACAAAATTAGGAAAATGCCAAATATTCTTGGAGTAATACCAGTGATGAGTTGTGTGATTTCGTTTATAATGTTTTATAAGTCTTAAACATGATTTTCTACACAACAGGCTTTAAATAATCAAATCCTCTGATGTTTCACAAAGACACACACACACAGGACCAAAGACACACACACAGGACCAGAGACTCTCACAGAACATCACACACAAAGCAGAAATGAACTTATTGCTAAAAATGATGTCAGGAGTTGAGCTCTAAGAAAATGACAAAAGAGCAAAGAAAATGGAACAATTTGATTTATATATAAAAACAACTGCAAAAGAGCTTTGGGAACAAGAAATCCCTGCAAAATACAGTTTATTTACCATTTGTGCTGATCCTTAAAAATAACGTGGCTCAGAAACACTTTCAAAAAGTGTTAAAGTGTTTGTGTGGATGGCTGAATCCTCAAAAGTATCAGAGACAACGACAGAAATAAGCAAAGTTAGTGAGAAAATAAATTTTCCTGCAGTGTAGAGTTTTTCCTCCAAATCTTTTGTTATTATTTTTAAACAAGCCTAGGTTCCTGTGTTAATGTTCAAGCCTGCTCACCGGCAGCTTTACTCATCTTCACTCTCTTCCTGACTGATGCAATCATCACCTCCCCTGTCAAATACTTCCATGTTTTAAAAAATAAATAATAATAATAATAATAATCATAAAACATACTTCTAAGGAATGTTTGCAATAGGAAAAGAAAAATAATTAGAATTAAAGTATGAGAAGCCACAGGGGAACCTGTAGATCCTCTGCCTTGGATAAATACTGGAGGTGTAAGTGATAGTTTATAGATAGTATATATTTCTTAAATTCTCACAAAATATAAGTAAATTGCTTTTTAAGATGCAAGAAAAACTTCAGAAAAAAGACTCAAAATAGAAAAACAACTGGAGCACGCATCTGGAGCATTTCTCTGTTTGATGGTTGGATTTAATTCAAAGTAGCTTTAGAACCAAAATTTATGATCTTAAAGTGCAATAAACTCACACGTGGGTTTGCATTGATGGTTCCAGCAAAACAAGCTATAGCTAAGGGTTGTATATTAAATTCCTGAACATCAATGTGCAGCTTAATGAGCAGTTCCACATGCATAAACATAAATGTGCATTTATTGCACAGGTTTAACGCTAAACATCTGTGTTTGTTTTTTCTGCGGTTGAGACAGCTCTTCTCAATGTGCCACTGCTGATGGAGCACAGAGCACAGCCTTAATCCCTCGCAGCATCCCTCCCACCAACATCACCTTGAAAGGCTGGCTTTCACATCCCAGCAGGCATAACTCACAGAGCATGAGCGTAACATCTTCCACTTGTGAATGAAGCCACCTTAATCCTGCTCTGAAGTCAATCTGATTCATTGAACATTAAAGGCTGAATAATGACATTGTTAGCATACTTTACACCCACATATGCTGACAAAAGTCTCATTAAAGAGGCACCCACACACAAACTTATATCCATATGCACTGTGTCTAACCACAGCTGGTACATATTATATAAATCTGCAACACTTTTGAATGCAAATGAATTATATACTTCAATCTATGCATCTCTATTAATATAATTATGAAATTTGAAAAAAAGGTAATATGATAGGAACGTAATCACTTCAAAATTAAATGCTTGGCTTACCCATTATATGGAAAAATGTTTATTTTACAAAGAAATATGGCAGAATTCAAAGTTGGGTTAAGGATGCTGTTTTGACATGTGGACAGTCTATCTTCTGTCATTTTTTATCAACTCATTAGTGCTCATACTTACAGTAATTTTATCAAAAGCTGGTGGTGTAGCGCCCAAAATGCGGGAGGCTTGGTAGTCGAATGGTAAACATTTAAGAAAATGACAAAACCAAAGGCACACCAAAAAGAAAAATGACAAAACAGATCTTCAAGATTTCATGCTACCGCCTGATGTTTTGAAAATCATTGGCGTGGTCATGAATGAAGACGGCGGCAGTCAGGCGGGGATGAAATCAGGTGACAGCTGGGTGGCCACAGGGCGGAGGCAGCAGGATCACTGGGCGGTAGCAGCTCTGACTGAAGTATCTGTGAATGTCTCCGGAAGGCGGACGTCCATATCAAGTGCGACTGGCCGCCCAGAAGTCTGAGGTACACAAAAACAGGCCATTCTACCCATTGCCCAACCTGGAAAATGTGCGTGGTCGGCCAATGTCAACTTTTAAAGAAAAATCGTCAATCATGTGTAATTTACTTACGAAACTTTTATGTTTTAACTTTGTAATATCATCTACCCCCCACTCTAACCCTTTATCCCCCCCATCTCTGACATCCAACTCTGTTTCTTTCTTTCTTTCTCCTCTTTTTTCCGTCCGGTCCAACAAGGAATGCATACAAATATAATTTTCATAAATAAAGCTTAGCCTCAAATACAAATTGGATTTATACAAATATGCACTCTATCTGTTTGAAGATCCATAAACCCCAATTGTAACAATAACATCTGTCCAATACAAGAGGATCTCAGCTCTGATCGGCTTGCTCAGGTGTTGGACAGGACAAGTTAAAAAAAGAAAAATCGTCCAGTCTTCGTAAAATTTGTAACTTTATGCTTAAAACCTGCCCAGCCGTGTAAAAATATGAGTGCCGTTTCCTGACTACAAAAACTGCTGCACAGCCGCGGCCAAATATGCTGCAAAACATGCATTTAGGTGGCAGCACTGTGGCATTTTGGGACATGTGGCCGTGGCATTCTGTAGACTAGGTTTCATTAACACAAATTAAGACAGCTTTGGATGATATACAACCTAAACCTGGTGTGACTGACACAGGATAAACAGAACATCAGAAATACCAAAGAAACATCCTGAAAATCCAAGTTCACTATCCTCACAAAATTTAGATATTTCTTCATAAAAATGTCTTATTTAGATTTTGAAATATTTGTTTTATTTTAGACTGGTTTACATTTAACAGAAAAAATGACTGGAGGAGTGTCAAGAGTTCAAGCTAATAAGAACAAATACATTTATTAAGATAAGTTCAAAAATATATTTTTTAAAGCCATTAGAAAGAGATACATTTAAGTCAAATTTGTTCCACTAAAGTAATTAGTAAGCTGGAAAAAGTTGACCAACGGTAAAAAGTATTTAGTAGAAACACATGTGTGACAGATTTTAATGTGTTGCTTATTTCCATCCATTCTTCCCAAATGATGTAATTCATTCATTCATTTTCTATACAGTTTATCCCTTTTGGGGTCACGGGAATGATGTAATTAAAATGTAAAAATAAAGACATGAGATTAATAAAGCATTTGAAAGAAAAGTTGTGAGCGTTTTTTTAAATACCCTTACAATTACTTGCCTATGCTTTGTATCAAAATCAATTTTTTAAATGTAACTTTTGATCAACAATAATACAGTCAGTAAAATAGTAACATTAAAAGTTCATCTCTGCACTTTATCCTTTTTTGGTTGTTTATTTTTATTTTATACTTCAAGTTCAATATTTTTCTCAGTTCTTGTCTGTGGCCTCATATAGTCAGAATTTAACCCACTAATTCCCCAAATCACAAACTCCCACATACCCCCTCCTCCGCCCTCAGGCTAATTTCCCATTTCCATGCGGTGCCTCGTGTTAATCCTTGGTTTGACTCCACTAAGATAGCTTTGTGAAGCTCAACCACACTCTCGAAAACACAGAAACCTTCCCATCAGCAGCCCTGAGGAGGCCTCCAAGCCGTGTTTGACCTCAGGGCACAGATGCAGACATGTTTGTTTGATGAATACATAAATAGTTTACTCGCTCAGGCTCTACTGTAGTTTTAAAAATGTCTCCAACTTCATGAACCGTTTTCCTGATGTGAAGCTCTGACGCCTTTGACAACAGGAAAATAGAAAAAGGTCTTAGGGGTTATTTTTAATCTGGTGACCAAAGAATTCTTCAGGCAAACTCATGCAAGCAAAATAAAGCTTATGTCTTATTGTTAATTATTATTTCTGGAATGCAAATGTCTCAGTTATGAATATAGGTTACAACATTTATGGATAACCAGTTCTGGATTGAGATGTTGCTCATTGAAAGAAATAAAATAAAATAAAAATATTTTTCGGCGGACACAATTCCTGAGTTTTAAGTGGTCATTTATTCCCAAAACTTTGCATTTTTTACATTTTTGGAATATTCCAGTGGCAGACATTGTCCACAAACCGCGCAGTCAGAAGTCAGTGAAAAGAATTGCACCATTTATCAAACTGATTAAAGGAATTTGTTTTGGTCGGAAACATCAAAGACTAAAAACTTTCCTGTGGTGAAGAGAAGACATGGGGAACCCCCCACCACAGCCTAAAAAAATGTCCCCCCCAAAAGAAAACCACTCATGAGCAGACATTTGGCTTGGCATTTCATTCTTTGATGCGATAAGTCTTAATCACAAGTCAATGGAGAAGGCACAGAGGTGGCTGAAGGTGCTGTGTCAGTGGGCAGACATGCACATGCTCTCCTATGTAGTGGATTCAAGTCATTCCAGCAGATCAGTCCATTGGTGGGCCCTGCAGACTCCCTGGGGACTCATAGATTAGGCTTGGCCAAAGCCACTAATCCTCTCACATACCTACACAATCATACACTTTTCTCCCTGGTTTTTTTAACAGCCTCCCCCTTTCTTACAGTTTTTTTAGACAGAATTTCTTCAAAATATTTGACAACACTTAATAGTCAAAACAAAAAAATGTAAAACTGACTTAAAATTCTGGTTACACAGTTAAGTAGCTAAAAAAAAAGACTATGAAACAGCAGCTTTTTTTATTGGACATTTACTAAGAAATTTACGATTAAAACATGCCTTTCTTAGTAATACTTTATTCAAATTGTGCTGAATCAGGAGCAGACAAAAAATGCGATTTGGAAAAGCTTGTAGTGTCACATACAAAGCCACAAGCTCCCTGCTCCACTCCAATCTGATGCACCCACTTGTAGAGAAACAAATTCACGGACGTTTTATTTTTCCTCGTTTGAGTGGAAATCTGGCTCAAAACTGTCCTGGATAGCTCCAATATTGCTCGCTATTTTTGTTGTACCGCTAATGTTAAGTTGGGGATGTGAGGGACTCTAAGCTAGTGGGAGGGAGTGAAAACAAAGGGATCATGGGAAATGAACGTAGGCTTACTACCACGCCAACAGCCCCAACCACAACTCAGAAATAGCTAATTTCTGGTGAACTGCAGAAACGTTCTGGAAAACAACAGGTTTTTTATTATTATTATTATTATTTTGGCAAAAAAACAACATAATTATAATCAATAGACCACTCAGAACACTTTTACTATAGATCAAAAGATGATCGGAGTGAGACTTTAAACATTATTTAACTGACTTGCGTCAAATGGTTCAAGTTGTTTCTTGAAAAAACAGGACGTTAGGTTTACAAGGGACAAGGCAGAAAGGAGAAGCATAATTCACTCGTAGTTTTACAGTGACTGAGTCTTCAAACACAACCAGATCTCTGTCTGAACTGCCCCTAAATTCAGTGATTTGGCAAACTAATCATTCTACTAAAAATCCAAATCATCCAGATTTGTGGCTTTTGAGTTTACAATCTTCACATATTTCAGAATCCTAACTGTTTGGACCAAAACTTTAAAGATTTGTCGTCATATAATATTCCAAACTGAAACTGCAGTGGGACTTCTCACCTTAATATCTCCTGTTTGGCCAGTGAATGAAGCAATCCTATTGCCTGGGAGTTTTCCTTTACTCAGGACACTTCAGTCTCTACAACCGGCTCAGTGCCTAATTTAAATTTGCTCCATTTGGATTTTCTCTTAACCCTTTGACACCGGAAATCTCACTAGCAACAATTAAAAATAATAAAAAATAACACCCATCTTTGACATACTACTAATCCAGATGATCAGCGTGAATCAGTTGATTCTGACACAGAGAAAAGCAGCTTTTCATCAACTTTGCATCGATATGCAACGTATTGCTAACATACAGAGTTGCATAACGGTGCAAAAGCTGCTTTTCACTGCTTCAGAATCTGCTGAAAGTACATTAATTGTGTAAAACGTTGAAGAGGATAGTTGTAAGAATGCAAACATTGGAGCTAAAGCTCTGGAGTTAAAGGGTTATAGAAGCTACAATCAAATACATTTGTATGCATAAACGAAAAAATGTCTTGGTTTAATCCGGTAAGTAAAATCTCATTCAACTCGTTTATAAAACAGAGGCAGCTTAATTATAGCTGAGGAATGGAAAAAGTAAATGTGGGGCACGAATGGTGCTGCTGCTTCTTACTGTTTTGTTTTTTTCCGCCAGAGGATTTATCAAATTTTCTCAGCTCAACACTAAAGCTCCCCGTTTCCTCTACAGAAATCCATACCAACAAATGCAAGAAAACTGCAGATGAAGTCTATAATTTTCTAATACCCCATTGAGTGCGTTCTCCAGACTCTGCAGGAATTCTGCATCACCTAATGTCTACCCTGTACGATACAGAGCCCTTTTGTCGATTCAAAAATGACTGCAAATTAAGTGAAGTACATGAAAAAAAAAAAAAAAAATCAACAGATGCCTATATTTTCAAGGCAGTTACAGTGTAAACCCAAACCCACTGTGAAAAGTTAACAGTATCTAATTCAGCCAAATAACTCCTAATCACTCCCCTGTTACAACTTTACCACAAGTATCTGATGATTTTTTTCCGCGACTAAGCTTCCAGCAAGTAACTAAGACGAGGTCACAAAGTCAAAGGTTAAAACCACACCGGCTCCAACTGAGAGATTTGGTTTCTTAAGGTGTTCACGTGTGTGTGTGTGTGTGTGTGTGTGTGTGTGTGTGTGTGTGTGTGTGTGTGTGTGTGTGTGTGTGTGTGTGTGTGTGTGTGTGTGTGTGTGTGTGAGTGAGTACACCTTGTTTGGCCACTTCACCTCCATGAAAGTCCTTTTCCTGCTGTTGACCAAAAGCTAATATCCTGTGTGGTTTGCCATGCTTTTTAACAGATGTCGACCTGCATTTTTATCCTTTTTCATATCCCAAACCGCTTTCCTTGCTGTTCAGTTTGGTTTCCATTCACATTAGGTCTTTAAGTACTATTTCCGTCCAATCTCTTTTTGCGCAGTTTTAACCTGAAGTCTTATATATTTCTAGTGTTTTGGGGCAATTTGTACGGTTTTGTGCGCATTTTCATTAGTTTATTCTTTCTTTGCCTCGTCGATTTAACCCCTTTATCCACTTTCTCCATCATCCAGACCAGCACCCTTTAATGGTCACTGGAGGACAGTCTGGTTCTAAACTGAAAGCAGATTACCATTCACCTCTTAAACCAGGAGGATGAAGAGAAAGAGAACAAGAGTAGGGCCACTTTTGAAGAGTTATTAGTTTTAGCCCCTAAAGAAAGAAAAGGATACTTTTTCAATTTAAAAGGATTACCTTTCTGCTGTCAGAGCTGATCAATGAGGAGGAAGAGAAAGAAATCTGCCCAACGGGTTTAGTTTTGCTGACAGAAATCTGTTCATTTTGGTTTAAGATTGTGGTTTAATCACCACTTCAGTGCCTGCAGGTGTTTAAAAAACATTTTCAATAAAATACAATGCAAAACATACCCATCATTCATTTCAGACCCATTTTTAGGTAGAAGGTTTAGCTCATTCTTCATAAATACACATATTTAAAAAGCGTCATTATTGAAAAAAGTTTTCCGCTTTGCCTGTACAGCACATTTTAATATGAAGCAGCTCCATGAGTCATACATCACCATCAGGAGAATGCATCCCACAATCGTTAACTCTGCCAAACAAACATGCACACTTATCTCACTTTGTAAATATATACGGTGGTTTTGTTTAATTGAGTTTGGGTTTAAATATTGCGATAAAATATGGAGCTGATCCTTAATGCTGCACATATTCTACGCGAGCAAAGAGATGAAGGAGAATCTCAGCATAGAAAAGAAGTGTTGCGGGCAGAAATTCTCAGGACTTTCACTCATCTACTGCCAGGGGTTCTGAAGCTCACCAAGCACCTTTGATCATGTGTCTGAAACTTTTCACATGGTGACCAAGGAGGAAACTGTGTAGACTAATGAGGCGACATCACATTACTTGTCCAGTTGTACCGTATATGTATTTTTGATTGGTGGATTTGAATGATCATGAGACTGTCTGTACACCATTGTTAATGCCGATTTAAAAATGTGAAAAGTGTTTGAATCACTTTTTAAGCATAACTTTAAAGCCAGGCAGATCATTTTCAATAGAAACATTTTCATGACCCTAACTAGGCCTCCGTAATAATTGCATTTCTACACTATATTTGCAAGTATTGTCATATTTAGCAAAATGGCGAGTAGGTGAGTCAGAGGTTCCAATCACTTCTATGGCTACAGGGGTACAGTTTTCCCTGTCAATTGTTTCTTTCATCTAAGATCTGTCTCCAAACTGAGGTCTAGTCTTCTTAAATCTGACCTAGAGTTGGTCATCAATGCTTTTATCTCCTCTCGTTGAGATTCTTGCAACTCTATTTTTAATCTGCCTTAGCAAACATGCTGTCACCCATCTCCAACTTGTCCAGAACTCAGCAGCTAGGCTTTTAAACCGGGCACACATCACACCAGTCTTATTCTCACAATATTGGCTACTGCTTGAATTCAGAATTGAATTTAAAATCTTAGTTTTAACTATTAATGTCCTAAAAAGAAGAAAAACTATGTTTCTAATCTACTGACCCCCAACACCTCCAATCAAACTCTACAGTCCTCGGACCAAAATCTCCTAAAAGTCAAGAGAACCAAGTTTATAACGTGGTTCCCTGCTGTTAACCCTCCGTAGGCCTGAATCCGGTTTTCTTTTAAAAAGCTTCTTCAGACATTTTTATTCAGACAGGCTTTTAGCTATCTTTTGCTCGTGGCTGCCTTTATAATTTTATTGCATTTTACATGTAATGTTTTATTATTTTATTAAATGTGTATTCACTTTTAATTTTGCCTTTACCAGAGAAAAGCACTATTTGAATTAATTTCTTCTTCAATATCGCAGTTCACCTTATGGAGTTTTACTGATTTACAGATTTTTGTTTAGGGCAATTTAGCATGCTTTTTTTTCCATGTTCAGTGTCCTGATTGGCTGTAGATCACCGTCAATCAATCCCCTCTGTGCTATGTGTCTCCTGTACAGAACGTGTTCATTTTGCTAATTGTAATTTCAAGCAGATCTTTGGTTTTATTCTATAAAACCAGACTAATTTTTCTGCGTAGGTCTGAACTTTAAGAGTTTTAACAAGATAGAAAAAAAGCGTGTAGCGAGAGGTTTTACAGCCTTAAAACATCTACAATCTACTTTGCAGATTTCACCTACTGCGGGGTAGTATTAGAACGCAAATCCCGCGATTTTTCAAGGCAACAATATTTGCATCTAGTTGACAAATTTCCATCTTGTTAAATAGTCCACAGTTGGCTGTCAGTTGTATTATAACAAAGAGGAGGAGTTTGGGGATGACAAAAGAGGAGAGAACTGATCCGGCAAGCCAACTCTGGGCTTTGGCCACCATACACCCCCTTTGACAGTGACAGTAAAACATTCTCCTAAACACTTCTAAACAAGTGGAAAGTCTTCCAAGAAGATGTTACTTACTGGACATACTAGTTTATGAATGGGATAATTTCATTAAGTGTAAAAACAGATGAACAAGCACTTTTAAGGATTTAGTGTAGAAATAGAAGTACACCTGTAAAACAGACAGTATGTGTGGAAATCAACCATCAAGAAAGCATGAGTTGCTGTGGAAACCAAACTGATTCACTGGTGAAGGGGGAGATTGTTTGGGGTCCCTCCAGTAGTCAGATAACGGAAGAAATAGGACCTGTAAACCAGTTGTATGCATGGATCATGGATCATAGCTGGAAAAAAATGCTGTGGAAAAATGCAAATGCAAAAGGATGAATCCTAAAATAGGAAGTGTGATGTTTGAAACATTATAAAGGGAGGTGATACAATGAAATTCAAATGGAAGTAAAAAGAAGTATACTACTACAGAAGTAGGTTTCTTGGTGGTAAATGATGAGACTCATGATTACGGGGCCTCCAGGAAAGCGTCCTGCTTTTCTTTAACCCCTGATTTTTTCTTTTTCTTTCTTTAGTTCCTTCACCCATCCCCACCTCCCCTTATCCTCTCACTGTTGTTTTCATCTGTGCCCCTCTTAGCTGACCCCCCTTTTGTCCTCCTAAATCCTTCCTGCCTCACTCCTAACCGGCCACACACACTGGTATGAATCTATCGTTTAAATTACCATGAGAATAGTATTACTTTATAGTGGAGATGAAAAACCAGAGCAGCAGATCAGACAGTCAGTGATTATTGCTGTTTTTGTCAATGTAGTATGAAACGCTAAAACCAACAGCTTCATGTGTTGAACTGTGTACACACTTGCAGCAGTTTTGACAAACCTTAGACTTTAACACAACTTTACCGAGTTGACTATGTAGGTGTGTCCCAACTAAAACCTTCATCTCCTTCCATAAGGGTCTTACTGCAAAGCCAATCCCTGGATGACTCTTTTCAAATGCACTTCCTGTCACATCAGCTCTGTGACCACATTTTGACTCAAACCTTCTACCTGTTGGTTCCAAACCCAATACAGTGAAGTATGCACCAAAGTCAGAGGGAAAGGTCAAATATACCACATAAATGAGGCATTTGAAGGTTGAAAAAGACAATGAAAGAAAGCAATAAAACGTCAATGAAAAAATGGTCAATGGATTTATTTTGGAAATTCCTCGTCATGTCATGAATTCTGACTTCTGAATACTGATTGTAGGTTTAAACGCCCGGAGTGGATTGGGAAACCATCTAGGGGGTTCCCCAGTTGATGATATAGGCTTCAGCATCCCTGTGACCCTGAAAGGGATTAAACGGGTTTTGGAAATGGATGGATGGATGGATGGATGGATGGATGGATGGATGGATGGATGGATGGATGGATGGGTGGGTGGGTGGGTGGATGGATGGATGGATGGATGGATAGATATGTTTACTCTAACTTGAAAATTTGGAAGCTGAAATCAGATGTTCTGGAGCCTGGGTTTTAGTCCTGGAGTCGAGTTTTGGCAGCATTTTTCTGCAAAAATACGAACAAGGTTAATTTATTTTGCTATTTAAAAATTTAAATACTTGGTAACATTTCTGTAATGATTACAATTCCAAATATAATTTTTGCATCATGTTCTAAATTGCTTTACTTGTATATAAATGATCCTGTCTACAATATACACCTCCTTGTTTTCCTTCATCCTCTTATGAACTAAATGCTTCATTGTTCATGGTGAGTGTGTTTTCATGCTCCTGCTGAATGAAAAATCTATTCTGTACATACATTAGTCAGCCTTACTAACATGCAAACACACCATTGCACAAACACTCCTGTGAAGTCAGATATTATGTTACCCCAGAGGTCCAAGTTGATTTTCATTCTTGATTTTTGCATAAAGCAGCACAGGCCACAGGCAGACATGGCTTCTGAAATTAATCTGAACTAGTTTTATGTGTGCGAGTGCATGTGTGGGTGTGTGTGTGTACGTGCGTGCGTGTGTGTACGTGTGTATGTGTGTGTGTGTGCGTGTGTGTGTGTGAAGTTTGCACGCTCACACACTCGTGGTATAGTTGGGATAGCCGAAGCAAATGTCTCTGATTCGGTTTGCTCAGTAGGGAGTCTGTTGTCTCAGTAAATTTTCCCATCACCAAAATCCAACTGAAAAATGCAGCTAAATGCTTTTTTTTTTAAGAAGAATATGGAAATGGTCTCTGTGCCGGTAAGCAAAACATGCGTAAAGTAATTGCTATCTGAACTATTTCCATGACAAAATTTTACATCAAAGTTGTTCACTTAAGGTAACATCAAGTAAACACACCAGAGCTCAGTCAAAGAATGCTCTCTTTGTTACCATGAATTTGTTAAAAAAAAAATGTGGTGGGGGAATAAGGAACCACATAATTTTGCCTAAAATAGTGAAAACAATCAAAAAAACATAAAATAAGTTCTTCTAGCTGTTGAAAGGATACGGAATAAAAACCAGTCCTGATTACCCTATTTACACACTCCCACCACCAACCATACCTTCACACTCACCGCATTTTTTTGGAGGCTGATTGAACAGAGATGATCAAATCAGACACTGGGTGCATCAGCTAAACTCTGCCTTCCCTAAAATGATCAAACACCGGAAAAAAGTACGAAAATAAATGAAAAAACAAGAAAATACCTTTCTAGACAGATAATACAGAGACAAAGCAACATTTTTTATTTAATGAATAATTCATTTATCCCATCAATACTTACATATTAAGTGGTTATAGTCTGAAGCATGAATAGGATAACTTGTATGAACACAATTACAAAGCAGACACAACAGAGCCAAGGTTGAGTTTGACTGTGTGTCAGTTAGATCAGTTGAAAACTGAGTTGTAAATATTCGTTGGTCATGTGCAAATTTTTGGTCAGCTTTCATGCAATTAATACAAAACAAACTATAATAAAGCACAACAAAAATTCAAGAGAAACTAAATTAGTTTATTATGGTCTACAAGAGGAAATTCTTTAATTATTTTCAGTACATTTCTGATCAGACCATAAAAGATGCATGCTGCTTCACTTATTCTCTTAAGACCCGGGCTAATAGTTGAGCTAACCCTCTAAACATGTAGTCACAGTGCTACAGTTGAGAAGAATTAACTACTCTGCTGATATGACCCAAAATGTTCATGCCTGTGGACGCCAGGTCCTAAGAGGTTAAGGTAAAGTAAACAGAAGAGTTTGATCAAGAAGAGTTTAACCACATATAGATCCTATGTTTCATCAGCAACAAAATTGTTTGTCAGTCTTCAAAACTCATGGACTCCAACCAGACATTCATACGTTTAAAAATGATTGTACAACAATTATATCACATGTCAAGTCATTATTTTTTCATCGGAAACAATTTCCCACCAGTTATGAATCTTTATGTTTATTCAAATAGGACCTTACCTGAACTCTATAAGTAAATACTGACAACACAGACCTCTTCTAGACTCAGTCTCTTGTTTAATCAGCTGTAGTGAAAACCTGAATGTGAAAGTCTGTGTGACATTTACAGGAGCAGGGCAGCCCCTGGTTGTTCATCTTAATGACATTAGATTTTTCCGCTCTCTCTTGTGGCCTTTGTGGTTTTGGAAAAAGGTCCTGTCATGTTCACAGCAGCTGGACTGGTATGACCCAAAGTCCTGAGTATAAATAATTCAAAGCTGGTACGTGCATTTTCTACTTCATAGAGTAATTGCTTTTAAGCTCTATAGTAGCATTTATATATATACTAAACCCTGCAGAAGGGCCAGGAGCTCTCAAAGTGTTTATTTGTGTATGAAGGCAGCAGGAGAGTCTCACGGTTCTTTTATGAGCTTGGTGAACTCTGCGGGGTTTGGAATTTACCCAAAAACAGAGGAGCTATTCACAGTCGTCCTTCCACCGCTGTCCTACAAACAATGATTAGACTTTGTGTTTTCTTTAGACATATTTGAATAAAAATATTTGATAAAAGTACAGAACACTCTAGACTGTTGTTCCGACTCACAATGAGATGGCATTTTTAAGTGAGATTCACCCTTTTATTCCACTCTGGAAGACTGAGTCTTGTTTTGGAATAACTTTTTGATCCAGTTTACTGTTGTATTTTTAGACAAATCCGTCTCAATTTTAACTGATGTGCTTCTTGTAAGCTGAACAGCAGAGAATTAGATAACAACAAGTGTTCCTTATTACATTGGGTAGCTCGGAACAGGATCACACTAAAAAAACCTTCAAAATAAAATGTTTGTCTCCTATATATGCTGTTGTCAAAACACAAATAAGTGTGGCCTCATTTGATGATTTGGACTTATTTTGATTACAATGATCTGGAATATTTGAAACAAAATTGGTTATAAGAAACATAATTTCTTGGTTCAATGCTTTTTGTCTGTTGTGCAGCCTTTCAACACAACTCCAATTGTGAACTGGCATTTCATATATAAACTGAATTAAAATGAATAGGTATATGCAATGGAACATGAATAAACCAAAATTTATGCTGAAATTTAGTTTAAATTAATAGAATTTCAGATTCCTCACATTCCAAGTTGTTCAACTCTTTACAAAATTCATCTGGAGCAAAAAAGGAGTCTTAGAAATGGAGACACATGACTTGAAGGAGACCGATTGACCTTGAGACCATATCCATAACGCAAGTCCCAGCGGGAGTTCCAGAAAGTAGGATAACCAAAGCTCTGTCCCTAAACCGTTTCACGTTTTCTGATTTATTACCCCACCATTCATCTTTTTTTAGATAAAAAGCAAAAGCAGAAGAGAAAAAAATTGTGATGAAAGTTTTTTTTACAAAGCATGAAAGAGGGAAGCAAGGAGATGAAGAGGAATGACAAATGAATGTTGGGAATGAAGAAGGGAAACCAGAGAAGGTGGGAAAACTAAGAAATGGGAATAATAGGAAAGGAAGAACTAATCAAAAAGGTTTGTGCGGATATAATAAAGTTGTTTAATAAGATTCCCTGTGACAAAGAATACTTGAATATGATACCCTCCCTTTATCTTGACTCTTTTTACCATATATGAAGTTAAAGTTCTGTAAACTGTTTTGATTTTCCATTCAAATCAAGAAAATAACTCGTAAAGGTGTTTTAAAGGTGCAGGGACAAGACAAAGGAAAGTAAGGAAGCCCCACAAAGAGAGCAGATGAGGGTGGGGAGGGTATGAGGAGAAATGAGGACAGCGCTCGGGGAATAACTGCAGTTTCTGGGGTGATAAATGTTGTTTTGACACGTGTGTGTCCACAGGCTCATGGTCACAGTTTAACAGCAGGAATGAAGAAAAGTCAGGGTCAAGTCAAACATGATTCCCTCAGCTCTGCAGCTCACAGGTGAAGCAAAGCATGAGATGAGCACAGTTCAGCTTTTCAGGTTTGATCAGGGGATGTGTCACATTCAGTAAATGAATAGCAGTGGATAAGAAAATCCACAACAGGAGCACACACACCAAAGTCTGACTGATGAAAGATCAGTCACTTTAACTTATTGCTGCTAACAATCTGAGTCATAGAAGTTAAGGTTTTTTTATAGATAAATTCCTCTGGTTTTTCGTTTAACTTTGGCAGAATAAAGACTCATACAGTAAAATTAGTATGGCTCTTGAAGTCTCACTCCGATCATTTTTGAGCCATTTTTAAAAGCGGCCTTTTAATTATGATTATGTTGTTTTTAGCCAAAAATGCAAAACAAAAAGCTTTCTTTTCTAAGACATTGGCCAAATTTGCTTCACTACCCTTCTGGCGTCTCCCTGTTGCTCCTATTGTAGGGGCATTTAAAGAAGTAGTGGTATCCGAAAGTGTTTTTTTTTTTTTTTTAGGAGGAGCCGTAGCGACTAAGGGCCCCTCGCTGGTCGGATGATCTGCATCATATTGTGGTGCGTGGCGCGGAAACTCTTTTCTTCACATGGGTGTGCTCCGAAGCACAGATTACATTTAAATGAGTATTTTGATTTGAGTTTTGAGTTTTTGCATGATTTTTTTTAAATGATGAAACTGATGGTATGTATTTTCCGAGCACTGGCAGCTACGCACTTTCGTAGATGACCGGCAACTGTTGATGATGTCATCGAGCGGCAGCAATGTCTGACTTAAAATAAACTTTTTTTCCATATCTCTTCGCTTATTTTATCTAAATTTGGCCATCATCATCCAAAAAATGCTAAAAGAACATGCTAAAAACACCAAAAATACCTTTTTCTCCAGAGTGGGTCTTTTATCATCTTAGTCCAAAAGATATTAACAATCAAATACATTTTTTTTTTTTCCCGTGTTTAAAATAGGAACATTAAAGGTCAACTAAAACTGAAGGCTTAACTAAAATAAAGTAAAATTAAGCTGAAGAACCATGGCAACTCGAGGTAAATTAGACATGACAGCTTCAGTTGAAGATCTGTATCTGCCTGCATTTTAAATGCGCCCACGATCTGCTGCTACTGCTCCTTTGGCCACGCAGACACAGAACCACATTTTTTACCAAATCTGGAAGCAATTACTTCTTACCTGCAGGCAGCAGGCGACCCCCGTCGAACACACTGTGTTTACATACGGTTAATCAACACTACTCTGTGCAAGTGTATGTGTTATGCATGTGTTAGTAAAGTTATATTACTCACGATGCGAGGACAGACATCTGTTTACATGATCACTTTGCTTCCACTGAGGGGCAGACAAGCCTTTACTCTGGAGTGGCTATAAATCACTTTAGTCTAAAGACTTGTTTCAAAGTAGTTGTCTGTATAAAAGAAAGCTCTTTTGTTTTTTAAACGCAGGGATGTAGTAAAGTCTTTAAACATGCTGCACTACATGTAATTAAGTTTATATAAAAACAGGATATCCTGTCCTGCAGGAGATGAGCCCGTCCCAGTCTGATACTCACTTAAAGTTGTGATCTGGGTCATAAATTAAGTTGACTCCCGTTAGCACAGAACAGTGGGATGTCCAATGTTAAAAGCTTTTAAGTTAGTACACTTTTTCACATGAATCCCACTTACAGTTTCTGAAGTCAACCTCAAATTTATGCTTGTCTTGGATAGAATGGCGTGAAGCCAACAGAAACAATTCTTCATTTTATTATCAGTGTCATGCAATTATATATACAAGTTACTGTCTGCTGGAAAGATGACATTGATTCAGTATTCACTGAAAATAAGTTGTAGTACTTATTTTTGGTAAGGCACTCTATGGTCAAAACACATTTTTCTATTCAAATTCAAACTACTTTTTTTATCCAGAGAGATAATTCTTTTGAAAAAGTTCAAAGACAGTTTGAGAAAGTTTGCATCAAACAGGCGCATTAAAAATAAAATATGCAATTCAGTACTATAGTTCATCGACACAAGGAGAGGCCCAATAATCAAACTAAATCTTAAAAAAACAAAAAAAATGTATATAATTCCTCTATTTCTGTGTAAAATTGGGACAAACAACATTTATAAATGTTATTCTAAAGGGCACTGAAGTATACTGTGTGTTTGTTTAGAAGCACAGTGAACTTTTCATCCTGTGATATTTCCATTATCTACACCAAAAAATAACATTTTATTAAACTTTTGCTAATGACAGATAAGCCTTTTAATTTAAGATGCGCCCTTATCCATTTAAATGTGGAAGGGAGGTTGCTGGTGTGATGCCAAATGCTCATAATTGCAAAAGTGACTCTTTTATTATAAGAATTTTATTTATAGGTGTTTATGAAGAGGCCTTAAATCTACATATGCTGGGACTTCAGAAAGTGACTGTCTGTAAAAGCAATAAAACTCTTAGAAATTAGTTTTTTTTACAAAACGTTTTATTTGTGTTTACTAAAATAGCTGTAAAGATAAACCGTTACCATGACCTACTTCCCATTTTGTTTATGTGTAGATCCAGCCTTCAAAAGATCTACACGCCAAACTTGCAAACTCACGGCGTTTGGAAATAAACCTTCAAATGTTTCTGTGGATTTCAATCATGAACACTCATGTCCCTAAATGCTTTATTTTATTTTATCTTCACCACTCCATCGCTGCTACAGTTTCATTGTGTCACCATGTACAATGACAAAGGATTCTGATTCTGCAAGCAGCTGTATGTATCCAGACGCCTACATATTGTCTCTCTCTATCAGCCTACTAAAACCTGCAAAGAAGAGCACTGAAAAAGCAGGGGGAACCGAGAACTGTAGATATAGATTAATAAAATAATGCCTTTCTTTATCATACTTTTGTATGGTATGTGGATGATTGTTGTAAAAGCCTGTCTGCAGTAATTGTACTGTGGGAGTCTGCTTTAGTTTTTTCTATTAAAATGCTTTCTTCCTACAGGTTCATAAAATGCAGCGGATGTATATTAACCCACTAAACCTGATGTAGTGGTGCCCATAAAAAGCTAGGTGGCAGTTATTGAATTGTTTCTCAGCTGAGAATTATATTCACCCTAAACTGTATTTTAGTGACATCTAGTGGCTAAAAACATCGAAAAGGGTTTTACAAATGTAAAATAATTAAAACAGAATGAATACACTTTATTCACATCATTGCTATAGGAAAAGGTTTAATTAAATAACTACTTTTTTGATTGTTCTCTTTAATAATAAAATTGAGATAAAGTAATCTGTAAACTCTTGTCACTAAATCCATCCATTTTCCAAACCTGTCGATATCAAGGACAACAATGAATGATGGAGCCTAAACCCAGCTACTGTTGGGCAAAATTAAGATACAACCTGCAAGTCCACTGAAGGCCACGCAAAGACACACCCGAAGGACAATTTAGAGTCACTAATTAATCTATGAAGCATGTTTTTGGACTGTTGGAGGAAGCCGGCATTCCCAGAGATAACCCATACAATGCATGGACAAGTAAAACATGTGAACTCCACACAGTAAGGTCGCAGCCAGGCCCTTCTCACTGTACGGTGAGAGTGCCAACCACAACACCACCATGCAGTCCTCTTGTCACAGCATGATTGGCCTGAAGTCTTTTTTTTCCTTGCTAAATAACTAGATTGATACTTCATCCTACATGCCAACCCCTATTTTGAAGAAGTCACAAGCCTGTCCATGGTGAACCTCACCTTAGCACCAAAGAAGCTGGGATAGGCTCCAGCAGCCCCCACGACCCTGCCCAGAAACAAGCACGAATAGAAGATGGATGGATGGATGGATGGATGGATGGATGGATGGATGGATGGATGGATGGATGGATGGAGATGATTAAGATGGTGTCTACATGCTGAAGCTGACTTCTGCAAAGACCCACTACAATGAAAATTGTGTTTTTGCTGTTTTTAACATGTTCTTGTGGCATTTTCCTGACCATGGAAGACATATATAAAAACTAAAGCTTAAAATTAAATTTCTGAGTGTTTTTCACCAAAACATTGAAAAAAGATTGTAGACGTAACATACAACCTACAACAACAAGCTCCCCACACCAATCTATTCACTCCACTTGACTAGATCCATGTACGTCTTCATTTTCCTTATCTGAGCTGACATTTTACTCAGAACTGTACGGCTGCATAGCTCCAATATTACTCTGCATTTTGTCGCACCGGAAATGTTAGGTTGGGGTTATGAGGTGCTGTAAATTAGGGGAACAGCATGTAAATAGATGGATGGTGGGAAGTAGGGGCAGGCTTACTCCGTGGCAATAGTCCAGCCTACAACTCAAAGGCAAACTTCTAATGAACTTCTGCCACTCTGCAGAATCTATGTCCTAGAAAACTAGACCGTTTTTTTTTTTTAATTTTGCCTAAAAACTGTTTAGTCATAAGTAAAAGACCACTGAATAAGCTTTTCAGTGGTTTTATCTAAATGTGTTAATGACAACATAATATCAGCCAGATCAGCACCAGAAGACAACACATTCCATCTTCTCCCAGACGACAGCCACACGTGTCAGTTTGTCAGCCACACATCCTCTCCATTGTGAGAAAATCTGAGAGTAAATGGATTCCAGTTCCAAAGCAGAGCCTCAGGCATAAACAACAGGCACAGACATGTCATTGTCTGACCCTGCTGGGAGCATTTCAGAATTGAAATCATAGTTTTCTCCAAGTGTAACTTCAGACAGCTAATTACAGAGTGAACAATTGATGGATTAAAGCAGAAAACAAAGAATAGGACTTTTTTACCGAAGATTTTCCTTACATTTAAGTTTGCAACAAAATGCAGAATGAGTTTAAAGTCCGACAGACAATAAATGCTAAAAAGAAAAAACACAAAATAAACATCATAAACGTAAATAAAACAGAACAAACAAATTTCTTTGTTTTAGAATTGGTCTGTTCTGAATTTTCTAGGAAGTGGGTTTCTATGCTTTCATACAGTAAAGTCATGTAAAATTATATATACTGTCTTTGATATGAAAAAAGAAGACAAACATTTGGAAAACCAACTCTTTTAGTAGAAGAATTTAACCTGTGACCTGTAAAGGAAACACTTTGCAATCAGAAGTAAAGACACTGATACGCCTATAGGTTCTGCAGTAAGCACACACATGGTAATGAACACATAGTTATAGTTGCCAGGATGATTCATGAGAGTTTGGTTGTAAATTTCCTCTAAAAACCAGACTTTTGACCCCAACTACTTAAGTTTTCACCTAAAGCAATCACATCTATACAGTAGTCAAATGTTTTTCTCCTTGTTTTACTTCAAACTGTCTCACACATTCATCCTCACCTCCTACTCACCTATTCTCTCTGTCTAAATCAAAACAATAAAATGCGTAAATGCCAGTTTCATTATTACAGGTGTTTTAAAATGAATTTAAATGCATTTTTCTTTGAGAAAATTCCTTTCAGTGTTTTGTTCTCCCTGTGTGCAGCACTTTGGGCCTACTTGGCTGGTGGTGGAAGGTGCTTTATAAATACATAAATGATGATTTAGAAGAAAAAACTTTAACTTTTTTATTTTTAAATTTCTATACTCTTGCTGGTGATTTGTGGGGTGCTGCAGTCTCATCATCCATGTTTATATCTGTCATCTGTTGGAGAATTTTTGCTTTTAGATGTAAGTTTAAACTGCTAAAGTGAAACTACAGGAAAATAAGTATCCAAATAAGAAAACAGTAATGAAAACACAGAACACCTTACTAGGCTTTTTTAGCCTTTTAGCACTTTAGTTCCTTCCCTGAGTGTGATCTGTGACTCTGTTACGGTTTCAGTTCCTTTGTGTTTTGTTCTTGGATTTCCTGTTTTATTTTGAAGTATTTCCTGTTTGGTTGTTGTTTCGAGTTTGACCTTGCCCCATCAGTCCTGAGTGTTTCCACCTGTGTCTTGTTGCCTTGTATGTATTTAAGTCCTGTCTTTCCCTTCCTCCTGTGCTGGTCCATATTGTATTGTTCCCTAGTTTCGAGTGTCATGTATTTCTAGTGTTTCGAGTTTTGCCTGCCGTATGCAGTGGTTTTGGTTTGTCTTTAGTTTATGTTATTAAATCCCATTCCCTGCATCCTCCTGCCTGCCTCCTCTCCTCTCTGCGCCTGGGTACTCCCTTCTCCCCCCGTGACAGACTCCAGCAGGCTCTGGCTTCATTACTGAAATATAAACATACTTAGCATCCAGATGCAGAAAGAAAATGGCTTTACTCTACAGGGACAAAATCATTCTGTGTTTAAAAGCAGAGCAATCACTTTCCACCCCTATAACTGGAACTGCAGCTAACCCCTCTTGGGTTTCTTTTGTTATAATCATTCCACAGCTCCTCCTGTAGATGAATCAGATGAGTGGAGATATCGGGTGTGAACATCCATATTCATCATGTAAAGTGATGAGTGTTGAAAGCTATTTCTATTGTAAGATCTTCTGTCCAATTTTGTCAAGAGTGAAAAATGTCTGCCTGTGCTACTTAATACTATTTTTTTACAGCCCTCAGCAGAAGGGTATACGCACGTGCTGTGTCTGTCTTTGCATGTGTTCATGCGTATGTGTGTGTGAATTTGTGTGTGTCTCTGGTACAGTATATTAATTAGTCAAAATGAGTTAGTACAGAAGGTTTCACCCATAGGAACACTGTTTCTATGCTCAGTTAAATGCTGTGAAAGCAAAACAAGAAAGTATTGAAATTAACTGGTAAAGTAAACAAGACAGAAGATGTGTCGGGTTATTTCAGCAAACTTGGGATGCAGATAATGCTGCATTTGAACATTATTTTTATTTTTTTGGACATATGAAACAATAAAAAATAATCATCTTTCAACATTTAAGATTTTTCAACAGCAAAATGGTACTAAAAGTAAAACGATCTGATGAAGCATTTCCTGCAAACCGGGTTGCTGCAGCCTCCTGTCAGAGCCAGTTTCAGTGCAAGTAATGCTTGCTGTCCTGCCAGAGCAAACTGAAACTGAAGCCAAATCAGAAAAAACCCAACAGACTCCAAATCAACAGACTATTATGACCCCTAAAAAATTGTTTGAGTTCTTCAGTCCAGTGTTTGATCATGTTTGAGTGAATAAGTGTCTTAATCTAAGCACAAGGTGCTAATGGAATAGATAGATATGAGGCTATGAGCACAGCTTTACCACATTGAAGTCTTTAACACTTCAATTAGTTCAGAAGTAAGGATGGGCCTATTTTTCTTTCCCCTGCAGCTGCGACCGATAGCTGATATTTGCTGATATGTGTCTGCAGTAACACAGAGTTTATATTTCCATTTTGTTTCTTTATTAGAAATGCACAACTTTTCTTCTACTGGACAATCACATTGTACTTGACCTTTTTAACATACAGCAAAGGGTCTCATAGGAACCAGTAACACTTTAACACTTTCATATAAATTTATCTGTAAGCCTTTAGACCATTTATTGAATATTGAACATAACTGTAAACCATAAGCTTCCCATTGCCAGAGATCTATCAGGAACAACGTGTATCCCTGTCAAAAATTACATTTACCTGACAGCAGCCAAATTACTGAAAATAACTGTAAACATAAGCTTCCCAATCTATTAGGAGTGTTTCTGAAAACAGAATAATACTGGTGGATTTGTTTTATATTTGACCGATAAACTCAAATTATGCAAATATCTGTTGATACATGGCACCAATGTATCACCCCATGTCAAAATTATTAATAATATTTATTATTATTTTATTATTATTGTATTTTATTTTGTATTGATGCCTTTTGGCCCAGGTCTTCCTTGAAAAAGAGATGCAGTCTCAATGGAACTTCCTGGTAAAATAAAATAAATAAATAAATAAATAAATTATCATCATGGAGTTGCTGTGAGGATTCTGCGGTTAGGTTGGTTTTTCAGTGATGTTTTTGCTCATGTTCTGTCCTCTGTCAGTCAGGTTCCAGGTTCATGTTAATCATCCACAGCTGTCGTCATTTCTGGTATTTGTCCTCAGTGAGTAGAAGTGTGTAGTTTTCAGGTCTACATTATCAGGTCATCTACCTTATGTTTCTCCAGGGTTTTTGTCCCATTTAAGTTTATTTTTTAAATGTTTATGTTTCTGGCACTAAGCCCAGTGGCCTGCATTTTGGTTCTTACACCTCCAGTTCCTGACCGTTGTATTCAGTGTCACCTGCTGGGCTTCACAGCTAAATTTTCTTTTCCATCTGTTTCTCTACACACAGTTTTAAGGAGCCTTACCGTCACGTCTTTTCAGTTCTCCATGAGGCAGCATTTTTCTCTCGCTGTCCCCGGCCGGATAAGAGCACGTTTTAATGTGGGGCAAAAAGGGCAAGTGCTCAAGCACCCCTGGGGCCCCATCTGTAAACGTGCCTGTCCTGCCCAACTCAAAAACATCTCTGCAACGTCAAACTTCCCAAAACTAAAACCACAGCTCGTCAATGTACTCTGTCTTAAGTTTTGTCCAAATTTTGCTCTGACTTTCAATGTTCTTCTCCAGAATCATCCTTTTGTCTTTAACGTGTACTTTCAATCAGACAACAAAAAAAAACTTGTAAAATATATAAAAGGCCACAGTCTTTCACTTTGTTACAGCAATGACATACCTGTACGTTGAAATCCAGCAATACATGATCAGATTTTGTCTCTACCAACACAGAAACCAGCAGATCACTCTTCCACCTGTTTTTTAAATCCTCGCGGCGGCTGCGCAGACCATAGGAAGCGACAGATCAAACCCGGAAGTTACGTCAGGTGTAAACACAGCTGTGGAGGTTGCTGTGGAAAGATGGTGTACGTGTCGAACGGTAAGTCGTTACCGCCGTCTATTACTATATTTTCTTAACTTTTCGAGCAGTAAACAGAATCCTGACCTTTTAGTAGATATATAGGAAATCACCGAATAACATAAAACACGACTCAGAACACGGTAATGTTGTAAAGAATAGGACTAGATTTGGAGCTAATTAGCTTAGCATAACTAACTGCGCAGCCTACTTGAAATAGGTGTTAAATTCACGTAGCAGTGAATGTATGGATTGTACATGTTTTTCTGCAACCTGACAGTAAAATGTCTATCCTGACAACAATGTATTTTGATAAACTGCTTTCCTTGCATTATTCCCTCATAACAACAAGCCCTGGCGTAGTTGCATATATTGTGTGACTGTGGCTGAATGCTTTAGCTGTTGGATGTGAACACACTGACTGGATACATATGTCAGAACACCTGCAGTCTCAGGCCCATCACTTTGTATGTATTTATATTTTTTTCTTCAGGTCAGGTCCTGGACAGCAGGGCTCAGTCGCCATGGCGACTTTCCTTACTGGTGGATCTTTTCTGGGACGCACTGGAATTTTTCAGGCTCTTGTAAGTCCAGTCACAGGTTTAACAAGACAATTCTTGCTATTTGTTATGTGTCTTCTTAAGGACTAAACAATTAATGGTGAACAGTATCAAGAACTTTGGTCAAAGCACACCAACTATAAAAGTAGTCTGCATTGATTGTACTCTTACAGCTTCAAAACCATGTTTCATCCTGACTTGACAAAGGACGGAAACTCAGCTTCATCACGCTTCAGTGACGGCAGAGGGTAGGTTGAAACTTAAGCTGTTTTATTCATTTGAAAAAAAATTCTTGATTCAATCAAAAGTATTTTAAGATCATTTACACATTTACTATGAAGTGTTTGATCATTTTTGACTACATAAAGAGGTGCAATTGTCTTTACTTTTTCCTTTAAACAACCAAACACCCTTGGGAACATATTGAACTGAGAAGTTAGAAATGAAACCACATACCGGTTCACTTTTTCTACTGAAGCATGACATGCAAGCCCACTCTGTTGAAAACTGTTCTTGGTGTTTAACCGACAACATTTAAGTCCAATTCAGATTAAAATGGCAATTCTGAGTATTTCTTTTTTCAAATCGATATAAATCTGGAGCTGAAGAAAAAAATAGCATCTGTGAGAGAAAATACGCTGGGTGAGCCACAAGCTCCCTGCTCTGCTCTATTCTGATGGAATGTGGTGTTGATGACTAGATCCATGTAGGTCTTTATTTTCTGTCTGACAACTTTAAGGCTGGATAGCTCCAATATTCACTATTTATGTTGTACCGTTAATGTTAGGGACTGTAAGCTAGCGGAAGAGCATGTAAACAAGTGGCTCAGTTATGAGTAAGGGTTAGGGCAGCGGGAAAGCTCAGTACCAATGGTCCCACCCACTCCACGGAGGCAAATTTCTAATGAACTAATGCCGCTCTGCAGAATTTATGTCCTAGGACATGTTTGGCTAAAAAAGCATAATCATAATTAAGACGATTGGGAACACTTTAAAATGGATCAAAAGTGGATCGGTTTCTAGAATCCTCTGCTTTTGTTGTCTGCCTTTCAGTCCCCCAGGACCACCCGGTGGCAGAAGACGGATAGGAAGAATAAACCATGGTGCAGGACCCAGTGCTCCACCAATGGGAGGAGGAGGATGAGGAAGGTGAGAGCTCGTTTCTCAATTCAAAAAATACATCATACAACCAACACATTTTTCCTCTATAGTCTATACTACCAAAGGCAACACTTCTTGCATCACCACATATCAGCTGAAAGTAAATGCAAATGAATAGAAACCTCAATATTTGCATTTCTTTCTACTTGTTTGTTTTATGTCATTCATTTTGCAGCAGATCCCACAGTTCCAACCCATGACTTGCCTTAACATTTCTAACATATTGATTATTTTTATTATCACTTGTTTTGATTGAGAACACAGAGTAGAAAGTCTCACATCAGATGTGGGACTTTCTACTCTGTGTTTTCTGTATTTGCATGTTTTTCAGGTTATAATTTACTGGAACTTGTAGTTAATTTTAAAACGTCCTTTTAAGGTACTTCAAGCATTATTCTAAAAAGATTTTATTCTGACTTTCTTATAGGTAAACGCCTACACGTGTAGTGTAGGCGCGGGGCCTAACTCAGCAGCTGTGACAACACAACTCGCCCTGCTTGCTGTCCTGAAGCCCCTCTTCATTCGCTGCTACTGCCACAAGCAGTTTCCTGACGCCTCTCTGGGAATTCCTTCATTTAGGGACCAGAATGGCTGATAAAGCAGCAGCCTCCTGACCTTTTTTTTTTTGGGACTTTTGTTCTGTGACATCGGTTTCTCACAAATGTACTACATGCGTTTTGCTTATACGTTCTTGAAATTATTTAGTTTCTTTACTTGGTTTCATGTTTCAATAAAAATGTAGTGGTGAGTGGCTGATTGGTATGATCAACGTGAGCTTGATTCCATTTGCCATCGATAATCTCACTAAACACTTAATGGCTGATAAATGGATAACCAGCAAAAATATCCCTTAACACCTCACACTTAAACTGCTGTATTAAATGAATATTATCTTCAAATAAAACATTAATTTACAATAATTACAAAAATGTAATTTATTACTGGGTACACATGTTAACACAGGGTGAGATTACATAAACATTCACATAATATAAACAACTAGGTTAGCTCTCCTGTTTGATGCAAAACTAGAAATAATAGTTGTATCTTTCTCCACAAGACTGGGTTTTCTACTGTTAACGTGTCAGTACGACTTTTCCATGGACATGTTTTTACCAGACAAATGCAGCTCTTTCTCTGAGCATTCGAACGCCAAAGCGCTGCCACTCCGTCTGATGGATCCACATTTCCTGTGTGGTGTCCAGACAGGCCAGCACCGCTCCCCCCTTCCACATGATCAGCCGGGGGTCCATATCCTGCAGAACACGCGTGCCATAAGAAATTAAAGGGAGTTAGAGGATCTGTCAGCTTAGAATATGATGTAGAGCTTTAATGTTGCCTTTCAGGTGTGTATATACCAAGTTGCAAATTAAAAGTTGTCACATTAACAATGAGATTATTTTAGAAAGCAAACCGGTTGCTGTGAAAACAAATCCTAGAAAAAGAAAGTAATTTACAACCGAACTAAATTAAAGAACGTGTTTAGAAGTGATTAAGTCAAAGTACTGACCTGCTAGCATTTATACATGTAGAAAAACTTCTAGTTTTGAAAAGACCAGAGTTTAAATTTCTAAAACACAACCACTGATGTGCACAACAGGTAAGAAATCAAACTGTTGACTGCAGTAAATGTTTCACAAGAGGATCAGTCCATCTGTAGCTTACCATAATGCAATTCTTCATTTAAAACATCTTTTTAGTTCATTTTTACCTTCTTGGAAGATCAGATCATTTATTTCCAAAAATAAAAAAAGGTTTACCAACTCTTATGGGTCTCAATTTCATCTGTAAGTTGTAGCTCAGATCCAAGTTTCTTGGAAGTATTTGCAGCAGTTACCTTTGGTCGTGTTATGACTTCCACGTTATCGACCAGCCTTCTGAAGGACGGGGGCATCTTGTTGATGATCCGATGAAGCAGGAATTCCTGAGCACCTTGAAACATGAGGCCCCCTCCCACGATCAGGATGGAACTGTACATCTTACGCTTGGTTTCATCTGATGCTGTCACAAAAACACAGCAGTGAGACATCTTTTCCTCTCCACACTTCATGCAGTATTTCACTGGGTTTACGTATTTGATGCTTTAAAATTTCCATTTTTATTTTTGAGTTTATGTTGAAAGTTCATTCTGTACTCCACAGTTTAACTTCCTTACCACAGCAATCAATGCTATGCAGGATTGCCTTGTCCAGCCCCAGTGCTTTGCTCTCAAACTGGCTCATAATAGCAGTCTTTCTGGAGAGATGTCCTGACAGCGGCTCCTCTGCTTCTCCTGCACCCATCAGACTCTCTCCCTGGGTGGGCCCCAGCTCCATGTCCGCTTGCATTACTCCTCCGCTCCCCACACCTCCTCCACAGCTCCGTGGAAGTTCTGACGTCTCCCCAAATCCACATTGACTGCTCATTTCACCCTCCAAGCCAACAGGTCTGGCACCTGCCCTCCGGTCTGCAGCAGACTTGGAAGACTTTTGGAGAAAACAGTAGAGTGAGGAAATAGACAAGTCATACTTCAAAAGCAACATTTTTCCTTTTTTCAGGCTTTTACTTGATCCTGCTTGCTTTGTGTGGAAAGCAGATAATGTTCATCATGGGGATCCTCTGGGTCGCCCTGGTAACGGTGCTGAAGCAGTGTCATCTTTTGTCCAACAATGCCAAATGTGGTTGGATAAAAAAGGCCCATGGGTGCCTAAAATGAGATTTGAAAACAACCCATTAGAGCTTTGCCATTAATGACTATATATTTCAGCACAAAGTTTATTCAAGTACAAAATGATACCTGTAACTTTTCATCTCCAAGTCGAGTCTGGTACAAAAGAGCAGGAGCCTCAGGGAAGCGTGTCTGAAATTCATGATCTTGTAATCCTGATATGTCCTGTTAAAATTACAAAAAAGAGCTTTGAAATGAGCTAATTAATTAAATCCTGGATCTTGTAGATAAATTTAAAATAATTTAATTGTAACTTTAATAAAATAAAATATTCTGAATGATTATTTTTGTCAACACACTTGATTTAGATGACAGAAAATCTCCTTTAGATGCTGTAGGAGCTGGCAGTCCAGTCTTTTTGAAAGCTGACAGTCTCTGTAGGGAAACCCTGCCCTCTGCAGGAGCCAAAAGAAAGTGCGGGTCACATCTGAGCCACCGTACGCCAAACACAACCTGTGGAGTCAGACCAGCAATGAGCATGAACTAAGCTAAAGAGATAAAAACTATAAATGGGGTTTTGTTAGTTATTATGTAAAAACCTGGAGTTCCGATGAGACACTCCATCCTCAACACAGCAAACACTGGTCTTCTGATCACCTACATCTACCACACAAGCACTGCTCAGCCCACTGCCAAATGTAGCACACACCGACTCCTGGTGCACAATGATTGCTGGACAAACAAGCAGAAAGCATTGAATCGTGTTAACAGCATAGATTTATTTTATCTACAACCACAAATAACTACACAATACCTGAGAAGCCCATATTAAGCAGCAACATGTTGACAACTTCTTTGACGTGTTGTTTGTTGTAGATGTTAGGAACCAGCAGGATGCATCTGTAATACTGGCAACCAAGAACACATTATACTGCTTTAACAAAGAAAACTATAATCAAACAGAAATAATGCTGTTTGATCCCATTTTTACAGCTCAATCAGATAAAAGCTTTAAAAAAAATCTGAAATCTTAACTCAACAAAAGGATTGGAAGAAAGCACAAAAACTAGAAAAAAAAAGTCAGTTATCCAACCTTCAAATCTTTCAGAGGGATTTCCAGGTGCTTCTGAAGGACGTGACTCCAGATTGCCTCCAGATCAGCCAGGACTGCAGTCATTGATCCTCCAGGCCCAGAGTGAATGTTAAACTGCCCTCTGACTATAGGCCAGTGGATATTATAGCAGTCAGATGGATTTACATAAAGAGCCTGCAAAAAGAACAGAGGAAGGTGAAGGAAACCTAAACTCTGAGGAGCGTAAGGAGTCTCAGACACGGGCACCCACCTCCTCTCCCACCAGATAAGGTGGGTGGTGCCCCGTGTTGGTCCACTTCACCCTGGAGCTGCTGTCTAAAACTGCTGGACGGATCTGACAGTTATATGCTCGGGCCTAAAACACACAGAAGTAAGGAGGATAAATAAGAAGTTTAACAAAAACTGTTTTGTTTTTTTTCACGTTTGCTAGATGTTGAGGTTTCAGATTATTGAATCGCAGCAAAGATAATAGTAGCCACAAAATTCTGTTTTTACATGAAAATGTTGAACTCTAAAGCATCCTAAAGTGAATAGGTGGTTGGGTCAGAGCCTATGCAACTACAATTGCCAGTTATTGCAGATCACTGTAACAGACAATGAGTCTTTTCCAAACTGTGGAACAATTCTGACCATCTCCTCTATGCAGGATTGTTGTCGGCAAGCCAGATTGTAGAGCTCTGAAGTAAGAACCCCCCTTTCATTTCATGCCTCAGCATCGTCATCAGATTTGGGTCAAAGCCTTGACAAAGCCACTTTAAAGTTTGCATTTAGTTCTTCTTAAACCATTAAGGGGGGAGCCTGTTGATGTGCTCAATGTTTTGCTGCAGAACCTCTGAGAGATCACAAACAAATGGAGAACATTTCTCAGGACTTCATCTATGAACCAAAGTGTTCCTGTTTTCTTTTACCAAAATAGGTCTCGTAGTTTTTGAAGCACCAAAACAGCTGCAACCTATTATACTGCCACCAGCATATTTGAGCGTGGGTATGATGCTTTTTTTCCAGAAATGCAAGTGACTTTTACATCAAATGTAATGGAACATGGACCTTCCAAGTAGTTTTTGCTTAGTTTAGAGAATCTTTTCCCCAAAGTCTTGGGGATTTGGATGTTTTCTGGAAAAATGTAGATGATCTTTGAGTGATGCTCTTTAAACTCTGCCATGCCAGGTATTTTTGGCTCGTCTCTTTGTTTATGAACTCTGGCTCCAAATTAAAAGAGATGAGACCTCAAGTTTCATTGTGTGGCCTCTCTCTGACCTTCTAGCAGAGATGTTTCTGTGTTCTTGCGGTACTTTTTGACTGGATGCCCACAAAATGCAGTCATTTCAGTCATGCCACCTGGCTTTGGTGTAATCAGCTTTCTAATATCTGTCAAAACAGATGTCATTTATATTTTACCAGATGGGAAATTATTTTGTTTGAGTATAACAGCCACAGATCCCACATCAGAGGTCAGATAACTATTTTAAGGTCAGAAAAGATTAAATGTACAGTGTTCACATTATTTTGAAATGCCCATTTATCTCACAAATTAGTAAAAGTTAAGATGCATTTTTCTGCTGAATGCTGAAATAGATGTATTAATGCATGTGTTTATGATTTTTCTTTCTTCATATGCAAACCTGTTCAGCAGACACCGGAGTCCTTCTCACACCATTTGACATTTTCTTTGACCAAATGGCCTGGTCGACCATTTTCAGCCCATTCTGCCTCTGCTCATTACTCTCTGGTTTCTGCTGGACACAATGGTAAAGTAAATAAATTAAATTAGGAGCAACACAAATCAAGACCACAAAAAGGAATACAATACATAGTAGTTCTGCTAAATCTAAAAAATATTTTAACGATTGTGCAGAGGTGCTTACATTTAATCCGTCTCTTATCAGCCATGGATCTTCATATCTGGGCTGCCCACTTTGCTTATGTCTCCGGGCAATTACATGTGGTACAGTGACTGGAAGAGTGTCTGTCGCTCGGCCAATGCGGACACTTCTTGAACCAGGGTTGATCACGATGACAAAGTTGGTTTGAATTTGCTGGGAAACAAAAAGCAAGCATTCCATTTTCATGTAAATAAACAAAACACACATAACATTGCACTCAAAGGCAATTAGGTTAAATTGATTATTAAATAATGGTTTTAAAAAAATCATGCAATTCTCCTTTTATGAACGGATCAACTTAATGTGTGTTGAGAGTGACACAAATATTCAGGAAGGAGTGAACAAACAAGTAAAAATCAGAATCAAACTAAAATTTTAAAAGCAAATGTGTATGTTTTCATTAAGGCCATTAAGGCGGTGCTCAGAATAAACGGCTTCATTTAGAAATCTTGGGAATTCTAGAACCCTTAACCATTACAAAAACTTTGACTTTTAACAATTAAAAAAAAATGGTTGTGTTTTCATGGAAACATATGACGACTTAAATTCAGACCAGCATTGCAGGAAACAATAATTTGTGGTTGTGGAAAAGTCACAAAGCATACGTTTCTTATTACGTAAAACCTGAAAGTGTTTTGAAAGGGGGGGGGGGCAACGACGACGACAAAATGTTCCTATTTCTTTTTTTATGTTTGCAACAATTATGAAATTATAAATCACACCAAGTCAAAAGTATAACGCAAAAAGTAACCATCATTATGTGATTTCAAAACATAACGAACACATGAATGCGCTGTGCTTTGAAATCAACCCCCCATAAATAGTTAAAAGATTCTGGTTTCGGAACACAGTGGACGTGAGTCTTACCTCGTGGGTGGCTTCAGGGATGACTGCAGGAGTGATGGGTCGTTTCACTCCGCGTTGCTGCTCCTTTTCCTTGTCTCGTTCCTTTTCTTTTTCCTTCCCGCCACATTCTAGCTCTTTCTCTGCCTGAGTCATCTTTATTTTAGCAGTTTTGACTAAACATTCAAATACACCGACTTCTTTATGTCCTAGTGTGCAAAAATTAAGAAACAAACGCGCTTAGAAAAGGGGTACGGAGATCACATATTCTACTTCCGTGTTTGGTCACGTGGTACACGACACTTGTTTTTTATTGGTTGGGGAAAGTGTCTGTTGAACCAATTAAAAAATAGTGTATTAGAACGGTCTTTTCACGTCAAAGATTGTTTGTGTTATTTTTTCGAAAACAAAAAATTAGGAAAATAAATAACAGCAGAAGTTTAAAAACTGCCCGGGATCTTTTCTTTTCGGCCGTGATTGTTCGAGGCAAAGAACATTGATTAGCGTTTCATTATCCAACATGTTTAAATTAATATCACTTTCCATCACTAGGTAGGAAGTATGCCTGTTCCCCTACAGTTTTTCTGATATCAGCTATTTCCACAAAGGTGGAAAGGGATCATTATTGTTGATTTTTTGTAAAAGAGAAAAAAGGGTCTTTCCTCCTTTTAGAAAGGTCTCACTGGATCACATAAACAAAAAAAGGCAACAGAAAGCATTCTAAAAGTAAACCTCCCCTGCATTTACTTTCAAATATTAACATAAACAAAAACACAGACACTCGTAATGGTATAAGTAGACTCAGTTTACTATTTTGAAAAAGTTTGCAAAACAAAAGGACATAAAAAATTAGCACATTTTACAGTTTCTGATGACTTAAATTCACTTCTCACAAAGTTTACAGTTAATATTACAGTTAATAATAAAATCCTGTTTCATCTAAGGGGACTATTAAGTGAAAACAGCATTAGAATACAATAGAATAAAATAAACAAACAACAAAAAGAACATTAGTACAAGCATTATATATTTAAATAAAATATGTAAGAAAAACAACAATAAATACTACAATGAGGTTAAATGTGTTGGGAAGTTAAGTAGATACATTTTAAAAAGTAACTGTTTTCAACAGAAGAATAAAAGTGAAGTCAGATGCCTTTAAAGGAAAATAAATATTTGCTCTGAAAGTTGGAACCATTTTAACTTCAATTCCAACAAGTAGGAAGGTACATGTTATATAAAAGTTCACTTCCTTTGAAGCAGTTAATTAAACTTTATGGGCAGATATTATATTTAATTAAATTAATATTTATGATGTATAAATGTATACCTGTTTATTTATCTTGAACAATCATTTATACTGCCAACATTAGCATAAGTATGTATGTTTATGCGTGTACATATGCATATATTCATATGTATAGGTATATAGGCTACATGTGTGTATGTATAATACAGTACATATGTTTTGGGGTTGTTGTTTTTTTTTTCCAAATACCAAGTAATCACACTCCTCAGCCTCCCTGGGAAAGCATACACCAGGGTACTGGAGGGGAGAGTTTGTCCGATAGTCGAACCTCAGATGAGGAACAACAGTGCGGTTTCCGTCCTGGTCGTGGAACAGCGGACCAGCTGTACACCCTCTTTAGGGTGCTGGAGGGTTCCTTGGGAGTTCGCTCATCTGGTCCATATGTGTTTTGTGGATTTGGAGAAGCTGTTTGACCGCGTCCCCCGTGGTATCCTTTGGAGGATGTTCTGGGAGTATGGGGTCCGGGGAGCCTTACTGAGGACTGCCAGGTCACCGGGCAACTTGGCTTAGACTGCTGCCCCCGCGACCCGGTCCCATATGTGCGCAAAAAGATGGATGGAGGATGATTTGTTGTTTATCTAGTTTATCATTCCCTGAAATAACATTTTCTGTTGACTGTATCTGAAAATGAAATAAGTTTTTAAAAGTTCTAGTTTTTGAGATTATTCTAATAAAAATAATAATAATACAGATGGAATAATTTGACTAGGTTGAATAACAAGAATCACTTTGTCAATCCCAGTTAATCTTAAACAGGAGACCCTTCAGGTGTAAGCAGGTAGTTTTTCTTGGAATTGCTTGGCTGTTTCCCTCCATGCCTTTCAACAGCTTGTCTTAACTTCGTTGTCCTGTTTTCACTGTAGTAAACTCTCTGTCTGAACTGCAAATATGAGAGCTTCTCTCTGTCGCTTGTTTGGCTATGAATCTTCTTGCAAAGTTTGTTTAAATCTTTCATCAAGCAAAACGTTGTGCATGTGCTCAGTTCCAGAGGTAATTCATGGGACCTCTTCTTCTTATTCAGCTGCAACACCCAAAATTTGGACAGGTGACTGGCATTTTTTGCTTGGCTAGCCACCATGTTAAGAATGAGAGGATAAAGATCATGTGCTGCAGCTGGGATGGGCATTTCAGGAAGGTTGTTTTGGGGGTTAGAGAAGCAGAGCTCGGAGGAGGTCTGAGAAAAAAGAGAAAAAGTTATTTACAATACAGGAACAATACAAATAAAAATAGGGGTACATCTAAAAAAAATTGTCTGCAGCTGTTCTCAGCTGCTTTACACTTGACTGCTAACTACCACAGTGAATTCTAAAAGACCTGCTTAACTAAGTCAGTAGACCATCCATCAATTTTCTAAACTCACTAATAATCCCTTTTGGGGTCACATGGTGATGAAGCCAATTCCAGCTGCTTTTGGGTAAAGGGCCACACAGAGACATAACTAGCACACAGACTGAGGGACAATTTTAGATTCGCCAATCAACCTTTGAAGCATGTTTCAGGACTGTGGGAGGAAGCCGGAGTGCCCAGAGAAAACACACCAGTGCAAGAGGAGAAAATGTAAACTACACACAGAAAAATCGGGATTCAAACCAGGGAACTCTTGCTCTGAAATGAGAGGGCTAACCACTACACCACAAAGCGACAATTTCATCTCTGCAAAAAAGCAGAAGGGAAATTGTTTGGTTTCTCTCATCTTCCTCTTGCCAACAACTCCTACATCAGTTGAGTTTGCCGGCTAATCAAGCACAGTAACACCTTTGGTATATTTGACAGTGAGGGCGGGTTTCAAGACTTGCTAGAGCATGATCATTTTCCCTCCTCCAAAAAGGGGAACACAAGTAATAGGTTGAGAACCACTGTGCTAGAGAGTAAATGTCAGCCTCTCCATAGAGCTTTTTAGCAGAGGGCAGCATGAAATGTTGTAGAGTTTGCTTGTAGGCGGCTGCATTGACTGCAAACTTTCAAAACACAAATGAAAAACACCAGCAGGAGGACTTAGTGCCTGGAGTCTTCACTGACCATGGGCTTCAAGCAATGTGGATTTTGAACCTCTCCCCTCTCTCTCTCTTGACTCTGGGAGCTTGATTTCCAAATAAAAAGAAAAACTTTCCTTTCATCTGAAAAGAAGACTTTGGCTCATTGAGAAACAGTCCAATTGTTTTCCTCCTTAACCCAGGTAAGGATAAGCTTCTTGTGTGTTTTGCTTGACAATCCTCTCAGGGATGCATTTATCTCTGTTGCTGGTTGACCTTTTACTTTTTCCTTCCACTAAATGTTCTGCTATCATACAACTTCCCTTTGTGAACAGTCAGCTTGTTTAGCAGTGACCTTTTGAGGCTCGCTCTCCTTGTGAAGTGTGTTGATGACAGTTTTGTGGACGTCTGTCAAGTTGACAGGATTTCCTGGCCTACTAACTCAAATTGAAACTGTGTTTTGATTCCCTAGCTGATTATGGTGTGACTGTGACACCATGACTTTTCAACATGGACCTTCTTCATCATAGAGAGATAAATTAAGATGAAAAATATGCAATCTATGTGTAGCGATTTAGTTTCACTTTTTAAAACAGATAAAACATACAAGTTTTTGATAGGGTCAAAACAGCACGATATAAGCCCTTTAACATGTTTTAAGGTTAATGTGGTTCAAATTTGAAAGCAGAAAAAAAACTTACATTCTTTGCCTGTGGAGAGACGATGAGCACACAGTCTGCAGCCCTAACCTGCTCGTCCAGCCAGCGCATCGGCCCCTGCTCTGCGATCTTTTCCTGCTGCCACAGATCGATTGCCACTTTGCAGCCACCATGGCAGTGCAGAAACTCTGCCAACTCAACGATGACAAGCTGAAAGGCTGAATTTTCAGCTGGGTAAACTATAAGAACTGGTACTGGAGCCATGGGAGGTGGAAGGAGTATTTTAAAACCAAACGCTGTGGCAATTTTAGGACCACAAATGTGACCTGTGGAGGATAGAAACGACAGGGAGAAAAGGTTTGCCATTTTGATCCTTAACCGGCAAAGCTAAACTAGTTCTACATTTTACACAAGAAAGCCCAATTTCCAAACAAATTAGTAAAATTTCAATAAGATATCATATTAAAGGATTGAAGCTTGTCCCTGAAAACAAAAAACAAAACCATGCAGAGCTAGGATCAATTTTGCAGTAAACTAGTTAAAAAGAATATTGTTATTTCGGAAACAGTGAATTCGTCTTATTCCTAGGAAATGTGGATTCAGAAGATCCTTACGGATTACAAAGCAGAAACTCAGGGCCACCAATGCTGCCAGTACTCCAAGACAGACAATCAAGATGTTTGTTCTTTTTGGCTCTAAAAAGACAACACGATTGCATTAATCTATACTGACTGTACCGATAGGTAAAAAACTCAAAATTTTTTCAGATTGTAATGTCTTACCTGGCTCTGTTGACTCAGTTGAAGGTGCAGATGCAGCAGCTGAAGAAAAGAAAATGCTAAAGTGACAAGTGACAGGCCTCATCTAATTTGGGTTTTTAAATTAAAATGTAAAGACGTTTTCTCTTAAAAATGGTTTATTATTTTCATGTTTACTTTAATCTTCAAACTCAAAGAACCCATGTTTTCGCACTGAATTTAATGGAAAAATTGTCAATCAGATTTGTGGTAGACTGTTCGTCAGTGTCTCGGTTTAAATATCTTTTGAACCAACTACATGAAATGTTCATGCATGCGTGGGTTGTCCCCAAAAGTCTCTTACTGGAAAAACCTTATTAATCCTTAAGTTTCAAACATCTGAAGGAGTTAGGATGGCTTAAGCAGCAAGTTCAATCTTCTTTGGAAAAAAACAACAAAATATTAAGGAGTTTGCTCACCTGTTGTTACTAAGGGGGTTGTTCTGTCAGGTCCTACGGGGAAAAAAAGAGATTTAAACATTTAAGGTCTGTTGAATTTTAACAATTGCACGTTATTTTGTGTCATTGGCTCATTTGTGCCACAGTGTTAGACATCAGAAACTACAGGCTTTCGTCTCTGTGAGTTTTGTAAAGGCATGGGAGGCGCTTTTTGCTTCCCAATGTTTTGTGTCTAGTTATTCTTGCTGGTTATTATTGGGGTCAAGGTGTTTATGGTGTTTTCATATACCTATATATATATATTTTTTCCTATAAACGGGTTGAACATTCATCCAGCAACGCCTCTCTCTTTGGCTTGTCATGTTGCTCCTGTGAACAGCTGTTGAAGTAGCTTTAGCATAGTGGGCATAGAAGACAAAGAGTCTCTATGAAATAATTCTGGAACTTTATGATGAGCCAAAATAAACTGCATAATCTTCTTTCTCTTTCGGCTTTTCCCATCAGGGGTCGCCACAGCGAACAAGTCGCATGGTAAACTTGGCAACGTTTTACGCCGGATACCCTTCCTGACACAACCTTCTCAAAGCAACCGGGCTTGGGACCGGCACAGAGGTAGAGAAGGGAACAGGGAGCAGCCCGGATTCGAACCCTGGTTTCACGGACGGAAGGCGCCGCAAACCAGCACGAGCTAAACCGGCTCCCCCAAAATAAACTGCATAATAAATGTAAAAATACAAATTTCAAGTAAGATATTAAATAGCAAAAAAAAAGTGTTTTGTAATGTAGAAGAGAGATAGCAACCAATTGTCATTATTAATTAATCAAAATAGAATGTAATTTGAACGTTTATTTGGAAATTTAATTTCTTAAACCTGCATCACTGCTTAGCTGTGGTGGAGCGGTCCCCACCTGTGATGCTGCATTTGGCTGGTTATGTGGCTGTTCACAGAGAGGGAGGCTCCAATTATTAGCATTTCCAACATCTTGTTTTTGGGATCAGGCTATTTCTCATATTGTGAAGGAGGTGTGAAAGAAGCGCGGGGTTGTGTAGGTCCGGGGAGGGGGGCCCTATTTAAAAAATATATATTTTTCTGATTGTTTATTTTTATTTTTTCATGCTTGTTTTTATATTATCTATTTTGTTTTGTTTTAATGTAAAGCCCTTTGTGTTATACTTTTATATGAAAAGTGCTTTATAAAGAAAGTTTGATTTGATTTAAAGGAGAATTAAATTAGACCATTTCAATTTTTTACTGGCAAAAACCTTTTCATTTCAAAGATTTGAACTTGTATTGTTTTAGCTGATAAGAGAGGTAAACTAATTGGAGACAAATAACACTTTGGGAAATTCAAATTGCAAAAACATTATCCCTCAAATACAAAAGGGAGACTAATCTTGATAAAAATCTATTTTTACTCTTCAGTTTTTATTTTCTCCTGTTCCTTTTGGGCATGACATGTACCAAATCGTAACATTTCAAATTCTTGAAGAAAACGCTTTTTAGACAACAGAAACATATCAATAAATTGAAAAAACAAAATGTTGTTCTTACTTTTTGAGACCCAAACTGATGCTGTCTCGTAGAGGCCGTGTCCCAAAAGAGGTAAAGGAAGATTGTAAACTGTAATGGTTTCCAACCCGGGGGTTACATTTGATAAATAATAAAACCATATCTAAAAGAGGAAAAGATAGCAGTTTTTTGCAATGGATGTCAACTTTAGATATATGTATTTAAAATTACCTAGATAAATATATTCAATGATTCTTGTTTAAAAACGTTTGCTCATACCTGCTCCAATCCAGTGAGGTTTGTTTTGGCAATTGAAGGAAAATACCTGCAGATGACATATCCTGAAGGAGATTCAATGACCGTGCTTTGTAATTTCTCTATGCTCGCTAGAAAGACAAAGAAACAAATGTAAAGCACTTACAGAGCTGTATATAGGTGTAAAGAAGTGTCAGCAACGAAACATGTCGGTACATGAAACATACATGCACTGACCAAAAATATAAACGCAACACTTTTGTTATTGCTCCCATTTTTTATGGTATGAACTCAAAGATGTGAAACATTTTCCACATACACCAACAGCACTTCTCCTTTGCCAAGACAATCCATCCCCAGGTGTGCCATATCAAGATGCTGATTAGACAGCATGATTATTGCACAGGTGTGCCTTAGACTGGCCACAAGAAAAGGCCACTCTGAAATCTTCAGGTTTGTTTATATTTCGTTTATATTTTTGGTCAGTGTACATGTGTGCATACATACGTTCTCTATTGAAAACTACAGGGGAGTTCATATGTAAACTAAAATGTGAAAACAATGTTGACATTAACATCAAAACTCTCTTACCATCAATGTTTATGGCCCAGCTTATGTTCAGCACGTAATGATCTTGGTTTTCTACCTGAGTTACACTCAGGGCTGCCACTTTGGACGCGGCCTCTTCAGATCTTGGTTCATGAAACTCTTAAAATGAAAAGCAAGGATGGGTTTTGTTATGCCATGTTGCTCATATTTTCTTTTACTTGAATCTGACCCTCTTATTAACCTCAGATATTACTAGCACATTTTACCCTTGGGGTCAATTTGACCCCAGGGATATTTGCCTTCAGAAAATTATTTACATATAATTGTTAACCAAGTTTTTGTGTCAGGCACATTGTTTATTTACTCTTATAAACATATTTATTTACTTATTTTTTATCTCCTTTTTTTTATAACATATTTATGGTCGGTTACTATAAATTCTCACTCACCCCTCCTCTTTTGTTATCCGGGCTTGGGACCATCAGGTGTGAGTACAGTAGGTCACACACACACCTTCATGCCCATGGTGCGGGAAAATTCTCATGAGAATATCGTTTCCCCTTTCCCTAATGTCACGTTAGCACCCAAAATTAAAGGTTATGGTCCCTCTACTTACTTCAACAACAAGGTAGACCTGCTGCTAAGAGTGTGTTCTACCCGACATACAGTCAGCCATGTTGAAGACAAAGTCATTATTCCTCTTCATATAACCATCAATTGAAAATATTCTATTTGAATGGTTAAAAAAGGCATATACTTATATAGCGCTTTCTACCTTCCTTGAAGGCCCAAAGCACTGAACAGTCACAGACCCATTCACACACTTGTGGCGGTTCCGCTGCCAAACACTGGCACCAACCTTCCACCAGAGGCAAGGTGGGGTTCAGTGTCTACCCCAAGGACGCTTCGACACATGGGCGGGCAAGGCGGGAATCAAACCCATGATTTCCCGATCGGAGGTCGACCGCTCCAGCACTGCACCATGGCCACCATTGAAATGATCATTTCAGAGGGGAGGCATGTGTAGATGTAAAGACTTGGATGCGATTAACTCACAAGACTACATTGGCTTCCTCATTTTGGCAGGAGTTCATAAGTCATGTTGTTTCCCACATCCCCACGCCACGAGAAGTATCAAAGTTCTCGTGGCAAGAGTTGTTTTCCCCACATCCCTGTTATGTATCAATTCAAAAGTATCAAGTCTGCACCTGCAGGTGTGGGCATGTTAGGTCATACACTCAAACAGACAAGTTTTACACAGCTAGAACACCCTGGGGTCAAATTGACACCAAAGGAACACCAATGCATGCGATATGTGTTTAGCACATTGAAATAAATATCATCATGATAATGTTAAACTTAATCAGTAGTCTCCATCAAATTAAGAAAAGTCATGAAATATTACAAACAAAAAAAGTCAATTTTATTTTTTGAATGACAAACATTGAATTGGGGTCAAATTGACCCCAAGGATAATAGGAGGGTTAAACCAATAGAATGAAAAGCAGCTTTTGTATTAATGACGGAAACACTACTTTTTTTGAGAAATAAAACATTTAGAAAAGACTAAGCAACCTAGCTGATTATTGAGAATACATTATGCACTGCGTTGGCCAAATAAATCTTGGCAGAAAGAACTGCAGGTTTATGGACTAATTAGTAAAGTGCCTCTAGGGAATCAAAAGCTTGAACCGCTTTAGATGAAAGGAAACATGTTTTGTTGGAAAATAGCAAGACCAAAAAAACCAGTGGCAGTTGAATCGAAACAGAAGGAAGTAGGGGTTCCTTTGATTGCTGGGTTAACGGAAAATGTTTTAACTCAACAACTGAACGAAAAAAGTTTCAGTTAATAAGAACAAGGAAATATAAAGACAATTGACCGACTTTAGCGGAAAAAGTTAAAATTGATGGGGCATATCTTGATCTAAACCAGTGTTTTTCAACCTTTTTGAGCCAGGGCACACTTTAACCTTGACAAAAATCCTGCGGCACACCAGCATCCAAAAATTTAAAAAAAAAGGAGAAACTCATAGTCTGTATTGATCAAAAACAGCTGTATCTGCAGCTAAATCGCGGTACCGTCATTCTTATCAAAATGTCTTTAATAGAACATAGGATTTAAAGAAACTGTGCAATAATTACTTAAACAAAAATAGACAGGTGCGTAAATTTGGGCACCCCTGTTGTTTTATTGATTTGACTACCTTTAGCAATAACTATTAGAACACAAAATTTGTTTTACAAGCTAACTGATCCTTGACCTATATACACATGTGAAGCCAATCATGAGAAGATGTATAGTTTTTCTCCTCTTTGCATCTTCTCTGAAGAATGTCAACATGGGAACCTCAAAACAGCCACTGTGAGGAATATAGTGAGAAAATGGAAGACCAAAGGCACAGTTCAAGCAAAGGCCAGGAGTGGCCGGCCCAGAAGAATCTCTGATAGGCAGAGGTGAAGGATGGCAAGAACAACCAAACTCAACCCACAGACCAGCTCCAAAGACCTACAACGTGATCTGGCTGCAGATGGTGTAACTGTGCATCGTTCAACCATTCAGCGCACTTTGCACAAGGAAATGCTGTATGGAAGAGTAATGCGGAAGAAGCCTTTTCTGCGCACATGCCACAAACAGAGTGGCTTGAGGTTTGCTGAAGCACATTTGGATAAGTCAGCTTCATTTTGGAATAAGGTGCTGTGGACTGATGAAACTAAAATGGAGTTCTTTGGACATAACAAGGGGCGGTATGCTCGGCGAACAAAGAACACAGCATTCCAAGACAAACACCTACTACCCACATTAAAATTTGGTGGCGGTTCCATCATGCTTTGGGGCTGTGTGGCCCGTGCAGGTACTGGAAATCTTGTCAAAGTTGAAGGTTGCATGGATTCCAGTCAGTATCAACAGATTTTTACAAGCAGTGTTCAAGAATCAGTGACAAAGTTGAAGTTGCGCCGGGTCTGGATTCTTCAACAAGACAATGACCCTAAACACGGCTCTAATTCTACAAAGGCATTCATGCAGAGGAACAAGTACAATGTTCTAGAATGGCCATATCACTCCCCAGACCTGAATATTATTGAAAATCTGTGTTGTGATTTAAAGTGGGCTGTCTATGCTCGGAAGCCATCAAATCTGACTGAACTGGAGATGTTTTGCAAAGAGGAACGGTCCAAAATACCTTCAACCAGAATCCAGGCCCTTATTGGAAGCTATAGGAAGCCATTGGAGGCTGTCATTTCTGCACAAGGAGGATCAACTAAATATTGATGGCATGTTTCTGTTGCGGTGCCCAAATTTACGCACCTGCCTATTTTTGTTTAAGTAATCATTGCACAGTTTCTTTAAATCCAATAAACTTCATTTCATTTCTCAAATATCACTGTATTCATCTGCTAAATTATATATTTAACTGAAATTGATGATCCAACCAATGATTTATGAAGAAAAATCTTGAAAATTATCAGGGGTGCCCAAACTTTCTCATACCTCTGTATCTGAAAAAAGATATTAAAATCGAAGTGTGTGCTTCTGTTAAAATGTCCTCAACTATATTATAAGCTAGCGTATATCAAACCTTTTTCTTTTACTGTTGATACAAATTATTCCCTTTTTGCACTTACAGTTGTTTTTTACAGTGCATTATTGATTGTTAAAGCTGCTTATTTACATCTGTGTTAATATTTATCTCATGGGACATGGGGCATTAAAATGTTGGTAAAAAAATAATTTCTTTTTAAAAGTTTAATATAGATATTTTTCATATTTTTACTAATAACGAGAGATAACACAACACAAGAAGAGTAAAACACAATAACGGTCATTAATAAAAGTGCAATTATTTTATTTTTTTTAGCATAAAAAACGCAAAACAGTTTTCCCACAGTAATCCTGTTAGGTCGACATGTAAAAATACATTTTTAGCCAAACTACTAACTTTTTGTCACTTAAACATTTTACAGCCAATTAAATAACAAATATGGATCTAGGTAGGGGGAAACAAATAAATATTAAAAATCTGTCTTACCGTAATATGGTTCACATTTCACACTCTGCAAAGAAATACAGAATTATTAGGGTTTTATATCTCTGTTAGTTTGAACAGAACAGAAGCTTAACGATGGAATGGATAACTTACTATATTTTGAGCGGATGTCTCCAGAACTGCTGCGAGTGCGAAGCAGAGAAAAAACAACACCAAACACATCCTCCTTACAATCTGGGAGACTCCAAAAAGATAAACGAAATTGTAAAGAACGCATATAAATGTAAGTAGTTACAACCACTTGGCTCTTTAGAAACCGTACTTTCTGTGCAGGAAGACGTCTTTACTGAGAGGAGTGTTGGAAACGGAGTCAGTGAACACACCGCTTGAAGCCACGCCCACAGGCTCTGGGTTTCGCTTGGGTTCGAGCAAACCGCTTCTCTGCGATCCCAGGAGGTAGGTTTGCGTGTTTGGCTGCAAAGCTTCACAACTAGCAGCGCTTTCATCTGCAAACTAATCCCTAAAGAAGCGCGTTTGCATGTGTCTCTTCTTCCTTCATGTTGTGTTAAGTTGGCTGAACGAGAAGTTCCCTCACGATTTTGGACATCAATCAACCATAATCACAAAAATAGCGGTTTTTACAACAGTAAACAAACGCAACAGCAATTTTTGCACATTAAAAAAAAACGTTTTTTTTTAGGTGCATGGGTATTTATGTGTGTTAAAATGGCTCATAAAATGTGCGTAATCTTGACCGTTTCCACGGCAAATGTCACGAGTGGAATGTAATGGTTAACTTGAAACGCAAAGAGTCATAAACGGCGGAATCTGGGAGTCAGCTAGAGCGCTTTTTTCTCCACCAGCTGTGCGTTTTCTTCAGCGGGCCCGCACACTTTCTGACTTTTTTCGGAGTTAAAACTTTGTTTTACAAGAGAAGCCACCGACCTTTGTCAAATAGCAAATAAAAACAACCCCCACACAGACTTTTTGATGTTAAATTAACGTTTTCTGTTAGGTTAAAATACTTTATCTAAGGCAAATCCTTCTGTAGTTTTCGCAGCATGTAATAATAATCGTATTTGCAAGTTTTGAACATACTTAAAACTAAGATGTGACCTTTATTTGCATGCTTTTTGTCCACATGCATGTTAAATTTATAAAAGAGTAAACATCCCTAATTATGTTTTCCCACTTGTATGTTCTGACTGTCGCTTTAAGACAATTGATTGAACAGAACAATGCTTCCTTTCATGATCTGTTTTTTATCACTGCAGCTGTTGCGTAAGATCTGCAGGCCATCGACTCAGTCTCACTCTTTACAACAGCTGCTCTTGAGGTTAAGTAAAATGTCGAATTCAGACTTTTTCTGTTGTGTTTTGCTTTTTTCCCTGCCCATAATACATCCACGGTACTTTTGGTTGAAGCAGAAATTTAAAAAGTAACAAAAACATTCAGTTAAAAAAAAGAAAATAAGAGGTTTATAACTCATTTTTAAATACAAGCCATTGTAATAATCTGCACATCTTAAAATATATGAAGAATTAAAGTATGAAACTTTGCTGTGGGTGCCGTTCAAACATGTCAAATCACAGCCAAATTCTAAAATAGGTATGGTGATTGTACTGTCTTGAAATAGGTTTACAGATAACAGAGCTCGAGTTCACTGTGGCTTGGCAAGAGTAAGGCTTTATTAAAAATAAATAAATAAACAAACACAAGCGCACACACTGTACTTTAACTGTGATTCTTCATAAAACCACAATCGGAACTCCAGGTGAGTCGCACCTGCCAATCAATTTCTACCATTACTCACTGCCAATACTTCAGACATGCTGATGTAAGTTTCTGCCTCCAGATTATCATCATCATCTGTGTTTTGTTTCTAGAGTAAGTATGATGCTTTCTCTGGCCACAGTAGCTCCAGCAGGAGCTCGAAGATTTTCTGGGATCACTTTGGGGAGAACTTTGAGGAGTGGAAGATGCTTCCTTACCTGTTCGCCCAAACATCACCTCATCCCCATCAGACATGAAGAGAGGTTTTCTGGCTCTCCCTTCAAGCATTATAGATGCTTCTCTGCCTCGGCCCCTGACCGGAATCAAAGAACTCCATCCTTCAGCTATGTGGTTGTTGGGGCGGGGTCAGCAGGCTGTGTCCTCGCCAACCGCCTCACAGAAGACGCCCACGAGTCTGTGTTGCTCCTGGAAGCCGGGCCTAAAGATATGTGGCTGGGGAGCTTAAGACTTTCATGGAAGATCCACATGCCAGCAGCTCTGACCTACAACCTCTGTGATGACAAGTAATTCATTTTTCATCCAAACTAGTCTCCAACAAGTCATGTAAACATGATCCCAATGTAGAGGCTCATTCGGTATTTGGATCCTATGCTGTGTTGCAGGTATAACTGGTACTACCATACTTTACCTCAGGCCCACATGAACAACAGGGCGTTGTATTGGCCGAGGGGGCGTGTGTGGGGAGGGTCCTCCTCTCTGAACGCCATGGTTTACATTCGTGGACACGCTGAGGACTACAACCGCTGGCACAGGGAAGGTGCAGCGGGCTGGGATTACCAGCACTGTTTGCCTTACTTTAGGAAAGCTCAGTGTCATGAGCTTGGAGAAAACAGGTACAAAATTCTTTTTTTAAACGCATTTTTTATTTGGTTTTTATTCAGCATGAATGACTCATAAGTAACTGCTGTGTTTGGAGGTCATGTGATCTGTCAAAAGCAGTTTCCCTAATTCAACCAATCGAATGCACTTTTTCCACAAAGCAATTTTTACCTAAAATATTCAACAAAATGACGTACATTCAAAAACAAAAAAAAACATTAAAACCACGGACACAAAACCAAAAGAAAACAGATTTAAACTTGCATCACAATGCACTGTTTCCTTTCTTTTAGATTTAAAAGGCTTTCAGTGGCCAAATACCCAATGGCAAAGGTGAACCAGCAATAGAAAAAGCCTGCTCAGCTAAATGTTTGCATTAGAACTTTCTGCAAAAATTGTTTTGAGCAATTTATTTTATTACCATTACCGGGCTGCAGGAGGAAAAACAAAAAAGGCCTAAATTTATTTTTTGTCTAATCTGATTCTGAAGAAAGTTTTATTTTGGAAAACTACTGGATTCTCTCCAGTACATCCGATTCATTCTTGACACATGTCAACTCGCTCGATCACATGTTCAAAATCTGTCTGCCACTTTCTTAAAGCGGCTGCACCATACACTAAATCATAACCCCGTGCTAGCAAAGTTGACAAACAACAAACACATTGGGAATGTCTATTTTTTCTCTGAGAAAAGAACCAGTGAGAAAACAGAAGAAGAGCCTTTTACTTAAAAAATAAAAGAAAGCTGAATTAAACAAAAAAAACAGCGGTCTTTACCCCGAATATGGATTCATGAGGATGCTGCTAATAAAATTGCTCAAACGGTGGATTCACATTTATAATTGTTTTTAGAAAAATAACAGTTTCAGTGACCTTTTATTCTTCTTCAATATTTAGATACCACACTTTAAAAGTTGGCTGAGGCGGAAGGCTGCTTTATCACATTTTAAAGGTTCTTGCACGAAACCTGGTCTACAAATGATGTTTAAGGCAGCTTCAAAGAATGAAGATAAAATTTACACCCAAATGTTGGGAGAGATTGAGAACTAGAAAAAAAAATCAGAAGGCCATTTTAGCCGTTTCATGAAATATTGTCCGACATTAAACAGGCCTGAAGATGGTTGGGGACCTTCGATTTAGAGGAGGAGGTTTGGAGGAGATTGTGATGTTTTATAAACTCTGCAATACATTTGATGATTGGAACAATCGAGTCGCTATCAGACTCAGTTTGACAGAAGCTTTAGGTTTTAACTTACACCAAATCATTTCCTTCTGAGCTATATTTCTCCTAAGCAAATACTGCCAAGTTTATGCATTTATTCTGTGATTAACCCCCACTCCCCCCCAAAAAATAAGTAGATAACATGTTTTTACCCTGTAGATGTGTGTGCTTTTAATGAATCAAAAAAAAGACAAATAATTACATTTACATAGTTCAGTCAGTGAGAAATCAGGCTTTTTCCATTAATCTTTGAGGGAAGAGTACTTTTATTCAAATTTAGAACATTTACAAAAACATTCATGAAGTTATGGCTGGGAAGGGATATAAGACCACTACTTTTTACCTTGAGTGTAGTGATAAAACATCTGGTAAAATTATCTCTTTTATTTGAGTTTTGGAATGAATAAATCTAGAACCACACAACAATTTAGACAGACCTACCCTTTCACTTGTTTTTCATCATCTTCTTAAGTTTGGCCTCTAAAGCGAATCAAGCATTGTACTCAGGAGAGCTCGAGTGTCAACATTAAAGTTGATAAGCATATCTAACTGTGCCAACCACAGTAGTTATATATGGGAGAACAGGAAACTGATTAGAAGCGATTTACTATTTTATTTTACTGCACTGTTTTCTGAGAATAACCTTCTGGAAATTTTTGTAACTTTTTTTAAGCCTTAGGAACCAGCAGCACATGAGATATCAAGCTGGTTTTGAGTGCATTTAAATGACTTATAAACATTTGAGGGTTTTAAATGTAACAGTAACACCAGAAATATGTGAATTTTGGGTTTCTCTTCTTGTTTTGAACTTGAGTCATGGCATCTGGACTTAAAATCTTCTTCCTTCAAATGTTTCACCGCTCATTCAAGTGGCTTTATCTGGGACATTTCCTGTTTTACAGATACAGAGGGGGCAGGGGACCTCTTCACGTGTCTAGAGGAAAGACCAACCATCCCCTTCACAAAGCTTTCATTGAGGCGGGACGGCAGGCCGGATACCCGTTCACCGATGACATGAACGGTTACCAGCAGGAAGGCCTGGGGTGGATGGACATGACCATATATAAAGGTTACCCAGTTACCCCATAGAATGTTTGCTACATTTGTAGTTTGGAGACGAAAGTGTTTTCCATTGTCCTCTGAAACGACACACAAAAAGTTGGTCTGACAAGCTTGAACCAAAATAGGACTAGATTAAAAATATCTCCAATAAGACTTTGGCTGAATCTGAATTCATCCTATACCCTCTGTGGCGCCTCCTTATTGCTACATTTGTAGGGGCATTTGGAGCCATAGTGACTTGAGGCTGGGTTTTTTTTTTTTTTGAACAAGTTTAAACATATTCTGCTGCAAAAGTGTCTTGTCTATTTTATATTTTTTTATTTATATGAATTAGGACAGTGCATATTAAACATTTTTTTAGCAGCTGCTTCAACATAAATATGCCCGAGTTATTTAGCACAGGAGCTAAATTTCATCCATTGTCCTAAGGCATGACAAAAGGTTCAACAATTACATTTACAACACAAAACAGTAGCGGAATATTAGTGATAAAGATATTTACAAAGGTTATTTACAATTAAACACGAGTCTAAAAAACCCAAGAAGAACAACAATGACATCAATGTCTGCAGGACTGGTAGGATAGTTTTCACAGTTTCTATTGTGCTGTGGCAGTGTCTTCCATAACTGTGTTCCTCTGATTGACACTCCTGTGCCTTTGTACATTACAGTCCCCTTAAGTTAAAGCCTGTTCCAACATTTGTTTTATTACTTATAAAATTGAATAAGGGGGGAGGGGCCAGGCCTGTTCCAACATTTGTTTTATTACTTATAAAATCGAATAAGGGGGGAGGGGCCAGGCCATTCAAAACTTGAGACCGGCATCCATGTACATTTTGTAACTTTCAAAATCCATTATGCTATACTTGGTTAGAATGTCACAGTAATGATAACGCAGAGGCTTTTTGTCCAAAACTTTCAGGGTCCTCTAAAACGAAGACTTGAGGAGTTTCAAAGTGCTTTCATTTATCTGAGAACATGTAGAAAGACAATAAGTTATCTGACTAAAAATCATTGAATGCATATGAACCTTTGCTGCCTCAGTTGTCAGGGAAGACCTTAATTTTTCAAAATATGACAGATTAAATTTGACAATATTGGAAATTTTCTTTACATGATCTTTAAAAGTTACGTTTGAATCGAAGATTTTGCCAAGATACTTGAATTGTTCGAGAACTTCCAATCGCTCTCCATTGACCACTTGGCTGATGTGAAAAAATTATACAGACCGTCTTTTTAGCATTGAGATGTAAGCAAGAGTTTTGAAGCCACTGAAAGACTGGGACCAGGGCTCAGCTTCAGCTTTTGTTTGGCATGAACATACAGAACTGCATCATCTGCATATAAGTGTATTTTTGTATTCTTGTATACATCTGGCAGGTTGTTCACATACAAACTTAATAGAGGTGGCCCCAATAATGAGCCTTGAGGGACTCCATCTGAACAGTTGTTTCAGATGGACGCTCGTAAGGTTGCAGGTTCGATTCCCGCCTTGCACTCCCATGAGTCGAAGTGTCCTTGGGCAAGACACTGAACCCCACCTTGCCTCTGGTGGTGGGCGCCTGTGTTTGGCAGCGGAGCCGCCACCAGTGTGTGAATGTGTGAGTGAATGTGTGTGTGACTGGGTGAATGGGTCTATGACTGTAAAGCGCTTTGTCCTTGTAGGAAGAAAGGCGCTATATAAGTATACGCCATTTACCATTTACCAGTTAAAAAATTATGGCAGTGAATTTTCAATTTGTACAGCTTGTTCTCTGTCACGGATAAATGATTTCATTTAGCAGAGGACACTATTCAAGAAATTAAAATAAGTTAACTTTGTAAGGAGAACATTATGATTAATAGTGTCAAAGGTGTGTTTCAGATCAAGGAATACAGTACCCACAGAGCCTCACTAGTCAAGCAGCTGTTTCACATTTTTGAGGAAATAAAGTGGCTCTATGTCGCTGTTCAGAGGCAGTTCTTCAAATATATTTTCATTTAGATGAAAAAATAAAAAAAGGATTTTACACCTATGTTGTTGTGTTTATATTCAATAGTAAAAGTAGAAAAACGATGTTTAAATGTTTTACTTGATTTTCTTATTTTTATACAAATTAATCTGCTTCAGCAGGAGGATCTTATTTGACACAGTATATTTTATTTTGAAAAGAACTTGTATGTGCTGCTGTCTAAAGCAAAATAAGTTTAAACAGAGAAAAATATAACTGTAATAGAATTAAATTATTGTGAATATTTAAAGGCAAAATTTTATAAATGAATTTCCTAATGACCACAAAAACATGGATAAAGCGTATTTTTCTCAAATGTTAAGGTGGAAACTTGCAGTTCTCTCTGGATTATGGTTTGTAAGCCTGTTCTAAGTTATTACGTTAAAAAAGCACAAGCTTTTACATCCGTCTGCAATTCCATTTAAAAATAAGTAACTTGAAAAAAGTTTAATAAACAGATATTTAAAATCTATTATATTTAAATAAATAAAAACATCAAAAACTGCTGACAATGCAACTGTGAGAAAAAGCTCCAGAAGTTTACTTATCAGTCCAGGACTTTTTAGTTTTTTTGCTCTTGCTTATTAAAATGGGTTTTAAACTCAAATTGCAGCTTTGCAAGCATTTCAGTGCAGCCAAAGCCTCCCACAGTGAACCTAAGGAAGTAGTGGGTTCCACTCTTTTACTTTTCTAAAATCTCCAGGGAAGAGATGGAGCACGGCTAGCGCCTACCTCAGACCCGTCCTGAGCCGACCCAACCTAAAGACTGAGGTTCGCTGTGTGGCCACCAGGATCCTATTTGATGGTGGTCGCGCTGTTGGGGTGGAATACACACAAAATGGACAAAAGAAGAAAGTGAGAAGTGTCCATCTTTTAAGACAAACACATGTATTTTTTAAGCAATTTTAGGCTAACATGTTGGTTATATTTACTCAGGTGTTTGCAGAAAAAGAGGTGATACTGAGCGGAGGAGCCATCAACTCCCCTCAGCTTCTCATGCTGTCTGGGGTGGGAAATGCAGATGACTTGAAGGAACTCGGCATTCCTGTTGTTCAGCACTTACCAGGTACAGATTCTGACAGTGCTTGTAAATATTTCCAGTTTGAAGTGAAATAATTTGCGCCAATTGGTTCCTTTCTTTTAACTAATACGAGGAAGAGAGCCCTCTAAGGTGGCTACTTGTCAGCTTCAGGATAAGATTCTCCTTTTTTAACTGTCTTAAGGGATTGGCACCTTCAATTTATCAGATCTTCTCTGTCTCTCTTTTCTGTACCGGGGTCCTCATCTGTGAAAGAACTCACTTGAGTTCATCCCTGGAGATTTTTTCATGCAAATTAAGACACATATTTTTAACTTAGCATTTACAATCTTCTTAATCAACTAATTTATTTAGTTGACTTTTAAGTATTTTATGAAATGTATGTTTTATGATTTGTATATTTTTACCCTTTCTATATTTGCAATCTATTGAATGGCTCCTTAAAGTATTAGCCTTAGCTTTTCCTCCATTTAATGTTTTTCTTTTATTGTGACTTTTATTCTATTGAGTCTTAGAAATTTGTATTGGTTTAACCTATATATCTATCTATGTATATAGATAGATATATATCTATATATATAGATAGATCTATATATAGAGAGATATTTAGAGATATATCATATATACATATATATCTCTTATGTCATGTAACTCTTATTGTACAGGATGTGTAGATGAAAAGTGCTCTAACAAATAGTGATTGATTAATTTCTGTGAATTCTCCTCAGGTGTTGGTAGTAACTTACAGGATCACTTGGAGCTGTATGTCCAGCAGCAGTGCACTCAGCCCATCACTTTGTACAAGGCGCAAAAACCTTTTCACATGGTTAAGATCGGCCTGGAGTGGCTCAGCGTGTTCACTGGTAACCACATACACCGACACTAGAACATGAGAGCCTACAAACTTAATGACGCATTGAAAAATGCACACATTTTCCTTAACCGCTGGATGCCTGAATGTATTTTCAGGTATGAAAAAGAAATCCACTTATGGTTTTGCTTTCAAGTAGATGCTAAATTAAAGTAATTTTGGAGCCAACGTGGTTCGTTACATATTTGGATCAATAGGCATCAAGGGGTTAAAAGTTGTGAGATTTAAGTTTTGATTTGTCGATGGTTGATTCTTAATATCAGCAAAACACAGATCTTGAAAAACTCTTAGTTCAATTTGGTGATCTTTTCTCATGTGGCTAAAAGGTGGCTGGATGTTTAGCAGCTGCCTTTTTTTGTAGCCTTTTGTCTTTTTTTTTACTGCATACTGACATGTTTTGTAAGCTGACATTTGATGCCAGGAGCAAAAGTCACAGATAGATTTGTGTTTCATTTCTTCTCATGAGCCTGGAACTTCATCCTGATGTTTGGGTTTGATTCCCCCCTAGGTTATGGAGCAACCGCACATCTGGAGAGTGGGGGATTTATACGCAGTCGACCAAACGTAACTCACCCTGACATTCAGTTTCACTTTCTTCCTTCACAAGTAATTGACCATGGGCGAATTGCATCAAAGATTGAAGCCTACCAGGTACGTTTGAACTAGACACCATTTGTCTTTCTATTGTTTATACAGGAGACAAGTGTCTACTTCAGAGATGGATCAGTGAAAATGTTTGTGTTTAAAACATTACCAACACTACACTGTTATCTGCTCTGTGCACACAGAGTAATCAAGAAAACAAGCATTGCTTGGGAAGATTTACACAACTTTCCTTGGAAATCAGTAACTTCATATAAATAATTCAGAAGTAGTATTGCTTTTCCCAGAAATTACCAGAGAAGTGTTCTTTTTAGTTATTAGCAGTCTGTTTCTCAGAAACACATCTGGAAACAACTATTGCAGACTCCATTGCACAGCTCTTTCCGGTTATTTAAAAATCCCTCATACCTTTTTACTGCATGAGGGATGAACATGATACGTCTATGTAAATATATATGTTCCTTTTGTTTATCTTCTTTTGAATTTTTGATTTTTGATTGCTCAAATATAACCAATTCTAAAAATTCCACAGTTGGATAGAGTTTAGTAAACCTCTGGGATGTGAAAAGAGAACAACACAACAAAAGAAAAAATACAAACAAAATAGGACAGTACAACACTACAAGAAGTCCAGTGAAGGACGTTTATACAAATGATTAAGAGCTGGATAGTAATTTTGCAAGTGTATAAGTTTTTGTGCAAGTGGATATTAGTATTTGTACATAAAAATAAAAGTGTCAGCGCAGTATTGTTTGTGCATGACTATAATAGTAATGATGCAAGTGTTGGGAAGAGTTTGTGAGATGAGGTATATATTATCTTTCATTGGGCTTCTTAGAAAGCACAAGGATGCATACAAACTGCAGCATTCACTTTAACTGCCATTTGCAGAATCTCTGCATAAGGCAGCACACAAAGGGACACTTCAGGAACCAATGGCAGAGACATGACCAGTCTGGGCCACAGACCAGCTGCTCAACATGTATGCAAGCCCGAGACCCCCTCTGACATAGCCAGAGAGGAAGTTCAGACCACCAGCTCCAGGCCAGGACAATCCCAGAAGCACCAGCATTCTGCCAACACCCACAAATGGAAGCCTAACGATCATTGGGAACCAGAACCCAAAAGATATCATTTTAATGATTCCACAGACCTTTATTTTTTTATTTTTTATTTTTTTAGTACACTGTATTTATGCTACGAAGGGAAATTCTTTCTCCACATTTGACCCATCCCCTTGGGGAGCGGTGAGCTGCAGCCGAATAGCACTAGGGAGGCGGTGGCGTTAAGGGTCTTGCCTAAGGACCCTCACTGGGCGATGTTAATTGCTCGCCATTGATATGGTAATTGCCCCCAGTACCATTGCTCATTCGAACCCTGGTTTCCTGCATGGTAACTTCCCACCTTACCAACCGAGCTACCCAGCTGCTAATGTAGCCATACTTGCTCGTAGCTAGAATAGCTTTAGGAGTCCCCTCCAGTGGGAATGAAGAGGACAACTAAACTGAGACCACTGGCATCTGAGGGACATAAAGCTGCTGTTTCACTTGCACTTGATCTTATGTTGTGTTGGGAGTAACGGATTACAAAGTAACGAATTACAGAAACTTAATTCCTTCCTATAATATTTCACCTTTTTTCTCTCTAAGCTACACCTGTCTGCGTCTCTGCATCAATATGAGTCAATATGAGTCAATATGAGTCAGCGCTCAATGTGCTCCGCAGAAGGGGGGGGGGGTCGTCCATTAGACACGCAGTGCCAAACTTTGCACAAATAGAAAGAAAGGTGCAACTTGTTGAAATGGAATACCAAAGGTGAATGAAAATGAACATGGAGGCATTTAACAATTCCTTGAGCTTTCTAAAGAGTGCTTATACCAGATTTGATAGATATAAATAAAAGAGTAACAGGTTCATCTCACTTTCAGCAATAGCATAGACCACATGTGTGTTAACTTATTTTGTGTCATTTTTCACAATGTTGTCTGAATATTTATGAATCCAGGGTCTGTATTAAGCCAGCCTCATACTTCGCACCAGTATTTTGCTTTAAAAATAAAGGTAAATGTTTTTACCGTGTATGAGAGGTAAAAAAGTAAAATAATGAGTAATGAATTACCTTTAAAAATAGGTAATGAATAAAGTAATGTAATTACCTAATCAAGTAATTTAATTACTATTTTGATCCAGTAACTAAGTAAAGTAATCAATCACTTTTTTGAGGTAATTTACCCAAAACTGCTCTCATGGCTGATTTTGAACTTAACAGGAAGTTTGAAGTATTTACAAATGCTCATGCAGTTGCTTTTTAAAGACCCCCTCTAATCAAATTTTGATCTATTTTAAAAGCCTCACCAGTGGTCTTATACATGTAATTACTCAGAGATGTAATTTTGAGCTTAATTTCCTCAATATTTGTTATCCATCATTAGAAAAAGGTCACAAGAATGTTAAAAACACCAAAAACTTGATTTTAAATCAGCGGCATCAGTTAAAACTGGTTGGGTTCAGAAGAAAACAGTAATATGGTTGTTAGTTGAGGCCAAATACAACAAAAAGACTTTATTTGGCTTCCATATCTATATTTATCTCTCAACATGGATTTTATTCAGCACACTTAAACTGTGAATTTCGACTTGTCTTGTTTACAAAGGTTTATGCATTTTTCCAATTTAAAAATGAAAACATTTATGAAAACAAAAAGGCATCTTGTATGTGGATAAAGAACGTTTTGTTCTTGTAGGTGCACGTTGGACCAATGAGGAGCACCAGTATTGGGTGGATGAAGCTGAAGAGCCCCAACCCTCTGGATCACCCAGTCCTACAGCCAAACTATCTTTCCACAGGTAAGAACCAGTCTGTCATGACCCTGTGGAACACTTTTAACGACGATAGGAGTTTGCTTTAGGCAGAAAGAATTTTATTAAATTGCATCTTCACCCTAACATTTCAACTTGTCAAGGTGCCAATGAAAGATTCAAAATAAATGAAGAAAAAAAACTGAAAAAAAGAACAAAAGAATATTCACAGAGCTTCAGAATCTCAGTCACAGCTGACTGATTCAGTTTGTTTCAGGTTTTTTAAATGCTAATAAATAACCTTTATTTCTTTTTTAGCAGGAATGTTTTTAAGGTATTTTTAAAGCTGCATTTGTAAGTGTTCAGTGTTGTTTTAATGTACTTAAGACCATTTGGAGATATTCCATTATTTCTTTAATATTTTGATTACTTTTGGCTACTAGGTCTTGTAACACTAGAGATATAGCCTAAGTGTTTACATTCTTTCAACTACTGTAACTCTTTAACCATTTGCAAAATAATTTCTTGTGGATTCTGAAGCGGAGAAAAGCAGCTTTGTACCGATATGCAACCCTTTACAATATTGAAGGGCTTACCAATCAGCAGAAATCAGCTGATTTTGTTGCTGAAAGAAAAAAAGCCATTCTGATTGATTCTGAATCAATTCTGATTCTGATTCTGTGTCAGAATCATCCAATTGAAGTTGATCGCATTAACAGTTGTGGAGTTACAGTATGTCAAAGAGTGTGTTATTTCTGAGTTGCCAGTGACAGTTCTGGTGTTAAAGGGTTAAAAAGCAGCGTCTTCTTTTTTTTTTGACAAACATTTGTGATAGCAGACTCATTACCTTTACCTTTTGCAGACATTGACGTGTGGGAGTTCAGGCAGTGTGTCAAACTCTCCAGAGAGATTTTTGCTCAGAAGGCCTTTGATCCATTTCGAGGCCCTGAAGTCCAGCCCGGTCCTCAGGTCCAGTCTGATGCCGAAATTGACGCCTTTGTCCGCCAAAAGGCAGACAGCGCTTACCACCCATCCTGTACCTGTAAGATGGGTTCCCCGTCAGACCCAATGGCGGTCGTCGGCGCGGACACGCGAGTTCTCGGCCTGGATCGGCTTCGTGTAGTCGACGCTTCCATCATGCCCAGCATCGTCAGTGGAAACCTAAATGCTCCAACCATCATGATTGCTGAGAAGGCTGCAGATATCATCAGAGGTCGCCCTCCTCTTGTTGACCCAGGAGTTCCTGTGTACCAACCACCAACGTTAGAAACACAGAGATAAATAAAGATAATGATCTGAAGGGCTAATATTGTTTACCTGACAGGTAAAGGGTGGGTCAGACAGTTGATAGCTTCATCCGCAGATCCAGAAGTAATCATGATAATTATTAGTCTTATAATGGGAAGTAATCTTTAAATGTGAGCCCTTTTCATTTCATGCAAACTGAATTGCCTCAAATTACAAATAAAAATTATTAATATTTAAAAAATAAATAACAAATAGCCTAGTGTAAGTCTTAAAGGGTTTATGACAAAAAGTCCTTGTGCGAAATTGTAGCCATCCTTTTTTTTTTCTCCTCATGAGACTTTTCCCCCACACCTCATACTTGATCTTCAGTGAATTTTAAAAATAAGTTGATTAGCTTTTGTTATTTTGAATTGCCAAAACATTTCGTCATTCAGTGACTCTTCAGGCTTGTAGTTTAATAGCTTATGTTAACTAGAAGGGCTGTCCTTTTCAAAACAGACTGAAAAAGTGACAGATTTTTAAACAAATGACCTCAGGAAATGTAAGATGTGACAAGTAACCCAAGACTTTTTGCACAATGGTTTTCTGATTAACTGTAGCTTACAGCTGCACACAGCGAAAGCCTTTGCACTCATTTTAATGAAATGATTAGCAGCTTTCAGTATCAGCGCAGTTATGTGCACTCATATCAGCCTAGAAAGAAGTCAAAAAGTCTTAAAATGGGAAAATGTTTTTTAAACAAACAATTGGGTAAGAAAAATGGTCTGATCAAGGTCTTAAAAATTCTTAGACATTTTGTCATTGAAAAATATTCTTGATTATTTGTCTTGCAAAACAAAGTTTTTGTAGAAAAAGTTTTTTTTTTTTACTTTCTTAAGATTCAGTTTTTGCAGTGCACATACTTTTATATCTTTCCCGAGTCTTGCATCTCATCTATTTTAACGACATATTCTAATCATGGCTTTTTCTGCACCCACAGCATGTCAACAGGAAATCTGCATAAGTGCTTCTGTGGAGAGAGAAGCTGCACAGTTCTGATGAAATGTGAATTTGGTTTAAAAAGCACACAGATGTGTGTGCAGATAAATCTGAAAAAATATGGTAAATGGCAGTCCTAATGGCCAAACAATGTAAGGAGGTGTTTCTTCAGAAAGGAGTAAACAGGAAGTCCAAGATAAGGTAACCAAACACTTTAGGCCCATCAGTGAACAGAAATAGCTGCCTTTCTCATTTATTAACAGAGCAAGCCTTCCAGTTTACAGCCACTGCAGTTCCATGTGTGCCTCAATGCTCATTTCAGTTTCCTTTACATGCTGTATGTGCAGGATCATCTCAACGGCACTTAAAAGTGAAACCATGTAGGGCTCCATGCATCTTCAGTCACTTTTCTCTTCATTTTTTTATGTTTCATTGATTTTACATTACAAGGTTCATCATTGGTGCTCAATGATCAATACAGTTTATATCGTCAGTGACTTATTTTCAGTATGTGATTATAGACAATCATTGCGTATTTTACTGTTGACTTTACACATGATTTTTTTTTAACTCTAGTCACTTTTAGTCACTAAATCATGACCCATTATTGAAGTTCTGATTGTTTACTAATGTGTTTGTGCAATAACATTAATCATGTGAATGAAGGAGCAAAGGATCAATGGACCAGAAAGGGAAATAACTCATTTTAAAGATTTTTTTTATTGTTTTTTTTCTTTTCTTTGTACTGATTGTCAACAAATCATTGTGACTTTGTCCTTGTATGTTTTTATGCAGTGATCATTACAAAAACTCTGTCATTTCAGCAAAAATTCAAATGTACAAAACAGAGTTTTTGTTTTTATTGGTACAAAATCTATCAGGTATAAGTTCTTATGCTACAAAGTAGATAGAGCTTTATTTTTTAAACAGTAAATAGGCAGAAGAAATCTTCAAGTTTAAAGTCTTTTTTTTTCAAATATTACATTTTTTTTTACACAAGTTTGTAGAGCAGTAGAAAGTAGAAAAAATAAAGCTGTGCTGCACAACATAGCTTTGTGTTTACTTCATTTCCTGATAAAACATTTCGTGCTGATGTACTACAGACGGATGGATGTCTGAGTTCAGGTGGCTTTCACTGAGGATCTGCGTCTTGCTCCATTTGCCAGTCATTAAAAAATGAGATTGACGAAGAAACTCGCATGCCAAATTATTTCCGAATAAAAAAGCTGGTTAGGAAAATATTTTATTTTATTCCTGTATAGACTCTCAGCTCGAGTCCCTCTCCCGTGTGTCCCAATAAAGCATTTGTTCTTCTTACAGCTTCTTCCAATTATGGCTTATTGCAACTTAAATATTCAAAACAAATTCCTAAATGATTTACAAATGTAATCAGAATCAATATAATGGAATTACTGGCTTCCTTTGCAAAAAATACAATTCAATTTTCTAATATTGTTCTATTTAACTCCATCAATAGATTTGAGGCGACGCTTGAGGTAGCTAAACTGAAGCAAACCCCCCCCCCCCCCCCCAAAAGAAACCTTGAGCCAATTTCTTTAAAATTCTATTTTGTGCAAATATTGCCGCTGTTTCCCTGAAGCTATCTACCTGAATAGTGGGAGAGGTAAAAACATTTAGCCACCAGTCTGAATTACATGCTGTTTGAAAATGCATCATTCTCTCTTTTCGGCAATCTTTGCCCTTTGAAGCGTTTAGGCCAGCCTAAGGAGTGGGCTCATTTACAGAGAGTGCAGACCCCGACATGAATGAACATTTTCTGTACATCAAACATCCAACTGTAATCTTTTAATAAGGTTTTTTTTGTTTTTTACCTTGAATGAGCTGAATAAAATTTTCCTTTAATTTAAACATCTTTACAGGTTTTTGATTTTAAGAAGCCATTTTGTTACACAGATCCAATCATATATTTAAAATAGAAAATAAATCCTCTTTCACTATGGTGGTGCTTTTAAAACGTACAGTTGACTTCTATATCCGTGGGCTTTTTCTTTTTTAAGTACCAGTAGAAAATTTGTAGTTGAGTGGCCATCTGACTCACAGATGATCTTGTTTTTCCTCTCTGCACAGAAACCGGTTCCAAAGCAAAAAGAAACGCCCATAAATAAAAGTCAGCAGCTTGAAACGATGAACGATGTCTCTCCCCGAACACATTCACTCAGTTATTGTTTGGAGAAATATTTGATAAGTCACTTTATGTTGAGCTGTTTTAAATGACTCATAAAATGATCTGTTTGGACATACAGTCAGTCATTAAAACATTTTTGTTCATGGAAATATAAGAAAACAACGCATTCACTTCCGTTTAGCCACTGAATTCCAATGAAAGTAAAAAATGACTGGAAATGAGGAGGCATTGATACCACACTTTGCGACTGTTAAAGCAAAAATATGCTTTTTTCCCGTAAAAAAAACAAAAAAAACATTTGCTTCACCAATAAAAAAAGAAACCTGTGGTTTCTGCCATGGCAGAAATTAAAAATTTGAAACATTTGAAATGTTATTGAACAACGGCGGTAAAGTGTTTACTAATGCACAAACATATTTAGTCTTAAAAATAATTATCGACCATTATATTTCTCAGTATGAAGGGTTTTTTCTTGACTTCAAAAGGGAAAGCATGCATTGCATATTCTGGTTTACAAAGACAATTAATTGTGTTTATCTAAATGTACTTATTACTACAGAACGAATGGAAATCACATGAGAAAAGGGAGACAAAGTTGGATTGTGTCAGTGAGCAGAGACAGGAGGATATGCCTTAGGACTAAGTCTATTTAAACCCATATGTCATCTTAGTTTCAAGTTAGAATCAGAGAAATGCAATGATTTCCATGTGCATGGTTCTGAATTCACTGCAGGGCTTCAAATTGACATTCATTTATCAAAAATACTACATTTTCTTTTGTGACTTGTATCTCACAGGTAAAAAAGTAGAGCAAAGACCCGACAGCTTTTGGTGAGATTTAAGACCCACTCAAATAAAAATAGTGTTTTTAACATGTTGGTGTGGAATTTTTCTCATAATGGAGGAAATTTAAAATAATGTAAGATTAAAATAGAATTTTTGAGTATTTCTTTATTCAAATCGTTGTGAATCAGGAGCAGACAAAAAAATGCAGTAGGAAAAAGCTTGTAGGTCTGAAAAAGAACTTACAACATACAAAGAAATCCATTTTTTTCATCTGAGCTGGCATCTGGCTCAAAATCGGCATAGTCATAATTAAAAGACCACTGGGAACGCTTTAACAGTAGATCAAAAGTTGATGTTAGTGGGACTTTAAAATTTAGTTAAATTAGACAAATCTTAATTTATTATTAAGAATAGACATTTTAAAACAAATAGCGCGCACAAGCGAAAAAAGCCCCAACTTCACTTGTGCTTTTCAGGAATTCGGGGTGTGACCATCTTTCTCTGTTTTGGCTTTAGTGTCCAACATCACAATTTCTTTGTTATTTTTGGATGAGAAAACTGAAGTGCCCATAAAAAAGAAATCCAAAACTTGATAGATTAGGGTTTTGTTTATTGGTGGTTGCTTTAAATAACTAAAATCCTTTGTTTGTTTGTTTTGTTCCTAACAAAACATTTCCAGCTCAACTAGAGTTGCAACACTGGAAAAGACTGAAGTACATGTGACCTGATTTCACACACAGATCATTTTGGCCGAGCAGACAGTGGTTGTTGTAACCGGCAGCTGGAGAGCTGGACGCGGAGTTCACAGAGTGTTTTCCTCCAGATGCTGGCAACATGCAGAGGCAGACTGCACTGAGGTGGGTTGGGGGGTTCTGTCATCTGTCTCTAGCTTCAAAACTGCAGTGCTGACTGAACCTTTAGCACTCGGCACTGAAGCCAGGAGCTGGCTAAAAACCATGGGGATGTTAAGGTTTTAAAAAGTCTACGGGGAAAAACAACTTTTGAACAAAATTACTTGATTTTTTTTTCTCTGGTCCACATAATTGGAGTGGTGGGCATGTTTAGGTTGGCTTTTAAAAGTGAATCAACAGTCCATGACTGGTACTGCAGCAGAACAAAGACAGGCACACTATCATAGCGGGACTGACCTGAAGCTGCAGTGGGAAACGCATTAGAGCTCAGTTTGATCCTCAGCCAACTTTGAAAGAAACTAAAAAAAAAAAAAAAAGCTCCGCACTGAATCAAAAAGACACAAATTTCAAACAATTTTACTAAAGTGGCTTGAATTTTTGTGCAACAAGTAACCAGCTGACGGGTAAATTCATAAATTGTAGTTTCAGATCTCCACAAACACATTGTTGGTCTTCCACCAACAGGACGGAAAAAAAACAAGGCACTTTTGTTCTCATCTGCCTTCCATTTTTGTGTATTTTGCTCCTGAATGGAGGTCACTATGCTGTTAAATAAAAAATGAGTCTTGAAAAAGAAAGTTTGTGGGCCGCTGCTATAGTGAAGTGATGCATATCATTTCATCTGTTAAGTCCTCCTCACATCTGACGGCCACATACGGCTCCTCGTCGCTGTAGTCGCGCACGCTGTGGTCCCTCAGCTGTGTGACGGAGTCTGAGCCAGCGTCCCCTGCTCCTTCACTGCTGCCGTTTGCCATACTTCCATTCAGCAGGTTACTGGCTGCACTCTCCATTTCATCGATGGTCATCTCACAGGCGTCTGCAATCTCACGTTTGGTCGCAGACACAAATCTGGGGTCCCTGGCGTATTTACCTAAACCCTCGGAGATCAGCACCTGAAACAAATTTAACAAATTCGATTTAAAAGTGTGCCTCAAAAAACTAGCCTCTGAAGAATTAGGTTGAATAATCACGAAAATGTATTTTACAATGAAATGATGGCATCAAACACCATTATCTTTGGGTTTCACTTTGGATGAATAATTTCTTTTATGATTAGCGACTTCTGGCAATTCAAATTGACTTTGGGGTGATCTGAACACTTTCCTTTGTGACAAAAAAAAAAACGTCTAGACATGCAATACAGTTTACTTACAGCTTCAACCAGACTGTTAGCACTGCCTCTGTTCTGCAGAACATGTGCACAGTTTTCTGCAGGAAGCTGCAGACGCGATGGAGAATGGCAGCAGCTGTGAGCGCCATCCTGGCGGTCTGTGTACCAGGAGCTCCTCTTTACTAATCCGGGGATGCTTCCCACACTCCCAGAGCTTCGCCAGTCCACCTGAGCCCACAAGATTGACAAATTATGGACATTTGATTCAACAACATCATTTCAAAACACTTACACAAGCATTTTTGACTTTATTATAATTTATGTAAAGGTTTCCTAGCATACTGTTTTACATTTTATTTAATTTATTTCATGGCAACCACACAAGGCTTTTAGTTTGAAGAGGAACAAACAAGTAAAAGAAGGTTTTGGACTTTGAACATGGAAACGAGGTAGAGAGAGAAAATACATTTTCCAGCCATAAGACACATTGCTATTGTGGTTACTAACGTTCTTCCACAAAAGGCGATCATCACTTTGAAATCTAAGAACAAGCACCAGGGGGTTTAGACCTGTATGAGTGGCGTGTAGCAGGGAGAGCAGTCACGACTGCTGGGGGAGGCTGGAGGCGTTGCCCAGGAGCGAAGCGACCTTGTCGGAGAAGGCCGAGAAATTCTGCTGGCATCAATACCAGCTACTGCCATCACCTGAGGAAAGACAGAACAGTGGTAACACCACTTCAGGCAATGAGAAATCCTCACAATTTTCAGCAGAAGTGTACCTGTTGCTGCATCAGGTGGAGCGGAAGAGCAGTGCATGATGGAGAGGGGGGAGCATCATCTATACTACTTCTTCTGCGTAGACACTCAAAACTAAATGTTGGTGTGTTGGAGGCTGAAAACAAAACAAAAAAAATGACAACTACTTATAATATACACTTAAACAATGTTATAATATTAACCTGGTATTTTCCGCAAAGCTAAAATGTGAAAAAACAAATATTAACTGAAAAATAATCAAGAATACATTGATGAATAACATAATTCATTAACTCATACTGAAAGAAATGCTTACCTTGAGGAGAGGGTAAAAACCATCTTCTAGGTGATCGTCTTTCATGTTGGCATATAAGCTGTTTGTCATCATCGTCATAGAAACCGTCAGGCTGACACGCATCCCTGAAAACCTCACAATCTCCCTCTGCTTCATCACTATAGTCCATGCAGATCAGTCTTTGAAGAAAAACAAAGAAAAGGAGGAACAAATAACTTATAAGACTAAAAATGTTGTGAAAGGAAGGAAACAGTATTGATACGCATTCAATTTCATGTATTACTTGTTTATGTTGGAGCTTCAGTTCTTCAGCATGACAACTGATAGTAAAAACCGTTTCATTTAGCTGTTAGTAAAGAAAACAGGTGTGGTCAGTCGTGAATCTTTACCTGTCCTTTGAGAGCATGATGTCATCTTCATGAAACTCGTCACCGCTGAAGTAATCACCTGAACCTCGCTCATCGTCGCTGTTTGCACCCCCGGGTTCCTCTCTGCGAATGGTTGGGTGAAGCCCTCTGACACTTCCTTGTGACCTGTAACCAAATTAAGAAAGAAAATCTAGCAAGACGTTGTCATCTAAATGTTACAACTAAACTTATTATCCATAAAAGAAAAAGTCAGAAGCCACTCATCAGCACCCGTTGAGTCACTATTGTGACAGAAAATCTTCATTATTATTATCATAATGATTATGTATTACATTATTCTGTGCATTTTGAAGCAATATTTTAAGTTATTTTGTTGCTTTAACCACATACCTGACATATGCTTCATAGTAGCGTGTCCTACTTCAAGGAGGGTGGCAAAGGAAGAATAAGAGGGGAGGTTTTCATTTGAAACTGAACTCATGGAATAGGTTGTGTCATGCAGTATAACAACACGACACATGAAAATGACGAAAAGGATTTCAGGTAGTGTTTCTTAGTACCTGGTCTAGTGGAAACATGTGATCATTAACTAATACAATAAACCTTGTGGACACGATATTCTCACATTACTCAAACTTTTATACAGATTTTATGACCTATGACAATAAAAATATGCTAATTTAATACCAAATTTATTCATTGTCATACTCAGCATCCTTTTGGACATTTTTGGCAGGTGAGGTTTAGAGCTGTGGCCAATTTGCCCCTTAAACTCAACAAGCTGTTGCAGGTTGTGACTATGTATGAGCTCTGGACGGAGTGACCCCTCCCTATAACGTTCTAAACAGGAAGTACCCGCTGGATCCAAGAAGCCAAAAAAACAAATCATATCATCAGATAAAAAGCCAATAATTTTAATATATTATATTATATTTGTCAGAATAACCATTCTTGTTCTAATACCTTTTGTTTAACATTTTCTTGCAAATCCTAATTTTTTTTCCTGACACTTTTTCTGTAGTGCAAGGTTTTCAAGTTATGAAGTTATGAAGTTATGTCTCAATAACATGTGCTCTCATGTCAAATGTTCGAAATGTATTTTTAGGTTTTGCATAGCCCGCCATGAACGGGGTCCCCCAGAGGAGCTGGAGGAAGTGGCTGGGGCGAGGGAAGTCTGGGCATCTCTGCTTAGGCTGCTGCCCCCGCGACCCGGTCCCGGATAAGCGGAGGAAGATGGATGGATGGATGCAAAGCCCGCTTTCAAGTGGTTTGAGCAACTGCTCACACCTGATAGGTGAGAGCGGTTGCCATAGAAACATTAACTCAGACCTATTTGGACCAATAACTGCTTACTGACGTCGTCTGGCTCCAACATGGCGTCGTCTGTATTGTGAAAAAATGGCGACTGAGTTGACTTCATGACTTCAGCTGGAAGTAAACCATTTCCTATGGGTGATGTCACACTCACTCTGTCCAGTTCTCATTTACAGACAATACTAAATGTGCATTATCAAAAAGCTTTACTTAACATTTTAATGAATTATTATGCTAAACTGCTAAATTTGATGTTTCGGTCATTGGCTGAACACACTAGAGTAAAAAGGTTATTGTCCATTACAGTGAAGAGAACAAAATATTTCTGTTTCATCCGTTTTCTATGAATGGACCAACCTTGTGGAGTGAGACTTCCACAGTTTGTTGTGCAGCGCTTTGCTGTACGTGGTGGGTGATCTGTTTCGGGTGGAGGACGGGCAACTTCTCTGTAATAAACACTTCTGCTGACCCCCAGGTGTTGTTGAGAGGAGCGAGGGCACATTGGCATTATTGAGGTTGGCATTGGAGGGTATTGGGGACCGATGCACTGTGAAGTTACAGCGAGGGGAACCGTCAGGCAGAGGAGTTTGATGATGCTTATAGTCTTCATCTCCTTCTCTGCCACTGCTGCTGGTTCTGTTGTTGTGGGTGGGTGCGACTGAAGCACTGCAGGAAAAGGGCAGGATCTGCAGCGGCCGCTGTGTGACAGTGGTGGGGGGGTGAGAGCCCAGCTGGTCCCCACTCACACAGTCAACATGGTTTCCAAAAAGACCGCCATTACGCTGTAGAAATAGAAACCAGAAGAAAAAGAAATTCAAGAAAATAAAATGGATGCTTGTCATTTTCAATGAGGGATATTTTAACAAGATAACTTAGCCTTTAAGGGGCCTATATCGTGGTTTCCTTCAGCCTTTCAGAGTAAACTATATGTATGATAATATATTACCTTTGGCACGCTAAATAACCCTTTTTTTTTAAATATTAGTTATTTTCGCAGCTCATTTCCCTACCTGGAAGTAAGACAACTCGATCTCTGAGGCACCACCATTAACTCCATGTGGGTGCCACGCATTTCTTGAAATCTATCACCCGGCCCTAGCAGCGTGTCTGCATTTCGCCCGCGAAAACAAAGATGGGTGTGCCTTTTTGTTGCTTTTGCCAATAACCACTAGCTCCGCTGAGAAAGTGGGTGTGTGTTAGCCTGGGGTCAGAGCTGGCAGCGCAGACTCTTCCTGGAAGGGGCTGTTCCTCACTTATCTACATCACAATGTCAGAAGCTGCTCGTTTTAGTAGATTGGTAGGGGCTGGTGCTCAGAGAACAGGGTTATAGAGGAATACTCAGAAATCAATAAATGGGGAAAAAAAACGCTTTGGGATTGTTTTTGTGAGGCATAAACATTGTCATACATTTAAAAGATCAGAAAAATTGTTTTTGTACGATATATAGTAGGCTTTTAAATTGCAAGAACTATAATGAAATGTGTGTTAGGATGATTAGTACTAGGCTTTTACCCTGTAGATTTCCTCTTCTTCCTCAGCAGTCACATCTACTAGCCCCTCCTCCTGTAGGTCACATGATATGGCTCGACGAATTTCTGGTCCAATGTCGTGAAGCGTGCGCAAGCCGGCCTGCAAAAAACCACATTCTTAATGTCAAACGTTTGTGTTGTAAGAAGCATTTGCATGCATGCGCGAATACGTGTAGTGCAGCAATGGTGGGCGTCAAAAAGCAAAAGCAAACTTTGTTTTGGGGAGAAAGACTGTTTGGAAATGCGTTCTGTCAAATTATAGGTCTTTTGAAATGTCAGCAGCGTTTAATGGTGATTGTGGAGTCGAGTTTTGCTGAACTGTGGGGCTTCTGGGTCACATGTTGACTAAAAGACTTTAACATGAATGTCAGTCAATAATAAAAGTGGCTTTACAGCATTGTTTCAATCTAAATAAGTAGCTCGGGTGTTTGCATTTCTACAAGTGGAAGAAAAATATGTTGGTAAATAGGTAGTCAATAATTTTACAAAAATATGTTAGAAATTATGAACAAGTGATAAAAAAACAAAAGGTAGATATTAGAGCTCATTTGTCAAGATAAGTGATACAGAAAGGACCATGTCAAAATGCTGAAAACTGGAAATTTACCATTTAATAAAATTTCTTTATTGTGGAATTCATTTCAATACTAAACACATCACCACTGTATCGTGGTGAAAAAGTTAGACTTCCTCAGTACTGCCAGGAGTGGAGATTTTAGAGCTCTTTCTCTAAAGATCTCTCTGTTCACATTGGTTTTCAGAAAGATTATAGAAATGTCAGGTTTAAAAGCCACTGTGATGAAGTCACAGAGACACCCAAATACAAGGATTTTACCCTGGAACAGGCCTGAGGGACAGACGTGTTCATGAGGATTTGCAGGTCAAGCCTTTGGGTTTTGGCCAGGAAAAGCTTAAATAAGCCACATGTGACCAACCCCACATGGAGCCCATGTATAAGTAGGACACAGACATGCTTTTGGTGTTTTTATCTGAATTTGGGAAGTGCTGCTGACACAATGCAAGTCTCTATCAAGACATTTTTAAATGTCGGTGATGTTTATTTTTGTAATAACACATGGAATAATTCATTTTGATCAATGTGTTTATCTGAGACGGGCTCAAATATTGCTTCACTTACCTGCAGAGCCAAAGTGGTATTCAGCCTCTCCCATGATCGTCTTCCCACGAGCCCTTGCTCTTTGCGCCTCTTGAACTTTCTAAAGTAGTCCTGTATCAGGAAGGTGGCATAGAACTTCCCCACTGTTACCTCGTCATCTGAGTGAACAGACCACACACACCAGAGCCTCCAGCATCAGGACCACAACACTGACATAATAACACCTGAACACCAGCGCTGACTTTCCCAATAGCCCTTGAACTCTTACCATTATGCTAAGCAGCAGTGCTACAAAAGACAAAACATGACACCACGTCTAGAAATAACCAAAGCATTTAATCAAGATAAAGCCTAAAATATTCACAAATTACCAGAAACTCTCCCTGAGCTTGAAACATATAATATATGCTAAAAACAAAAAAACATAAAATCGTCTAGAAAACAATTAACTTTAGAATATTTGTTGTGTGCAAGCAAAGTAGGCTTGCACAGTTACTCTGGTATAGTCTACTGGCACATTCACTCGCACATAAGCAGACACATACAAGGGCAATTTTGACCTGAGACCAGAATGCAATGTAGGGATAGACAAGCAGATGAGGAAGAAACTTCCACAAAACACACCCCAAAACAGCTAAATCTGAAGCGAGAAGTGCATGCAAGAAACGAGCAAAGGACAGGGAAGTTAAAGTCAGATCTATGACCTATAGCTGAGAGAAAACCTGTGACTACACACATGTCTGCCATGCAGGAAGGCTACTCAAGCAGGGGTCTGATTCTCTCAGATAAGCTGTGGTTGAAGCCGACTGGGGACCGACATGGGTGAACAGAGGTCAGCTGAGTCAGGATGTGTAGGAAACTTTTCATTTTGCCGCCATCGTTCTTAAATTGACCAAGAAATTTAAGAGAAGCTGACAAACACCTTTGGTGCTTTGAAACCCAAAATGGTTGGGCATGGTAATGATGGTGGACGATTCATTTTAAGGCACCTGAAAGGTTCCGCTACGTTACCTGACCCAGTCAGACATTCCATTACCAAAGGCTCTATTCCCAAGAGAGAAACAGCTAATGTAAAGGTGGAGATGTCAGATTTTTCAAAGCCTCCGCCTTCTGCCCCCAAATTTACTGTAAATTAGGAAGTACCAACGGCTGCAGCTCCACTGAAAACCCCTAGGGCGAGGTTGCAAAAGGGAGAATTTTACTGTTGATCCCCTTGCTAAAAAGGCCCATTTTACACTAAAAATTGATGGATCCTGTCATATTGCTTTATTCCCGAAAACAATGGATACAATGAACAAAACATTTATAATGTTATATTCATGTTACTAATTCTGTTACTCATTTTTTATGGTGTGGTATGTATAAGTAATATTTTTATCTTGGTATTTATTCTTATCCTTTTTAATTAATTAATTAATTTATTTATTATTAACTATACCTCAACTTGTGTATTCTTGACACTGTATTTTTAATGCAGTAGGTCTGTGTACTCCTTTTTACTGATTGGACCATGAGTCTGGAATAAATTCTATCTATCTATCTATCTATAAATGTATAACAATGAACAATCGTATTGGCAGGTATGTGAACTTATGGTGGGACCCCAAAAGCTTCAAACTTTACTTTGTTCGGTCCAGTTACGGTTCAGTTGGACAGAACAAACTAAGAAAACGGCAGATTCCAAATAATCTATCCAGTTTTAAATGTCTATAGTTTTTCTTAACAAATCAGAACACTGAGAACATTTCTTACAAATTAAAAAGTTTGATTCTGAAATCAGTGTATTTGAATAACTGCTATAGCACTTACACAATATTTCCATTTTTAAGAAAATGTTTGGGTATTTTCTATAAAGGTATAATACCTGGGCTAACTCATGAAGACTGTGTTTGGATTCTCTCTTGAAATACAGCTTGTTCAAGTTTTCACAAAGAGGTAGCAGCAATTTCATGCCACCAGACTAAAACAGAACTACTCCAAAGAGCTCAGGACGGCAGAAAGAGAAAGGAAGAGAGCTACTGGCTGAAAGCAGAGGAAGCTGTGCAAGAAAAAAGCTGGACAGATACTACGTTAAAAAAAAAAAGAAATCGAGAAAAGGGGGGTTAGCCAGCTTATAAACAAAAAGCCATGCAGTCAAGCTGAGCTTAAGCAACTGATAAAAGTATCCTGCAAAAGCTGCGCAGTCAACACAAAGTGACATTCTTGTTAACATAATATTCTGCAACAACCTTCATAAGGATTTTTTTTTAGTTAAATGGAAGTTTTTATAACTCTTGACCGAGGAAGTTTTTTTAAAAAATAACTGTGCAGAAGAGAGAAAAAATATGCATCTGTAGAGGTTGAAGATCTGATAGAGACAAAATGACAGCAAACGACTTTAAAGAATTGTGAATAAGTGGAAAAATATTGGCAGCTGTGATGTTTTAAAGTCCCACTCCAATCACCTTTTGACCTAAATGGAAATTGTTCCCGGTGGTCCTTTTATTATGATTGTCGTTTTTAGCCTAAATAAAAAAACCTGTTGTTTTCTAGGACATAGTTTGTGTAGAGTGTCAGCAGTTAATCAGATATTCACTTCTGAGTTGTGAGGGAGACTGTTACGCAATCTCAAACTATCTTACAGCCTCTTACAACCCCAACCTAACATTACCGACACAACAAAAATAGCAAGCAACATCGGAACTGTCCAGCCGCACGGTTTTGAGGTACCAGCTCAAACAAGGATCTATTTGTCTGCAAGTGGATGCACTGCAATGGAACGGAGCAGGGAGCTTGTAGCCTCCTGATTGCAGCGGCTGCTTCATACCTACAGGCTTTTTCAAACGGCATTTTTTTCTTCAGCTCCTGATTCACCACAGTTTGGATAAAGAAACACTCCGAAACACAATTTTATGCTTCATTTTCTTCATATTTGCCCTCAATTATGAAGAACATGTTAAAAAGACTAAAAGCACTATTTTCATTGGAGTGGGTCTCTAAAGGTTGTAATGAGAAATCAGGAAGACCGCACATTCTCTAATGAAAATCTTTCTACGTCCATCTAAAAGTAGTTTCTTACTTTTAATTTTTATTTATTTATTCCCTTTTAAATAAATAAACCAGAAGTTCTATTTTGTTTGCTTCTCCTGAAATCACAAAGGCTTACATATCGCAGAACTACTCCCATCCTGACATCAACGTTTGTACCTCATCACAAGTTTGCAGATCACTTAATACTTATCAAACCTACATCTTCCTACAAATACCTGTTCAAGAAAGTGCAACGAATAAGAAAAATATTCTAAATTAGCAAAGGTTTTGATTTAAAAACACTGGCCAATATTTATCACTGCTGTTGCTGAACAGCAGTATTCATGAAGTGCAGGTTTCAAGTTTCATGCAGGATAATGGAACATTATACAGGTGTCTTTCAATGGCAGCTGTGTAAACATGAAATAATTCTTATGTAATACAGGACAAAAGTTTCTGGGAAACCAGACACGCCAAAAGTCTGGCAGAAAAGTCAAGGCTATGAAGATTAGAAGGCAGCTCAGATCTAAACAAGACGATTCAAAAGAATTTTTAAAGCACTGACGTTTCTTCAACAAAACAACTCCAGATAAACGATTCTTTGTCCATTCAATCTTGATAAAAAAAGCTATTTTATCTTGGTTGAGTGTTGACCTTTCCAAATAACTGAACACCAGGAAGAGACAAAGTTTTAGTGACACATTTACAGATTTGTAAGAAGTAACATTATATAACCTTCATGATTTGTTGGCATGGTGAGGACATTTGTGTTTGTTGCCTGCAGATTCAGTGAATCATAAAATCCATTTTAATAAAACTGTCCAACTAACTAACTTAATACTTACCGAAATGTTTATTTGATAGATAAAGTACTGCAGTCTATTCAAAACAACAAGTGTTTTTTTTCCCCAAAGATTTAACCAAACTTGTTCAAGATCAACATTTATTCCTAATTATTGCTTTGTTTTCTGATAATTTGTGACTGAATTTGTTCTTAGAAAAAACATCCACTTCAAAAAAAGGTTTGCTATCAGAACAAAATGTTAAATATATTTACTCACACTTGTTTTGTTCTGTTGGAATCTTTTATCTGCTTGTTTTAAATGATAATTACTTATAATTGAAATATATTTACCTAAAGCTAACACTTAAGTCATTTTATTTTAATTAAATGTTACCCTTTAAGTTAATGCGTCTTCCATTAAGTCACATAAGCCAGTTTGATTTTTAAATAGACATATAGACTAGGTTTGATGCTCAGTCAGACACGTCTTCAAGATAAAAAAGTTCATTTGTGAGCACCAGATAAGTGGATCATCAGTGGGAACAAGTCAGAACTGAGTGAAACCAGGAGATAAAAGCCTTCCTTGGCTGATGTTTTTTGTGTGCTTGCATGTGTAATGACAACTGACCACCAGCGGGAGGCACCACTTGATCCAGGAGTTTCATACTCGTCCTCTTCCAGATCTTCTTAATGACAACCCGCAGCTCCTCGTTTGCTTGATCCAAGTTACCTTAGATGCAGCAGAAAAACACCATCAACACTTCGGTTAGAGGCAACAAAGACACACACAGCAACAAAAAAGCTCAAATGTTACAGGAAATAAAGAGCATTCATGTTCAATTTTACCGTCAGGAGCACACTAGCTGGTTTACAACTAGATGGGGATTATTTGATACAGTGGCGGTTTTTGATATGGGCGATGTGGGCGGTCGCCCAGGGCGGCACTTCATAGGGGGCGGCATTTGCCGTGTCCGATGCGTAATGTACTACATACTATATTCAAAGTAGTAGCTTGAAGCTTTTAATTTGAAATTGCTTCAGCAGCCGACACTTAACACTTTTATTTCAACACATCAGACTCTTAATAATGTCTTCCTCCTATTTCCTCTTCACACTTATGGTGCAAAAAAAAAAAAAAGAATAATTCAGAGTGAAACAATGTAAAACAGGCACATGAAAAGGATTTAGGCAGAACAAACATCCATGCTCAACCCAATTTCGACAAAAGCAGGCAATGGAGATTATTTCCCACAATTCCTTGCTCTGACACAGCATACCCGACGCGCACGTGACCACCGCCCTCTGCTGCAAGACGCTTGCGGCCACACCTGGATGAGCACAGCCCATTTTTCATGGATTGAGTTTTTTTGGAGGATTTCTACTGTTGGTGTTGCACAAATTTAGGGAAATGCCAAATATTTTTGGAGTAATCCCACTGATGAGTTCTAAGATTTAGTCTTTAATGTTTTATAAGACCTAAACATAGTAATCACAATAAGTTTTATTTTTTAGATCTAATCCCTCTGATATGTTTCACAAAGACACACACAGGACGTCACACATTAAGAAATTATTGCTAAAAATGAGTCCAGCTCTAAAAAAAATGCTCTAAAAATGATGAAAGCGCAAAAAAAAATGGAATTATTTGATATGTAATTTCTTATTAATATTTCCAGGCTTTCTTTGTTTTATTCTGCAGCATGTTCATATTTGTGTAATTTTGACAGAATATATTTCTATGGAGAGCAAAATATTTCAAGTTATTTAAGGTTTAACTTGAGTTATTCTGGATTAATGTTCCTGTTTTTATTCATATTTATGTTCAAAAAGTTCAGTTCAAAAGGTTTAAAAGTTTAGCTTTAGTGTGTTCAGTAAATGTTTATCTTCTTCGGCCCGAAACCTTAAGCGTGTTTTTGATTTAGGCCCCTGTGTGACTGAGTTTGACCCCCCTGTAATACGAGTTTAGAAAATTCATGTATTTTTTGAGTAAAATGGCTAAATAGAAGAAAGGGAACACAAATTTTGTATGTATGCGGGGGGGGGGGGGGGCGCTGGGGGGGTTACTCGCCCAGGGAGTAAGTTAGTGTAGAACCGCCACTGATTTGATATTAGAGAGAATGAGGGAAGAGGAATGATGTGAAAATGTGAGAAAAACAGCCTAAAACCTGCCAGCTTGCTAAAAACTAAAGATTACCAAACACGCCTTATTTCATAAAAGAGAAGTCTGAAGAGTGTCTGAACACTTTTGTTTAATACTTTTCAAAAACTGCTGCGAGCTGCACACTCACCCTCAGTCTTGATCTTGAGAGCGGTGCGGACCAAAGCGAACAAGGTGGCATTAAACATGACCGTCCCGTCACTGTTGAGGGGCATATTCATAGCAACCAGCCGCTGCAAGACAAATGAAACTTTAGAGCAACCTGGAGGCATAAAATGATCATTGACAAGACGAGGATTTACATTCTGTGGAGCGCATCTGTGTGGAAACCCACCTTGCAGGCCACTCTGTGAGGGCAGAGCTTACCAAAGCCCAGAGGGGGCTGAATCCTCCGCAGCAGAGTTACCACATCAAGATGCTTTATCCTGCCCCTAGCATCAAGATACATTCATATATAAAAAAACACATTATTATCCCAGGAGTAGTTCATATTAGAACAAACACACAAATATTCAATAGAAGCTAAATGTTTGCATAATTAATAATGTTTCCTTCCTTTAGAAGGTCTTTAACACAATTATGTCTTTATAATCCCATTTGTAAAACATATATTTACGTTAATGTACAGAAAAGCACAAAAACAATCAAAGAATGACATAAAAAAATCGGCTTCATGTACGCACTTGGCTTCCGGATCATATTCCGACCAGATTCTTTTAAACTCATCCAGGTGGTGTGGCCCCAGAATGGACCAATCACGAGTCAGATAATCAAAGTTGTCCATGATGACGGCTACAAAAAGGTTGATAATCTGAAACAAGAACATGTCAAAGTTTTATTGTTGGGTTTAGAGGTGTTTCAAGTTGAATTCTGTGATTAAACACTGATGTCCCTAAACGCAGAGATCTGTCTTAGAAGTACCAAGAAAGCACAAAGCATGTAGAAGCTGATGAAATAGATGATTGCAAAGCCGCTGCCACAGGTTCTCTCCTCTCCGGGATTATAGTCCGACTCTGAGTCGCACAGCTTGCCTGGCAGACAAGCCAGCATGATCTCCTGCCATGCCTCTCCAGTTGCACACCTGAAAACGAACAGAAACCATCCTTAATCCTCTGAAGAAAACCTTTTTTGTTTTCCATTTACAATATGTGATGACTTTTATAATATCCTGATGCAAACAGCTCAAGTTAACAAAAAAACACTCAAACCTGAAGAGCATGAGGACAGCCTGAGGAAAAGTTTGAAAATTGTTGTTGCGGTTAATTTGGGTCCCGTCCACCATTGCAATTTTTCCAAACACCTAAAAGCACCAAAAAAAAAACACATCTAAAGCATTAACAGCATTCACAATTCAGAATTGATGTTAAGCTGATTTAAAAGCTTTATTTTAAAAGCCAAGTTGAAAACTCTACCAAACATTATTCATTCAGGTTTTCCTTTTTTTCAGTCTGTTTGTCTGTTTGCACACACAACTTCAAGACAGACATCAGCTTATGTAGTAAATCTATGGAACTCACTGGACACTACATTGAAAGAAACTACAAACAGTCACATAAGAAACATGTTTAAAGATAGGATATTAGATAAATTCAAGCAAAGAAATGAACTAGGACATACACATATGAAAGGTGAAGACCAGGAGGGGTTAGGGAGGAGGCAGAAATGTAGAAATATACAGTTTTGAAAGATTTGTTGTTTCTGTTATTAATGTCCCCTTTGTGCTCATGTAAATGGCACATAATTATATAAGAAAAGATTTCTTCATTCTATTCCAATTGTTTAAGCCTAAAGAAGGGTTGACTGATCACTAAAACACAGGATTTAGTGATCGGTTCTGAAGACAAGAGAGATTGTTTTATTTGAACTAGAAATCAAACTCTGGGTTTGTTAGATATCTGGGCATTATTTTGACTCCAACATGCATTTTATTCCACAAATTAAAAATATTCAATACAAAGCCAGGTTTGCATCATTTTAGTGATTTGTTGTATGCTTTACCATGGGGTTTGTATGTGTATGTGCATGTGTGGGTGTATGTGGGGGGGGGGGGTTGTTGGCATTGTTTGTACAGGTTATATTCATATTTTTGTGCAATGTCTTGTTTTTTGTTTTATAATTCAATTTTTTTTATGTGAAGCACTTTGAAATTGTGTTATACAAATAAAGTTTTGTTTTGATTTCCTTTGATTTTATTTGATTTGATAATGTTGCACATTTCCTTGTAAAACAACATGAAAAATAAACAATTATAAAAAAAAGGGAATTCACCAACCTGAAGCATTTGATTTACTAAACTAAGTGTTGTAAAAATGAAACAATCTCACTCAGAATTGTCATTAGCTTTCATTGTAACAGCTTCCATTCCAGCATTACCTGCATTCCAATCACAGCATAGATGAAGAACAGCATGGCAATCAAAAGGGCGACATATGGAAGCGCCTGGAGGGAACAAAAGAGAACCTCTTTATTTAAAATGCAAACTGACAACAGGAAAAAGATTCATTCTGATCATTGGTGTTCCTATAAAGGATTATTTTAGTTATGTTTGACATAAACAAACCCAAAGTAATAAATCATCTGAGGAGGCTGTTGGACAACCAAGCTACTATTTTGACATTTGAACTGTAAAAACAAGGCCACGCCGCTAAGGTTTCTAAAGTCTTTGAAGTTCTATTCAGAGTTTTGTGCATTCTCAACGTGAAATTGTGTCTTCCCCAGCAGTCTTACAGACTAAAAAAAACATTTGTCGGGTACATTTCTGACTTCTTCACCTGGAAGGATTTGATGAAAGTCCACAGCAAAGTCCGGATTCCCTCCCCTCTGCTCAGCAGTTTGACCAGCCGCATCACCCTGAACAGGCGGAAGAAGGTGATGGAGATGCGAGCGCTGTCCTCTGTGTTCTAGGGTGGAGGAAGTGAAGAGATGTAGTGCTTCCAGTAATATAAAAAAACTGTCAGCCACTGAAGTAGTATCTCAAAAATGTACAGATTATTTCAATAATCAAGTAAAAATGAATCCTAATCAAACAGAAAATTATTTCATCTTTAAACAATAGTAATGAGTGCAGTTCATGCAGAGTAACTGCGCTAAACCCAGACTCAACATACATTGAACTGATGGTGAAGACAGGCTGAACTGAGCAAAAGACAGGGATTCATTTCTCATGCTTGATCCAAGCACGGAGATGGAGTGTTATTGGTCTGAAAACGTCACAAACACTACAAACGGGAGAGTTCAATGCTCAGAAAAACTTAAGTCAGGCATATCTTAAATGAAGAACGAAAAGAAGACAAAATCTGACAATTTTCCTGCGTCCTGTGTCATGCCATGCACTCAGACGGGACAAAAACACGTCAGCCTTTTAAAACTTGGGTTAAACTGCAGCAAACCTGGATTCAAAACAAAACTCTGGCAAACATTGAGCTCAAAGACAAACTCACTTTTCCAGAATAAGTGAGACCAGATGTTCTGGTTGACAAAAAATCTCAATGTTTTCAACTCAGCGACACAAGAATATGATGCAGATGCTTTGATTTTTGAATGATAACAAAACGGGTGAGGGGTCTTAAATAAAGAGATGGGGGTTTAGTCTTACCCCTGGCTCCACTATCACCTTCACAACAGGAATGGCTGTTGACTTAAAACCAAAAGCTTGAAGTTAATCCAAGTTATGTAAGCCGGCATTACATCGCTAAACCACTGAGAGGTCAATGCTGGGTCAAGTACTGACTTCAGCTCAAAATTTTCAGCATCAAACGGCAAAGAAAGAAATACAGATGCAACGAAATCGATGAATCGTAAAAAAAAAAAAAAAAGGAAAAAAAGAGTCAGATCTCCTATGAAAGCTCCTCCTGCAAATGTTTTCTTGGAACTTGTCAGCAGAAAAAACCAAAACGTCATATAAAGTAATGTGGCTACAGAAAATGTTTTCCTTTATGCAGCGCAGAAACAAATCCACTCATTTTAGAACAATGCATCCAATAATGCAGAGCCAAAACTTAGAGTACATCCCCTAATAAAATGTTTACTTATTGCATGACTCATAAATAGAAGTGATTAATTCCAGTCTTTGATAGGTTTAGCTTTTACTCCAAAAGGTGAATCTCAGTTCCAGCCCGCAGCTCTGCCCCTTGAATGAAACAACATTTAATTTACGACCAAATTTAGGGACTTATCATATACTATGATGTATATGGCATCTTTTTTTCTAAAAAACATTTTAAAAAAAACGTAAAACTAAAAAACAGTCAAATGAAATGGATTTAACCCTTAGCGGTCTGCAACCTGAGGCTTCATTCTCCCTCCATTGTGGCTATTTGGCTTTAAAGAAAAATGATAACAGTATGAATAAATAATGAGCTTGTAGCTTTTTGTTTTGTCATTTATACTTAGACTGTTAACATTTACATAAACTGAGCATTATGATTAAAATGCAAACTGGGCAAACTAAGTCATAATGGTAAATGGCGTTTACTGTTATGGTGCGCATCTACTTTCCTTGAAGGCCCAAAGCGCTTTAGAGTCACAGTGCCATATACACACACACATTCACACACTGATGGCGGCTCCGTAGCCGAACATTAGCGCCAACCTATGACCACAAGAGGCAAGGTGGGGTTCAATGTCACGCCCAAGGTCGTCTTTCTGGAGTTGTAGTCATGAGTTTTTCCCTTTTGAGTTTTGTTAAAAATGTTCTTGCATTAAAGTGTTTCAACAGTTGTTCATCAGAAGCTTTTGCATGGAGCTTTAAAGTAGTTTTGTTTTTTACTGTGTACAGTGATCCCTTGCTATAACGCAGTTTACTTTTCATGGTTTCGCTACTTCACGGATTTGTGTTGTGCATTGTGTTCTGCATTCTGATTGGCTAAAAAGTCACTCCGCTTCTTCTCTACCTGTAACGTTGGAGTTTAATATGTACAAGTACGTACGCCAACTTTACAATACGTACATGCAAATAATCTTGCAATTTCGAGTTTCTCTAAAACCCATAGAAAAAAGAGCGACAACAGCTGTCAATCACTATGTTCTTCTCCTGAACAAACACAGCTGCACCGCGGGCTTCAAAAGAAGAAAACACTGCAGAGCGGAGTCAGGATGCAGCGACTCAGTCTGAAGAGCAGTGAAATACATCTGAGTCACTATTTGTCCGACTGTACTTTGTATTTTTTTCATAATCATTTTAAATTTTCTCTCCTTTAATCAATTACTCGGGTCGCGGTGGGCGGGGCTAATCTCCGCAATTTGAAGCCTTCTGTTCACATTGAGGATTCAAATTATTATTTGACAGTACAGTACAGAAGTTATTTGTTGAAAAAAACGTTTCTAAAGTACTTTTATTTGTTAAACAAATGCTTGAGTCTGTAAAATGGTTTGGTTTTTCTTTTCAATTATAATAGAGTATTTAATTGTATAATAATTGGGGGGGGGGGGTGATAGAGGTTTCTACTTCGCGGATTTTGCTTATCACGGGTTCTTTTTGGAACGCAACCCCCGCGAAAAACAAGGGTTTACTGTATAAGTAATTGGTTTGTTCGTAAATTTTCTTCATTTAAGTTTACTTGGGTGATCTTATAATAGTAAAATAAACTTCTTTTAAACCACTCTTGACATGACACTACATTAAAGCCTTTGTGATTACTCATTCCTCCAAAATGCACACATTAGTTGACTAAGTAAAATCATAATTAATCTATTTTCAGAACTGTTTCTTATTAGATCTTCTCCTGCACAGCAGTACCTAGGTTCTGTTCAGAAATAACTTCATTAATTACAGAGCTGCTTTATAAATATAACTGCAAATACATCTGCTGCATCAGAAGGATGTTTATTGACACAGAATTTTTTAATCAGAAAGGAAGTTGTATGTGGTACTTCTATTTAAAAGCTACATGTTACAAATAAAGAGCTTAATGGCCAAAAAAACATAAATAAAGTGCATTTTTATGAACATTAGAGTGAGATTTTGTGACACTAGCTTAATGTTGTCAGTAAGAAATTGGACCAAATGGTACTTTAAGCATTAAAGGTGGCAGACCCCTGGTTTAGCTGTTGCAATAATAACACAATTCAAAGTATTCTCTTTATACAAAGGGTAAATAATGTCTCACTGTCAACTCAGAGGAATATGGAACTGTAATATTTACAATGATTCCATATAAGACTTTCCCATCTTGTCCACACATGACAAATAAGGCTATAATTGACATTTAAAAAATTCTTGGTGGAAAATCTGAATTTGAAATATTCAGATCCAGATCTCAGCTCATCATTCCTCCCCGTGATTATTTTCCGGATAAAATGAATAAACTTCAAACTGGTTTCTTTATAGTGAATAAATATAAAAAGAGCCAAATGAGCCAGTCTTTTAAACGGCTCTTTAAAATGAACTGATCCAAAAGATTTGGCTCCTCTAAAGAGCCATAAATCCCATCTCTAATGTGGACATATGCATAGTTATATGTATTTTCCAATGATTAATTATCCCAAGTTTGATATTTTTCCTGTATTTTTGTATATTTCCGTTGTTTGTCTTCGTTTTATTTTTAAATTTTTGATTTCTTGAAATAAACTATTTCCAAATCCAAAAATCCATATGCAATGGCTTAATGAGCACAAGCACATGTATTTTTTAAAACGTTGAAGTGGGGTGTTTCGGTTCTCACCATCAGCAAGAAACTGAATCAAATGGCTCTTTTACTGTAAAAGGTTTCAGACCCCTGGTATGGACTGAAGTGTTTGGCTTCCTAAGGCGTTTTCATGTGCATGTATAATATTGTGTTACGACAAAAACATCACATCATGCATATTGTCACAAATAAAAATGCCAGATGTTACATGAAGACTGATTCACCTCAGAGCTGAAAACAGAAGACAATCCAAATGCCAAATTATTTCCTGAATACCATCTTTATGTTTTCACATCCTAAGGTCTTTAATTTAGAGGCACAGAGAGAAATGGGGAAAAAGTTGAGGGAGGGAATTGAGATCCAGCCTTTTGTTTGAATAAAAAAATGTTACAGTACACCCTTTCACTCAAAATATTTTGGACAAACCCAACATATTGATGTGGAAAAGCCTGCAAGAGCATGAAAATGTTAAGGTGAGCGTTCCAGGACACAGAGAGGCCTTGCAGCAGCAGCACATAAGATTGAGAGGATGAAGAGTTGTGTGATTGATCAACACATGCAGAACGGTGGAATATTATCAGCCTATGAAAATCTTTAAAACATGTTTCTTTAAAAAAAAGTACTTTTATCCTCATATATTGTTTTTACTGTATTTTTAGATTAGTCTACTCAAGTCTGAAGCACCAATTGTTTTTTTTAAATTGTAAGCTTTACATTAGGATAGATCTTAATGATCCACACCGATGAAAATCCTGTTTTTATTGTTTCTTAACACATCTTTGTGAATTTTTTTTACTCCTATAATAATTGGTTTAATGAATAAAAATAAAAATATTTTTAAAATTTGATTTCTGAGAAATTCTATGTTCAAATGTTTCATCAGGAGCAGACAAAAAAAAGCTTTTTAAAAAAAAAAAGCTCATTTGTTCCTTAAAAAAATACAATGGACGAGCCACAAGCTCCCTGCTCCACTACATTCTGATGCATCACTTGTAGACGACTAGATCATGTACGTCTTTGTTTTCCTCGTCTGAGCTGGAATCTGGCTCAAAACTTTACATCTGGATAGCTCGTATATAGGTCGCCCTTTTTGTTGTACCAGTAATATTAGATATGGGGAGTAAAGTGCTGCAAGCTAGCAGGAGAGCTTGTAAACATGGGAATAATGGGAAGTGGGGCCACGGTAACAATTCCGACTACAACTCAGAGGTGAATTTCGAGTGAATTTTCTACCGCTGTTCAGAAACTATGTCCTACACAACAACACTTCTTTTTTCAGCTAAAACGGCTCAATCATAATTAAAAGATAGCTAGGAACGCTTTTACAATAGATGACAAGATCATCGGAGTAGGGCTTTAAAGTCATTACTGGAAAGGCTGTGGTTTTAAATTTAAAGTTAAGATGTGTTGCTGCCAAAACAAAGCACTCTGGGTATTTTTTTTCCAAGACACATGTTGTGGTAAATGATTACTTACATTGATCTCAGTGATGGCAATGTCAACCACGCTACCCACAACAATTAAGGCATCAAACGTGTTCCATGCATCAGCAAAATAGTTCTGCAAGCACAGGCAACAAAGACACAGAGAAAACAGAGAAAAAGAGAGAGACAGCAAAACAAGATGGAGAAAGAAGAGTTGAAGAAAAGAGATGTGAAAAATAGAAAAGGGTTAAACATTAAAAACTGAGTTTTGAAATAAAAAGCACATAAAAGTCAACATTCTTTGTGTTTTAATTTTATAATTTCTTATCTTCTAACATATTTAGATACTAAATTTGTTCAAACTAAAGAACACCATTATAGTTTATGGTAAATTATATTATTGGATGATGATGAATATTTATATTTTCCTTTCTGGTTGCTTCTAAACTCAAAAATGTAAGATAACAAAATCTATCTAGTCTTTATAAAGGCAACAAAACCAAAAGACTTTTTTGATATTTCAAAATAGAAAGTGTTACTTTAAAAAACGCCAAGAGTTTGTGTTTTAGTCCATGCACTGTAAAGATTTTGCTCCCCATAAGCTGCATGAAACTAAAATGCACAAGTCCACTGCACTTGAACCACTGGAGGACTGCCAACAAGAAACAGAACAGCCAAATTCTTGCTGCAGCAGAAATCTGCCTTTCAACAGAAATCCTGCCTTCCTCAGCAGAAGAAGACTAAAGAAAAGGAGAATAAGAAGGTAAAGGAGGAGGAAAAGCTTGAGGGAGGAGAAAAGGAGAGCAGCAGCAGCGATGGGAGAGTGGGAGGAGGTTGACAGAGGGAAACATGCTAACGTCTGTCTACCTGGCTGAGTATGATGTCGACTACACTGCCAATCACCACCAGAGCGTCGAAGACATTCCAGGCGTCCCCGACATAACCCTGAACATGGGGGCATTCACATCCAGAGTGGGAGGACGGGGGAGGGAGGGATGTTTATGAGGGACATGATCAGAGGTAAAAAGGTTACAGAGGGATGTGATCGGGATGGTGGAAGGGCTTGAAGGGAATATCTTTAAACATATAAAGGGGACTATTGATGTTTTAAAGAACTTCATATTGTTTATATTAAAAATAATGCAGTCATTTATGAAAAAAAACTCAATCAGATGATGTTCCACTCACTCTGGGTTTAAAGGCGATGAGTTTGAGGATCATCTCTACTGTGAAAACCCCCGTGAAGACCATATTGAGGATATCCATGGCGTAGTTAAACAGATGAGACTGGCCATAGTGCTGAAAGATGAAACAAGCACCTTAAACTGTACCGCATGTTTATAAGCAGAAGATCAGGTGGTTTCCAAGGAGAACTCACCTGGATGGCCAGACACAAGGTGTTAAGGATGATCAGGACAAACATGACGTATTCAAAGCCAGTGGAGTTGACCACATACCAGAACTTGTACTGGTAGGGGTTTTTAGGAATATAGCGACGCAGAGGCCGAGCTTTCAGCGCGTACTCCACACACTGACGCTGCAACGTGTTGAGAACGGAAACAAACCCGTGTGTTCTGTCAAAACTGAACTCTGAATTCTCGTTTTTCCACAATAACTAAATGAAAATATTCAACTGATCGGATTCACACCCAAAGATTTAGAATTCCTTCCAACCTGGTTCTTGTCCAGCTCACAGTTCTTGTATTCCTTTTCCCCCTGCTCCTGAAAGGTGACGATGACGAAACCGACAAAGATGTTCATCATGAAGAAGGCGATGATGATGATATAGATGATGAAGAAGATGGAGATCTCGATGCGGTAGTTATAGATGGGACCCATGTTTTCCCTGTTAGAGTCAATGGCCTTGTACAAAAGTCTGCAAAACACAATAAAGTTGGGACCATAAGCAAGTTTAATGCTCCAATCTATTGAAAATATTCTAAAATAAAAATAAGTAATGTGTTGGGAACAAACACTTACGTGGGCCATCCTTCAAAAGTGGAGACAGTGAAAAGAGCCATCATGGCCATGAGAACATTGTCAAAATTGAAGTCGCTGTTGTACCAAATCCTCTCCTTAATCATGGGTAGTGCTGTGTCCCCATTGCTGTAAAGAATGTACGTTCCTCTGGAAATAATAAACAAACGTCTTAAGTAATTTATCAGGGCAGAAATGGGCATTAAAACAGACATTGGAAAATGCTCACTTGCATTCCTCAGGGCTGGACTTTGCATCATCTGTGCATCGATAGAATTTTCCCTATTTTAAATCAAGAGGAGCACAAATGAAAAGTGTAAGAACCTCCGTTAAATGTGTCTCCTTATTAATTGCGATGCAGTGTCACATGGAGTTCTGTTGCATACACACCTTGAATAGCTGCACTCCAATACAAGCAAACATGAACTGCAGCAGCGTGGTGACAATCATGATGTTACCGATGGTCCTGATGGCAACAAACACACACTGCACCACATGCTGTAGAAAAATCAGTTTAAAAATGTCAGCAGGAATTATAGGGCTGCACCAGAGCAAAAAGACTCACTAAGTGTCTCCAAAGCAAAGACTCTTTCAGACACACTTTGGTGCTTTTATTGCGTGGACTCTGACCTTAAGTCCCTTGGCTCTGTTGATGGCCCTGAGTGGACGGAGAACACGCAAAACACGGAGAATCTTCACCACTGAGATTGCTGAGGATCTGCAGAGGTCAATAAAACATGTGAGTGAATCCTACTGATCAAAATATCATTACAGGTTTAGTGGGAAGTCACTTTTTTCTTAGATGTGAAGATTTTATTTGAAAAATCATTCCTTTTGAGATTTAAGTACGTTTTAGTGTTTTCCCCAAAACTTTTTCCCCCCAACATTGACAGTCAGATGCTCAGTGGAGGATTTAGAGGAAATAGAAACCCATAATACATTGACTAAGCATTTATTTGTTATGTGTATTTTAGAGCTGTGGTCATTAAAACAAATACAATACAAATATTGGGAACACAAAGTGTATCTTTACAAATTACTTTTTAATTTAGGCTAGCAAATGTAGCCACTTTTTAGATTTTATGACAGAAACTTCAAAATCGCACTTACTGGATACCAAAAGACACCAGAGACACACCGACAACAAGCAAGTCAAGTAGGTTGAAGTAGTTCCTGCAGAAGGCCCCCTTATGAAGAAAGGCTCCGAACGCAGTCATCTGGACAACAAAGACAACGCAGTTACATTCATACATTACATAAATCAGAGAAAAGCAAATCACAGTAACAAAAACAAAGCATTTTCATACTGAAAGGTGTGCTAACAAGCTGTAAAATCTAAAGCATCTTTTATTAGAATGGCACCTTTCAAACCTTTCAATGTATTTTTACAAACAGTACATTTCAATGTAAATTTTACTGCAGTTTCTAATAACCTGCATATTAAATTAAATTATTTAAAGTTACATGGCTTATAAATCATACTAAAAATGATTCAACAAACATTCTGTTGTTTTATCCTGGATTTGAACACAAACAATTTCAAAATCTAAGCAGTCAGAGGCATTCACGCACAGAGCGACATGCATGCACAGACAGATATTTCCTTAATGTATGTATGTTACATTTGCAGAATAATAACAGATGGAACACAGACCGTCCTACTGTGCTCCATTGTTTCATTTTTAAAAACATATTCATTCATAACTTTCTCTGTAAACAACAAATTTACATTGTGGACACAACAAGGCAGACTTGGTTCTAACATGCAGGGAGCAACAGAGTCAAGACTAAACAGACTTGAAAGCAGATTTGTGTGATAGTTTGGAGGAATCATCAGGTTCAGGCAAGACGGAAGGACACAGCTTAAAAGTTACTTTTTATAAAGTCATGTGAAAGAGAAAGAACGTTCAGTTTCCTTAACCTTTCAATTCTAAAGATTTTGTTTTTGGTTACAATTGCAGACGTTTGGGGTTTTCATTGTCTTGAAATAAAAAAAATAAAACCTCAGTTAACAACAGGTTCATGTTTTAGGAATGAAAAAGACGAAAACGCTCAAAAGCACAACTTAAAAAGGAACAAAGAGCCGCCATTTGTAGCAATAATTTAGTCGTTTACTGTGTGTTGATGCTACATTTTGTCATTTTTAAAGAATTCAGTTTAGCAATGCTTTATTTTCTTTCCAGCGGTTCTGCATTAAGTTAAAAGGTCAATTTGCTCTGCTGCATTAGCTGATATCACCAAAAATTAATAAAACACTTCAGCAACAAGAAGACTGCGGTCAGCAGAGTAGGCGCAAGTTGTAAAAATTGACCTCAAGTGACTCGTCTTCATCACAACTCCTGTCAGTTGGGACGTTTGCACAGATTAACTGGCTTTGATTTGTGCTAGAAGTGGCACTTCAAACCGCAAAAATCCATGTTCCATTCAAAAATATCCACCTTTATTGCAACTGACAAAAGGGAGAAATCCCCTCTTTTTTTTTGGAACAAGCACAGCACAGTTGGCTTTCTGCATTCAGGATTTCTTTTTGCTGACAGTGTCATTTTTTGTCTTCATCTGAGGTTATGTTTAGTAATAAAAATGTTAAAAAATAAAAAGTTCTGTACGTTCTATTTCACATGACCGTGTTTTTTTAATTGTGGATAATCTGGCACTGAAGTTAACATGCTCGAATAATTTAAACGTAAAGATGTAAAAAGGAAAAAAGAAACGCCTTAAATCTACTGTGGTGTCCGAATATATTACATTAAAAACCTAAATATTTATAAAATGCCATTGATATGATGTCAAACCTAAGGAGGAAAGCCATTCTTAAGCAGTTTTAAATGATATTTGCTTGTAAACATTTAGTAGCTTCGCACTGATCGTAAAGACAGAGAATGGACCTCGATGAAAAAGTGACTTGGACAAAATCTGTTACAAAAAAGTCGGACAAAAAAACGTATGGCCCTGATGTGGAAAGCTTGGCTCCATGAGAACAACACGAGCAGACGGCCGTCATGACCATAGTGCAAAAAAACGGAGGAAAAAGAGGATGTGTGCAGCAAGCTCGGAGGTGGTGGTTGGTTGCCGAGACAAAGCAGCAGTCGCCATTGTTTACCTTAATAAGGATCTCAAATGTAAACATACTAGTGAAGACATAGTCTGCATAGCCTAGGATCTGAGGAGGCAATCAGAGTGACATAAGCGCGAAGGGTTACTGAAGCTCTACCCAACACAGCACAACACAGCACACACAGGACATTTACCTTCAACAGGATCTCAACTGTAAAGATTGCGGTGAAAGCATAGTCAAAATAACCAAGTATCTGCAAAAAGCAATGCACAAGTTTAAGTCATTCCAGGATAACAGCACAGTGAATGATCAAAACCGTACAGCTAAAAGAGATTTTTATTTATAGCAAAGCTGCACCAGGCAATATGTAATAAATGTATCCGTCTGTAAAAACCCACTCCGATAAAAGTGTGTTTTTATCATGTTCTTGTGGCATTTTTCTGGTGAGGGAGGACTTTTATAAAGAAAACTTCAGCTCAAAATTTCCTGAGTATTTCTTTATTTAAATCAATTTAAATAGGAAAAAAATGCTGTTTAAAAAAAAAGCTCATTTTTGACATAGAAAATGCGCTCGGCGGGGAACATCTTCCCTTGCTCTGAGTTCTCAATTTGGGGAAGGGGTAGGGGGGCGGTATTGCCCAGCGCCAACGGTCTCGGCCACATTTCAGATATATCGGTGGCAGTATCGTATCAGCCGATATTTGCCTAATCTCAGTTTATCAGTATCGATCCGATATTAAAAGATCTACTGATATTGTTCTGACGATGGGAAGCCTATGTTTACAGTCATAGCCAGAATTGACTGTTTCCAGGTAAATTTTATCTTTGATTGGTATACATGTCTCTGGCAATGAGAAGCTTATGGTTTACAGTTATGTCCAAATTCAATAAATGGTCAAAATCTTTTCAGATATGTTTTCAAAGTTTTAAAGTGATACTTGTTCCTATGCGAACCTTCGCTGTATGTTAAAAAGGTCAAGTACAATGTGATTGAATAGCAAAAGAAAAGTTGTGTGTTTCTAATAAAGAAACATAAAGGTAATGTAAACATTGTGTTATCCCAGACACTTAAATTTTAAAAAATATCGGCTATTGGCCACAGCCACAGGGGAAATATCGGTTATTGGAAACGGTTATTGGAAAAGATTTCTTATCTCAGAGGCCAATTTCTGATAATCTTCTGCCGTTCTGCAGAAATAACATAAGTTTTTACATTTTTGCTCATATTGGTATTATCATAATTAAAAGACCACTGGGAACACACAAGAGGATCGGCGTGGGTCTTTGAACTTTTAGGTTTATCAAATTTCATAATAAAGCCTCATGGGTTGGCCGTGTCCCTGATGTTCCTTAAGTTTTGTACAACCTTTAGCTGCACAAAGCTACTCAGACAGTGGGGAGTCTGTTGTGACTAGACTCGCTGCAGGACATCATTTATTTCCCTGAAAGTTTCATTTTCTAACTGCAAAACCCAAAAGTCCACTTTACTGAACTACAGGGTGCGGGGTTATTTGTCTTTGTCTTAAAATTACCTAATGCAGCTTCTTTTACTTTGTAGGAAAAGTAATCATCCACTTTGTTTTATCGTTTTATTTTGCGTGTTATCCTTCAGCGCTTTCACAGTTACGTGGCAAAGCATGACAAAGCCTTTACACTTCAGCTCTGCTGAATTGTTAAGATGGTTGATAAATTGAACAGGATGTTAAACCTCAACAACCAGAGAGTGAAGCAGACAAATACAGCTCATCATGAGAAGCACTTTTCCTCCCTTGACTCGTGAGGATGTCTTTGATGGAAAAGACGTCAATTTCCCCCACGAGGTGCATAAATTTAAAGCAACTTTTCTTCAGCTCATTTTTTCTACCTACAATGTTGCGAGCAGAGAAGTTGCGGATGGGATCTTCAGCAGCCAGAGAAACTGAGCTGAGCATGATGAAGACCAGGATGAGGTTGGTGAAGATCTGATGGTTGATCAGTTTGTGGCAGAGTACTCGAAAGCTGTAAAACAAATACAAGAGTAAAAAGAAACAATATAAAGTCCATTTTTAGATGTTGAATCTTAAGTTTTCACCGCGGCTACATTCTAACATCAACAGGGACTAATTAATACGACCACACAGGTGAGACCCACGGGTTGGTGCTGCTGAAGATGAAGAAGGCGCTGCCTTGAGGGATGGGCGGAGTCTTCTCTTTGATGGTGAGTTCAGAGAGCCGTTGAGGGCGGGGTCCTGATGGGACCTCTGGGAGAATGTCGTTATTATCCTCATCATCGACATCATCTCCTGGAAAACATTTTTGGTCAACAAAATAAATAAACAAAAGCCAATTGGTGTTTTGACAGAAGAAATTTCTTTCCAGAAAGAGAAAATTGGATTTGACGATGCCTTCTAATGGTTATTCCACTCAAAGTTTGGATTTGATGTGTCCTCGTTGTTCAGGCGTTTTTTCATTCAGGCTTTTATGCTGTGTCTGTTGAATTTTTTATAATGCATGAGAGTTGCCAGCTGTATTTTATCAGCTGGCCTTTTTTTATAAGTAAAAAATGGAATGGCTCAGTCAAGTTGTAAAGATGCAGAATTATTAGAAGACGCATAAGACGTACTTTTGTGTTTTCTTGAGATACTTTCTACAAATTGCACCTTTTGCATGCCACCTTTGTGTAGTTACAGACATTTCTATTAGTATTTTTTTAAGCAAAACATCTGTAGAATATCAATCAATCAAAGTCTATTTGTTAATAAGGCATTTTACCAGCGCCCATGCAGACCAGTGGTTCACAAGGATGACAACTGAAGGAATATATATTGGGGGTCTTCATTTTATTAAGTTTTAAAAATATGCAACTTAAGGAAGCTTCTTCAAAGTTCAAAGGACAGAAACAACACCCACTAATAAAACTAAACTTCAGTGAGACACAAAAAACTTAATAAAATGAAGACAACAATATATATTCCTTCACAACAAAGAAAACTATGATACAACCAGATAAAAATAGTTTAAAAAACATTCAAGAAACACATAAGACAGAAAGGAGTTACCTCTTGTTAAAAGTCAGCCTTGGACTTAATCTATTGAAAATGTTTTCGTACCTGGAGATTCAGCAGCAGCATACGGCTCTTTGTCTGCCTCTAGCAAGGTCTCTGTTGGAAGCTGAACAGTGAGAAGAGGATGAACACTCAAAATGCATTTTCATTTATGACTTATGGATGAAAACTGCTGATCAGGAATCTTGATTTACCTTTGACTCATGAGCTGCTTCAGTTATCTCAACCCTTTTCCTGTCTGAACTTGTTTCCCTTTTGACAGCAGATAAAAGTGAAGAAGAAAAAATTCAAATTGAATCATTAAAAATATGAGTTATGCATAGCTATTGAATTGAAATACAAAATATTAGCCTATTAAGTTTTACTTGGTACTATTCCTCCTCTTCTTGGCCTCTTCTTCCTCCTTTTGTGCCGTGTTGAGGCTCTCTGCGTCGGCCAGGTTATCAACAGCGATAGCCAAAAAGACATTTAGCAAGATGTCTGGTCACATCAGTTAAATAAAAACCTTCCAGATAAAAAGGCCCACTATGCCTAAAATAACAGTGAACCAGTTCAACTGAAATGGATCATTCCAAAGGCAGATGTTTGTTTGTTTTAAATAGGCAGATGTTTAGGGCAAAAAGGATACAGTTTCCACAGATGAAGAGAATGATGAAGTAAATGCAGACCACCATTCCAGAGGAGGCTGGTCCCCCGTATGCCATGATGCCATCATACATCACTGTGTTCCAGTCTTCTCCAGTCAAAATCTGATGAACACAAAAAGAAAGAAGGCAGAATTTAAAATCCTACAAAATTAATCTATTATTGATATTTTTACGATTATTAAAGTGTCAAATTAGTTATTAATTTCAGCAAACTGTAACATAGCAAACCCACAACATGGCAGGATGTCTTTCAGTTCTGATTTTAAATAAAAACACAAACTCACCTGGAACACAGTGAGCAGGGCTTGTGGGAAATTATCAAATGTGCTCCGTTTGGTCACCGTCTCATCAAAGTTGAACTTGCCTCCAAAGAGTTGCATGCCGAGCAAGGAAAAAATAATAATGAAGAGGAAGAGCAGCAGCAACAAAGAGGCAATGGACTTCATGGAGTTGAGCAGTGAAGCAACCAGGTTACTGAGAGATGCCCAGTGCCTGGAGGGGAGAAAAATTAGATACAAGTTGTGTTAAAACAAAAATAAAAAGACTTAGAATGGATAAAAAAAAGCTCATATCTGAAGATTTTGCTCTTTGATTTTGGTAAAATCTGTTGCTAAGACATGGTAGCACCAACAGGGAAAATGAGGAGAATCAGCAAAGGCTTCAAATAGTCAAAAAAAAAACTAAAGATTTTAGGATAATATCTAAAAAGAAAAAGATAGCATTGCTATATCGCTACCATGAGACTTTATTCATAGAAGAATTTGGGGCTTCTCACTCTTCATGAACAAGTTAAGAGTTTTTCACAAATTATAATTAACTTACACTGCAAAAATTGAATTTTAATAAAGGAAAAAGACCCTTGTTTCAGGAAAAAAAATCATATATGTCTTGTAAGAAAAAAAATGTATATTAAATTTTTTTTTTAATAGCAACACAATCTTATTTCGAGAAAACATGTTTTAGTGATTAGAATTGTTTCTTTAAATAATAAGTGAGACCATTTTTTTTAACTCAATGGCAGATATTTTTGCTTATGCAAAGAAAATCTGCCAATGGGGTAAGAATTTACCTATATTTAAGTATATGTAATTATATTTCACATATAGCTACAAAAAATGTGAAGTGAAACATTTATTTAAAGAATATTATATTTTGAGATGGGAAATTATAGTTTCCAGTGTTGGCATTCCTGCAGTTTTTAAATCTTTGCCTTTATTTGTGCAGGATGCTTCATATTCAGCGTCAAAACTCAACATAATTGCTTACCGTGTAACTTTGAAGATTCTGAGGAGACGCACGCAGCGGAAAACCGAGATCCCCAGAGGAGACATTATGGCCAGCTCCACCAGGATGGTTTCCACGATGCCTCCACACACCACAAAGCAGTCAAAGCGGTTAAAAAGGGACACAAAGTAGGCCTGCAGTCCCAAACTGTACATCTTCACCAGCATCTCCAAGGTGAACAGAGCCAGGAGAACTTTGTTGGCTACATCTGCAGATTAAAATCTTTATGTTAACCGTCGCTTTTCACAAGCAGAACATAGAACAAAGCATGGGAAATGAAAGGGTGAAACCGATACCTTGGACTTCTGTCAGCCAGTCTGGTTGGTTGTAGTGCTCAGAGGCGATGGTGAGAGTGTTGAGGAAGACCAAGATGATGACGAGCCAGTAAAACGTCACAGATTTGACAGCTGCACGGCACTTCCTGCGACACAGACGGTTCCAGCGTCGCCACTGACGACTGATGAACACAAAATGAGTTTGCTTATATTGTTGTAACTACTTGTGTGTTTGTCGACTGCATTTCATTGCGTTGCATGCAGTAAAAACATTGGTGAAATGAGGTTAATGAGCAGCATCGCATCCAATCCCCACAGAAGAAAAAACTGTTTAGGAGTCAAGGGTTGATTTTAGGTACTGGAGAGATTTAAAAAAAACAAGTGGTTAAAAACACACAGGTGTCATCAGGAAAAAAACAAACAGATGAGAAGGTTAGGGACCGGAATCAGTCATTAAAGGGACAAAAGTCTCTCATGCAGCATGAGCGGACTGAAGAAATGGAGAGAGCATGTCAAGCACAAGATGTCACGACACATTACTAACCTGCACTTTGACTTAGTAATTTTCTGACTGTTGGGGATGAAACACAGACGACATCAGAACAGATATCTCTCTACCTAAAACACATTTTAACCATCTGTCGTGTGTATTAAAAGCTTTATTGAAAAACAAAGTAAACAAAGTATTATGTGTAATGTTTCACACCCACCACAGGGGTCCACAGCACAGCGATTTGTCCTCCTCTGCATTGTGGTTATCGGTGTTCACAGATTCCGTCTCACTCGTTGGCACGCTCGCTGCAATGTCCAAACACAGTCAGGAAATGAGGAAAAGATAGCAGGATGTTTTTGTTACTTTCCAAAACCACGTTTGCACTCATTATGACCTATTATTTGCTTGATTTGACATATTTTTTAAAAAGGTTTTTTACAAAAAATGTCATCAAAATTCAGTTTTCAAGTCAGAGCCCAAGAAACTAAAAAGGTAAAATAAGAAACGAAACAAATTACTTTGATAAACTTGACTAGAACTTTAATTTTTACTTTATTTAAAAAAAAAAAAACATTTCTTAACAGTACAACAGTTTAGACCAAACTCAAGACTTTGAGGGCTAGTGTCATAGTAGCTTCCTATTGGCAGCACACACCTGACCCAAGTGGGCAAATCACCATACAATAAGGTAGAGACAGTCCACCAATTTGTAAACCTCTAAAAGTTAAAAGTACGGGGTGTTCGACCAAATTCATGAGGAAACCAGAAAAATGAATTAGTAGTGAGTTGCTGAACTTGAGTCAAATCCATTTCATCCTAAAAGAACACAAAGCCCCCAATAGAAATGTTGTACTTTCTATATAAATGTCTGACTTTAACCTCTTTATTCTACTCTGTCCACAATGAGCTTTGTTTATGTCATGAAAATATAACATTTAGAAAAGATGAAGTACATTTCATGCATGGAGGAAGGATCATGTCTGATGACACAAAGTAGGTAAAAAATGAAAAATAGAAGAGATGACAATGAAGGATGAAAACACAAACCCATGGATGTTCGGCTTTTCTCCATTCCCTCTTTTAGTGTTTTAAAAGGCATGTCAAAATAAAGCAGACATTTCCCCTTATAATGCTCAATTGTGTCAAAGACATTTCACAGAAGCAAAGAAGCAGAAAAAAAAACACTTTCTGGTTTCTTTCAGATTGAGTCCTGTTTAGTTGCTGCACTTGCAAAGACTTTCCAACCCCTGTCCTTTACTGTCTAACATTTAGGTTTATTTTTAGAATTTACTTTACTCCCACATTTTCACTCATTTTGGTCTTAATTGTTAGTTACCTAACTAACTTTTTCACAAGTTAAAACCATATGTGTGACATAAATGTGCTCATGATAAGAATGGTGATGACACAAATACCATGCAAGAGCAAACAGTCAGCATAGCCTGTCAATGGCGAGGACCCTCCAGGACAAAGATGAAATGACGCGATGAAAATGCCCACACACAAACACATTTACCCTGTGTCTCTGTGGACTGAGTGAACCAGCCAAACTTTCCCTTCTTCTTCTCTGTGAGGTCAGCCAGTGTGACCCCTTGGTGTTATCAACATGCAGTTCACAAAGCAGACAGCAGAGGCAGCAGCGAGTCAGTACATAGAGGAACAAACTAAAACACAGAGCTACTGTCACCAGAACTAAAGTACAGAACATGAAAGATTAAAAGTTTTTATGGCAGACTCATAAAGTATGATTAAAATAATAATAATGTTATGTGTTGCTGGCAAAAGCCAGACAGACGTCAGGAAAACCACTCATGAAAAGACGAATGTACTGTATATCCACTTCCAACAATTAAGGTACAACATGTGTCAAAGCAATAGCAATGATAAATCTAAATGCCAATATGACAATAAAGTTTATTAAAGTTTGTTTACTTTTTGGTAACAATTTCACATTTATTTCTAATAATTCAAAAGGTTCTGGACACAGAAAGCATGCAATACAACACTGGAAATGATTAGCGGTAAACAAGAGAAGACAAAACTGATTCAGAAAAGAAAACTGTTGTTAGAGACAAGAAAGATGGAAAACGAGACGAAAAGAGGGAAGATCTAATTTTAGCAGGAGTCTAGATGAACACTGCAGATTCAAGGAAACAAAGTTAGAGCGTCGTCACCTGTAACAACAATAGAAGTGGTCAAAGCAAGGCAGCTGCTGGAGAACAAAACCACTGACGGATGCATATGAACTGACTACACTGTGAGTCATTACTCAACAGAAAACTTTTACATGACTGACAGCTTCATCTGATGTCCTGGAACATCCAAACTCGTTATGTCACAGCGCAACACTTAAAACTCCGAGGAGCTTTTAATGATGGGATGGATGTCTCCTTGTTTCAAAGTGCGCTACGTCAGTGTCACCAACCAGCTCACAAAGAAGTGCATCCAACAAGTGCTATTCAGTAGTATGAAGGAATTGGGCTAAAATCCTTCATTGCTATGATGCACAAGTAACACACCTACCCACTGGGTAGCTCGGTTGGTAAGGTAAAGGGCTACAACGCAGGAATCCAGGGTTCGATTCCCGGAGGGGAATAAGCAATGGTACTGGGGGGCAATTACCATATCAATGGCAATTACCATATCAATGGCGAGCAATTCACATCACCCAGTGGGGGTTCTTGGACAAGACCCCTAACGCTACTGCCTCCCGGGCGCAGCTCGCCTGCTGCTCACCGCTCCCCCAGGGGATGGGTCAAATGCGGAGAACAAATTTCGCACACCAAGGTGTGTGACAGAGAGTAGCACTTTCTTCTTCTTTCTTCTTCTATTCTTTACAGGATCTGCACTTTTGTCTCATTTTTAATCGATTGCTAGATTCTAAAGTTTTCATTCACAAATAGAGACATTTTTTTGACAAAAGCCTAGCTTTTTTAAAGCAGTAAAACTCATTCTGACAAGCACAGCTCAGGGTGCTGGGAATCATCACAGTCTGTGCTATGAGTTCTACTCAAAAGCTGAAGGTATTACATCTCTGTAAAGGCCGCTATAGTCAAATGTCTTCCATGAAACCCAAAATACAACACAATACCAAGGATTCCAAAACTTCTTAGCTGAATGTTATGGCTGATAAACCATGCTCCAGACATTTAGTGCAAGTGAAAATAGAAAGATTTCATCCCGCTTCCTCCCACCGTCCAAAAACACAGGTTAATTGGTTACTCTAAATTGTCTCTAGATGTGAATGTGAGTGTGCATGGGTGTGGGATTTGTGAGCCTGCGACAGACTGGCGACCTGTCCAGGATCTCCCCTGCCTTTGCCCACAAGTGGCTGGGATAGGCTCCAGCAGCCCCGTGACACGTGACACCGAAAGGATAATAACGGGTTTAGAAGATGAATGAATGAAAAAAAAATCAGTTTCGACTGACCCAAACCATCCCAAAACACAACAGCAGCTCTCTAACGTCTGCGAGTGCACGACTAAATACTGAACAAAGGTTCTTTCATGGTTCTAATATTGCTTATACTTGGACCTTTTCTCAGGGGAGAAACAAAACTTGTATTTAATCTCTTCTTTTCTAATTCAAATTGCATCTCAAGATTTAAACACTTGAGTGACGTTTCCTATTGGCAAAATAGGGAAAAACATTATCTTTATATTATTATAAAAAAGCTAAAAACAAATAGAAAGATTTCTCTTAGTGCTGAAGCTAAATCCACTTGAGAATATGAGTGATTCTTTTTTTTTTCCAAGATTGAGGCAGTTTTATTACGATTTCAGTCTTTAAAAAATCCTATAAGAAATGATAAAACATAATCCTTTTTTTAAACTGAAGTTTAAAAAAGGATTTTACTCAAATCAAATTATTTCATACAAAAGAACTCTCCAAGAAATACCCAGGTTACATTTTTTGAAGTTCCCATTTTGATCATCTTTTGATTCCCAAGGTATTTTAATCATGATTATGCCGTTTTTAAGCCCAAATAAAAAAAAAAATCTGTCAATCTCTTCGAGGACATAGTTTCTGCAGAGCAGCAGACATTCATTAGAAATTCACCTTTGAGTTGTGGGCAAGACATAATAAGCCTAACACCTACAAGCTTTTTGCTGCTGCATTGTTCCATCTGCTCTCGATTGACAATGATTTGAATAAAGACATACTAAGAAACACAATATTAAGCTTAATTTTCTTTATATGTCCTCCATCATCAGAAAAATGCTACAAGAACATATTAAAAACACCAAAAACACTATTTTCATCAGAGTGGGTCTTTAAATGGATTCAAGGAATTGATTGATGTGTGGTTTCAACCTGTAATTTGTGAGTGTTACATCTTTGCTGTAATTTTAATGCATTTAACTTCTTCATTTTTACTGTTTAGATGGAATAAAAAGGCAACTCACGATTACGCTTGCCTTCCTCGTCTCCTTCCTCATCGTTCTCGGGGTCGATGTCCTCAGCCTGTGTGATCCAGTCCAAGTAGCCCTTTAGGTCTTCCTCCAACTGCTGCTTCTCCCGCAGCTTCTGGAAATCACCTCGAGCCTTGGCCTTTTCTCGCTCCTTGGAGAACTCACTGAAGAGAGAGAAGCATGGTGTCAAAAGTACACTACTATAGAGTTGATATATGATATTTATTTTCTTTCATACAAAGATCTGATAAGTACCAGTGAATCGCATAGTGGCTTAAACGCCTCACTTAATATCAGTCAGTTATTTTTGCATTTTTAGATTGTACAATTCAATAACTGACTACAATGGGATGACATTATGAATTTTAAAATGAGTGAAGACTTATATAAAACTGGATCATTATGTACATTTCAGAATTACACAATCAGGCACCTTTCCAGGGAACACAGAATAGACGAACGGCTTAAAGCTGTTTATGTGCAGCAGAGGTTGATCAGGCCTTAAAGGTCATTCCTGCAGGTGTTCTGACTTTCCTTCATTACTTACAGCCTTCTCTGCCTGCACAAAAGCAGTGCTGAAACAATGTGGTACTAAGCCCTCATGAGCTTTAGTTAAACAATATTGGACTGCTTAAAGTGTGCTGTTTCAAACCTGACACTAAAAACGGAACTCAATGTAGAGACAAGCATAAAATCTGAAAAGTGTTTGTTTCAGTTACAGAAAAAGTCAGAAACCGAGTAGTTTCTTTTATCATGCAAAAGTGCTTCAATCTTGGTGGAAACTGACAGCAAGAGTTCTGGCAGACCCAAAGTCCCTACTGAATTAGATGAAAAGTTTTCTATGACCACGGTTGAAATGTGTTTGTAGAAAATCCATCTCAGTTTCAAATGTAAAGAGAAGACTGAGCTGCAGGGCTGACAGGACAAGTTACAGCAAAAGAAGCATTGCTTAAAAATAAGGCCAAGAAGCTGACTATTGAGCCCTGGTGTGATATGGACAAATGATTAAAACTGTGACATTTTTGCTTTATCATAAACATCATCAGAAAAAATCAAACAAAATTGGGTCAAACATGGAGGAAGAAGCATAATGGTTTGAGGTTGTTTATATTAATCTAGAATCTGTGATTTGTACATGGCTACCTGCAGCATCACACAATTATGCATCTAGTTGGTCAGCAGTTCATCCTACAACAAGATCATGACACATTTTGTTCCATGAATTCATTTAAATTTGCTTATTGGCACAATTATTTTCTTTCAAGAAGCATTTAGATTTTACTGACCATCAGTTTTATATAATGGTGGTGTAATTGTGTTAGATTTTATTCTTTCATTTGAACTCATGTTTGTACAAAATGCACATTACAGGTCATTAAACACATGAAATAAGTCTTTAACTACACAAACCTGTGATGCATGTAAATACATTAGTTTGTGCTGGCATTAGCTCACTGATATGAATGGAAAATGTCATGGGCAGCATGAAGTTAAGGGGTTAGTGAAAGAGCAATGGTCAACTTACCCACTTAACACACCCAAAACCAAGTTGAGAACAAAGAAGGATCCAAAGATGACCAAACTGACAAAGTAAACCCACGGCAGCTCAAAGCCCATTGCATCATTCATCTGGATAAAAGGACAGAGAGGAGGTACAAGCATTTTATCAAAGCAGGAAAAACATTCTGACATCCCTTAAAGTAAAGGGAAAACATAATTAACTATATTGAAAATCCTTACTTTAATACACATTAGGAAATGATTTGAAAAAAGGCATCTTTAAATGGTAAAGTTAAACTTAATCATTCTAAATTGGCCATAAGACAGTTTTTACTTTGTGGTCTGACCTAAAATACCATTTTGGTTCCATCCGAGTGTTCTAATAAATTCATGACCAAGTTTTATCATTTAACACACTTTAAAAAGTCGCACATTGCACTTTTTTTATCTTATTGTCTAGCAGCATATAACAAACAGGCTTTTAAAGCAAAATCAAATATATAATATAATAATATAATGGCTAATTTAAAATCTGTGTGCAGGTTTTTCACAATTTCATGATCTTTTTATATATTTATGAGAGATTTCTTGGTTGATTGTGGATTTGCACAAGGACATATTTATTTATTTAATTATGAACAGTTTGGGACTCCATGGTATGTTTGCCTGGCTCCGAGTCTCTTCATAAAGACAGGTGAACTCTGAATGTTCTGCTTTTGTTGAGTTGATTTTCATTATTATAGTATGTCCCAATAGTTACTTTCTCACAGCATAAATGTCATGGGCAGCATGAAGTTTAGCATTTAGCATCAGTGATGTGTGACAAAACAGTAATTAAAAAGGTATCATATTTACCCAAAGGTGACATTTTTCCCTTTAAAGAGGCTGTATTACTTCCTTTTTCTTTTTTCCCCATTATCTACTTCTTCTACTTTAAAGCTCATATTTTTTAAACAAAAAAACTAAAACAAATGAATCCTCCTGCTTTGATTAGCAGCTCGATTTAAGCCAGCCAATCTGTATAAACTGTTGAGAGAATTCATTTTTTTCAATCCATTTGTCCAAAATTGTCCACATCTTAAACCTTTCAGGGTTTTCTTCTACCTTCATCCTTTCAGCACTGTCACAGCAGCATTCATTTGGAATTGCCATGGCAACACAAACCTTCATATGAGCAGTAAAGACTATGTGAGGGATACAAAAAAAGTCTGCAGGACAGGAGAAAGGAGGACGGGTTGATTATTTCATATATTGGGGCTTCATCGATGAAAGCGTGTGGGTGGACCGTCATAAAAACATACTCAGTGCTGAGTGTTTTGGCTTATTAAAAGCTTTTTTTTTGTGAATGAGAAGCTGAGGAGTTTCAAGTAGCCCCAGCTTTTCATATTTAAATTATTTATTGTTAATTATTACAAAAGTAATGGTTCAGGCAACAGCTCTCAAGTTTGTCTCTTAGGGAAAAGACAGCTTCAGTTTACATGTGAGACACTTAAAGATGCCAAATGCAGCTTTGGATTTTAACTGTGACAAAAAGAATTTACCTCATTAATTATATTATTTTCTATTTATTTATTGTTCTAAACTTTAGAGTTCTGTTTTATTTTAAGGTTTTCTTGATTTTTTGGGTCCTAACATCCCAAAACAAACAATAAACAATGTGTTTTCCAACAGTCCAGAGTCATTGTGATGTAGATTGGCAGATTACCCAGTACAGAACATCGGTCCAGCCTTCCATTGTGATGCACTGGAACACAGTGAGCATGGCAAACAAAAAATTGTCAAAGTTTGTGATGCCGTTGTTGGGACCCTGCCAGCCCTCTCGACAAATTGTACCGTTGAACAGACAATGGCGTCCGTGCCCCGACACGGCACACGGGGCCGGCTCTTCCTCAGCAAGTGCACCTGGGGTTGATACAAACAAATAATAATACTTATTTTCATTTTTTTAAGCAACTATAACCAATGACATCTGTAGGTGAAGGTGACGCAATGTTAGTCTCTGAAAAGGGCCAAGATGTTGCTGATGGCAATCAATCCACAACAGTGTTTTACTTAAAAAAAAATCTGGTACTTGCATCACTTTGGGGTTTATCCCAAAAGCACCACAAGCTGACTGAAGGTGTGTGACAGTGGTTTACAAAGCAAACTGCAGCAAATATCGGAAAACAGCACAAGTCATGTTTCTGTGTGTTTCCTAATAGAAGCCAACTCCAAAACTAGATGGATCATGTTTATGCAGAAAGAAAAATGCATAAGTGCAAATAAAAGACACATTAACCTAGATATAATTTCCAACTTAAACTAAGTTAATCCCAAAAAACATTTAAAACTTGTCAACTGTTATTTCTGTCAAAATTAAGCTTTTATTGAAATTGGTTTCCTTTTATCATATCGCTCAAACTTGTTTGTTTTTTTCAAAATCATAATTTCTATCACTAACATACAGAGAACAACTATAGTCTGGGCTTTCTGTGCTCTCTGCAGCCCTCATGGAAAAAAAGTATGAAAATACATGAATTGACTATGAATCACATTTCTTTGACAGAACTTCTATGATGCGAGTACTACTAAAAAATACTTTTTCTCATTGAAACTTGAGGCTGATCTAACTGCATAATTTCAGTAAAGCATTTGTAACTCCTGAAGCAGGGGTGTCCAAAACTTTTGCAAAGAGGGCCAGATTTGGTGAGGTGGAAATGAATTACCTTTTGGCCTGACAATCTATGAACTGATATAATAACTTTACATTTTAAATAACTAATTAATTAAAAATGGCATACTTATCATTTCTCCTATACAACAAATACATCCAAATATGTTTATACCAAAATCACAGTTAATTTGTCAATTTTATGCACCAGTCATTCCCAGGTAGCTTGTAGTAGATAGAATTTCTCGTCTGGTAGTGCCTCCTCGTGCTGAATATGAAAAGTTAATTCAGCCAACCACAATCAAGAAATAGTACACACAGTTTTCAGAAAGTGCTGGGGGCTGCTTGTTATTGATTTTATAAAAGGAGCCTGCGGGACGCATTTGTCTCAGGGGCCGGGCTTTGGACAAACAATCATCAGCAATCAACATCTGAATGAGTGGAATCAGTGCCAAATAAGTCACCAGGGGACATGAATTTCAAAACTCAAATTACAGCTTTCTGATAGTTCTCAAGTTTTTCTCAAGAAAGAAAATATATATAGCAAGACCTTTGTACTGTAGGACACTATTCCTTTATTGGTCTTTCTGCAGGGCCTTCTAAATCTGTCACTTTAAAAAGTACCATAAGTTGTTAAGATCGCTTTAAATTTCCTTATTGGAGAACTAATTTTATGATATGGGGAACCAAAACTATAGAATACTGGGATTTCTTCAACACTCCGACTTCTGTACTATGAGAAACATTGTGATGGTTTGGATTGGTGGAAAAACAACATAAAAGACCACTGCATAACCACTGAACATGTTCCGCACAGTAAGTCTGATATTCTAAGATGTTTATTATTGATCTGATGGAGACACTGTAGTACCCGCTCACGTTAAATATGCACAGCTTACACCGCCTACATCAACACATTGTATGTACAGAGTAGATTAGCTCACATTATGGTTAACAAATACGCCGGTGATGGCTGAACAACAAAAGAACAAAAGAAGGGCCTTTTTTTGTCATTCAATGACTAAATGAGATTCCATATGGTTTAGCCTTAATTCACAGTGAAACGCCGTCCTGATGGACAGAGATCCAAACATTAAAACCCAAAACGCAAACAGTATTCTGGTCATTTTATAGACGCGTGTATGTATACGTGTCTGCCAGCTTCTTCTTAAGTCTTGCATTATTCAGCTATTTTATAGGCAATGCTTGAGAAAAGGTCAAACGTGTTTATATAATAGCCAGATATTTGTCATTTAATCATTGGAATTAATCCACCATCTGCTGTTCTGCCCCATTTCCATCTGCTTGTCACTGTTCACAAACAAGGTGCATGAGTCCATTCATCCTCAGGGATTAAATCCTGTATCCACTCTGAACTGAGTCAGCCTTTTCCAGACTGCAGGTTTTTTAAGCTTTAAACGAAGGAATTAAAACATCATGAGAACAAAATGATTAAAAACAAAACATTTTACCTGTTTGTATCACGTAGCATGTGGCGTGCATTTTTCCAATAAAGAGCTCGAGGCCGATAATGGCGTAGATAATGATGACAAACAGGACCAGCAGAGCTATGTGAAGCAGTGGAACCATGGCTTTAATAATGGAATTTAAAACCACCTGTAAACCTGAAAACATTCAAAAGGAGCCTTTTTAGAATGAACACGACCACAGAAAATATACAGAGTATAATAAATGAGTTATTTGTCTCATCTGTCTTGTATTAGCTGTTTAGGTTGTTTTGAGTGTTTTTCTTACTAAGGTGTAGCTTTTAGGGTTAACTTTCCAAAGCTGCTTTGGATAACCACTTTCATTGAACTAGAGCTGCACGATATGAGGAAACTCGTGATTTGCTATATTAGTGATAAATATTGTGATGACGATGTAACTTGCGATACATGAACAAATAGCAAAGAAAGTAAAAACATAATTTTCATTTTACTAAAAACGCTTAATTTACATTAGAGTCAACATAACTTAAATTATACTCCAAATGACCCTCATCTACATAGGAGATGAGAATCTAACATAAAAGGGGTCCATCCGATTGATCAAATGCATAAAAGGATTTATTTGATTCGTTAAATATTTCCTATACTTTTTTGTTTCTGTTTATTTTGTCCTTTATGTTTAGTTCTTTGTTTTGTTCAAGCCTAATTTAATAAATGTTTCATGAAAGAGCTTCAGTTTTCTGAAATTATTTCCTCCACTAACTGCATTCTTGGATTTACATTTCATCCAAAAGCTTTTTGCTCGAAGATTTACATGACATGACTTATATTATTTATATTAATATATTTTGAGATATACAAAGAAAATGAGTAAATTTATGGGTTTAAATAACTGAAAATGAACTTGTTTATCAAAGTGAACAGTAGTTTTGGGGATTTTTCTTAATGTGTGAGCTATAAGGATAAGTTAGATGGAGGTGAACAGAAATATCTATATATTTTCATTTTTGTAAACAGAAACATTCTGGTGAATGCATCCACTACAAAAGTTATCAGCCTCACACAAATAAAAGACTGGCACAGAACAAACTACAACAGAGATTAATTATATTTAAGTTTAAAAGATGTGGTGTTTTCCTTCACAAGACGTATGAGCTGTGAGCACAGTAGTAATACAGTCTGCCGAAGAGTATATATATATATTTTTCTTTAGTTGACATTTGTTTTTTGCAGTTCAATTGTGATATATCAGTTTCTGCAGCTGTTTTTGTGTATCTAAAAAAATGCTTCTGAATTCTGGAAATATTAGAAAGCAGAAATAGAGGCCTGAATTAAAAAGAGTGTTTCAGTCTCCTGAGTATAAACATATGACCTTCTGTACAATTCTATTTTTGTTTTCTCACTTTTGTTGGACCACACTGGATGTCAACCTTATAACAGACATGCATTGGGGACTAATAGAAGGAAATAAATCTTTTTTAACAGACAATAAAGTATCTGATATTGATCAGAGATTTTGACTCACTGGGAACACCAGAAACAAGACGAAGGGGTCGTAGCACACGGAAGGCCCGAAGTGCTTTCACATCGAATCCCCCTGGTTTGCCTCCAGACTGGCCACCATGGTCAGCGTCTTTGGTTATCATCTCCAGGACCACACTGAACAACCTTTAAAAAAATAGAGCAGACAAAATTGACACCAAAAAAAGAGTAAATAAATAAAGTATGTTAGGGCAGAGGCTCGAGAGAAAGGGAGAGCAGTGAATTCAGAAAAAACCCTCAAATGATTAAAGCGAAAAGCCAGAATGAAAAGAACAAAGCCAGGAGTCCTTTGTGCTTTTCTGTCTGACTGTGCACCTGTTTGCATGCTAGCAGGCATAGATTTCTCTATTGATCCTATGTGTATTTACCTTTCTTATTACAGTTTGCATTAAGTCCTCTGGTTGCCAGGTGCTAAATTGATGAAGTTAAACTACTATACAAATAGAAGCACATAAATATTTGCTTATATTTCATGAACAAGCCCAGACATCAGCGCCCCCTGTGAAGGACCAGGACTTTCCTAATTATCAGTAATTCATTTAAAAAAATCTAAAAGCTACTAAACACAAATTCTAATCTAAACTGAACACATACATTACAAAGTTTTACGGTACTACAAATTTGAAAGAGCATTTTAAGATGAATTGTATAATTTCTAAGAAATAAAAAAGATAAATGCAATTTCTGAAAATTTGAATCATTCCAATAGTTAATTTGTAAAACCTTTTCACTCGACTGATTTAAAAGGTTTCTTGTCTCTACAATAAATGTAATTTTCACTTATGCCAAATTGAAAAAAGTTGGGAGTTGAAAGTTGATGATTTCTCTCTTCAAGTCCAATGGTTTTTAACTTAAAAAGCGAAAACTAAACTGATAAAATAATTCATGAAACTTAAGTTTAGTTTTAAACCCAAAAAAGGGTTTGTACAAGTTTACCCCGGTTTGTTGACGCATTGTATTAACGAAGGCTAATTTTAACAGCTACATTGAGACATATTAAATACCATAAAGATTTGAAAGAGAAACAGAAAGTAAATAAAATAGATACTTTAATTCAATTAGAAAGGCTGTTTAATGAAAAGAAATTCAGGATGTATATTTTTTTATCAAATAAATTATGCAACTCTTAATGTTTAACAACAACACATTTTTCAATAGAAAGTATTAATTCATTTTTAAAAAAACAATATTTGGTCGTCTTAGTTTCTTATTTCTTAACTATTTATTGACCATCAAAAAGTCGCATTTGTTAAACTGGTCCTGGTCTTTTGTATTTTTATAGACTTTTTAGGAAAAAAAATGTAATTTTGAAAATAAGCTCAAAATTAATTAGAAGTCTGACTCTTTAACAGCACATTTCAACAACTCACCCCACAATGACGATGACAAAATCCAACATGTTCCAGCCGTTTCTGACGTAGGAGTTTTGGTGCATCACCAAGCCATAGGCAATGATCTTCATAAATGTTTCTATTGTGAAAATGATCAGGAAGGCATATTCCACTTTTTCCTACAAATTGGAAAAGGATTACAGGAAAGAAAGGAAAATATTTGATAGAATTTAAATGGAAAGTAAAAATGTACAATCCTAAAAGGCAATGCACAATAACAGTTTACAAAAACTGTGATTACGACGACACCATCAAAAAACAACAGTGTAAAAAATAAGAAATGTAACTTGTGCCAGAAATGTAATCCCCTTCTTTTTTGTGCCAGCAGCTGGAATCAGACACTTTTCCACACAAGTTTCCCTGAATGTGCTGCACTCAAAATCAAATAACTATTTGATTTAAAAGCTCATTTAAAAATATGAATCAACGTGGAAACACATTTAAAGTTCTGTAAGTATTATAATACATTTTTAAACGTTATACAGCAGTCTTGCTGCATCGTTGAATGTTGCTATGGTAACTGTGTCCTTTAAATAAAAACAGTCCCTGAATATGATTTCTTTCACATTAAAACTATTCTTTATGCCCACATACTATTTCATAAAGTGCACTTTCCTTTTAACATCCCTGACATATATCATGTTTATGCTTCACTTTCTTCATCTTTTATTTCAGTTTTCTGATTGATTTTCTATACATTTAACATCAACTGCGAGAGATGATTTCACACGCTTTGGGGCAACTTAAGCTTAGTGTTCTACTGCTGAATAAAATGACACAAACAAAAAAATGCAGACGGGGACAGCGGGCATGAGAAACACACAGAAAAGGCACTGTGGGCTTGTGCTCAGACTTTACACCTACACTCATGGACAGAGAGACTCGCGAGAGAACAAAAGCTCATGACACACTTTTGGAAGGCAGCAAGCCAAGTCGACAGCATTTTGACAGAGAGCCTGTGAATGTCGTCAGGAGAATTGGTTAGGTGGACTACAAACACCCATCAACCGCAAGGCCTGTTTTGTGTTTTAGCAATTGTTTTATCCTCTAAACATTGCAACTGCTCAAGATTAATTTGCTTTTTCCCCTTTTTTTTCACTACAATCCTGAGGCAACATCATAGAAAAAAAAAAGGTATAATGAATGCTTGAGGCCTCGCTCCAATAGAAAAAAGTGTTTTTGATGTTTTAAACATGTTCTTGTCGCATTTTTCTCATGCTGCAGGACATATATTGAATAGAATTGAACTTTATCTCACAGGGAGAAATTCACCATACATAAAAAGAAATTAAGATTAAAACTGCGTTTCTGAGAATTTATTTGTTCAAACCGTGGTGAATTAGAAGCAGACAAAAGAATAAAGAAAAAGCTTGGAGTCATGATGACATATAGACTACAATCGGCAGACCAATACCTGCAGACAAATAGATCCATGTACATCTTTGTCTTCCTCGTCCGAGCTGGCACCTGGCTCTAAACTGTATGGCTGGTTACCACCAAAATTGCTCGCCATTTTTGTTGCACCACTAATGTTATCTTGGGGTTTTCAGGGGCTGGAAGCTAGCGGGAGAGTGTGTATCCAAAAGGATGATGGGAAATTAGGCTTAATTGCTGCCAGCAGTCCTGCGCACAACTCAGAGGTGATTTTACTCCTGCTACTCTACAGAAACTATGACCTAGAAAATGACACAGATTGTTCTATTTTGGCTAAAAAATGTATAATTACAATTAAATGACCAATGTGAATATTCTGTTATTATTCCAAGGGCAACACTCACTGTTTTGAGCGTAAAACTTTAAAAATTGTGTTCTCAAAAAATCATTTTGCAAAATAATGCACCTGAAACTCAAAAATATGTGCAAACTCTTGGAGGAAAAAAAACATGCCATCAAAACAATGTTTACTTTACAGAGCAGGGCATCACATTACAAATGTGCCACAGAAGCCAGCCAATCACAGGCATGTGATCACATATTTTTATGTTTGAAGTCGATTTCTCTGTTTTAAGGGAAAACCAATATTTTTTGAGCACACAAAACTTTAAGTTTTACGTTCAAAAGAGCTTCCGTAGTGTTGCGCTTGGAATAATGGCACAAAAATCCCTCCAAATGGGAAGGCTTTTTAAAAAGCTCAAAATAAGGTCAGAGTGGGACTTTAAGCTAAACTTAAGACAACTCACAGACAACTTCTTAAAACTGTCATTCCTGAGATGTCTCTTCCAAAATAAATGCAGAATGATGCAATGAAGAAACAGGGGTTTGTTTACAGAGGACTTCCTCTAAAAGCAGAAATCCCATTTCAAGGGAAGGAACTCGCTGACAGGTTTCACTGCGTAGCTCAACAATTCCTGAGACCTAAAGACCAGAGAGTTTTAATCCTCTTATATTTGTTTTACTAAGCAACTACTGTGTAAACCCAGAGAGAAACTCATTTCAGATTTAATATCAGAGTTGAGGACTCCATGAAATAAAAACGTATAACTCTCTCTTCTTCCTGTGGGGCAGTTGTAAGCAGAAAAGTAATTGTTTACAACCTCCTTTTATTTTTCATACCTCACAACGGGTTTAACACACTTAACACAAGTTACATAATACATATTGTTCTTCATTCTTGCTAACACCCAGGGATACAGATAGTAGGGTGTTTCTGCTCTTTGTGTTTCTGTTACAGCAACATCCATGAATAAACAAAATCCTGACGTGAGCCTCTGCTTGGTTTAGTTTAGGCCAATGCGAACTACCGCCTTACAGGAAGGAATCCCGCTGTTCTTGTTTCCAGTGTCCAAGCTTGGTGAAGATTGCTCCTTCTGTGCTTGTAGTAGGAAAAGTGTTGCCATGGAAATCAAGCTTGCCTCATGTGTGGGCAGAGCATGAGACTTAAAGTAATCAAGTCAGGAAAACTCAAGACCTAAGCTGCCAACAGCCCACTGGCTCAGATAAATATGGTAGTCCATGGACTTGATGTTAATATTTTTAAACGTTAGAATGTTAAAATTGAGGATTTCAAATTTTGAGCAGCAAAATTCTTTAAATCAGTCAAATATCTTTTGTAAAAATAATAATATAATAATATATAGGGGGAAAAATCTTTTTATCCTCGAGATAACACAAAAATTTCTTCATTTTTATTTCTGTTTTTAAGCACGAATGAGCCGATAAATAAAACTAAATTTCTTTGTCTTAGAAGAGCAAAAGGCACTTTTAAGGAGCCATGAATTAATAGAACCGCTGTATTTTTTATCATTCATGTGTTTTCTGTCAACAGAGGAGGAAACGGACCAAAACTTTCATTTAGGCAGTGCATCCTATAAGCTCCAAAATCTTCTTTTTTGGAAGCAGGCCAAAAATTTGGGTTGCTAAGCTCAGACCAAAAGACTTTCAGTTAAAAGGATGAGCCAGACGACCCACATGTGGTTCATTGTTGCACCAAGTTTTCAAGTCAAAAGAAATCCAAAACCTTTCCCCTGGGATGAATAAATACTTTTTTTTTAGCTTTTAATTAAATTTTAATCCCTTGTTTGATGTAGAATTTCTACTTAATTCTAGTATTTGTGCCGTTCATGTGTTTTTCTTTTATATACGAAACAGAGATGGGGAAGTAACTGGAAATTTAAACCACTTCTTATTGTGTTAACAACATATTTTTTAACTCTCAGTAGAATTTATCCAGTATGTCACAGAATTTGATCCTTCTTTCCATGTGAATAAAAAGTTAAAAAGCTCATTTCTTCTGCTTTTGCACCTATAGACACTTCAGACCTGATTTCTGTTGTCAGATAAATATAGACCATAATATGAATCAGTCTCTAGCCATTTCAATAGTCAGTTATCAGCTTTTTTTCTCCATAACATAACATAAAATGAATGTGCCAGTGACTGCACATTTTTATGCAAGATTCTTGTGATTTTGGGGAGAAATTTTCTGCAACCACCATGTTGCAGAAAATTTGTCAGAGTTTTGCTGTGACAGAAATGAATTATCTAATGACTGCTTTTGAGAGCTAGCTTACTTCTGGCTCCAAAGAAAAGTCAATTCAGTCGCCTTTTTTGTGCGATATGGACGCAGCCATGTTGAAGCCAGACGTTTCCAATGTTTGATGTGAGGCACCACATACTTTTATTGAGACATCTGATTGACCAGTTTAGAACTTGAATAACTTGTACAGCCAAAACATGATAAAAAAAATAAGGTTTATCAAGAACATGTTTAAAAACAAAGTAACAGAGGGTTAATCCGACCAATATAATGAACAGCTGTTTCGGGAGTCACTCAGTCCAGTTCTCGTGTAAAGTCAACTCCTGTAACTAAATCACAAATTATCTTGCTGGGTCATATAAAGATGTACCCCTACTAATGACAAAGTCAACACCTGCAGCCGTATGATAGCTCCTTCGTTCATTCATCCATCTTCTAATCCATTTTATCCCTTTCGGGGTCACGGGGGTGCCGGAGCCCATCCCGCCCACTTGCAGGCGGGAAAGGAGGGGAACACCTTGGACAGGTCGCTAGTCTGTCGCTGGGCCACAATCACACACCCATGCACATTCACTCCTATGGACAATTTACAGTAACCAATTAACCTATGAAGCATATTTTGGGATGGTAAAAAGAGGCCGGAGTCCCTGGAGAAAACCCACACATGCAAACTCCACCAAGAAAGGTTCCCCACTGATGTTCTGTGACCTTCTTGCTATGAGGCAAGAGCGCTAACCACTGCACAACCGTGCATATAATAGCTATACTTTCTTTTTTTTTTTACTTGTCCTATCCAATAACTGAGCAAACAGATGAGTGCTGAAGGCCTTTTGTGTCGAACAGGTTTTACTAGTACAATAAGGGGTTATGCATCTTCTGATAACCGAGGTGTATATTTGTATAAACCCCTTTTGTATTTATTTATTTTTATTTTGTTTTTTAAATTTATTTATTACATTTTATGCTTTAAATATATATTTACTGGATATTCTTTTTTACAGAGGGAAGATAGAGGGGGAAAGTGTAAAAAAAGAAAGAAAATAGCTATAGTTTCTACAGTCAGAAGATAGATGCACACATCTTTAAGTAAAATATAATGCAATATGCAAGGCAAAGAATTTTTTCATTTTAACATTCAAAAGGTTGTTAGTTTTGATTTTGAAAGAAGTTTTTCAGCGTATATATAGTGTTATTTTTAGTTGTACGTTGGGTCATACATTATGTAACTCATACACAGGCAGTGGTGTAAAAAAAAAAAAGGCAATTAAACACTCCTTGTGTGAAGTGCTTTGGTGCCACCGCTGTTAAAAGGCATGCAATAATACCATTGATGCTTCCGGTACTTGTGACAGTGAATCTGGATGCGAAACGTAACTCCACCATCGTGCATTGGAGCCCAGATTTAAAACAGCAGCCTAAAGAGTCCAGCCGTGATTAACTGGTTTCCAACTAACATGCAGGAAGTTTTGCATTTAAACAAAGATCTCACAAGATGTCAGTTTTGATTTTCTATTAGTATTTCAGAATCTCAAAACCAACCAGTAAACAAACAGAAAAAATTCCCTAAGTATTAGAACTAAGAGTCTATTCTTGTAGTAAAAGTCTAGGAAAGCATGTTCTACTTGAGTACCTTAGTATTCTATGGTTGCACTGTTACTGAGGAGTTGTAGTTGAAAACTACAGTATAAATTACTTACCAGACTACATAAGAAAATACACACACTTACTGCACAACAAAACAAAAATGAATCTATTACCAAACTCCATCTTAAAATAAAGTAAATTGACCTTATAAGTGGTTTGGACACATTGAATTCATCAGAATTAAATGGTAATCTGGGAAATTCCTGTGTGAACTCTCTGTAATCAGGTAATGACGTTGCAAAATGTTATACATTTTAATAAATTCATAACAGCTGTGACAAGTTGACTGTTTTCTACAGAGTCTCACATTGTGCTGTGTTAATATCTCAGGCGTCGAGGACTTTTGAGCAAAAAACTAAAGATCTGAAGCAGTTTTTTTATTTGCTGGAGTTTCTCCTTCATACAGTCTGATAATGATTAACAGAAGCACGAGTTTTGTGTTTTGGGGCAATCAGAGGTCGCTGTAGCAGTTCATCTATTAAAAGCAAATCCGCTTTATTGATTCACACAGGTAGTTTGGCAGAGATTTTTACTCCAGATGGCTTTCCTGACACAACCCTGTATTGCATCCAAACTGGGGACTGGCACAGGGGGACCCAGACTTGGGCCCCTCATTGTTGGGCAGTAGCAAAGGTTCAAATGTGCTTTTAAAAAGCTCCTCCTTAAGCTACATTATCAGCACCCTCGGTTACTTGCGTTTAAGCAACCACTTTCAATGAAATGTCTATGTAGACATGCATATATGCACATTCAGGGTTTCGCCTTCAAAACTCTCACCTTCACGTGCTTTTAATCTTGTGCTTTGAGTAATCAGGGACTCAGATAGTGACATTTGAATGGCGTCCCTTTCAATTCACGGAAGTGACAACTGTTTGAAAATGGATCATAGAGGAGACGGTAGTCATTGTGCCTTGTGGCCGGCAGGAATTATATTACACCAAGTATTTCAAATATTGGAACAAAGCTGTGAAGGAAAACGTGCGTTCTTGATGCCCGGTGTTAACTTAGCATCAGAGAGAACTAATAGATTATTAATCATTTTTGTTGTGGCAAGAAATCTAAGTAAGTAAGTAAGTAAGTTTTATTTATATATCACCTTTCACAGATAAAATCACAAAGCGCTGAACAATAAAAAAAAGCATACAATACAGTAAAAAGCAGAACGATAATCAATTAAATAAGATGTAAAGCAAAACTTAATTGAAGAAAAATAAACTTAGAATCAAAATATAACATTAACAATAACAATGAAACCAGTCAGCTAAAAGCATTTATGAATAAAAATGTCTTCAGTTGACTTTTAAAAGAATCGATGGTGTCGGCCACACGAAGGGACAGAGGGAGGGCATTCTGAGTCTGGGGGCTATTGCCTGGAATCTGAATTTAAGAATACAGTTGAAGCATTTTCCAGCTTTTTTAAATAAAACTGTATTTTCATGATCCAGAGAAAAAATGCAATTCCAGTCACTCAGTTACATAATGCTGAACAAACCCTGACTGGAATAAGCTTAAAGAAAGAGTGTGGGTATGAGTGTTTGGTGACAGGAGAAAAAAGGCAAATAAGAACACAAGAATGACAGATACTAGCAGTACTGACAACATGCACTTTTCTAACCGTCTATCTAGCCCTATTTTTCCAGAGTTGACTAAAGTATATATTAGTTTGTATATCCTTCCTTTCTGTTAATTGCTGTGTTACACTTAAAAGTGTTCCTCAGTGAGGTCAAGTTTCTTAATCTTTTTTTATTTTAAAACGTCCTAATTTAGACTTTTCTCTATAGAGGGTCTTACTTACTTACTTAAAATTCTCATATATTCCTTTCATGGATGGATGTTGATTCATATTAGAACTTCAATAAATAGCTGTAATGAAATAAAACCCATTTAAAGACGATCTTCATTTTGTATTTGACATAACTTTGCATGCTCCAGTGTACTGTGTGCCACTGTTTGAGTTTGTGTGCTCGGAATTGATCCAGTACCAGGTTGGCCCGGCACCATCATCATGGCTGACCTACCACAACTGCCTGGAATGAGCTGGGAGCCTCACAACACTGACCCCCCACATGCACAGACACGCACAAGCGCATACACACATGCAGAGAGCGGTCGCAGGTTCAGTCGATGTCACTTTACTCAGTGATGATAACGTGAGCTGACATGACACTCGATCGGCCGGTGGGTGCATCTGGGTTGTATGTGTTGATTCTGAGTTTCTCACACACACCCCCCGCCCCCAACAGGTACTGTTATATTCCATAATGCAGTGTCTGTCTGGGATGTAAAAAAGAAATACAGCAGAGAAACATGAGCGAAGATGTCTAATAATGTCGAGTAAAACCAATAAAAATGTTATATCATGATTTGTTTGTTCCTAGCAGCTCAGTGCCAGGAATGATTAAAATCCCCTTTGTTTCTGAGCAGTATGACATTTGACTTTTGTCCTAAAAAATGTTCCTAGATAATCTATGTCCAGAACGTTTCTGAGGAGATGACTATTGGTAAATGTTTGTGTGAGCTGTCATGGTGATACCGCCTTACCGCGACTCTGTCAGTGTGTGTATGACTCACATCCGTGAGGAAGAACCAGCCAGGCAGCCAGATACAAGCCAATCAGCTCCTATTAGCCTGTGTTCCCTTTGGTCTTAATAAGATGAATGGGGAGCAGCAAGGCTGAGACTCAACTGCTTATTGTTGTAGAACACAACAATAAAATTGTGCTCAGCTGACTATTCTGCACTCAATCAGTTTCAGGGGGGGGGGGGGACATTGATGCCATGAAGTAAATAAAGTTAAATAGATGAATATCCTAGTATTGCATCTTTTATTTCAATTTACAATCAATATCTGTTCATTTACTAAAAAATGTACGTTTTTGAAATAACAATTTTTCTTGTACTGCAGTGTAAATGTCCTTTTTTTCCGCGCTTAGTCTCTCACATTTCTCCAAGCTCCAGAAATAGATTGGTCCTGTAAAAAGATAGATGCTGATGAAATTAGAAATGAGGACGAGAAATAATCCCTGCTTGTTAGTTAGGAGATAAATCTGAACGGAGGGTTTTCTAATGAGTATAATTGATGGAAAGAGACAGCATATCATGTAACACACACTACATGCTGCGTTATCGAGGCCTGTATTGTCAAATTTATTTCAAGTTCCTGGAACTTGCAGAGTCAAACGAAATCCATATATTGAAAATAAAAAAAGTGACTTCCATTATTGAGATGGCTTTTAGGGATACTCCTAAAAACCTACTGTAGGTTAAAAAGGTTACTGCTCAGTTAAAGTAAACAAATGCCTGACAGATTTACAAAGCAAATTTCCTTAATGCTGCCAAAACATTATAGGAGCAGAAACAGATGTGGACCTCTGCAAAGCAGACCTACAAAAAAAAAGTCAGTAAAAGATCTGACACTGTCCACGCAATTGTCAAGTCGAGTGAGAATCAAGTCCTGTGATGTTGAAGCAACAGATTTTCCCCATTTCAGATTATTGCATTACAAGCAAATTCAAAGAAACACAATGACAGGACTCCAAGCACAGAGCATCGCCTCATGACAGTGGTTGCTAATGTTGTCTTTCACGCTGACAGGAATTCATCCCCAAGGTTTGTGAGCTTCTGTTTTTCTAGGTCTGGCTACCAAATAAATTTACAGATTAAAGAGAAGTAAGAATACGGAGAACCTTCACTGTCCTAAATCCTGCAGTAAACACAGAAAAAAGATATGATGTTCATTGAAATCTATTTAATTCTATGATTTTTTTTACTCTGTCGTAAAACATTGAATATTTTATTATAGTTTTATGTTGTGTGAATGTATATGCATTTATTTGTGCATTTCTTTATCTTTTTTTCTTATTTTCCATCAATTCATGATGAATACAGTTTTGACCAATAGATCTTTATCCATCTATCTATAGATGCCCGTTTCTTTGTCTTCTTTAGCTTTATTTATTTGTTTTGATTCCTTTAATGAAACCATTTCTACATTATCAAACAAGTCACCAAATGTTATTTTTTTCAAGCTTCTATTATTCCGAAATTTTAATATATGGAAATGATAAGCAATGTCTTTTCACAAAGTTGTCAGAGAAACTATGACTTTTGACATTTTTTGCAAAAGCTACGATCCATATTTAACCTCTGAAGACCTGGCATCCACAGGCGTGGACATCACATTTTGGGGTTATATTACCACAGTAGTTAATTTCACTTAACTGGAGCCATACAATACGTATGGAGAGGCTTAGCTCAAATGTTAGTTTGGGTCTTAAGAGGTTAGGTCATATTTTTGAAATGGTGTTTTTTTAAAAATGTATTTTTTAAACATTATAAAATCTCTGTTTTTCGAAGATAAAATGTAAATTTTTTAACTAAAGCACTCCAAAGCCGAGTTGGACAGTTGAGTTAGATTTTTTTAAATCTTGTTGATGTAATCATAATATATTTATATTTAATCTGCAAGATTATTGCTCTGACATTTAAAATCTAACAGTTTTATTAATTAAGTTAAAAGAAAAGTTAGTTTAATTTTTTTTAAGTACTTCTATTATAACAATCCAGAAAACCTATATGTTTTAGACTAAACCATTACCCACAATGCTTTTTGATCCACATCCAACAGATTAATTTAGTAATCTTGTTTAAATGAGCAACAATCCATCAAGTCAGATGAAGCATCCAGAGTTCATCAGAGGAACATGTTTTTCAGTATCCTATTGTCTGTATACCGCCATTACTATAAAGTCTACGCATCTGTAGCTAGTCTATTTTTAGTTGTGGATACTCATAATCCAAATGTCAAAAAAGCCAATAACATATATATTACGCCCCTCTCAACCCTCCGCGGGTGGTTTCTCCTCCAAGCTCGGGTCCTCTACCAGAAGCCTGAGAGCTTGAGGGTCCTGCAGTATCTTAGCTGTTCCTAGCACTGCGCTTTTCTGGACTTAGAGGTCTGAGGTCTTTCCAGGTATCTGTTGTAGCCACTCCTCCAGCTTGGGGGTTACTGCCCCGAGTGCTCCAATTACCACAGGCACCACTGTCACCTTCACTTTCCAGGCTTTCTCCAGTTCTTCTCTGAGTCCCTGGTATTTCTCCAGTTTCTCATGTTCCTTCTTCCTGATGTTCCCATCGCTTGGCACTGCCACATCCACCACAACGGCTTTCCTCTCTTCTTTATCCACCATTACAATGTCTGGTTGATATATATCACTGTGCCCAGAAACGATGCACTAATCCAGAGTTGGTATTAGGATAACCACAGCAGCACCACAGAAATGGCAAAACTGTCTTCCATGTGTGCGTTCATGAGTGCTAATGACATTACATCATTAGTTCTACTCATTTCCTGAATTGTTAGAGCTAAAGATTTCAGTTAGTAAAGAACCAATGTTAGAATAAATACGAAATGTAAGAAATTTTGCTAATTTTTATAAAAACACATTTTCACTTAAAACAGATCCTTTCCTCTAACTTCAACTCCCGCACCTCTTTCTCCAGAAACCTTTCATGTACCGCTTCCCATATCCATCTCCTTTTTCTGTCTTTTCCCCTCATCCTGCACACTTGTCCCCACCTTCCTGTCCTGTATGCCCTCTTTGTTCCTCTCAGTTTGTCTCTGTGCACCTCGTCTTCTCCTGTTGAGAGCCTGCTCTGCAGATGCTCTGCAAGTCTCCATGGTCACAGTTGTCACGGCAGCGAGCTAAACTGTATGTTAAACTAGGTGAAAGGAGCACAATGAATATAAACATTCAGATAGTAAAAAAATACATCTCCACCTGCAGAGAAAAACAGTTGAACACAAAAGGCTTGTATCAATTTAAACAGTAATACAGATGGCAGCAGTCAAGCATCTTCTAACACAACTCAGACTATACACTCACAAGTTGTGATATCTTAATTGATTCATGTATTTAGGAATAAATTCATTATTCCTAAAAAACTAAAAACATAAAAAGTCAGCGTTTTGAAAATTACACACAAAGTCTGAATCATAAACTACGTTCTCTTGAAGAATGGGGTGAATAAACCTGACGGACAGTGCAAAACCATCATTTCCTGGCGTGTGTTTGGCTGGCAACATCTTTTAAAGAAAACAGGAAGTAATGTAGCTAATATAATGTCAATATAAAATGTAATATTGAAGAAAAGCAATGCAAAACCAAAAATATAAGAAGAACTCTTAAAAGGCTGCAATAATGACGGTAATCAAGGATGATTTGCTCCTCTGTTAAAGAATCTGCAATGGTCTTGGTGTTTAACAAACAACATCTTCAGTTTTCATTTTTCATTCCAAGCAAAGCTTTTGGCTGTTAAGAAGGGAATTGGAAATTTAACTTCTCATTTATCCCACCATCAGTAAACCTGCTTAGCAGTAACAGATAATCTCCCCATTACATTTCCTAGTCATCCAATCTACGGACACTATCATTATCCATTTTTAACAGATTCCTTTGCATAACGCTAGCTTGTTTTTGAGTCCATCACTCAGCCTGTGATCTGAATAGATCGTTATGCAGACTAAACAAGTCTGAATGTTTGCACAGCGTCTGTTTTTCCTATGTTTTCCACTACAGAAAAACATGGAATGATTGTATAATTAACAAAAAGCACCTGGTTCATTTGAAATGTTCAACTTCTCTTCACTTTATGTCAACAAAGATGCAAAAGGAATAGTTCCTTTCGCATAAAGCTCTAGAAAACTGGGTCAAGTCTGACAGATCACAGTGTTGCAGTCACTTGGTCTGGTGTGCAAGGCTTAGAGCTGCATGCATTCATTTGCTCTGTAACTGATGTCTTAAAGTGTTGCTTTAGAATCCAAAGCATTCAAAAACAATGTGCATGTGAGGCTGTGTATTTCTGTGTGTCACAAAAGTCAAAGTGAAGATGTTTTCATACTCTGCTCCCTGCAGCGTTTGTGTTCCCCTGGGTTTTGGGTGCTAAGCAGCAAGTCCAGCAGGCGCCCTGACATCTGGGCATCTGTCACCCCCATGGTAGAGCCACTGGGGTTACATTCAAAACTCAAAAATGTTTGCATAATAGTGCAATACAAACTTACAAGTTGAGTTGTAGACATAGTTGCTTCAACATGCTGCTGTTTGTTTTTTAACGCAGAATTAAACAAAAAATCATGTGAAAGGATATGACCATTAAAGGATTAGAAACTGGAGCATTTTGACCCTCAGCTGCCATTATAGGAAAATATTTTCCAATTAGCTTCAAATCTCTGAAAATGTTCTGTTCTTCTAAGCCTGATTTAGGAGACTTTGTGTGCTGCAGATCCACAGTGTGTCTACTTAACACATGATAATGATGAAGGGGAGCGACAGCTCAGAGGAGGAAGGAAGTGAGTCACTGAGATGGGACTGCACTTGAATAAATCTGTGTGATCACAACTGTCCTGAGGTCACTTTCACAAGGCTGCCTGCGTGCACACTCATTAACGGTCGTAGATCTTTCTTTGCGAAAAGATTCCCTACAAAACGTTTAGCCCACAGCCTGTATCATGGACGATTTCCAAGATAAAGTTCTGACTTTATCTTGGAAATCTGAAAAAGAAAATTGTAAACTTTCCTAAAACTAATGTTTCAAAGAAAAAAATATATATAAATGGAATAAGAGAGAAAAAAGTGATCTTTTTTTTATCTGCCACTTTTTCTTATGAAAAGTTACAAGATAAATACAAAACTTTTTTGGCAATAAGTCTAAATATAATATTAACTATAGGGTATTTCAAAGCATTAATACCTCAGTGTACAAACAGCAGTTACCTGTACATTTAAAATTGACATGCGTGTAATCATACACAATAACATGCAAATGCCTAGGTCTATGTGTGTATATTTATGTCATAATTGTTTCCCTTTTTTGTATTCAAATATCAAATAAATAAATAAAAAGTTTAAATTTAAGCTTTCAAAAACTATTGTCTACTTTTAAATTCTAATGATGAAATTTAGTTGTAAGAAAATGTATTTACACTTTTTGATGCCTGTTAACAAATCTCTTTTCACTACTTCAATTGTTAAGCAAAGACACGGCTATGTAAGCAGAAAAAAATATCTTCATCACTGTGTTTATTTCTTTAACTATTCTCGTGTGTTCAGGAAAAAAACAGATTACAGATGTAAGTAAAAGGATGAAACAAAATCGATTATATACGTTATCATATCAACATAATTACAGTAATTTAATGCTTTACTTCCCTCATTCTGTTCATCGTTTCCTCTTTAATTTTTCCCAAGAAAAATGCTTTTTACATGTTCTGTGTTAGTACTGTTTACTATTGGGGTATTTCAATATTATTAACAACATTCCTATTCCATTTATAGTATTCTTTTTTATGTGTTCCAATTATCTCAACCATTTTTTTATATAATTCTTATGTAATTTTTCTGTATCCTTTGTTCTCAATATTAAGTTCAGATGTTTGTCAATTGGTGTTTAATTGTTAATAAAAAATGTTTTTAAAAAAAAAGACAAATTGTGAAAAAGTGTGCTTTTGAAAACCGTGAGAATGTTTAAATATTTGAAGTTATGAACAAAGATAAGAGATAATATCACCCTTCATTCATGACACAGTGAGGACATTTTCACATCTTAATGAAGAGCGCCTTCCTTCATTGGTTTAACGGTGTCAGTTCAGTACAAAAACTCAAAAGCTTATGCAGCATTAACGAACATCACAATTGAAAGGAAAATGATATCCAATACATAAAAAATAAGCGATCTATTCAAACAAATTAGGAGAATGTTTAATATCTTGTATATCATGTGCAAAAAAGGTTTGACAATGTGGATTTGGGTCTAATTTTAATAAAATCTCTCTATATTCCATAACAACATTTGACCACAAACTTGTAAATGAGCTACTTGCAATACTCCTAAATTGGTTATTTGTTAATTAGCTGGTTACGTAGAGGTGACGTGCTCACACAAACAAAGAAAACAAACTACGCAACCTTGGATGTACAGCAGTCTCACAAGGTTTACTTAAAATGTTTACACAAGACACGCATGAACCACCTTTCTTTGTCATGGCGTTGTAGCTCAGTAAACAATATCTTCTCTCTGCATGGCAATGCAAATACACACCCTGCTTTCATTTCTCCTTACATGCACACATGCATGACACACGATAGGAGTAAAGATAAGAGGAAACAAACAGGTTAAATCAAGCCTTAAGAGCATTAACCATGGAGTTTTTTTATCCCCCAGAAAGAAAAAGAGAACAGATTCCTACTCTGCTGTCAACAATTTCTGTTATTTCAAAGTTCACTTTTAGACACATCTTATTATACTTAACTTATGTAAGGTTTGGAACTTATTAATGACAAAAATTCTTATCAGAAAGTATCATTTCTTCCTTCAATTCTTATGTTGACAGAAAATCTGGAGTACCATGATCTGCCATTTCATAACGTATAGAAAATTAGATTAAATGCTATTCTTAAACCTTTCAGAGTAAACTTTATCCATTTACATGATAATTATATTAAGATTGGTACACTAAAGAAACATTTTTTTTATCCAATATGAGTTATTTTCACAGTTCATTTTCTACCCAGAAGTAAGACGACTAAATCTCTGAGGCACCGCCTTTCACTTGTTGTGGGTTCCGCCCATTTCATGACGTCAACTTAGAGTCGGCCTCTGTAGCATGTCTGCGTTTCGCCTACGAAAACAAGCAACATCCAAACTTTCTAAAAAAGGATGTGCAGATTGTGCATATAAAAGCGAAGCGTTTAGCCAATTCCGCTAGCTCAGTGGAGAAAGTGAGTGTCTGTGTTAGCCTGGGGGCGTAGCTGGCAGTGCAGACGCTTCCTGGAACGGGCTGTTCTCACTCATCTACGTCGCCCACTCGTTTTCGTGGATTTGGAAAGGCTGGTGCTTGGAGCTCATGTTTTTAGAGGGATACTTAGAAATGTGTCAATGGGGCAAAATGCCACTGTGGGATTGTTTTTTTGTGACAAATTAATATTATAATACAATTAATAGCTCAAAAAGTTGATTTTGCATGATAGAGACCCTTTTAGACAGTGGTCCCCAACCTTTTTAACGCCATAGACCGGTACGACGTCACATAAAACTTTCATGGACTGGTCTTTCAATTGTAGGCGGAAGATTATTATGCCAATATAACGATGAAGAAGGAACAAAGACGTGGCAAGGCAACCCCTAAGCTTCCATTTTGACACGCAAGACATTGTACTTCGCACAGGTGTCATCATCCTCTCCCCTTCCCACACTCATGGTGCAAAATAGAAGTACTGTCTATTAAATGTAGCTTTCTTTTTATTGGATCCTGGCTGGGCATTTTCCCTTTGGCAAAGAAACTATCCAAAGATGTTTGTTATTTACTTATTTTGCTAGTTCCTGGGTTTTATTTTAGCGATAACATATCACATGACCACATAGACGGATATAACAGAGAATCGGGCAATGAAAATAAATCTAAATAAAACAACTTTCAGATTCTGAAATAAATGAAACGGAAGTAATGTAAGCTATTTATTCTTTCCCTGCGGCCCGGTACCAAATGACCCACGGACCGGTACCGGTCTGCGGCCCGGGTACCGCTGCTTTAACATGTCTGACCATTTATTTTCCTCTTTTGCCTGATCAACCCTGTACACATGAACGTCATTGTGACTGTCAGGAATGGCTCTGGAGCATATGCTGAACTTCTAATGTGATCCAACAGGTTACATAAACCTAACAATTCAAAGAATAATGTTGAAAACTGTCCAAATATATGAGTCTCAGGGAGAATCAAAAGGCAATACAAACTGTTTTAACCATGAGCCCAATGTGTAAAAAAACATGTTTACATTTTGCCAGGGTGTTGACTGTTTTTTTTAGAAATGCACAATACTCACGTATGCATAGTTATTTCTGGGAAGAATATAAAAATGAAGACAAACATCCATCCAGCCTTAAACAGTTGCTTTGTCTATGAAGCAAAAACTTTGGGTAGCAGTGGAGGAACACCAGCTTAAGATCCAGCATCAACCAGATAAGATGTTAGTAGAACTGATGACAAACATTTGAACCACTATAGTGTCCTTCAGAAAGGCTCCTTACACCAAATTGCTACAGAGGATCTGTTCAGCGGCCACAGATTTATCTGAGGTTGTCCACCAGGAATGAATGTGAAACAGCATGTGTGAACAGGATGTCCTTGAAAATAAGTCAATTTTTAACAGATTTCCCCCTGTAATAAAAGAGGCTAAGAATCAGTTATTCTGCTTTTGTAGGGAAGAGTAAAAACTTTTTCTTAATTGATTTACTTTTTACATAAAACAACAAAAATGAAGCTAAATGAGAAATCTGTGTGAGGATCTATTTTCACATTTTTTCCCCCCAAAAATTGACTTTTAAAAAGCTTTGCCCATCATCTCAGGATTAACAAGAAGAATTTAATAATTAGCCTGTATTTTAGCACTTTAGAAAGGATTATTGACAAAAACACAACACAGCACAAGAAAGGCCCCATGAGACGATGACAACAGTTGAAGCTGAGCGAAGAGACACACCTCCTCAAACACACGTCATGTGATTGATGGAGCAGTCTGCTGCTTGCTGTGGCTCTCATCCCCCCTGCTCCCTAAACCTTTAATCCCTGGCTGAGAGCAAAACGTTCAAACCTGACATTCTGAGCTCAGATTTGCAGCAAAAGCAAACAAAAATAGGAAGAAATTAACTGCAGAGTTGGCACAAATGCACAGAAGGAATAGTTATGAATTATATACAGAAACTGTGCTCACTGAGCTGACAAACACAACATGAAAGCACCCATGTGAAGACAAACAGAACAACCCAGTGTGGACAGATGTTTCGACCTCTGGAGAATGTTATGCACTAAGCTTTCAGAGCCTGATAAGGTGCTCACACAGACCGAGACCACACAAACACCAAGTTACCCGATTATAAATAAGATAAAATCCATAACCACTCGTCCAAAAAATACCTCACAAATAATACCGGTGTGGTGGAAAGTTCACCGCACACACATCCACTCCACACGTTATTCTATTTAGTCACTGAAAAATTACTTTTGTTATCAACATTTCCAGAAGACTTAATGAGAATAAACAAGCTGAGTTCAGAAGCTTCCTGCTTTACCTCTGTGCCATGAATGAAGCATTCCTGCTGCCGTGTGTGTGTGTGTGTGTGTGTGTGTGCATGACTTTAATCGGGACATTATGGGGCTTGTTACCATGGTTTTACCTTTAATATCCTACTCTGCATTAGGCAAAAGACTATTTACCCTTTGATCTCTGGCTCACGCTGTTCATGAGAAGGTTCACCTGCATGCTGTTATGATAAACTGCACTAATGAGGACAAACTGCACACTGAACCAGTCCTACGCACTAAAAAGAAGCACCCTCACTGATCCAACAAGACCAAAGAAACATCCACTGAACATTTAGTATAAACATGTTATGGTGCCTGTCTATATTATATATTCTACATCTATGTCTAGATTTTTGAATTTCATACAACCAGCATTTTTTTTCCAAGTACATACTGTGTGAACAAAGAAAGAGCACCCAATGAACTTTGCATTAAAAATAGTTATCCATCTGTCTAAAAAATACATGGTCTATTAGTGTACAAAGAATTCATGTTTTTATTACAGATTATCCTTTTAAATTTAATGCTTACAAAGTTCTATTTTATTTGAGTTTTTCTGTAGTTGTATGCGTGTATTTGTCTTCTTTTACTTTTTAATTTTATTTTCCAATAATTTAATGACTAATTATCCTTACTAAGTTTGATAAATCAATGTGTAAATATATACATTTCTTTTGATTGTCTTCTTTGTTTTTGTTTTTTCAGCTTGTTTTAATTGCTTAAAATAAACCTATTTCAGTCCAAATGTAATAAATTTAGCCTAAAAATGACCTAAAGAAGGGATCATTCCTTACATAAATTCTAGTTTGGACTTTGGCTTTTTAGCAAGGTCATTCTATGGTCCTTAACACAGACATGCCCTCTGACCTCATCAAATTTAATCTTTCCTATATGATTTTATAGGCTCCAGTTCATATGCTAATCCAGTGGGATTGTGTTTACGTGTTGCAGACAGATGAATCAAAGCATATTGTTTTGGCATCATTGATGTTTAATCCTTAAATGTATGTGATTCACTTTGAAAACATGGCTTAGAGATGCACAGACAGAAGTTGGTAAGGAGGCTAAACCACCGTTTCGATGGCCCTTCGTCAAATCGAGAGACCTTATGTCTGTTGGTTCAACATTTCACTCAGCATCACAGAGAAACTTCAATAATGAGCCGAGTGGATGTGAGTCAATCTTTAATCAGATAACAAACTTAATAAACCAAAGCCCATCAAGCTGGTTCGAATGAAAGCAGTCCTCTTCTGTGAAGCATTGCAGAGAATCGTGTGAATCCAATATTCGCGGCCTCATGAGAGACTTCAAAGAATTTTAAAGCTCTTTAGATCACGAGAGCAAAGTGAATTTAAAGAATTCAGTGTAGGACATCAGTAAAATCAAAGCCAAGTGTATGAAAAAGAGGCGGCAGGGACAAGCTTAGGCACAAACATTCACTGATGTTGCACACATTCACTCCAGATTCTCACATCGTACGTTCATAGAAGATTGTTATGGTTACTAAAGCGGTAATTACCATGTCTTTCACTGGTCAAGGGAATCTACTAAATCACTAGACAGCTTGATAGGATATTAATGATCCTCCGCTCTGCACAGTAAGAGGAGGTGATGGGTGGAGCAGGAAGCTGGGAGAGTTACATGAATACGATGAAGCTGAGAAGTGAATAAAGACAATAAGGCAATTATGAAGACAGAATAATGCAGTTAAGAACTGAGCGTAATGATGATGGTGATGATGAGAAGATGAAACAGTTCTGAGAATCATGTATATAACAAACAGACAAAGCCAATGCAGGTCTCCACTTTCTGTTGTGCTTAGCATTACGTTTTTGGGAAAAAAGAACTTAAGGAGACAATGTTTTGTGATGACAAAAAGATCCCAAATTCTGTTTTCAGTCATCTTCTGCCTTTATTTTTAAAGACCCACAATTAAAATTGTGTTTTTTACTTGTTCTTGTGGCATTTTTCTCATGATGGAGGACATATACCATATAAAGAAAGTTGAGGGTTTCCCTATTCAAGTTGTTTGTCAAGTTTCAAGTTGTTTCTATTCAATTCAAGTGTTTGTCATTCCAATCCATCCATCTAAATATAAATACAAGTAAAAGACCACTGGAAATGCTTTCAAAATAGATGATTGGAGTGGGACTTTAAGCAATGGTGTGATTCCATTTCAGGTTTAACCCCTCAAGGTGATGCTAAACTAAGTGAAGTCCTGAGTCCTGGATTATATGAAACGCTGTAAATTACCAACAAACAGCATGAAGGGGTTAAGGGTCAAAACCAAAAAAAGTCAACAAAAAGGCTATTTTTACATCTTTGGTATTAGAAATTATACTTTTTTCAAAGTATAATCTAAATTAAACTCTGAAAAAATAGACTTTTTAAAAAGCCTAAATTTTTTTGAATACATTAAACACTAAAAAAATAAAAGAAATGAATAATAAATAATAATAAAAACATTTGTGTGACGTTATGAACCAATTGCTGCAATAGGAATGTTGCTCTTCCAGAAATGGTTTCCTCAAACACAAATGGTCTTACATGATAAAAGATATATATTTTTTTTAAAGGTCAGTATATGGTCTGACAAACAACAGAAAAACAACTGGTTATATCACACATATGCATTCATATATGACAACTACATCATGGATTGATTATAACTTCTTTATTATAAAATTTTGGACAGTAGTGACTGAAAACTTAGGTCATGCAAATGTGTTTTTACTAAGGAAAAGTTCTCAAATCATCTAAATGACATTTTTCCTGGTTATGCCGTTTAGTGTCAATATTGGACCCTTTTCTGGTTATTGAAGTCTGCAGTTGTGGAAATCTATTTTTATGATCAAAACACAAAACCATCTAAACTCATTTAGATGGTTTTTGGTGACGTTATGGTGTTATTGTCCTATCAATGCCTACAACCCCTATAAGAAGGCTTATCAATTGAAATCAAGAATCTTTTTTTAACTCTGGAAAAACTACATTTTTAACAGATAGTAATAAAACAGTAAGGGGAAATTTTATATTTTCGTTTCCATTTTAATTATGTGCATTAATGTTGTATAGATAGGGTAAAACGTTACTGACCAGAAAACCACACAAGGCAGTAGAATCATGTCTTAGCTGTTGCTACTAGGGCTGTGAGGATACCCGCATCACCACGGTGATGACTCATCACCGCACGTCACCACACGTTCCTCTTCTTTTTTGTTGTTGAAAGTTCTGCATATGGTGCGTGATTTGATTTATAATAAACACATTCATCTTTCCTAATAATTTACATTTTCTGCAAGTCCTGTGTTAAAACTTCAAGGGCTTCTGGGGGAATTTCCATGGTATTAATTTCCATTACAAGCTGCGTGCGTTCTTGAGTGTAAGACGCGGAGGATTTTGTATGGGGGGGGGGGGGGGGGTCGCAAGAGTCCCGACACCGCGACTCTTGTTGCTTCATCACCATGGTGACCAAAAATCCCACCCCGTCACAGCTCTACTCCAGAGTGCTTTAATAAAATAAAAAAATCAATCACCATTCTTCCGGGGGAAACAACAATCAAACAACAAACATGAACGCGCACCCCCAACACACTTGTGCGCGCTCTCACTCACTCTCACGCGGCACGCACTCCTGCCTCTTACACACGCAGCGCGCTGACACACATACACATTCTACCACTCCTATATAGTTAGTTCATTAGTTAGATAGTTAGGGGTTTGTTGTTACTGTTATTTGTTGATAAAGAATAGTGCGTTGTAATTATGAATTGTATTCATGTGCCGGGGGATTTTGTGTTCAGCGGCGGTGGGGGGGTGCGATTAAATGCGACACCGCGACTCCAGCTGCTTCATCACCGCGGTGATCAAAAATCCCACACAGTCATAGCTGTAGTTGCTATAGGACTTCTTTATTTTCTCAGTGGGCATGTTTAAAGTTCTTTTTTTGATTATCTACACAAAGTTTGAACCATTCAGCAAAGGACGCTCAGCTACTTTGCTGCCTTTTATCCCTGCACTGCAACAGTCAACTGGAATCTGGTGTCTTCCTAAATCTGATCAACTGAATACACTTGACCGCATCAGCAGCCATTGGGTTTACAAGAAAGTACGAGGTTCTGTATTTGGATCTAATTCAACTGGGCCCCCTGATGGGCAGCAGCATTCCAAAAGGTTAAAGTGATGACTTAACTGCGGTAAAGTTCAGTATGAAGATCAGAGCACAGAGTATTCTAACCCGCTGACTGCTGACAGTCACTTGATACAGTGAGCTATTCTACCACCCTCCATCCTCGCTCTGCAAGCACCATTTATTTGGTGAAGACTAATCCACGGCACAGCTTAATGCCCTACTATTTTATCTCTCCCTCACACACACACACGAATGAATGCATGCATGCATCCATGCATGCATGCGTGTGTGTGTGTGTGAGGGAGAGCATGCATGCAGACACACACACACTTTCTATCCCTTCTTGCAACCTGTAAGCCTCATCCTCACACAATCTCCTGCACAAAATAAAGCTCGCTTAATCTCACATGATCACATAGATTCACAACAGCCGCATTTCTTTATGGAAAGCACTTCCAAGATCACCCAGTCCTGAACACAGAGTTCTTCCTAAGAGGGCAGGCTCCACTGGGACAGCATTTCTCATGTTTACAAATTCTTTCATGAAGAATGATGCCGTAAACTCAGCTCAGAAATTATGGACAAAATAAAAGAAATCAAATTGTCTTCATGGTTTAATTATTATTAATAACTGGTTAAAGATGGTGCCAAGAACAGTTATCATCTGAATATTTTGGAACTTGTTAACTAAAGCTGCACTTGGAATAAAAAGTTGCAAAACAGTCAGCCACCAGCAGGGGCGGAGCTACGGTACAACAAAGCTTTGCCTCCCATTTTTTAAAAATCAGTATTACTATAATTATTGACAAAGATTAAGAAATCATCAATACAAGGTTTTTTGAGCATTGCAAAAAGAACAAAAGCTTTTTTTTGTGAAATCTTCAGCCCCTCCAATTATTTGCTTCATTACTGAAACTGAAATGTGTATTTTTGATCCTTTCATTTGCAATGGCCGTCTACTAAACTGTACTCATTTTCCACTCTTCCAAAGTCTTCTTTAATGAGTCCATAATGCATTTACTAAGTGAAAATTGATTAATTTTGAATTTCTTATTTCTAAACCCAAACCTGCACTGCAAAAACCGAATCTTAAAAAAGTTTTAAAAAAACAAAACTTTATTTCAAGAAAAATCATCTTTTTTTGTCTTGCAAGAAAAATAATCTCATAAAGAAATTTATTTGAAGCAAAAACATCTTAGTTTAAGAAATAAATGACTGATTTTCTTTCTCAAAATTAGAATTTTTGGTATTTTTCGTATCCCGTAAGCGAATCTTTAGTTTATTCAAAGAAAATTTTTCCGGTGAGCAGCAACAGGTCAAACTGCAACCTTTTGCAAACTGTAAGAAGTGCTGGTTTAATGACAAAATTTTAAGGAAGTTCTTTAAATCAGTTGTCTAAAATGTGCATTTTATCAATTGACTTCAATTGTAGTGATCACACAAGCCATTAAAGATGGATCAACACCCAAAAACTTTGTATTTGGCAGAGAATTCTAATTCTCTATTTATATGGTAAATGGTGTTAAGTATACAGCTTTTTCCCCCTTCATTAAGACCCAAAGAGCTTTATAGTCCCATATCCCTGTCACACATGCACACACACATTCACACAGTATTGGTAGCAGAGCTGCCATGCAAGGCGCTGAAGAAATGTGAGGTTCAGTGCCTTGCCCAAAGACACTTCAACACATGGGCTGACAGAGCTGGGACGAAACCTGCCACCTCCTAAGCAGAAGTCGACCGCTCTGAACCAAATATGCAGAGTCTGCTGCTAACCCAAGCATTATTTAAAACACAAACAATCAAACTGTTTGCTGATTCTGAAGCCATCACCACACATTGTTTTAGTCGTTTACCACCGTCTGCTTTTGCGCCATCTTGTTTTCTCCTCTTTGCAGATTTATTATATGCAGGAAAATCTGTGACTAATGTGACAACTGCTTCACTGCAGGTCTGCTGTGCTGACTGTTCATCTGAATTCAGAGGGTTTAAATACAGATTTAAATCATGTTTGAGTTAATAGACATTAGAAATGCAAGTTGCAGCATCCTAAAAATAATTAAATAAATAACACCCCCTGGTTCTTACTTTGCAGATGACAGACCACAGACACAATTTTTAAAAATCCTCACACCTACTGTACTGTACATTGTGTGGTGAACGATGAGGGAAGACTTGGACAGTGTGAACAATCCCCATCTGTTGGTGGAACATGCTGCTTTCCTGTGTTCTTTTCCCACTCGCTGAAACAAGCCCTTTTCCAGATCACAAACAAGCATTTGCTCCAAAAGAGAAAATCCTCTGAGGACACTGCAAGTTTGCAGGATTAAGCGACAAACCAGCATTTTTGCACTTTTTTTTAACAACACAAACAGTTCACTTTGAATTGCTGTTGTTGAGTAGCAACACAAAGCTGATGTTTGGTGGAACAAACACATCCCCCCCCCCCCCCTGAACTGCTGAATGGTCACTCCTCCGCTCAGTCCCTCAGCTGTACCTGAAGGGGGCGAGGATGCAGCGAAAGCGATCAGAGGGAAAAAGAATTGTGGAATTTGTTGCCACTAAAATTCCGACAATTTTCATAACAAAAAAGGCACCAGTTTCCCCTGACCTTGTGCACAGCAATCATGTTACTCTTATTTCAGTTTTATTCAATTTATTCCCAATTTAATCTGCTTTATTTCCTTTGGTTGCATTTTATTAAATGTCTTGTCTTTTTTTTTCATTTTCAGAACTTTAAATAGTTGCTGTTTGTACAGCATCAGATAAGATAAACATTTTATCCACATTTTAAGCTTTTACCTGAAGGAAAATTTGAAGGCTTGTAATATTTGTAATTAATATCGAAGCTGACAGTACTATCATTTTTCGAACAGATGTTGCATTTGTAAGATTTTTCATTTAAAATATATCTTTTCTTTTTAGGAAGAGTTTAGAAGATAATGATCTTAATGTTTCATTTATCATTCTTGTTCATATGAATTTGATGAATTTTATTAGGCTTTTTTCTTTAAAGTTTAAATAGTGCCCTCTCTCTTTAGACATGCATCAGAGTGAAGTGAATGAGTCTTCAAACTGTTACAGTGCAGTGTGTTGCCAAATCAATTCACATGCACGTGTCAAATCACAAAATAATGTACAAGTAGACAAAACAGGGTAGTTGAAGTGATAAGAAATTCATTAAAGCCATTGGTTTGTGTGGTATGACAGTGAAATTCAAATTAAATGTTTCTAAATCATAACAAGATGTCCAATACTGTCACTTAACTTATTTTTAGGTTCACAACTAAATTATTGTCTCGATTCAAGGCTTTCCAATATGAAAACAAAATCTAAACAGTACATTGTGTGTAAACAGTATGGCTGAAGTCGCACAGATCATTTATTACTCAGATAGTTTGTCTGGCAGGTAAAACAAACACCAAATAAATTATTAATCAAAACATCAACCAAATACTAGTATGTTCAACTCACTTTAGTATATATTCATGTAAAAATATAATCAAAATTCTTCAAACAAACCACTCATAGGCAGCAAATTTGTCATCTTTAACCAAACAGTCAATTATTTTAGAATGCTGTAACATATTATCTTAATTATTTTATAAGAAGGTAAATTAATGATTGATGCTTTGTTTAAGTTGTTTACTTCAGTTTTCTTCATAATTGCATGGGCGATTAAACATGCTTGCCGATTTGTCGCCTCTGTTAACAGCTGTAACACGCGGGTGGATAACCTGCTCGCTGAGTGCAGGTGTGTGTGCGTAAGAAAGGGTTGCAGTCACACACCAGAAATAGTGTGTGCCAACAGAACAATGAAACCTGACACATCAATCCAAATATTGCCGGGAAAGTCCTGTGACGAGACTCGCATATCCAGCTAATCACTGTGCAAAAGAGGGCAGCCTTTAAATCCCGCTGGGGAGGCAGACTGCCAGCAGAACCAAATGTCGGCTTCACAAAACGAAAAAAGAACTTCTGCTCTTTAGCTGGCATCATCACAAAACCTTACAGCCAATACATTTCTTTTCAATCAGGATGATAGGAAAATCCAAATTGTGGCAAATGGAAAAATATTGAAGGAATTAGAGAAAAAAACAATTATTCAAATAACACAATATTTCAAGCGAAAAGTACTAAGACTTAAGCCAAGAGAGAAAAAACTGTTCATCATGAATCTAGCTCTTCAGATTATATCAAACTCAAAGTTCAACTCCTCCAATAATACACCTAATTAGATCTCTCTAAATATTAGTTTCCCTAAAAGGTTTTCCATCTTTTTAAATGAAATGCAAATACAATTAAAAAGTTGTCATACGATCATGTTTCAATGCAAAATCTATCTATATCTATCTAAATCTATAATATGCTGGAGTGTCCAGTCCCCCAAAGTTATAACAGCATATTTGAATTACAATGGTTTAAAAGAACTTCTAAAAGAAAATCTCTAAAAAAATAAAAATAAAAAAAATAAAAAATAAAACATAAAGTTGTGATTTTTATAATGCACACGGGTGCCAAACAAAAAATATGCCATAAAAGACGTTGAGGTTGCAAAGCATGCTTCAGTCCATGCATGACGTACTCACCAGTTCCTGGTTTGTGGAGTTGGAGTCATCTCCGGGGAAGGGGATGTAGATGGCTAAGGCCACACAGTTGGCAAAAATAGACAGCAGTATAAAGATATCAAACGGTCTGAATGGAGACTGTTAAGAAATACAAAGGCTGTGATTGGGAACATAAAGAAGTATCAGTGACACTGTAGTCATAAAGATAAAGAATTACTCCTGTTTTTTGTTTTTTTTAAAGAACTGAAAAATCGAGAAATTTATGATACAATTATTTAAAAAAAGGGTTAATTTGTTTAAAAAGACATGTTACAGTGGGGCAAAAATGTGTTTAGTCAGCCACCACTTGTGCAAGTTCTTCCACTTAAAAAGATGACAGAGACCTGTAATTTTCATCATACTTCAACTATGAGAGACAAAAAGAGAAAATAAATCCAGACAATCACACTGTCTGATTTTTTAAAGAATTTACTTGTAAATTGTGGTGGAAAATAAGTATTTGGTCAATAAAAAAAGTTTAACTAAATAATTTGTTATATATCCTTGGTTGGCAATGACATCAGTCAAACTTTATCAGTAGGTCATCACAAGGTTTTCACAAAATATTGCTGGTATTTTGGCCCATTCATCCATGCAGATCTCCTCTTAAGCAGTGATGTTTTGGGGCTTTTGGTGGGTTAACACAGACTTTAAACTCCCTTCAAGGGTTTTTTTTATAGGGTTCAGATTAGGAGACTAGCTAGGCCAATCCAGGACCTTGAAATGCTTCTTATGACGCCACTCCTTCGTAACCCGTGCAGTGTTTTTGGAATCAGTGTCATGCTGATTTACCCAGCCATGTTCCATCTTCAATGCCCCTGATGATGTATGGAGGTTTTCATTCAAAATCTGACGATACATGGCCCCATTCTTTTCTTTACATGGATCACGCCTCCTGGTCCCTGCTAAAAAACAGCCCCAAAGCATGATGTTTCCCCCATCATGCTTTACTATAGGTCTTCTTTGGATGGAACTTCTGGTCTTGTCTTGTCCATAGTGGATTTTGGAGTAAGACTGTTTGAGCTCATGGACAGGTGTTTTTTAAATAGATACTGAGTTCAAACAGGTGCCATTAATGTAGGTGGCGAGTGGACAACAGAGGATCCACTCACAGAAGTTTCAGGTCTGTGAGAGCCAGAAATCTAGCTTGTTCGTAGGTGACCAAAATCTTATTTTCCATCATATTTTGCAAATAAATTCTTTAAAAATCAAACAGTGTGATTTTCTGGATTTCTTTCTTCATTTTGTCTCTCACAGCTGAGGTGTACTTATGATGAAAATTACACCTCTCTCTTATATTTTTAAGTGGGAAAAATTGCACAATTGGCAGCTGACAAAATACTTACACTCTGCTGTTTTCTTTATAGACCCATTTCAAGGAAAATCATGTTTTTTAAACATGTTCTTGTATCATTTTTCTCATGATTGGGTGGGCTTGTTCCACGGCAACAGTCCTGCCCAAACCTCAGGGGCAAATTTCTGATGAACTACTGGTGCTCCGCAGAACCTATGTCCTAGAAATCCCTTTTTTTAGTTTTTGTCTAAAAACAGCATAATAGTAACAAAAAGAATATTTGGAAAACGTATACAGTATATAATAGTTAAATAAATGATCGGAGTGGGACTTCAATGACTTGTAATGGGCTTCATCCTAAAGGATTGCATCCTGAGTGGAAAAAAAACTTTAACTTTGATGTACAGAATGACAACATTATTCCATTATAGTCAAAAACCCAAAATTAGAGGGTCTTCATTTTTAGACTTTTTTTTACCTCTAAAAAGAAATGCGGAGTTACTGCCACTCGAAAAAAGGAATATGAAGGGTGTACTCTTAATTTCCTTTTGGAAAGGGTATGTGCTGCAAGGTGAACAACAAATTTGCTCAAAAACAACTGCATATCTTTTAAAAATGAGAATATTTGTAAAAAAGAAATCATTACCTGGAAAATGTATCCTGATTTGATGCTCAGAAAGACTTTTAAAAGGTTTATAAACTCAGTCTTCCAAAATCTGCACATGGAAGAATCCAGTCACACAACCATTCAGTCATAATCCATGCCTCCCACAGGAGGTTCCATCTCTAGACTTAAGGATACTTCCACTCCACCAGGCTGATGCAGGCCCTGCGAATTGGGTTGTTGAGTGTGAGGCAGAACAGGGCTCTTGGTGGCCTGCTGTTGGTTGATCCTCCTTGTTTTTTGCTTTTGGCATACTGCTGCCTTTTCCTTTGTGCCAGTGATCCCGCAGGAGGAGGTCCACTGGGGCAAACCGAGGGCCGTGAACTTATCTCGGGCTTCTCCACATCTTCCTGTGCTTGTCGAGCAGCAGTAATGGCAGCATGCCACGCAAGAACCGGGCTAACAGCGGAACCAGCACCTCCTGGGCCTTGACAACTACTGTTGGCCCCAAGGAGGCCATGAGCGGACCCGACAGGCTTGCCAGTGCTCACCGGGGGTTGAAGGGGCTCTGGTGACGGGAGCTGCTGCAGATGGGTGTGGCTTTCTGACCAGAGAGCTGAGGAGTCCGTGGAGGCAGTGGTCCGATTGTTGTTGGCATGTTGTGCCCCTGAATAGTAAGAAAAAAATGAAATACTGTGACTGGAAGATCAATTAAAGCAACACAATTTCAAAAACCAGAGACTGCTTCATATTATGGCTTTATACTCTTAATAGGAGTTCTATGGGTTTATCCACGCAATATCTCCCAATCTGATCTATTTATTTATTTGTAAAGTGTAGCAGAACTGGGCAATTTTTACCACAATTTCATTAAGTACTAAGTTATGTAACAGTAAATGAACAAATATGGAAGAATTTTGAAAAATAAAGTGTTTTATTGCCTTTTAAAGTTAATAATACTGCATATAGCAAAAATAACAGCTGTTTGAACAACGTTACTTCATTATTATATGGATATGAGCAGAAGTAGAGCTCTGTTAATGCTGACCCAGATGCTTAATTTCTGGAAATAGCTAAGCTAAAGCAAACACATTTATGGGTGGAAATAGAGATTACATTTCCTTAAAGAAAAAATTGCAGAGTTTAACGTTCTCCAACTAAAAGGGACATAAATGATAAGACCAGACACGATTTTTACTTTTCACATTAAAAGTGATGTCTTCTTGAATCATCCCCTGAGAATGACAGCATGAGTCTAATGAGAAATCTGAAACAGGTTGACAGAAAAAGTGCAGAAAGCATGGTTCAGCAGGACAGTACGAGGGAAAGACAGTGAGGGCACCCTTCATGGCTGAGGGAGATAGTCATTAAAATCAATGCAGACCATGAGGGGGAAAGACAGTGCCCTTGACACAGTCACTGCAACTGCACGGCATTACAGCCTCCTGCCCAGCATCAGTCCATCAACACCAGCTCTCCTTAACTGTCACCCCTTAGGGAGTTTTCCTTGACATTATTTATTTTTAATAAGTTTGGACTACTTAAAAGCAAAACAAAAACTACTTAAAAAAAACTTTTTCCAAAGAAAATCTGAATATTTTCTGACTTTATGAAGCATAAATTACAAAAACCATCACGAAAACCTGCCCCATGGCTCAAAAACACCACAATATTACAACAAACACTTTCTAGAAACCAATTCCCTTCCTTAGTGATTTAATAGCTGAACTGCCAAAAAAAACATTAAAAAACAGAACAATGAAGATAAACGATTTGCGAAAAGGGGGAAAAATTAGAAGCTGTTTAGAGAAAAGGCGCACAGATTAAGCAGATATCAAGAATAAACCAAACGAGCGCTCCTCTCGCCCCCTCAGCGCTCCAACTCTCCTTTGCCCGCGCGCGCACGGCGTTTACCTTCAGACTGTTCTGCTTCTTGCATCCTCGAATCCACATCGAAAAGATCCGTTTTAAATCCAACTCATCGTTGGAAGAAAACACCCGACGACGCAAAAGTGAGCGGAGGCGCTAGCCTGAACGATGACATGTTTTCTGAGCGCAGAACCTGACAGGAGCGCCGAACATTTTCGCCACATCCGGGTGCCTGGCCGCAGATCCGCGGCGTGTGCGACAGGACGCGCTCACACACAGCGCCCGTCAGCCCACTGCTGTCAGTTACTGCGCTGTGGCGGAGCAATGCAGCCATAATCTCCACGGGCGGCATTATTCTGGCATCACTCTTATGTCAACACACTTGTTGCTGAGGCGCAACCCTCAGTCTTGTCGCAAACCTATTGTTATGTTATACACATTCAGAATATTTTAAGTAACTACAAAATAAATTTTAATTCTCAGAAATAATCCAAGAAAATATGTTAGGGGTTATAGGTTAACCGTTGTGTAACAGTAGCCTCCTAACAGGGTTTGTCCACAATTTACGCATTTTATTAAAAGGAATTATATTTACTCAAAGTTTTCAGCAGAATTTAGTTTTCTCCCATATTAAGCCAAACTGAATAAAACCAAACCGCTCTTTGGAACAAGTTATCCTAGTCTTTGCTTCTTCTTGTTGGTCATTGTCATATGAGGATAAATGAATTACCAAAGCCATAAAGCAAAAAATCTCAGGACTTACCCCTGAGGGGTCTTCCCCTTATAATCAACGGCATTCAGTCACCCAGCTCCTCTCTGAAGCCTCATAGCGCCGTTTTCTGGGCCAACTCTCCAACAGGGGGAGAGGTAATGAGTTGTTTCAAGCTCTACGGGAAGGTTACCAGTGATTGGATTACCTGTGCCTGGATGCAGGATGAAACTGCTTCATGGTAGAGCGTAATCCCTCAACAATAATCCCTGCACCAGTGTTCTATTAAGCAGGTAGCAACAACACTGCACCAAAACAATTATCCATCTCAACCCTAAAAGTCCATGACAGACCCATAACAAGCAAGAGGGTACACATATAAATAGCCGGGCTAAAACTACAGATTGAAGCAAAGTCCAAAATTCTTCTGCCTCCTAACAACAATGTTTTACTTTTATTTAACCCATTATTTCACAGCCATGCCTTAATGCTTTAGTGTTTAGGCTCAGCATTAAAACATGAAGCTTTTCTGTTTGACTTTAGTGGAGAGTTAACTCCCCCCCCCCCCTCATTTTTTATTTGTAAGTGTTATCGATTGGCTTCTACTAGACAAAATCTCAAACTAAACTTTTGTTATAGTTAAACCTTTGTTTTATTTTTTGCTTTCACTGTATTGAATAAACTTATCTTAAAAAGGGAAGGAAATTTGTGTTTGATAAAAAAAAACTTCTGTTGTAATATTTTTCTAATCCTCTTTATTTCTAGATAACTTTTTTACAGTCAGCTTCTAATTCAAAGGGTTTTTGAGGAGCCTCACAATCTCGACCACTCATCAATGCATCACAAAAACATCAGAAATATATCTTACACTCTTGGAAAGTTTGTAAATGCCCAATGTGGTATGTTCCACATTTGAAAAGAGCATGCTTTTTTGAAGCATACAGATTTAATCATTTCTTTTTCCTTGTAGCATGGGTGGGGGGGGGGGGCAATCAACTATTTAATCTTTTCAAAATTTGCTAAAACCTTTCTGGTGATGCCAAATAGCTTTAATTAGCCTACTAGTCACTCATTGACTCAGGTGCTTCCAATGAGGTTCCTGATTGGGAGCACCTGAACGCATCCGCCCTGCTAGTGGTCCTTAGCTGTACAGTGCTGTACAGCAGTTTAGGTCAACTTTGAGGTAAAGTTCTCAAAAACCAAACATTACATTGAGTGAAAGAATAGAATGGCCTGCATTAGTTCTGACTTCAACCTCACTGAGCACTTGTGAGTTTAGCTTGACTGTTCAATTCTCCCAAGTGCATAACACAATCTGGTTTAGGACAAATCCTGGTTAAAGAGTGGGATGCTCTCCCACAGCTGAAGGGATTGCTGTGACATATGCTTCTTTAACACTCCATAAAGGCTCGTCTATTAAAGCATTAAACTGTTAAATTTGAATGTGTGGTTATTTCCAACTGTACTCAACCAAGCAAAAAATGGTTGGTGGTTGGCAATGGCAAAAACGGAATGACAAAAATTACATAGAGACAGCCCACGTATTCAACTCTGCTACTCATCCCACACATTTATATTTACAGGAAATAAGGTATAATATTAAAGGTCAAGATTGCTTTGTAAAAGTTTTTTTTTTTAAATAATCGTTAGATAGGCTTACATAATCTATCCAAGGACATATTTTCAGAATTTGTGCTGGAATTTGGCTCACACATAATTCATCACTTAATGAGGAAGATTTTAAGTTTTTTTTTTTTTAGTCAGTCGATCACATCTAAAAATAAATATAAACATGTTCTACTCATGTAACAAACTACCTTTCAAAATGTAATTCAACACAGTTGAAGCTGTTACATTATTCGTTCACTTGGTTATTTTTCACCAATGTTTTTATTTTCGCTTTATATTTTCATACGTAAACTAACAATGGAAAGACTCGGAGATGCACGTTGTTGTGAATTGTTTTAAATACAATAAATATTAATTAAGGATTTCTATCTTTCTTCCTTTTTTCACAGAAGTTGCAGAGTTTAGTAGAAGTTGTTTTTTATTGAACTTCAAACAAACAAATACACATAGCTACAACAGAAAGAAATACAAAAGACTAAAATACAAATAAAAGAACAATTAAAATAAAAAATAAAAAAACATTAAAATTGTTGTTTACAATGTAGGGGTTGTCATACAACATGTAATCTTCAATGAAAATAGACAGTTTTATTGCATTTTTGTTTTTTATTTATTTCAGAGATTTAAAATATTAACTGATCTCTATATGAACTGTATTAAATAATGGTTTGGTTTTGAAATTCTGCTCTTATGAATTAAACATTTCCCAGATATTAATAAAGTATTAAATGTCAAATAAAATAGATTATCACCAGAAACCATTCAAAATATTATGATGCGCTTTTGTAATTGAATGGAAATAGGAAAGGGAAACTTTGAGTAGCACCAAGAAAAAAATCCTCCCAAAAATTGTTAACATATATACATTCAAAAAACAAATGATCAAGTGTTTCTATATTTAGGTCACAGAAAGAACAGTTATCTTCTGGAAAACCAAAACGTATACGTAATAGTTCCTTGCATGGATAGACTGCATTCTTACATCAAAATCACATTTTAGGAGGAATTCAATGCCCCCCAGATGAGAGAAAAAGTTTAAAGGAATATGAAACAAAATATTTATTTCATTTTGCATAAAAGACCTAAGCCAATTTATTTTAATCATACTATTAAAACTTTCAAAGTCTATGGGTTTAAATCCACCTTCACTGTAATCCTGAATTTTTGTTCATTTTTTATGTAATGAGTTTTGTTTTTCCAGATGAAATTAAGATTGGCCTGGTTTATTGCTTTCCTTGCAGATTTAGGAATTGGGAGTGAATATGCTGGATAAATGAATCTGGATAAACATTCTAATTTAGTGAGAAACAGTCTGCCCAGAATAGAAATGTCACGCTGTGACCACATGTTTAAATTGACTTTACACTTTTCTAAGGTTCTCCATAAGTTAATTTTCATTGTTTTGCTATCTTTGGTAATATGAACACCAAGATATTTCACAACAGCCCTAACAGGTATGCTATGAATAACTGACTGATCAGAATGGTGAATTGGTAACAATTCACACATTGCTGAGATTTAGTTTTAAACCAGTTGCTTTAGAGAAGGAATCTGCTGTCTGAATGATCTCCGGTATTTGATGACTGTCCTTCATGAATACGGCTGTGTCGTCTGCCAGCTGAGTAATGGCTAACTGTTCTCCCAGGACATTGAGTTTACAGAAACCAGAGATTTTTATAAGTATTGATAACATTTCTGTTGCTGTTATAAAAAGCAACGGTGAAAATTGGACAGCCTTGTTTAATTCTTTTGTTAACTAAAAATCTGGGAGAAATGCCATTTGGTAAAATAACTACACTGTTTGTATCATTATATTGGTTTAACAAAACTTATGAAATTAGGTCCAAATCCAAATAATTCTAACAAAAATGTTTATCCAGAACAGATTTAAATTAAACATGGAGACACTTTGTAGTTTTGGTTGTAATTCTCCTGAAACAGTTATCCATCTTTTTTGGTATTGTCCCAAAGTTAAGGTGTTTTGGCAGAAGATGTGTGATTTTATTAATGATAAAATTGATTCTTGTTTTGTCTTATTTTAGAAAGATGTCTTATTGGGTCTAATATAATAAAATATGCAAAAGGACTCTTGTTTACTTCTAAATCTTTTACTCATTTTGGCCAAATTCCATGTTCATAAATGTAAATTTTCTGGTAGAAAACCCTGTTCCCCTGTATTCCTTTTCTCAATTAAATCAGTATATCAACAGTATTCGAAATTCAGAGAAGCAAAAAGCAATCAGAACATTGTCTGTATGTGATAGATTCAGTATTTTTTCATAGAGTTAAACCCCCTGGCCTATTTCTATTTCTATTCTTGTTCTTCTGTTTGTTACAGATGTGTATTTGATATTTGCAGTTGTGTTTTTTATTGCATACCTAAAAGTATATTCTTGTAAAATGGCATAATGTGCAATAAAATTGAGGTTAAAAAAGAAATAGTGGAAGTGGGGAACTATTTTTGATCGCCGCCACTTCCGGGGACAAGCGAAGTTGAAAGTGTTTCAAAAAAATCCGTCCGTGTAGGTACAACAGACCGATCCAAGATGGAAACTGTAAGTGCGGGACATATGATGAGCTTAGCAGCTCTTCAAAGACAAGACCCCTATATAAACAAATTACTAGATGTAACTGGTCAAGTTGCACTTTACAACTTTAATTCTAAAGTAAACGAGTGGGTAAGTTGATTAGTTACTTTATGATTTTTTTGTGATTCGAATAATGAGGCTTATGTTTACTTAGCTCACATGGTGCTAGCCCATGTTATCAAAACGCGACAATAGCACTATGTTCACAAAAGCTTTACCGTACGTGGACATTTATGCTTCGTCATTTTAGCTAAGGCTATTTCTATTCCTTTCTATTTTTGTATTTTTAAATGTAGTTCCTTTTAGTTAAACTAACTGTTCACATTCGGCAGCACCTTTTTCAGAACATGTTTTGACTTGTAATGTTATTTTAAACATTTTTAGGAGAAGACCGACATTGAAGGCACTCTGTTTGTTTATGCCAGGTAAGATTAGCACTTGAACTCATAATTTGATTCTTTACTTCATCGTTGGGTGCTCTGCGCATGTGCACAGACAGGCCACCGTATTTGTAAACAAATCGAGAAAACTTGCCCCAGCCTAGATTTTTATGTTTACAGTACAAAAAAATGAATTTTGCTCATCAAACAATTTGCCAAGAAAACTGTACATTTATGATTTAATATAACTGACTTTTTTTAGCCTCAGAAATTTTTAATTCAAGTCATGTGCATTTATTTTCTGTCTTTTTGAGAAAATCATTAGGAAAATTAACCATTAAACTTGTTTTTAAAAATTGCCACATTACATTTACCTTTAAACAAAGAATTGTAAAAACTAGAAATGTTTTTATCAATTGCAAATGTCCAACATTTCACTGTCAAAAGTTTTTTTCAAGTGTTTTTGAATTGCTTTGTCAACAGTAAACAATGAAGCACGTTTGTTCCCTTTAGGTCTGCTTCTCCTTATCATGGCTTCACCATCATGAACAGATTAAGTACAGTAAACCTTGTGGAGCCTATTAACAAAGACCTGGAATTCCAACTGCAGGATCCTTTCTTGCTCTACAAGAATGGCAACTGTAAGTGGTTTGAATAAAAATCCTCATCAAAGTATGGAAGAGTTGTAATCATGAATTTAATGCAAAAGTGCTTTATAATGATGTTCTATTTAAGTAGATTTCAAGGAATAGTGATCTTTTGAACCTACAAGGTATTCATTAAAACCAGGATGAGGCTGCCCACATGATTATAGAGCGAAACGTCTCGAGTTGAGATAAAGACATGTCGATTTAATGCTTAGATCACATTTTCTGTTGAAAATAGGAAGTCGATAAAATTTCTGACCACATTGTCAATACAAAATTAGAATAAAGCACAATTCACTAAGTAATCCAGGACATTTTTGCCAAAGTAAAATGGACATTTTCAAGTTAACTCTTGTTTTTTAAATACGCTGTTTCATTTGCAGCTTTTTTGTCCATTTCCTTTATTCTTTGTGAACCCACCTTAATGTATAACTCATTGTAGTGCACCGCGGATTCACAAACTGTCAAAAGTGGCTGTCATATCAACTTGTATCCATTTACAATCTATTGTTCACAAATGCTCAAATAATTCTAACAGTACCTCTGAAAATTCTGGATAAACACCTCCCCAGGGTTCGGTGGAACACCTCTTCTCCTTTTTGCTTGAACTCATGGTGACTTCTTGAAGCATTAAGCAGGAACACTTTGTCATTCATGGCCTACAGCGGCCTCCTAAACAAGCGCTTCCAGCTGGTTCTGCAACAGTTATCCTTCGCATTTGGGGCAAAAAGCAAAAAGAGTTCAAAGTTTCATTCATGAAACTTCTTCTGCTATAATTGTTTTAGTTTGCTGATTGTTCAATCCTGTAATTTCCCCCTGGAAAAAGGGTCAAATAGAAAAAAATTGCACTATACTAGATCTTCAAAAAGTAGCTGACAGCACTTCCACCAAGATAATCAATGAGGAGTCTGAGCAGAAGTTTCATCAAAGCGATGAACAAAGAATTCGACTGCCTTCCCATTTGTTTGCTGATGAGGAAAGTTAGCATAGCCAAGGTTAAAGTCAAAGTGGATTGTTCTCCTTTGGGCTTTGGTTTTCCCAGCAGCCTGGCAGGTATGGAAGCCATGATGCAGTGTTTTGTTGGTGATCCAATACAGTCTGCTTCTCCAGTAGCTTCACTCAGCCTTCGGGGCTTTTGTCATCGCTTACTTCCTTTCTGGCAGCTTTAGTTTCAAAAAGATAAAATGAAGAGCAGTTTTCTCAGGAAAAATTAGCTGACAATGCTCCTTGAGTTGAGGTGAAGATACATCCGTCTTGGCAACTAAGCTTTTCTCTGCAAATGTTAGTCGGAGTGTTTTTTTTTTTTTGTTCCGTCGGTTGATTTTCAGTCCCGTCTCACTCTGTTAGTTTATCCACTTGTTTTGAGAGAAAAATGTTTCTGCGCTTTTTCTCCTTTAGTGTAGGTTTGGCTTTGAAGGTGTCGATTCCATTTCTGATCTTGAAAGTCCTGCAAAAGAACAACCCACCCTCTGACGGAGAAATGTCACCATCAAAAACGATCAGGATCCAAATATAATTCTCCAAATAAAGGGTTTAAATGTTAACGTTTCGCTCCTGTGAGTGATGCCGAGCTCACTGCAAATGTGCTTCGATGTGGAGAATAGTGTTGCAGAGAAACACTCGGACACACCTGTTTACACCTCATCCTTTTCCCTTTGGACGCTGATGGTGCTGCAGGGAGGCAAATGTTTTGGTTGCCGGGTTACTGTTGCTTCACAAGAGATTCAGACACCGGGATTTTACAACACACTTGTAACATAAAGTAATAACAACCAGATATTATTTTTACAGTTAAACCTTTTTGTAATTACATTATTTTACATTTTAGAAGTTTGATCTGTGCGATCAAAGTCCTTTTATAAACTTCAGTTTTAGTTTTCCACGTCTGGTTTTTGGTAGAATTCTGTGAACTTCTTTTATTCTATCAGTTTTTTTACCCATTTTATTCAAACAGATGTTTAAACTTTAGGATTATTAAGTAAGCTTTAATATTTGATCTTGTTTTGTTGAGAACTAATGATTAAATTAATCATTCACAGCCTTTTGGGCTATTTTTTTGCATTACTGCTTTACCTAACAGAATGCCTGTTTCTATATTTCTTCTAGTGGGCATCTACAGTATTTGGTTCTATGACAAGAGGGACTGTCGGCGCATTGCTCAGCTGATGCTCAAGTAAGTGAGCAGAAATGTACCCAATAAATGAGTTTGTTAATGAGGTAAAACTGTAGGTGAATTCAAAATCCTATTTGCATTAGTATTTCAGACGTGTAAATGTACCAAAGAACCGAATGGAAAGTTTGAAATGACACAAACAGTGCTGTACGGGACGTTTATAGTTGCGTCTCTTTCAGGATCGTGAAACAGGAAGCAGACCATGCTCAGGGAAAGACACCAGAGAGGACGGAGGCCGCAAGAACCAATGGGATCACCGAAACCAAACCTATTGACATCCTGGAGCTGCTTAGCAAAGCCAAGGAGGAATACCAAAGAGTAAGTAGAAATAAAGTCTTACTCTGTTTCACCTTTAACTTAACTTTCATTTTTAATATGTCGACTACTTTGTTTAAGTGGTCTTCTTGGGGTGTTATTTTTAGTTCTAGTGGACTTTAACGGGTAAGATGAGGCCAATTTTAACTGCATTTTGCTTGATTTTTCAAATGTGACGAAGGCCCAAGCAGGGGAATCGGAGATGTCTGTTGACACAAGTGTTAAAGTGGAACATCCACACAGAGCAGCGTCACCCGAAAAGGTATGTGCATCGCACAGGCTTAGTGAGAACCGTAAGTAAGTGAGATACTGGGACCACAAGCCATTTGACCTTTTGGGTGATCAGTAAACTGAAAGCACATCTATCTTCATTAGTTCTGTGTCAGTCAGTTGATTGATTGGTTAACAGAGTTGCTCTCCTGCTCTCATCAGAGTTCTCATACAGTGGTGAAGCAGATCACAGTTGAAGAACTCTTTGGATCGTCTCTGCCTAAGGAAACCTCTCTCTTCAACAAAGCTGCGCAGGAATCCACTTCTTCCAGTGACCTCCCTGCTTTTGTGCAGAAACCAGCGTATCCTGTTTCAGTCCATCAAAGTCCGCTCCTCACAGGCCACGATCCCGGGTCACGCCGGCAACAACAAGCCCCTAATCTAATCCCTTCTCCTTATGCGTTGAACCCCGGTCCGGTTTTACAGCATGTGGTCCCACGGCCCGATTCTCAATCCCACTGTTCGGTCCCTCCTCTGATGATGCCTTCAGCTGGTTCGGAGCACCTCGCTGCATCGTCTGGTCTGACCGACCCTGCAACGCCTTCCACAGCCTTTTTGAGAAAGGAAATACTGGATTCAATCAAACCTGTGATCCCTTCTATGAATTCAGACGTCCACAAGCCCATGCTTGCACCCAACTTCATCCCAAACACTTTGGTTCCACCCCACAGCTTTCAGGAACACAACATGGACTTTTTCTCTAAGCCTCCAAACCTCATCAAGCCCATGTCTGTAAGTCCCGATTTGTTTGCTAAACTCATCAATGAGTCTTCTCTACCTTTCTCCCCTCAACATACAAGCAGAGAGCTGTCTTTGTGTTTGCAGACTCTCCCCATGAGTCCAGGTCCAGCCGTTCCAGGGTCAGAGATCTCAGTGCTTCTCTCTCCGAGTGTCTTCCAGCAGAATGTCAATAAAAACTCCTCAACAGCAGCGCCAGTGGTCCCTCCCGCTGCCTCTAAGACGTCTTCAGCATCTGGAGGAGCTTTAGATTCTCTCCCAACCGCCTGCAGTAGAACTCAGCTCCAGGAGACTTTGATTCATCTCATCAAGGTAACCCAGTGGTATTTGACAGAAAGTGTGATGTTGGGAGGGTCAGAACCTTCTCAAGTATCACACGGTGATAAAACATATTGGAGAATGTTACAGGAAAGCTTTAGTTCCTGTTTAATTAAAAAAAAAAAGAATAATTACTTTTTGATTATTATTTTTTTTTTAAATGTCTGGACTTTCACCGTACGTACTTCCAGCTCCAATGAAATGAAGTGGCCATTTTTTCACGATGTGGACGCTGCCATGTTGAAGCCAGACAATGTCAGTAAGAAGCGATTGGTCTTAGTCAGCGTTTCTATGCCAACCACTCTCACCAATCAAGAGTGAGCTTGTTGGAAGTCCACACCCCTACCACTTCAAAGCAGGACGGGCTTCATGAAAACCGTCAATTGTTTGGAACGTTAGACGCGGGGGCCAGCAAGCACCACACTTTATTGAGGCATTTGATTGGCCAGTTTATAACTTGAATACCTTGCACTACAGAAAAAAAATCATAGTTTTTCAATGTTAGAAAAGGTAGCAGAGCAACTTCCCAATAGAAGTCGATGGGATTTACTAATGATTCTGTCTTTAAGATATGAATCTAACTTTTTGTTTTGTCTGACTTTAACAGAGTTTGTTCTCTTTTGTTTCTTGTTTGTCCAGACTGACTCAGACTTCCTCAGTGCCATCCATGATGCATACCTGCAGAGTTTATCCAGAGATTTAGTAAACATGAAGCTATAGTCCTCACAGAAAAAAAGCTGAAGATCACAGGAGACACAAGAAAGGATTAACACAGCATGCTCTACATCGCTGACACTGATGCCCCGGACATGTGGATCAACGTTTATTCTTCTACGATCAGAGAAAAACTTCTTTATGGAACAGATGTGGGAACAAGAAGACAGATTTTTGCTTTTCAGACTTTTCAAAAGAAAAGAAAATGTCAAACCACTGGCCAGATGTTGGTACTTTGTGGTTTCATTTTATTTTGAAGGACAGGACTACCGTAACAGACGTTTAGTGAGATCATCGTTTTCTTCTCGTTTGGGCTGTTGATTGGTTTTTCAGCTATAATAACAAGTAAACTCTGCTGTGTCTTCTGTTCATCACACAGAATTGTGGAGTTGAAGATTATTAGAAGAGTTATGACATTTATCGTTGATTAAACCATTTTTTGTGATTGTCTAGAAAAGCACTTACAGCTAGAAATCTCTTAATCATGAGAAAGTTCCTATGAATGTGTTCATGTTATGGTTTTGTAGAGGAGCTTCCTGTTGACCCCTCCTTGTCTTCTTGCATCTGTTGTCACATCTCCTTTATGAAGTTGGGGTGTGATGTGTGACAATACCACCACATGGGGCAAATGTATACTACCCTCAGGATTCTGCAGTTCAATTATCATTTAAAAAAAAACTCCAAAAATATCTGAATTCTCCCAAACAGCCATTTTAAAATTAACCAAAGGTGGAGCAGAGGAGCTTTTGATTGCTCCATCCCAAATATATATATTTTTTTATTTTGTTTTTCACCCCCAAACCAAATGATTGAAAAGAAAATATCACCTTTCTTTCTTGTGTCTGTTTCCAGTCTTTTTTTTGGGAGGGTTTTCATGTTTATACCTGGATCATCAAATATTTGGTTGGTGAACTTGACTTGTGTATGTGCGGTAAAAATATACCACAGCACAAAAAAACAATGAAAACTGACCTAATGGTCATGATTCCAATATCGTCAAAAATATATACCGGTAATTGGTAAGAGGACACATCTTACATCAGTGGTCATAAATGGAAAGAACAAACAAGATTTAATGGATAATAAAGAATTTTAGAAGAAAAATTATGTTAAAGGTGTAAGAACTGAAAGTAATCTCGATTTTCATCTAATTTATTTAGCATAAAAACCTAAACTTTAAGCATTAGTTCAGTAATAAAGCAATGTATTTTGTCTTTTTGGTCTTAAAAAGTACACTGACATTTCATAATGATGGCATTAATAGCTTTAGGTCAGCTATTTGGATGTATGTGTTTGCTCTGAGTTTAAAAATTAACATCCATTTGTTTAAAAAAAACTTTGTTATTTTGAAATCAATACATGATGTATTGATCTCATTGGAGTATGATACATTTACATTAAAAGCATAATTTTCTCTCATTTTTTGTTAAATAAAAATTGAGTAAATGTATTTTTAATCCTGGTTTCATTTGTTTTACAGTTTAGCTTTAAAATAACTAATGTGGGTTTGTGCTAAATTATTGAAGGACATGTTTTGGTTTTAATCAATTGTTTGGCTTTTTGTGGTGTTAAATTATATAAATATAAAATTTTCCCAATGCATAATGCTTTTAGAAAAATTCATCTTTACAAAAAGAACATTTAGATTGTTTTACAGAAGGTTTTCCCATAAAACATTGTTTTTATTTTATTTTTTAATCTGGTAAATGTGTTTAATTACATTTGACCACTAGATGTCACTATTACTATGCGTGTTCTGGAAAAGGAAACGCCTCCACAGGGAACACGTGTTTCAAGTCACTTTCATCTCAACTTCAAATTTAAAGGCAAACTTTTTTTTTGTTTCCACTGAACTCTTGCATCTTTTGTGATTTATATTTAGAAAAGGCTATGTTTTACTGATACTGAGCTAAGTTTATTATCTAGCCTTTTTTGCATCTTAATTTAGATTCCCATCACTATTCAGGATGTGAAGTCTTGCAATTAATTCAACCAATTCGTGCTTTTAGTGCCTTTTACAGTGCTCATATAGATGTTGAAACATAGAGACAGAAATTAACATTTAAAGACACAAACATCACCTTATGCGATCAGATAGAAAACAGTGCAAACGATTATCCCCATCCTACAGCTAGAAGAAGACATCTCAACAAGACCAAAACCATCTGTAAACTTTAAATCTAAGAAAACCTTCTGATAACACAACCAAAATACAGTTTCCAGATATTTTATGCAAAAAATGCAAGATGAAATAGAAGAAAAGTAGTCTTAAAAAGAACGACAACAAGGACTAGTGTCATTTTATACTTATATCCATCAAGAACCCAAATTATATCGTTTTGACTTGACCAGTATTTTTGAATGCAGAGAAACTAAAGAAAACATTGAATAACCCGTTTAACGGTTGGAATGACCCGTTCAATCAGTTAATTCAAACTGTTCAAACGGTTAATTCAAACCTTACCCTTGAAAAAAAGTGAAGTGTTCCAAAATGAAGTGAAGAAGCCGTCCTAAACCACATCCCAACATTCTACTTAATCTGTAAACGCCCTTAATATTTTCCTTTCTTCCATGTTTTCACTTTCTTGGGTTTTACGCACATTTTGGTACAGTTTAATATAAGGGTCTAAATTTGATCCCCTGACTTCCACTCGTGCGTAAATATGAGCACGTGCCCGATTGATTTCCATCATTATTTTTTATCATGAATCAGTTCGTACTGTCGCTGTCGCTGGAGCCTTTCAGGTCCTGTATGCAAACACGCCCCCTCCCTCTTCTGCTTGCGCAGAGGCGCATCCTCCTCGTTTTAACCCCCGACACCAGTCTCTGCGCACCCATTGCAGTCATTCTGCTGTCAGGGAACTATTAACTCTTACCTCAGCTCTGCCGGGTTGTGCTTGTGAGTGCGTGCGCGTGTTCTCTGCCGTGACTTGTCCAGATGGAGGACTACCACAAACCGGACCAGCAGACTCTGCAGGCGCTCAGGAACATCGCCACCCGACTGAGGATCAACTCCATCAAGGCTACAACTGCAGCGGGCAGCGGGTGAGAAGAAGGGCGGAGGAAACAAGAAAACAATGTTATTTTGCAGAGATATGTACACAAAAGCTGTTTGTGAAAATTTGGAAATTAGTAACAAATAGGCCACATCAACCGAAAATAATAAAAGATTAGTTATCTCAGATATGGTGCAACTCAGCAGTATTTTCTTGAAATATTGGAACGTTTTTTTAAAGTTTTAGTTTAATACTATCAGAATCTAATGTTTATTGGGTGTGTCTAACCTAAATGATTCAGTGGTGTCTGTGCGTAAAAGTGGCTCCATCAGCATGCGTGCGCAATTTGCGCACTAATATCAAGCGCACATATATAGATGGCTTCGGAACCATCTATCATTTACAAAAAAATGTTCGCCTTGTTAGGGTGTTGTTGCGAGCACTAATTAATAAATCAAATCAATTATATTGTAATTACACTAAATGCCGTCTTGAAAAAAGATCCTGAAAGGAGATGAGGCTTTTTCGTCTCCTTAGATATATTTTTCTTCATGTATGGTGGGATTTTGCTGCAATTGTTATTTTCTACATCACCTTTGCTTGCACCTATACTGTGTTCCAATCCCTGCACAACAAGAAACAAATGATAAAATAGAGAAATGGGAATATTAACAAAAACAGGAAACATATAGCCTTACCAACTTGAGCTGCCTGTTGTTCTGCAACAAAACAGATTTTAGAATTCGGGTAAGAACCAGTACATAGCCTCTATTTTTGTTTTTTAAGATCAGGTGCTTCCAAATCGTTGTTACAAAAAAAATGCACATTTTAGTTTGGTTTAAAGGCACACGGCCGTCTTTTACAGAGTCATTTTTTATCAGTTAGAACATTTTTCTTTTCAGGAAAGGACTAAACCTACCTCATGGTAGTCTGAGTCAGGTGTTGATGAATTGTCTTGAAAGCAAAGAAATCCGAAACAAAGCAAGACACTGAAAATTGTTCTTTGTGTTGAACTCAGAAGTTAATCTCTGTTCTGTTTGCTCATGTGTTGAGGATTCAAAGAGACAGACATCCTCTGACTGTATTTGCACTTACAGATATGGAAGTCCTAAAGCAAGTTCTTCTTAAAGGAATGTTTGTCTCTGATTAGTGGGTCCTCTGTTCTGCATAACTGAATGGATTTAATTAATCTTGCAATTAATCATAGCTGATCAGATCAAAAATTTGCTGACAGCTGCATTGTCCACCCTGCTCTTTTTTACAGGACTCTACTCCCTTCTCATCTGAAACTGCTGAGCATGGCTATAGGTTTAAATCTCATCACTTGTGTCCAACTTTTTTTGTTTTTGTGTTTCCTGCAGTCACCCGACATCATGCTGCAGTGTGGCAGAGATCATGTCTGTCCTCTTCTTTCACTCCATGAAGTATCGACCTGAAGATCCGCGTAACCCTGACAATGATCGATTTATCCTCTCCAAGGTTTTGAACTCTTATTTTGATTTGACTTTGTAATTAGACCCATTTCTGTTCATTTTTAATTTTTAATTGGCATGAATTGTTTGAAAAAATGTGAACTAATTTTGAAACATGTTTACTTATTCTTGGATATCTTGTACAGTTGTTCAATAAAATACTATAACGAAATCACGACACAAAAAAATCTGAATTGTAACTTGGCTCCCTCCCCCTTCAGGGTCATGCAGCTCCCGTGCTGTATGCTGTGTGGGCAGAAACCGGCTACCTGAAGGAGAATGAGCTTCTCAATCTCCGCAAAGTGGACTCCACCCTGGAGGGGCACCCTGTCCCGGTGAGACAATGCAGATCAGAACAAATAAATGGGGGAGAGGGGGCATGATGCTCTGACTGGGGTCCAGTGTGTGTCAAAAGGATTCATTTGCACAAACTTTGCAGCATTTCTTTTTGAATTATTAAAAAAAATAACAATGTTTCATGCTTGCTTGTGGCCTTGCGTTGTCTAACAGAATGCATGTTTTTCTTGCATCCAAACAGAAACAGCAGTTTGTGGACGTGGCCACTGGATCTCTGGGTCAGGGGCTGGGAGTTGCCTGTGGAATGGCTTACACCGGAAAATACTTTGACAAGGCCAGGTAACACTCGCCAAATTCCTGTCAGACCTACACGCCTTGAGCTCCTGTGCAGAAATCTCACAATGTCCATCTGTGCATGCATAACACGGTGTCTTGCTGTGCACAGGTGACATTTGAGGTTGAAGCTTCAGATCAAATCCTTCCTGACAGTTCTAGTCTTTTAGTGACATTTTAGTGGCAACTCAAAGTAAAAAGAGGCACATTTACCTTGTAGTCTTTAATTAAAGACTTAAATTCTGAAGCTTAACATCAAGGGAGCTCAGGTGACATTAGATGATCATATTTATAGAGAGGACTTTGAATAAACGTTGTATTTCTGACTATTCTGTTGCCCTTCCGTTCATATTTTACCCTCTAAATAATTCAGTTTACATTATATCAATCTTAGTCAACAGAATTAAGATGCCCAGGAGAACAGCAGCAGATTCAGCTGTGCACATGAACCTCCTTTGCTCTCACAACAACTAGAAACAAAGAAAGAAATGTATTTTAATGTGAAAATGGACAGAAGAACAGCTTAGTGGTTAGTAAAGAGACGCAAGCGTTGGATATGTGTAGTTTGATTGTGTCATGCAGTGTTTTGGTTAAAAAAAGCGTAATTGTATTGGAGTAGTGAGTGAATGCTGTTTGTGCAGCCCAAGCTGGTCGTCCCCCTCTTTGCAGTCTGTGTGCACTCAATTGCTTCTGCTCTAATAATCACACATGCAAAAGTACAGTATGCATCATCTCCATCTCACGCTTTTGCAGTATCTTTTATCCATAACAAAGGAAAACCTCACACTGACTCCCGTTGCTTTCCTTTATGCACATTAAATGCTACAGTAAACACACAGGTAAATGTTTCATAGTTAACTGTGCATCCGATTCCCCTGAAAAGCTGCAAGTTAGGATCGCCACAGAGAACTGCATCAGTGGTTCCTTTACACTGTCTGAGGGAAAAACTGCTTAATGTCAAGTGGATTCGCCCCATCTAGTAATTACACGACTGAACTACATGATCAAGAGAGTCATTTCTCATCTCCAGGGGTAACCTGAGATTTAGGAGTTTTGTCAGGGACTTTTTTTGAAACATCTGATACTTCAATAATTAGATACCGGAGTAAATTAATCGGGCACAACGGGATGTGACGATTTATAGACGCCTAATTAAACCAAACAGACACCCACAAACCTGATGAAAGATCCCTTCAGTCACGCCTGTAACTGAAGCCCAATACCTGCCTCTTTGTGTGTGTTTGGTAAATGACTAACAAACCTGTAAATGTGAACTCTAACTTTACCATGTTTGTGAAAACCGGTAGCTGCTTCATCTTTATGAATTCATTATTTTAGATGACACGAAATGAATTAGGAACTAAGGTAATTATCTGCAACATTCTGGAAAATCCCGGTTTCAGGCATCAGACATCTGATCAGGGTTATACAATTCAATCTGAACAATTTAAATTCACAAGAAACTTTAAAAGAACTGATCTGACAATTCTACAACTTTTAGGCCACATGTTATTTATTAAGACACAAGATATCCCTTCATATCAGCTGAAAAATATGTAAAATCAAGTTTGAAAAAATGAAAGAAGCTGTTTAAAATGTAAGTTTAAAACATGTAAATATGATAAAAACATGTTTACTGAGCCCTGATGAACCATACTTTTCTTTTCTTGAACGTTTTCTTTAGTGCTCCTGTGTGTGCAGAAGAATGTTACACATTTTTGGGTTTCTCACTTTATTATCTCCGCTACTATGACTATTGCTGTCTTCTTTGTCTTCCCCCTCTTCTGTTTTCCTGTCTTTTGTCTCCACTCTTGTGGTTGGAATGCATGCTTTAATGGTGCGTGTGTCTGCCTACCTTCCAGCTTTTGTTAGACGAAAATGATGTTTGTCTGTCTGGAAAGCTGTCAAAAATCATTACGCTTTCCGAGCAACCGATGAAGATGATCTGACAGCGAGTGGGTGGGGTGGGGGTGGAGCAGCTGTGGAGCCTGTCTAGTGTCAGTTGGGGGGGGATTCCATTCCTTAAAGTCTGGTGTCAGAGGAAGAATTCAGTGAAAATGAAGGCGATTTTCTGCAGAAAAGCATCCTTATTTACTAAACTAAGATCGGTCCCTCTGCAGCTATCGAGTGTTCTGCCTGCTGGGTGATGGCGAGCTGTCAGAGGGCTCGGTCTGGGAAGCCATGGCATTTGCTTCCTACTACCAGTTAGACAACCTGGTGGCCATCTTTGACATCAACCGTTTGGGTCAGAGTGACCCAACTCCACTGCAGCACCATGTGGAGAAATATCAGCGCCGATGTGAAGCCTTTGGGTGAGTCAGGGGAATTCAGAAGGTTCATCGTGTTTCAACACTTTAATTCGATTCTATAGAAATTGTTTGTTAATTAGATTTTAAGAGTATCATTTATTATTATTTATACAGCAGTACCTCTGTATTTAAAAAAAAGGGATAAACTTTCAAATTGAAGTCTTAAACCATCACACGATACACAAGTGTATGTGCCACAAATGTAACACCATATAATAATAATAATATTTGAATTGCATAAAAGCATTTTTTTTAACCATTTCATACTTTTTATGTAACTAAAATTTGTTTTTTCAGTTCTTTTGTTTGTTTGTTTCAGCTGGCACTCCATCATTGTGGACGGCCACAGTGTGGAGGAGCTGTGCAAAGTACTGAGCCAACCCCGCCACCAGCCAATCGCCATCATTGCCAAGACTATCAAAGGCAAAGGCATCCCAGGTACCACAATCAATTGTTTTTTGAGTTTGGGGGGCTGTCAGAAAATGACTTGAAATTGGTCGTGCTATTTTATAAACCACTAAAAATTAGATGGGTTAATAGCTTTGCAAGACGTTTTTTCTTGGGGGCATCTTAACAGCTCACCGTGTGTGTGAAGGGCCCCTAACTCACCTTAATCCAAGCGGTGGTTCAGCGCTTCGGATGCTGCAGCTCAGTAATCCCTAAGAATGTGCAGAAAAGACGTCCAGCAGCTGCTCATCATCACAAGCGCTTCTGTTGGTTTAGGTGAAAGCATCTGTGGTGCTGCATGAGAGTGCTTGAGAGAAAGAAACACAGGGAGCATTGTTAGGCCGTTTATGTAGGGGCAGTGTGTCGTTGTGGACTCAAGACTTAGAAAATCTCAACGTTGGTTTAAACCTGTGGCCCTTTGATATTAACCTCTGACCTTTGGAGTATCCTATTGTGAGCTACTGAAGGGGAAAGCAAGTTTATGACAGCTGAATAGCTTTACACAGACGTGAGGAAAATTACAAATTTATGTAGCTTATCAATATCAGTTTTGCTTTAAAGGTTTATGGTCAAACTTCCAGCAACACTTTTTTCTGTTTTCAGTAAAGCATCTTTTAGCATCTTCACTTGTACCTGAGCTTGTTGGTGTCTTTCAGCGGCCGAGGATAAGATGAATTGGCACGGAAAGCCTCTGCCCAAAGACATGGCGGAGATGGTGATCAAAGAGCTGCAGAGCCGCATTGTCAGCTGCAACAAGCGTCTGTATCCTGCTGCTCCAAGCAAAGACGCATCACCAGTTTGCCTCCGTAACATTCGCATGCCAAGTGCCCCCAGCTACAAACCTGGAGACAAGGTGAGACATCCTGTGTTCTGATCTCAGACTGAATAAAGTTCATATTTTCTGATCTGCTACAGTTGAGATGTGTCAAAAAGACCCCAGAGTTGAAGACAGAGGACTGATTGACCACAATAAAAAAAAGCAACACCACATCTGTCTGTGTTAATCTGTTTTTTCCTGTGAAACCAGATTGCTACAAGGAAGGCGTATGGTGTGGCTCTGGCCAAACTGGGCCGATACAACGAGCATGTGGTCGTGCTGGATGGCGACACAAAGAACTCCACCTTCTCTGAGCTTTTCAAAAATGAGCACCCCAACCGCTACGTGGAATGCTACATAGCGGAACAAAATATGGTAACAAAGATTTAGAAAAGTTAGGAATAATTATAGCGAAAATGAAAGCAACACACACACTCCCTGCAAAAACTGAATCTTAAGTAAAAAGACCTTTAAGAAAAAATGTCTTTTATTCTGTCTGGTAAGAAAAATTATTATCAAGAAAGTTTTTCAATTTTAAAATAATCAAATACATAATCTAAAAAAAACACGTCTTGGTGAATTTTACATTTTTTTAAATAAGAATTCTTAATAAGACCATTTTTCTTACCCCAGTGGCCACATTTTTTTGCAAATTCAAAAGAATTTGTTCAAATTTTAGGAATTTTTAACTTTTTTCTCAGGGGCATGTTTTTGCAGTGCTCATGCAAAAACAGGCTCATGTGTGACAGGCATCTCTCTGCAGACTGATGGTTGAATATTTTACTCTGCAGCTGTAACCACGCCAGAGCATATCAGTCATGAGTTTAACAGTTAAAGAATGAATGTATTCATATAATTAATATGTAAACAAAAAACCGCTGAAACACATTTTCTTTATCCTTGGTCATGTATTTTTTTCTTTCTTATTCTTTAAACACCCTAAAGGTGGGTGTGGCGACTGGCTGCGCCGTTCGAGATCGCAACGTGGTGTTTGCCAGCACTTTTGCAACCTTCTTTACTCGAGCGTACGACCAGCTCCGCATGGCCGCCATCTCTGAGAGCAACATCAACCTGTGTGGCTCCCACTGTGGCGTCTCCATTGGTTTGTTCTTTTCTGACACATTCGGCCCCCCCCTTTCAATTATTTCTCTGCCTTTTTCTGGCTTCTGTTACAACATACCAATATCAGGATTTTGAATGGAAACCTACTGAGACTGGCAATTGTATTGTAGAGGTGTTATCTGGCATCTAAATTTGTGTTCAGTTGTGTTCAGCTTTTTAGCAATTTAGAATAATCTTAAAAATTAAATATCTTTAGAGTTTCGTCAAGTCACTATTTGAAATAATAGAAAGTCAGATGCTGTTGAACTATTTTCCTCCTTTTTTTTTCTTAAACTCAGTCTGTTTAAACATGTTATCCCTATGTTCTCCGCCTTGGTGCCGCTGTGTTTTCTGTAAAACCCTCCTGGGATCATCCTGGCCCCCCCTCCCTCTGTCTGTCTCTGTATCACAGAGGTGATGACAGAGTGGCCTGATTCTCTCTCACCTCCTCTTCCTCCTCCCCTTTCACCTCCTCCTAAGGTACACTGCACGCCCTCTTTGAATGACTGAATGCATGCCAGTCCCCTTACAGCATATCTTCACCGTCTAAAGAATATCTAAGTCTGATTTTTATTTTTATATTTTTACCTAACTTGCCTATGAAATGATGCCCAGGTGAGGATGGACCCTCTCAGATGGGTATGGAGGACTTGGCCATGTTCAGAGCCATTCCTACAGCAACTATCTTCTACCCGAGCGATGCTGTCTCCACCGAGAAAGCTGTGGAGATCGCAGCAAACACAAAGGTACTTCAATTATTTCATGCAGCCGACAAAAACAACACTTTTTTTTGGTTTTCTTTCCGAACTTTTTAAATGCCAAATTAAACAAAATGTTCACATTTTTACATAATTAAAAATCATCAAGGCATTAAATCCACTTGTATTATTCATAAAGGAAACAGTCTAAAATAGGTAAGGCTAAAAAATATAGCAAACAGTCAGAGCATCTGTGGAGAGGCCTCACATCACAGAAATGCAGTGGTTACTTCTGTAACTCATTTTATTTTAATTTTTTCTCAAAGATGAAAATACGAATGTTTCTTTATCTGTCTTGCCTGGAAAAATAAAGGTTAAATAAAAAACAAAAATACTTTGGAAATTTGCGCCTTAGACTAACAAGTGTTTCTCCCATCAATCGACTTCGTACTTCAAAAGAGACATCAGTCTCTTCACAGTGTAATTTTTGTCATTTCCTGTCTCAGCTGAATTTAGAAGCCCGGTAATTTTAGTTTGTTGTAGGGTTTATGCTTCATCCGAACCAGCCGCCCAGAGACCAACATCATCTACAACTGCAACGAAGACTTCCACGTTGGACAAGCCAAGGTTTCTGGTCCCTCTCCTGCATGCTCCTCTAATACAGGCAGAATGAAACACTGGTTCTTGAACATTAAATTGTGGGGGATGGTTTTTTATACAATGCCTGGATTTTTATATGCTTAGGTTGTCTATAAAACCAACGAGGATCATGTGACTGTGATTGGAGCAGGAGTGACCCTACATGAGGCTTTGAGTGCAGTGGAAATACTTAAGAAAGGTAAAAAGCGCTGAAGTTGGCATAAAAAAAACAGCTTTCAACACAGTCTGAGTAAAGCTTGTTTTTAAAAAAAACCATTTCTTTTTACTTCCTTTGGTCAGAGAGGATCAACATCCGAGTGATTGACCTCTTCACCATCAAACCTCTCGATTCCAAGACTATCGTTGAGAACGGCAGGGCCACCAGAGGTCGAATTGTCACGGTGGAGGATCACTACTATGAAGGTGAGAACTGTGATAGCATAAAATTAAAAAGAAAAACCAGAAAGAAATGTAAAAAAAAAAATCAAAATAAGGCTGATGTGTTTTGTTCATTTTTGCAGTGTCTAAGGTGACTTTTCAGGTGTTTCACTATTGCAAACACAATCACAAAAGAAATCACATAAAATGTTTGTGTTTTTTTTCTAGATAAGTAGACCTGCTATACAGGAAATACAAAATACAATCAATTACATATCTGTTCTTTTTTCATCAACTTTGCTTAGTCAAATTATTGATGCATAACATCCATGTCTGCATTACAATCACAAGATGAGCTATAGGGGAAAATGATCCTTTAAAATATTAAAATAAATAAAACTATTATAATCACATAGAAAAAGAACAACAAAATGCTATGGGATAAATGTGAAATCACAAGGAGACATTTGAGTTGAGAAAAAGTTGAACAATAATAAAAATAGTAACAATAATAATTTAATATTGTGCAATATAATATTGACTCTGTGCTTAAAGGATTCTGATACTGAATAATAAATAAGGGAATGAAGTGGTTGTTTTGGGGAGTGAGATAGATGACATTTGGTGGCGTTTGTGTTCAGGAGGAGCTGCTGTCAGTGTCTCTTCATTTGAGAAGCAGCCTTTGGGCTCCTGCTGACCTACATGGAGCAGCAGCAGGACGACTATAGCAAGCCTCCAAAATCTGCACAGATGACATCTCCAACCTTTTGTTTTGTTTACCTCAAAAAAAAATACTGTCTTGTTAAAGTTAAAGTAGACAAAACTGTAGCCCCTTTAGTGATTTTCTTTTTTGCTTGCAAAGCTCAACCAATCAGCCTTTGAATATCGCTGAAAAAAATCAGACAAGCAGACCGACTGTCACCAAGCACCTCACTGAGAGGCTGCTCCTATTCCAATCATTTTAAAAGCTTTCTGCTGTCTGTAGGACAACTGCTTCACTTTAAATAAATATAGAGAAAAATACTTTTTCTTAAAAATGTGCACCTCTCAATTATTTGATTTTCTTTAGAGTCGGTTGTTGCACATCTTTTCTGGAGTTGATGATTAACAGAAAACAATTGCAAATTTCAAAATTGAGCTGTTTGAATTTATATATATACAGTATATATATAAAAATTATTCGAGTTGTCAACTCTACACGAATTTCTCCTATGAATTTTTTCCCTTCATATATCAAGTTAGCTACTAACAGGAGCAAACTCACTCATTTCTGCACATCAGCATCATCAGCTGTCCGTCCTCATCCCGCCTTTGCCGATCTCTGTTTTCTGAAGAAACTTAACATGAAAACATTCAGAAACAAAAACAAAGGTCCTTTTGTGTTTTATTACAATAAATCAGTGGTGTCGGTGGTTCTGTCTGCTCCATACTCCACAGGTGGTTTGGGGGAGGCGGTGTGCTCTGCGGTGGTCAATGAGCCGGGCTTCACCGTGCACCGCCTGGCGGTTTCCCAGGTTCCTCGGAGTGGCAAACCCCACGAGCTGCTTCGCATCCACGCCATTGACCGTGAGGCCATCGCCCAGGCGGTGCGCAAAGCTGTCAGCAGCTCTGCCAATGCAAAGTAACAGGTGTGTGGGTTTGCCTGTCACTCACCAGCAATCACCATGGAGACAAGAAACCATCAACGAGGGAGGGGCTAAAGTTCCTCTCTCCTGTTGAAAATAAAAAAAATTGATTGAGAGAAACATGTTTTTTTCCATGTTTTATGAAACACCCCCTTCTCTGAGTTAAGCAAAAGCACCACCCCTGCACGCACACACCTCCACCCCCCATGTCCTTCCTCCTCCTCGGAGGAGGGGCCTCTGGTGCTCCAACTATTTCAATAAAAGACTTCATGTGGATTCAAATTTTTTAAACTAATAGTTAAATGAAAGCACTTCTCACTTTTCAGTGTCACCACTTTATTATCCCAGTGCGTAAAATCCACTCTCAGAGGTTTCTTGAATTAGAAACATTCTGATTCTTGGGCCGAGGAATCCTCACATAAATAAAGAAACGGTTTCTTCACGCTTCTTGTGCCTGAGGTATTTTCTTGTGTTCTGCGACGACAGGAAGTTTTACCAGGTAAGAAATTACAAATTAGCACGCTTTCTGAAAGACCGTGTCACACAGCCACTATAGATACACTTTGTGCATTTTCCATATATGTAATTTTGGTCTTTTTGTGATACATGCATAATGTACGTAATTCATAATAAGTGTTTCATCATTCATCAATGTGCGCAGATTAAGGGTTTTGGCCGATGGGTCTTTACGTGAATTCTGTTTTAAGATGTTCAAAATTTTTGGTCGGTGGACAATTACACAGTTTACACATATTTGATCCACACGTGTCCACATATGTCTGACAGACTTTTCAGGGATTTGCTGATGTATAGCTTTTATATTAGATATACGGCGCACATATCATACATGTGCGCCACATACATAGGTGTTCTATGTGTGGTTTATTCATACTCCTGCCGTGGTACATTCATGATACATCTGTGAGAATTTCACGTCAGGACCACAACTTCATCACTTTTTCTGACGTATGAGCAGTTTTCATCCGGGCAATGTGCACAAAATGTACATAGTGGATGTGTGACACTGCCTTCAAACCAATGCTGCAGATAAACATATGACTATAAGACTGCATGCATTCTTCCTACATGACGGTATTGTTTCAAGTCTTTGACAAAAAGTAGACCATAACGACATCAACAAATTCAAAAGGAGGCAAACTATGTTGTGCAGCTCTGAGGATTTTTTTTGTGCAGTCTTTCTGCTCACTGAGGGCGTGGTTGCACACTAAATAAGCTAAAAGCCAGAGCGTCCTTGGTGTTTCACATGGTTCAATAATTTAAAAGACCTATTGAATCATTTACTTAGATTGAATGTGGCACCTGGCAAACCCATAGGCGATGCATAAAAAGGCTTTATGATTGCCTTTTTTTCTGACATCCTGGATGTTAAAACATCTTAATGTGCAGATTTGTTTTTGCACTGTTCACACACTGGATTCAAACCCTTAAAACAGATGAAGCGTTCACTTGAGTACTGTGATTTTGCATTTATGGTGATCGCTTTTCCCCTATTTCCAACATGCCAGTGACATAATAAAAGAACTTAATCTTAACAACAACAACATCGATAAAAAATAATAATAGCTTGGAAACACAACCACTGTTTTAAGTTTAGTGTAACTGTTAATTCAGTCCTTCTTACACCAAAGAGCCCAGAACAACCTCCAAAGACAGTAAAGGTGAACTCCTAGATCAGTGAACTCCTACTTCAGTGTCAGATTGCACCATTCGTCATTGTTTGAGCCAGAGTGGACTTCATGGGAGACGACCAAGGAAGACACCACTGTTGAAAGAAAATCATAAAAAAGCCAGACTGGAATTTGCAAAAATGCATGTTGACAAGCCACAAAGCTTCTGGGAAAAAGTCCTTTGGACAGATGAGACAAAACTGGAGCTTTTTGGTAAAGCACATCAGCTCTATGTTAGTAGACTCAAAAATGAAGCATACAATGAAAACAACACTGTCCCTACTGTGAAACATGGAGGAGGCTCAGTTCTGTTTTGGGGCTGCTTTGCTGCATCTGGCACAGGGTGTCTTGAAGTTGTGCAAGGTCAAATGAAATCTCCAGATTATCAAGGCATTCTGGATAGAAATGTGCTGTCTAGTGTCAGAGAGCTTGGTCTCAGTCGCAGGTCATGGGTCTTCCAACAGAATAACGATCCAAAACACACAGCTAAAAAACCCCAAGAATGGGTAAGAGGAAAGAGTTGGACTATTCTGAAGTGGCCTTCTATGAGCCCAGATCTTAATCCCATTGAACATCTGTGGAAGGAGCTGAAACATGCCATTTGGAGAAGACACCCGTCAAACCTGAGACAACTGAAGCAGTTTGCTCATGAGGAGTGGGCCAAAATACCTGTGGACAGGTGCAGAAGGCTCATTGACAAATACAGAAACCGTTTAATCGCAGTGATTGCCTCAAGAGGTTGTGCAACAAAATGTTAAGTTAGGGGTACCATCATTTTTGTCCAGCCCTATTTCATTAGTTGTTTTTTTTTAAATAATACTGTTAATCAAAAACTCAAAAGTAACGGCTGATTTTGATTATTTGATTTTCAATCAATTTTAATTTATTGTTAATTTTGAACGTTTCAAGTAATTTCAGAGAGCATTGTGGACTTTCTTTCTTTAACTGAGGGGTACCAACAATTTTGTCCATCACTGTATTTTATCCCTGTACCTCACAATTCTATACCTAAAAGAAGTTCAAAGAAAATATGAAACCCAGTTAACCCTTAGCAAAAAATAGTCTTAGTGTACTACAAGTAGTCTATACTAACAGCAAGGCAGTATACTCAAAGTTTACTTTTCTGCATATTGCAAACTTAAAATGTTCTAACTTAGACTGAAGAAGTATTAGGTACTTCCTACTCTACATGTACCTGGTAAATAGAATACTTAAGTGTACTTGCTAAAATACATTTTCACAGTGGGAGCCCTTATAGCGTTGTGGAGCTCTCTCTGTCTGTTGTTTCAGGTGTTAGTTGTGAATTCACAAGTGGTAAACTGGACTGACAGGTACAGTTGTGTTCATCGTCACACACTGGCCGTTCGTCTATCTGTCTAATAAACGCTTCCACATGGATGCACAATTAATGACACACAAGTGGATATGGGGAGTGGCTGCCACGCCTCCTGTCAAACTGAATTGCTGCTGCTTGAATACCCATAAAATACACATATTCTGCATGCAAACATAAAATAATGAGAGTAAAACACTTGCTTGGAATTGCTCAGGGATACACGGACTGCAAGCTGTGAATTCTATTTTGAGGTTAGTGTTTTTGTGCTCCTATTGTTGCCTTTTTCTGCATTGAATATTAAAAGAACAGGATTATTCACTTACCTCCATACACTCAACCACACCCTCTTTACCAAGGTTCAATGCATTTCTCTTTAACTGTCAACCTTTTTAAATGTCTGATTTTTTACAACAACAAAAAAATCATAGATCTTTTAGTGACCAGGTGGGAAAATATTTTATAAGTGTAAATTTAGGAACAACTAAAAGAGACATGTCCGTTTCAAGGATTTCTCTTTTGTGAAATGTCCTAAAGCTGAATAATAGATTAAATGTAAAATAAAAACAAAAAACTGATAAGAACATTACCTGTAAAAATTCCAGCGCTTGTTTAGATACTTTCATGTATGTCAAACATTGGATCTATGTGTTTGTGCGTATCACTGCGGCTTTATTCAAACCTTAGAGGCTTCTTATATTGAATAAATCAATTTGGTTTCTTCATCACAGAGTCAAAAAAGACAAATACTTGTGTGATAAATGCATTAAAATAAAAAAAAATTCCAAAAACTTTTCTTTTACATTTCATAAATGGAATAAAACAAGTTTAAAAAAAAAAGGCTGAAATTTTTTGTTTTGTAGCTAAGGTCTGCTCCATCCTCACTGAGTTGCCAGATCCTGTCTGTCAAAGCTCCTCCTCCCCCTTCAGCTCCTGTACTCATCCCCACAGTCTCCAATGAGAGCCATGAGGTCCCTGGAGCGCTGCGTCACTGCCTCAATGGCAGCGTGATCTTCGGGCATCAGCTTCAGCTCTGGGCTGCAGCTACACAGACTGTCACGGATGTGCTGCCCCGCCCCTGCGACGCCAAATCGGCAACCCACAATGACTCCACCCACTGCGGGGCGGTCCAGCACATAGCGTGTTGCGACACTGGCCACTGAGCAGTCATGCTTCTTGGCAACGGTGTCCAAGGTGACTAGAAGATCTTGGAAGAGACTCCATCCACCCCAAGCATCAATCATTTTCTTGTACTTAGAAAGAGATGCAGTGTAGAGCTCCGCCCTGGATTTAGGCTCCGCCTTCCCAAGATAGCTCTCAGACAGCAGACCTCCAGCTGGGAATAGAAGAAGTGGTGAGGTGAAGTGGTTCAAAACCTCCAACATAGATCACTTGTGAGGTGGAAAATAGACGGGGAAAAAGTGAGCTGAAGGGGAAGATGCAGATGGAGAAACATGTCAAACAAGCAGAAAGGGGCTTTGCAGAACAGGTGGAAATAGAGAAGCAGGTGGACTTCTTCAATTTATATTGGTTAAAAAAAGTAACCAAACATTCATGACTGAAAAGAATGTTTTCTGCACTGGTATTGAATTTTTTTTGCAGTATCTCACCGAGCGTCCCATAAGTGAGAAGCTGGATGTTGTTGGCCAGACAGAACTGCTCCATCTTCACTGCAGGTCGCTGATCAATCAGAGAGTACTGGACCTACACACACAAGAGACATGCAGGTTTAAGAAATCCCATTTCAGACATGAAAGCATCTTCCAGATAAAACACATGTACTGTAGACAAAAAAACGTGAAAATTCCAGAAATGAAATAAACATGATTTTAGTTCTGCTTTTTTTTTAAGATATCTTATATTTGGAGGCAGGTGTTACCTGGTTGCTAGAGATACGAATGCCTTTATTAGTGATCTCCTCCATTCTCTGAGTGTCAAAGTTAGTGAGAGCGATCTCGCCTGTGGAGCAGAAACACGATATCTTACATGATAGATTTATCTAAACAATTAAATAAGGTATTTTTATTAACATAATCGTCTAAATTTTGTTTGCTTTTGCATTGAAAACTGATTTTATGGCCAAAGCAAACTGAATGAAATCTGAAGAGATTTCTTTCAGGTTTCAGTGGTGTCACATACATTTTTCATCATTTGATGTTGCATGTGTGCATTACAGTAGGAAACTCAATGAAAACCTCTAAAGAAATATAAACTTTTGTTTGGAAATAGCTTTTGCACAACACCTCAAAAGTTTATTTTTCACTTTATAAAAAACAGAAATAAAAGTGGTGGCGTACATCCAAGATGTTATAGGCATTTAATTAGGAATGACTTATAGTTCTGCAGGGAGAAATATTTTCAGCAGCTACCAGTCTTCAGTGAAAGGAAGATTACCAGTATTTCATGTGAGAAACTAACATTTATCAATATTATGTGAACTTTATTTTGAAAAGCAGCAAAAAGTGGCTCTAAAAAGTGCAGCAAAAAGAGAATGTGGGGCTCCTATGCAAAAACACCCGAGCTGAGCATGTTTATGTTCAGACAAAGATGCCTCATAGAGCACCATCTGGCAGTAGAACAAAGGTGGTTAAAGACCAGTGTAGGCATTAACTGCTCTTTCCCAGCAGTTTTCAAGTTTAAGATAAAATAGAAAAGAAAAGGAAACAGGAACCAGACACCAGAAGACTAAAAGGTGTTGTGTCTTAGTTTGAGGTCTTTTGAACCTTAGGAACCTAAGGAAAAACCAGAGGAAGACACTGGAGGATGCTCCAGAAGCTGACACACAGAATGGTCGAGGTCTGTCAGGCTGTATTTTCAAACAATTGGGGTCTTTTCAAGAGGGCAAAATAATAATAATAATTAAAAAAATCTACCAAAATCCTTATTTCTGCTGCAAAAGACTGGCAACCTGTCCAGAGTGTGCTCCAACTTTGCCCGACAGTAGCTAAATAGGCTCCAGCTGCCCCATGATCCCCAAGAGGGATTCAGAAAACGGATGGGTGGATCCAAATTTCTAACACCGATTCCATGTTTGTTCCTTTGCAATATGCTCCATTCAAGCCATTTTCATTTGCGTTTTCATCAAAAAAAAAGTTATCTCAAGCTTCTTTCTGAGTGCAGCACATGCAAAATAAAATACTTGCATGCACATACGTATGATGCCCTCGTTCTGCAGGTCAGACAGATGTCCCAGTGCATCCAAATATCTTCTGTCATTGTAGTCCCACCAATGAAACTGGACACAATCCAGGATTTCCACCTGCATTCTGGTCATGGAGCGCTGCACTGCCTTCTGCACCACCTGTGCACAGAGGAACAGCTCACTGCATATTTAAGCTCCAACTGTAAAGCAATCAAAAAAGTTAAGCAAACTGATAAACAAAAGTTAGTTTCAGCTTCAAATCAATTGCAACCAAATGTTATCTCTGACAACATATTAGCTGAAAATTCATGCAGACCAACACATTTTGTTGAAAAAAAAAAGAAAACATGAATCAAAATGTGTTGCTCTACATGAATTTTCAGCTAATATGTTGTCACATGCACACATTTGATTCGCATAACTGTGCATATTAGTGCAACAATTTAAATTGAATCGTTTGCTTGTATTTTATTTTAAAACACATCAGCAAAATAACCTTCACAGAAGAGTAATTTGAAGCCTTGCAGTGGCTTCGCTATACCTGACACAAACCAGTTTGTTTGAACAGGAACAAATGCTGCTCTCTGCTGGAGGAATCCAGCCTCACAGCTGAAAGCATCGAGAAACTGTCACCTTACGCTCCATGGGTCCTGGATTTGGAACATATTTAGTCAGAGCCTGCAGGGCGGGAGCATCTTTTCCAGAAGATTTCAGCTGCAGATCAAATAAAGATACAAGATCATAAATAAACCGGGATCCATGTTTTACTATAATTCCAGCTGGACTTTATAATGTTACTACAAACAATTGTAGTAAATATATTTTGCTCCTTTCTAACTTTATCAGACATTTTTTATTTGAGATTTTGAGCTCAACATTTGTGTGTTAGCAAAGACACAGACTATGGTTCATAAAATCAGGAGTTGGTTTCAATGTTTGGGCTACCCATTGTTAAAGAAAAGAGCATTTTAAAACCTTAAAACTACGTCTTTATATTAAACAGCCTACCACATGCACGACCACGGCCGACTATACCATCGCTATTAAATAAAATGTACAATTTTTGCTTATCAAAATAGTTATAATAAAATTGTTTGCTAATGATAAAAAGAGTGTGTGATTGTGTGCCCTGTGACAGACTGGCGACCTGTCCAGAACGTACCCAACCTTCGCCCAACAGTAGCCGGGACGAAGGGATTTAGCAAGTTAAGAGGATGGATGAATGGATGAAAAAAAGGATTACATTAGAAAGCTAATTTATTATTTTAGAAAGCTACTTGTTGGCTTCTTTCCACTCCCTTTCAAGCAATTTATCAAGCTCTACTTAGTTAATAATCACGATATTTGATTAGTCTAATGTGACCAAAGTGTGCCTTTGTTTTTGTTTGTTTGTTTGTTTGTTTGTTGGTTGGTTGGTTGGTTTTAATCAATGCATCTCGTTATTTCTGTGATAAATCAGTGTAATTATTTTGTACTACCTATGCCTATGCCTGAAATAAACAAATAATTCCAAAAAGTTTTATTTTGGATCTGGTATTTTAAAAATATTGTACAATAATTTTTTATAATAATATATTTTTTAAATCTTTACAATCTTATTTAATTCACAGTTCAAAAAAAATGCAGCTCACTAAAAAGATTTTCAAAAAAAAACCTATGATATATTATTTTTAACTGTATTTTCTTTGAGCTACAGGTTTCATATCATTGTTTACTATTAATCTCTTTTTTACCTCTTCCTTCTAATAAAAGCAGATCATCCAGAATATGTTTAATGTAGTGTAGTGCACTGCACAAGAACTTAATAATAATAAAGGGATTTGCAGAATAAAGTCATCCGCCAACACAATCACAAGTACATAAAAATGTAATTTCTTACAATTTTATGCTGGGTTGTTATTATTTAAAAGGAGCTTCTAAAATTACAATATTATTGATTTATCACCGTTGGGTGAAACAGGAGTTCTAGAAGAATTTTGGTGTAGCTGCCGTCAAAGGCAACATATTAGAGTTAAAAGGGTTAATAAATAGAAAAAAAGTCAAATAAGGATTTGAGATTTTAAAAAGTAATATATTCCGTAAGTTCTTCTGCTTGAATTAATGAGGCTAATAAGGTATGCCTTTAATTAATTCATTGTCTTAATTACTTCAGAGACTATGTTAAAGCTGCATGACAGGTTAACTGTTTATTTTTGCATATTGTGTACCTTGTTATCCTTATTTTGGTTTATTGTTCTCTGTGAAAACACTTTAATTAGGGTTATTTAGCTTTTGTGTGTTTGGATTGTTTTGGCGCCATTACTAGGTGTGCTGTGTGTTTGTACCTGGCTGTTGAACCGTCCAAAGATGTCCTCCGCTGGCCCATAAATATCTGCCATGTCGAATGTGGTCAGACCTGCATCTGCGTAGGTCTGCATGGCCTCAACTGGAGAGACAACAGGAGGTAAAACAACATGGTGGGCTGAGATAAACTCACTTTAACAAGATGTATTTGTAATAACTACTGTATCTCATCTGTGCCCTTCAGCTTTTGAATATCGTGACTATGCCGTACGGTAGTTATTATTACTACTACTGCCTTTTTTATTTATTTTCGTTATTTAAAAATTATATCTACTTATTTTAATTTAATCATTGAAAATGTTAAGTAAATTAGTTTAAGTATGTCAAACCAAACGACTTCTTTCTCCTTTTTTTTTTCTTTAAATAACAGATTCATCATTTAATTTGTGCTAAATAACGCATTACTTTCTGTAATGTGATTAAAAGCATCAATACATTTTGCATTAAAAGGCCTGAAAATTATGACAGATCAATCCAGTTCATTGATCAAGGGCAAAAAGTCCTAATTTGTCTTAAAGTCTGTTAAAAGTCATGCTGTAAAAAGATTAGAAAACAATTACAACCTAAATGCGGAATGATAATAATACTACTACTACTACTACTAATAATAATAATAATAATAATAATAAATAATATTAATAATAATAATAGTAATGATGATGATTCTTACATACTTCTTTTAGGGTGAACCAAGTACATACACAAACAAACAAACATCAGGTAAATAACCAAGACTTTCACTGAAGTACATTCGGAATTTGATCACGTGACTGACGACCTTGACAGACAGACCTGCTCTGGTCGTGCTGACGGTCCCGTGGGCTCCGGACACCTGCCACATCCCGTTCAGGATCCGACAGACCTCCAGGCCTCCGGCCAGCGTCACCTTCGGAACCGTGGACATCCTCCTTCACGAGAAGAAAGTGAATGAAAGTTAAAAAGCCGGTGTTTGACTCCCTGATCTGAGGTGTGCCCACGCGCTTCAATAACGTGCAGACACCACTCAACCAAAAAAAAAAGATCAACAAAAGTTATTCTGAAGAAATGCTGTTGTAGGAAACACACCGAGTCAAAGGAGAACCACGATTGTGAGTTACAAAAGACTTTGCGTAAGAATTACAAAACATGGAACAGCTTCCGCCAGTAGATGGCACTGGTCGCATTGATGGCATTTGCATGTGTGCTCTACTGTGCCCCCTACTGGAGATGTGTATGTATTGCAGTTTGATTTGATTTCTAAGTGATGTTAAGCATCACAAAATATTACAAAACATAGATATATCAAACCCATTTCAGATATTAAGTAATACAGAAAATAGGAAATATATATCAATGAAGATTAAAGACATTATGCAATCTACTTGACAGTTGAATTACTCATTATCATAAACAGACATTATTCATACATGTATTTAAGCCACATTGGGTTCATTAAACATAATGATTAATCAAATAAATGGTCATATAAAGTCAATTTAAGTTGATTTGTTGCTTAAAAGGGAGTGGGAAAAATCAAATTAATATATTCCCTATTCTATTTTTTCTTTTTATGTATGTATTTTTAAATGTGTTGCCATAATCTGTATCTTATCAGAACAAGTGCAAATTCTTTATCAAGTGGCAAAATGAAGCGTTATATCATTTTAATGAACATTAATGTGATCACACTTTGTGTAACAGATATGTAACAGATAAAACAGTTCAAGCAATGATAAGGATATTTTATTAGACTGTAGTAACTCCACTTTCTAACCAAGTTCAACACACTTTTTGGGAGTTCGAGTATCACTTTTAGAGTGCAGGATTTTTATTTTTTATCCTTAACATTCAATTTTGTTAACTTGTACAATGTTGCACCTGCAATATGGTTCCACCGAGCACAAAAATGATTCCTGTTGAAGGCCGTCCTTACTCTTTAACCACGACCGTTGACACATTGGTTCAAATAAACAGACAATGTTACAGCAGCAGAAACAGGTAACATGAGTTTTTATTATCAGGATGGTGGTAGTTGTGACAAGCTTTTATATAACCTCTATACAGAATTTATAAAGAGTGATCAATCTACACATAAGAAGAGAACATTTAAAGCATTAAAGTCTGTTTTAAGTCATGTTATAAGTCACAATACTGAGACAAGCAGGTGACAGTAAAATAACTAATCTTTACAATAATCCCCTCGTCTGAGAATGCAACATGCTGCAGATGTTTAATTTTCACTCCGTCTTCTTCTTTTTTCTCTTTCGCCTTTTCCTCTTGCCGCTGGGTGCATCTTCAGTGTTTGGTGTTTGTGGGTCTTCTGTGTCTGAAGCTTCCAAAGCGACAGTTTTCTTCTCTTCCACAGTTCTGAAATTAAAAGCCACCAAAACTACTTTATTTTGTTGTATAAAACATAATATCAACCAAAATCTATTCATCGGTTTGTTTAGCAAAAAATCAGGTTCCGTAACAGAAAATGAAATAGCAATGGTTTATTTAACAGATTTAACCCTTGTGCTATCTTAGATGACCCCACCCTTACATTGACGTGTTCTTCCTACCATGACAAAGGTGGATAAAGGTGGAAAGATTTCATGTAATCCATGAAAACCAGTGAGGATCACAAATCATTGAAGAAAAAAGGTTCAGAGCACTGTCTAGTGGGTCTAGATGACCCAACTCCCAATGTTAAAGGGCCTGGGATAGCACAAGGGTTAAAGGTGCTAAAATTATGAGAATGTCTTTAACTTGCAGTCTGTGTTTAAAATTGTTACATGTCAGGGATTAAAGTAATTTAATGCATCAGAGTACATCTAAAATGCAAAACCTGAAATCAGTACACTTAAATAATACATATTGGGTGCTTCGGGGTTGACCTTATCTGATCGGCGAGCTGCAGTGTTGAACTCAGAGCCTCGCTGCGTTTTTCCAGCAGTGCTACAAAAAAGCCGTGTGTGCGGGTCTTTGATGTGCTCGCACGCAAACACTGCCAGAGCGGCGCCAGGCCGCGCTCGGGCCACTGAGGCAAGAGGGGCACCAACCTGGAGGAGAAAACACGAAACCTGTCAAACCTGAAGGACGGCATCACGAAAGGACAGGAAGAAAAATGACAGCACACGACAAAGACGTGATGTTTTGATGACCAGAACGCAACAGCAACAAAAAAGACACCAGAGTGATTCAAAAGAGACAAAGAAAAAGTCTGTAAATAATAGTTTTTAACATGAACTTTGATCACATTTTTAGATTTTAAAAGAAAGCAGATTTCTTGTATGAGGTGAATCACAATCAGGCACAGTTTTGTATTTGTTGTAAACCATCACTGCAATGCAAGTATTATTACTGTTTATTACTACAACAGCGTGTTCTAAGGTGACAAAAACTCCATGAATTTGTAAAGTGTTGTTTTGTCATTTGGCCAAAAAGTCTTTCAGTGCAGAAGTTTAAGGTGGAGTAGAGTGAGTGGTTGTGTATATTTGGCGTTTATGTGAGGAACTGCATGCTGTCCCTGGAGAACCCCGCCTGAGCCTCCGTGTGACATAAACGGGAACAAGCTCTAGCAACCCCTGTAACTAGTAAAAAGCAGGTCATGGTAATGAAATGTGATGGTTAAGGTGCTCACAATGTAATCCTGCACAACGTATTACAGTCTCAACTTTGAAAAATGGTTTATAAGAACAGAAAGAAAAAAAAAGACATTTTAATGCAGAAAGTTGATTCTTGCAACCTGAAGGAAGAGTTCTGTTGAAGAAAAGCAGTTATGACTTCTTCATTCTCCTGACTGTGGATGGAGCAGGTGGAGTAAACCAAGCGCTTCAAGCGAGGAAATCTGACTGCGTGGTTCAAGCATCGCAGCTGGAAAGCTGCCAGCGAGGCCAAACGGGTCTGGTCAGCGGAGGATCTGTCCTGCAGGCACACCATACCTACACCCCCGGCAGAACACGTAAGAAACATCACAAAAAATGACAGCATCACCATCAATCACAAGTTTCTGAAAACATCTCTCTTTACACCCGTAAACAGCCCTCTGTGTAATACATTTGGAAACAAGAAAACATTTTTGAACATAAAAGAAAAGCACCGTTAGTGTAATAACCTAGTGCAGGGGTCCGTAACCTTTGACCTCCCCAAAAAATATAATTTATTTGTGCTTCTGTGGCCACTTAGCCATTCTTTTATAAAATGCAGCTTTTGAAATGAACAATAATTTATAAAACTCATATCTTTCTATATGAAACCATGTCGTCGTATTTTACTTTTAACGGCAGAGCATACTAGTTCCTTTCAAAATAAAATGCGCCCAGTGTCAAATCAGACCCTCCTGCTGCAGCAGATTTTACTAGAACAAAAATGCAAGAAAATCAAGTCAAACTTGGCATTTTATATCATAATGTTGGTCTGTTTTCCTTTTTCTCCTTTAAAAATCAAACATAAACATGACAACATTGGTGTCTAATTTTTTTAAACCTACACATGTAAATGCATTTATAGACTAAGGAATTTACCTCCGAACAGCAACTGTTGTGCAGCAGAAGATAAGATGTGCTTTTGCTTTTTCTAATAAACATCTGTGACAGTAGATTACATTCTTTAGTGTGATTTTGCTTATTACTCTATGATGTGAAAATCAAAACTTTATTAACCAAACTGTTGGCATTTTTCTCCAAAGCCACATTGGAGAAACAAAAAGAGCTCCGTAAGCCTTTGGAGCTTCAAGCTCCAGACCCCTGATCGTAGCGTATAAACATAAGAATAACTAGCTACCTGATCCACTGCAGGAGGGATCCAGAAGAACGTATTCAACATCTTTATACTGTGGACTGTCAGGGTTCACCTTGAGGAAGTCCTGGTGGGCCAACTGCTGACAGGTGACCCCTGCCCGCAGCAGCAAGGTTGACATGGTGGCCAACCGCTTGGCATCTAAATCAAAGGCAAAGAGTTTGCCTTTGTTCTTCATGATGGCTGCAAGGTGGCTGGTTTTGTTACCAGGAGCAGCACAGGCATCTATGACGTGGCTACCAGACGGGGGTTTGAGGAGATACGCAGGAAGACAGCTGGCTTTGTCCTGGAGAATGATGTGACCGGCTTTGTAAAGGAAATGGTCGTGAAAGTCTGTTTTGGAAGAAAAGACCAGCAGCTCTGGAAGAAGCAGGTCCTTCACAAAGCTCTTCCCTTTCAGGGTTAAGTCGTCCAGTCTGACGGCCTGTCCCTGGTAGGTGTAGCCATCCCTCTTAAGGTAGTCCACGACATCCTCCACGGTGGTCTTGAGGGTGTTCACGCGCACATACCTGGGTAGCTGCTCTCCAGAGGGCAGCTGGGCCTCAGCTGGAAGGAGATCCTCATTCCTACTAACTTTCCGCTTCACCTTCATGCGGGCCAGCTCCGCCTGCAGTCTGGGGCGATGCTTCATCATGGTGGTCTTGAAGGAGCCGCCGCACTTCAGGCCCTGCCCCATCACCAGGTCATACACGAGCACTTGAGCTAGATGCAGCTTCAACTTCGTCTGTTTTAACAGTTTGGTAGACTCAATTATATCCAGCAGGACGGAGGAATACCTCTGGGTCTCACAAACCAAAGCAAAAAGCTGCTTGATGTTCTTAAATTTACTGTCGTAAACCAGGGTTTTCAGAGCCCCTTGTTTCCTCTCTGCTTTCTCCAGGACCTCCGCGGCTTTCACGTACAAAGCCATGACGGCTAGCTAAAACACGCACGAGTATTGTCACAATTTCTAACTAACCCAACGCATAACCCAGAGTGTGCGGGAAACTTGTTTTTGTTGTTATAAAACAGTAACTTCTTATTCTACCATGCGTTGACGGGAGAGCGCCATGACACCGGAAAAAGGTTTTCTCCACTTCTTCCTGTCCGAACAACTCGGCGCACTACTGCCACCTACCGTTCGGTGGTGTGAACCAACACCAACAAAAGAAAAACAATCCTCAAGAATTACTGAGACAATATGATGCAACCTTAAAACACTTCTTACTTTAACTTATTTTCTGAGGGAATTGAATCTGGGTCTTACTAATGCATTTTTTTATCTATATATCACATATAGTGATATATACACAGTTATGAAATTTTGTGTTCAACTCCTTTCCACAAAATCAATTTCTCTTTCACCTTAGATGAATTTTATCACATTTCTCCTCTTTGTAAAGGTAATCTCATCAGGACAAAGTCTTCTTTTCAAGAGAGACATGTTACAAGACATTAAAAGTAATTCAAATAATCATAGACTTTTTCACGTTTTATGTTCTATAAAACACAATTAAACTCCATTAGAAAAATCAAACTGCAGTCTTTACAGGAAAGAAGGTCTGACATAGACTGATAGGAGGAATAATATAGCCTGGCAAGGTTTATTTATTTATTTTTATTTATTCCCAGATCAATGAAGAAAGGGTGATGTTGCTTCTATATTATGTAAATGTCAATTATTAATTGTTGTCATAAAAAGTTTTAATATTTTTTTTTACCCTGGCAATTGCATAAAGTAATCAAAATTCAGGTTAGGTACAAGTAATGTTTTTGTTTCCTAAAGATTTATTTTTTTCCTCTTTACCAACAAATTCTGACAAATTCTTTGAGAAATCCAAAAAGAGAACTTAACTTTTATCAAACAAAACTGAAAAAAAAAAAACATTAAAAATGATGAAATAAAACGTTAAACAAGTGTGTTCTTGTACATTTTATAATTGATCGCGGCAACAATTCTATGTAAATGTTTACCAGAGAAAATAAGAAAATACTACATTTATATAAATCCTTCCAAGTTTTTGACCAAAAGAGGGAAAACAAATCATTAAACCTGAATAAATAGAACAAGCTACAAAACCTTGCAGTTACAAAAATAAAAAATGTTCTTATAACTTTTGAGAGATTTAGAAAACTTGGACCAAACATTTTCCTGCAAACACAAATCAAACTCAATTTCAATAAGACTTTAAAGCAACAACAAAACCAAATAAACATTTTAGCACTTAAAAAAAAAATCGTAAGCTAACCATTTTTATCTGCATAATGCAAAGATGTCCAAATGCTAAAAAAATTCCAGGTAAGAAAATTAGCCTTTTCTTTTTTATGCTATGTACGGGGGGAGAGTTAGCATTTTAGTTTAACGGAGCCATCCAAACACATTACAATAATGCTCCGGCTTTTCTTCTTTAAATTAATAATTTTTTAAGTAACAGCATTTTAATTGTGCAAAAACCTGACTTGTTTTCAGTAAACTGACATTCTGAATGTTTCAGTTCCAGACAGAGAAAAACCCAATGCAATGAGGAAAAAGGTTCAGTTTTTAGCAGCTTCGCTGGGCTTCTTAGACGCCTTGGCCTTCATAGAGTTCCTGTACAGAAGCAGCCTCTCGGTGGTGTGGGGCGGTAGGCGGTTCCTCTTCGCCCGGATGATGCACGACGTCATGGGATAAAGACGGTCAAAGCCTCCGCAGGTGGCTGGAGCAGCCAGCAGCTTCCTGGCCAGGTTCCTGAGGACAGGGAAATTGGTCGCGGCCGACCAGAATTGCAGACTGGTGCCGTGTTTCCACGGCGATCGGGACAGATACAGATCCAGCTCTGACATTTTCAAAGTCTTTGCAGGGGGTTGGGAGACACTGACGGCAGACTTGCGCTTGAGGTCGTTGCTGTCACCGTTATCAGAGCTCAGATCTGTTTTCACGGAGGTTTGGCTTTCTTCTCTAACGCTCTGTTCTGTTAATGAGGTACTTTTCTGCACCGCCTCCACCTCTAAAGGCAGACACGTGGAGGATTCCATGCTTTGCCATGCGGACCTTAAAATCGCCGCAGCTTCATTCTTCGTTGGAGGAGTTAGAAACTCCGTCTGGACTTCTGATTTTATATCAAGGAATGGCTGGAAGAAGAAAAAATACAACACAAGCATGAACAGTTCTGCAGAAGTACAAGTCTTTCCTAAACCCTTTAAAACTGGAGCGTTAGCTCCAGTGTTGATGTTCTTTAAACTACCGCTCACGTAGTTAACGTAATTCCAAGCTGCTCTGCTCCACTTCAGAATCTGTGGGAATCCCATTAATTGCCTCGATTAATGGGATTACCAGCATTAAAACCCAGCATTAGAGTTAAAATAATTCCATTCAACGGATTTTATTTATTCCAAAGAGCCCCAGAACTTAAGCTTCTGTGCCGTAAGATTATTTTTGACTGTTTCCATGACGGCTGCAGAGCTACAGTCATAGGACATGGCCATATCAGGATAAAATAAAATATCACAAATGTAAAAAGCAGTTGAGGTCCACTGGGATGTTTTTAGGGGCAAACATTTGATTCCTATTTCCTTAAAAATATTCATCATTTTAGCTTTGAAATTACAGTTCCTCTTTTACTGTCCACATCCAACATTTCTGCAAAAGAGCACAGTATGAAGCTACGTTCACACCGGACAGGATTTGCACATCGGCCGCGTCCCCTTTCACCGTTAAGTCAATGCCGAATAATTTGCATCACGAGAACCAATCAGGGACTCAGCTTTGGATCATGAAGTGGTGATGGCGCCGTCAGTGGGTGGAGTCAAATTCCAATATAGGGGAGAAGCTGATCATTCTGGTCCTGATCCTCAAGGTCTTTTCCTTATTTGCATGGCCACAATAATAAAAGGTCCTCTAATTTTATTATTATTTCTTCTTTCCTTGGACTGTCAAAGTGGGTCACAGAGACAGACGTTCCGCTGAAAGCGGCCGTCATTCATTAGAAATGAGAAATACAGTCAATGCTTCCATGTGGCCATAGGGCTGAAAACCTTTAACAGTAGCTCCTCCCACATGCAGCAGGAGCGTGTCGTTTATTAACACATTTTTGGACAAATATCAAGCAACGAATTTGACGCCCACATCAAGTTTGAACATCTAATTTGAAAGTAATCAAAGTGCAATTAAATGAAGATGGAACCATAAACGTTTATTCCAAAAAAAACCAAGGCTATGTTCGAATTCCCACTCTAACCCCTAACTGCTAAAAACAACAGTACAGGACTATTAAAAGCATTTATTGTATTTTTTTAAACGGCGAATACGTCACCGACTTCACAATGTGAAAATCTAATTGATATGAGCGTTTTATGATGATCAATCATGAATACATTGTTCAGATGACGGAAACGTAGATGGTTTATAGAAAAAAAATATTTAAAACTATCCTTTTCGGAGTGAGGGGTGGTTCTCCGTATTGGCGTATTCGTGGGTGTCTCTGGTACTTAACCCCCGCAAATAAGGGAGGGAAAACCGCAGTGCACTATATAGTGAAGGAATTCGGACATATCCCAATTGTTGTTGTTCTTCACCTTTTGGCACATCCCTTCAGGCGTCACCACAGCGAATCAGCTTTTTTACCGACTCCCACAGGTGGTTTGGCAGAGACTTTAATGCCAGATGCCCTTCCTGACACAATCCTTTATTTCATCCGGGCTGGGGACCGGCACAGGGAGTCCAAGACTTGGGCCCCCGTTTTGGCTACAAAGTTAGCCAAGGGTCTTGCCCAGGGACCCACACTGGATAGAAACAAGAGTAGAAATATACATAGAAATCCAAAGAAATACCTGCACTTTGATTCTTGGGTCCAGCACAGCAGCTAGTATGACGTCTTTCTGGTGAATGACAGACTGGAAGTGTGTGTGGAGGCCGGTGCGCAGGGCCTTGCAGAAGTGGGTGTAGTTGGTGATACGGCTCTCTAATGTTTTATCCAGGTTAATGAGGGATGGTATGATAACAGACATGGACGCAGAGTTTCCCTGAAGAATCTAGAATTAAAAAAAAAAAAAAAAAAAACAATGAACATACTTCTGTGACCGCACAGTATTTACACATTTATGTATACAGGTTTCCCTTGTTTTTAGCGGGGTTAGGTTCTAAAATTAACCTGCAAAAGGTCAAATCCAAGGATTACAGATGTTTTCAGGCTGTAAAACACCTCACTACACACTTTTCTCTCTTGTTCAAACTTCCATTGAAAAATAGATCCAGTGCTATAAAAAAATAAAATAAAGATCTGATCACAACCAAATACTTGTATAGATTTGGCAGACAGAACATATTCCCTACAGGAGAGACAGCGTGGAGGAGAATGACATGGTTTACACTCTGTGCACTATGAAAATTTGCACTGGAAAAAAAAAACAGCAAAAAGTGAACAACCATAAAACAACGACCATAAAACAACCATAAAAAGAAATATTCTTTCAATTTGACATTTTACAAATTAGAAGAAAAAATGTATAACTTAAAGTTTAAGTAATATGTATTTACTGCTCTATCATTTTCCACAGAACTCTTCCTCTCATACCTGCAAAGCTACCTCAAACGGCTCCAGGAGACCCAGGATGTCGATCACTTGGTCCCTCTTCACCATGACCAGAGGTGGGGCGCTGGTCGCGTCTGTGGCCTCGATGCGGGCCTGGGCCAACAGAGTCATGACGGTGCTCCAGGTTTTCTCCTGGACCATTCGCCGCAGTGACACCATCATGGAGTTCCAGCGACAGTTGGAGGACGAAGGGCACATAGACATGTTGCTCTCCTTCAACAAAATCTTAGAAAGAAAATAAGCGATGTTAGTACAGTCAGCTTTTCTTTCTAAAGCTACAGAAAATTGAGCAAGCCTCAAACAGTTTGTGACAAATATTTGCCAACCTCGCTCCAGTAGGCACTGCTCTTGAAGAACGCCACCACGTTGTGAGCCTGTGAAAGCAAGTTCTCAACAACTCTGGAGTTTTTCAGAGCATCCTTGATCACCATCTGCAGTCTTCTGGCCATACAGGCCATTTTGGTCCCAATCTGCAGCTCAGAAAAAGGCAGCTCTGGTTCAGACATCTGGTTGGAGAGAAATGCCACAATCTCATCTCCCTCTGGATCTCTGTTAGAGGAGCAAACAATCTTGTAGTCACAGAATAAGTTGTTTCCAGCCAGGACTTCTTTGGCCTGGTTGGCGAGAACGTTGCCGATGTTGTGAGGAAAGATGCCGTAGCTCAGAAGGACACCTTCGAGTTCCTTCGCCACAGCTGTGCCGAGGTCTTTGTGGCTGAGGTGGCGAAAGGCCACTACAGGACGCCGGATCTGCCAGGAATCGGTGATAAAATGGAGCTGAACAACAAGAATCGGACCATCTGATGGTTGTGACTGATCTCCTGCCCAGAGGTCACAGGTGACATGAATGGCTCTTTCACCATCTCCGGCTGTGGCGAGGGAGGCTTTGAGTTCTCGGATGAGCTGGGGCTTAATGGTTCTTTCCACTTCCTCGTAGAGCTGCATGGCTATAATGCGCTGAGACAGCTTGTTGCAGTTGGGTCTGATGGTGCTCATGAACAACCTGAAGCCTGCACCTTCAACCAAACTGTGAAAAGAGAAGACGTTCCGAGTGAGGAATCCACAAACGGAAAAAGACGGCGTGCCAGACATCAGCAGTGAAAGTCACCTGAGCGGCAGCATGTCCTCAGCGATCATCTTCAGCGCCGCATCGACCAACGCCTTCTGGTCCACTGGGATGGTTGATGATGCGGTCCCAGAGCTGGGGCTGGAGTTTGAACTTGAGGGCAAAGAGGAACCGGGAGAGTTGAGCTCCCCCTTTGAAGCTGAAGTCTTCCGTTTAGCCTTCAGAGGATCCTTCTGCTGCTTGACTTCGTCACATTTGACCTACAGCAAACAGAGACAGGTGAGAAAAAAACACTTTTCTAAAAAGCTAACACACACAGAAAACTTTCAAGAACTTCCACCAGAAGCTAAAAAGGGAAAAAAAAAAAACTTACTGAACTTGTAGACACTGGGACAGTATCTATCACAACGTCACATTTAAAGTCCACCTGTTAAAAGACACTACATGTAAACCCTCTACAATGTTTGTCATTCATGTGACATCCACATAGAAACACAACTTTTCAGATTTATGGATTATTCTAAAGTTCTATGAGAATTTCAACACTCAAATATTACAACACATGAGATCATAGTCTCATAATCCATGAAAAAAAAAGCAAATATTTAAAGGCTGCAGTTTTAATAAAGTAGATGAAAATAGTTTATTGGCTTTCCAAAATAAATACTCATCCAATTCTTCATAAAATCTTGTTTTGACACATTCACATGTTTAAAGTACTAAAAGGCTAATCTAGACTGGCACCTTGAGAGAGTTTGGATGACAGAGTCTTTATTTTGGCCAAAAACATCTTTAGAATATTATGATGAGCAGAGAAGACCAGTAGAAACGTTTGGCCAGAACTTAACTGATCAAACTAGAAAAATGCATGGCACTAAATGAGACTGTTAAAGTCTATTGGACCAAAACATAAAGGCCTGACAGCTGAAGTGACGTTGATTTACTCAGGTCTTTCTCAAACCTAAGCTTCTAGCTCAGGTAAATTTCTAAGGAGTGTCATCTCTCCGTTTAAAATCACTTTTAAAAACATTTTCTTTTTAATTAGAAAAGCTTCTTTTTAAAGTCAACTGTTTCTAATTCAATCAGAAGATTACAAACTAATTCCCATAAGGAACAATTCTTGTCATACTGATCAAGCTCTAATCTATGACCTAATAAAAAAAGGCCGTATTAAAAAAAAAATACTCTTACCTCTTTATCCACAAACTGTTCAATATCAAGGGAAATGCTGTTGGCAGCATCTCTGAAAAAACCCAAGCCGGCTTTGCGTTTGATGGCACAGTGATAGTGATTCTTTATGGAGTTGTCTGATCTACAAAAAGAACCAGAATAAAAAACAGTTAACAATTAGTATACATTTTTTTTTAATTGTCATAAAACTCTCTGAACCACCATAATCCAAATGCTGCTTTTCCAGAAAACCAAACATCTTACAAACTCACCTTCCAGGAAGCAGCTTGGCAATCTCGGACCACCGGTTCCCAAGAATGGAGTGAGCTTTGAAGAGGATGAGCTCTTCTTCCTCAGTCCAGTTACTCCTTTTCATCAATGGATCCAGGCTGTTGATCCAGCGCTCTCGACACTGCTTCCCAGTTCTCGCAGTTAACTCCTTGGCAACCAAAGACCAACTTCTGGTGCCGTACTTGTTCACCAACTCCAGCATCTAAACAAAAGAACGACAAAAGATCCATGAAGACATAAAACATCAAGCCAGAGTGTGGATTTATTTTAGATGAGTAAATCTAGATATACTTTTGAGCCCCAGACCAATATAGATAATAAAACTTTAGTTATAGAGGACTTTAAAACAGCAACAATTGACCGTACTGCTGCATAGATATACCTGAATACTTTATGACTGATGTATTTGCCTTATCGTAGTGTTTGTTATATTTTACTTTCAAATTTTGCTTTTCAGCCAACAGCAGAGAGTAACCATACTGCCAAAAAACAAGGTAAAATCATTGAAGGCTTATAATATATATCATAAATTATATGTTTACATTGCATTTAAAATACTGTTTAGAGTCTGCACATGTAGTTTCAGATTGAATTCAGATTTAGTTGACTGCTTAGCTTGACAGATAAAGAAATAAGAATAGTTCCTTCCTCCCCTCTGCAGCTGCTGCTGTGCATCAACCACATGTTCCCACCTTGTCATCCTCGGCTTTGGTCCAGTGTCTGCTCAGTTCTGGATCCAGGTGTTTTTTCCATCGACCCATACACTGCATTTCTGTCCGACCCTTTTCAAACAAAACATTTGAGACTTTTAAAAATCTGAAGAACAAAAGCCATGACTAAATAATGCAAATATTGTTCCCATTAAAGCAGAATTTGGATTTTTAACTCCACCAACAGAGAAGTTTTCTGACTTTTGGTTTAGATAAAACGGATGCAACACGCATCGATTTCCTTGTGTGTTCAGCACTACAATTCAGCAGAAGCCGCTTACAATTAATGTTAGTTACAGTTACATGTGCAAACAATACAAAAAAATTAAATGACTGTCAAGTGTAGCAATTAATCAAACTAAAACCTTCTCTATTGTTGCTTTTTTTATATATACAAACATTGCCTTCACTCATACTTACAGGTAAGAAACTAGAAATCGTTTTCCAATCTCTTTTGCCAAAGTTGTTGACCAGGATTTTGAGGTTTTCATCCTGTAGATCAGAGATAAGTTCAAAAACAGAAGTTCCTTTATGAGAAAACTATAGATTTTTTTTTCTGAGCTAAATAGTGAGGTGTAAACCTTTTTTTTTTTAACTTAAACTCTTTACCCACCTCCTCCTGCGTCCATTCCACATCACATTTGGTGCCATCGTTCTTTTCTGATATGTCAGAATCCGTCCCAGTTGAAATTTTGCCCTCATCTTGCTCCTCTAAACTGTAAACAATTTAATTTAGACTTATACTGGGATAAAGTGACAAAGAAAAAATGCACAAGATAAAATGTTGAGCTTTGAAATTCAACTTAAATTCAAAACAAAATGATTATTAGAAGACATAGCAGATACACTTTTAAAATTACATACAGAAAACAACTTGACTATGATGTCTAACCTTATTTCCTAAAGAACAGCGTATGTCAGTGGACAAAGTAAATGCTCTAGTGAAAACAGGTGGCAATAGCACTGAAGTTGGAATCAACATCATGAGATTTGCTGTCACGGTTATGTATTTGATCAAACTAAGAACCATGAATGTAGATGACTTGTAACCAAAGCATAATAATGTGCATGTATGACAAATTCTTTCAAAGGATCTGTTTATTTTATTTAAAAAAAAAAAACAATGTTTTTTTATGTTTGAGAAAAGTCAACTGATTCTTGTAGCTTTAAAATTGTGGCTCATAAGCTAATAAATAACAGGCTTCTATTTACTAAATTAGAAAAAAGCAGAGAACATGACGAACATATTTAAACTATACTGACGTCATTATACAAACACGTATTTTGTACTTTCTCAATATTTCAGTTATTTTTTGAGCTCCTGTGCTGCATCATCATGCTCCTTTTTTTTAAACAAAGGTTTTCAAGAGAAGGTGCTCAAAGATTGACACACCATGAAAGACTAAACTGGATATGGCAGCAACAATCAGTAGGAACAGACAGTAGTTTGTTTACGTTTGGCGTTGGCAGAGAAGATAAGAAGTCATTTAGGCTGACGCTCACACGTATGTTTCTTTAAACATTGGCACCACCATACTTTACTTTACCGAGCATCAGATTTACAAACAAAAACACTGTTAAATTAAAGAAAAACAAAGTTTCCCAAATTTTTCTGCTGTGCACGTTGAGCTGTATCGCATCAAGCTAGTCGTTGTCACTGTTAAAGCCAAGTGGTTTTTTATGTTTCCTTGCGTTTAGCAACAACAACTAAAACTCCCAGAACAAAAACTAATGTTGTGTATAAAATGTAAAGAAACTGATATGCAATACAAATTTAAAACCAAGTTTAAATATTCTTTACCGCTAATTGAGTAAAATAGTCTTTTCATTTGAATTACCTAGCTGTAAGCTAACAGCGCGGTTAGCCCCGCGTGCTAGAGCAAACGGCAGCACGAGGCTGGAAAAGTAGAGCGCCACCAGCGGCGCACTTCGGCTACTACAGCTAGCTTGGAGTTGCTACAGACAAAAAAGACCGAATATTATTCACTGAGATGCAATTAAAAGATCCAGTTCGCTGACATCAGTGAATTCAACACAGACACAGGCATTTATGTCATCTGACCTTTAATTAGTCTTGGAACAGTGCAGCCTGCACTGCAGGCTTTAGAATCACCAGATCATCAACAAAACAAAGCAAAGCATTTCCAAATAACTATCACCCAGCTAACACCAAGTAAACACAAAAAAAAAACCACAGAGACCCAAATCGATCTGGCGTACTTTGGATTTATTTAATGTAAATCAAATGAATGGGGGAAAATCGCGCACATTGCTGAAAATGTAAACACGATCGCACATAATGGCTTTACTTACCCGCGCCACATTCCTCCCCCTGAACTGAAACTGCTCACCGAAGGAAGCTAGAAAAGTTGAGCAGCAGCAAAACTAAATGTATTTTAGGAATTTCAGGTTGATCCGGGAGCGTATAGTGAAATAAAGTGGCATCGATTAATGGAATGCAGGAGCAATATAGTCCTCTTTCGGTGGAAAAGTGGCCATGAGACAGTAGTGGAGTCGGTTCAAGAACACCACTCTACGCTGCACAGCAATAGACTCGCCCGGAAGCGAACCACGTGACCGCCGCTCAAACATACAACTTGCTGACGCCCGCGAGCCGCCAGCAAACATTGAAGGTTTTCGATAAAACACAAATATTATAATGCATTTTGTTTTAAATAGCAGTATCATTGACAAATGTTAAAAATGCACTTTGTATGACACAAAAAAAACGCGTTAAAATTTTACATAGTCAGAAACAAAAACACTACTGGCCACATCTGCAGTGTTAGCTAACAAAGCTGCAGCTAAGTGTACCAGAAATGCTATCTATATACTGCTTTTATAATTTTACTAATACCCATTCGACTATAATTATCTTTAAGCATTGTAATATTAAATTAATAACGACATTAAGCTGAATAATGTTTTTAACACCTATAAATCAATCTACATTTTTTAGGAATTTTAAATCTCTTGTTACTCTTCACCCACATATAAACGTAATTTTATATAATTTCGATTTCTATTAAGAATATATATCATTCCAAAAGATAATAAAAGTTGACCAGCCATGTCGGTCATTTTTATTTACAACTGTATTTCGATAACCGTGTAGATCATAAAATATGGGGCACGTGCTGCATGCATGCATACCACTCTAATCGTTAAGTGCTTTTGTCCATCATTATCTGATAAACTTAATAAATACAATGGGCTACATTTGTACAAGCTCATGCAAGTAACATTTATAAATATTTCAAATAAAAGCTTCAAATACCAAAAAATATTGTAAAGATTACATACATACATATATATAAATTATATTAACCAAAAAAATGCTTTTGTTTTTATATATATATATATATATTAATACTGTCTGGTAAGTTAACATCTGAATTTGCAGGAGTGTCCCTAAAGAATTTCACTTGACAAACGTGAGTTGTTTTACATATTACTTATCTGAAAACCAGAAAGCAGTACAAATGTGACTTTTTAAGGTGTGCTACGTCATGTACGGGTTCATTCACACAATATCTTCAGCAGTAATATCTTGAAAGGTACAGGGGACCAGTTGGACTCGAGTTTTGTTTTAAAGCTAACTGTTTTGAACAAGAGGGAGACAAAAGCAACAAATCAGCGTAGTCCTTCTGTGCTGGAAAAAAAAAATTAAGAACACACAATAATACTGAAATCACAATATCTTGATTTAAGAAGTACTGCTGTTACTGTCCAAAAAAGATTTTTAGTGTGCCCTTTGATAGAATCAAATTCTATTATTGTGAGTTTGGTGGAGTTTTTTTATTGTATTTTTATAATGCGCCTACTACTGTTGGATAAAATAAAAAGCTAAAATAAAATAAAAAATTGAAAAAAATCAGAACATACACTTCGAGCAGTACAGGCAAAGACAATTAAACCCCACTAAAAAAAGGTACCAGTACTTACATTTCTCAAATATTCTCTGTTGCACATAAAATTGCACTTTTAGTCATAATTTCAAATTGTGTTGGAAGAGAAATTTCCTTCATTGTTGGCATTTTTTATAAGACTGTAGAAATTGCTGCAACTAAAATTTCTGAATGTTTGAATTGTTTAGGTCTTGGGGTCACGAATGAGGCCAGTAATTGGCGTGCATAACCAGTGACATGTCACAATATGTTCTTTATTCAAAAGTACATGACAATATTTTGACACCTGTTTGATTTATTTACAGGTTTTCTATATAAACAGTCACACATGGATTTTTGCTATGAATGTCTTCAGTCCACTGCTGGCGTCCGGGTCACCGGTTATGAAAAGCACCAACAGATCTGTTTACTGTAATTGTCTAGAAGAGTCAGGTACACAGAGTTCTAGCTTGAAAGGTTGGTGCAAAGTTTGGCCAGGAGTCTGTTTGTTGCCCGTCAAGGAGCCTGACAGAAGTAGAACCTGCAACCATTTTTTAACAAAGCGTACAAATTTCACTTGACATTTATTTAGGAAAATTGGGATAAAAAAAACATACAATATCTGTAGTCCAACACATCTTATCACAATACACATGAACTTATCACATCATTTGCTGTACATTCACACATCAGACACAGTTTCTTCATTTCAACAACACTGTTCCTCTAAATCTAAATGAACAAATCTACTTGTTTACAGTCTAAAACATTTATTAAAAGAAACTTCTGACATTTTATTTATGAAAACAGAATATATATTAATAATAGAAATTGTAGTAATATATGTCTGGACTGCAACTGTACATGGAGTACTTATTCTACATCAATGCACATACGGAAAAAGCATTTCTCAAACAAAAGTTTTGGTGATGAGCAGCAACCACTGCGTCACAACGTCTAGGTAACTATTGATTACAGTTCATTTGAGCATCTCCTGGGATTGTACTCATAAGTGTGAACAAAAGCCACCTTTAATAGAGTACAAAAAGGTCAAGTTTGAGCTATTGATGCCATTTGTGATTTTGTCCCCTGTGACATGTTAGATTCAAAGTCTCCTATTTGTATTTTTAAATAAGCATCTAATTTCCACATATTCTTCTCTAAGTCATATAGTAAAATGCAGAATTTTGCTCAAATTTAATGAGAACTAATGGAGACAAATTTTAGTAAAGATCATGTTTTCCTATTTTGTTGTCTCTTTTAATTATATTTTTCAAAATGATGCACAATAATAAAGTATAAAGAAACTAATCTTGTGTAAATCCAGTGTTTTGTGTTCGTTGGTCTAGCAATAATAGGAGAGCTAGATTTCAATCTGTGTTAACCAATTAGACTGAACACTTTGTTGGAAATACCTTTTTTTCCTAAATCAAAGTCTGTTACTCAGAAACGTCTACCAAAAAGAAAAACTTTTACCGTAAATAAAATCTAATGAGTTTAAAGATTCTGCTTTAATAGCTGGCTTTGTCTTTGTGTTGAAATTTCTAAAAGTAAGTTACATAATGTGTTTTACTCTAAATGCCTCCATCCTCCTCCGTCTCCCTCTCTGCTTCACGCCCTAAAGGATGCCGGCAGAGTCACATGAGGAGCTGCGATATTTGTGAGGTCCAAACTCCGGGGAGTGATGACTCCCTACTTCAACATAAGCTTGTTTTTTTGTTTTTTTCATGTTAGCACGAGACGACAGTCAGGGCCTGTGCGCCTCACAGAAAGCTGTCTTCTGTAGCAACAAAGGAGAAACCATGGAATGCGTTGCTGGAGCTGAAGCTGGCGTTGAGGTCTGGGGTCTGACTGACTGAGTTTGGAACCATTTCCCTGGTGAACTCTGGATCAATGTTCTGAGTGTCGGCAGGGCCTCGCTGAAAATGCAGAAACATTTTTAATAAGTTACGGTTTAGAACTCCTTTCATATATAAAAACATCAGAGAGCAAAAAACAAGGAAATAAAATTATGAATGAAGAAGCATTCGTGTTTTGTAGAAGGCAAATAAAAATGTAACGTTAAAGTTTTCTTGTGTGTTCACAGATTTGCTTCAGGATTAGTTCTAGGTTTTATCTGTGATAAAATGTCAGCTGATGAAAGGAAATATTTGACATTTAAGTCTGAGTTGAAGTAAAAAAAATGACAAAATATAAGAATGTCGCCTCTCAGCTGATATGTTAGTGAATTAAGCTGTGGTCCTGTTACTCCCTGCATTTTAGAATTAAAATAAGTAAAGATAAAATGTTCGTTTTGTATTAATGTGTTAATGGAGACGGATTGGAGAGCTGAGAAAAGTCTGAAACTACTTACCACATTGGGATTGTAAGGAGGAGTAATTCTCTTGTGGTAAAGGTCATCCCAGTTGATTGGAGTAAAAAAAGAGTGGTTCTTTATTTCCAGCTGTAGTTGGAACAGAGATTAGACATGTTAAAGTTCCTACAAAAAAAGCAAAATGTCAACGTAACAATCTTTTTTTTTTTACACCTATACAATGTTTAGTAAACTCAGACGTTGAGCTAAATGAGTTTTATAACATTTATTTGCATTTACTTAGTGTATGTAATTTGCATTAGTGCACATTTATTTAATGAGAAGTGAAAAAAAAATTTCTTCGGTGAAAGTTACTTACAAAGTCAGCAATAGACCCAAGACGTCTGTGCGGGTCTTTCTGCAGAAGACCCACGAGCAGAGAGCGGATGGCCTCTGACTTTCCCGGTGGCAGAAACAGCGGCTTGTGGAGGATCCCGTCATACATCTCACCCACGTCACGGCTGTAGAAGGGAGGCTAAAATCACCATCAATTGAGGGTGAACAGTGTTGAGTGTTCTACACGTATGAAAACGTTGCAAAGCCATCACTGTCAGCTTACAAATACTTGGATTTACTTAGAGAAACCTCCCAAATGCAAACAATTGTTAGTATAAAAAGAACGTGTCCAAAAGAATCAGAGAGGAAAAACGCAGAACTGCATTGTGGTAATAAAACCATTTCTATTCATCAATATATCAAGTTTGATTTTAAAAAACAATTACCGGTATATAATCACAGAAAGAATAGATAAATATGTAAGGAAGGTTTAAAGAATAAATCTTCTGTCATTTTGGTCAAAAATTGGAAACTAAGTAGCTTTTGAAGGCACATCCAGAAACATAAACACCTACCAGGCTATAGACCATCTCATAAAGAACTGCTCCCAGACACCACCAGTCCACCGTCCTGTCATATGGTTCTTTACGGAGAACCTCTGGTGCCAGATACTGAACGAAGAACGCAAAAAAAAGAGAATAAATCAGAGACAAATCTATAGTGATGACTAAGAAGAAGAAGAAAAAACACTTTAAACAGCCACTCCAATTCAAATTGTGTTTTTGAACTGTTTTTGGGGCATTTTTCTGATGATGGAAGACGTGTATTAAGAAAATTTTATTCAAATTTTTGAGAATCAGGAGCAGCGGGGAAAAAAGCCATTTCAACAAAAACTCTATAAAAACTATCCATTTTCCCAACCCGCTTTGTCGCTTTCGGGGTTGCTGGGGCCTGTCCCAGCTGCTGTTGGGCGAAGGCAGAGGACACCCAGACTGCCGCAGGGCACACAATCACTCCCACACACGCTCACGCATGCACATCTAAGGGACACCAATAAACCTATAAAGCACCTCTTTGGATCGTGGGAGGAAGATCCCTCAGAACGCCCAGAGAGAACCCATGCATGCACAAGGAGAGCATGCAAACTCCACACAGAAAGGTCCCCGTCGGGATTCTAGCTGTGAGGCAAGAGCACCGCCATGCAGCCCGCTCCGTAAGAACTATATCCGGTAAAACAACACCGGCACAGTCATAATTAAAAGACTAGTGGGAACACATTAAAAATAGATCCAAACATGATCGGAGTGGGACTTTAACGGCTGTTCGGACAGCTAAAGTTCATTCTAACACCAATATGGCTCCTTCATGAATGTTGTACCTCTGGAGTGCCACAGAACGTTGTCGTTGTTCCTTCTGGCTCCACACCTTCTTTACAGAGTCCAAAATCTGTCAGCACCACATGACCCTGCACAAAAAAAAAAAAAAACCATGAACACAAGCACCAAACACACACGGAGGAATGGTTCTACCAACTTACCTGAGAATCTAAAAGAATATTTTCTGGCTTCAAATCTCTGAGGGGAAAAATAAATAAATAACCAGTTGGTCACAAACAGAATTCCAAAATACATCGTCCTGAACTCCGTTAGTTTTTCCAACCTGTAGACGATGTTGAGAGAGTGAAGGTAGCCGATTGCGCTTGCAACTTCAGCTGCATAGAACCGCGCTCTGGGCTCAGAGAAACACCTTTCTCTCTGCAGGTGGAAGAACAGCTGAAGAGAAACAAACCCAGAAATTAGAAAAAGATTTAAAACGAGTGTAGTGATGGAATCTAAACAGATAAAAGGATGGAATTAAAGTAAAACTGAATCAGGAAGAAACAGAAATGACACAGAAAGCCAAAAAACGATAACATTTAACATAAATTAGTAAATATATAACATAAAATTCAAAAATATAATGTACGACACAGTGTCACACAGCCACTATGTTACATTTTATGCATATTGCATGGATGGAAATTGATCAGGAAAAAGTGCAAATAAAACAAGAAAAGAACACATAAATCAACATAAGAGCCACACAGAACGCCGCAAAATGTGCATGAACCGTGCGCTTTTAACATGCGATTTGAGTGTCAATTACATAATTTTAATGTGATATGTACGCAGTACACGGGATATAAAAGTTATACATCGGTGGTACATGCGTACAAAGTCAGTCCGACATATGTGGAACAGTCATGGATTGTCGTATGCATCCTGCAAAAAACTAGGTATAATTGCTTAAGATTTATGTAATAATTGTGTATAAACTACATGAGATGCACATCGACATCACATCAATGAATGATGAACACAAGAAACACTTATGAATTACGCATCTCATGCATGAATGACGAAAAACATAAAGTTCATGCATAAAAGTCTATGTAGTCGCTGCGCGACAAAATTATTAACAAAGTTCGATACGTTTATTTTAAAACATTTGAGTTGAAATGTTTTTATGTACTTTTTCATTCAATTCAAACTGGAAAACAATACAAAACATTATTTTCTAAATTCAAATATATCTGCAAAAAGGCAAATACACATACCGGTACATATCCATTTATTGAATTTACTGCTAAGCGGTTACCTCTCCACCGTTGACGTAGTCAAGAACAAAGTAAAGCTTCTCGGACGTCTGAAAGGAATAGTGGAGCCGAACCAGAAACGGATGTTTCAGACTCTTCAGCAGAACGTTTCTCTCAGCCATGATGTTCTTTTGCTGCATAGAAAAAAGAACATCTTTCAGTGCATTTCCAGCAAAATAACAATAAATCGACTCTGTAGACGTGGTTGGATTTTAAGAAAATGTTTAGCCTCTGATTAAAAGAAAAAAAATGATCCTTTGGACTGTAGAACAAATACATAGGATGAAAGAATCCCTTCTATAGAATGTGTCATTTTTCCCTGCATGACTGAATGTCTTCCAACTACCCGCACCTCAAAGGGATTCTGCTGCATCATGCTCTCCGTTTGTTTTCATTTGGTTGAATGCTTTATAGCACTGCGTGACAATGTTCCCTTTTACTGTAGATGATACTGTAAACATTCCAAAACACAGAAATCACACACCATGTAAATGTACTTTTCTGTATCCTGTTTGTGCTAAAACAAGGTGTGTGTGGGCTTAACATACATGTTACCTATTTTCAGATGGTCATTTTTTATTGATTATAGTTAAAAGAAGAATTGTTCAAAAGGTAAAGATCCATTCTTTACTCAAGTTAGTTGCAAGCTGGAAGAGAAACCATCATTCCAGACATCATTTATGAATCAAATTCCATAGAATGTAGGATGATGAAATGCCTTTTAGACTAAACTCTTCCTCGTGTGGTAAAAGAAGCTTTTTCAAGGTCAGTATTGAAATGTCAGACAATGATTGGAACAGATCATGCATGTCTCGTGTGAGCACCTCACTGAGGCAGAAAAAAAATAGCTTCAGGTGAGAGGATTCATGTTTTTGATCCGACATTTTTTTTTCCTGTGTTGCTCAGCAAACATAAAGTGTTGTAAAATGTGTTCTTTGAACTGAACAAACAGAAGATTAGATAAGATTCAGATCCTGTTGCTGGTCAGGAGACTGTTTACTAATACCTCTCTAAGTTACTGACTCACCGGACAAACCAAACACACGCTTTTCTGTGAACTGTTTAAATACCGTGATCGAGTGGTTTACTTTATTAGGTTGTTGGACTGCAGGGCTTTTGTCAATAAGTTGCATGTTAATAGGTTGCACTTTAAGGGGACACAAATACAACATTTTTCTTTGACTGGTGAGGAAATAGTTCATTAGATCCACCTAAAAGCTGCAAAGTGTTTCCGTTTTGAGCTCATTCCCCTGCTGTGGTTTCACACAGATGAACACAATGAAATGCAAACCTCTTTCTTCTTCAGGATGATTTTCTTCTGCAGCACTTTGACGGCGTAGAACTTGTTGTCAGCCTTCAGCTTGGCGAGCAGGACCTGCATGGAGGTTTGCTTATTAGAGGGTTTGTTTGGTAAATATCCTGCACCCGCATGGGGACACGCTGCTCTGCAGTCAGGCATTTTTACCAAAGAGCTCCACCGATCAGTGGAAACAGATGATTCTGAGAAATATGATACAAAGAAACAAGCATTCTCATAAAATGATTGCTATCATTTTGGTTTTTGGGATTTCCAAAAAATCTAATATTGTGATTTTTTGGAAAAAAAACGAGGTCCTCAGTGAACTGCAAAGTTAATGATTGGTGGAGCAGGAAGCACATTTTAAGCAGATAGAAGTTGCCACACAAGACTCCCTCTGACCAATGTCAGCAGTAGGTCACCGTCATGCTCATTTCCACTCCTAAACTTTTACATAATACAATGTGAGAGCAGCAGCTTTGGTTTTATTCGTAGATCAGTGTTAATTTACAAAAGCAACCATTTAAACCAGCAAAAATATGACATTTCCTCTCCCCTAACTAAAGTCAGCCAAGGAGTCTGCGCTAGTCAATGTATGAACGGAATGACTAACGATAATGTGCATTTAAAAAAACAAAAACAAGGAGATGTAGGAAAACAAGTGCAGAGTTACCTTTCCAAAGGTCCCTTTACCAATGACAGCCAAGAAGTCAAAGTCAGTCGGTCTGGCGCTAAAATAAAACACAAGATATTCATATAAAAACTTTTTTTTAAGGAACACAATTACATAAAGGGCCCAAAAACCTAAACATGTGGAAGTATAGCACAAACATCTGAAAGAAAATTATCTTCCATTAAGGTGACCAGAAATGTGTGCCTCATTCAGTAGTTTTCTAGATTTCTCTATAAAATTCACCTTAAAAGCTATAAAAATAAAACCTTGGAAGATCAAAATCCTAATTTATCTTTATGGGAAACTAATACCACCTTTCTAAGATTTAAATATATCCACCTTTAAGAGGAAATGAAGTTGTTAAACTGTGGGAGGAGGTGACTATTTTGATGAAGAAGTTCTGGCTGACGCCACTAAAGTTTCAAAAGCTGGTTTAAAAAAAATTATCTAATTTTGCCGAAATTTCATGAAAACGAGTCATTGAAAAAAATGTTTTCTGGAAGAAAAAAGAAAATTAAGCTAAACCTTTTTGGAACTAAAGGTTTCAGTATATCAACCTGGTGGTGGTAAGATCATGGTCTGGGCCACTGTATTTTTGTTTTGTTGCCAAAATGAGTTAAATTTAGAGGAAAACAAACCATTCTCCTCTATTCACGATACTTAAATGTTCTCTTCAATAAATCAGATCTTATGTAGCTCATCCGAAATTGCTGGGCAAAGACTTGAATAGTCTAATATTATATGTTATAAAATTAATTGCAGTAATAAATTGTTCAAATGTCACAATTATTGATAAAAATGATAGAAGTTTTAAATGGAAACTATAATTTATCTTTTATATTGCAATGATTTGACCTTAACAAAGCTCATTTTAGTTGTCCAGGTAGACAAATACACTTGTCAGCACATTCAATCTGAGATTTAATTAGGTCATTATAGTTATTTAATTATTCTCTTCTCTGCCTAAAAAGTGGTTCTAGCTTTAATAATAGTTAACCCCTTCATGCCTGAATTTATTTACAATTATAATAAAAATATATTCTCCCAGGTTTTTTTCCCATTCAATTAAGTGGAGTTCTGGATTAAGGATTGAAGGGGTTAAAGTTATCTCTGTAACCCGTCTCGCCTGCAGAACAGGCCCCTCCATGTGGCCGCCCACCCCTCGGGCAGGTCACGGAGGTCAGCGTTCATCGTGTTCAGCAGGAGGATTGTTTTCATCACACAAATCTCGCTGAACTCTTGTAAAACAAGCTCGAGAGGAGAATCAAATGACACCTGGAGCCACCTTTTCTGTTCAATTCCCCCAGCACACCCTCTTTACCACCTCCATCTAATCCAGTGAACTGTAAAATGAAATGAGGAGCGATTATTTTTATAACCCTTCAGGGATCGCGACAAAGATTAAACAGGTGTTATGTAAAGGGAAAGTTGTGATGCTGCTGTCACTCAGCTGATCCCAGTGTCAGTCTGCTGTGTTTAGGAGCATAGAAATGCTTCCCTTTGATGTACCAAAGGAAATAAAACCAACAAATGCTTGATGCGCTCATAGTTAACTCTGAGTAAAACCGAGCACGGATCATAGGAGAGCCTTCTCTGCCATAAGGAGTCCAGTGGATCACACAGTTTCACTTGAATAGCACTTTTTTTTTTCTGTGAGGTCATGTCCTTCCTAGCTTTCCTCACTTCATTGCACTTCATATTAAAGTGGGAATTACATGAAAAAAAATCATATGCAGCTAAAATCTTTAAGAACTGCATTTTAAACTCATTAGGTTTGTAAATCTACGACTTCCTGGGATTTGGTTTCAGGAAGGAGAGGCCTTCTCCAGGCAACCTCTTCAAACAAACCACACTCGTTAAATCTTTTTCTGATAACGTGGTCATGAACATTAATTTTTAACATATTCCCTCAGGTCTACAGTCTAAGATTTAGCTTTAAATGTGTTATTAAATTGTTCATTTGTTCCAGAAATATGTATAATATCTGATATGAGAAAGATGTTTGCTTCTTAATTGTTACAATGAATTCCTAAGAAAATTACTGAAATACAAGCCAAATATTTGAATATTTAATCATGTTTTGCTAACATCTGCTGATACTTCATACACTCTAAACTGTCCATGAGAGTTGAGCTGGCCTGACTCTTTAAAGAGGCCTACATCATGCTTTTCTTAAGCCTTTCAGAGAAAACAAATGAACATGAATATGATAAAATACTACCTTAGGCACACAAAAGAACAATTATTTAATGAACTATTAATTATTTTCACAGCTCATTTCCCTACACTCTTACACTACACTCTCTGAGGCTCCGCCTTTCGCTCCTTGTGGGTGCCGCCCATTTCATGACGTAGACCTAAAGCCGGCCTCGGCAGCGTGTCTGCGTTTCTCCCAACTTTTCTTCCAACTTTTGCAAAGATGGATGTGCATAGAAAAGGAAAGCGTTGTAGCCAACAACAGCTAGTTCCACAGAGAAAGTGGCTGTTTGTGTTAGCCTGGGGGCGGAGCTGGCAGTGCAGACTCTCCCTGGAAGGGGCTGATGCTCAGAGAGCAGGTTTTATAGGAATACTCAGAAATGTGTACAATAGTGCAAAATACCGCTGTGGGGTTGTTTTTTGTCAGTAATGAACATTATAATCCACTTCAAAGCTCAAGTTCAAAAGTTGATTTTGCATGGCATAGGGCGTTTTAAGGAATAGGAGACGGTCCAAATCACACTATGCGACATGTTAACACCACCCATTTATAGCTGGACACTGTCCTGAATAGAACGAGGGTGGAAAAAAAACCTGATAACTGATGCTTTACAGACTCCTCATTTGCATAATTCAGTCTGTTAGTTTGATCAGCTGATTTTAGGCTTTCATGAAAAATAAGTGTATGACTTTGACTACGTATGTGTCAGTGAGAAAAGGGAAACTCACTGAGGGTTTGCTGAAGGTCCCAGGTTGACATCATCGAGAGCAGAGGGGGATGCTGATCGCAGCTGAGAAAAACACCACAAAAAACCACGTTTGGATACTCAAATCCTAAACATACAGATCATAAATTTACATTTACACTTGTATGTACTTTCAAAGCCATGCATTTTCATTTGTTTTTAAATCATTTGAAAATTACTTTGCCTTCTGTGTGATAATAATAATCATTTCGATGCTGCAGGGCATAGTGAAGTTAAGAAAATGTTACAACTTCTGAGTTTTGAACATGAATCCTTAATGTAGTTCTTCATAAAATGTTTAGGGTAATTTTTTGTTCATTCAGATAGTTCAATATTTATTTATTTGTATTTTCATGACTTCAACATTTTTGTTGCATGGAGGTAAACATTTTTTTTTTATCTAAAGTTTAAGACAGAAGAAATACTGGTTTAATTCCTGGTTTATTAAGAAAATTAGGAAGCTCATTAAAAATTTGAATTGTCCAGATTTTGCCAATGCCTATCCGTGAATAAATTAAATACATTTGTTAAAATGTGATGCTTTTTTAAGTCTAACTTTAATGCAGGGTTTTGAGTAAATTCTTAAATTTGAATGCGAGAAGCGAAAAAGGGACTCAGATGATCATGGTGTACAGTAATCTAATTAGAAAAAAAAGGACTTAACATATTTAATACTTTGCAGAAATCATATTTTTCCCCTAAACATCAACATAAAGCAAAGTGAATGAATTATAAAACAAAAAGACACAAATATTTCAGGTCTCCAGGTTTTGCTGATTTTAATTTGGTAAAACAAAGAAGATGTTTTGCAGATTTGATTTTAAACAAGACTGCATTTATCCCCTGTGAAAAAAAATTGTCAAATCTTATATTATAAATAACTGAAACCAAAAAAAGTGTACTTACATTACTGTGTGCCATGGTTGTTATGATCAATATACCTGAAGATTCACCGGGGCATCAGTGATGGACCGCTCTGTGGGAGGAGACTTTCAGTGTTTTTTGGGGATTTCACTAACTTATGACAGGCTTAACACCTCGTGTCTACTGAAATATGTCTGCGTGGGCATGTGTGTGTGTGTTTGTGGTTATGGAGATCAGCTGTTGACCTGTACACAACAGTCTAGGGATTCAGAGGAACCAGTAGTTCTGGTTTGAGAGAGATGAGTTGCTGAAACAACAAAACGCCAAAAGAGGGATGTCATGCGTTTTGTATGTGCCTATGTCTTTGCATTTTCTTGATTTTTTTTCTTCTTTGAACTAAAATTGCCTAGCTTAAGGTCCTATCACAACATTTCAAATGGATTCAAGTCCAAACGACTTCTCGCCTATGCAGTAATGAACTGTCTGTGATGGTGCTGCAGCTGCAGAACATGAGGGCTTGAGCCTGAAATCAAATTATTTTGCTTTCAGGATTTATGGAAGAGCATTAATGAGTCTGTGACAAACTATCCAGGTCAGGATGCAGCACAGCAGCCCCAGACCATCACGCTACCACTACCATGTTTGATGACGGTAAAATATTATTTTAAATGTGTACGTTTGCAAAAAGTTTCTTGTTATTACTCAGCAAAATATTGCTCAAGTGTTGGTATAACCAAACTGAATCAAGCTGAATCATGGCTTTCTAATGGTCTCCTAAAGGAGATGTTGTGCTCTCACAATATCTAATTGACAAGTTAGTGGGACTAATGTTCGAACTTTCTCCAACAATGGTTCCCATTTTCTTTCTCCAACCCAGAAAAGCTTCTTGCCGGATATTTGTCGAGACTCGCTTTATCAGCAGTTCCTGACGTTTTATTTTCCATGGCAGAAGGATATGTTGAAAAGAGAATAATAAATAAAATCACCATGAATAAAATAACAAAATGACAAAAAATGTGATATATTGGTATTTTTGCCAAATTCTTTTTACTTATGTACTTCTAGCATAAAACATGCTTAACACAGCTAAATCGAAAAATGTTGCAAAAATTCATCTTTATGTATTTGTGTTTTATAATAAAAATCCTCATAAAGGCCTAGTTTTTAAGTATTTACATTTCTAGTGCCTTTGACAGCATTTTATTCAAAAGAAAATGCGCAGACAGGATTGCTATTTTTCCAAATATCTGGTGACTGAAAAATAGCAATTAAAATCATTATTGTGGGCAGAAAAATAAGCATAAATTCATGGTTGACTATTTTAGCATAAAATATTTATTGGAGTAGCACTAATCTATAAGCTATTTAATCATTTTTATTTGTCCAAAACACAAAGTTAAAAGTCCTATTTTCTCTCTCTGGATAAACACTCTTCATAATTTTTATGGAGCATTTAGTGAAAACATGTTAATACTTAGTAAGTAAACACCACATGAGGACACCTTTTGTCTTATCAGCACTAAGTCCAAGAAAACAGGTTCATTGTGATCAGTGCTCTTGGCAAAGGTGATTTACACCTCAGACATTGCTGCATTTAGTTAAATCAGCGTTGTTGTTGTTTTTTCAGGATTCTCCATGAATCTTCAAATCAAATGACTAAATAAAAATAAACAGTGCTGAACTATAAAGAGAAGTTTGTTTGGGTGCTAGAGCTCAGTAAAAAGGGACGTATTTAAACCAAAAATAACTCCGACATGTTTGGAGGACAAACACTTCTTTATCCTTAAAGGCGCAACATGTTTTAAGTGCTTTTATGGATTTTTTAAAAGCGTTATTGTTCCAACTTTTCTCACATTTAGAAAAAAAAATCACAATATATTAAAATTAAAGCATTATTCACAAATGTCAGATTCATTTTAAATACAAGTTTGACACAACACTTGAGCAGCAAAGCTAACATAAAAAAAGCTTAGAAATTAGCAGTCGCAGTTAGAAAAATGAACATTTTTAAACGGAATAAAGAATGATAATAAAAACAGGAGCGAAAAAAAAACCTCAGTTTTCTTACTTGAGTGCAGAGAAGACCCGTCTGCTGACAGCCTACTTGGTTAAAAGATCTGTGGAGACTCAACGCAGACCCGAGGCGTCCTGTCTTTAGAAAAAGACAAACGTCACGAAGGACGGTCCACTGATCCAGGATGGGAGGGAATCAATGATAAAAAAGTGGCCGAGCTCAGAAGGTAGGAGGCGGGGCCAGAGACCTGTGGGCGGGGCTGACTCTTCCTGCTGGTTTTCAAAATAAACAGGACTTTTTTTCAGTCCCCTTATTTAAATACCTTCTAGCTGCATAAACTCTACGTTTGAAAAAAAAAATTTCAATAAACAAGTATGAGTTCAAGAGCGGCTAGACAAAATCATTATCAGCACGTCTGTCAAAATAAAAAAAATATTTTTTTTGTTATTTATTTTAGCCACCGACACGTCTCGTGTCTTCGCCGGAAGTGGTTCTAAACCCTTCAAAAGAATATTTCGCAAAAAATAAAAAGCGTGATGTAAATATATGTGAATAAAAGGTTTTGTACTGTATTACTAAATTTGTAATAGTAATAGAAATTACTAAATCTTATTTACCATCATCTGTTCCTTCTGATTGCAATTACAAATTGTTTTCTTGTTAATTCGCTGAATGTTAAGCAATGTTCTGTCATGTTTAATTGTTTAATCCTAAATAAAATTAATAACAAAATTGAAAGCGCAATAAAGCTTGATTTATTTAAAACTTTATATATAGAAAAAGTCAGAGAGCATTAAAACAATTCAAAGCCAAAAATAAATCTTGAAAAAATTAATTAAAAAAAACAGCAACATTTAATTTTTAAAACATTTGACGATATCCCAAAATAACATCCTAATTAAAGCAGGAGTTTTCATAAAACTATGTGAATATGGAAACCATTTGAAAACCATTAAAAATGTTTTTACCACAAACTATAGTTTTTAAAAAATATACATAAGAGCAGATGATTATTGTTTTTAACATGAAAATAAATCTTTCATTTATATAAATTTAAATGTGATTTATTTAGCTTAAATGTGACAAATAATTTACATTTTTTTGCGTTAGATTTTTGAGATATTTTACAGAAATTCTAAGTAACTCATGGAGGGATGCCAAAACACCACCATCCCCGTGTCCTTGTTGCACTTTTACATTTACTTTAATATTCTCATCACGTCGTTTCCTTTCATCTCAGTTTAGTCCAGATAGTTGAGTTTCTAGTCAGATCCAGCAAGAGGTTCACATTTCTTTTGAATCTTTTTATACTAGAAAAAGAAAAGCCATGTGGGCTCAGTTGTGAAAACAACATTAGTAGGAAGGTGTGCGAAAAGATCAGTAAGTCAAAAATGACTGAAAATTCTCAGAAAGAGGCGGAAACATAATTTAGACAAGACATTTTTGATGTTTATTGATATTGATTGAATGGTATTTGTGACTCAAGATTATCTCGACAGACATACAAATCCCATCAGAGAGACACGCAGATATAATACTCCAAGAGCCCTTAAAACATTCAACTTTTCCCCCCACAATATAAACCCCATACAATTTTTTTCATACCAACTCTGACATAAACTGTAAACATAAAAACACTCTGAACCGAGTGTTCATTACATGTAAACAGTGGAGAGCCCCACTGATCAGATACCAAAACACATTTATAGTACAAAGAAATCTGGATTTTTGCACTCTCTAGCGACCAAACAGGAAATACCATTCGTTAAAATCAATTTGGTTTTACAATTGTGCTAAAATGGCAAAAGGTTGCTTTACTAGTTCCAACTATATTAAAAACAAAATAAATCTTATGTAGACATTAAAAGTGAAACCCTGCATTGCTTTTTTTTTTCTTCTAGTCAAGAGCAAACTGTAACATTTTCATCGGTAACATTAGCTTAAGCATTAATTGCAATTCACAGATGAATAATACTTTTCTCCACAAAATAAATAATAACCTGAATAATACAGAATAATTCTATTTTCCAATTATGCGGCTACAGTGCAATCGTCATGGAGCTGTCATTTTAAGTGCTTTTGAATACAGTACTTCTCTTCCTTTATTGCACAATGCATAAGGCTTGCAGCGACCTGACTGATTGTATTGAACCTTTTTTTATTGTTAGTCAACAGTCCTGTTCTCTCACGTCGTATCTTATATTCAGAGTCTAGTTTGGTTCCTGCATCTATGATTTAAAACTGATATTTTCCTTCCTGTCCAAAATGCGTTCCAACGACGTCCACAGATGTACCAACTATAGCTCAATTTTAAGCCCATCACTACACACTTTTTTTTCTTTCAGATCGTTCATTTATTTTAGCTCCAATTTTCAATTATCATCAACTTTCGGCTTGAATTCAGCTTCCCGACATGTGTCTGAAAAATGTGCTTTGGGTTTTGGCCAAGCATTCCACAGACAGGAGATGTGCCACAGCTGTAAAACGCTTGACGCTGATGTTTTAGGGTTTACAGAAACATAAGACATCGTTAGGGAAAGCCATTGCACCAGTTTTTCTCAAAAACAACCCCCTTACCATATTTTTCCCTTCCTTTAGTAGTTTTTTTTCTATTCACAGCATTATTTTTTTCCCTGACTGAACCCCATTTCCCCCTCCTTCTCTCTGATGGGCACGGGACACCAAACACATGAAAAAGTACTCAGGGAGTTTACCCTGCAACAGAATGAATTTGGCACATGATGACTGACACCTCTGCTCCTCCACAGCCAGCAGAGGGTGGGATCACTTTAGTCCCTCATCCGTGGTCTTAAACATCAGGATGGCGTTGGAAATCTTGAGGGCGGGGCCTAGTTTGATGCTCATGATCTTCACAATGTCGGTCTGAGTCAGCAGCAGGAACGCTTCTCCGTCGATCATCTGGAGAGATAAAAGCATTAAAGGTCTGTTTGATGCTGAAGATGCTAAAAGCATGTCTGTTGATCCACAAAAGTGTGATCATCAACACAATATTTGACGTTTAAAGTGGTTATTCTTTGACATCTCACCTCTTCTTTGAAGAGACGAGCTTGCTCTTCACAGCCTATCAGATTCTGGACAAACCTGAAGACCTGCATCAGAGCCACAAAACACTCAGTCAAATTTAACCCACATCTAGTAATTTTACCTCCATTACTCTCACAAGTTTTAGTTTTTCAGTACTTTCTTTTTCTCTCCAGCAGAAAGTTGTCCATCACCCTGCAGCTTTTCAGCCGTTCTGACCTAATTTTCATTTTTTGGTTTTCCCAGACTTCCTGCATCAGCATCTGTCTGTTCTTTTGTCTGCTTCTGTGAGATTCTCCATGCTTTGTTGGTTTACACTGATTTGTCAGTCAAGTGTTCCACTTAAAAAGATGACAGAGGTCTGCAACGTTCATCATAGGTGCTCTTTACCCGTGGGAGGCAGAATTAACACGAATCATTGTGATTAAAGCAGAAAATACAGCACACAAAGCCGCTGTAAAGCGCTTTGAAACCCCTAGTTTTTAATGGATAAAATCATGATCTGACCTCCATAGGTTTTAGCAGTTTTTTATGCAATAGCACACGTTTTGTCTTGTCCAGGGTTATACAGTACATGCTTGAAAGTGAACCTTTTGTAATCTAACTTTGTGAGGTCACATCAATCAGCTGCCATTGTTTCAGAGAGGGTTAAGTCCATCCAATATCTTTTAATTTATTTGACAAGATTATTCTAAAAATTTCTTTACACACTTTACACTTTTCTTTCTTGTTTAAACTCTCAAAGTTCAAACCTTCATAGAAAAACAAGTCTAGTATTATAAAAAGGAAAACAAAGATCTGATGGAGATTTATGTAAATTTGGAAAGCTGCACGTATCTGTACAGGAGATGCACCACAGAGAAGAATGATTGACAAGGTCTCTGGCTAATCAAAATAATCATGCAAGATTGCACTGTGAAAATCTGCACAACAGCTAGACTGCGATCTACCAAGAGAACACTGCAAAAAGCCCCTCAGTAAACCTTTATTACTTTGCATATACCGGTAATTCTACAATACGATTAAATGCATTATTATTAATCCAAAAAATCTCATGTTTAGGTTTTTTGTCCAGCTCTTTATACTGGCAGTCAGAAATACTCTGCTTATTTCTTTCAGCCAGAAGATCAGCTTAACATTTCTCACCTCCTCGACACTCCATGCTGCCACCTGGCTGGCATGGATGCCCTGAACACCCGGCAGAAGCTTACAGTGTTGCTCCCAGCACAGAGACAGAGCGCGGTCCGACTGGCCGCTCAGAGCGGACATGAACAGCGATGAATAAACTCCCTCTGAAGACATACCTGAGGATTAACACACAACACTGGCTGTTTGTGGCATAGATCATAAGGGAAAAAGCTTTATTACATGGGGGTTAGCATGATGTCACAAAAAAACCAGCACGACTTAGTGAGGCTGCATAATATTTAATGCCTATAGAAAACCTTCAGGGCGTTTTGAGACTTACTCTGATACTCTCTTTGTTGGTCCTTTTTGTATTTTGGGGGACGACCAATCCTGAAGGAAGAGGGAAATGAAAACCCCTAAACATGCGGTGGAGTGCAAACGCTCGTAGAAAAGTGTTTACACACACATACATCCACACACCTGTACCTGCCACGGTAATGATTTTTCTTGCTCCTCTGGCCAAAGAAGAGGTTTCTCTTGCACTCCGAGTCCGACAGCTCGGCCTTCAGCCGGCCCTGGTTGCGCTCGGCCAACGGGCAGCCGGAAATGCAGTGATGGGCGGTGAAACGACCGGTCACATGACCTGAACCATCACAGCCGGGAGTTGGACACTTCCTGTTCAGAGGCGTAACAGCTCAGAGTCATCTAACCAGAGCCTGAATGATGGCACCAAATCACATAAGGATTTTTTTTTTAAATTCCTTTTTTTTTTATTCCATAATTTTAAAAATTACCTGTAAATGTTCAACTGTATTTGATATGACGGACACGGCAATTTTTTTTTTTTAAATATTGAACTTTAATCAGCTATTATTGGATTTTGAAAGTTATCATCCATTTCTGAATGTCGGTTTAATATTTATATTTTTAACCACTATTGATGCAAATATTTATCAAACCACTTTGGCTAAATTCAGGCGTCAAGGGGTTAAACTGGCCTGCTCCCCCTCCTTTAACAAATGTTTTACATTAAAAAAACAATGTAGGTATTCACACAAGAGTGTTAACCAGAGGCAGTACCGAGACATTATTATTTTAAACCTTTTTACATCAGTAGTTAAAATCAAACCAGGTATGTTCTCATATTTAATTCATTTCCAAAGATATTTTTTAGGAATGTTTGATATTAATGTAAATGTTTTGTGGTGCCTACTCTGTACTGTTGAACAAGCTCTTTACATATGTATGTCTGTAAGTTTTGTTTGTTTGACTTGCCTTCAAGGGCCTATATCATGCTTTTCTTAAGCCTTTCAGAGTAAACTATATCCATACATAACATTCAAACTTTTGCAAACATGGATGTACATATTGCGGAGCCTGGAGGCGGGGCTGGAAGCGCAGACTCTTCCTGGAAGGGGCTGTTCTCCACTTTGTGACATCACAATGTGAGAACCCCCTTGTTTTAGTGGATTGGGAGGGGCTGGTGCTCAGAACGCAGGTTTTTTAGAAGAAATGCTCCGAAATGCGTAAATAGATAAATGTTACATCGCAGGACGTTTTTCTTTTTGTGTTTCTCCTTGCAAATGTCAGTGTGCAGGTGCCGGACTGCGATTGGTGTGGTGCTCCGGCACCAGGAGTGGATGGGCTGCCGGAAGTCACACCTGGAATCACACCTGCTATAAAAAGAACCAGGAAGAAGACCCAAGCAGGCTCATTTGACATATCCCACCTCTCTCAAAACCAGCTATGTGGAGTTTAGAGTTGTAGGAGTGAACTGCCATTTATTTTGAAACACGTTTTCTCTTGTTTTTGTTATGTTAGGGAGGTAAGTTGTTGTCTTTTGGTTTATGTTGTTTTACTAGGTAAGATTTGGGTTCTTGTTAGGTAGGCCAATTTTTGTTTGTTATTTTGGCCTGGGTCCACTCTGAAGTAAATACTCTAGCTCTTATGGTTTGATCAAAAGAAAATCTCTTAAGCAGCATTAAGTGTGCGTGCTTTTGAGACTGGAGGGAGATGGGGCTTCATTTTTGTGTTGTGTCCTCATTGGGCCACTAGACGGGGGATTGGGGGCTTAACAATCAAAATACCATTTTGGGGTTTCTTTTTATGAGGAATGAACACGGTAATACACTTAAAAGTTCAAAAAGTGCATGATTATAAGCCCTATAAGACAACAGATGTAATTAAGCATTTATGCTAGATAAACACATTTATTGTATGCAGCACAAATAAACTAGCGATTCATAAACATAGATTAACATGCATTGTTCTAATTTAGATGAAATAAAATAAAAGGTTTGTTTAAGAATTTCAGAACTAAAAAAAAACACAAAATTATTTTTATCTTGTTTTTTTTTTGTCTATATAATGATCACATCAACAGTTATCAAAAACCATTCATTTTTATCCCAATCTTTGTGCTGCAGTTAAGTTACTACGCTAACCTAGAGACATATATTTTAACATTTCTGAATCTTTCATTTACTAAGCTGCTATGAGCCAACCAACTTGTTCTATTGCTTCACTGTGATGTGATATACTCTGAATAATCTCTTTGCTTCTGTTGAGGCTTCAAGACGAAGTTGGAATGGAGGCTAAGAAAGAACACGCTGAGGCTTGGCAACGCTCCAAAGACTTAATTTGATGATGCTCCGTTATAAACTAATGAATGTGTGCGACTGTGTTACCAATTTTCATCCGATTTTTCTGGAGCAACATGTGAAAAAGCTCTTCAGAGGCTTCAGATTTGAGTGCAGAGCAAGCTCTCATTCTTGCTGTCCATCTGTGCTCCTGGCTCGCAGTCACGCTTCCCCTCAAAACGGTTCCTTATTTGAACATTTTGCATCATATGGTGAAGACGATACAAACTTTACTTATGTTTGATGCCCCAAGTGTGTCAAAAATCCTCATTTGATGGCTTTTCTGCAAAGGAAGCATGGATGTTTTTTCTCTTTCACATGCCAGTCAGATCTCACTGTTTGTCACCTCTTTCACTGCTGTTGGCTGCATAATGTCAGCATGCTTTGTGAAAGTCAACACAAGGTTGGACATTTTCTGCTGGCTTTGGTGTTGCTTGAATTCGCATTAGAGCACAAATAAAACAAAGAGGGAGTCTTAGTGTAGGATATTTTACTCAATGCTTTGAGTCAGTAGCTTGAAGCTGTTGTAGGTTTTTCTGTACATTTCAGGGGACAGTAGTACATGGATGGCTAGGAAATAATATGAAAAACAAAAAAAGGACAAGCCCAATATTTTACACCAAGATAGATTCATTAATTGGAAAACGTTAGTTATGAACAAGGTTTTTCTGTTTGTGCTTCACTGAGAAGAATAGAAAATGGTTTTTGGTGTTTATAACATGTTCTTGTTTCATTTTTTTCAAAAATGGAGGACATGTATAAAAGAATTATGATTAAAACTGAGTTTTTCTTTTTTCAAATCATGTCGGATCGGGAGCAGATGAAAGCCGGATGTTTGAAAAAGCTTGAACTTACTACGCAGCTACTGTCGTGGGCGGGCCAAAGTCTCAATTCTAAATCCTCCACTTGCAGAAGAAATAGAAACATTGACATCTTCATTTTCCTCATCCCAGCTGCCATCTGGGTCTCTAAACTGTGCGGCTTATTCCTGCTTTGTGAATGAATAGCATGAACAGACCCTCATCATGGAAAATGCAAGAAGAAATGCATATGACGCAGCTTTAAAGTTAAAAGCAATCGTTAAAAGCAGTGTGAAATCCACCATCACCAACGGGTTTGGAGAAGCCGGTCTGCTGCGTGACGGAGAGGACAGCGCAAGGAGAGAATTTGCCTCAGGATGAGACTGACACTGACAGTGACAACGAAGGAGACAGAGTGTGTGTGGCGAAGACTATCTAACGCTATTCTAAACCGACAATGAGGAGGAAGACCTCCATGGTTTCAGAGCAAAGGAGGCGTGTGCCTATAAGTTACTGCTGCTCTCAGTGACTTTTACCGGTATTTTTTTTTAACCAGCCCTGTTAGTGCTGTTACAACCATATTGCTGCTGTGTTACTGCCGCGTCACAGCTGTTTGGAAAACACCTGTGACGGTGTGGGATTTTTGATCACCGCAGTGATGAAGCAGCAGCAACCCCCCCCCCCAAAAAAACACACACAAAATCCCCCCGGCGGCCACTTCACAAATGAATACCGGAACAAGTATTTACAATGCAGTATTCTTTATTAACAAATAACAGTAACAACTAACTACTATCTAACTAATGAACTAACTATATAGGTGTTGTAAAATGTGTATGTGTGTCAGCGCACTGCGTGTGTAAGAGGAAGGAGCCCGAGCAGAGCAGGAGTGAGTGAGAGCCTCCCTCTTGCGCTGCACTAGCTCTCCCCTTCCTCCGCTGCACGCGCTCCCTCCTCTTTCTTACACACGCCGCCCGTGGTTTCAGCACATCCTCATTCTACAACACATGTTTCAATGTGGGCAAATGCGGCTTATAGACAGGTGCGGCTTATGTATGTACCGTACGAAATGGTTTATCATTTAAAAATGTAATCAGGTGCGCTCTATAGTCCGGAAATTACGGTAGTTGGAGTGGGACTTTCAGTAAAACAACCTGCAATTTCAGTGACTGAGCAATGCTATTTTTATTTCTGTGATCATTTTCAGTGGTTTTAGCAGGAAATCTTTTAAAAGTCTTAAAGTGAACATATATATAGTGTTTAACACGAGGAGAGGTGAATTCAGTGCTGACCTGTTGTGGAAGCTGTACTTGCTTGTTCTCTGGTGGCTGATGGGTTTACAGGAAACAGAGGAAGGGTAGCTGGACTGGCCTGTAGCTGGAAATTCCCTCACACCTTCACACAAACATACACACTAATGAAAACTCACATGATCCCAACTGAACTATTTAATTTAAGAAAAACCTTTGGCAAAAAAAAAATCACAGCAAGTCAATTTAAAAATGGGGTCAGGTGAAGGAAAATCTTACAAATGGAAATATTACAGAAAACATGGCTGAACTACAAAGAATTGATCCTATTTATTCATTAATTTTCTCGCTTAATGATAATAACCTGGGGGAAAAAAGTCAATCTGTTAAATTTCTATTTGCTTTAAAAAACTAATAAATACTTGAGCACAAATTTAAATATTTCACATTTTTGTGGATCCTTCTGTTATTTTGAAATAATTGAAACCATTAAACTAACAGAGAAAAACTACCGTATATAGTTTATATCTTTGTCTGGAAGCTGTTTGTTTCCAGAACAAAGCTTACCATTCTATTAATTTATATCATTTTCGTTAATCAAATGTGTTTGTATCAACTGAGTTATTTAGTGTCCATTTTTGCACACGAAAAATATATAGTTTGTTAAACATCGATCCCTTGCTATAATGTGGTCAACCTTTTGCATATTATTTTAACATTGTATTGTGTTCTGCATTCTGATTGGCTGTAAACCTCTGATAATCAATCTGCTTCATCCCAATGTCTCCTTCACAGTACAGAATGTGTTTGGTTTGCTAAATTTACACATTTCTTTAATCACTTCCAGATCTTTTGGTTTTAATTCTGCAAAGGTTTGAATTTTGAGAGTTTAAACAAGAAAGAAAAGTGTGAAAATGTTCATGTCTGTCTGAGAAGTGTATAAAATCAGCAAAGAGGAGATTTAAAACCTTAAAAGTTCTATAACTTACAAATATTTTAACTGACCACTTTACAGATTTCACTTATCGTAAGTTTTTAATTTTATAGAATAAACTAGGGAACATTGTACTTTAAATCTAGCTTTGATTGGAATATAAACAAAAGAGTATTTGGCGCAAATTAAAAAACTAAATTCACAATTGACAGACAGACCTTTGCTTAAATTGATGAATAAGATCATGGAGAGGTTTCCAGCTGGTTGATACCTTGAGGTTGCTGCGTTTTGACGTCCCGTGGAGGAACTTTCAGAGGGTGACCAGTCGCTTCGCACCAGCCGGCGGGATGAATGTCCGGGTGATCCGAGTCCATCCATTCGTCGTAGACATGACTCCAGCCATCATAATGGATCTGTAAGCGGCAAAAGGAACCATCTACGTACGCAACACTAGCATAGGTCAGTCTCAAATAATGGGAGTAATTATCCAAAAGCATGATGCTCCAACACTCACTAAAATTAAATACATTCAGTTTAAGAGAGGCAGCAGAAAACCGGTTGTCTGCATTTCTCTAGCAAAGTCCCCCACCTTAATGCGATGCGTCTCAACTTCCTCCACTGTGGCCACTCTTATCAGACCCGGGCTCCTCTTGTCCACAGCCTCAAGTTTCATCTGAGGCTGAAAGCTGTGAGGTGCTCTCTGACAACAGGGTGGAAAATGTTTGATGGACACGATTTAAGGTTTTTAGATCAGTAAAAAACTGATTTCTCACCACTTTAAAGACCTCTGCAGCTACAGCTTCGGCACCCGTCTCCTCCAGATACAGAGACCAGGAAAACCGACCTTGGTCTGGATAGTCTGTTGTTGCAAAGCACAAAAAAAGTGACTTTAAATCTTTAATGACAGTAAAAATAACTTTTTCTAATGTTTCCACCACTGCTAAAACATTTGTTAACCTATTTTATGTTATTTATTTTTTTGCTGCCTTTCACATAAATAGAATTCTCTTCTCTTGAATGATGTGCTGTTTGGCAGTTTTGTTGTTTTTGGCTGATCGGTGTGGAAGTGAACACTGAAGCGAGTCACCTTTATTGTTTATGACCTATTGTATAACTGTGAAAGTAATGAAATCACTGATTAACTCCCAACACGTTGGTCACCTTGGGGCGGCGTAAGGGGGAGGTTCCTCTCTTGGCACCAACCAATGGGATGAATGTATGGACTACTGGCATCACACCTGCAGCAGAACACCAACAAATTAACAGAATTACAGGAGAATACACGTTTGATAAATGCAGGAGGGAAAAATCCCAGAATCACCGAAACGGTTTGAGTGGATCAGGCTGTGGAGCGGCTGACCAACAACAGCAGACGCGTCATCTACATGAGGCATCAAACCTCAAAGAGATGACTGCTTCTTAGTGTGTATCATTGAAGAGACAATAAAGACTTCTGCTCTAAAATAGTAAAAAAAAAAAAAAAAACTGACTCATTGCAGTTTGCCATCACCATGCCAATGATTAACAAATCAAAAACCCCAGACAAAAACTGAAACTAGGCTTATTTTTTTCCCTCATTATTACAAAAAAACCTCCCAAATGAGTGATTTATTATTTACAAATTCAATTAAAATCAGTGGTTTGTCTATTTACTTTCAGATAAATAACCCCAGTAAATAGGAAATTTTTTCTAGCCTTCAAAATGGGTCAATTATTTGATCAAGCATTAAATTTACTATGAGAAAAGGGCTAGTAAAAAGGTCAATTTAAATAATGCATTGAGCCTTTAAAAATGTGTATAATGGACTGATAGTTTTCCTCATTTAGCTGGTTTTGCCTTAAGAACTAAGCTGACTGCTTTTATCTGATTGGTCAGTTTATGCCTTGAATAACTTGAGATGCAGCAAAAAAAAATCATGAAAAAATAGGATGTTAAATAAATGTATCAGTGCAACAAAAGTTATTCTGACAAATAGAAGGACTGGGTCCTATTTCTCCATAGAAGTCTATGGAGTTTCGGCTTGTTGGAAGATGAGGAGGGAGGGGTCACTCGGTCCAGTTCTCATGTACAACGTAAAAAAGAGCAACAACCAACGATGGCTGACCAGTAGTCGTATGTGTCATCCCAGTTGTCAAAATGAACCAGGAAGCGGTTGTCCACGGCGTCGGTGACCGTTGCTACACAGATGAGGGAAGGGTTCATGCGATCAACCGCCTCCAGCTTCATTCCAATCTCAAAGCCACAATTCACATCAATCTGAAACAAAAGGGTAAATAAAATACTAAATATAACAATATATGTAAAGTTTTCATTATAGAGACTTTTTAGTTATTTGGACTTTGGCACTAAAAAAAATGTTTAAACAGCCACCAATTGAAAAGCAGTTTTATAAAAGTCTCCAACACCAGAAAGATGGATAATAAAGTTCTTAGATGAACTAGATGCATGCAGAAAATTGAGACAAATGTTTGAGTTTTTAATGGAGGCGCTCTTTTTAAAGAAAATTTTCTTTTCATCAACTGTGTTGAAGAAAAGTATTTCTATAAATTATTACAAAGACACTTACTCTGCCAGGACTGGAAAACAGCTCTTTAGGAGCCACTTGAGCTTTAGTCATTTTCAGGTAGTTAGTCCAAGTAAACTCTTCTTCTTTACAGCCTAAAAAATAAGAATAAAAATCCAAGGAAAACCATGTTTTCCTGTCTGATTTGAATAATAACTAATTTAATCTTATCATCCGTTAAGGATTTCACTTACTTTCAACTAAAAGTAATACACAGTACAAACCAAAAGTTTGTGTCAAAACATTTGGTCTGTACTGTGTGTGTGTCTATATATATATATATATATATATATATGCTCCCTCAATATGATTTATAACTACTGTGGACCGAAAAAAACAAGCAGGAGAAATGTAATAACTGTTTTTTTAATGCTGATTAAGATAAATAAACGATGCTATTTGGATCTTTACACTAAATTATAAATAAAGAACCTGAATTTATGCACTCACTTTGCTACAGTATGATTAAAGTAGAGAGTTCCCAAACGTTTGCATGCAAAAAAATTATATCATTTATAAGACAGCGTTCCTTTGACGTGCATTTAGATCTATGGTGGTGTCACCTCTGACCTTTGGGCGTGTGCAGTTTGTGTCCTGTGCTCTCACACCAGCCAGCAGGGTGGATGTCCAGGGAGTTGGCGTTCACCCAGAAGTCATGACAGTCAGAGTAGCCGTCAAAATGCAGCCGCAGCCGGTAACCACAGACCTGGATGACGGCATCAGCGCACATTAAGCAAAGCCAACCACAGAGGTCATCACCTCCCCAAACTTTTTGGCAGGTTGTCACTTATTTTTTGGAAGTGCCTTTAAGGAAAGAAATGATCAACAAGATTTTTAAGGCACGCTTTTTCAGATCTATTGCCTGACTCACCTCGGCAACAGTGAGGACGAAGTACATGGAGGGATGCTGCGGATCGATGCCTTCCAGTTTCATTCCCTGCTTAAAACCGTTCTTCACTGTAGGCACCCTCTGCGTCTGGAGAAATTTAAAGACATCCCTTTGTATAAACATCTAAATAAAACTTGAGTGACGCAAAAACACCCAAACCGCTTCAAAAATTAGGTTTTAATAAAATGAAACCATAGTGCGAACTTCGTAAATCCTTTATTTATCCTTTTAAAAACAGTCAAAATGCATTTCTTTGTTTAGGTTAATTTTAGGTTTAGTTTCCAAGACAACCAATGTGTACTTTGGAAGACAAGTCTACCTCTTGAAAGAGCTTGCTCGGAGCAGCGACAGCTTTGGTTTCCTCCAGATACTGAGCCCATGTCCACTCTTCTGTTTTACTGTCCCCTCCTTCTCAAAAGACACCAGTCAGTTTATTACTTCATGCAACGGCCAATCAGTTTTTAGAAGAAGCACATCAATGAAAGAAAAAATATGGAGAGAATCCAGGGGTGAAAATCAACCAAAAACGGAAAAAAACTAAGAATAATAATCTAATCTAATTTCTGCAATGATCTAATTTCATTAAAAAAATTATTATCTCATTGGGAGAAATAATAGAAAAGGAGATGAAGAAAAGAAAAAAATATAATTTAAAAAAAGTACTTTTTTAGTATTACAAAAGAATTGCAAAAACAGCAACACATGTGCAGTTCATTACATTTACAAATCTGTAAATTTCATAACACTAGAAAAGCAATAGAATATAAGATGACAATTTAAACAGTTTAAAGTAAACAACTAGACAAAGAAAGTTGTCTAGTTGATGAAACGAAAAAAAATTAGGCTGGGAATGAGCCGAACCTCCTCTGATGTGTCGACTGTCCATTTTACCGTCATCCATCTTTTCATTCTGTGAAACAAACAGGAAAACAGTTTTTAATCTAATCTTCATATACTCTGAGCTAAAGCTAAGTTCTTTTTCTCGTGCTAGAAGAGCATCCATATCAAAACTGCACTCTCACTGTGCCTTCCATGTCGGAGTCTTCCTCAGATGGACTCAGGTATTCCTTCCTCTTCCTCTTCCTCATGGCTTTTAGGTGGTCTGGGTTAAGAGACGTGACCTTTCCCCCTGCTGGAACCTTCTCGATGCTGACACTTCTCCTGGGGTGGAAAGGAAGTAGAGATGTGGACATTTGAACACCACAGGTGAGAACATTTCTGTCTGAAAGACATCAGAACACCCAGCGATTTCATTCTAATAACTGTCATTTATGGGAATGGAAAGCTTTTTTTAAAGCAATTATTTCTTCAAGACCCACTCCGATAAAAAAATTGTGTTTTTAACATTTGTACCTTTTTTCTCATGATGGAGGACATACAGTACAGACCCAAAAGTTTGGACACACCTTCTCATTCAAAGAGTTTACTTTATTTTCATGGCTAGGAAAATTGTAGATTCACACTGAAGGCATCAAAACTGTGAATTAACACATGTGGAATTATATACATAACAAAAAAGTGTGAAACAACTGAAAATCTGTCCCATTGTAGGTTCTTCATAGTAGCCACCTTTTGCTTTGATTACTGCTTTGCACACTCTTGGCATTCTCTTGATGAGCTTCAAGAGGTAGTCACCTAAAATGGTCTTCCAACAGTCTTGAAGGAGTTCCCAGAATGCTTAGCACTTGTTGGCCCTTTTGCCTTCACTCTGCGCTCCAGCTCACCCCAAACCATCTCGATTAGGTTCAGGTCTGGTGACTGTGGAGGCCAAGTCATCTGGCGCAGCCCCCCCATCAGTCTCCTTCTTGGTCAAATAGCCCTTACACAGCCTGGAGGTGTGTTTGGGGTCATTGTCCTGTTGAAAAATAAATGATGGTCCAACTAAACACAAACCGGATGGAATAGCATGCCGCTGCAAGAAGCTGCTGTAGCCATGCTGGTTCAGTATGCCTTCAGTTTGGAATAAATCTCCAACAGTGTCACCAACAAAGCACCCCCACACCATCACACCTCCTCCTCCATGCTTCACGGTGGGAACCAGGCTTGTAGGTTCCATCCGTTCACCTTTTCTGCGTCACACAAAGACACGGTGGTTGGAACCAAAAATCTCCAATTTGGACTCATCAGACCAAAACACAAATTTCCACTGGTCTAATGTCCATTCCTTGTGTTCTTTAGCCCAAACAAGTCTCCTCTGCTTGTTGCCTTTCTTTAGCAGTGGTTTCCTAGCAGACATTCTACCATCAAGGCCTGATTCACACAGTCTCCTTTGAACAGTTGTTGTGGAGATGTGTCTGCTGCTAGAACTCTGTGTGCCATTGACCTGCTCTCTAATCTGAGCTGCTGTTAACCTGCCATTTCCGAGGCTGGTGACTCGGATGAACGTATCCTCTGCAGCAGAAGTGACTCTTGGTCTTCCTGTCCTGGGGCGGTCCGCATGTGAGCCAGTTTCTTTGTAGCGCTTGATGGTTGTTGTGACTGTACTGGGGGACAGTTTCAATGTTTTCCCAATTTTTCAGACTGACTGACCTTCATTTCTTAAAGTAATGATGGCCACTCAATTTTCTGTACTAAGCTGCTTTTTTCTTGCCACAGTACAAATTCTAACAGTCTATTCAGTAAGACTATCAGCTGTGTATCCACCTGACTTCTGCACAACACAACTGATGGTCCTAACCCCATTTATAAAGTACGAAATCACACTTAGTAACCCTTGTGCTAACCTAGGCACTACCATTGGGAGTTGGGTCATCCAGACCCACTAGACAGTGATCTGAACCTTTTTTCTTCAATGATTTGTGATCTTCACTGGTGTCCATGGATAACATGAAATCTTTCCACCTTTATCCACCTTTGTCATGGTAGGGAGAACACATCAAAGTAAGGGTGGGGTCATCTAAGATAGCACAAGGGTTAAACCTGACAAGACACAGCTGTGAAGTGAAAACATTTCAGGTGACTACCTCTAAAAGCTCATCAAGAGAATGCCAAAAGTGTGCAAAGCAGTAATCTAATCAAAAGGTGGCTACTACGAAGAACCTACAATGGGACATGTTTTCAGTTGTTTCACACTTTTTTGTTATGTACATTATTCCACATATGTTAATTAACAGTTTTGATGCCTTCAGTGTGAATCTACAATTTGCATAGTCATGAAAATAAAGAAAACTCTTTGAATGAGAAGGCCTGTCCAAACTTTTTGTCTGTACTGTACATAAATAAAATTCATCTAAAAATTACATTTCTGAGTATGTCTTCAGCTAGCTCCCTGCTCTGCTCAATTCTGATGCATCCACTTGTAGACAAATAGTTCCATGTACAAATTTCTAATGAACTACAGCAGCTATGCAGAAACTATGTCCTCGAAAACAACACTTTTTAAAATTTATTTTATGTAAAAACAGCATAATAATGATTAAAATACCACTGAGAAGGCTTCTGCAATAATACAATTAATCGAGTTGATTGGAGCAACTGAGCATACTTGTCAGGAATCGGGTCCCTGCGTAGCTCCTCTGTGGGCAGTTTCTGAGCTCTGGGGTTGTGGCTTAGTGTCCCTGGTCCACCCAGGACATCAGGCTTGACTGACACCAACCGCTGTGGCTCCACAGCTTCGGCTCTCAAAGCGCCGACTGGTGCAGAGACCTCTGGTACCGACGTCAACACTGATTGACAAACACAGATTTCAAACTAATTTGATTTTTTCCCCTTGCATTCTTTCCTGTAAGTATTCTCTATACTTTGGGTCTAACGCTTTTTCTAGATCACTGACTGGTGCATGACAGATATTTGTAACCCTCTTCATGTGTTGAGAGGAGCACTTCAACAGATTATATCATCATTGTTCTTTTACAGCTTCAAACCAACACAGTGCAGTGCTCAAAAAAAGAAGGACACATCCTGCGTTTTGACAGTGCAGGAGTGTATAGGCGGCGGCTCTCCGCCACCACGGCCCCACCTGGCTTGTCTGGAGGGTTTTCAGCATTGTTGGATCTTCCTGAAGAACCCACTGCAGGGTCAGTGGGACCGCCGGTGGTTCCTGGGGTTATAAGTGTGCTCAGAGTTCCTACGTCACTAACACAAAACTGCAACACAAACTCACACACATTAGTCAGTTCAACCAAATGGGTCACTCCGTTTTGCTTTACATTCAAAACATTTCTTTTCCTTCTGATTCAAATATAAAAACAAATATTCCTACTTTTAGGGTTGTTTTTCCCTTTGTTTTAAGAAAATTATTTGATTTAAAAATGTCTTCCTTTTGTTCAGACGCTGTGTCACATTTCATTTAAAGTTGTGCCAATGTGGCCTTCTCTTCTTCTGAAATAATTCAAAGCAAAATCTTAACATCTGAACAAAGAAAATGTTTGTGACTAAATCCCAGCTTCTTAAGGCATCTAACCATTTTTCTTTTTGAGAAGCCAGTATTTGTAGAAAAAACTTTAAAAAACCATCAAAATTAATAAAGTGATTATTGCAGAATCATTTAAGTTTGATTTAATGTCTCCTGAAACTAGAATAACCTTTTTTAATTAATCGGCAAATCTGGTATTTTCTAAATATTATGAAAAAAAAGTGGATAGAATAAAATACACATTTGTTTACAAACACCTTATTAGCATCAAATATTTCACTTATCTGTAGAATAATTAAAATAAACAAAAAAGTAGTTTTCTAGAAAGATCTACCCATGCAAAAGTACAAGATCAAGTAAAATCTATTCTTTGGGATTGTTCTTTTCACAATAGATAAATTATGTGAACACAACTTGTTTCTTTTGAGCATTTAAGTATCAGAAAACTTCTATTTGCCCACATCTATTGAAGGGTGAGATTACAACAGCGCTTTTACCTTCAGATTACTACTGGGCAGAATGGCCATCCCTTCCTTCCACTCGAGGACGTGCACGATGCTGCAAGCCGTGCCCATCTGAGCAGTTAGAGCGGTTGCAGCCATGTCGTTGGCCCTGCTGCCTTTGCCTGCGTTTCCCACTGCTACAGTGGGGGTCAACTCAACTTTCTGATGACTGGGAGCTGAAAACAGAAAGCAGAATAACTACAATGTCCCTTCATTTGAGAAACTCAGAGTAAACATAAAGAAGATGCATTTTAAAGATACACTCAGATGAAAATCCTCTTTTTGGTGTTTTTAACGTGTTCTTGTAGCATTTTTCTAATGATGGAGGAAACCCATATAAAGAAAATTAAGCTCTGTTTTGATTTTCTGGGCAATTTTTAAATTAAATATCAGTTTGAAGAAAGTGTTTTTGTTACACAGAACATACATTGAGCAGACCACATGCTTCCTGCACCGCTCTATTCTGATGCATCCACTTGCAGACAACTAGATCCTTCGTGGCATCTGGATCAAAACTGTACGGCTGGGTGGCTCCGATATTGCTCGCCATTTTTGCTCCATCTGTAATTTTTCTGTTGGGGGGTTTGAGGGGCTGTAAACTAGCAAGAAAATTTTAAACAGATGGGTAATGGGAAGTGGGGGTGGGCTTATAGGTAAATTTCTGATGAAATACTGCAGAAACAATGTCCCAGAGAAGAACACAGCTTTTTTGAGTTTGGCTTAAAACAGCATAATCATAATTAGGGAAACACGGTACTCTTTGAAGATAGATCAATAGGATGATCAGAGTGGGACTTTAACTGGGGATATGGATCTGTTTGGTTGTTTTTTTTTTGTCTTTTCCAGTAGTGTGGGGTATGAAATCTGAGCTTTTCCCATGTGTCACTGGATGACAGGTGGGGTGCAGCCTGAATAACAAGAGTGGCAAAGCAAATACTAAAAGCTGCATTCACCCGGCAGGAGGAGAGCCGTGGTGGTGTGGGGCTGAGGTCGGCTCTTTTTGACTGAGCTGTCACCGCCGCATATGAGGATGGTCTCAGTGGCAGAGGACGACGAAGGGTCGATGGCGGTGCAGTCGGGTTCTTTGCATCGAGCCTCCATGTTCACTTTGGTGCTCATGAGTGAATCCCAGACTTTTCTGCTCGGGCACCGACGTGCAACACAAAAGAATTAAAATTAAATTCAAGACTATTAAAATACAAACATCACCAAATCACAGAGCTTTGGAGGAAAACATTTTTTACATTGGGGCTTGTCAGAAAAGTATTTCACTATATAGATAAATGTGATCCTTAGATGAACCCTAATTGTTTACTTTTATTTTTCTCATCTTAACCAGTAACAACCATTTCCTGAAAAGGTATTAAAACGCCATCATGACCAGACATCTGTAAATTTTCTCTCATCGATTTGCACATAATTCCAACCACTTTCACACTAATTGTAGAAGAAAAAAAAGATTAAATGAAATCCAAACTTTATTTTTTTGCAGTTAAATTCGGCTAGAAGCAAACATGACTTGAAAGCTGCGACTTTCTGCCATCTATATTAAAATCAGTATTAAAATTAAAAACAAAAATAGGCAACAATGGTAACAACTAGTATGTTTACGCGCGAGCTCCTAAGTCTCCCCACAAAATATAGCGTTTCAGTTAAAATGGCGGAGGATCAAATATTCACCAAGCAAGTAAAATATAAAAACAGAGAGATGAGGAAAAGCCCACTCCAGAGGGAAAAAAGGAAGCGTTTTTTCGCTGCATTTCAGTGGAAAAGGGTGTTTGCCTCCACGAACCGCTTCAGATATTCAACTAACCACAGCGAAAAAATACAACACAGCGGAATTTATCAACGGAATTCCGCTTTGTTATTTAAACACCGGCTATTTTTACGAAATGTCTACATTTAGACTAGTGAAGCCTGCTCGATAACGCAAACACGTTTTCTTTAAAAAAAAAAAATAATAATAAAAAGAAAATTAAAATGTGAAAAACCAAATTGAAACCCCTTTTTGAAGAAGAAAAACCTCCGAAATTCATTTTTAACAGTTAAAATTTGCAAATTAAATCGCGTTTGCACATTTAGGGATTTGAAATTTGGCTTACCAGCGCTGATCTCCTGCGGCTCCGGGGTTTCCACTGCGCGTGCGCAGAGCCTCTGCACACTCACCCATCGTTTGATAACAGCAGACGCTCGAGTTCAATCGTTCCACTTTGTGTTCGCAAAGTGCGAATTTAGCGAACCAGGATGCACCGCGGCAGTCCCGCGCCTTCGTTTTGCTCCTGACGGTTTTAACATAGGATAAACAAAACTGATGGAATCATCCATCCTTTCGGTGCTGTTAATGACTGAGCATTTATTATATAATTAGCTGGATATAGGTCATGCCGACACCGCAGTCAAAATTGTAAACTACCAAAGCAACATCAAACACGGAATTCCTTAAGATATTTATTAAACATAACAAAAATGGTTCAATTGGATTTGTGGGGCAATAAGATGAATGTACCTTAACTTTAGTAATGCACAATCTAGTTCAAACACCAAAACAAAGCAATTTCACAAAAACATTTAAAAAAGGGTTGAAATGGGGGTGTGAATGGGTTGAAATTATTTAAATTATATCTTCATGAAAAACGTTTTACCAAACAGATGTGAGAAAAAACCTAAACCTTAAATGAATGATACAGGATGTTAAACCTGAAAACATAAGTGGGAAGGGTCAAAAGATGAAATGAAAATTTCAGTTTAATTTTAAAAATAAAATGTTTGAACAGCGAGTGAACTGGTATTTTTAAAAACAAGAACGCTTGAGACAATGGGGCCTAAATAAACAAAAAAGAAGCTTAAGAAGCTCTGGGGGGTATTCCAGAAAGCAGGTTATGCTAGCTCCCACGATAAGTTTGAGGCTAAGGAAGTTGATAACCTCAGCTTTCGGTTCCAGAAATCGAGGTATGTTTCAGGGTAGGTCAAGTTACCATGGCAACTCATGCTCTGAACATAACCTGGTCCGGAGCAGGTTTAGTTGAAGCTTAGTTTGTTTACAGAGAGGTGAAGCAGCATGGCATGTCCATTTGAAGATGATTTAGTGGATGAAGAAGCTCAGATAATACTTTTTCTACCATGAGAGGGAGATATGGATGCTGGAAAATATTTTTTTTTACTTTGATCTAACTTTATTATTTGTTTCAGTTAAAATAAATCATTTTTTTGTAAGTCGGTTTAAAAATTACACGTAGTTTTCAGACAGTTATTTTACTTTCATTCAAAGTAATTCAATTAAGAAGGTGTAACTTTGGTGCTGCTGTTAGAGCGGCACCGCAAAGGATTGTGGGATATCATTCCCTTTGCCTGTCTGGACGGATTTGGGTTTAGGTGTGGGTTTTTGACCAAATGTTTTTAGTTGTTTAGCTGTTTTACTGTGTTTTGCCATGCTTCGCCGAGTTATTTTGCCGTAATGAGCTTACATCTCTGCACCATGAGTGAGAGTGAAGGAGAGGATGGTTAGTTTATATAGCACCCCTACGGCTTGAAATTGTAATGACAATCAAGGTAAATTCTTTAACGGATTTTTGCACTCCGTGCATTATTCCCCCCGCCTTTTTTATTGTTATAAAAATGAGTATCTGCCGGCTCAAACTTAGGCATTTGAGAGTTCGAGAAATGTAATTAATCAAGATGGAAAAAAATGTTAATTGAATTGGTGTAATATGGCATTTAGTTATAAATACATAAATTTGAGTTGTATAAACAATTATTGAGTTTTATAGACGAAAGAAATTAAGTAGCATAAATTTAACTCAATTTCTTGTTACCAATAGAAGTAATTCATTTAAGTTGGCAAAATTGGATGAGTTATATATATATGTGCGTCACAAGGAAAATGGAAATTGATCAGAAACTCGTGCGGTTACTTTGTCTGCTCTTTTTCTACACGCAGAAAGTCTTTTTTTTTTTTTTGATGATGCAGCCGTGTTACTTTTTTGATGGACGTGTAATCTTCATACGCCGTCATTAAAACCTCAGACTCCGTCTCACAGAAGTACAGCGTTTTCTTTTTTTTTCTCTCCACGCGTTTCCATGGTGACTCCAGAAATCGGCGATCTATTGAGAATGTCTTTATGTACCTGCTGTGCACGTCCATTAACCCAGGGTTACCAAGTCGAGCGTAATTACGCCAACTCATATCCGGTCTTTTGGAACCGACATACCCAGAGTAAGCAAGTTCAGGCGGATTTCAGCCAGAGTTCAGGCTTAAAGTCTGGCTAGTTTAAACATGCTTCCTGGAATACCCCCCTGATCAGGTGTTACAACTGCTCAGTATGTACAGCATTAGAATTAGGCTTTACATTAAGAAAAACATCCTTGTCCACTTCCACTAATCCCGAGAGGCTGATCGGGACCGTGAGCGGGACTTCGAGCGGGAGGCTGAGCGTTTTTCTCTTGAGTTGGATCGGCGATCATCTTCCTGTGGGGATGGCAAACGGTCGGGCGATTTCTCTGGAAGCTCCTTTTCTCCATTCTCAACAGGGGAAGCCGAACGGCTGCGAGACTTTTTATCAACAGACTTTTCCTTTGATCTGCTGCGAGAATCCCCATCAGATCTCCCCTTGGAGCGGCTCTTTGAACGAGACTTCCGGTCGGCCGATCGGGAGCGAGATTTGCGAGACTGCGAGCGAGACTTGGACTTGCGAGATCGGGATCGAGAACGGGATTTGCGGCTGAGTGACCGAGACTTCCTGTCTCCTGACTTGGAGCGAGACATCCCAGATCGTGAGCGGGAATGACGTCTTTTGTTGCTCCGAGAACGAGACCTGTAGGGGAAACCAGAAGTCTTCAATCTGTAACAACGTACTCTTAATGTTTGAGCTATCAAAGACTCTTACCTAGAGTGGGATCGGGAACGGCTCTTTGAGCTCCTACGGCTACCGCTGCGTGAACGGCGGCGACTACGAGATCTGTGGACATGTGCATAAAGTGGTAAAACTACTGCCCGCAACTATTCTTGGTAAAAACTACTGAAAACTTTTAAAAATCACAGAAACAGATTTATTACCTGGATCGGCTACCAGAGTAGGACCTTCTCTTGTGCGGTCTGTCTTCAACCAAACGGATCTTTCGCCCGTTAATATCGGTTCCATCCAGCTTGTCCAAAGCCCTCTTCATGTCAGAATAGCTCCGGAACTCAATTACCCCCTGGTTAGTGCGTTCCTTATGAGCATCAGCATAAGTCACCTCTCCAGCCTGACGCATGAAATCCTTATAGGGTAAGAAAAAGTTAGAACCATGCTTAAATGCACTGCCAAGAAAGAAAAATGCAAACTATGCGCCGATGACATCACCAAATCTGTCGCTTTAACAGGTACCTTAAGGTCCTGCCAGCTGCAGCGGCTGGACAGGTTCTCCACAATGAGGCGGTACTCGGTACGGACAGGAGGCCCATACTTGTCTCTGCCTACGCGGGTCCTGCTGCTGCTGCTGTTGCTGCTGCTGCTGTAACCGCTGCCTTTAAAAAGGAAAGCACACAACAGTTATGGGAAGCTAATACGACGGGCAAAAAGAACTACTGAGCTCGGCTATCAAGTAACATTTCCAAAGGGGATTTTACTTAAATAAATGAAGATCCATCTATTTTCAAAGTCGAAGGTTCAAATAAGCCATTTTGGAGCTCTTAAGTTTGAATTGTAAAAATACAGAAGTTACAAGAACACCACTGTATCGGTTTTGGTATCCAGTAACAAAGCCATTCTAACTTCTTAACCTCTATACCTACTAACACAAAAATGAGGCATCCATACAGGTTTCTGTTAAAGAGACTGGTCCATCAAATTGACCAAACAAAAAGCATTTACTGTTTTTGGACAGTTTGGAAAAGTCTGAAATGCTTTTTTTTCCTTTCCTTTCAGGCTTATACTTACAAAATTGTTTTTTTTATTTTCCTTTATAAAAAAAAAAAGCTGATCCAGTCATGTTTTCTGACAACATAGAAACCAATGGCAATCCTCACCATCACCCCTGGTCTATTGGCAAAAGGTTGCTGTCATCATGGCTTCCGGTTAGGTCAGCCAAGGATCAAGAGGGGGGCAAAGGTCACACACACATTGTAAGGTGAAAGCCAAGGCCAAACGGGACAGGCAGTCATCTTAGCCAGTCATCTTTAGCCTCAATGGACTCTCAGCCTCAGCCCGCAACAGGACTCTTTCAAATTGAAACATCAAGGACTTCTGTTAATGTTTAATATATAAAAAAATATATATGCCAAGGTTAACAAACACATTTCATAAAAATGTTAGTGAAGTCCTAAAAAAAAAGAAAAAGACCAGCAAAGACTACACTAGCTACATTTGCAGTCATTTGTGTGTAAACATTTCTAATAAAACTAATTTTACAATTTAACATCATTAATCAAAACATTTTAAAGAACTCCACAACTTTTTTTTTACTTTTACTTGGATACATAGCATTACTCTTAAAAGTGCCCTGAGTTCTGAATAGCAGTTTATTCCTCATTGAAATGAAGATTTGACTCTGTGCAAAGGTTTGATCAAGGAGAAAACGGTTCACAAAAAATTGACACAATGGACCCAACCCCATTCAAATTATCAAAGACGAGTGCGTTCCATCAGAGTGAAGATAAGATTTGAGAAAGCACTAACGCCTGACTTAAAACAGGGTTCCTACAGGTATGCTCACAGTTTACCAAAATACAATACATTATCTTCAACTGGATTCTATTAATAAATTGCTCCTGTCGCATTTATCTACTTTTGATTTAAAAATTTTACTTTTAGTTTTTAAGAGCCTAGTATGGTCAAGCTCAGAAGTACATATCTGACCTTTTAAAATATCTGACCGTAAAAAAATGTTTAAGCGTTCCAAAAACTTGCTTTGAAACTAGATGAGATCTCTCATTTCAAGCCGTTGCTCTTCATCTTTGGAACTCCCATTGTTGTTGCATCAGAGGGGCTCCGTTGAGTGTTTTAAATCTCAGGTCAAGAAGTTTTTAATCAGGAAAGCTTTTAGAACTTACTTTACTATGTTTATAGGGTTTTGTTATTTTAATTACCTTTGTGTTTTGATTTGATGCTTCTGCTGTAAAGCACTGAGATTCTTTCTGGGAAAAGTGCTATATAAATAAAGACATTCTATTCTACAATATGATTTAAATCAGGTTGAACTGAGTAGACATATGTTGATTCAATGTAGCTTGAACACTTTAAGGACCAACCTAAACACAAATATGGGAAGGGTAACACCTTATGGGTAGTAGCCTTCAACCTTGGTCCTCAAGATCTACCACCTTGGTTATTTTCTAGACATTCGGGTCCTACCTACTTTGATTATCTTGGATTAGATGTGCTCAGTTGATAAAATAAACCTTTAGCAGGTATATAAGTGAAAAACTAAGCAAGGTAGTAGATTTGGAGAAACAAAGTTAAGGTTGTTTTAATGTTAGATCTGCAAACTAAAAGATTCAAAAAGAAACAGGAACCCTGTAATAAAGCATAGCTGATTTAATACGCAAGTAGTTTAGGTGGTACAAAAATAATTGAGTTTTTTATTGTTGTTGTTTTTTTGCTACAGAAAAAGATACAAACAACAACCCAATTAACGAGCAAAAAACTGTAACACTGTTAAAAGGGCTTTATTACAGTATCAATCATCTTTGCAGCTCACAATGTAACCTCACTGGTGGAGGAGAAGAAGAGACGTGGTATCTTTAAATAACTGCACTTACTGCGCCCACCACCCCAGGAGGAACCCCCACCGTAGCCGTCTCGGTCTCGCCGCGGTCCCCGGGCATGCTCGACAATCACCCGCTCCCCACACAGCTCCTTCCCGTTGAGCTCGTACACAGCATCGTCAGCATCCCTGTTATCCTCGAACTCAACGAAGCCATAGCTGTGGAAAGAAGAATCACAATTTCACTAATAAGAATATTACTTGAGTGAGGATAAATTCAATTAGCCGACGTTAGCTTAGCAAATGTAGCAAATACAACGACGCCATGTTTGACATATGAGAATCTAAAAAGAAATCAGAGAAAATGGACGTTTTACCCTCAATCCGGTATTTATTTCAACACTGACAGGAATTCTTAACCGATATGTAGCGGTGACTGAATATGTACGCGCACAGTTCAAACCCGTTCACCTCATGTCTGCAGCTAGCTACGCCGTGGACATGCCCAGGTGTGTTAGCGTTAGCCAAACATGTGCGATTTTATCTCTAGAACTTACCCATTTTTCATATCGACCTCCAGTAATTTACCGTATCCACTAAAAAATCGTTGAATATCTTTTTCACGAACATGATAGCTTAAACGACCTATGTAAACACGAGGCATCTTTTTTTTTCTTTTTTACTGAACTTGTTCTCGACGGTTCCACCAAATAGCTACACGCTACTGTAGCTAGCTTCTCCTGTGGTGGGCGTTTACTTACTTCCACAAACAGCCAATCAACGACAAGAAAAGCTATTTCCGGTTCCTGTACTGCTGTTCTTACTTCCTGTTCTTTTTTGTACTTTCTTTTTAATCATTATTATTTTTCGGTTAAGAACAGAGCAGTAAACAAAGAGTTTATTGAAAGAACACGGTCACACAATGAAATATAATCAGGGTGTTGTAAAATTTCACATAGAAAATAGATAAGGACATTAAAATCTATTATCTTGTGTTCCGAAGATTGCATAATAAATTCAACGGGGCTTGATGGTTTATTAATTATGGAGCATTGACTGTTCTCATGTACAATCAATATTATGGTGTCCAAACATATACGTTTTTCACATGCAAACCTATAACCGCCGATTAAAAGTATTTAACTTTTCCAAAAACTAGTAGAAACAATCTGGAACTATCTGATTTTCCCCAGTTCTTTAGTCATCTGATTGATGTTGATTTTTATTAGTAGTAGTATTATTTAGATGTGTTTGTGTCAAACTATGTGTTCTAGCTCTGCATTTCACATATTTATAGGCTGCCTTTACACAAAAACATTGGTCCTCATTATTAGGTTTACTAAGAGAGTTGCTTAAAGGATGCAAATATCCGATTTTTAACCAACCTTGGTGCACAAAAACAACTGATAAGCTATTTATGCGACAAAAAATAATTAAGTATAATATTATACAAGATTTACTGATAAATGTGGCTTCAAATATTCAGGGGAAAAACCTTGCATATATAAAGATCTTAAAAGCTTTCACTATCATTCATAAATGTAGTTTACACAATACAAGTAAATCACAAATAAACCTTAACCCTTGGTAAATTGTATTATTTTCTTTAGGTCCAAAGCCATTAACAGTTTTCTCTTTTGCAGCCTTTAACCAGAGTTGTAAAGATCCATTGAGTAATTTCTCGTATTTTATATCAGAGTAATACCAATTTGTATCTTTATTATTCATTCGTTCATCTTCTGGGGCCAGTTGTTCAAAAAGTTTAATCTGGATCAAAATGATCCGGATTTGGAAATCACATTTTTTCCTATGCAGGATCAGGTAATCCGTTTTACTTTTATGCCGGATTTTCAAAGCAACATTGGACTGGATCACCCTGATCCAGATACACAGTTTTCAAGATTACCAAATCCAGATTACCTGTGCTCTAAATGGGACAACATATCACAACACGGGCTACCAGCTATGTAAAGAACAGGTAGAAGAGCCAACATGGGGTCACTGTAAGAGTTTGTTATTCTGAGACAAAACACAAAAATAACAAACATCCACTTCCATTCATAATTTATTTTATGACCCCTCATCTGAATCACAAAAAATAAAAAAACAAATATACATTAACAAATACATTGTGGATATTTTGAAAACGTCTTAAATAAAATGGCTGAATGTCCAATAGTTAACAAAATAAAGAATGTTCAGGGAGTTTTTCAATCTGAGGAGGAGAGACCAGCATTTCCAAGCTCTGCTTTTAGGAGGCGGATCTGCAGTTCTGCTTTGGTTGTTTTTACTTTACTGAATAGCTTAACTGGTAGCCTATGTCTACTGTATCTACTTCATCACTGTTACAACGGTTACACAAGTCAAGTGCAAAATATAAATTAAAGTATAAACACTAAATGAAACAAATGTATTTGACCAATTTTAAAGTTTTTCTACATTTCCCTCCTGGCATCCACCTTTAAATCCTACCCCCTGTTGGGATCAGGATAATCCAGTTTTGTTGGATCAAAGTTATCCAAATCCTACTGACAAGTTTTGAACAACACAAACTGAAGGTTTGATCCAGATTAGAACTAGGATTGGATTCTGTGATCTAATCTGATTTCAGATTCCTTCTTTCCCTTTTGAACAACCCATTTTCAAGATTTGATCCAATCCGATCACCAAAATCCGATCAGCTTACATTTGAACAACTGGCCCCTGGTATTTTATCTCGGGGTCACGGGGCTGCTGGAGCCTATCCCCGCCACTTGTGGGCAAAGGCAAGGGACACCCTGGACAGATCGCCAGTCTGTCCCAGAGCCACAATCACACCCATTCACTCTCAGGGACAATTTAGAGCTCCCAACTGACCTATGGAGCGTGTTTTTGGACGGTGGTAGGAAGCCGGAGACCCTGGAGAGAACCCACACATGCACAGGTTGAACATGCAAACTCCACACAGAAAGGTCCCCCATTGATCTGTGTCAGGTCCCCCGGCGGGGGTGAGGCAAGAGCGCCACCGTACAGCCCGTATCTTTATCCTGCACTGTATCTTTTATTATGAGGAAGCATATTATAAATTCTAAAAAAAAAAAATAATTTTTAAAATTTTAGTGAATATGTTATGTTTTCTTAGATACCACAAAATATATTTTTATACAAAAACAAAGTAAATTGTATCCCCTATTACCACAACAGTACCTGTACTTTGTTTTATAATCCTAGGATCCCTCCCTAGATACATTTAAACTCATTACGCAATGTACCCACTGTGCAAAAAATTACATTTTCTACATTTACTTTACTTTTCAGTTTGTTACATTTTCATTGATTTATTGACCTGAAGCCCAACCAGAGGGACAAAACTGCAGCCCCTGCACTGCTGCCAAACCTTTCCACCCAAGGTTCTTTCTCCTCCATACATCGCTGAAATGTACTTCCCCAAAACGCCATCTTATCCGTTTCCACCCCTGACGTGATGTATGGAACTTCAAATGTGAAAAGAACACATTTTTATTGATGTAGACGAATTAGTTTTTGAATAAAAATGGGTAAAAATGTAAGTCTGTTACGTTGAAACAAAAATAGAAAAAAACATAATTAAAATTGTGGTGTACTGAACGAGTGTCAAGAAGCACGTAGTAGTAACAGACATTGTCAAGGTTTGTGAAATACTGAACACCAGGAAATAAAGTACTTTCATTTGGAAATATTTTGAAGGCCAGAAGAAACAGAATCAACCATTAGTTCCTCCAATAAACTTTAAAAATGTGTTTGCTACAGCAAGTCGAGAATGTAGAGCAAGAGAACATTTTATTTTATGAAAAAAACAGTTTTAAAACAAGTTCAGACCAGTTTTTTTGCCATTACTGTCAAACAGATTTTTTTAGGTCTATTCAGATATTCTGAATAAACTGATGCATTTTTAAAAATCTTTGTGAAGAATAACTTTCATCAGATTTATCTCCCTCTTCAGAATTCCCCACATCCTCTGCCCTCAATGCATTTGTCTAATAATCTGTCTTCAGGTGAAAAAAAAGCCTTCTCAAAACAATAAAATTGATTTCTTTTTTCCCCAAATCATTCTAATAAAATCAGTCAGCTTTCTTTAAAAATCAGCAATGCTACAAGAGTAGTTAAAAAGTACACAGCACGTTTCCACTTCTTTCTGAACACAGCCTCCCTCCCCATGCACATTTATTCATCAAGGCTCCACCTCTGCAGATCAAGTCTTGTAAGGTGATGTACTTCACTGGAAAACTGTAAATCTGAGTCTCTCAGTAGACAACGACTACTAATTATTTCAGAACTGAACTGAAACTTGGGAGACTTTGAAAAACGATTTCAAATCTTCGTTTTCATTTACCAAAGTAACAGAGCACTGTCATTGTTAAAATAAGTGAACATAACTTGACTTACTCTGGAAAAATGTCTTTTTTCTGAAATGTGTCTATTGTGTGAAGAAGTGGGAGAAGAATGAAAGGATTCAAAACGGGTATTCAGGCTTTTCTTCAAGAAAACAAGAATCACAGCAAATGAGAAGTATTTTTTCTTTTGAGTCTGTCAGCCAAACAAAAATCAAACTGCACTCAAATCTTAGTGAATGTGACAAACATGGTGCCTTTACCAAAACTGGTTTTAGATACATTCCCTCTCCGCACGAAACCTGGTCCAGCAATGAAAACTAAAGGAAAACTCTCCCACAGTTTGATTCAGAGAGTCCTTTTAGTAGATCAAAGAGGGGCAGCCGACCCCAGCTTCGGAAATTCTTCAAAGAAAGAAACAAGCCAAGAGAAGACGGGGAGCCCAGTAGAGACGGCCTTCAGTTGGCTTTGGCGCGGAGCTGTGCCCTCTTGCTAGTCACAGCCTGGAAGCCGGCCTTGATGCTAGCCACGGAGCAGCGGGAGTGGCAGGTCTCGCACTGCAGGAAATAAAGACGAGTGTCCTTCTGCAAGATGGTTTCTGGAGAGCGGCAGGTGTGACATGTCACATATTCCTCTGCAAAAATGAGAAAACTTTCAGTTATCTAGTGCACACAGAATGTGACTGGTCTAGGTAATGTTAGAAACTCACAAGACCTACATTTAGTAAATTCCTTTGTGAAAAATGTTAAAATGCTTATCTCCGAACTCCAAACACCTTTAATTCATTATTAGTTACTGAAATTGCTCATGGTGGTAACCCTTTAATACTGGAAATGTCACCGGTGCCACCTAAAGAACATGTGCTCTCTGACATACTGTAACTCACTGACCATTCACACAATCACCGCGAATCAGCTGATTCTGACGCAGAGAAAGCACCGGAGCTTTAAAGGGTTAACTCAGCTGTAATAAACCACAAACTTTAGACTTACTGATGTATCTTCTTAACACATTTTCAATCTGTTTCTGTTGAAATCTGCCTTTGATCACCAGCTGATTATTTCCATCTATGGAGCCACTGTTTACAGACAAAAACATTTGTTTTTTAGAAAACAGACATAAAAACAGTTTGTACCTAAAAAGAAAATTACACTCAGTTTATGCTTTCTAGATACCTCGTTCCCAGCTCAGCCAGCAGAAAAGCGAGGAGATGTTTAGGCTGACGATGCAACCTGTGTTCAAAACGAATGACACGCCAGTTTTAGAGTTACGTGGGGAAAAAAAGAAAGGAAAAAAAAGGAGAGCGAAAAAATAAAACAAAAAAAGGAAAGTCGGATGCTAACAGTTTGCAGATGTCTGTGAAGTTGACAAAAGAGGTTTTTTTGGTTCCCACTCGGACCACTTGAGGAGGCTTCATCACAAACTTCCTTTTCTCTCCTGCCACCATGTCCGGGTTCTTCTCTCTCATGATGTTGAAGACTCTATTTAGGAGCTGAAAGAGACATGAGTTATAGGGTTGAATTAAAAACAGGGCAATAACCTAACATTGTTACAAAAAAAAATTGTATTTTGAGGGGTTTGATGTTGTTAGATTATGCATTTGAGGATACGAATAGCAAGATCTGCAGAACACATCTGTACACTCTGGGTGATTTTTACCTCATCGTAGGTGTAATCCCTTTCTGAGCCTGCCCAGGCAGGTCCTGTAGAGGAGCTGAAAGAAATCCCATCACTGATCTTGCTCTCATCATCTTCCAGTGCTGCAGACAATATCAAAATCACAAACAGCTTCTTTATGTTCATGTGCCAAACAGGAATTGATGTCTACCTTCATCGTTTTCCAACAACTCTTTCCCTCCTTCGTCAAAGTCACTTTTCTTTGGCTTCTTCTTTTTTGTTGGAAGAACCAAATCCAGGTCCTCCTCTTGCGCCTTTGTTTGTTCGCCTTCAATTTTTAATTCCTGGATTTTTAGAATTGAACAGAAGGTGGAATAAGAGGAACATGTAAAGATGCTGCAGAATATGGTACTGGTTGGAGAAAAAGAAAACTCACCTTTAATTCTTCTTCTAAATCATCGAACACTTTTTTAGGTTTCTTCTTCTTTTTCTTCTGGTTGGCAAAGTTCAGGTCATTCAAATCATCCGATGGTTCTAAAAGAAATTTAACTGATGTCAAGTAAGTAGCGTGCAGTGAAAATCTCAAGAACAATTCATAATAGTGCAGCTGTAAAGCTGCTATTATGCTTGAAAACATTCATTTTGCCAACCTTTCTTCCTGCTTTCATCTTCTTCTAGATCCACTTCTTTCTCTTCAACCTCTGGCTCGGCCTCCTTTGCTTCTCCCTCTTTTGCCTCTTCTCCTGCGCCCTCTCCTCCTTCCTCATCCACCATGAAAGGCTTCTTCTTCTTCTTTTTCTTCTTGGTCATGTTAGGATCAAAAATCATCTACAAATGAAGGGAGGGGGTGGGGGGTAAAAAAAGAAATCAGTCATAAGGCCGACATCATACCTACAAAAATGTGAAGTTTGACATGGAGAGTAATGGTAGTTACTGAAACCCGTTTAAGAATTGGACATGTTTGTTCTGGGTTAAAACATGATTATTTTACCAGCATATATCACATAGCAAGTTAAGCAGTTAAGGCAGGCTGCAGGAGACAGAATACGTGACATCGGATTTCCTATTATTGTGCTCTCAACAGATTTCCATAATGGCAGAAGAGTTGTAGCAACTCTGTTATCTAAATTAGTTACATAATGTATTTAAACACAAAAGGTAGTTGTGTCATCGTCTGTTCTTCACAGAACAGTCGGAGTAGCTTGGGCTTGCTAACACAGAAGTGACTGTCGGTTAGCGTCGCGCGCTTCGCTAACTACTAGCTAACATTAACTTTTTTTTTTATCAATTAACTGGTCTTTTCGACGTTGAAGGTTCCAGAAGGATGGATCTATTAGTAAATATTTATCAAAAAGCGGTGAGCTGGACATTTTCTTGTTTAATTCGTCTGTCTGGGCCGCTGTTAGCCCAGCTGCCACCATGTGAGAGTTGCCGCTGCCAAGGGGAATCGTGTGGAGCCAGGCCCCACCTCAATACCAATCGGCTCCTAAAGTTCCGCTAACTGCATCCCAAAAGTCACGGCACTGACAGCTAATGTTGGTTGATAATCAAAGAAGACTCACCTCGTCTCCCGACATGTTTGCACAATGAAAAAACGATACAAATCACAGAACTTCTTATCCTTCGACCAGCCTCAGATCTCCGCGTAAAATTTCTTGCATCAGCGACGGACCACAGTGCGCAATCGCAAAGAGGGGGAATTTTGACGTCTTTTCTTTGCGACGGCGCATGACTGACGTCACCCAACTAGAAAGAATTAGCAACAATATTTGATGCAATACAAAACAAACTGTTGCAACTTTTTAAGGGAAATAAAAATGCTGTTCCATTGGTCAAAATGAATTGGTTTGTAGTCAATATAGTCAAATTTTGTCATTTTTTTACTGAAATGTAATTTTTGTATGTATATCGCAGTTGAAGAATATTGTTAAAAACCCAAATCATACGATATTCTCAATATTTTAGGAAAAATGTTAACAAACCATAAATTGTTTTTTTTAAATTTTTTTAATAATTATTTTCTGATAATATTGGTGTTACGGGGTTGAAACAGTTGAAGATCGTGACAGGGTTGAATGGACAAATACTAACCTATGTATAGTTTCTTAATCATGAAATTCAGTGTTAGGACTTTCCTTTATCTTTATGTATATAATGATAACTAATTAACCATAAGAAAATCAGACACAAATTGAAGTGTGATGTGTTTCAAAGCAGTGAGTGTGAAGTGTGGATATTTTCTCTTGGATTCCTTCTCTGCCACTCACACGAAACAGAAATACTTGGGTTATCAAACAATCAAAGTTCTTAAATCTTAACCTTGCCAAATCTCAAAAGATTTTAGTGTTTTATGTTGTTTTTTTTAAACAATTTTTTTATTCATTATTAGAACCCTAACCCTAACCGTACAACAGAAATAAATAAAAAGGAAAATAATTAAAATGGAAAATAAATATTAGAATTGTAGTTCACAATACTAGGGATTGCCATACATCATATGATCTTCAATGAAAACAGACAGTTTTGTTGCATTTTTGTTTTTCATGAATTTCATCAATTTAATATATAAACAATCTCTTTATGAAATGCATTAAATAATAGTTTGGTTTTTAAAAATCTGCTCTTATGAATGAAGACTTTCTCAGAAATTAAGTATTAAATCAATGATCACCAGAAACTACTCCAAGTAATGCAGTATGTTTTGTAACTGAGTAGAAATAGGAAAAGGAAACTTTGAGGAGTACCAACAAATAAGAAAATCCTCCCTAAACCTGTTAACATAATAAACAGATGATCGAGTGTTTCTATATTTATGTCACAGAAAGAACAGTCATTTTCTGGAAAACCAAAACATATATGTAGTAGTTCCTTGCATAGATAGACTGCATTCATTATTTTATAATGGATTTCTTTGTATTTTAGAAAAATTGGATATTTAATAAACTGAGATCTTAACTTGCATATTTCTTCTTTTGTGTAATGCTGTGACATAGACTGTGACATAGGTTTTTGTGAGATGTTGGAAACAGATCTCTAACAAACAAAGATGGTATAAATGAGTTTGGAAGTTTTTAGTTAACCGGTCAACCATCAAACAACAGAGATGGAAGCTGAACTTGAACATTTTGAACCTGACTGGAGGATATTTGGATCAAATTCTGATGGATTGCTTTCATCACATTGTTGTATTGTTTTCTATCATTCAATTTAAACGTACTGAAAAAAGTTTCAAATGAGATCATGTTTTCATTATGATTCATAATGTGTAATAATGACCAAATACCGTTATCAATCCAATTTTTGTAAAATATTGATTTTTTCCTACATAAAATATACTGAAAGTTCCATATGGGAGTGGTGTGTGGACTAAAGGTATGTTTGAATATGAGTTTCCAGTACAGTTACACCTGCTGATGATAAGTAGAAAGTTTAATAGGAAGTTTTCTGTAATCAAAGTCACATTTTAGAAGGAACTCGATGCCCCCTAGATGAGAGAAAATGTTTGAAGGAATATAAAACCAAGTATTTCTTCCATTTTGCATAAAAGACCTAACCCAATTAATTTTAATCATACCATCCAAACTTTTAAAGTTTATGGCTTTAAGTCCACCTTTAAAGGTAAAAGACTTCAGTGTTGCACTTCCTGATGTATATGCAGTTATGGATTCAATTCAATTCATGGTATGATCAATGGATCATGCCATTGATTTTGTCAGAGGGGAATCATTTGTATTATGAGGTTGTGGTGTTACTCAGAAAGAACAATAAAAGAATTTCAATTAATTAATGTTGAATTTGACCAAAAAAAGAGAAGACATTGCCAGCAAACGAGTACAAAAGGAGCTTTAGTTTAAACACATTTATTGAATTTTCAAAACAGTGTTGGTTGGTGAAGTAAACTTCTATTAGGGTCATGACACAAACAGTAGAATCTGATGAAAAAACAACATTTCTGTTATTTCTTATAAAATATTATAACATATTTTCCTTTTTTTTAAGTATTGAGAAGTGATTTTCAATGTACTGACAAAGCTGACGACCAGTTAAATTAAATTTAATTGGGAACTCAAATTGTGACATTTTCAATGAATGAGAACATTTTGAATTCACAACTTTTTATTTCTCATGGATATTTATTACCATTGAAGAATTTCTTTCGAAATTTTAGTTTCCTAACTTTACTTAAAGAATATGCAACAGTGTTTGATGCAATACTCACCAAACGGCGTGAAATGATGATACTGATCCATTAGTCAGACTGAGCGGTGGATTTGTGTATTGCTTTAGTGATAAACAAATAAGAAATCTTATACACATACATCCCTACACACAGGTAGATTTTGCTTGGATTAAAAAGGTATGGATATAAATTAGGATAAAATATAGTTTATTGGAAACAAGAACTGTTGAAATAACAAAATAAAAGAAGTGTCATTTAAAATACCACATTGTACATATCCTATTTAAAAATGTGGGCACATTTTCTCTGGATATGGATCAGTTGTGTACGTCTTCGTGGATCACAAGAGGAGAAACTTGTCACTTGTCTGTGAATTGAATGTATTTTGGACTTGGTTGTAAAAATGGTAAAACAATCATAGTTTCAGAAAAAGACATAACTTGTGGCTGTTACAATAATAACGTGGCCTGGAACTTTATTTTCATTACACAACTGATTTGGTTTTGGCATAAATGTTTTTTATTCATAAAAAGAAACGGTTAAACTCCAAGCTTAATTCTTAACGCTTTTTGCATAACATGGTAATATCATAAAAAAAATTAAAGTAAATTTTAACAAATGTAATTTGTGAAAAGGATACATTTTTTTATTTACTCTGTAGCTTATCTTATTGTTAATTATTTCTTCTGTACCATTGCTTCATGTCTGAATCCATTTGTATTTTTTTCTCCTTTGTGTCTTTTTCCTTGACATTCACTCACATTTTTTAAGGCCGTCCAGCCGAAATTGTTGCAAATAGTTTTTAATTCCAGTAAGTATGAGTAATAGTTACTATGCTTTCCCAATCATAGGCCTATTTTATACATCTTGTACTGAGAACATACTTTATTTTGTCAAAGTATATAAATATACTGGCTTTTGTTTTAGAAACCACTCATTAACTTTTATTTTTTTTTTGTATTTTAAAATTGTACAAACTTTTACCCCTGAAAAGATCTGCAGTATTTTTTAAACACCACAACTGTATCATCCTAAAACTATGCCTTAAATATGCATTGGATAGCATCTATGGACTGACACTTTATAAAAAAATCAAAATGTGCAGAAAATGCGGGTTTGAGGTTTGAGCATTTCCTGACTTATTCTACATCTTATAAATATTTTCCATCACTAATCCATAGCAAAATTATACTGATTTTAGGGGGGGAAAAATGAACATAAAACTTCAATTATGGTGAAAGAAGTGGAAACATTTTAATGATTTGCTAATCATATTATCCTCTGGATAAAAAAAGTTCAGAAAGGCAAACATGCTGGTCTGTATGTCAGCTTTTTTTGTTTTCCTGTGTAAAAAAACAGACACCATGACAGTGAAAAACTAAATAACTCTTTTAACACCAGAATGCAAACGTTAGAGAGTGACTAAGCTTTCATGAATCACAATTTTCCTCTGGATAGTTAGTAAGGTGTCATGTTGTTTATTATTACTTTTTTAAACAATATACAATTTGAAATGAAACCCTTAAGAAAGGGACTGAAACAGACAAAGAAGGAGAAGAGGATTAAACATCATTCTGTCTAGCCGTGCGATGTGATTTGTATTGTGACTTCTCATTCTTGCATGCTTCTCTCCCCTGACCCTCTCAATGGCAGCAGAATTACTTTACAAATAAAATACATATTTGGGATATTTACACCAAATTACAAGTACAGATGGTGAAAATGCCTTGTTGAAGAAAGCTGTGGAAAGAAGCAAAGCAGAGCGACACCACTTTAGATATTCTTCCCCCCATGCATCCTTCTTTTCCTGTGAAATGTCTTTTTATTTTAATCCTACAGAAACTCTTAGATCACAGTTAGATAGGATTTAGCTTCCACTCTTCCCTTCCTCCTCCAGTCATGTTATTGAAATAGTGAACATGTTTCAGCACAGAGCCCAAGCTTCTTGAATCCCGTTGCCACGGTTCTGCATGGTACATAGAAATCATAACTTTTAAATAACATTTTTAGGTTTGAAGGCAAAAACAAACTAGGTGGCGTTTTTTAAAAAGGTACACCAATGGAGTTGAAACAAAATGACCCCCTCTGGCATGTGTGCTCTGAGCGACCACGAGCCTAGACAGGAATAAGGGACAAGAAAAGGAGGACTACAGCATTGTTGCTTATTTGTAGTGTTACATGAAGTACACAGCAAACTCTCCTCAGACACAAAAACACTGAACATCTCATCAGTCCATAGCCTTCCAATAACTGCTCCTTCTTCAGAACCCTGTGGGAGAAGCTGGGGTTACATTGCTTCCATTGCCCAGCGCTGCAGGTCCTCCATGTCATCCTCGTCTTCTTCTTTCCTGGCTGTGATGGGGGTTGAAAGCAGAAAAATGAAATATCTGAAGGCCTTCATGCAGCTGTGCTAAAAGCAGCCCTTCTTAATCCCTACAATCAAACAGATTCTTTTCGTTTCCTTTAAATATTTTCAAATTAGCAATGGAACTTTTTTTCTAAAAACAAACTCTTAATTTGAAAGGTTGCTTTTTTTACCAGGTCTGGAAGGTAATGAAGTTGAAGGCACGTTGGGCAGAGGGACGTTCTCCGGTCCTCCGATCTCTAGAAGGTTCTTGTCCAGCTCTTCCTGTTCCAGCTCGTCCAGCTCTGCCAACAGCTCGTCCTGAGAGAGAATGCAATCAACACCACAGAGAAACCCATCCTCTAAAATATCATGTTGTTGTTTTCATTAATGAGCAGTAATATAAATAGATGAACAGAATGGTCCAACAGAGTCCAGTGTTTATTTTATGTTATAATTTGTTATGAACTGCTTTTTCCTGAACTATGGTAACAAATACATGTCTCCTCCATGGGTTCAGTTCCCAGTCTCCTTTGATCAGTTCTCATTCCAAAGACCGAATTTCATTCATGGAAAGGATCACTCCAAAGCGGATCCAACCCTGGTCCTTAAGATCTCCCACCCCGCCTGTTCTCCAGCTCTCCAGCTCTCTGTGTGTATGGAGGGAGGGGTGCTTTGTTTGTGTGCTATAATTCCAAAAACAACACTCACAAAATAGAAAAATTGTGTTTGCTCAAAAAATTATTTTGAATTTGAAAAAGAAAATTGCACTTGAAACTCAAAAACATGTGCAAACAAAACAATATTTACTTGAGAGACATTCTCTGGCTACAAATTCCTTCCCTTCCTTCGCTATTTTGTAGTGCTGTCCAAATCTACAATTTCCCAGAAGTCTCCAGTGGTGTGCATCGATACTCACTAGATTGGCAAAATTAGACCACAATGGATTCTTGGATTCATCGATGGTCATCGCTAAACGCTCCAATCCATTAGATTTTCACTTTGTGAAATCAATGACGGCATATATGCCGTTTGAAAAAAGGTAGTGAGCATGGTGTAAACATTGCTTTTTAACATCCAGGGCACTAGACAGTCCTGCACTGTACAGTTTTTAGCAGTTAGGGCTTGGGGGGGGGGGTTTGGACACAGCCCCAGTCTACTGCGCTCAAACAGAGCAGAGCGCCATGTTCCAAATGGGCCAGAAAAGCCAGCCAATCACAGACATGGACAGGAGAGTTGAAGTCTGTGATTGGCCAGCTTTTCTGGCACATTTGGAACACGATGCTCTGCTCTGTTTTGAGCACAGAAGAGAAAGAATTTCTCTCAAGTCAATATTGTTTGATTGCACGGATTTTTACGTTTCGTTGGTAAAATTGTTTCGTTTGCATGTATTTGAGTTTCAAGTGCATTTTTACGTTTCAAGTGTACTTTAATCTTTTTAAAACGGTTTGTTGTTTTAGTTTTATGCTCAAACAAAAGAGTGTTACACTTGGAATAATTCCACAAATATCCCTCCATATTTCAGCTGCTGAGTCAGACGTCTCCAGATTGTGACTGACTGACCATATTTGATCCAGGGAGAGCTAGAAAACAAGCAGGGTGATAGATCTTGAGGACCAGGGTTGGACAGCCCTGCTCCAAAAGCCTGTCGGGTTTACTAGCTAAGGCAAATGAAGTGAAATTCAGCCTGGTGAGCAACAAAACATGGCAAATAGCTCGAATAGGTCAGTTATGACCTGTTCAACCAAGAAACTCTTGTGAAAGCCACAACAAGATTTGTGAACAAGATAAGATTTTCCAGTCATTTTTAATTACGTCTAAATGTTAAGAAACACCATTTAAATCAGGTATTAGGGCTGCACGATATGAGGAAAACTTGCAATATGCGATATTAGTGATCAATGTTGCGATAACGATACATTTGCGGTAAATAAACAAATAGAAAAATAAACAAAAACATAATTCCCATTTCATTGCAACAGTTTAAAAATTATACTCCAAATGACCCTCATCGACATGGGGGAGAAACGTCAAGGTGGCTAACCCTGGTCCTCAAGAGCCTCAACCCTGTCTGTTTTCCAGTTCTCCCTAGACTGCTTGATAATGATAACCAAAATCAGGTGTGTTCAGTCAATCAGGATGTGAAATCAATTGAGTCAGCCAATCAACAGCAAGCTGGTTAAGGAGAGCTGGAAAAAGGCAGGGTTGAGGCTCTTCAGGACCAGGGTTAACATAATAGGCCTCCATCTGATTGGTCAACAATGGGAAGGCGTCCATCTGATTGGTCAAAGCATAAAGGGATTTATTTGATTCGTTAAATGCTTCAAGCTGCTAGAAGATTGTTTTAACACATTTTGGGTTTGCGATTTATTGCGATATTCACCGTCTTTTGCGATATGCATATTGCAGAGCTGGATATTGCGATAACGATAAATTTGCAGTATATTGTGCAGGCCTATCAGGTATCAGCAAGACAAAAGGTGAAGACTCAACAGCAACAGTGAGAAGAGCATCACTCACCTCATCAAACTCCTCTCCAAAACCTACAGGTTTAGAGATGGCGTCAGAGATCTCCTGAGCCAGCTCCTGTTGCTCCGTAATGTCCTGCATCAGGTCATCGACCTTATTGATATCCCTGGAAAAACACCATGAGAGAACACAAGTCACCCCTACATTTCCTGAACAATGGGAGGTCCTTCAAATGAAGCAAAGGTGTGTCTATTGAACTTCCTTATGTTGTGGATTGCAGTTCAGCCTGTCAGATTCCCTGACCAGCAGCCGTGTGCTGCTCCTTACATGTTTTCATGTGCAGACTTCATGGCCTTGGCAGCGAGGCCCATGTTTTTGAGCACTTCCGTGTTGGTGTTGGCATTCTCCAGAGCCTCCCTCTGGAACTCAATGGTGGAGATTGTGCCGTCGATCTGGGCGAGCTGCTTTTCGTACCGCTTCTTCCTTTTCAAAGCCTGAAGTGCCGCTAAAACAAGAAAGAAAAATGAGGGATGAGAGAAGCAGGGACTCATAAAAATAGTGGAACTCTGTGAAAACCAGACTACTCTCATATCTTTTTTTATTTGTAAAATTAATAATTGAGTTTGTCCCAAGACACAATGGGTGCAACGATTAATCCTATTCCTATAAATCGATCTATAATGGATCTTGGAAAATACCATCTGATGGAGGTACGGTAGGTTTATTTTCCTATAACGTAAAAATGACCAAGTGTCATCACAGCAGACAACACACATGTGAAAACATCAGCCATCATTCCAGTCCAAATGTGTGGAAACACTTTGAATTTAGCAAAGACACGTGACCATACAGTGAGCTAGAATGTTCTAAGAATGTTTCAATTGGATTGTTTTGATGTGGAAAAAAGACAGTGGACTGAACGTAAAGAAACTAAAATGTGAACGGATTTGCATTTAATTCTTGTTTACTTGTTGGTTTGTACACATATTTCATTTAGACTTGATTATCTTGAAGAAATTCAAGGAATCTGGAAAAAGTATTTATTTTATTTTAGTTTTTATCTTAGTTTTGGCTAAGGATGACCTGAAACGATTATAGGTCAATGAATCGGATCAATTCAAAATGAACCAACATCAACTATACATCATATTATATGATATTAACGACATTTTTGCCAAAATGAATCGCTACATCATTTCTACATTTCTACTATTGTCTTTAAATAGGCTTATCATTTATGCTACTTGGTGCCTTAGCATAAAATTCTTGAAAATCAATTTAACAGACAATAATACCACTTTAGGATATTATTACATTAAGCAATGATAAGACACCACAACAGTGTCTGGGTTAATGCCAACAACCCAAATCTGTTTACATGGGTAGGAGAATTTGCTTTTCATTAGTTTGCAGCCATTTTAATATTAGATTCAAGCCTAAATTATAATAAACACACAAGAAAAAGATGAATTAAAAAAAGACTTACGATGTTTCTTCTCCTGACTTCAGAGGTTTTAGTTTCTCAGTAGGAGAGTCATTACTGGTGATGGGCAGCTGCATCAACATCATGTGATCACAAATCCTGTAGTTCCAAACCTTCTGCAAGACCTTACTTTGACCCCTCCCCAATTGAGTTTTTACTGAATCTGTAGGAATTAATAACACTCAATTGGACATCACCAGGGGGGAATTTATGCTATTATCTTTGTGAATTAAAGGTTCAAAATTAGGATGAAACGAAAATTTTAGATTTTTATTTTATTTTATTTTTTGGAGTAAAACAAACAGCTGTGCCTTTTAATGCTTACAGATCAAATATGAATTCGGAAAACTCCATGTCAACTAAAGAAAAGCAGGAATAGGCTTTTATCTTTTAACCCCATTCAGAAAAAAAAATAGTTATAATGGAAAATTTACTTCAATTTTGGGCAACGTTAAAACGATTAAACTACCTTAATTTAGTTTTTGTTTTTCCATTTAACACCTCAAATAATGAAAAAAAAATCAAAGCCCTCATACAATAGATATTGCTAGACGTTCAGGTCAAATTGGGAACACCTCAGCAGCTAACGGAGAAAAACCCATTACGCAATCCATGAGAACATAAGGTGCGTCCACCCTTTATTGTGGTTTTATCGTCACCTTGGTGAAGCTACCTACACACCACACCTAACCCACAACTGAATTTCGCAATTACCAGGTGACAACAGTAAAAAGAAGAATATGAAAAAGAAACAACTGATTAGCAACTATAAAACTAAATGGGTCCATTATATAATGCCGAAACATTTTGTTAAAGAGTTAGATGCCAGGAATGACAAGTTTCCAACAACTTAGCCAAACAAGCTAACGTGCTAACACTGTTTTCTTTTTTTTTTTTTTTCTTTTTTTACTGTTGGGCGTGACATTTCCAACCAATGTCGGGAGACTAAATTAAAATCACAGCCTTATGTCTTACCTCTTTTGTTTTTCGTTCCATTTTTCTTGGCAATTTGTAGTTCCTGATCAATTTTTTTCTCTAAAAATTCTTGTTTCTTCGTTAGCATCTCCTCCGTCTCTCGGAGTTTCTGGATCGCCTCCTGCGGACTGGGTCCCTTTCCTCCTTTACCCCCTCCACCAAATATCTTCCCAAACAATGACATTTCGAGGGTATTAAAACTACCCTTTAATATAGACGTATTCAATAGAACTGAAGCAACTTGGTTATATTATCCGACTAGGCCAGTCCTTGCCCTCCGGATTGTTGATGTTTCTCTACTTCCTAGATTAGGCCCGATGACGTAATCAAGATGGTGGGAGTGGGCGTTCCTCAACGGCATTGCTCTTTGTCTCCACCTGCTGGGAGACTGTTTTAACTACAGCGAAGCAAAGTTCAACACAATAAAAAAATCGACTAATAATCGAATTAGTCAATAAATTTAATTGCTTTGTTAACAAAATCTGAATATTATGGAGTCCAAAACTGTTAATAATTTAGTAAAACAATATGACCGTGTGCAATCACACAATCTACCAATAAATCTCTCATAAATATATAAAAAGATCGTGAAATTGTGATAAACCTGCACACAGATTTTAAATTAGCCATAATTGTATTAAATGTATTTCATTTTGCTTTAAAAACCTGCAGGTTTATCACAATTTCATGATTTTTTTATATAGAGATTTATTGTTGATTGTGCGATCGCACAAGGTCATATTTATTCAATTATGAACAGTTTGTATAAACTAATAAATATTTTTTTTAAAGAATACATATAAACATTACTTTGATCATCTTCATTGAATTGTAACACCAAGTGTAACAGCAGAGAAACTAAGATCTAAAAATTAATTTTTGTTGGGAAACTAATCAAATTGACATAGATTAAACAAATTTAAAAGTTTGCTAAAAGTAGAGTTTCGAATCATTAAAAATAAGTTACAATTATAGAAAAAGAATGTATTTTTTGGAGTAGAAACATAAATTGTGACACTTCAATCTGGGTTTCTTCTATGAGAGATACTTTGAGGCCATATGTGTCAAATTAAAAAGAAATTCAGAGAACTTGTCTGTGGATAGTTCATATAACTTTAATTATGTTGCTACATAATCATGGTTGTCCAGGTATGTTCTTCATTTAATACAGTATGTTAGTAATTTGACAGTATGGAGTATTTGCATTTTACATACAAGACTATCCAATGAGTGTGATTACTCGGGTGTGACTGTATGTGTAATCCTAAGCACCTTTAGCTTTTCTTTTCATGCAGTTTTCTGGTAGAGTTCTGCCTCCAAGCTTTACGAGAAAAAAAGAAAACTTGCTGATTATGTCAGAAGTGGGAAAAAAAGCAAAGAAAAGTTGATCACTTATGTGATGAACCACACTGGTCCCAATTGATTTCCTTGAATAATAAAAAATAAAAACAAAATGCAGCCATACCTGAAAACAGCAGCTTGGATAATAGAACATAAGGCTCTAAAATATATAGAATTGTTTTATGCACAAAAAAGCTGATCTAGAGAATGGAAAACAGAAAAAAATTAGTTCTCCAAGAGCAGAAAGAAATCATTTCTTGTTCGATCAAATGAGAAAAAGAAAATCAACAATCTTTGGACTATTTGATTCAGAATGTTTCAGATCTCAAAGACCAGATTATTGAAAAGAACACTTTATCTTAAATAAGATGTTTGTTTGTTAAAGACATCACAGTGAAGCATAAAACCATTATAAGTATTATATTGTCGTGTTTATTATGATTCCAAAATCGATGTACAGTTTTTAGCTCCGGTGAGCCACCGCGTTTATTCAGCTTATATCTCAATTTTTAACACAGACTCCTGGTTTTCTGTTGCATGAAGGAAATCTGGTGCAATGGAAGTTTGTCTTTTTCTTTTCCCCAAACCTGCAAGTTCACTTTTTGTCGTCACATAAAACATCAACAACACACTCATGCCAGGGTTCCTGTGGGAAGCCAGAAAAGACACAAACGCACACACAGCTTTAACTGGCTAAAACATGGTCAAACTTTATAAGACAACAGATTCAGGTCGGTTTGCACAGATTATTTCCAATCAATGCCCCTTTAAAATCTTGAGGAGCAGAAATTGACACGAGTGTGGAACTTTAAAACCTGAAAACCAATGAAAGCGTTAACATTTAGCCAAGTGAAGCCACTTCCACAAAGATCACTGTTACCTGTGCAAGTGTGAGGAGATTGTGGAGAGATGGACGGAAGAAGCAGAAAAGGCAGATTTTTGCAAAACAAAACAAGGGCGAAAAGCGGAACCTGTGACAAAAACGTGAGACATCTTTAACCCGCCTTTCCTTTGCTCTCTCTTAACACTTGCAGTTACATTTCATACAAGCATACCTCTGTGACATATTGCATTAAATTATGAAGAAAACGGGAAAACAGATCAACATGAACCCAGAAGACATCTTCACTGCCATCACCGTCATCAACCCTCGTCTTCCCGAGTCCGCTGTCCATCCGTCGTTCTGTCCCTGTGCTCTGTCCCTCTGTGTGTCTACAGGACCATCTTGCCAATAATGGCCCCGATCACAAAGAAGAGTAGGCAGAACGCCAGGACACGAGTGCTCAGGCCTTCGTCCTTCATGGCCGTCATTGCCATGTTGGAGGAGTGAGGAGCAGCAGCGGAGGTCACCCTCCTCTTCCGCAGTCCATCATCTTCCTGTGATGAAGAGGAAAAACACCAGCGTAAAAGCTCAGACTTCCTCATTTGCTTCAGGAAAAAGAATCTCAAAGACTCCTACAATCTAGAGATCACAGCAATGATGGACGCAACTAAGATACAGAAGATGGAGGGACAACGTTGCCTCAAAAAGATTCCTAGTTGTTTAAGTAACAATCGAAACATTTCTACAAAAATTCATAATTAGAAAATATATACTTTTGCCAACCTGTAAAAGAAAAAAAATATTAAATATTCAATGATATGAAGGGTTATCTATGGATCCCTCCCTTATCTTTTGCAGTATCACAAAGGGTACTGAAGTCTTTCCCAGGTATCAAGGTACAAAGGCAGAGTCAGATTCTGAGCTGGCTGACAGTTGATTGCAGGGTCACATACAGAAACAGACAATCTAAGGGACAATCGAGGCACCAATTAACCGATAAGGGCAGGATTTGGAACCGGAGGAAGAAGCTGAAGTACCCAAAGAGAACCAAACATGCAGACACCCTGTGGACTCCAAGCAGAAAGAGCTCAGTTGGGCTTTAAGGACTCACTCCAATGTAAATGGTGTTTTTGACATGTTCTTCTAGCATTCTCTGACGACGTATAACGTCTATAAAGAAAGTTAAGCTTGAAATTTCAATTTCCAGTATATCTTTGATCAAATCAACATGAATCAGGAGCAGACAAAAAGATGTTGCTTAAAGGAGTCTAAAGTTTGTTTTAAAGAAGCCAGCGGAGGGATATAGAACAATTAAGCTATGTGTCCGAACTTCTTTTTTTAGCCGTGCATTATCACTTTTTAATCCACACCCAGCAGCCAATCAGAATCGAGTATTCACCCGGACCATGGAATAAAGCAATAAAAAGAATATGGCGCAGTGGTACTGGGGGCAATTACCATATCAATGGCGAGCAATTAACATCACCCAGTGAGGGTCCTTCGGCAAGACCCTTAACGCTATTACCTCCCAAACGGTTCAGCTGCAGCTCACCGCTCCCCCAGGGGATGGGTCAAATGAGGAGAACAAATTTCCCATTGTGGGATGAATACAGTACAATAAAATAAAAAATAAAGCCTTGTTTCTGTTGTGATTGTGTGCAGTAATGTATATTGACCACTAGGTGGCAATACAAGTTGGTAGTCAGGTTATAAAAGTCATACAATAGAAGAAGAAATGACGTGGTGAATATAGAACAACGTGGCTACTTAAAGAAGTTACTGGAAGCTAACATGGCCTCGTATTAAACACAAACATGACAGTTTCCACTGAGTGGTCCGGCTTTTTGAGTGTTTCCAGTATAAAATTGATCCCATACGCTGGACCGAACGGTCCCATTCTTGGGCCATCTCATAAAAAAATGATACAGGCCGGTTAGGGCGGCGCTACAGTTGAAAAACCCGTTGATTGGCTGTAGGTCATTAGAAGAAAGTCGCCTGCAATCTTCTCTCAAACAACATTCAATGACTCGTTCATATGAAGAACTAAAAGCTGTGGAAATTCTTTTAAAAACATTAAAAGCTCAGGACAGTACATAAAAGATTAAAAAAAAAAAAGCTAAACGTAAAAAATTGGAGCTGTGGATGACCTCCACTGTTGTCGTTTGCCTCACCCTGCATGCGTCAGGACGGCCCAACGTTGAGTGGAAACACTGTCCTGAATTGTCTAAACAATTCTACACCTGACTGGACTGGATCGCTCAGTGGAAACTAGGCTTTTAAGCTATATTCTTTTAAAAATTAAGAAATCTCCCAAAATTATAAGAATCAACCAAAATAACCATCAATTTGATGGAGATCTCCTCTACAATAGCAGATATAACTAATAGCAGTCTCAGTCCAACAGATTACACTGAAAAAATATTTTCTTTAAAAATCATTACAAGAAAAACCATTAAAAAAATATTTTGGCCTTTTTTGTAATGAATGTCCGTACTGGGTTGAACAACAACAAAAATCTTTGGTTTGTGGGTTTTTGTTTGCTTTTTGTGCCTTAAGACAGACCACTTTAAATGCTGCTTCTGTAAAAGAAATGAATTCACTGATGAAAAAAATAGAAAATAAAATGACAAAGCAGAAGTCTGAAAGCAAGTCTGCTTCATTTGAAAGTTTCACCTTGATTTGTTTATTTTCCTCCCGTAACCTCTGCACCTCCATCTGCAGCCGCTTGCACTCCTCCATGATCTTCTTCACCTCGCCATCGTCCATCGAGACGCTGCCTTGCTTGGCCGGGTGCTCAGACTTAACAGAAGTAGAGGAAGTTTCATTTTTTTTGCTTTCCCCCTCATGCTGTGGAGAGAAAGATGAAGGCGGGGTGGTGACGAATGGAGACGAGGGACCGACGGCAGGCAGTGAGACGGAAAACAGGATTTCAAACCATCAACTACACTGTGTAATGAATGACGGGGATATCTGACTGAAAGACGAGACGCTGAAGGATGAACTTCTGTGGTTTAAAGTTACACTTAAAAAGCATGCAGTGATGAATTTACAAAGCAAAACCAGTTGTGATTAAGAAGATACAAATGTAGAAAAAAATCCTTTTTTGTGCATCCATATTTGACAGGAATGCTCTCACAGAAAGAGGCAGAAGTGTGACTTGTACTTACAGTTTTGTCGTTTTCTAGAGGCATCTCAAATGCACACCTCAACTTTGAATCCATCAATTCTTCAGGTTTCGCCTCCTTCCACTGGAAACAAACAAAACAGTAAATAAATTTATACTAAAAGAGCCAGAAGATTTCATTTAGGTTTCAACACGACCATCTAAGAATTTTTTAGTTCATTTTCATGCAAAGTATTTAGTTTTAAAGACCCACTCCGATGAAAATTGTATTTTTAACATATTCTTGTGGCATTTTTCCAATGAAGAAAAATGAGTTCAAAATTGCATTTGATACATTCTTTATTCAAGTCGTTGTGAATCAAAAGCAGAAGGGAAAAAAATGACGTTAAAAAAATAAATAAATAGAGTTGGGTTTTGCTCTGCGCCAACTCCAAATTTCCAACAAACCACTGTCGTTTTGCAGAAACATGCCCATTAAATTGCATCTTTTTGTTTTGTTTGTTTATTTAAACCAATAACAGCGTACTTTATTTTCTGACATGGGAATCCTGCGCCCTGCGGGATTCCATTAACCACGAGACCAGGACGAGATGAGATTTTTATGGGAGAGGCCAAAAAGGACGACAAAAAAAGGGAGCGGGAGTCAGATTATCAGCAGCTGGACGGGACCGGATTACTCTGTGGGAGTGTGACATGACAGGAGAGAAGATCCACTCCCGTGTCATCCTCCAGTACACGGTGCTCTGTCAAAACATTTGTTAAGGTGTTATTATGAATATGCTAACGCGGCTAACAAGTAATAATATAATAATAATGGATTGGATTTTTCTGCGCTTTTCCAGACGCTCAAAGAGCTTACATTGTGTCCATTATTCATTCATTCCTCATTCATACTTGGTGATGGTAGCTACTGTTGTAGCCACAGCTGCCCTGGGGCAGACTGACAGAGGCGTGGCTGCCAATTCACTTCTACGGCCCCTCTGACCATCACCGGGATCATTCATGCACATTCACACACCAGTGGAGCCACACTGGAAGCAAGGAGGGTGAAGTGTCTTGCCCAAATACACAACGACATTTGGCTGGTGGGAGCAGGGATCGAACCGCCGACCCTTCGATCATTGGACCGCCTGAGCCACTGTCGCCCCAGTAGCGGTGTCAGGTTAAATATTTTTTTGCAAATTACAGGTATTGTAAATAATTCTAGCATGTCATGAGTCACAAACAAGTTCTAGAGTTAATGTGAAAACGGTTCAAGCCTGACTTAATGACGATCTTGTCTCGCTTAATGCGCCATAGACCATTCATTGACAGAAATCATGATTAAAAGATCACCAAGAACACTTTTAAAATGGCTCAAAAGATGATCCGAATGGGTCTTTAAAAAATCTTTCATTTGAAAGTTAAATTTACTTCAAAACACATAATAAGCAACAACAATCAAATCAGCCAATTTAAAGCTCAGACACTTACAACTCCTTCCATGTCAGTCATGTCATAGGGAACCAGCACAGACTGCACCATGAATTTGTGTTTACTTTTCTCATTGGGGTCGTAATCAAAAGGCTGTAGCATGACTGTAGGAGAAAGATAAAGACATTCAAATAAAATGTGTGCAATTCCCTTCCCTTGCTAAGATAAATGTAAGTGTAAAATATTATTAAAGAGTTTTAAATACAAAAAAATTCTGCTCAGCAAATAAAGGTAAACTGTGCATTTAACCCAAACAAAACTTAATTTTCTCTGCAGCATAAAGAAAAGGTGACTGCGAACCAGAAACGTTGATGGAGGTCCCGGCGTCAATGATGCCGCTGTTTGGGCGAACACAGTATCTGCGCGGCGCCGTCGTCTTGACTTTGAAACACACATTTCTATCTGTGGGGTTGGTGAGCTTCAGAGTGGCAGTGACAACATCTGTAAACGGGCCTGAAACCACAAAAGTAATCAATAAATAAAACATCAGTCTCTTGATTTATGCCTGCAACAGTCATTTGAAGAAAAGTTTGCATTTCTTATTTGGGCAAAACTTCTTACAGAGTTAAAATGTTGGCTACTGGAGTTTTCTGAATGAATAAATACATATTTTCAGTAGTGCTAAACATGGCAAACATCACTGCATGCAGCAGCAAAAAGAGCAGCCGAATATGCAACAGGATATTGCATTATTAATGCCCCAACTCCAGTAACAAGCTTGATCCTTTGGCCATGTCGTTAGTAACTCATCTGTATTAAAATCTTAAACTTGTGTCTTATAAAAGCCCACACATTTGAAAACATCGTATCTATCTCCAACTGCTACTGCAAAAATGTCACAAAATGCAAAATAGTGTTTGCATCTTCTCATGCAAAGTTTGTCAGTAAAATGAAAACTTGAGATCCCAACAACCCTTTTTCTTTTGTTTTGTTACAGTGTCACGTAAAAAAAAAGGAAATACTGAAGGAAATAGGGGTTATCCACACACTTGCCCCACCTATAGTACCGACACAATCTGCGTTTGTACAAAAACCTGCAGAGGGCAGGAAACAGAAAGAGCACAAAACAAACGAGTACACTAACATCTTTAATAGTTGACTCATTAAAACTATCAAAGAAAGTGCTAGAACAGTAGAGTTTTAGGGGGGCGCTGCATAGGGTGAATATCGAGATGGAGGGGGGGTCTTGTCAGAGAGCGGACCACACGGGGTGTTTTCCAACGTTCACGGGGATTAAGAAGGTCCTGTGAGTGAATAATGACTGAGAGAGCTGGTTAAGAACACAGCAGGCCTGCCTTGCCTGACGCTACATTGACAGCTAGCAGTTTGCCCGGCTAGCAGATTAGCTAAAACTGCCTGTCGGCTAGCATCAGCGCTCACCTGTCACAACTAAAGTATTCGAACAAAAACAAACGCTAGTTTCCCAAACCCGCCATTTGAAGAGTATCGGTTAGGCTAATGGCAAACGGAGAGACCCGAACACTGGCTTTTGGCAAAGAATTGTGCTGGCCAACGAGCCCCGGCCCTCCTTTTTTCTCTCCGCCTCAGCGTTACCTCTGAATTTCAGTTCGTGTTGCGGCTCTAGCACCAGGACTTGTTCTGGTCTTGCCATGTCCCAGGGCTTCTTCCTGTTGAGATGGCGAGGACGATTTTCTACAGCTTTTCAACTCGTTCGGATGAGGCAGCTGACGTCCCGTGAAGACAAAACTAGTCGCCCAAGATTCTTCTCCAGCAGATGCACCACAACCTAGAATAACCGACGGACTAGCTAGCTGGATGACTAGGAGGTTGGTTAGTTGGTTGTTTGACACAAACAGCTGCTAAGCGCTAGCTTCCAATTTCTTACGCTGCTAGCTCAGGGACAAGAGGAAGGGGCAGGCTGACGTCAAAAAATGGGCGGGAGCATTGGGACCCGCCCACTCCACCACCATACTGCCCCTCAGGGAACATCCACAAATTTGACTCAACTTAAATTAGCGTAAAAAAATAAAATACAAAATTTTATAAGTGATAATTAAATTAAAATACAGTTTAAGTAGGGAAACTAAGACACAGATCGAATATAAATTATCTATAGTTTTAAATTCCACCACCACACCGCCCTCAGGTAGGGAATATCCACAATTTTACTCAACTTAGATTGTCATTCAAAAATAATTTTAAAAGTAATAATTAGGCTAAAAATACAATTTAAGAAGACACACTAAGAAACAGATTAGATATAAATTATTTTACATGGTTAAATTCATGGAATTGGATAAAAAATACATAACAAATTCCGGTATTTCAAAACCTTGTGATAAAATTTTGAATGCACTAATGCAAAAAAAATATATATATATAACTGCCCCCCTTTGTTGTTCCCTACATATACCAGGGGTCAATCAATTTAATTGATTTATATTCCTAGGATCCTCTTTTTACAAGTCTTTTGCATGATTTGTCTTTATTGCCACACAAACCACGCTGCTTGTAAATATTACATATTTTGTGGAGTTTAGAAATTAATGCTTTATACTTTCTTTCCAATCCAATGGCACCTTGTTTTTTTTTATTAACAATGCTTTGTTTGGGTGTTCCAATCAATTTGACTACTTCTATTTTGCCTTAATTTTGTGTCTTTTGTTTTTTAATACTGACAAAGCCCATGTAGCTCTGTGACACACACTGTAAAAGTGTTAAACTTTCAAAGAAGCTCTAACTGTTATTTAAAGAAAAAATAAATAAAATTACGCAAAGAGGCATTTAAGTTTCTGTTTTTTTTTGCATCTAGACTACAAAGCAATTTCAACAAAACCTGCCTATAAAATAGTTTGTATTTGATCCATTTTCTGTTTTTTTATTGTTTATTAATTATTCCTATTGCCTTTAAAGAAGACCTTCCACAAATAACCTCACATGTCTAACAGGACATTTGGGAAAATAGAAACAAGCCATGTTAAATGAATATAAATAACCCCCATAAACTAAAATCCTGTATAAAACTTCATACTTAATGAGTGACTTGAAAAAATTTAACTTTTTTATCTACAATTTTTATGTATTTCTTCTAAGTTTTTTTAATTTTTGTTTTTTATTTTTAAAGCAATATTAAGAAGCAGTTTTTGTTCCATCTTTCTTCTGAAAACTTTAAGGTAAGAGAAGTGGACCAAAAAACGACCATAAAATCTACAGAAAAGATTGACTTTCTATTGAAAAATAATATACATTTCTATAAAAACCCAATTTGACAGTCATAAAGTCCCAAAAGTTTCTTTAGTATTCAACAGATTTCCACAATTGGATGTTACTTTTCTCCCCACATCCTGCCCAGTACAGATGTAGTGTTTGAGTAGACTTTGTCAAGTTATTAGACTTGAAATTGGCCTGGAACCCATCCAAGCAAAGGGGTTCAGAAGCCCAAATGACTTCCTAGGGATAGACAACTACTACAGCAGAGCAAACTCTGCACTGGAAGACCCCACCTAGATACAGTTTCACAACAAGAGCTTAAGGCTTAAGATGAAGCAAATTTCAAGTATTATAAAATTGTTTTGCATTGATTTCCTTGATATTCAAAGATGTTTGGCAAATCTGACAAATTAGTGAGATGGAAAGATCATCCTGGTGGCAAAGGGCTGTGAAACATTACCTGTGGCACGGGTTTCATTTCACAGCTGCTAATGGCGTGGGACCCAAACGCCTCTCTGCTCTGCAGGAAACAACCAATGGAAAGATCCAAACGGGATAAAGGTGTTTTCACCCACAGGGCTGCACACATGGATGTTCTCCTATTGTTTTACCCTTTAAATCCAAACCTAAAACATTGCTCTTTTCCACTGCATTTGTTAAAAATGCTGTAGTATGACAGTTTCAATGTATTTGCTTTTATTCTTTTTTTAAATTGAATGTTTTAAACATACTTTTCATTTATTCTTTGTGAGGTGGTAAAGCTCTTGCATTTCTGTGAAGCATTTTCAGCAGCCTAAATGTTCAAGCGTTGAACAGAAACGTCCCTGAACCCAAAATCAACAGTTTAGGAATTGTGATAAACAAATATATTCTTAAAAAAAATGTTCAAACTAAATTATTTTCCTCCATTTTGTTAAAATTTTCACTTTATTTTTGCCATTTCCCTTAAATGTTTGTGTTTCAAAGCTAGACAGAAATCAACTTCACAGCCAAAAATGGAAAAATGTTCCTTCTTTTGCCGTAAATGGCCTTCCGATTGGAGAAAATGTAAGATTTCAGATAAAACAGTCCAAAAGAGAGGAATGAGCAGATGTGCCTGTGTCTATGAATGTGTTTAATGACAGGCTTGTATTTGTCTGCACCCAAAAAAAACAAAAAAAAAAAACAACTTTATTTCTTAGAGCTCCTTGTCAAAAAGCAGAAACTCATAATTGATGTACACATTATACGAAGACTGGGGCACTGAAATGAGAGAGATGCTAATACTGTACAGGCGGCCTCTACTGTGCAAGGCTAGGCAGGAGGACCCCCCCTCAAAAAACTATTCTTCCATCAGATTTTTTGGCCTTTTTTTCTTTTTTAGCAAAAGAATATCATTTATGAAACAAGCAAGGTTTTGCATCTTTCCCCTCCAGTTCACCCCTTTCAGATGTTATTTGCAGAAAAAAAACAAGAAAACCTGAACACAATTTCAGTTGAAAGGATTTAACTTATAGCAATACGCACACTATCAAGTGTACAATTTGTCAATATTCATTTGAATCTAATAAAATACTTTAAAAAACCCATATACATTTAATATATTTATCTTTTTGGGGTATATGGATTAAAATATAAAACATTTAAATCATAGAGACTGAAAAGGATGGGGGAGGGGGCGGAGAGAAAGAAAACTACAAATGACGGTCGGTCACTACAGATGAGGAAGGCCGAGAACAGAGGAAGAGGATCAAGATGAAGACATAGATGGGGATAAGAGAAAGAATAGGCCAAAAGAGGGAGACAGGGGGTTAGAAGGGGATTGGCCAAGCTATACAGCGCAGTATGATACCCACTTTAGCTCATTACACACGTACAGTCGTGATCAAGGCACAGGGATCTTCTAAAAGATTTTTTCTCAATAAAGTTGTACAAAATAATACATTTTACAGTCTGTACAAGAATAATAGTTCAGCAGTTAAGTAAAGACAGACATAGAAAGGGGGCAAAATGCACAGGAAGATGGAGAGATAACGGAGAAGATTCCTGAAAGTTCAGGTGGGTCACATGGATACAAAAGCATTTTGAACATCTTTTACATGATCCAGGGTTATTACATTTTATTTTACCCCTAAAAACAAAACAAAACCGGCTGGAAAGTGCAAATAGAACCGGGACACTGAGGAAAAAGGGGTTCGAGAAGGTGAGCTGACAGGAGGCAGCCAAGAAGATGGACAGTTTTAGACGTGGAAAGCCAGAAAATGACAAAAAGAAAAGAAAAAAGAAGCGCACAGGGCACGATGGCACAAATGTCCACACAGACAAAAACAGCTGTGGAGACAGTAAAACAGGATGACAGTTCGCTTTAACTTATATAGTTCTTTACTACTGAAAGGTGGGTTTTTTTGCCCTCCATTTAAATTCCATTAAAGTTGGCATTTTTCTCTCTTTTTTTTTTAATTCTTTTTTTGTTTAAATTTAACATATCCTCCTCACATTTTGCTCCACTACCAACAAGGCAGTCAGGTGACAAAGCAGTTTTTTGGAGAAGTCGTTGAAAGTCTCTGAACTCCACCAGGGGAAGTTCGCATGGGAACCTCCCGCGTCCCGTTTTCCGAAGCCCTCCGATCTCACAGACGCTCCCACGTTGGGTTAGAGGTGGCGCTCCTCAGGGCTCTGCTGCTGGACCTGTCCCGTCCCAAAGTCCTGGTTAGATCAGTGGCACCTCAGCGTGCCCGTTGTGCTGCCCATTACAAAGCAGGTGTGATACGTTTCGATGCAAGCCAAAGCCAGCTGCAGGCTCTGAGGATGTCTGTAAATGATTGAAGGTTTGGTGAACACGGTTCAAGTCAAGTCCTGAGCACAGTGTTGTATTTTTTTTTCCTTTTTTGTTTCTTTTATTAGATACAGTGTTCAGCTGATCTGCCTTGACATGTTTATTAGTGTGCAGAAATTCAACAGTTAATCTCTTTCCCAGTTGGATGTTTTTAGCTCTCTTGGTTTTCATCAACAGGATAATCACACTAACACAACTGCAGGGTTCTCAGTCCAGGCTGGGCCCCTCTGGGCTTTTAGACATTTAAAGGTAATGTGTATGGAGGGGACGACTCGAGCAGGAGCTTGGAATATGGCTGAAGATGGAGATCTGAGTCATTTTTTGTGTGTGACTACCCTTGAAAGCCCTTCATCAAAAACCCTCTTTGAACATCAGGTAAGGAGTTTGCATCAGGGCGGTTCCGGGTTTTTAGGGTGTGTGTTTTTGTTCTGCCACAGGAGCACACACACATTTGTGGAACAGGAGAGTTCAGAGACTCAGGGTTCAGTTTCTTTCTGTAGTTTAATCTACTTTTAACGTTTTGTTGGTTTTTTTTAAATTTTTTTGGCAAACACCTTTCCGCTCGCATCACAACAGCTCGTACTGCCGCAGGTGCATCCGCTGGATGATGTCTCGACAGTCATTGAAGACGCGGCGGATGTTTTCAGTGTCGACAGCACAGGTGAAGTGGGGGTAACAGTAGTGCCTTCCATCACCGCTTGCTGTGCTGATCCTCTGTAAAAAGAAAAGAAAAAAAGGTGCACAGTGACTGCAGGAGTTTAAACCATAAAAAAGGATGCATTTTTCCCTAGAAAAAACAAAAATCTGTTCTCATGCATTTATGGCTGATAAAGTTATTATAATTCTGTCTGTTTACCAGAAATTCATCTCTAATGAAGTACTTTGCCCTGGTAACGCGAGGATCCTCCCCAGGCTCGGGTGTAGCTGTCAGGGAGGAGGGAAGCATATGAGAATCAGCGCTTTTTAGCAAATCTTTAGTTCAGATTTCCTGCATTACTGTGATGCCCATCTGCACTGAGTTAAAGGTGAGCCAAGGATGACCTTTGGTGGCCAGTTATACTGAATTTTGTAACAGTATATTAGCAATTTTAAAACCCTTTCCAATGAAAATGGTGTTTTTAAGATGTTCTTGGGCATTTTTCTCATGATGGAGGACATGTATAAAGAAAATTAACCCTTAAAATTGTTATTCTGTTTATTTATTTATTGAAATCCTTGTGAATCAGGAGCAGACAAAAAAAAACGGTTAAAAAGCTTGAATTTGTGAAAAAGAAACCCTGCTCCACTCCAATCTGCTGCTTCCCCTTATAGACAACTAGATCCAAGTACGTCTTTGTTTCCTCGTTCGAGCTGGCACCTGACTCAAAACTGTCCGGCTGGATAGCTCTGATACTGCTCGCCATTTTTGTTGCACCGGTAATGTTAGGATGGGGATGTAGCAGGAGAGTGTGTAAACAGAGAGCTCTCAGCAACAGGGAGAGGAAGGGAGAATGCCAACAGTCGTGAAGTTGTAATGAACTACTGCCGCTCTGCAGAAACTATGTTCTAGAAAATGACTTTTTTTTTTTAAATTTGGATAAAATCGGCATTATCATAATTAAAAGACCACTGGAAACACTTTTAAGCTAGATCAAAAGATGAAGGGAGTAGGTCTTTAAGAATAAAGAAAAAGAGAAATATTTTACTGTGTAGCCTTAAATAAACCAAAGGAAAGCTGTCTGTTCGTTTTGGATCTTTAACAGGGAATTCTTGCAACATGTGTTTATTATTATTTTTTTTTACAGACCAACAGATGAGATAAATACAATCATTTTTTTTTCCAAATGGGAATATTTTTTAGCCCTTTGAATTAACTATTATTCCAAATCAGTTTAAGTTCAACAAATTTCAAAATCAAATAAAGAAAAAGGTGGCATTTACATAAATAATAAAGAGCTGCACATGATGCTCACACTTAAAGATGCACTTGGAAAAACTTCCATTTTTTTCTAGAAAGTAAAACTTAAAAGTATGCAAGGCACGAATTTAAAATCAGTTAAAGAAAGTATAAAAGTGTATCATAAGTGTAGCGAATTCTCACCATCATCTGGTGTGGTGTAGCGAGCAAATTCAGGAAAGTATTCTTCAATTTTGGATTTTCCTGCCAGCACTTTGTCTGCGAGCAAGTCCTGCTTATTAAGGAACAGGATGACAGAAATAGTCCGCAGCCACCTGAATGAAAAGAAACCAAGTTCCAACAAATGATTAAACAGATATCACTTCTAAAGGGGATTAATGGATGAAAAAGACATTTCAGAATTACCCATTTATGGTTACAGAAAGAAGCTACAACAAAGAAAAACTATTAAGCTCAGTATGTCTTTAAAGCAGGCTTTTACATCTAAAACTAGCAATTTTACAACATAAATTCATTATCAATTAAGTCCATATATTAAACCTTTACTATAAACCTATTTACTTTATTTACTATAAAGTGAGTCGTTTTTTTTTTTTGAGTAGGTAAAAGAATACTTTTAATGAATCGTACCACAAGACCTCTTATGACTCAATAGGAGTGAAGAGAATGGCACAATACTGGGCTTAACAGAAGTAAAGAAGGTACAGGACGCTATTTGAACATGTAGGACAACGTCTAGTTAGCTTCACTGCACTATTCTTCAGAGAACATCATCTTCAGCAGGAAGATGTGTAGTCCTAACCAACTGTAACTAACAAGCAAGAAATATGGTTGGGAATAAAACAAATAATCTTTAGTGTCATATAAAAAAGCTCATCATTCAACTTAGTAGAAAACACTCCTATGTCTCAACATGAATAAAAATTAAATCAAACTGTTGACCCGTCTGTGCTTAACGGGTTCTTTCCTTGAATTCTGAACATTTATTTTGACAGATTTTGGTACCAACACTGAGTTATTACATAAGGCTTATTAATGCAAAATGTCTCCTGATTACAGAGCCTCAGCTGCAGATCTTCAGACATTTTATGCGTCATATACTCCTGATGTTTACAGCTCAGTTTTCTGTTTCTAAAGAAAACAAAGCAACAACCCATAAAACAGAAATTAGGCATGAAATACAGCTGTTAAAGCCGGCGTTACATTTCTCTGTGTAACAACTTAAAAGGGATTACATTGAATCAATCGCACAAAAGAACCTGAACACCTCACACCCTTTTATTGCTGGTAATTTGGGGAATTTTATTGCTTTAATAGGAAAATCCTAAATGTGCAATGTGTTGGAGGAAACCGCTTAATTTTTTTTTAAATGCTGGACAATAATTATTTATATCTGATTAAGTTTGTAAACATCTGAGCACAATTTCACCAGTAGCGTAACTATATGAAATTATATGAAATAAAAATGTCTATATAAAATGCGAAAACAGATACTATAATAAAACTACCTTTTGCCTCTTTATTATTCAAATGGAAGGTTCTGCAACAATGCAGACGAACGAAAAGCGTCGTTTACCGCAGAGACCAGCTCACCTGTTGTTCCAGATGTTCTTAAAGAGGTTGAGGGCCTCCTGTAAACGGTTCGTCTGATTGTCCTCCCGGATCACCATGTTGTAACTGCTACTGGCCACCACAAATATGATGGCCGTTACATCTGCAGATGGAAGAGGGAGAAGACTGAATCAGAGGAGGTGAACACAGATGATGTGAGGCTCGGGGGGAGGCGGTCTGAAGTTACCGTTAAAGCACTGAATCCACTTCCGACGCTCATCTCTTTGACCTCCGACATCGAACATGCTGTGTGTTTAAAGAGAGGACACCGTCATGGCGAAGCAATGATCTCCACATATCCAGCTCGCCTGACTGCTTTGCGTTTTTATTTACTTAGACAGTTTCAGAAATGTGCAGATGTCAGTGTTTACAGATGTAAACGGTTTTTATTTATCGTCCTTTTGATCAAAATGCTTTTTTTTTGGCTCTTTTAATGGAAGTATTATTTACTATTTTGAGATACAAAGAAACCAAAAATGATAAATGATGCGTCTTTCCCCACAGCCTGCTATTAATGAACCATCTCCACCATTTATTAAAGGATCTTTGCTGAATTATCTGATCTGTTAACAAAACGGTTGCAAATCCCTAAAGTTATGATGGTTTAAATATTGATGGATGACTGATAAATGGCTGGACTGCATTGAGAACTGAATGAACATCCAAAGTCCAAAAATCTAAAAAAAAAAGTAAGACAATTTTAACAAAGAGGGGCGGTTTAAAACTTTTGTAGGGATTCGTTTTGCTCTTACTTACTGAAAATTAACTTTGTCCACCTGGAACCTCGTCTCAAAGATTCCTGAAGTGAGAACTCTGCACCGAAGCAAATCCTTTAAAAATGACAAACCAAGTTTTATTAGTTACAATGAACAGCTGCTATTCCTCCGTTTACATTATGGTCTGCAGCAGCACATATTGGGGTATAAATGGGGTACATACTGTAAAATGTTTACAACCTCTGCAAAACTTAAGATACAAAGATTTTGTTAGCTTTAAGAGGCGAGCACAGACAATGACAAGGTTGATAAATGTTGATTTTTAAAAGCTTCTTAATGTCTTGTAGCTTGAAAAAACTAGGAATTTCACTTACAACTATCTCCAAAACGACCCATATTTAACTTTATTAGAGATTTGTAAGCAGTAAGGATGTGTACAAGCAAACATTTGCACTGAAACCCAAAAATAATCAGAATGTTTACTCACCTGATCTGATGGTGTGTAGTCACTCTGTTTCACAATGTCAATCTTATCTAAAAAACTGGAAAGAAAGAAAAAAAAAAACAAAGCAAGAGAACAATTATTCAGATAAGACCATTGATCAGGGATTAGCTTTAAACTACACTGGGACATTGTTCAACTCACACAAACAAATTTAGCAACACCAAAAAAGTCCAAAACCCATGAAGCATTCTCTCCTTAAAGCTATGTTCTCGTGACCACTTCCAATGAAAAGTCGATATAAAAGCGTGTTTTGGGCGTCTGAGATCAAAACTCCTGCATTTGCGCGCCGCTACAAAAGTTTCTACAGCCGTTTTTTCAAGCTCTGCATACAAAATGTGCAGCCATTGAAAGCGCGTGGCAAGTTTTGACCGATCAGGGACTTGGATTTGGTAGCGGCGAGTGGATGGCGTCCCCTTTCATTAGCGGAAGAGCCAACTGTTTGAAATTGATCATGGAGAAGAAATGAACAACTGCAGTTTGTGCCTGGCCAGGATTTTTTGACACCAGATCTTTCACATATGGGAATAGAGCGGAGAATGAAGAAGCCTGGAGCGAGATTTGGGAGATCTGGGATTTGCACCGCTTCGACATTTCGCACCAAGCCTCTTTCAACTGTAGGTGGCGGACATTTGCTGGTATCGACTGGCGACTGTCCACTGTGAACAGCACAGGCAAAACACGTGTTCCAAAAGGCACTTTTAGCACGTTCTTGAACTCACATCACATGCACAGTGTGATCGTAGCATAACACCCATTAAGAAATATAGAAAACCTTGATTGAAAAGTGTCACATTAAAAAAGAAATGCTTGTCTCTAATACACCCACAAAAATTGTCATTTGCACTTGTGATTTGTGTTAACGCACACACATCTGTTTACATAAATCTAAAGTTAGCCTACTGTATATGTAAGGGGGTTGAGTGATTATTACGCACAGGTAAAAAATGTAGCCATTTACAAAAACACATTTGACCCAATGCAGAACAAATGCAGTTTGTATCAACTCAAATAGTACACGCAAAGTACAAAAACCAAACTGTTTTCTATAGTTATACAGAATTTGAAGCCCTGACCTTAATATGAGGTCGGGGCTCAAAATAAACATCAAATTCTCCCTAAAATTGCATTTTTTTAAGGCGTAAATTTCTCTATGCATTGTTGTGTCCAATGTGCACAACTGACGGTCAATTTTTGTTTCTTGTTTGTAAAAAGAGGTCTGGAGAAACAAAAAGGAGGAGGTGGACAGGAGAGGCATGAAAATGTAGCAGCAACGTATGTCTAACATTACTGAGCAGATTTCAAAAATAGCTCCCCAGCGCCCTGGCCCGCAGTGCGGTTACCATGGATACCCAACCACCGCTGCTAATAATAGCCTATCATCTTCCAATCTTGTGCAGCTGGAGTTGCTTCAGAGAGAAGATGGAGGAATGGAAAAAACAAAACAAATGGAAGACAGGGAAGGAGAAAAAGAAAGCAAAAGCAAGACAAGTTTGGGTTTTCATGAATGTACAGGAAGAAGGGAGGGGAGGTCCAAACATTGGACTGTACCATCTCCACCAGCTGGGGGATGCCCCAGAAATCCACCACTTGGATTAAGGAAAAAAATAATTCTGAATGCATCATCTAACAGTAGAAAGTATAAAAAATGTTTTTTGCTTTACTTGAAGATAAATATTTTTCATTTAGAGCAGAATAATAAAAATGTCTAACACCCTCTTTCTCTCCCAATGTCCCTTTGACTAAAGATGACTCAGCTTCAGCCATGTTTGCTCCCAGACGCTACATTCAGCACTGCTTTTATTTTGAAACAATTTTCCCTTTCCCTTTAAGGTACGGACTTCAGATAAACCAGGAATCACTGCCATGTTTGCACGATGAAGGGAAGAGAAGGCAAACAGGAAAGGATCTCATTGTGTCCAGACTTATTTTTAAACGAGAAAGATTTGTTGGAAATACTCAACAGAAAACAACATGTAAACAAACACCAACATGCTCTCAGTGATGTTACTGTTGTTACTTTTAGGCATCCAATACGTTTCCAGGAGGGAAAAAAAAAATCTAAAATATGTTATTTCTAGCGAAGAAGATGCATGTTTTTAATGCTGTGACTACTTTCTGCTGGAATGACAAACCCATAATTTAAAATTATTTTTCCCAGATTTTTTAGATAAAAAAACAATAATGTTCTGTTCCATTTTATATTAAGAATTTCTAATTTACGAGCGAACGTTTCACCTGTTTAGTTGAAATCATTCATTATGCAAAAGGTTTTAATAACTAAGAAAAATGATTTTAGGCAGAAAATTGATGAAAGGTAATTCTGTTAAATCCGACTAAATCAAATTTGTGAATTTAAACTGAATAAATTTAGTAGTTTGCTGGTTATTCACAGCCCGGTCAATCATACTACAACAATTTTAACGAGTAATTTAATGGAACTTAATATTAAATTGTTGGTCTGTACATTTTTATAAACAACAAAAAGTGTAATACTTAATTTTTACTCCCAGCTATCTAAAAAAATATAGTTTTGCTTTTTTTATTCTGAATTAATAGAAGCAAAATAAAAATAAATAAATAAAAATAGAAAGAATGAAAATAATGTATAAACTCTGCCCTTCTTCACATTCTATTTATCCCAAAGTTAAACCAATTATCAGCTGTGATCACAAAGTCATAAACTTTTAAAGATAAATGAAAAAAGTCACATCCATCATAAGTCAGTACATTCACACTTTTTCATACAAAGCTCAAAGGCGTGTAGAAAAAGTTACTCACTATTGTGCACAGTCGATTAGCTGGTACTCATTGGATCTCTCAAAACACGCCCGCACTCCTTCATCCTGCCACAGCATCTTAGCATGATCGTAAAACTCCTGATCCAAAGAAACAAACACAGATGTTAGACACGACTTCATTAGGAACATCTATTTGGAATGCCCCCCCCCCCCCCGCGCTTTTTTTTTGTTGACAACGCATGCAAGAACGTTGTGCCTGGGTGACGCCTGTGTACGGTGGTGCAAAAACAAATATGGGTCAAGGCGGGGAGAGGTTTCGAACTCATCAGATACTCTACTGATAGATTTGGTGACACTAATATTAGTAATCCAGCTAGACTTTATACAGAAGCTAAAAGGTTAGGGAGAAAAAAAGATTATAAATGCTAAAAATACAAGCATAAAAATCACCACAAATATTAACTAACAAGAAAGTTGCGCTCATCTTTATGCAAGAACTGTAACAAGTCTCGAAATACCTGAATAATCCCAATTTGTTCCCAAAAACTGAGTATGAATATTTGTGACGGCCAAAATTCCTGTTCTTTATAAATGTCGTATAGTAAAAGTTAACTTCGGGCAATGTAATTATCGCTCTAAAATGCTAAATAATTATGGATTTTAGGAATATAAACTAGACAAACTGAATGTCACCTGAAGTAGATACAATTTTAAGGTTAAATGTTGCTGAAAGCTCCCAAGTTTTGAATTATTTGGAAAAAGGGTTCTGAGAATCTAATTTACTTTTAAATCATGTTGACAATTTAAAAAAAGAATTCCAGAAAATGTGACATTCAGAATATTACAAAAGTCTTGTGATCATTTCTGTGACTGATTTCCATCGAAGTAACAACCCACAGCTCTACTTAAATTTACTTGTATGTAGACAACAGGAGTAGAGTAAAACTTTCAATATAATGATTATGAACATTAAAAAGATAAAATTACAAAATAACAAACAAAATTTGTTGAAGATAGTTTTTTTTAAATAAAAAAATTCTAAGTTTTATTTTACATCTGATGAATTAAGTTTTCAGTGAGTCGAAACATGTATGCTATAATTATATTAAAAGAAAAAGATATTGGTTAATGACGCCACTGAGATTTCTGAATGAGTTTCTGAATTTATTTGCAGATTCCATTCATTTTGCACTAAGAGGATCTCAACTCTTATAAAAAGACAAAAAATGAAATTAATTTAAAAGGACAGACTAGACTTCTTTCTAAAGACAAAACTGATGGTTTGTAAGCTGATTGGTTGATTGATTGATTGATAAGCTGAGCTGATCATCTGAAAGAGTCGCAAACATTTACAGTCTGCTTTAAATGTCAGAATTAATGCTTAGTGCACTGTGCTAATTCAATGAGCTGCTATTCTGGAGGGGGAAAGGTGAGCAGATGCATTGCTGCTAACATTAACACCTGCTTGTAGTCACAGGTGAGACAAATAAACACAACTGAAATGAGTTTAGTCCCACAGGTGGATGGTTAAATGCTGAGACGCTGCAGTTAGGTCTCTTGGCAAAAGCAATTACTTAATAATCATCCCACAGAGAAGATTTAAAACCCACAGGTGTCGTCACAGGATCATGAAGCCACAATAGAGCAAGTGTAGCATGCATCGACTCAAACAGCAGAGCTGAGAAATCACATAACACAATATGTGGAGATCAGGTGACACCCCCCCCCCCCTGGTTCCCTCTGTTTGCTCTTACAACACTACAAATCGACAACTATTTAGGCCACTTATAGCTTTGAATAGTTTTTGTCGATTTCAACAATCTGTCAAAAACAAAACAAAAAGACAGAAAGGCTGAAGCATTGCTGAACGTGACATATTGAACTTTTAGGGCATGCGTCTATCATAACAGTGAAATACTCACATATGGAAACTCAAAGTCCTTCTGGTTGACGAGGTTCAGGATGTATTCAACCCGGTGCTGGTTCCCTGGACTTGCCAACTGCACGGGGGGTGTCAGGGTGCTCATGGCGGTAACTACCGTCTTTTGCAACACAAAGATGATGAATATGCGTTTTCAATATTAAAAAAAAATCAAGAATTATTCGATAAATGTCAGAACAGCATTCAACTGTAGATGAAAAAACAAAGTCCAATAACACCAACCTCGATCGCTTCTTTGATGTTATTTTTGATGTCCTGAATCTTCTGCTTTTTCTCCCTGAAACAGAGAAACCGTGATGTTAGTCGTTCATGAAGAAAACATTAAGAAAGAAGCACAGGCGGCATTTAGAATAAAATAGGTATGATACGAGGAAAAATTGGGGAGAAAAAACAATTACAATCAAGAAGACTTTGTTATTAGTTAATTTCAGTCATTAACCAATTTGTTCAGAATTGAAATTTGTCTGAACTTTATTTTAACTACGGATGCCACTATTCTCGATTATCATCCTTACTGCATACAAAGGTTTTTCTTGATCTTCACTTTCTTGTTAAAACATTTAAAAAGTTTTTTTTTTGTTGGTTTTTTTACAAACTGTCATTTTGTTGTAGTTTTTGTAATACACAAATCATATGCAACAAAACAAAAAAAAAAAAAACAGACCCAAAAACTGATGTTAGAACTGAATCATGGGGAAAGGAAGCATCCCTAATTTGAACATAACTGGCATTAGTATGAGATAAATCTACTTTGCTTGATGTAAAACATTGATATATGGGAATATTAAGTTGAATATGTAGTTTTAACTAATTCTAAACTGCAGGAGGCCTAGGTTTTCAATTGCCAGGGCTCCTTTGAAAAAGAGATACTTTGTCTCAATAGGACTTCCCTGGTTAAATAAAAGGTAAATAAATAAATGTATGAATATTTTTAAACCGAAACAAAACAGCAAAGCCAAAAAAAGGCTGCCTTTCAAAGTGAAAGACTTCTCATCTCTTATCAAGAACTGCTTCTAAAGAGTTTCAGGTTGCCTGGAGATGTCACATTAAACTGCAACACGGCCGGTTTGTTTTGGAGGAAAAAGGGTAAACAGACCTTCATTGGCACGCGTGGAGGAGAAATTATGTCTGTCTGTTGTGACTGTTTGCAGACAGGCCAACACATTCAGGACAGAAATGTATCGAATAAGGACAACATGAAAGCAAGCTCGTCTATCCTTCACCTTGAGGATGCTGGGTCAACAATGCGCCCGCCGTGTCTATAAAAGTCAAAGGAGAATAACAGAAGGCCCTGCTGCATCACGTTTGAACAACTGCTGAAGATGGATCAACATATTGTATGTAAAATGAGGACAGCGTGCTATAATTGGAACCTCGTGTCATAATTGAAAGCAGTTCCATGTGAATTCCATACTTTAAAAAATATAAATAAATAAACAAAACAGAAAGTGATAGAGCGACTACAGGGCAACCATGTTTGTTGGGGCAGTGTGGTGTTAGCTTGTTCAGATAGTTTGGGCTATAAATCACTGAAATGAACAATAAAAGATTTGTAAAAGGCACAAAACGTCCAACAAAATGCATCAAACCATCAAAAAAACATAATTTTATCTATTTAACAAGGAGCTTATGCAGAAAATGTGATAAGTCAAAATACAGGCAGCAGATATTGTCTAATCATTTGAGGGATTAAATGGAAATAAAATAGAAATCAAAAACTCTACTGAGCTAATCTCTACCGAGATAGTTACCAATGTTTTGCCATGTCTGACACCTTTTTTTCCTCTTTCATGCCACGCAAGAACCTGGTGGAGGATGCGGAGTAGTTATCGGTTTCACAGCAGACATGTGGATTCCTAATGATAGATTATTATTTAAAGTCTTGCTTTTTATCCCTTTAACAGCTGAGATGTCACAATAACACAAGCTCATTGACATTCCATAAATCATCTATTGTTTACGCGATAAACACCCTCAAAGCCCCTTTTCTATGCGTCAGAATCAGCAGATTTACATTGATTTCGTAAGCACTTCAATAATGTCCAGCGTTGATTCACTTTGCTTCAGAATCTGCTAATTGCGTATACTGTAGACAAAACAATGTCAGCTCCAGTGTTAAGTGCAGTAAGTGAAATTTTAAGAATGTAGAAACAATGATCTGGTGCATGATGGGATACAAATGCTGATTTAAATCGTCCATAAATACTTCTAGAAAGCCTTTTGTTTTTATCTAATTTCCTATGAAATATTCATTTCACAGATAAATTGTTTTTAAAGTCAAACTGGTTTATCTAAATCTGCAAAAGAAGGAGAAAAATCAGAACAGGAGAGTAAAAAATGTGGTATATGCATCTCTCAGAGGGGAAAAAAGGAGTTTATCAAGTTAAAAAGCAGATTGGAAAGGCCTTGTTTACATTTTCAACATGATAGTCATTATAAATCACATGGCTGTGTGGGCGCTCTATCCAGACTTAAGTGGGACTGCTTTCCTCTGTGCCTCTGCAGCCTTCCAGTCGCCTTTTCCTGTTCACGTTGTTTTGTTTTGGGATGTAGTTTGGACATTATCGGTCTCAGCTGGGAACCATCTTCAGAGATGGAAACTATCCTCGACATTTTTGATTCATACATTCTGCACAGACATTTATGTATAGGCTGCATGTAGAACAACATGGTGGAAAGTTTTTATTGCCCTGCAGTAACTTAATGAGGTTTCCTCATGCAGTTGAGTAGAAATGAAAATATGTTTGAAACAGATCAAATCAAATATATAAAGCTGGTTTTGTTTAAAAAATATAAAAATAAACTTATGTCTATTAGTATTGCGTTAGGTTAAAAACAGAATTTAATTTTGAACTTGTAAGGAAGTTGAAGTAATTCTATATTTTGGCAGGCCAATTTGTGACAATACTTGAAAACTAATCAAGTAATCCATAATTTTGATATTTTACTTCTAGAGTGTAATTTAAAAAAATACTGCTACTTTAAAAACATTTAAACATTCAGAAATTAACAAAAGTTATGGATTAAAAATAGCTTAAAAAAAACTAATTACACAAAATCCGACAGTTTCGGAAGCTCAACAGAGCAAATATAAACAGAAGCAAAAATAACAGAAAAACCAATGAATTGATCTGATTTACCATTTGATCCCATTTCTGATTCACCATGATTTAATTCTAAAATGGATTTGACAAATTTCTATATAAGAAAATATTGTTTGTAGAAGAAAACTGTTAAAATGCCAATATGTGAATAAATAAAAGGTGGGACTTTTTTAAACAAATGCCATTGATGATGTAAAGGGGATGGCACATTATGACTTATTCCTGGTCTCTGGTATTGCTTCCATCTTTAGGAAGCATAAATTTCAATTATAGACAAACAATATGTATAGTTCCAACACTGCCATTCAGTTTTTCAAGCTCAAAAAAGAAAAAGATAAAACAGGATTCTCCACATGCCTCAAACCTACCTTTTTTTTTTGCCCACACATTTCAAAACTTCAGTGGTCTGGCTGGTAGCTTAAAGTTTTGTGAGAGGACAACGTGTTTATCTTGGTTCAAAGCACACAGAGAAACCAGCAAGTCCTTCAATCAGTTCCCCCAAATCTGATCAGCAGCAGAAACGGTCATTCTTCTGGTCACAAGTTAAAAATACGCCGACTTCGCCACAACGCTCAACCCATTCCCCCCCTCTATCTTTTATTTCAGACATCACTGAAGCCTTTATTTATAGTATCTATGCTCTGCTGGAGGATCTGGGCTCATGAAACCATTACAACGCTCATCATGTGAAGACTCACAAGCATGTGGGGGCTGTTTCCAATAAATAAAAGATCCATGAGGGATTCAGAAGCACACGTCCAAACGCTTTCAAACTCATGCATATTCATGTCAACACATCTTCGAGGTAACTTCCCAATGTGAAGATACAAATGGGGTTTTATTTGAAACTGCAGATGAAATCTGAAACAGAGCAGAACATTAAACTCAAACCAAAGGGAACCGCTTCCTAAATCGACAGACCGTAATTCAGTAAAAATGTCAAGATGAGATTCTCCATCAATTGGTGTCCGTCGGCTTTTCCTCTCCATCATGTTAATAAAAAAAATAACATAAAAGTCACAAAGACACAGATACTGTTCAGTATTGTGGAGTCACACACTGGGTCATATGCTCTCTGCTGCGTCAGGTGCCAATTTTCTAATATAACCTTACGAAAAGGCTTCAATAGTCATTGAAATGATTAATCTCACACTTTGTTCTCACTAAGAAAGCGTTCGTTTAGAAAGAAAAAAGCTCTGTTTTCTGAAGTTTATGTAGAGCTGAAGGAATAAATTAGTTTATTAAACTTTAAAATTAAGGCAATTACTCACATTGTTTTTTTTTTTAAATCCAGAAAGGTCAAGCAAACAACTGGTACTCTTAAAAACAAAACTCAAACAATGGTTATACAGTCAGGACCATAAATATTTGGACAGAGACACATTCTTTATAATTTTGTTTCTGTACATTACCACAGTGAATTTTAAATAAAACAACTCAGATGCCGTTGAAGTGCAGACTTTCAGCTTTTATTCCATGGGTTGAACAAAAAGATTGCATAAAAATGTGAAAAATTAAAGCATTTTTTAAACACAATCCCTTCCTTTCATGAGGCTCATAAGTAATTGGACACTTCCGTGCTATTGCATGGGCAGGTGGGGGCAATTCCCTTGTTATGTCATTATAAGTGAAGCAGATAAAAGACCTGGAGTTGATTAGAGGACTCATGCTTGCATTTGGAAGATTTTGCTGTGAACAGACAACATGCGGTCACAGAAGCTCTCCATGCAGGTGGTAGTGTACGGAAACAAAATTAGAAAAAATGTGTCTCTGTCCAAATATTTATGGGCCTGACTGTAAGTTGGCGCCAGAGATTGGCAGCGGAGCTACCACCGGTGTGTGAATGTGTGTGTGCATGGATGAATGGTACAAAACCTGGAAAGTGCTTTGGGCCTTCTACGATGGTAGAAAAGGACTGTATATTTAGTAGTATATGCCACATACACCGTATGATATTTTGAGGTTTTTAAGTAGGAGTACATTTAATTCAGGCCTAAGTGAGATATAATATAATAAAGTTAAGCTGAAGAGCTGCAAAATGGTGGTTCCTAAACCAAAAATAGAAGAGATGAACTTGGCATGTTTAGCTTCCTGAGTCATGTCTCTGCTTTAAAGAATTGCTGAGTTTTACCTGAGTGGGACTCCACACAAGGGCTGACACTTATGTAACAGAGAGTTCTTTTGTCAGCACAGCGTTCTCCACACTCAACAGCTTGTCCACGTGTTGGTACAATCGGGAACGCATTCCAAAGAAGAAATGCTAAAGATGTGAGTCTTGAGCATGCTTCCTTGATGAAATTTCACAGCTTGTTAAAAACAGCAGCAACACAAACCCCAATAAAGGATAGTGTGAAATGCTACTCAGCAGTCATTTTACTGTACAGTAAAGATACTAGCACTTTTCCTATGATTGCTGCCTAAAACCTGTAACTAAAACAACCAAAATGCACTTAATTTTACTGAAGAACTCTTCCCTTTACATGGGTCTTGATGCAAGAATCATAGAACACAATATTTTTAAACAAGATGTGGAGTTTCTATAAAGTACAAAACTGAGTTTCCACAAAAATCCACAATTACTTGCAGAGTTTTCTCTGTCAAAACTCAAATATGTATCTTGTCTGTGTCTTCATGGTCATGTGTCTTTGCACTAAATTGTTTAGATCGTAAACATTTTTTAAACTATCAAATGGCCTTTAAAAAGTAGTGGATTTACATCCTTGGGGACAGGAAATAGTTTAGTTTATTATTCAATGATTCCACTTATCAGAATGCAAATACACCATCTATTTGTATTTTTAATTATTCGTCTGATGATTGAAGCTGGTTGTAGTATTTTTACAACAAATTACTTTGAGTTGGTCGTGCGGTGTTTCAGTGTTTTTGCATCTCTGAAAAATGAAAATCTGCAATCATCAGCAGAGCTGACTGACAGCCATTACACATGGTCATAATTAGTGAATCACCAAAGCCTATCTGTGCTGTATGTCAGATATGACAATGGGCTAAAGCTTGTTCATCATGGCTGAGTGAACAAGATGTTAGAAAGATCCTGTTAATCAGATTACACTATTGTGAGAGCAAGGATTTTCAAATTTGTCATTTATCACTGTAATCTCTCTGAATGGGATCAGCAGAGGAAAGCTCAGCCAGCCAGACAGAGCGGACTGAGCCTTTTCTCAATTCTATTTCATACGAGCAAAAGAATCCAACAAAATATGAACCTAATGAAGTTGAATACATGCTTAAAAAAACTAATGCGCATAAGAATCAAGTACACTTTTGCGGTTTTGCCGTCCATCACCCAATTCAGATTCCAACTTAGCACATCGGTTAAGATATTCATTCATTCCTTTTCTTAACCGCTTTTCCCTTTCGGGGTCACGGGGCTGCCGGAGCCTATCCCGGCCACTTGTGGGCGAAGGCAGGGGACACCCTGGAAAGGTCGCCAGTCTGTCACAGGGTAGAATGTCCACAAACACACACCCATTCACTCTCACCCTCACACCTATGGACAATTTAGAGTTGCCAATTAACCTATGAAGCGTGTTTTTGGACGGTGGGAGGAAGCCGGAGACCCCGGAGAGAACCCACGCATGCACGGGGAGAACATGCAAACTCCACACAGAAAGGTCCCCCATCGATGTTGTTTTTCACGTCCCCCAGCCGGGACTTGAACCGGAGGCCTTCTTGCACTTCCTGCTTTCCCCAAGTCCTCCAATATTCAAACCTGTTGAAGGCACCAATGCCAAAACATTTGATTGATAAACTAACAAAGTTGGCAGATAACACAATTAGATGGCTCCAAACCGGCCTGCCAGCAAGAAGCAACCAAGTACATCAAGCATTTCATTACAATAAATCCAAAAGCCAGATGTCATTCCTTCACCAATAACTCATCAAAACCAAACCCAGTAAATGTACCAAGCCAAGTCGAATCACTTTCCTGAGCTTTAAACTCATCTGACACTACCCTACACAGCATCCCTTCTGTCTTCCCAAAAGTTCACTACAGCCAGCAACAGAGCTCTAAAAAACAAATATCTTATGTATATTTAAAATGCAATCAGTCATTAAGAGAAGAGGGCCGTCCAAACCTGCCAAGTCTGATGTAGAATCCAAAAAAGTAGAAGAATATGAGAAACTAAATCATTGAGTCACATCAATCTGAAAAGGCCAACAAAGTGATTTATGAAGTTGTGGTACTACAGAAAATCATGATCAGTCATGATCCAAACACACAGAAAACGCTCCTAGGAGTGACTAGAAAACCTCCAAAATGCACATAAACAACTCCTCCTCCAATTGATCACTGAGAAACCCACAACAAGTAAATAACTGTAGTTCAGTGTTCATTATTTAACCACAGAAAAGAGCCTAAACAGAAACATTTTATTTCACAAAGACTGATGGAAAATGAATGTATAAACTGACAAAAGTGTAATTTTTCTGAAGGTGGGTGTCCGGTTACACTTTGTGTAGAACTACCAGGATTTAAAAGCATATCATTTAGCAGGCGTCTAATTGTAGAAGTGTATTGTATATTGTGTATTGTAGAGGTGTGACAGCTTGGACCCTCAAAATCTGGAGGTTTTACCATAACCATCAGAACCCTGAATTGTGGATTCTAGAAAATCCTGAAGGAGAATATTCATCCCTTTGCTCATAACTTCAAGCTAAACAGCATAAGAGCATTTGAGCTTAAAAAACCCCCACTATCGTCTAGAACAATGATCCCCAACCTTTTTCGGGCCACCGACCGATTTGATGTCAGACAATATTTTCACAGACCAGCCCATATGAGGGTTTTAACCTCCAGTTTATAAAGCTGGTTTAAACTTTATTTGTACACTAGATTTTGTAAAAATCCCTTCAAATTTGAAATAAATTTTCCCTTAACCCATAACTGTCAAAGTGGACGCATAAACATAGGACAGCAACTTTATCAATGTCCACTTTTTAAGGTGTGCCAGATAAGTACCGGGGGCGGGGGGACAGTCACTAAAACTGGTATTTTCTAAACATAATAAACATGAATCCACCATTTAGGCAACTTTATTAGCAGCATCTTTGGAACATTACTTAGTCGGTTGCTGAATATTATGTACTGTCATTATGGTGTGTACGATCAACTGACCAATTAATCCATGTTTCGAGTAAAGACTCCTGTTTTTTGTCTATTAAATGCAGGTTACTTTTTTTTTTTTAAAGTCAAAGGCTCTTCTGTTTCTTTACTGGTTCCTTTCTGCTAAAAGAACCTTTCCAAATACGATTGTTTGGGGTTTTCAATTCAGCAGTAGGCACAGCCGCTTTAAGAAAGTAGTGGATGTATATTCTGCACGTGATCAAGCTACGGGACGTGCATCAAGAATATGTCGGATGTGGTGGGGAGAAACCAGTGGTTTTCCAAAATGAAACTTCCTTCAGAATCAGATTATGAATAAAAAGGAAAGAATGTAGGTTGTTTTTTTCTCCTCTACGGACCAATACCAACTATCTCAGGTCAATGGGCCATGGGTTGGGGACTGCTGATCTAGGAAATTCCAAAAGGTCTTTCTGTGGACACCTCTCAAAAGAAAAGTAGTATAAGTAGAAGCTGAAACTCGACTAAACTGATGAGCCGGGAGCTCAAACTGGTTTTAAGTGCAAGAAAAACCTCCAGTGTGTACCAGTTCTAACAATTTTACAAAGAGTGACGCCAAGTTCCTCCACAGCAACGGCAAAGCTGCACCAGACGATACACATGCCGCTTTTGCAGGCACAAGTGGCAGAACCAGTTATTAGGTTTAGGGGGCAGTTGGTTGTTTACACAGGTCAGAGCAGGTTTATACATCTCTTCCTCAATGAATAAAATCCTCATTTACAAAACATAAATTCTGAGTTCAGTTATTGATGAGGATCATCAAAATGCATTTATCCGATTCATTTGAGCGTACAAATAAATATTTATACCAGGAAGGGGATAAATACTTCATAACCACACAGTCCTCGCCCATCTGCATTCCAAATACCTTTAGAAACAGGTTTCTAGCCCTGGTAGATAGACAACAAACTGTGGACAATTTCAAATCCGGGACAAACTGGACTAAAAAAAAAAAAGAGGACCAAGGAGGTTTCCTTATTTCCAATTCTACTGTACAGTTATTTGGAATAATATTGTATTTAAGTTGTTTCATAGGCAGGACTTTTGTAATCTTACAGTTCCTTTCCAATCATCTTTTGATCTATTTTAAAAGGATTCCCAGTGGTCTTTTAAGTGTGAATATACTGTTTTTAGCTAAAATAAAAATACCAATGTTGTTTTCTAGTTTCTGCAGAGCAGCAAGAGGTCAATAAAAATTCACCTTTGAGTTTTGGGTGGGATTGTTGGGTTGTAGTAAACCCACGCCCTTCCCATCATCCATCCTTCCGTCCGTCTACATGCTCTCCAGCTAGCTTACAGCCCTTCTCACCCCAGCCTAACATTACTGATCCAACAAAAATGGCGTACATGGATCTAGTTGTCTACAAGGGGATGAATTGGAATAGAGTGGAGCAGGGAGCTTGTGGCGCACCCCTTTTACGTTTTACATGCACCTACAAACTTTAAAGTTTGTTCCGTTTATTCCAGTAGTTTTTGAAACCTGTTCTTCCTTAACCAAAAAAAGATGTTTATTAAATAGAAAAGTGTATATATATTTACTGAAATCGTCTTGAATCCATGATTGAACCCATTAGTGGATCAATTCTGGCAGTGATACCCAACTCTAGTGACACTTTTGGTATTTTTGATTTGTTTAAACTTATCTTTTAATTTGTGCACCAGAAAGGAAAGTAGCAACTTCACAAGTAAAAACAGGAAGAGTTTACAGTCCAAGGAGGAACAATAATTCATAGTATCAATTAGAATAAAATACTGCATTGACTATGGTGAGAAAGGATCATGTTTGCATGGATGGCATGTGCCCAAAGTAGACCACAGAAGACCTGAAGGTGTTGCAGAGTTTCTGAACAATCACAACATTTAGGCTGGACACGAGAGGCTGTAACCGAACGCGTGTAAACTTGACTTGGATGGAAAAAAATTCCACAGAAACAGTTTTAAATGAAACTTTTTCTACCAGCAAAGCCAAAGTGTTGGTGAGGAGCCCAACTTTAAACCAGTTCTTTTTGTTTTAAATGCAGAAGTGCTGGCTGCAAGCCAGGTAAACTGGTATTACAATATAACCAACTCTTTCCTGGTCAATAACTAAGAACTCCTTCTGAAGTTATAGAGACTACAGAGACCTATTAACCCTCTATGGGCATCATTTTAAGAAATCAGAACCACTGAACATCAGATCTAAAATCATTAAGAAGAAAAAAAGTAGTCACTTTAATTTTAACTGACTGCAGGACATTTTTATGAAATTGTTCCCAATGTTCTGTTTGGAGAAGTGATGTCCACATAAAATTATACCCACAATGATCAGCTACATACATCTTAAACTTTCAGTTAAGGCTGTAATGAGTATCAGAATACTCTGATATTCTCAGGTGAATCACGGAGAGATCTTCCTTCCTGTGACGTCATTTTCGGGTGAGTGTAATCCAGTGCTTGATCGTTGTTTGACTGTATTGCTCCTGTTTATCCCAACGGGATCGGAGCTGGCATCACAGGGAATTATGGGAATCGCTCCCATTTGCCTGCTTTGGTCAAAATAGGGTTGAGCACGGGTGTTTCTTTTTGCCTACGGGTCCTTTCATCTGGCAGTTACGTTTTTCACCCTTAGTTATTTCTTCCTGTTGTGTTAACTTATTTTTAGCACAATGAGTGTGGGAAGGGAAGAGGATGATGACACCTGTGCAATTTACAATGTTTCGCGTGTCAAAATATAAGCGCAGAGTACGTCTTATCACGTGTCTCTGCCTCTGTTATAGAGTTGCAACAGTGTTTGTCCGCCACATATAATACGCCGGTTTGTGACTGTAGCCAGATTTCAAACCGGTCCGTGGTGCATTAAGGTTTGGGACCACTGTTGTAGCGGACTGGGTTGGATTGTTTGGTCGCGTCTTAAATTCAGGAGTTCATTGAACGCATCAAGCAGAGATGCTGATGGGTCCTCAGTTCTGTCGCTCGGCCTGTCGTTGGGGAGTTTGGACCAATGGGGTTCACCTATGGGCCGAATAAGGGAAATAGGAAGGCTGGTTCGGGAGCGGTGGACAAAAAAGTTGGGAGAAGCGCTCTCGGTGGGAGAGATTCAGGAGTTGCTGAACAAGTTGTACACTGTTGGTCACGGCCCACAGTAACCAGAATACAGAACCTTAGTTAAAAGAGGTTAAGTCTCTGTGCCTCAGTGTGGGAAAGGGACTCTACAATATTCTATGGCTCTCACGAAATTGCATTTAGAAATATGTGGCGTTTATGGCTCCCTCAGCCGAAAAGGTTCCCGACCCCTGGTCTAAGGGCAGGGATGCCTTAGTTTAGCCTAGTCTGTTTAGTTTAGAATTTAACTATTGAATTCTATGAGTTTGTGTTCTTTAAGATTTCATGTTTATTATACAATTATAAGTATGAAGACCATTGAGAAAACTATTGTTGCAATATTAGGCTATATAAATACAATTGATTTTATTGATTTATTTCAAGCATTGTAGTCAAAGCAATAAAGAATTTACACATATTTATCAAACTCATTACAGAAATGATGAAATGCATAGATTTAAAAGACAGAAAACAAAACAGAAATGTCACTTAAATCACATTTGCTTAAGTAAATACAGTGATCATTAACTGAAGTATAAGTAGAGTTTGATTTATTGCTTGAAAAGGAGTGGGAAGAAGCAACCTTATATAATCCCACCCCTACTGATTTCATTCATTTGATAGTTTTACAGTGTTTTAAATCCAGTTCTGATCAGATAGATTCTCTAGAAGTAACAAAATCCAGTGCCTAGTAATGATTGATGATCTTCAGAAAACATTCATTCATGATTTCAGTAAACAGTAACGGTACCGATATGTAATAATAATTGATTATCACTATAACACATTATCACATTAAACCAGAAATTATTGCTACACATTGCAGATCAAGTAAACAAAATCAATAGCTTATTGATTGTAATTTAAACATTTCAGTAATCATTATTCCACATTACAATGTAACACTCAGTGGTTGTTATTAAAAGAGCTTTCTTTATTTCACCACAATCAAGTTCACACATGTATTTGAAATTATTCAAACAACTGTTGATCCTTAAATCCTCTTATCTTCACATCCTGAAAAAGGAGTTTCTTTATACATTTTCTTGAATATTTGAATTGAAATTTCAACAATTTAAATGATTTATTTGCCATCTGTTACCAAAAATATGCGTATGAATATTTGCGGCGCCCAAGATCACTGATTCGCAATCTTTATAAATTAATGTTTTGTAAAAATAAACTTTCGGCAATGTAATTATTGCTTATAAAAAGGAGAGTATTGTTGGATTTTAAGTACATAAACTAAACCAACCAAAAGCACTAATGTCACCAGAAGTACATAAATCTTTAAAGTAAAATGCTGGTGAAGCTTCTTATGTTCAAAGTAAATATTATATATAAGTAATATTGAAGAGTTTTTCATAAATGAAAGAAAGAAAAAAGATACTAAAATTTACTTTAATGAAACAAATGAAAAATTCTGGAAAACATTAATTTGTTTTTAAAATAAAAGGTAATAGGTGGATTACAATATAAAAAGAAAGGAAAGGATTTAAAAAATATGATGAAAATTAATTTAGGAATATTATGAAAATCTTGTGATTAATTTCCTCTAAAGTTGGTAGAAAGCCATTTTCACATTTTTCTACTTCTCATCCATCTACTCCAACTAGTTGGCATGACAGAGTATAGAAAAACAGTTTCAAGATATGTTACTAAATGATCCACAGCAAAATAAATGTTAATGTATTTTGTTTCCTGCTGAAGTTAACCCGGAAGTTCACTTTTGAGTGTGACATTGTTGAAAGTAACAAATGTCTTTGTGTTTATATCTCTTATGTTTTCTTGGTACGGATCTTCTGATCTAAATTGGAGTATAAATAATAGTGTTTTCATGCAAATTATTTTAATTTCCATTCATCCACATATAGCAACCCTTCAGACATATTTAGATTAAATCCAGCCTATCCAGAAACCCAGTTTCTGTGCCATTCATAAAAACCTTTCAATGTTTGTAAAAGTAAATCAGGAATGCATGACTAATGGTCAATAACAAAAATGATTTTAAACTTTTAACTTGATAAACTTAGAAAAAGCCAACATAAAAACCCTTGTTTGTTGGCAAATGAAGAGAAACACTTGAGAAACTAACTCCATGCATCAATGGAATTCAGAATATTCTCTCCTGACAAACAGTTTCTTCTTTTGTTAAACCACGTGAGCTGGCTGTAACAACACAACCCTTCAAAATGAAGCCTCACACTAAACTCTTGAATGAGTGTGGGGGGCAAACTCAGCACAGATTTGCTGCAAATTCGAGGTTTTCCAGAATAACACCCCCCCCCCAATCTTTAACAAAATTGATTCTAGTTGTATATGAAGTACAAGTCTTGGCACTGGTCATCATACTCACTCAGCATTGAAGCCATTGACGTGTAGGATCCTCATCTGCTTTACTATGGTACTCTTTCCTGACTCTCCAGCTCCTGCAACAAAATAAAAAGTCTTTCATCAGGACACAAGTAACAGGCCAGATGTTGTTATGCTCAATACTGGATTTCCCAATGTGTGGAGAGATTCAGATAAGAAGCTACAGTAACATACAGCTACTTCAGAATAATAACAGCAAACATTCAGACCACAAGGCGTTTTGAAAATTCTGGTTGCTCATTAATGCTAAACTTTTTGCAGTGTCACATTTTTACTGTGCAAATGTAATATTTTCTTATGTACACATGGTATATTTTTCAAAAAACCAACAAATGGTCCATGACAGCTTGAACAGTTAAACGTATGTTTAAAAAAAAAGTCTATATTCCCCATTTTTTATAGATGCAATTACCCTGCTTCAGATAAACACTTAATATTCATTTGTTGTGGCAAAACTATCCCAATGCTGTCAGGAAGAATTATAACAGTTCCAGTTTCATTTGCTGCATCTGGGTCCCAAACAGGTTGTCGAAAAGCCAGAACACCTTAAATGACCAGAAAAACAAGAAGTACTTCAACATCCTCTAACTCAGGGGTGCCCACACTGTCTTGGCATGCAAGTTACTTTTGAGATGACAAGCTCCAAAAGATGCACCTATGTATTAAAATGCCCCTCTCACCCTCTGCGGGTGGTTCCTCGCAAGCTCAGGTTGTCTACCAGAGGCCCAGGATCTTATACATGGGTAGCGACTTTCCAATCGCAGAAAGAGTTTAAATACTCAGTGTAGTTAAATACGTATGTGCAGTGACATATGTATCAGAGGATGATCAATTGGCCTTTCTCTGTACATATTGTACATATTGACATTTTCATATTATCCCTTGTTAGAGTTGTTTTTTACGCTGTGATGATGACTACTTCAATTTCCTTGTCCAAGTGGACAGTGACAATAAAGGCATATCTTATCTGCATATAAATCAAGTCAAATACTTCTCAGTGAGGAAGATGATTCGTTGACAATTAAAATAATATATATATATATATATATATATATATATATATATATATATATAGGTTATTTATCTCTGATGTCCACATTTTGACACAATGAGCACCCCCTGGTGCTCTAACCCCTTGCTGGCACCTGAAGACTTGCTTGGGGGTCGGAGCTAGAGAGGCAAGTTGTTTTGGGAGAACATGGTCCATGTTTTAGATCCATTCACGACATTAGTAAAGAAAGCAAAACTCTGGGAAACGTCTTTTTCTGGGCTTTAAGAGCAACACAACATAGACATGCTCTCAGATCAGAGTGATGATGACCTCATATGAAGGTGTGAAGTCTCGTTCTCACTCGTCTTTTTCTACATCACATTGATTGTCATAGTAGGAAACACTGCAACAAGTTTCAGAAGAACTTCTTTAAAAAGAACACTGTTGTGGAACTACCTTTAATCCTACTATAACCTTTTTAGAGCAAATTTGAATATTCATACTTGTATTTCTATTGTTGGGTCACTTTTTCACGCTTTATTGGTGAAAACAATCAAACGGTTAAAGCTAAGATTCAAAGAGGACCTGAAACACAAGTATGAGCATTTAATACTGTTGGTAAACCTTTTTAGTTTGGATTCAAATCTGACAAATAAAGGCACATGTCCTGGTAAGGCTAGTGGTTACATTTCATATTTACAAAGATCAAGATTTATATGACCAAAGAAATATAAATAAAGACATCCATGCAGTATCATACATTGACAATACTGAGATCAATAGTTTTGCACCTCCAATATAAAAAACTGCAAAAGTATTTCTGCAAAAACAAAAACTGAACATTTGTTGAACTACTTATGACAATGCTTACAAAAAACCAACTAAGTTGGCAATAACATTTTCTCTTGTGAGGAAGTTAAACTAACAAAAAGAGAGAAAAATATGTTTTTTTTAAATTACATATATATTGGTAACCAATATTTCCACCTCAATTAGAATAAAGATGTATGCATGTTTGGATTTTAAGCATAAACATAGGAGACCTTAAATGTTAGCCTGTGCACAGTTTAAAGCCCCACTCTGATGGCAATCGTGTTTTTGGAGTTTTTAATATGTTGTTGTGGTATTTTTATGATGATTGAGGACATATATAAAGAAGACTAAACTCAAAATTGCATTTCTGAATATTTCTTCACTCAAATCAAATCATTGTCATGTAGAAAATATGCTGGCTGGCCTACAAGCTCCTGGCTCCGCTCCATTCCGATGCATCCACTTGAAGACAACTAGATCCATGTAGCTCCTCGCTTTCCTTGTCCGAGCTGGATAGCTCCACTATTGCTCGCCATTTTTGTAGCAACCAGTAATGTTAGGTTTGCAAGCTAGTGGAAGAGTGTGTGAACAGAGTAACGAGGAGGAGAAGGGGGGTGGGCTTGCTCCACACCAACAGTCCTACCCACAACTTAGAGGAGAATTTCTAATGATCTACTGTTGCTCTGCAGAAATTGGGAACAATTTGAAGATAGCTCAAAAGATGATCTGCTTCGTCAGATCTTTTTGAAGCTTTGTTTTGGCCCAAATTTTGAAAAGCAGTTTGAAGATGCAGATTCCTGTAAAGTACACACTTCAGGTCAACAAAGTCCACACTAAAAACAGGCTTACTTTGCAGTGAATGTCTGTTTTCATGTGGGACCAGTCACTACAACTTCCCCTCCTGCATAAATACCAGTTTGTCGCCGTGAACACTTAAAGAGATTTATCACATATTAGCATTTTTACAGAGAACACCACAAGCACTAACAAGTGATAAACCTGGGTAGAGGGGAGACATGAATATTTGTCTTGCATGTAATTTCCTCCCACCTTCCGTCCCCTCACAGGTCTGTTCGTCCATTAAATGGGTTCAAAATGTTTATTTTTTTTAAAGTTGTATAGCATCCTTAATATGTTTGAGGCTACACTCCCTTACAGGTCATTTACAAGTATGGTTTGTTTTGCAAACGTGTGCGTCCCAAAGTGGGATAAAGGTTAAAACGAAGTTTGTGTTGAAGCAAAAGGATAAGATCTGTTTAAAAAGATAAAGGAGGGGGGAAAAAACTGAAATTAGTTATGAAACGTAAGTAAACCTAACTCTGGAGATTGCTTATCATAATTCTAAAAGTTAACAGTTGAACTTTTGATTTCTTTTCACATTTCTGGACTCAAGTAGAGCACGGTTTGGTGGTGCAGGTTTTCCTTCTGACAGCCCAATGCCAAAGAAGAAGAAAAAAAAAGAACTGCAGTTTTAAAAACTTATGCAATGGCCGTCACACTATTGACAATGTTTCCCAAAACAAGATCCCAGAAGGTTATGCAGGGAGGAAGCAGTCTGCTCTGTGGACACAGAGAGGCCTTGTCTATAGGGCTGTTCAGGACCATGACCACAAATTCAGGTGTTTCTTTTTTTTTCCTGAAAGAAATAAAAGCAGGAGGAAGGAAAACAAACACTCACCTAAAAGTAGTAGTCTGTGTGTTGCTCTGTATATTTGTTTGTCTTTTTGGAGCTGCTTTTCTATCTTTTTGTTTGCTTCTCTTTGTGCCTTCTCCTCATTTCTCTGGTCTTCGGTCTTACTGTTGCCCAAACAACCCATCTTCCCGCAAGGAAAAAAAAAATTAAAAATGGGGGGAGGGGGGTCCAGGGGAAGAGGAGGAGGTGGAAGGAGAAGAAGAAGAAGTAGTGCTGGTGATGTTTGAAGAAAACAACTAGATGCCTCGTTTGTCCCGTGGCAACAATGCCACCCACATTAAAACCTTTGATTTCCTTTAAACGGCGCAGCTCGTGTCCATTAAACGTAGTCTGCAGTCAAGAAAAAGGGCAGGATTATTGCTGCTAACGCCGCGGAGGCCCCCTCCCCTCTCACTTTGCTGTTTTTTTCCTCCACTAAAGTGTTTGTTTCACTTCTGAAAGCCGCCTCTCTTCGACTGGAATCCACAGTGTTCGTTACGACACCAAAATGTTGCTCTCCACCTCAAACGGAGGCCGTACACGCAGATTATTTAGCATCTCCAAAAAAAAAAAAAAAAAAAAATGAAAAAAGCCCGGGACTAGCGTCTCACTGCTGCCCGTGACTGGAAGCCGAGCTCGGCGTGTCCGAAAAGCTCGCACTCGCTGTGCCGCGGCTCGCCTCCGCTCCGCCTTTCATAATAAACACTTCCATAGGTGGACGTTTTTATACTTTCTTTTCGTCTTTTTGTCGCCCCCGACGAAAGTCTTCGTCCGGGGGTGGAGGGAGAGCAGCGGGACAACAGGAAGGGAAATGTATTTGCACCCAAAACGAGCTACATGTGTGACACTCTTCGAGCTTCCGTCGTCATCTAGCTTATTTTCATGCTCTGCATCAAATCAGGCCGAGACAGCTCCAGACTCACTGCGGCTGCCTTCCCATCCAGATCCCGCAACACCAACCGACGCAAAAAAAAAAAAAAAAAAAACACAGAAAAGAAAAGCGCTCAGTCAGTCAGTGCCACCCTCAATTCGTCCTCCTTATGTCTAGAGATGGCTGTTCGGAGCTCTGCTTTCTCCTCCAAAAAGGCCTCCTCCTCCTCGCTTTTGTTGCTGAAAATGTGTTATCAGACCCTCACATCACCGCCAAGCCTCCAAAATTGCGTACCGACAGACTCTCCCTTCGCTTATTTCCAGATGCCGTCTCCATAAACCCCCCTCCGCGGCAGAAAAATCAATAAAAATGGGGCAAATGACACAAGGAAAAACGTGACCAAGATATGAGAATCCCTCGAAATGTATCCACGCTGCTGCTGTTTCTTCTTCTTCTTCTTGCAGATGGGAGATCAGCCGCCGCTGGAAGGCTGCTCTCAGGCCTAAACGCGTTCGCCCGCCGCCGCACTGTCATAGAAACGCACATTTACATGGATCCCCCTTGATTCCTAGGCGGGTAAACAGGTTACAGTCCTCCCAGAACATGTCAATTAACATTCAGAAAAGGAGGACCGACGCGGGCTCGTTGGAGCAGCACATTCCCACCGCGAAGGCCGCTCCTCCTCCGGCCGTTGGTCGACGAAGGTTGGAACCCGGCAAAACAACAACAAAATACACACACACCCCGATTCTTGGAGGGTGTTATTTTCTCCCGTTCTCTCTAGCGTTTTATCTCTCCCTCCGAGAATAGTAGCCTACACTGAGAAGACAGAAGAGGCGCGGGGTGGGGCCACACGGAGCTCATTGAACCCTGGGAGGCCGCTGCGCTACGTCACGTGGCCAGGGCGCGGAGCTGCGTCAGCCGCGAGGCGGTGCGCAGAAAACGGCGCCCTCTTCGAAGAAACAGACTACGGGCGGGTGGGAGTCCTGCGGGACGTGGGCCGGGGTCTCCAGCAGATCTGTCACTGAAAAGGTACTCTGGGGATGTTGGCAGCATTACTCCACTAACACGGGCCCCGTAAGTTAAAGAAGCAGGGGTCACTTCCTCTTTATCTCAATGGAGGGTCACATCACCTGTTGGAGTAAAACAGAAAGCAACTGATAATTTCGGGGATTTTATTTTGGAAAACTGCAAAATACAAATGCAGACTAATTTATTTTTTATTTTAACAGCCTTTTCATGAACAAAAGGGGAGGTGAATTGGTTTTCCTTCAAGACTTTTGCTTGACATAAGCAGGAAATTCATCTGAACTTATTACTAAAATCAAAATATCAACAAAAAAGCTAAATCGTCAACGTTTTGCCTTTTAAAGCCGCTTCCTTTTTCTCCTCTTCTTTTGTTTGAGCATTTTTTTCTTTATGTCTTTTTATCACTTTGTGTGCTATAGCTCTATATAGACACTCATCATGGTCTCTTACCAAACTTTAAAATCAGGGGCAAATTAATGAAAGCCAGAATTGGCCTCCAGACCTGGACTTTGATACTCCTCTACAAGTATTCTCTCAACAGTTTCTCAGTCTGTAACCCCTTAGGCAGGATTGTGTTTAGAACATTTTTCTGAGGGAGCTAAACTGGACCGTACAGCCTGATGGCTTTAGCGATGCCTATGGAAAGTTGTTGTTCACTTTTTGCCACATCCCATCAAGGGACGCCACAGCAAATCTGCTTTGATCCACACAAGTAGTTTGGCAGAGATTTTTTATGCCGGATGCCCTTCCTGACAACCCTCTATTCTATCCAGGCTAGGGACCGGCACAGGGAGACCCAGACTTGGGTCCACGTGTGGCTACTTAAGTATTTGGTCAAAATGTGTAAGACAGGTGCTCAATTCATGGCCTTTCTTTGACAGTTTAAACATTTATTAAATTGAAACGAAAGTTACCCGGAAAAAAATTATTTTGCATTTCTTCTTTATTTTGGCTACACAGAACCACAGTGCATGCATGTAAAACCTTCAATAAAAACAATCAGATTTAAATTTTCAGTTTTGTTGCTGCCGGTAAATGTTTTCATATGCTAAGAGGAAAATTCATCTGAGCTTTATGGATCTCTTTCTTACTCCATGTCTATTGTCCAATTTGCCGTAAAAGTTCTCTGATTGGTGAAAATATCTTCAAACCAAATTGATTGAATCAGTTGTTTACCACTGACAACCACTAATGCCACTTCAATGAAGCTTGGCTGCAGTTATATGTATGTTTATTGGGAAGATTTTCAATGTAGTTTGAAGAGCATCACAAATAAAGACAAGAAAACAAAAATATATTTACATTGGAAGTCACATTTTTGTAAAGAAAAAAACTACCAATTCTAGTCTTTAATAAACTGAATATATAATATTGCATATATACAGTATATGTATTTTTGCTGGACTGAAGAGCAGTTGATCAAAAACACACCAAGAAAGTTATGGAACCATCCATTTTTTTGTTTTGGAAGCATGAAGACGTGCCACTTTTTTGGACCAAACCTAATCAGGTTTTTCTGTTTCTATCATTGCTTTTTTTTTTTGCAATGGCTGATCCAGGTTTTTTTTCCTGGAAAAATGGGCATAATAAAAACTGTAAAGTAAGTACTAAACATCTGAATCACAAACCGGTTTTTCCTGCTAAAAAGTATCAAATAATGAGAGAACACATTGCAAAAGTGATAGAAGAAGGCTACTTGTCATCTGAACGTTATGTGATTTTATGTGAAATTCTTGACATTTTAGTTAATTTAGGAGAAATTCGCAGTTTCAGGTGAAACTTTTTGAAAGGTCACTTACTTTGTTGTTTTAAGTCTATGAGCCACTAGGTGACACTCTCACTCTCCTTTGCTGTGTCTCACACTTGAGGTAAATTTTATGGATACATTTTTATGACATTATAAGGAAACCTTGCTTAGTATCATACCTCTTTTTAAAAAACATGTCTGCATTGTTTTATGGCATTTTGATGTAGTTTATGTTGGAAAAAGTAAAAACAAAAATAGTATTTTCCTATAATCTTGCCCCCTTTGTCACATTGATTAGCAGACCACCAGCAGATTTTACTGCATAGATTATGCACTACAAATGTAAGTAGCCAAATCTTGTTTTTACTTGTAAAAAATTATATTCACAAGGTTTTTTTAACTGTTTTTTTAGTCATCACTATTTTATAAAGTAACAGAAAAGTAGCTGTTATTCTATCCTAAACGTTTGGCGGTGTTTTCTAATTACAATCTACACATAAAGACTTAATTTAACGTAAGCCAAAAGATTTGCCTATCTAACTTTATTTGTGTATGTTGCTTATGTTTTGTAGAATATTTTGTGTTTTGTCTCTGCCAATGCATTATATCAAAACGCTGTCAGGACTTAACCAGGAAGTAAAACAAAAGGAACGCATAAAATATCCATGGAAAGAAGGCGGAGATTAGTTTAATCTAAAGAGAAGGTTGTTTTATAAAAAAAAACAGACAACAACACTGTGTCCATATTGCTCTATATAACAAAAAAACAAAACAAATAATTTCAGTCATAATTCATTACAGCCTTTGCAGGGTAAGAGAAAATTTGACGTGGCAACACAAACATCTTTAAGGAAGCTGCAGAACTGCTCCAAAACTGCTCCTCAACAGGATCAGCAAAATGCAAAAGTTTTTCAAGCAAGATATGAAGTTAGGTGGAGGTGATTGTTGAGTGTGTTCATTTATTATGTCACATAAACCAAAATTTTATATTTTTACGCTAATCTGAAATGTTAAAGATGTTAAGTGTCATTTAGTGTCGTCCAGAAACAATTTGCAATAACATTTAATATGCAAATATACACAAAATATTTGTTTGGACAATATTTTACAATCTTTGTTGACAAGAAACAGTTTACTGGATTATCAACTTTATTATTTTTTCCTTTAATATTCATACATACACACATGAAACTGAATAAAAGTAAAGCTCACTGATGGAAAAATTCTTTGAAAAAAAAACTTTAAAATTAGATTACATGACATTTCATTCAAAGTTTGGCACTTGAAACCTTTTGAAAATAGTATATACAGCAAGTTCAAATAGTTTAACTTGATTGTACAAACAATTCAAACAGAAAGAATTACTAATGAATTTCTCTTGTAAGAAGTTGTTTAGTCATTCTTGTATTAATAGTTTTTGACTGTGATCAAAACCGGTCTACGTGTCTCAAATACTGTATGACAGTTTCAGTATTTTTCAGTTTCAGTTTCGGTTTACAGTATTATTTTTTCAAATTTACAATTGTATTTTCACAATTTCCATAATAATAACAATGTGTATGTTCGAGTTAAAAGCAGTTTTTTAATTTTCAATTTAAAGAAAAAGTTTAAAATCTGTTTTATTTTATTTTATCTTATCCATATCCACCCAATACCTTTAATGCTCATCACTGTTTTTTAATTGAACTTTTACCTGCAATCTCTTTTCCGCCAGCAGAGGGGGCTAGAGCCTCCTTTAAAACCCATGTTGACTTGACGCAGTTCTCCCGTGAAACACTAGCTGCTTTCTCAGCACTCATTATGATCACAATCAATTACAATTTACAGCAGCTGAGATGTAATTGAACATATTTTTAAATACTCTGTACATTGTTGGGTTTATTTGTCGGCAGTGTGATAATCAGAAAACACATAGCCTACATGCACATAAACTGCAAGCACAGTTTTATTTTCTCGTTAGGGAAACACATTTTCTTTTTTACATCTTCTACTCTCACTTTATTGAGAGAAATTTAAAAGAATTTGCTGCCAGGTCTACTCTGTTAGAAGACATAATTTTTCTCACATGTTGTAAAACAAAAAGGTAAAAAGAGAGAAAACATGTTAAAGTGAAAAGTAAAACAACAGTTTGGAAAATGTAAACATTTTATTTAGGGGGTTATATGAAATATTGAGGAAGTAAGAACAGATCTATATTTACAACATTTTGTATTTGTTCCACAATTATTCATTTTCACATTTACACTTACAGACTTGAGTTTGCACGTATCTGTTGGAATAGAATAGAGAAATTCACAACCACACAGCACATCTGTAAAAAACACAAAGAATACATGAGTAAAATCATTAAAAACATTCAAAGATTAAAATCTATTAAAAAAAAGTTAATTCAGAAATATAATAATAAATCCATAACATTTTCCAAAATTACAAACTTATAGAATAAGACTATGAAACATTCAAAAAGTAAAATGAAATAAGGCTCTCTTTTCATGCACAGTTATATATAACATTTTTGCAATGTCTACAATGCAATGTTTTTGTATCTTTTTGTAAATATTTGTGCAGTTTTAATTTTTATCAACTTAAATCTTTAAATTATTGCAAAATTTGAAGAGTTTTTTTAAAGAAAACATAAGGAATTACATCTCATAGGTAAAAATATTGATTATCTTGAATCTGTCACTTAATGCTTTCCCCTGTCTTGAAAAAACAAACCAAAAATATGTAGTATGCATTTCTGCATTAGGTGGTTTAGGTATCCTTTCACCAGATTGTGTGGTGCTTCTGCCAAAACCATCCCTTAACTTTTGATGAAATCTTTCTGAAATTTTTGTTATTTTCAAACATCTTTGTAACCATTTGATTAACTTTCAATTTTTGAGAACAAGTTCTGACAGCGATGCAAATACAGTTTAATCCAGATTCTTTACCTTTTGATTGATTCAAATAAACACTACTGGTTTAAATCAAACTGTATCAATAAAAAAAAACTTTTAGTGACATACAGATTTAACTCCTTTTATGAATGTTTTAAGTTCCTTGTCTTTCTCAAATGGCTGTTTTAGACAGACACACACAAATACATGCAGACAAAAGCTGTTGAAGAAGACGTCCCACGTTTTGTTTTAAAAAAAAGTCTGATGCTGAATTTTCCTTCATCTGGATAAATGTTGATGTTATTGCTTGTCTCAGTTTTTTTTTGCATTGATCATCCCTCTGTTCTCGCACCAGGTCTTTAATGGCCTCACTGCCATGAATATTAGATACACTTCCCTTTGCCCCACGTTTCAAATATGATGAGCCAGCCTGATGCGGCTATATGGAAGAAAAAATCATAAATGTTAACAAATAGACAAACAAAAAAAGAAAACACAATTTAAGTTTGAAAGGCTGGGAATACAGTCCTCTTAATTTGAAAATATATGTTGAAAACAAGCTTGTTTTATTGAGACAAAATTTCAACATGATGCCTAGGTAATTTTTTTTAAATACTAAAAATATGAACAAAGAATCTTCCTCTTCATGGTTTTTCTCCATGAAGGAAACACATTTTTCTGTCATGTGGTGAAAGCAGCCTTTCCGCATGAGATTAGCTGCAACATGAGCATAATGCCAAAGATGCTGGATTACAATGCATCATATCTGAGACAGGCGGGGGGAGAGGTGAGTGAAGGAAAGGGAGGGTGTGACAGAAAGACCAGCAAAGAGCGAAGGACAGCTTCTCCCTGTGCTCTGGACCTCAGGCTTTCATGAGCAGAAAGTCGTCATCCCCATCCTGTAACAGTCTGAGTGTTGGACCGCTAACCTCTGCATTCCAGGATTTTATCATTATTATTTTAATTTGATTCTGGGAAATGTGAAAAGTTTGGTGTCTGACACACAGAGGAGGACATGGCAGGAGACCTCATGGTTGGGGTTCTCTATAACTTACTGCTGCCGTTGTTCCTGCTGATTGGTGAGTTGATGTTTATTGAATCCTCTTTTTAATTTGTGTTGACAGAAGGAGTTCAGCTTCAGATTTCACGCTAAAGTTGAGGAAACGATTAAAGCTGCTTCCTTTGTGGACAGAAATGGATTATGAAAGCTGCGGTAGATCAATAGCTATGATTGTTGTTGATGGTTTTTAGTTGCAGTGACATATCTTATAGTGTATTTGCACAATTCTCAGTGATTTAGAAAAGACACCAAACAAGTGAACCAATGATAAAATCCCAGTCAGGATGAGACGTCTGGGGGATTCCGGATGAGTTTCCCATTTTGTGATGCATTTTTAAATGGAAAAGTATGTGTTAATACTTTAACTGCCCGCTCAACCAAAAGGTAGTGCACAGTAGGAAAATATATATATTATAAGCAGCAGAAAATTTTTTTTTTTAAATTCATTTTGTCTTGGTTGGGTAGTTGAAGGGTTAATTACTTACAGATTCCTATTTTGCATCTTGGCAGATGACAAAAATTGTACATTTAAATGTACTTTTAAAGACATAGAAATGATCAAATACTGTACACTATATAACGCTTATTTGATTTATATAAAGTACATTTGGAAAGTTTAAATCAAATACAAGACTAGTAAAGTGTTTTTTACTACATTTATGAACTCAAACGAGCACAAATAATTACGTTAATTAAATGGATGAGCAAATTTTGTCTAACACATTTATTTTCTACTCTTTGTGTCCCAGCTACTTCATTCCGCTACAATGGCCTGTCCGTGGTGTACTTTGGGTTTTTACTCATCCTGCCGCTGCTGCCAAACCCCAGCTTGGCCACCTTGAAAGGTGAAAGGGGCTCTTCATTATAAAATTCTAAAATAGTGCAACTTTAGAGCAGATTTCACATTCAGTTTTCTAAATTTTTGGTCATCCATGCTGTAGTCTATAAGATGATATCCAAAACAATGTTTAACGTGTCTGGATTTGTTAATCCATTGTAATTGTGCTTATTATTTAAAAAAACTTTCCTTTTTTAAAAATCTTCTTTCTCATTTTGGGAATGTGTTTGATCATTCCTCAGCAAAGTGTGACCTTTTATTACAAACTTTCACATCTTTGAAAAGATTAGTTTAATCACAGTTAGTTTGAAGAGGGTTGGTTCTATTGGGCACATATGTTTTCACCTAAAAGATTAAGTTTCTTTTTAGCTCAAAGGCTGCTGGATTTTATTTACACATGGGAATATTGCCTTGAATTACTTGATTACTATTTTTGTTTTGAGTAAAAGTTACTTTTCTTTTGTCCTTAAAAGTATTTAAAAAGGTTCAGCTGTAGGTCAGTTAACGGTTATTTTGTTTATTAATAAGATGTGTGAATCACAAGAGATGCATGTTCTCCGCGTGCACGCGTGTTTTCCCCAGGAACCTCGGCTTCCTCCCACAGTCCAAAACATGCTTCATAGGTTAAGTGGTTAAGTGTCCCTCGGTGGGTTTATGTGTGAGGGATTGTTTGCCCAGCGACAGACTGGCGACCTGTCCAGGATGTACGCCACCTTTGCCCAACAGCAGCCGGGACACGCTTGGGCAAACTCCGTGACCACGAAAGGAACATAGCGGCTTACAAAAATGGATGGATGGAATCACTAGAGAAAAACGATCCTGAAATTAGTTTTTCCCCTTCTTTGAAGTCAGAAGGATGTGCTTTTTATTTAGTAAAACTGCCAGTAAACTGATTAACTTGGCTAACACAGCTGTATGATATTGTGCTTGAATTTGGACTCATTTCAATCAAACTGAGTCAGTTTTTGAGCTTTGTTTGTCCGTCAGACCCTTTCCATCAGGTTTGAACGAATACTTTTACCAGTTCATTGATTGTTAAAACTTAACAGAAAAATAACTATGCCAGAAAACAAAAGTCAGAATTATTTTAATCTAAACACAGTGATCTTGTGTTTCATTGTGGCCTTTTCCTCATTAATCATCATTTTTCACCATAAACATAGAACTTTTGGTTATTGATCTCACTCCAAATAAATATTACAATCCAGGCTTTTTTTGTTGTATTTTTTTTTTTTGTTCATAAGGACATTTTACACAAAGCCCATTTACCTTTGAGACACAGAAACAGCTCCACCTGCGTGCTTTTGTTGTGGTCGAACCCCTGATTCGACAGGATGAACATGGAACTTGAGAAAAAAGCTACATGATATCGTTCAAGCAACTAGAAATCTTATCTGAGATGTGCAGACAAAAGTGTTATGTGGGTTTATAATTTATTCATTTAAAAAAAAAACTTCTTGTTTTCATGGAAGCCTTAAAAGAATAACAAGAAAACACCTCCAGCGTTAAAAAAAGAGGGGGGTTAATTAACTTTAATGTTAGACTTGCTCTAAAGCCGTCTGTGTTCTCATGTTTTGTGTGTGTGTGAGGATGTCCATGCATGTGCGTGTACTTCCTCTAAATTGATTACTCCTTTCTGTTGAATTAAAGTACCAGTATGCTTCCCTCAAAGTACTTTGTAAAGGGGGAGCGGTTGGAATCATCAAATCTATTATGCATTGCCTGGTAATTACTGCAAAGAATTAAAAGATGTCATGTCAGCATTCTGACAGCATTTCAGTTTTATCTGTGTTCACCAACGCTCCATCAGGAAAAAAAAAACAACAGATGAGCTTTCAGTTTCACGGTTTCCACTTATTTTCATTTGAGCCCAACCCTGCTGGGACTAAGTGATGAAGAGTGTGTTAGTCCTTGTGTGCAACAAAAATGTGTTTTTGTGGAACCACAGATTCTAAGAAGTGTGTTTGTGTGTGAATATGTAACTTCCTTCTTAGGAAGCAGAGAGGTTTAAGTGAAACAATGCTTTTAGTAAAAAGGGAGAACATCAACAGCATTTGCTGGCTCAGCTTATGTTTACTCACATTAGCCATTAATGCTTTGTGTCTCCAATGTTCTCACAACCTAACATTATACACAAAATGGCGCCTTTTTTTAAATTGAAAAACTAATTGCTTAGGCAGCCTCTCAATTTCTATTGGCTTAGTAGCTGCAAGAATTTATTTTGGAACAGAATAAAGTCCAAAAACTGAAAAACAAACATGAAGAACCTAAGTTTTTATTTGGAAAAATTGAAAAATGTCTCTCAATTTGAGTAGAAAATAAATGTTGTGAGGATTGTGACCTTTGGTTTTGAGGAGGGTCACCAGGACCGCCGGCTACTTCATTTTCCATGTCCTGTTCCTGGGAAGGATCCCCGGGGCCGCTCCTCTTCATGTGTCTATTCCTGTGGATGGTCAAAGGGGCCGCTCCTCTTCATGTGTGTGTTCCTGAGGAGGTTCCCCGGAACCTCTCCTTCATGTTCCCAGTCATGTTTCTGAGTAGAGTCACCAGGCCCACTCCTTCATGTTCCATGTCCTGTTCCTGTGGAGAGTCCCTGGGACAGCTTCTTTTTTTTTCCTGTCCTGTTCCTGTGGAGGGTCACAGGGGTGGCTCCTCTTCATGTGTGTGTTTCTGAGAAGGGTTGCCAAAGCCAAGCTTAACATGCCCTGTCCCTGAGGAGAATACAGCAGGAAAACTTATCGGACATGGCGCGGTGTGGACTGCAGGGGCAAAAAACCCTGCAAGACATGAAGAGGAGTGGTCCAGACGACCCTCCACAGGAACAGGACAGGGAACATGAAGGAGCGGTCCCAGTGACCCTTTCCAGAAACATACACATTAAGAGGAGTGGTCCCAGGGACCCTCCGCAGGAACAGGACAGGGAACATGAAGAAATGGCACCTTCCTCAAAACCAAATTTCACAATCCTCACAAATATTTGTTATGCCAATAAAATTCTTCATTTAAGATCCACATTATAATTCAATTTTTAAAATTGTAATAAGTGAAAAACATCTCAACCAAAATACAGAAAAAAATTAAGATTTTTAAACATTAATTTTTAAAAATTAATTTTGTTTGCTCTTTCAAGGAAAAACAGGCCAGTTCATGCGAATAATCATCTACACCAGTGTGACCTTCCTGGCGCTTCAGTGCTTCATGCAGATTCCTTTCGCCTACATCCCTCCGCATGGTAATTCTTTTACCTTGAAAATTAATCTGTAAAATAGTTTCCTTTTAAGATGCAACAAGTTATCGCCTAAAATGAACCCTGATTTTGCCTTATAACCTTAATATTTTTCAACAGTGAGTGGCATTTGGGAAAACGTTTTTTACCATCTGGGCATTGTAAGGTACTGTAGTCTCTTTTGTGTTAATTAAATACTTCAATTTGTAACTTTTGAGTTAAAGACGTGGACTTTTTAAAATAATTTTTCTCTGGAAACAAACTTTTTGTGCTGTTTCTTTCACAGATTCAGTTTAGTCGATGCTGCAGACATAGTTCGTCTCTTGGCCCCGGATGTTGTCCTATTTTTCTCCACTCTTCTGATACTGAGGGTGACCAAAAAGCATTTACGTACTGTGCCCCAAGTCAGCCTCCACGAAAATGGAATTCCACCCTCAAGCCCACAGGTAACAGCACCCACAACAACTACTTCTCCACTCTGTTCTGTCAAGAATATGTTATTGGGGTTGTTTCATGAATCTTGCAGGATATGGAAAGCTTTGACACAGAATCAGAGGATGGATGTGACACTGAAGGCTCATCGTTTGACAGCTCAGAGGAGACCACTCTGAAAGTTCAGTCAGAGCCTCCACAGTTTGTCCAAAAGTTGATCATGTTTGCAGCTGGACTGAAGTTGCTTTTGTCAGCAATCATGAACACAGCCGGGAAAGTAGTGGTTACTTTACTGCTGGGTCTGGCTGGTATGTCATAGTTGTGCACTCATCAGTTGGTTGTTTTCATCTTTTGGCTTGTGGTGATGTGTTGTTATGTCTGCAGGTATCACTCTGCCCTCCCTCACATCTGGAGTGTATTTTGGGGTGTTTCTAGGGCTGGTGTGGTGGTGGATATTCAGCCGCTCCATCAGCATGCTGCTTTTCAGTTCTCTGTGTGTGATGATGGCTATCTTCAGTGCAGGACATCTGCTTGCTCTGTATCTGTATCAGTTGCCAATGTCGCAGCAGCTTGTACCACCAGACGACATCTATGCCAGGTATAAGGGATTTGACAAGAATTTTGTATTTGTAGCTTACCTAGTTTAAAATCATAGCACAATTACTTTTTATGTTACTTTTCACTTTTAGTATTTATTCAAACGTTTCTGGCTAATCTAGATTATACAGGCTGTGGACAAAAAAGATTTTATTGAAGTTTTTTGTCTCTTGCACACTTCCTAATTTTGGTTTCACAGCACCCTGATCCATTTTCTCTTCCTTGTGCTTTTCTAGGTTGTTTGGGATGACAGGAGTGATCAGAACCAATATTTCAGACCCGCACACCCTTGGTCTGCACCCACATGTTTGCTGGCCTGACTTCATTAACCCTTTCATTCTGCTGTTGCTGTACTACACACTGATAGCTCTGCTGCACAAGTGGGTTCACATCACAGATGAGGTATGTGGGAATGTGGCTGGTTTATGATAATTTGCAAAAGTGTCTTGACTGGGTTTGGGTTTCTCTGGATCTGTTACCTTATGTTTGCTAGTGAAATAATGCAGTATGCTGTGCCATAAAGCTACCATAAAAACGTCCTAATTTCCAATAAGAATTATGCAATTTTAAAATTATCCAAGTTCTTCTGACTGGTTTATGTCAGAAACCATCATGATGTCTTGGTCCAGATTATCACTTGTCTGTTTCAACTGTATTTAGCAACATTGCGATCTTAAAAAAGATGACAGCATAAGTTGAAATTACTTCCTAAATGTTTGACGCAGAGGTCTGATCAGCGGTGTAAAGTATGCTTTTTGGCTGATCATTGGTAGCCCTAGAACTATAAGCAGAAGCCAAGACATTAGAAGTGTCTGTACAATAAGATGAGTTTTTTAAACTAAAAGGTAGGGTCTGATATTTCTGTCACTGTGTAAAGAAACTCCACTCGCCCTCAGAGTTATAAAAAGTGGGGTATTTTGAGGGATCATCCCCTAAAAATCCAAGACGACAATTAAGCTGTGTGGAATGGAATGGATAGCAAGAGAGACTCTGTTTTATAAAGATTGAGCTGAAAATGTTTAGATGAGGGCAGAGAACAGAACCCTGTGGAACACCAGTGGAGGGGTTCAAGCATTCAGGGATTTTTTATTGTCATTTCACCACAGGGGTGAAACTAAATTCGTCACTCTGGTCCCAGACCAGCCGATTGCGGTGCAAAATATAGCACCAAAGATATATATCAATGTGATACACAAAGTAACTTGAACTTAGTACAGCTCCTAGTATTGTACAAATATAGCACAATATAGGATTTTTGGATTTCTTTCTCCTGTAAAGATTCTGAAATTTAGGTCAGTCGTGAAATGAGCCAGAGAAACCTTTCGTTCACCAAAAACCTCAGTGTTTCATCATTTGGATTTTATGCACTGAACATGTTTTTATGGGCAGATTGAACCCAATTGTTGTCACATAAACAGTTTAATGGTAAACAGTTTTTTTTACCTATGTGATGCACTTAAATGCTTTGGCGCTTCTCAGGAAATTGCTGATGATGACAAAACTGAGAGTCCATTAGAGAGTCCAGAGGCTCCACCGAGCTTCTCGAGGGTCATCTACATCTCCGGAGACAAGCTAGAGGTGACACACAAATATGTGTAGCCATACAACATCTATTAAAATCTATGCTTTTTTGGTGTTTAAAAAAAATCAGCCACAAACGAAGCATTGGCCATTGCTAAAATCAAAAATCTTACACTGTTGTGTTTCTTTTTAAACATTTCAAACCCTTTTTTTAGCTTTTGAGCAGCACAGACGATGAAACCTATGTGCCCGATGAGGTAAGTGAGTATAATAAAATTGTAAAGCCTTTAGAAATTTAAGTTCCTGTTAGCAAATGCTTAAAATCTTGTGTGCTTCCTTTTTCAGGGAGTCATTTTACCCCCTGGGGTTTCCTGGGAAAATATCAAAAGCAAAAGCCTTGGATGTCCCATAGAAGGGGAAGAGTTCATAAGTTGTTACCCTCCACCCCATTACAGAGACGAAGAGTCACCTTCACACGGTAACTTCTAAACATGTCGCTATCTAAGTGTCATGACCTAAAATGTTAGGTTTGATCAAAAAACTGCAAAGTTAACAGAGTCATTGTTCAAAATATTATTGTCTAATTATCTTTGTGTACTTTCATTTGTGTCTATTTTTGACCTGTTCGAAGCAGAAAGGGAAGAAGTAGAAGATGGGAGTGAGGAGATGTCAAAGAATCTGGCAGACACTTTACCTCCATCCAAAGGCCCCAGTGGTCTGGTTATCTTCGGGAGGCTGTTGCAAAAACACAGCTATGTCAGCGCCCTCATTATCATGATGGTAAAGTACAAATCATTTTTCTAACTCCTTATAATTTTGGTTTGGTTTTGATTCTCTTACAGTGAATACATTGTAAAGATGGTTCTTTACCCACATTAGTGGTTTGAAAGGGGTTCACATTGTTGAAATGTATTAGTATGATTATTGTGACCACCCATAGCAGATACCGGTTTCCTACACCCCCTTAATAAAACAAAATGACCAGTTTTAGAGAGGCCTTTTATTGTGGCCAGTCTAAGGCACACCTGCACAATAATCATGCTGTCTAATCAACATCTTGATATGGCACACCTCTGCAGTGGGATGGATTATCTCAGCAAAGGAGAAGTGTTCACTATCACAGACATTTATGATATTTAAGAGAAAGTGTTCATTTTGTGTAAATGTTTCAGATCTTTGAGTTCATCTCATGACAAGCGGGAGCAAAAGCAAAAAGATTCAGGTGTTTATATTTTAGTTCAGTTTAGATCATATAAAAAAAACAGAAACTGTGAAATTTAGTGGTGTAAATGTTTGACTTTAGCTTTACATTTATGTCTGATTGTAGATCAGTTTCTGCTTTTTTCTGCTGGACTTTAAATATGTAGTTGTAGCGTTAGATAAGCTAATTCTTCTCTAAGAGTTCTGGTACATCGCCTGTCTGTCCTGGGGGAGGATCCCCCCTCATGTGAGCACCCCTGAGGTTTCTTCGTTTTTTCCGGAAGCCGTTTTTTTTAGGAGTTTTTCCTTACCTCGAAGGGGGGTCTAAGGGCAGGGATGCCAGTTTAGTTAAGTCTGTTTAGTTAAAGTTTTAGTAGTATCCTATTGAATTCTATGCATTTATGATTCTTTTTGATTGTATGTTTACCTTACAATTACCGGTACGAAGCCCACTGAGACGACTGTTAGGAATAGAATTGAATTGAATTGCTTTTCTTGTTTCATATTCAGCCCGGGTTTCCAATAATTCCACATGGTTAGTGATTTTTCTCAGAGCAATTGGGACTATAGTTCAGATTGTAGTTAAGATTTTGGGCTTTTTAGTAACTTGTTCCACGTTGATTTAACAAATAGAACTTTCTGCTTGTTCTGCCTTTGGTTTCCAGCACTTGGATCACAATTCAAGCACCACTTAATGCATCATTCACCTAAATGCTTTTGCACACATTAAAATGAAATGTTTAGACACATTGTTTGCTGATTTCTTTTAACTTTTTACTGTTAATTGATTTGGAAATAAATTGAAATAAATGATTTTTACAAGTCGGAATTTAATTTTTTAAGAATCACCCAATCATTAATGCCAGAACGTCCTTTGTATTTGCCACTGTCAGGTGTGGAGTATCACCTACAACAACTGGCTGACCTTTGCCCTGCTTGTGTGGTCCTGCATCATATGGATGATGCGGGACAGGAGGCGTTATGCCATGATGTCTGCCCCCTTCCTTGCTCTCTATGGCACTGTCCTGGTGGTGCTGGGCTTCCTGAGCGGGCTCCGCCTCAGCCGGGCCGAGCTTTATCCCGGTCTGCCCATGACAGTAATAGTGGACTTTGATTTGAACAGCTATCACCCTGCACCCTGTTTGCACTTAGGAGCTAAGGTAAGACATGTATGTAAGGCAATTTTATTTAGATAAGGACTAAATATTTGTTGTTTAGATTTTGGCCATCTACAAATCAAAATGACTTTTACAAGCTATAACAGTTAATTTAGTTGAATAGGTATTATTTAGGGTGTTAATCACAAATAATAACACAAGCCATAAATATTCTAATGTGATTTCCAAAATTCTCTCAGTAATCCAAACTGAAAAATTTATTCTTAAATGTTCTTAAAATTATGCTTTTGTGCATGTGTCTTTGCTTCAGGTCCTCTACAGCTTCAGCTTCTGGGTGACGTTTCGTCAGCAGCTGAAGGAGAGAAAAGAAGAGCAGAATAAAAGAGCAGAATCTCTCGATGAAGTTAAAGTCTTGTCATGTAAGCTTTTTTAATCCCTTTTCTCTGTCTAGACTGTGAGACACAAAACAATAAATTATGAAAGTCAGACAGGTTTTCTAAAGCTCTTTCTAATGATTTTCTCCTTTCTTCCTCTTTTCATGAATCCTAATTCTTTTTTTTTAATTTATCTCATAGATTACTCTTGATTTGACATTTTTGCTCATTCTTTTGTTTTCTTTCTCCTTTATAGCAGCTGAGGAGGAGAGTCAGCCATCACCTATTGTGGCCATGCTGATCTCTGGTTTGAAAGGGATGTTGGTGAAGTACTGGATCCTCTTCTGTTGCTCCATGTTCTTTGTGGTCAGCTTCTCTGGAAAGGTATTTTCTGACACGCCCAAAATTTTATAAATAGAAGGCCAGACAATACCCAGGAAATCTGTGAAAATTTTAAATTTACCTGATCTAACTATGTGCTACTTTTCAGGTTGTTGTCTACAAAATCCTCTACATTGTTCTCTTCCTCTTCTGTGTTGTTCTCTACCAGGTCTGTACTATTGATAATTCTGAGCATCAAAAGTTAACTTTTTGAAAATGTGAAAACTGTTTTGCCAATTTGACTAATACTGTGCATTCCTTTATGTTAGCATTAGGTAATAAAAGAGAAAATGACTTTCTGGGAAACATGAATGGGTCAATAAATGTCTGGCAGATGTGCTGTTATGGTTCAAATGTTCCATACCCCTGAAAGCCTATTGCGGTTTTATTTTACACTGAAATTTGTTACATCCTAGGTATAATCAAACAATTGCGTGGCTGCATTTAGTGCACCAAACATTGCGTTGGCAACCAAATTTTCAACCAAATATATTAAATATAACTTACAACATCCTTTTTTTAATCATCATCAGTTTTTCTTTGCATCATTAAGTTTCTGCTAACCTCTTAGACAAAACTGGTGTTGGTGCAACAATCCAAAATTGACTTATAGTCAAACTCTGCAAAAAGCCTACATACTTGTAAGAAATCCACAGATGAAACGTGAGCAGCTTTTGGTATGTCTTTGTTACTCTCCTGAAAGGAGAAAGAAGGAAAACGAGACGAGCTGTTTCCTCATTGAGAGCATTTACTCGAATGAGTGAAACAAGCCGCGTTCGCCCCCTACTGGTCGTTCTATGCATAAACAGTCAATAACTGAATAGTAAGAGGATTAAAGACAGAAAACATTCATAGGCAAGTGGAGTGATTCTTCCCGTGATATTAACCTAATAGGTACCACATCTTCAATAACAGGAACATTTCTGGTTTTTATTTTGTCTCCCCACAGATTCGTTATGATGTTTGGCGTCGGGTTCTGAAGACATTCTGGGCAGTGGTGGTGGGCTACTCCATGGTGGTGTTGATATTCATCTACATGTACCAGTTCAGAAGTGTGTCTGCACTGTTCAGACAAATAATGGGCATGTCAGAGGAAGGGTGAGTCTTTTTGGCCCTCTGTAAATGTTGACATTTGTCTTGATTTTCTTAAATTCTTCCTTCAAGTCCCACTCCGATCATCTTTTGATGTATTGTAAAAGCGTTCCCAGTGGTCTTTTAACTTTGATTATGCTGTTGTTAGCCAAAATAAAGAGGAAATCTCTCATGTTCTAGAACATAGTTTCTGCAGAGCAGCAGTAGGACATTAGAAATTCTCCTCTGAGTTGTGGGCAGGACCTTTGGCGTGGAGCAACGAGCTATTTCTATTTGTGCTCTGAAGCTTTGGAACAATTGTTTTTAAACAGTTTTTATTATGTTTAGCTTGAATGAACAGCGCTTTGTTTCCATTTTAATTGAGTTAAAGCGTGTTGTAAATAAAGATAATGATAATGAATCCTGTCTCCCTTTACCCTCATCCATAACCAAAAGTTCTCTCTTACACCCGTTCCCACTAGCTTACAGCCCCTCAATCCCCAAACCTAACACTGCCGGCGCAACAAAAACGGGAGCAATACTGCAGTTATTCAGCCGTACAGTTTTGAGGCAGAACGGATGACGAAAACAAACACATACGTGGACCTAGTCGTCTAAAGTGAATGCATCAGAATGGAGCGCTCTTTTTAAACGGCATTTTCTGATTTACAGCGATTTCAACAGAGAAATCCTCAAAAATTCAATTTTGAGCTTAATTTTTTAAATATATGTTCACTATCATGAGACAAATGCTACAAAAACATGTGAAAAACACCAAATAACAGTTTTAATCTGAGTTTGTCATAAAAGTCTATCGGTGATTGTGCTTCCTCTTTTCTGGTCTTCAGCCTTCGCGATCTGGGTTTGGAGCGGTACAGCACAGTGGAGCTGTTTGCGCGCATCCTGCTCCCTGCTACATTCCTGCTAGCTTGCATCCTTCAACTTCATTACTTCAACCTAGACTTCTTGACCTTAACCGACTTGGAGAACGTACCTGTCCGGGAGAGGTCAAGGTGAGATAAGAACTATGTTACTGAATGCTCTATGTTCAATGGGGATAGAAAAAGTAAACAATGCTTCAAAACTGTGATAAGACAAATAAAAAAGAATAAAAACAAAAAAATATATATATATTACAGTTGTCGAAACATTCATGTGATATTTCTTTAAATGTATAAAGCTACTAAATGAATGTTCTTTTTGTGTGCTTGTCTAATCCATCTTTTTCATCCACTGCTCCTGTCAGAGAGGAAGAACTCAGAAGTTCAGTCAATGTCATATCTGACATGTGAGTTTTTTCTCATTCTCCTCTTAATATTTTGTTGTATTCATATTTCAGCTTTGATAGAAAAAAAAGATCCTAATTGACTTGAGCAATATTTTTAATTTTTATTCTATTTAATTGACAAAATATTAATTACAAAAACATTTTCCTTTTTTTTTTACTTTTTATTTTTAATTAATTTGGGTTTTAAATTAGGAAATGTATGGAAGAGAATGGGTTCACTGAACTTTTCTCATGGCCTCAAACTGAACTGGCTCCAATAATGTGGCATGAATGCTTAGGCGTGATGAGAAGTTACATGAACAGAATACTTTTGCGACACCCTTAAGTACTTTTATGCAGACATGCATTCTCAAGTCTAATGTCAAATCTGGACTGTAGTGATGTAAGCATATACAGGATGCAATATTGAGGTATTTCACTTCTGGATGTTCTGTTTAGGGGCTTTTTGAAGCAGTCTGAATTGATCTCTGATGTTGAGGAAGTTCTCAGCTTGTTTAGGAGTTATATTGTTATAGTTTTGACAAAGGGAACGTCACATGGTCATCAGAAGACTCCTCAGTATGAAAAATTTCTGATCCAAATATAGATCAATTGGGCATTGGGCGACAGTGGCTCAGGTGGTTGAGCGGGTCGTCCAATGATCGAAGGATCGGCGGTTCGATTCCCCGCTCCCACCAGCCAAAATGTCGTTGTGTCCTTGGGCAAGACACTTCACCCTCCTTGCCTCCAGTGTGGCCTCCACTGGTGTATGAATGTGCATGAATGATCCCGGTGATGGTCAGAGGGGCCGTAGGCGCGAACTGGCAGCCACGCCTCTGTCAGTCTGCCCCAGGGCAGCTGTGGCTACAAAGTAGCTTACCATCACCAAGTATGAATGAGGAGTGAATGAATAATGGACACAATGTAAGCGCTTTGGGTGTCTTGAAAAGCGCAGATAAATCCAATCCATTATTATTATTATTATTATTAAAAGTCACAAATTTTCACATTCAAGTTTTTTAGTCGAATGAATGTTTTTTAAAGTGTTCCAGTTATTGTGAATTGCTTCTACCAGGACTTTGTGTGTACGTGTGGCCACAATGAAGGATAGGCAGTAAGGATAATTGAAATTCCATTTGAGTGTTTTATTTAAAAAAAAAACTGTTTTCAGCCATTAGAAAATTATAAGATTAAAATACTCTTTATTGTATAGTCATCTAAGCAATAGATTAAACAATTCATTACTGTCTATTTACTGATATTCTCTGACTTCCATCTTAGCATAAAAGAAAACATTGAGAAGTTTCAGCAAAAGTAAGTCCCTCTTTCTGAATTTCTCAGCACTTTGCATTTATTTAATATTTTGAATAATGGTTTAAATAAATATTTTGAAAAATCAATTAAAAAAGAAACAGTATTGATTATTCAAGATCCCCCTATCATTCAGAATTCATAATAATTTCTTATACAAATTTATGCAAACACATTGTTTGTTAAAAAGTCTTTCTTGAAGCACTTAAATGAAAAAGAACAGGAGCTGCATGTCCCTCAAATATCAGGGATGTTGTGTAACTTGACAGGCTGGTGAAGGAGCAGATGGGAAGTGGAAAAAGTCAGGAAACTCTTGACAGTATTGAGCTGCAAACTTCATCTGAGAAAGGAGCTGAGGAGCAGGAGGAGCCACAATCAGAGGGTAAATGCTGTCTGGACTCTGTCAGTGAGCTTTAACAATTAATTATGACTTTCATGCTAACTTTTTATCAGAGATTCAAAATATAATCAGTCAAAAATGGCCTTTATGTTTGATCATATTTATTTTATCCCTCAGTTTACATATCTGTTTATTTTTTCCGCCACCTGTATCGAATCTGAAATTTCCCCTCTTATTTTATTACCATTTTTTCCTATAGAAATCAGTCCTGAGGACAAGTGGATTGTGATTGTGGACCGAGCAAGCCTGCTTCTTATTCAGACCATCTCTGGTCTTCAGAAAACCCAGGAGCTGTGCTGGAGACTGATGGAGCTTCACAGCCTCAAAATAGTCTCCTCTGGCATCATCTGGGTTTCTCTGCAGGAGGTGGAACATTTGATATGTATTTATGTAAAAGAATAGTACAGTTTGGAGCATTTAAAGTGAAAAAGAAATCTTTGATGACAGAAAAAATATTACTGTCTGTGACTAATAGAAAACAACTGTTGTTTCCAGGTTTCACTCATGAACTTCCTTTTTCTGGCTCTTTGGGTGTTTGCACTCCCGTTCCCCAAGCTACGACCTTTAGCATCCAGCATTTCTGCAGTGTGGGCCTGCGTCATGGTGGTTTGCAAGATGTTTTACCAGCTCAAAGTCATCAAACCTCTTGATTACTCCTCCAACTGCACTGCTGTGAGTCCAATTGATTCACTTCATGGTTTTGTTTTCTTATTTTTGTGTTAGTGCAACTAATACATTTACTCTGTGTGTAAATCAGAGTGACTCAAGTGGAACAGTGAGGTTACAGGGAGCAGAGGTGAAGAGGGTGAAGGACTATAAGAACTTAGGGTCCCCCACATACACCTGGCGCCCGACACCAAGAACTTAAAGCCTGAATACAAACACAAGAACCAAATATATTCTTAATGTTACTTTATTTACTATATAGCCAAAGTAAAATGTACATGAATTCCCAATTATGATATACTATGTAAGTTAGTTCACTCTAAATATGCACCTTTTTTTTCAAAGACTGCCTGGCTCCTGATAAAAATAACCACATTTTGTTTTTTATTTTTTTGAGCTAATCTCGACCCTGACGTGAACTATGAAATAAATACTTCTGGTAATTTCCATAGGCTTTATGAATGGACGTCAGTGGAAAGTAAAGGACATATTCTACTGATGCTACTCACACTCAGGTGGTGATCAGTTGGCCACTCATCTCCCAGGAGTCTCGGATTTGATTCCACGATTAACATAAGGAGTTGTAGATCTGTGAGTCAGTCTGGGAGTTTCAGTCTGTCAGGTCATGCCCATCCTGCTCCCATTTGAAAAAGCTCCTCTGAGCGGTGATGCCCAAAATCATTTATTCCACAAAAAGCTATTTTGAAGGGTAAAAAGCCCAATGTTTCTGGAGATAAGCACTATATTTAGGTCAGTACTTTGAGCTTAAATTTGCCTCTCACATCATTATCAAATCAGCAAAAGTTAGGTCGTGATCCATGTACAATTTTCAAACCAGAAAGACCCACTTTGAGGAAAATTGTGTTTTTGGTGTTTTTATCATGTTCTTGTGGCATTTTTCTGATTATGGAGGACTTTTAGAAAGAAAATTAAGCTCAAAATTACATTTCTGGGTACTTCTCAATTCAAACCGTTGTGAATCAGGAGCAGTGCTAATGAATTAATACTGCTCTGCAGAGACTATATTCTACAAAAATAATGAAAAGACCACTGGAAACACTTTAAAAATAGCTCAAAAGATGATCGGTGTAAGTCTTCAATTGTCTACTCTCGACCATCTAGTGGACAAGTCTTCGGCCAACACGTGTGGGATTTAAATTTGGTGTATGTTCAAGCCATAGGTATCTGGTCTATAGAGGTTTCTGGTTTCAAGAAGTCCCCACAATGCTCATGTTTAACATTCATAGTTTGTCTTTTTCCTCCAAAACAAGCAAACCAGCATACAGAATTTCACTGTCATTCAATCATTTACTTTGTGTGTTTCAGAGTTTGATGTCTTCTAACAGCTCTGGAGTGGATGGCGAAATGGAGGTGATGGGAAACATAGCTGAGCTGCTCAGGAGGTCGATTCTCTACATTGAGCCTGTTGATCCAGTTTACTGGTGTGGGGCGCTACGCAAGTGTGAGGGGAGGATCCTCCCCTGCCTGAGGGTGAGGTGACAGAAGAAAAAAATTGTTAATGAAAAAAACAAAATTGAAAACATGGTGTGTATCATAGAATCTTCACATCCAGACCTCACTGTTGCAAACTGTAGTTTTAGTTTAAGGGCTGTGACTAAACAATTTACAAATATTCACCTTCTTGTATAATGACGCAATCCTCTACATCAGAACATGTATGTATGCATACAGACATATCATGGATGCTTTTCTTTCTGTGTTTTAGAACCATCTGATGGTCCTGGGTTTGCTCGTTTTCGAGGCCACTGTTCATCGGCATCAACTCTATTTCCGCCTCCACAATGACCTGAAGCCTCCACCCTTCAGCATCATCTTCAAAGGCATCACAAGGCAGCATCTCGACCATGGCGTGCTGCCCTGCATCAAATACTTCATCAACTTCTTTTTTTACAAATTTGGACTTGAGGTACTTTCAAAAACAAAGAGTGTTGTGTTTTATGTTTACACCTATAATGGTGTGTTCATGCCCATCTGAATTCCTCTTGTGTTTACTCACTGTTTCAGATCAGTTTAATTGTGGCAGTGAATGTGATTGGTCAGAGGATGGATTTCTATGCCCTGCTGTACTCCTGTGCTTTAATGGCAGTCCTGTCCCGACGACGCAGGAAATCTATCGGGGAGGTGTGGCCTAAATACTGCTGCTTCACAGCTGGGCTCATGGTGCTGCAGTACTTGCTCTGCATCGGCATCCCGCCGGCTTTTTGTGTTGGTATGGAGAATTTATAGGGTTTTCTGCCTCACACATGAACAAAAACTCATTCACATCCCTTAAGTTAGTAGTTGATTTTGATAGGAAAGATAATTGTCTTAAATTCTGCTTTCCCCCCCTAATTTCTACCATTAAAGTCAAAATACTGACAGAAGTTTGACTGTATTAAAAATACGCTGAATTTCAGTTGGCAGAGAAAGATAAATCTGAGGTTTGAGATTAAGTTTGAAATGATTACTAATTTTAACATGTTTTTATACTTCTGAATCTATCCTAGCATATTTTAGACTACATATGTACTTTTTTTTCTTTAATTCTAACATTACTATTAGGTGACTAAGAAAGAAAACACGTATAGATTCTGAGATTCCATTTTTAGGTTTACCATTTAATTTTTAGGTTTTTGGCATTCCTTCCAGAAATGTAAATTTACTTTCAGGTTCTTTCTCCACCAGTCTGATTGTGCTTTTAAAACTTATGCAAGATATCTGCTATTAATGTCATGCTTCAAATAACCACGGGTTGTCAAAATTCTGTCCTGGACAGAAAATAAATGTTGTGAAAAAGGTACCAAATCAAATTAAATCAAAACATAATCACTTTTGTTTGACTATGAACTTAAAAAAAACAATAACATCGTGTTACATTTTATGAAAAATAGCATCTTTATTGCAAAAACGAAAAAAACTATTTTGGTTGATGTGTATTTTTTCACAGACTATCCCTGGAGAACTGCAGTGAAACCCTTGACCTCTAACGTTATAAAGTGGTTTTATCTGCCTGACTTTGCCATGAGACCCAACCCATCATTCATTTTCTGTAAGTTTTTCTTCCTTTCCTGTCATTTGTGCAACAACTCTGTGTTCCAAACTCAACGCTGTCTGCCGTCTGCCCTGCCCCCTGCAGATGATCACCTCCTGCTGCTCTGCTCATCTCTGCAGTGGCAGGTATTCGTGGAGGAGAACCGTGCGGCAGTGCGGCTGCTGGCTGGTGACAATGTGGAGATCAGCCGCAGCTTGGACCCTTGTTCCTTCAACCAGTTCATACCAGTTGACAACTTCCTTCATTGCAGGTCAGAAATGCAACACTGGGTTATTTTAGGTTCTGTTTTCACTCAGTTTACTTTTCAAATCAAGTTTCACCAAACCAATCCTTTAAATATCTACTCTGTTGGTGATGTGTGTGAGTATACATATGGATTAACTATGATTTACTTGGGGATGACATAATAGTCATGTGAGGATAATGTGTTTGCGTTGATGTCCTGGAATCATTTCACTCTTGAATAAACTTTATGCTGCCAATTATAGATTTTGCTGACACTGTATAGATTTCTTCTGAGGCAGACCGTGCAGCTCTCAGCGCTTTGTGTAATAGACTCTCTTGCTCTCTTTTGTTCACACAAGCTCAGAATTTCTTTCACTTTATTTTAAACCACAGTTTCAGTTTTTCCCCCCAGATTCAATGCAATTAAAAAATATTCCTTATGCTTTCATATCAAAATATTTTATTTTATTTTATGAAAATACATTGTGCTATTTTTCAGGCCGAGTCATACCAAAGACTCTTAAAAATTAGACGTAGTGGCTCACTGCTTGGCACTCAGCATAAAGGGGTTGGATTGGGGGGTCAAATGCCGAGAAAAAGTTTTTACACCTAGGCGTGTAACAGCTAATGGGACTTTAATTTAAACTTTCAGAAAAGAACGTTAGCCACCTGGAAAAAACATTATGGCGGCTGATATTCAAGATGGACGCCATTTCCACTTAAGAAATTGTATTTTCCTCATGCATATTGTGCAGATCAGCTTCATATTATTACTACGGGTAGGAAATGTTGAAATATTGAGAAATTAGGAAGGGTAAACGTTTTAAGAAATGGACAAATGAAAGTAAATTCCATGTCTATGATGTAAATGAAATCAACAGTTATCTGGAACTTGGATCGGTGTGCAAAAACTCACATTTTGCTTGTTGTATGGGAAAAGGAAAAGGAAAACAGTTTTGCCCGTCCGCATGGTTAGTTTGACGTTACAAATCTCAGTAGCTTCAAGTATTTGACTTAGCTCTTATAGGACTTATAAATCTGGCCCTTTTTTCTGCTGCAGACTTTGAATTCGGACATTAATCTGCTTCATTTTACTTTTAGTTGCTTTTCTTTGATCTTTGAAAATTTTCAATTGAAAGGAAGCATGCCTAAAGGTTTTGATGCACATATTTGTAATTTAACTTTAATTTTTGTTATTTAATTTTAAAAAAATTTAAGCAGACAACAGGAAAAATGTATTAAATACGCATTTTGAAGTTTACCCATGTAAATTCTCAATAGGAAATAATCCAAACTCCATCACGTTTTCAAGCCGATCTGCTCAAAGTGCTGTTAGTTAAACCAGAGGTGGAGGGTCAGAACCTAAGAGGCTGCTTTGTGGTTATTTCAGAAGCATTAAAGGTTTGACTCGGATCATTGATTTAAACTGTGTTGTGAAATGCACAAAAGCTGTTCTAGCAAACTGAAATTGCTGGATAAGCACTCAAGGGCAAATTCCACATCCATGAGCAGTTGTTTATGATCTTTTATTTCGCTGGACACGGTGAGTCTTCATCATGTTGCCATCTTGCTGTCAACAGAAAATCCACTCATCCATTAGTCGAAGCCACTTTAAAGATTCGCAGGGGGCTGAAAAGAGATCACGGGGTTCATCACAAATATGACACGGGGAGACACAAAACAGCTCAAAGTCACACTTAAATTACCTTATGATGTGGTTCTGTTCCGTTTTCAGGTGCTACCTTGATATGGTCAAGGTGTTTGTCTTCAGCTACTTCTTCTGGCTGGTGCTCTGTCTCATCTTCATCACTGGCACCACGCGGATCAACATCTTCTGCCTGGGTTACCTGGTGGCCTGTTTTTATTTCATGCTGTTTGGCAGCAGTGTGCTAATGCAGCCGGTCAGATACATCCTTCGACTGTGGGACTGGCTCATCGGCTATACCTGCTTTGTGATTGCCATGAAGAACCTACTGTCTGTAAGTGACCGTGGAGTAAAGGTCCAGATTATGTGCTGTTGTTTGAGCAAATTTATTTCAGTGAAATGCAGTTTTGCTGCATTATGTGTCACCTAAACTGATGTATACAGCCTATCCTCTTTTTTTCTGTTACACACAAACACAGAGGGAAGTGTAGATTCTGTGTCGGTGACCAATTTTAACTTTGTGAACTGCTGACTTGTCTTTTCCATTTCTAAGCTTGGCTCCTGTGGATACCTGGACAGCCTGTTGAAAAACAGCTGCTGGTTAATTCAGGCTTTCAGCATGTTCTGCACCATCAAAGGCTATGATGTCCGTGAGTGTTTCCAAGATTTCCACAGTTTGCTTTATGTTTGCAAGTGCAGAAAAGTTTAAAGAAGAACATACAAAAATGTAATATATGGTTAAAGTAGACGAGGTTCTATTAGTTTAGATTACTTAAATGTTGATGTAAATAAATAAGGTTTTTATCCATTTCACATTGCTTTTTTTCTATTTTTCCATTTTCATAAATAGATATACACTATAAATTAAGGAGATTGCATTATGTTCTTGGATGCAGATCTATTATAAAAAATACCAGATCTACAATGAAGTTGATGAGTGCAGGAATAACAATATATACTGTCTCACTTTATTTTAAAATTAAACAAAGAAATTTCAATGACTGTAGTTAAAATCAATGATAAATCTTTTTTGTTTTTGTTTTTAGAGAAATAAATAAAAAACAAAACCTTCTAGGATAGGTATATTTTGTAAAAAATAATTTAGAAAAAAAGCAAACTACAGGTTTTTGCATCAAAAAAGAGAATAATAACAACATACACGTGTATTTGTGGACTCCTCACAATTTCCTGAGGAGAAACATTTGGTTTGCTTCTCAGCGGAGCCTGATGATGAGTGTGAGCTGCCAGAGGGGGAGGCCGGCATTGTCTGGGATGCGATCTGTTTCACTGTCCTCCTGGTCCAAAGGAGAGCATTCCTCAGCTACTACTTCCTCTATGTGGTGTCAGAACTAAAGTCTTCTAAGATTCTGGCCTCCAGGTTTGTGATCCATTAGAACAGCCACTTAGACATTGTGGAGCACCGTACATGATTTCCTTACATTTCCTTTCAGTTAATAATTGCAGATGTATGCAATGTAAATGTAACTTTTCTTATGAACTCTTTCAGTTTTTTTTTAATTAATTGTATTTTAAATAAACTGTCAACATCGGTAACAAATACCTTTGAATGTCATTTTTCTTCTGCCTACTTCTCCTCACCTAAGCAGAACTTTGGAAATTTTATATTTTATGATATTTCATATTTGTCTCTTGTGCTTTTCTTTTAATCAGATCATCTACTTTAATTATGCAGACACCTTAACTCTTTCAGTCACAAAATGTTTTGTAAAGACAAGTAAAACACCAAAAACTAAAGGAGAATGGATGCTTAAATGTATGTTCATTTCTCTTCGTTTAGGGGCGCGGAACTGTTTGAAGCCAAAGTGAAGAAACAGATAGCAGCTCGATTGGAGATGGAGAAGAAATCTGTTGAGACTCTGAAGAGACAGTAAGACAGTAAACAAAGGTTGAATCAATTTATGGATTCACTTTATGGTGATGATCTGCATATATCTACTTTTTAGCAGTGTGTGATGAAGCCTCTCGATCTTTTTTCTTTAGGATGGAGAAGATTAAATCCAAACAGAAGGGTCAGCCGACTGCCACTACTAAAGCAGGAACTCCAGCACATCAGGCGGAGCAGATGACACTTGGTAAAATAAAGTATTTAATGTCAGCAAGCAAAACATGAGCGCCATCAGGGAACGGTGAAATCATCTCCTTTAAAATGTTTGTGTTTTACTCTGCAGCACTTGAAAAATGGATTCACATTCACTCATAGTTGCCTCTCTGACCCATTCACAGTCCTAAACAGTTGAAAGTGTTCATGCAGAGAAGAGTTTAAAAAAGAGGAGCAGCTGGAATCTTATATTCAGCAACTACTGCTCAACATGCCTAAAACATTTGTAGACAATAAACGTGTAATTCAATTATACACCTAATATAAAACACATATACTTTTTATTTGGGTGCAGATTCCTTTGTTTTAATTATTAAAATACATCCATGCTCGATGCTTAAAGATTTTTACTGAACTTCTCAGGTAAGTAATAGTAATTAGTTTTAAAACCCAAACGCATTATAAAAGTCAAAAAGATGAATGGATGAATAGTTCTTAACAATTTTCCACCAAAAAGCTTTAAGTTTGAAAAAGCAGAATTGTTTTTTGTAGACACCATACACCTCCTAGTAGTAACAAGTTTGTTCCTCATCAGAGCTCATCAATCGCTAAGTTAGTTTGAAGATTTTTTAAGAACTAAACTGAATAAACTTCTGTTTCCCAGATAAAGATGAAAAGGCAAAGAAAGATGCAGGAAAATGGTGGAAGCCTTGGGTTTCTCAGCCTGGAGGTAAGCTGTTTTTGATTGCTTGTTTACTAAATTCTTTCTGCCAGACCTAAAAAGTTTTCATTAAAAGCAAACACTGAATTATCATTTTATTTAATTTCTTTTTTTTAATGACTGTTGCTGTGCAGAAGTTGTGGATCAGCTTTCTTTTAGGGGAGGTTACAGTGTGGATCACCTGTTGTTTCTGACCCTTTCACACAGTGGAAAACAATTGTGGCTACCACTTATTTGAGAGTGACAGTGAAGAAGAAGAGGAAGAAACTGCAGAGAAGAAAGAAGAGGAAGAACCACCAAAGAAGAAATCTGCTTTCCAGGTACGGAGATATAAAAAAACGTCTTTAAAAGAGTTCTGTGAGTCACATATCCAACTTTCCTGCTGCAGCTGGCCTACAACGCCTGGGTCACCAGCTCTAAAAGCGCCCTGAAGGATCTGAGGAAGGATAAAAAAAAACAAAAGAAAGAAGAGAGAAAGAGAGCAAAGAGAGAGCTGCAGAGGCAGCAGGGTAAGAAACAGCAAATATTTACAGCAGCTTCCTATCTGCATCTGCAGCCAGTTATCAGGTTCATATAAATCAAAGTGACACAAAATCTTTTATCACCAAGGAATTGAAAGAGCTGACTCTAGCGAGGATGAACTGGAGGAAAGCACTGTTGGGTTGGAGGAAGAGGAAAAAGGTAAAAACACAAACAAATTAGTCTTTGCGGGTGTAAACCTATTAAAGATTAAATGAAATAGAAAGTACATAGTTTGATCTATTCAAACAAGTAGATATAGAATGCATATCATTTTCCTGTTTGTGTGTCTTTTCTGACAGAAAACATTGTGCAACGTATCATTAACACTGTAAAGTTCGGCTGGGTGTTTCTTCAGTCTCTACTCGATGACCTGACGGACGGTTTGAACTCATTCTGCAAAGACAACTTGGATATTTCCAAAGTTCTGCGCTTTGAGCGAGCGTTACTCCACCAGCAGCAAAAGAAGGTGAGATAAAAAAGCCATGAAAAACGATTGAGGATCAGTGATTTGTGCACTCTTTAAAAGCACAGAAACCATTAAAAGAGCTATGTGTGAGTCCTCCAAGGCCGGTTATAGGCATGGGCAATGCCCCCCCCCTCCCCCAAATGCTAATAAACTGGTACATAAAACAAAAAGGAAAGTAAAATTATTTTTTTGGGCTGGAAGTGTAAATCAATAGCAGCGTTTGGGATCTCTTATTTTCGGCACGTCGAAAAACAATGAGTTGGGCTCACCCAAAGCGTCAGTATGTGACGTGGGGGGGCTTCCTACCCCTGTGTCCATACATGACAAGGTAAGGTGAGAATGTGGAGAAAAAACAAAAAGATAAGATAAAAGACAAAAAAAAGTAAGGATGACAGACAGACAGACAGATAAACAAATAGACAGAAATATAAAGAAAAAAAAAGAAATGTAGCCTCAAGAAGGTACTAACCAGTGTCCTGCTTGTGCCTGTCCCAAGCCCGGTAAATACAAGGGAAGTGTACATTCAACAAAAAGCCTGTAAGACATATCAAATAGATCAAAGGAGAACAAACTGATATAATGATAGGATGTTTTTTATGACATTATATGACTACCCAAACTCATCACACCCAGACTTGCCACCCCTGATATTCTACCTGCATCCCATAGTGGTACTTCCAAGAGAAGTATTTACCTTTTTTAAACTATCCTTGGTTCTGCAGGGCAAAGAAGTCAGTCAGGAGAGTGTGAAGCAGTTTTATGAAAACTGGATATCCCGTCAGAACACCATGTGTTCCCTGGATGGTCTGGATACCCCAGCACCTCCCTGTTCACCACCTGGTGCCTCCTCTTCACAACACGCCTATGCTAGGCTCAAGAGTCAAGCCTCCAAAATGTCCTGGGGGAGTAGCTTTTCCAGGTATTGAAGAATGAAGCAAAACCTAAACTAGACTGAGTTTATGGGGGATACTCCCTCTTATGTTCGTTTGGTTGTATTGATTTTTTTCTCATTTGTACCACTCTCTCCCTCCCGCTCACATTCAGCTGTATGACAGATGAGACCTTGCTGGTTTCGCGGCAGCCAACGCAGGAGGAGCTGGATGAACCTCCTGACGCTCCCCCCTCTGGAAACCAGCTCAGACGAAGGCTCCTGAAAGAGGCAAAGATTGAGCTGACCTCCTTTGAGGCAGATGAACTGTCACAAAGGTAAAGGACCAGAGTATTTGGAAGTTTGGGGTTTAGGTTAGGGTTAGGAAAGTATCCATCAATGGTGGAACTCTTAAGGGGTTGAGTTTAACTCTGTCTTTCTGTTGAAAAAAATAAAAAAAAATTCAAATCTTAACTGTCAACATGAGTGTTTTAAACTGCAAAGCAAGAAGACAACTTTTTGGCACAACAATTTGCTCTTTTCTAAATTTTGGTCAGATTGTTATAGGTAGATGTATTCATAAACCTTCCAAGAAATGGACAATCTAAAAAGGCACTGTAATCACAAAAGGTGTCATTTGTAATGAGGTCACATGTTCCCCTTTATTTACCTTGAGCACGTTAGAAAAAGTGTAATTTACTTGCAATTCAAGATTTTCAATTAGCTCTTTTTTTTTTCAAACTTCCTTTTGTTTATTTCTTTGAGCAAATGTACTAGTTTTAAATGTATTCATGCTCAGATATCAAGCACTGCTGTAAAGTCTGACTATTTTATTGCATGGATTTTAAAACTTTTAATTACATTTCTTTCCAAGCCTTGAAGAAGATGCCTGTTCAGCTGAAGAGGATGACAGAGAACATGTAGAAGATGACAGGAAATCTGAGCGGGATGCTGAAGAAGAGGAACATAACCGACAAGAGCAATCAGAGTTGGAAAGTGATGAGCAGGATGACACATTACAGCCTGCAGAGACTGATAAATCCTACAAATATGCAGACTGCGGCTCAGTGGATCACAGGGAAAGTGATGGAGAGAGAAGCATTGAACTCTCAGAGTCTTCCAGACCTTTAAGTCAGGAAACGCGGAACCTCACTGCCAGCGAGCTGCTGCTCAACAAGTTAGTAGACCCTGCAAACATTTGAAAACAAGGTCGGAACATTTACCTGTAAAAATGTGTAACCCAATTTTTGTTTGACTCCCTCCCCCTGTCTATTCTAAATGAAGTATGTTTGAAAATGAGGAGATCTCAGCGTCAGATAAGTTTTTTGTGACGTTGCCGCGGCCGTTGAAGCTGCTATTTGCCCTCTACAACACCATGGTGTCAAAGTCAGAGATGCTCTGCTACTTTGTCATCATCCTCAACCACATTGTGTCAGCGTCATTCCTCTCCCTCATCCTGCCGGTCCTCATATTCCTCTGGGCTATGTTGTCTGTCCCCCGGCCAACTAAGCGCTTCTGGATGACAGCTATAATCTACACAGAGGTAGTTTTTTTTTAACTCCTGCTAAAATATTTGACTCTTTTCCTCTGAGTAGCTAAGTGATTCTTGTTTATGAAGCCATAAACATAAAATACATTTGACGGATTACGTCCCCCCATTACATTTTGCACGGTGAAAATAAAGCATGAACTGAGGAGGACATACCTTCCCCTTGTCAATAGAGTTCTGAAAACAACAAATGGGCGGTATAAAGCAAAGTATGATGCTCTTGGTTAACCCGCCTGCTAATTAAAGGTCTTGCACCTAAAATCCACATTTTTGAGTTTTAATGAAATCAAATCAGCAGATTAAAAAAAATTACTAGCTCAGAATCTTCATGAATAGTAAATAAAGATTTAGACAGAATACACATAGGTTTATTGTGGGTGGAAAAATGGACTTAAAGATATTTGCTCCCTTGTGTAATCCGTCTCCAGTGGTCTTTGAAGGAACTGCAACATTTGGTCATTCCTGGCTTGCATCAGAATTTCGTACAGAAGATGGGGGGGCTTGGTGTAAACCTAAGTTTTTGGAAAATAAATTCCATTCATTTATCCATTTTCTTAACCCGCTGAATCATTTTTGGGATCACAGGGTTGATTGGGCCTGTCCTGGCTACTTGGGCGAAGGCGAGGTACACCCTGGACAGATTGCCAGTCTAGCACAGGGCACAAAATCACACATCCACATCTATGAATACTTTAGAGTAATCAATTAACCTTTGAGGCAAGTTTTTTAGACTGTGGGAGGAAGCCGAAGTTCCCCAAAAAACCCACGTATGCACAAAGAGAACATGCAAACGCCACACAGAAAGGTCCCAGCCGGGATTCAAACAAGAGACTTTTTGCTGTGAGGCGAGAGTGCCATCCACTGCTCCACCGTGAAGCCTTTTAAAGGCCTTTTTAAAAAGAAATTATTAATTTAAGCAAAAATTTAAATTAATATTGCTTGTTTTTTCCTTTTTGAAAGATGGTACATTTAGCAAAAAAGGATTTGTGTATTATGTTGTGATGTGTTTATGAGGCTTTTAACTTGCAGAAATGTGTCTTCTCTCTTTGTCAAGTTGACTGTCGTGGTGAAGTACTTTTTCCAGTTTGGTTTCTTCCCCTGGACTACCTCTGCTTACCGAGGCATCAATGCTGAGCGTCCTTTCGCCTTACCCAACATCATTGGGGTGGAGAAAAAAGATGGTTATGTCCTGTTTGATCTCATCCAGCTGCTTGCTTTGTTCTTCCACCGTTCAATTCTAAAGGTAAGCATGAAAACTTCCCAATAAGAGCTTTCTCCTTAGTATTCTGAAGTTTGATCTTTAACTTTAATGTACAGTGCCACGGGCTGTGGGACAACAAAGAGGTTGAAATGCCAGATTTCTTCAAAAAGCTGAAGAAGAAAGTGGATAAGAAGAAAATGACAGGAGCAGATAAGATGGGCAGTGCAGAGAAACCTCGACGCCGACTGAAGTTCCTTCCTATCCAGGCCTCTACAACCTCCATATTCTGCAGGCAAAAAACAGGCTGCTCCTCAGAATCTTTCGGTAAGAATGCTGAAACTCTTCCTCTGTTGTCTTTTCTTTTCCTTTTTTGAGTGGATTTTTTTAGTATTTATAACTTGCATGGCTAAATGTAGGTAATGTATATTTGTCTTTTGTGCTACTGGAGAGGAAAAGCCAAAGAAACTGCACAGCAAGAAGAAGAGACGACAGCGGAACACGATTCCTCTGACCAGAAAACAAAGAATCAGACAGCAGATCAGAGAGAGGATGCTTCAAGCCAAAGCTGCCATCATAGAAGTGTGCGTTTTTTGTTTCCCTTTAGACTGATGTCTTTACTCTTTCATTACGTAGAAAAAATATGGTTATTCAAATCCAACTGGTCTGAAAGCATTTTTGCTTCTCATGTCTCAGAAAATGAAGTTTTCTTGTGGTCAGACAGATGGGATCTGTGCCATGACGGCTCTTTTCTGACATCTTTCTGCAGAGCTCTTCACATATACCTGCCCATAAGACAGTTTTTCTATGACATCATCCATCCAGAGTACAGTCCTGTGTGTGATGTCTACGCTCTCATGTTCCTCATCGACGTGGTCAACTTTATTGTTACTATTTATGGATACTGGGCTTTTGGGGTAAGCCAAATCTGCACATGCACCACAGCAAACCACAATAGTATCCTCACACAAGGCCTCTTGTTGTTTCTTTTTTAGAAATACTCTGCTGTCGCTGACATCACAGAGTCTCTGTCAGAAGATCAGGTCCCAGAGGCCTTTTTAGTCATGTTGCTCATGCAGTTTGGTACCATGATTGTGGACCGGGCCCTGTATCTGAAGAAGTCGCTGCTGGGAAAGTGTGTTTTCCAGGTGGTGCTGGTGTTTGGCATCCACTTTTGGATGTTCTTCATTCTTCCCGGTGTCACAGAAAGGTCAGAATTTGTAGAAAAACAAACAAACCTGGTTTCAAAAGTTATGAATGCAGGCATATATATGATTAAACCTTAAATATCTCCTTATTTTCTGGATAGCCTTGGTCTTATCCTTTCTTTTCTTTAAAACTAACTACATATTTTGGCCCAATTTGAGCACAAACGGGTGTTTAAACTGTGGACAGTGACATGTACATAACTGATCTGTGTCTCCATTGCTTCTCTTTTTTTTTCAGGAGGTTTAACAGGAACCCTATTGCTCAGCTGTGGTACTTTGTAAAGTGCATCTACTTTGGCCTCTCTGCCTACCAGATCAAATGTGGCTACCCCAACCGCATTCTGGGCAACTTTCTCACAAAGAACTATAACTACCTGAACCTCTTTCTTTTCCAAGGGTACAATAACAGTTACAGCCTTCCAGACTTGTGTTGAATCACACATATGCTTCCTCTCTTTTTTTCTTTTTCAAACTTGTTTGGATAACCCTGCCCTCTTGTTTCAGTTTCCGGATGGTTCCTTTCCTGACCGAGCTCAGAGCAGTGATGGATTGGGTTTGGACTGACACAACTCTGTCTCTCTCCAGCTGGATTTGTGTTGAAGATATCTATGCAAACATATTTGTGCTCAAATGCTGGAGGGAGTCTGAGAAAGTAGGTGATAGTGTGTCCTGCTCTGCACACAGTTTTGTTTTCAAATGTTCTCACTTGGAGGGAAATTACCTCTGATCTGATACATAACCCACTTTATTAAATGCGTTCACCAAATAAAATACATTTAGAATATTTACACTTATTTGGAATTCCTTCAGAAATACCCCCACCCACCTGGACAAAAGAAGAAGAAAGTGGTCAAATATGGGATGGGAGGGTTCATCATTTTTGCTCTCATCAGCATCATCTGGTTCCCGCTGCTCTTCATGTCTCTCGTCCAATCAGCAGCTGGAGTGACAAACCAGCCGGTGGAAGTCTCCATTCAGCTGAGCATTGCAGGTTATGAGGTCAGAGGGGACTGTGCTCATGAATTTGTTGATGTCTGTCTAGTCAAGTGTGACTGGGCAACAGCTTTCTTTTTTTGATTTTGATAAACCTCCATGTTTTTACCGGATCTCTGCCTTTCCACAGCCTCTGTTTACTATGAGTGCACAGGAGCAGAACTTAGTTGCGTATACAGAAGCCGGATTCAACAGACTCACCAAAGTTTATGCTACTCATCCGGTAAGATGTTTTCTGTCCTTTATAAATTAGTTCCCAACATTCTTGATGTATACCACAGGATGAGACATAAAAGTTGGTGCTTTTTCATAGAATCATTTATGTGACAAAATATTACCAGGTGTACATGATAATCTTGTTTACATCAAAGAAAGATGTAAAGCACCACAGCGACAAAGTTTTATCATGGCCTGGGACACAATGAGGAAGAAGAGCGGGGCCCAAACTTGTTCGTTAATCAAATTGACATTGAACGCATCGAAACCAAAGAAATGCTCACAGACTTTATGAGGAAGAATTCATTCTCACCCATCCCCCTCCATGGAGAGCAATAAGTCAATAAAAATGTTTAGTACATTAATCATAAATCTCAGAAAAACCTGACATGAAGTTCTTGCTTTGACGGTATTAGCACTAAAGTACAGCAAATAATGTATTTTCTAAAGAAATTCAGTAATTGAATGTCAACAATTGCTTTACATATTTGACTGAGCTTTTGAGAGTATTGCACCATCTGCTGGTCTGGAAATGCAATAGAGGCTCAGAATAACCATGTGGAAAATATGGAAAATAAAGTCCCCCAGATGACATAAACAGATAAAAAAGGTACATTTGTTTTCGTGGCAGTAAAATTATGAACACTTTGGCAGTTTAAATAGACATAATTGAACTACTGTATTTGACAAACTGTCTTCATCTGAGTGCAGAGAACAAATTTCCCTGCAGTTTCTTCTCCTGAATACAGTTTTCAGCATTACCCTTTTAAAAATGAATTTATTCTTTTTTTTAAAGATGCAAAGTTTGGCTGTTTAGTTTCAACATACAAAGGTAATATCACTGCCTGTTCGGTGTCTTGCCCAAGGACACTTCGACACATTGGTGTGCCAGGCGGGAATTGAACCTAAAATCTTATGATCATGGATCGACCGCCCTACCTCTGCACCATGGCCGCCCCAAACCTTAGGGACACAAATTCCCAAAAAAGCACAGAGTCAAGGTTGTAAACAGTTTTCTGTTATCTAAAAATCAAATGAAGTTCCCTTTTCCTCCTCCAGTCTGCCATGCAGTTCCTGATGAACTATGAAGCTGAAGATATTGTTGTTGCTAAAATCAAAAGCGATGCCAGTCTGCTGTGGAGCATCAGCCCTGCCAGTCGAGCCGCCATGATAGAGGAACTCAGCATCTCCTCTCACCTGTACATGTCCTTTCGCTGGATGCTGCTCAGGTCAGACTGGGGATTTTTTTTTTGTGATTTGAGCTGCTGCCAGTGAGCTAACAGAGAGACAGCATCACTTAATGCTTGGCACTATTGCTTTGCAGCATTGGGTTCCTGTTTTTTTTTAATTTCAATTGAACATTTTCAGTTTTTAGTTGTATTAATTTTCTTTAGGAAATGAACTGATTAATGAGACAAAAAAAATCTGAAAAAGGGGATGTTAAACAATGCTCTGTGTAATCAAAAGCACCACACCTTCTCACAAAAGAAAAGAGAAATGTACACAGGTGCCATGTCACATTTGGTTTCAAGCTGTTTAACATTTTGAATGGGTGCTACAAGGGACTAATGAAGAAACACCGTCAAAGAGGTAACATCCTTTCACATGCCAGATTTTAAATCAACTTTAACGTTAACATCAGAAAGATTTTTTTTCTAAACATTTGAAACTGAAAAGCCGAGGTCAGAATGTCAAATGGTGTTAATTTACAGAGACATGATGTGCTTTTGTCTGCAGGAATGCATCCATATCTATGAATGTTGAGGCAGTTGGAGAACGCACTGTGAAGTTCAACGATAAGGCCCTGAAGGATGGAATAGTGAGCATGCTCAAAGGCAACAACAGCAAACCTGTGTGAGTCTGTCATGACACAAACTTGGTGTCCTTTGAGTTGATTTTTCAAAGTTTATCTCCTTTGGCATTTCAGTTTAGTGCAAAACTGTTGTCATGCACGCAAAGCTGCAACTCCACTTCCATTTTATAAACAAGGAAGTGAATATAATTAATGCAAATGTCTATAACATGACAGCACAGTTTAGTTTAGGCTACTGTCAGTAAAGTTTCATTTTTTTCATCAACACAGTTATTGAATCATTATTCTGTCAGGCCTTTTTTTCAAAGTTGGAGATAAAAATATTTTTTGCAAAACTAATGGTAGGTATATAATGATGTAATTGTTTAGTTTTTAAATAAAATTGATTGTTCTTTGTCGCTACAGGATCATTCATTCTCTCCTGCCCAAGTATTTAAGGGGTCCAAAAGGACAGGAGTCCAAAATGGCAACCAGAATGACAGTTGGTTAGTATTTTTTTAAATGCTAATTTTTGTTTTAAATAGTGCCTTACAGAATCCCCATTTGTAAAGAAATGTGTTCAATCTTTAAATTAAATAGATTTTACATGACTCAAACTGCTTCTTCTAACCACAAATCTGTGCTAACTTTTGTCCATAGTCTTAAAAGCGATTTTTGTAGAAGTTTCTCTCTGACTTAATTTTGCATGGAGTAATGTGATTTGATATAAGAGATGCTGTACTTTCTCATTTTAAAGGAGGAAATAGGTTTGATTAACCCTTGTGCTATCCTATGACCCCACCCTTACATTGACGTGTTCTCCCTACCATGACAAAAGTGGACAATGGTGGAAAGGATTTCATGTAATCCATGGACACCAGTGAAGATCACAAATCATTGAAGAAAAAAGGTTCAGCGGACTGTCTAGTGCGTCTAGATGACCCAACTCCCAATGTTAAAGGGCCTAGGATAGCGTAAGGGTTTATATTTAACTCACTGCTCAGGAACTGTTTGTGTTTGGGGAGGTTTTAAAGGCCTAAGAGATTTTATCAGAACTTCAAACTAAAGTTGCATTTGCTTTGCAACCGTCTCTTCTCAGAGCAGTCCGATCGTCCGGACCTGCAGGCGCTGGCGTTCTTTAGGCCCATGTCGATAAAACTGCAGCAGGCCAGCGGAGCCTCAGACAAAGAGGCAGACCAGTGGTGGGTGGTGGAGGAGTGTTCTCCAGTTCTCACCTCCTCCGAGCCCAAATGTCACAGCATCGAGATTGTGGTGTTCAACGATAAAGTCAGCCCTTCCAGTCTAGGCTTTTTAGCTGGACATGGGTAAGTAACAAGACAACCACAAACTCTTTAGTTCTTTTAAAAGCAGCTCTAAGGATCATTTTTTTGTCGTTTAACTTGTGCTGCTGCTGTTTTCTGTGCAAGCACGTAAAGGTTTCACCCTAAATGCAATATAAAGTCATTTTTTAAAGTCTAAATGCTTCAAACTCCACCCAGCTCATGTTGCTCCCCTTCTCCACAGCATCGTGGGGCTCTACATGTCAGTGGTGCTGGTCATCGGGAAGTTCGTCAGAGAATTCTTCAATGGGATATCTCGGTCCATCATGTTTGAGGAGCTGCCATGTGTGGACAGAGTCCTGAAACTCTGCACAGACATCTTTGTGGTGCGTGAGACTGGCGAGATGGAGCTGGAAGAGACTCTGTTTGAGAAACTCATCTTCCTCTACAGATCACCAGAAACCATGATAAAGATGACCAGAGAAAAGGACAGTTAGGGCCAATCAGCACACACACTCTTCATATGGTGACTTATCACTCAATTATAATGCAGGTTAACATAAAGACCAGATAAAATACTGAAAATTGGATTTTCTGAAAGACTTCTTTTAAGTCTCATAAAAAGTGGACATTAAAGTTTTAATTACATGGAAAAAAATACTTATTTGTTCAATTCAGCATATTCCTGGTGCATTTAGTCTGTTTGCCAATTTAGAGACAAATAGTTCTCCTGAAGGCATTATAACAACTTTAAAGTGTTTTAACCACATATGAAGCAGTCCAAATGTATAGAAATGCTTCTGTTTTCTGTGTGATGCATGATTTTCTAATAATTTTGGATTTGTACTGGTATCAGCAATGCTTTAGATGTTGAGAGGAATGAACAGCTTCCCACACGTCTGTAAAATAAGTTTCTCTACGTCTCTGTGTAGACTGCCAGACTGAGTTTATTTGAATAAATACAAGTTAAATGCTCCATTGTTTTGATTTTTAATTGACTAAACAATGCCACTTAAAGGTCGTACTCTGCCTCTAGCTGACTGACCACAATGGTTCCAGCAGGACTCTCAATCCAATAAAGATGTAGCAGTCAAAGAAACATAAGGCTGTAGCGGCTCTTTCCACGAAGATTCATTTCATTAATAACGAAGTGGGAGGGGGGGGACAGAAAAATGCCCGTTTCATATTTATTCATGTTTATTCAATTTATAAATGAAAAAAAGGAAAAACATTTTTATTTAGATCCCCAGTCTTCAACCAAGCCATCTTGATGACATCCAGCTCTCCACTCTCCTCCAAGCAGCACCTCCCAAGTTCAGGAGAACTATGTAGTACACAGTTTTGGATTCTGGCAGGAAAAAAAGGGGAAGAAATATTAAACATAAAAAATGAATTTTGCATTCTGTGCCAACGGGCTTAGTGTTAAGCTGCTCTGCACAAGCACTTTAAAACATCTAAGCTCTAAAAAGCTGTCAATTGACTTTTTTGAGCATGTTACCTTAACACAGCATGTCTTTTTTGTTTGTATTATAAAGAGAAAAAGTACAGAAAGTTTGTTGCACCGTTAAGTAAATTCTCCTAAAATTTAAGATCAAGGCATAAATCCAGCATTACGACAGGAGTAATTTAGCTAAAACACCATCATTCTGTGCTTTGAATATACCACTAAAAGTTTAGTGAGAAAAACGTGAATATTTAACCACTACAAGAGTCTTTATGTGGCTAAAAAAATGGAAAACATGGAGTAGTCGTGGTAATTAGTAGGTTAAATCTGAAAGCAGCAGCTCTGGAGGCCTGGATTTAGATAGCATGCTGCTCCTGCACCTGTCTGGTCTTTTCCCCCACTTTTTTGAAAAAATGCTTAAATATAAAATAAAAACAAAATAGTAACATCAATGGACAAAAATACAGAGTAATTTAGGTTATTTGACCGAGTTGACAACATCAGATAACAGCCATTATTGGATAAAAACAAACAGACATCAGATTATAATGTTCACTTGAATAATCTGGAATGAGGAATCAGACGCTGCTCAGAAGGTTTTTGGCTGAATGTCACATACAAACAGCTTCATGAAGGTCGTAAAGCTTACATGTTGTCTTGGGTTTGGAGACTTTGACGCTCGCCTCCGCGGCCTTGACTGCCTCGGCTCTGAACTGCGGCTTCATTGCAGCCCGCACCGCGTTGGCGCAGATGGCGGAGAAGCGAATGTAGCTGCAAAGGGACACGTGATTTTAATGATATTATTATTTTCATGCAGAATGGCGGCACCTTGCTTGGATCATTGGCCGTAATCACATAAGTTGTCAAGGACTTAACAGAACATGCCTGACGCTGTTTTTCCCGCAAACGCCTGTGCTAAAAAGCAAACACGTTAAACACACTACCAAATTTTAGCATTAATTTTACATTTTCCCCCAATTTACGAACCTAAGGCCTGCCTGCCTCCAGTAAGCGACCATCTTGCTTTTCTCGGCTTCAAGGACAGGTCGGATGGATGCGTGATGGCGTCATTCTTCTTCTTCTTCTTCTTCCGATTTCTTTCTGTTTGTTGCACCGAGAGGATCACTACTGCCACCTTTGGTCATTGAGGGATAGACTTCATTCAGTCAGAAATTTATTGACTAAAAATCAAAAGAAAGAATAATACACCCCCCCCATGCAATTAATCAGAGGGATAAAAAATGTCTTGCCCATATTTACACGATGATAAATACTTATAAACGGAGCTAAATTTGACGTAACAGAGAACAGAAACATCTAGAAAGGTGGAGGTTGGCTCTGGAAAGGTGAGCAATGAAGGTGACCTGAGACAAAATATTTGTCTGTCAATGACAGGGAACGATGAGATTATAGGGAGCACAAAGGTTTTCACTGATGTTTATATATTTCTAATGCACAATATTTGGCAAAAACTGATGATTAATGACCAATATTTAATCATTTGGTTTCATTTATTAAAAAGAGATTTACCCAAATTCCCCCCACCCTGTTCTGATCATTATTATATACCAAATAATTGTTGTTTGAATGCCACCATGCATCACCGCTGCTTGACTGAACAACAAGATTATTGATCAGTTGATTGTGGTTGTAAAGTAAAGCTATCTTGGGGAAATTATTTGCTTTGGTTAGTAACCTTTCTAATGTCCAGTGCTAATAACAACTTTTAATATAGAATCTGCCAATTATTTCGCATTTCGCAAGTAAAACAAACAAATTTTTACTAGTGAAACAAGCAATGAAATGAATTTAGAAAAGTGAATCTAGGTAAGAGTACTGTTATTTGATTTTCAATCTATTAAAGTAAAGCAAATGTTTGCTGCTGTAACATTGGGTTACTCTAAAGAGTACATTTTTTAGTAAAAGCTTCTGAAGTAACTTTGGCTGTTACTAATCTCTATTACAGGGTTTGCATGCTTGGAAAAATACAGACTCTTTGCAAATTACAGGGTACTGATTTAATTTACGTTCAGCACAAACTTATTAAATATCAATTATCAACTTCCACTCCAAAACAATTTCTTTATGGTTGCAAAAAACATATAGGAAGGAAATTAAGTGAATAAAAGAAGAAGCGTTTATCAACTTTTATCAATAAGAAAATAAACTTGTTTTTAAAAAAGCTGTTTTGCAGGAATAAAATACAAAACATTATGAAAAATAATTCAGATCAATGCATTTAAATACTAGATTATGTTCTTTTTTTCCTGTGCAAAGATTGGTTCAGTTTAATCAATATCTTCTTTTTTCCACTCTTTCCCTTTTAAACTTAGCCTTATTCTTTAATGTGACTGCTGGTACGTCGAATTCTGCAATCAAAAATAATAAACTTGAACTGCACCACAAAAGTCGAGTCTTTTGTGCCTACTCGAACTGTTCGATGCTTCCCAAACAACAAACCCTGGATCAGCAGTGTCCTACAAAACCTCCTGGACAGGAAAAAGAGATCCTTTAGGTCTGGAGACAGGGAGGAGCTGAAGAGGGTGCAGCGCCAGCTTAGGGATCAGCTGAGGAATGGAAGAGATTCCTACAGGAGGAAGCTGGAATCCAAACTTCAGCAGGACAACATGAGAGCGGTGTGGTCTGGAATGAAGAAGATCACAGGATGGGGGGAGAAGCAGACCCATCAGGCAGCAAAGAGAGAGCTTTTCAATAGGCTCATCTCTCTGACCCTGAGGACCTGTGTGCCCCAGCTGTCTGCGGTTCTCCAGCATCTCTTCAACCTGAACCTCAGACTGGAGAGGGTGCCGCTCCTCTGGAAGACCTCCTGCCTGGTCCCTGTATCCAAGAACTCATCTTCATCTCACCCCACAGATTTCCGTCCAGTAGCCCTCACTTCTCATGTGATGAAGGTGCTGGAGAGGCTGGTGTTGCCTCAAGTGAGACTGTTGGTGAGCTCTTCTCTGGACCACCTGCAGTTTGCCTACTGTCTGCGCCTGGGAGTGGATGATGCTGTCATCCACCTGCTGAAGCTCCCTCACTAACACCTGCATGGTGGTGGAGGCATGGTGAGAATCACCTTCTTTGATTTCTCCAGTGCCTTTAACACCATCCAGCCTTCTTTACTGGGTGATAAGCTGAGGCTGATGGGTGCTGGTGCGTCCACCGTCTCCTGGATCACTGACTACCTGACAGACAGGCCACAGTTTGTCCGACTGGGCGGCGTCCTGTCTGATGTGGTGCTGAGTGGTGTGGGAGTTCCACAGGGCAATGTGCTCTATCCATTCCTGTTCACCTTGTACACCTCAGATTTTCAGCACAACTCAGAGTCATGCCACTTACATAAATTCTCTGATGACTCTGTGGTTGTGGGGTGTATAAGCGGTGGACGGGAGGAGGAGTACAGGAGGCTGGTGGACGGATTTGTGGAGAGGGCTGGAGAGAATCACCTGCTGCTCAACGTGGACAAGACCAGGGAGATGGTGATCAACTTCAGAGGGAAGGGGACAGTCTTGAAGCCTCTCAGCCTCCTGGGCAGGGATTTGGAGGTGGTGGAGGAGTACAAATACCTGGGAGTGACTATCGAAAGCAGACTGAGCTGGAGAAGCCACAGTACTGCTGTGTACAAAAAGGCCTGCAGCAGACTCTACTTCCTGAGGAAGCTGAGGTCTTTTATGTGCAGCAAGATGCTGGGGATCTTCCACCAGTCTGTGGTGGCCAGCACCTTGTTCTCCTCTGTGGTCTGCTGGGGAAGCAGCATTGCAGTCAGTGACGCCAACAGACTGAACAAGCTGATCAGATAAGACGGGTACTGTCATTGGCTGCAAACAGTTTACGTTTGAAGCCATGATGGAGAGGAGGTCACTGAACAAGATCTTATCCATTATGGACAACCCACACCGTCCTCTCCACCCTTTTCTGAAAAAACAGCGAAGCTCCTTCTCTAGGAGGCTCAAACAGCTCCACTCCAAAACTGCCAGATACCGGAAATCCTTACCAAATACAATCACCCTGTACAATAACTAACAATGCAACAGATAACTTTGCACATTTTTTCTTTTTTTGTATTTTTTGCACATTTCTTTATCTGAACTGTCTGTGAATAGGTTTTTTAATTTTACCACCTTATTGTTTACATTCATGTTACATTTTTTTTTGTTTTTGTTCTTTATTTTATTCTTATTCTTTTTACTCTCTTATGTTTACAATGCTGTCATTTGCTACGCTAACAAACAAATTTCCCAAATGTGGGATCAATAAAGTAATTCTGATTCAGAAAAGCTTTCTTTAAATTGTATGTATTCTTTTATACAGTCTGACTATTTTGCGTGTCAGCAAATACAAAAACACTTTCTTAAACAGTCTGCCTGGTTTCTGTCAGTTAATTTCTCATTTGTGCATATGTGAGAAAAGATCCTTGTCCAACAAGAGTAAATTGAATATTTGGAAAATCCTTTTTATATAGTTTCTTTACTTAATCAATATATCTTTGTTCCATCTAGTGGGAATAAACTCAGAAGGAAAAGAATAACACATTTTAAGCCGCATGTTGCCACATACATAAAAATGATTCTTAAGGATCACAAGACAATTTAAAAAGTTTCAAATTTATTACAGCTGAGTGAGCTTCTAAAAACAAGATGGGATGAGACTTGAACACTCCCACATTTGGAAAATGTATTAAAGAATCTACAAGTTAATATTATTAAAAGGATTGAACATTATAACAAAAATGTAGAGATAAATAAATAAATAAATAAATAAATAAATAAATAAATAAATAAATAAATAAATAAATAAATAAATAAATAAATAAATAAATAAATAAATAAATAAATAAATAAATAAATAAATAAATAAATAAATAAATAAATAAATAAATAAATAAATAAATAAATAAATAAATAAATAAATAAATAAATAAATAAATAAATAAATAAATAAATAAATAAATAAATAAATAAATAAATAAATAAATAAATAAATAAATAAATAAATAAATAAATAAATAAATAAATAAATAAATAAATAAATAAATAAATAAATAAATAAATAAATAAATAAATAAATAAATAAATAAATAAATAAATGTTCTAGATGCACTGCAATACTCGAGACTGCCACTAGGGGGCCCAGAGGTTCCTCCTTCCGCCGGTGTCTTTTCTTCACTCCGGTCACGCTGTCAGCAGGTCACCGGCTCCCGTGCTGTGACCGGCAAACCAGGGGGAAAAAATGAAGATCTGGGCGTCAGAGCACATTTTTAAGTAAGTTTTATTTCATCTGTGGATATGTGTTTGGTATTCTTCACATCCATCCGTTGCGTAGCTGACTTTTTCCCCGTCTTGTGTAACTCGATGGTTTCCTCCCTGTCCTATGTTCTGCAGGCGCAGCGGTTAGCTCTAGCTGCTACCAGGCATTACGAATAAATTGGTTTAAAACCAGCAGTTTTACTTGGACAAAACAAAACAGAAATTCTACACAGGGTTTTTTCCACTGATCCTCCTTGTTTATTTTCAAATCCATTGTTGTTACCGTAAAGTTGTTGGTTAGCCTCGTTAACTTTGAGGTCATCAGCTGGTTACTTTATTCTTATTAAAATACAAATGTAGTTGTTATTATAATGTATTTTGGGTGTATCATAAAATTGCTAAAATTAAAAAGGGGATAAAATTCGTGTGAATGGACGGAACGGAAGAGTTCCGTAATTCTGTACGACTGTTATGTTGATTACGTAACTGTCTAAAGACTGCTTCTACGGTGGTAGAGAGTTATTTACCAAACCAAAGCGAATTGTTTACATTTTGTCGGATTTTTCGATCTCGAACACCGAAAAATGGTGAACAAAAGCAGCCTGGCTTTTGTTCATTTCTAGAAGTTTCCTGGTAAGCTCCCGGGCTGTCAATAGTCTGTGCGGTAGGGGGCGCTGTTGCTGCGTGTTGGCTGCTGCTTTTTTTCATTATTATTATTATTATTTTATTTATTTATTTATTTTTAACCATATCTGCTTCTGAAAGTTTTTAGATTCTTAAAAGAAAAAAAATCCCTTTTTGGTAAAATATTTAAGGTTAAAATGTTGTGTCATACCTTACATAGCTAAGGTTAAAGACCCACTCTGATGAAAATTGTTTTTTCTTCTGTTTTTAACATGTTCGTGTGTGATTTTTCTGATGATAAAGAAAACTAAGCTCATAATTGCATTTATGAGTTTTTCTGTATTCAAACTATTGTGAATCAGGAGCAGATGAAAACATGCTGTCTGACAAAGAGTGCACTTGTAGAAAATACACTGGGTGGGCCTCAAGCTCCCTGCTCCATTCCATTCTGATGCATATACTTACAGGCAAATAGATCCATGTACGTCTTTGTTTTCCTTGTCTGAGCTGACATCTGGCTCCAAACTATTCAGCTGGAATAGCTCCAACATTGGTTGGCGTATTTGTTACACCAGTAACGTTAGGTCAGGAGTATGAGGGGCTGTAAGCTAATGGGAGAGGGTGGAAACAGGTGACGGAAAGTAGGGGCAGGCTTGCCTCAACAGCCCCCCCGTAATTAAAAGACCGCTGGCAACAATTTTGAAATAGATGATCGGAGTCTGACTTTATAGACTTACTTAAATCATTGATCCTATTATACTATTTTATTGTGTCAACAGCCACCCATGGGAGACTGTTACCAAGGCCGCGATGCAGAAATACCCCAACCCCATGAACCCCGGGGTTTTTGGTGTGGATGTTCTGGACAGAAAGGTTGACTCTGATGGACGCCTACACAGCACTAGACTGCTCAGCACAGAGTGGGGTCTCCCTGCTATAGCCAAATCTGTAAGTTGAACTAATATAAAAGACTTCATCCTAAGGATGCTTTTGTTTTTATAAAGATGAGTTTATTTCCTTTGTGTAAAATGTGTCTCTCTCCCCCCCTGCAGATTATTGGGGTCACAAGAACATGCACTTATGTTCAAGAACATTCAGTAGTGGACCCCAACCAAAGAACGTTTGAGCTGCAATCAACTAATGTTAGTATTTTTCAAAAATTTTTCTACACATATTTAAAAATGTTTATTTTTCTGGCATATTTAATTTAGATTAAATTTACATTTTACTGGTAGTATTGGATATTTTTGCTTAAATATTGAATAATATTTGCACTTTGTTTTTGAAGATGTCAGGCCAGGATGTTAGTATTCAACTTAGTTATCCCTTTTCAAGCAAATGTTTTCTTCATACACCTATGAAAAACATCATATATAAATATGATTGATCAACCTTTTCATGATCCTATACAGATTTCATTCACCAACCTGGTATCTGTGGATGAGAAGCTGACGTATAAACCACATCCACAAGATCCAGAGAAGTAAGTAAACTATGATGTTTTGTCCAACATGCAAATGTTTCATGTTTAGCATCTTTGGTCAATGAAGTAGTAGATGAAAATTAGCTTAGCTGGACTTGGGTTCTTTTCCATCAAGTGGAAGGTGTTTTACTACCTTCTGCTTGATAAAATTGATAGAATTGTCCTGGATGATTAGGAAAATACAAATTTGCTAATGTACTTATAGAAATAGATTGTTTAGGAGGTTCAGGAAATCTTTGTTTACTGTCTGACTTGGATTTGTATAATGTGTTTACTCAGGACTGTTCTGACCCAAGAGGCTCTCATTAGTGTTAAGGGTGTCAGTCTGAGCAACTACCTTGAGGGTCTGATGGCGAATACCATCTCTGTTAATGCCAGCAAGGTGAGTCTATATACAGTATATATTTATATCTATAATTCATCCTTTAGTTTTTTATTTCGTCTCTGATGTCCATGATTTTTCTTTGTGTCAGGGCCGGGAGGCGATGGAATGGGTCATCAGACGGTTGAACACAGAGATCGAGGAGCTGGCGGCCACTGCTCGAGGTTCCATGCGCGTTCCCATGGCAGCAGCTGCTGCAGACCAATGATGACTGCTTTCTTTCAAATGACTCCATCAATCAGTGAACTTCTCAGATGTTTCCTCCCAAAGAGGACTTCCCATCTCTTCTGCCAGAACAGCCCTGAAAACCAGCCCCCTTTTTGGTCCGTGTTTCCGTTAACTATCCTTCCTCAGCAGCTTGAACCGGCAGCTCTTCAGCACGTCTGTCGGTCAGTGACTTGGAGTTTTGTGTTGATCAAAGGGACGTTGGACAGCACTTAAAGCTCACAGGATTCTGTCTATGAAAAACCTGTTTTTTAATTCACTCTGTGCCTACACATCATCTCATTCATGTCATCTTTTATCTTCTTCCTCACCTCCTAAACCTTTAACATTACGGTAATAATTTAAAGACCTGTTACGTAAAGCTAAATTGAAGTTGCTTTTAAAAGATGGGGGACTCTTGCCTTTTAGAGCGGACCATAAGTTTTTTCTTTAAGTGCTCATTTCTTTATTGAACTGGAAACAGATTGTTGGTGCTTTATCTCAGCTAGTATGGCATCCATCAGCTTGAGTGGAAGTATGTTGGTTCTCTGGGTGCAGCTTTCCTTGAAGAGCAGGGTCTAGTCTACACCAATCCAGAGCAGAGCACTGCAGAGGGGAAACTTTGGCCGGATTTGAGCCATTTAAAGAAAATGGAGGCAGATGCAGGTCCATGTGCAACAGCTTCTAGCTTTTGTCATGTGGCTCAGCAGATGACGTACCTCTCAAATGTCTTCGTTTAGTTTTTGATTTAAAACAAAATAAGTTTTTTCAACGTTTGTTTACGGTATTATGTAGTGTACTAAATTGTTATGGTTTAAGTATATTCATACTTGAATGTTTAACTTATTTAACACACATGTACATAAGTTGCAGAAAGTTCTTGAAGGGCACAAGCATGTTTTAAAGAAGAAAAGTATAGGTTTTCACTGCTTTATGTGCAGTGTCTTTGTGCCAACATGAGATGTAGAGCTACAAAAATCTTCCCTATGTGTTTCTATGTGTAGTTTCATCTTCCTGTATGTAGGTGTTGTTCTGTATTACACTGGAAGGTGTTACATTTGTGTATTTCAGAAGGTGTCTTTGTGTTGTCGTCCGCCTCGGAGCACTCTCAGGTTTTTCCCAGCTGCCCATGGTTTGATCTCCGCATGGATTGCTCAAAAACCAAATGGAGGACGTTAGGTCTTTAAAGTTGTTATTCAAACACATGTACAGAAGGAAGTTTACATCGTGGTGTGATCATTTCAAACATTATTTTTGTTACTCTAGAGCTCGACACTATCGCGAGTCTTCCAAAGCACTCGGTTGACGGTTCAACCTTTTTGAAAAACTGATTATCCTGATGGGAATTTTCGAGTCAAACATCCGCTGTGGTCCCGTCCAACGTCCACACTGTCACGTTTGAACAAACTAGTGGGATGTTTTTCTGTTGAGCTTTTTAACAACTGTGGCTATAAAAATATTTGTATCTTGATGGTGGTGCATTCCAAGAATGTAAACAAAAACAGAATGAGCACTGCATTGTTTCAAAATAAAGAGATGTCATTGTTTTAAGAATGACTTTAAGGTCTTTTATTAACTCCTCCCACATTCATATTTGCAATTAGCTGAGAATTTGGCTTTCCACACTTAGTAACATGCCAAGTTGTAAAAATAAAGCAATCAAGGAATTTATACTCATTTTTATTGGATTAGCGGTAAAAAAAAGTTTAAGATTTAAAGACCTGATGAAATCTAGAAGCATAAGAGTTTTTTTTTTTTTTAAAAAGATTTGGGATCATAAAATAGTCTTAGAAAAACCATATATCCACTGCTGATCAGACATGAAAGTTATAGCTAAAAATCAAAACAAAGGCTGCTTTTTGATTTTAAACCTTTGTGCTTTGATGATGTAACAACAGATGAGGCTTCACAGCATGTCCAGCACTTGAGCATCTGAAGAAATGGCAATAAATCCCTGTTTTCCAAAAAAGAGTGTGGTTAGAAGAAAAAAAAAAGAAACTTACAAAAAGAGGAACTCTGATAAATACTGACCTTCTCTACTGTCAGGATTGAATTTACAGGCTGGATGCGTTTCATTCTGGGCAACATCACACCCTCTGCCAGTTTTTCTGAAACACCAGAGGCTAATTTTTAGGAAAACATACTGAGGCTATCCTTGAAATGACTTAAAGATACAAAACCAGTTAAGTTTTGTGGAATGAGTCATAAATAAAAGACTGAAACCAACACTCACTGTTCACTTGTGGTACACCAAACAGCTCAATCCCCTTTTTACACATATTTTCCAAACTGTCGGTCTGAAAAGACAAACTCTTCGTTAACTGTGATTATCAAACTGCAGGATATTTAGCTTTTTTTTCATCTACCTTGAAAGGTCCCACTTGGGTTGATGCCAGAGTCAGTGTGAAGCTGAAAGAGAGTTGTATTGTCATTCTGACAAACACTGAGAAGAATAAATCTATTTCCAAACATTTGGATGCTCACTTGTTCAGCATTACAGAGCCCTTCACTTTTCCATCAGCAATCCACATTTTACCACTTAACATAACAACCTGGAAAAAACATTGTATTAATGGTTTTATTAAATGAAAAAGTTATATATTAATAATTTTATCCAGATATTAAATAATTGAAGGAAGCAATTAACTTTATCAGTGTATAAACTCATGAACCCAGTAGAGATTGGGATTTTAAAAATACATGAAAATCTAATTTTAGTTGGAATTTTAGACAAAAGAACATGAAGAAACTTGACAAGTTCACTCAGATTTTTGAATTATTATAAGACAGAATATTTCTTTCTGTCATTTTCATGGTGACAGAACAAAACCTAACTAGAATTTCAGAAAAAAACCTGGTTCCTTTTAACATATTCTCCATTTTTTGTGAGTCTTTTGATAATAACTATGTATCTTTATATTTCCAAAACAGTACTCACAACATTGACTCCAAACAGTGGGATGCTAGAACCATTGGATTCAACAGCAGAGGCCTTCACTGCAGCTCGAACGGTCAGATTAACAATGTCAGATTGAAGGGAAAAGGTCGGCGCTTCTGTGGCGTAAACCTGCAGGGTCATCGGCAGGCCTGGAAACAGTTTGGGAAGCTGAGGAGAAAACACAGAATCCACAAACATTTACCACTAAACACATAGAAAAATGTTCATAAACCACCATTAAAGTATTTTAAAGAAACTGCAAGGTAAAAAGAAGGTTGGAGAACATTAAACTAATCTCTCTAATAATTTTGTAATCTTTAATGAATAAAATCTTTGAAGAAGAGTCTTTGGATTTCTGCAGTGAAAAAGTGAACTGATGGTAAATTTTACCGTCTTTTTTATGGTGATAGATCAAACGCAACTAGAATTTCACCGTAAAGCTGTTTCCTCTCAATAATGTATTCATATTTTTGTGTTTCTTAATAATAACTATACTTATATTCCCAATTTAAACGTATCCATGCTTATATTAGGTATGTTTCCATGTCAGAACAAAGTTATGATGTTCAGACATGGAAAACATATTGAAACTCACTTGTGACACATCTTTCACAATACCAACTCAAAACAAGGAAGTGGAACAAAAATAATAAACAACTAAAAATATTGCAAAGACAAGTTTGTTTGACTGTGTTTTTGTTCTTCAGGCTGGAATTCTGACAGCTGCTTTTTTGGGTAATTTTCCATTTTTTAAATATTAGTTTAGGAGTTTTCCTTTTCCTGATTTATTTATCTTAATTTATCTTAAGTCTGTAATGTTGCTTTTCCATGTGTCCAGTCTGTCTCTTGCATTTTGGAGTACGTTGCTGTCTTGACAAGAAAGAAAATACTGCAGATGATCAAAATGCCATCTTTCTTTTTTTTAATTATTTCAGAGTGAACGCTGTCAAAAATGTGGGTCACATTTTGGTGGGTTTTGTTTTGGCTCACTTTCAAATGTGCAGTTGCACAAACATTCAGTTGAGCAAAGCAAAAATAAAATAAAATATTAATGCTAAAGTTGAATTCTCCTTAAAAAAAAAACTTTACCAGACCTGGGGAATGTAGGGTCCCATTGAGCTGGTATTTAGATGTATGGGGGAAAATTTAGGAACCTGAAAGAAAAAAAAAACATTTGTTAATAATACATAGTTTTTGTAGGCTTTGAAATGCACATCCTGAAACAGTGTGCCAAAACGCAAAAACTCCTTCAGCTTGTGTATTTATGTTTTTCATAACAGCACTTACCATCTTCTCAGTGATAAGAATCTGAAGTTTTCCAGCTGAGAAGTATCCATAAGCCGCAGAGTTCAGTGTGAATTCAGACACACCTGCTGACAGCATGTAACCAGGGATGTTGGGCATCATGAAAGGTTTGGACTTAAACGGAGGCTCTGCGTGAGTCTGGATACTGTAGAACTCCCCCTTTTTGATGAAAATGTGATACGGGATCAGTTCAAGGATGGATGTTATCTCATAAATGTTCAAAACTAGCATTCTAATGAAGCTTTAACTTTACATAAGTGGGCATTTGTGTAGAGGATTGATTCGAAACGAGAATTTAAGTTGTATAGCTTTCATTTCCACAGAGGCGGTAAGACCTAGCTACCATTTCTACATCTGCAAAATTATGTTTCCAGAGTAAACTGACACAGTGCAACATGTTACCTTTAAACCCAACGTCAGATTTGAAGGACTGACAACAGGCGAGCCACTGAGGGGAAGTTCAAGAGAAAGGACCTGATTCACATCGAAGGAAACTAAATAGAAAATACATAAAAAAATTCTCAGTTGAATCTACATGGTAATATTTAACTGTATTAATGATCTTAAATAGAGTGATATCAAAATGTCTTCTTTGAGGTGCATTTTTGGTCTGTGCTACAGTTGCAATACCGTTCATGGCCTGTAGGTGGCTCTCCAACTCCTCAATAGATGTCTGCACAGCAGGGCAGATCTGGAAGGAGGAAATGCAATAAGCTGCAATGTTTAAAACCTGAACAGTAGGCAGTACCTTTGTGATCAAATAAAGGGGGAAAAACTTACATTTTTTCTAATTTCCTCAATGATATGGCCTTTCATATAATGCACAAAGGGTTGGAAAATCCAACTATTAAAAAAACACAAGTGAGAAATTTTGAAATGTGTATAACCAAAGTCTTGGTTTCTCTTTTCCACAATACCTGAATCCTCCATATAATCGTATGTCCACATCCTGAACCTCCCCATCACAGATGATACTGCTGACAGACAGGTGCCCGTCAGCTTTTCCCTCCAGCTTCACCACTGAGGTCACATCCACACCAAATATAGCCATGTCAAAGGATCCACTTTCATGTCTGGAATGACATAGAACCATCCCCATCAGAGCTGCACATGGTGGCTGCAAGAACTTAAAATGACAAATGGAAGCTAAAAAAAACAACTGCAACAGGTTTACTGAAACATGTCTTTTGCTAAAAGAATTTTTTCTGGTGATTGAAAGTGAAGTACAAGATACATCTGAACATGTGTGGGAGCTTGCATCCGTTACCTTATCAGGAGTGTTTCTAGCATAAACTGAAAATTGAGGGACACTCACAAGATGCCAAACTTTGTTGCCCAGTTACCAGAGAGTGCTACACTGAGGTCTGTGATGCTAGTCTTGAATCCTGAGTACTCCTGAGAGTACTCAACATTTGGTTCTGGAAAGTCACACTTGGTTATGGTGATGCTGTGGATCATAATGAACAGAAAAAACACCATTATTTCAAAGAAGATAACTAACATGATATAGATATTTAATAATGAACAATTGACAACCACAATATGTGACAAAAATGACAAAAAGTGCAATAATTAAAAATTAAAAAACACTGCAATGTTTTTTAACTCTTCTCTTTCTTAAATTTTGTTCCTCTTCTTATTTATGAACGTTGGTTTTTCTTGTGTTGTTGTCCTCTGTAATTCACTTTTCCAATGTGTTCGTTTTACATTTACAAATGGCAATAAATTAATCTAATCTTAATCTAATATGTAAAAGTATGCTGCTCTTCCATTTAAAGACAACAATTAATGAGAGTGTAAGTTACCCAATCTGGTTACTTTTTATCTATTTTAAAAGAATTCCCAGTGGTCTTTTTATTATGATTATGCAGTTTGTAACACACACACACAAAAAAAAATTCTAGGACATAGTTTCTGCAGAGTGGCAAGAGTGAGTTAGAAATTCTCTGAGCTGTAGGCAGGACCCCTCGCGTTGGACAACCCCGCCCCCCTTCCCTTCCCTGTTGCTAAGGTGTCTGTTTATGGGCCCCCCGGGTGTAATTTCTACGCAACCAACACGATCTTATTCAAATGGCATTTTTTTGTCTGTTCCTGATTTACAGCAATTAGAATAAAGAAATACTCAAACATGTAACTTTGAGCTTAATTTTCTTTATACGTGTCCTCCATCATCAGAGAAATGCCACAATAACATGTTAAAAACAGCAAAAACAAAATTTTCTTTAAAGACTATTTCCAATAAAAACAGTGTTTTTAATATATTGTGGTATTTTTCTGATGATGGAGGAAATATGTAAAGAAAAATAAGCTTAGAATTGTATTTCTGAGTATTTATTTATTCAAATCATTGTGAATTAGGAACAGACAAAAAAATGCAGTTGGAAAAAGCTTGCAGAGATCAGAAGGCCACAAGCTTCCTGCTTTGTTCCATTCTGATGCTTCCACTTGCAAACGACCACATCCATGTAGACTGCTTTCCTCGTCTGACCTGGCATCTGGCTCAAAAACTATACAGCTGGATAACTCCAACATTGCTCACTGGAAACACTTTTAAAATAGCTCGAAAGATGATTGGAGTCGGTTTTTAAACGTATATTGTTTGATTTGAACTCTATAATTCAATAACTTCCTGCCAAAAATTATGTTACTTATTTTCCTCCCAAATTCAAATATAATTCAGTTTAATTCAATGCCATTTAATTCAATGTGGGAATTGTTTGACAGTTTAAAAGAAATTGAACTTTAACATATTTCTGTGTTTTCAACAACAGAGAGCATGGTCCTACCCGCTCAGTGTATAAGAGACGGGGCCAAACAGCGTACTGAAGGTGCCCTGGATGTCGGGCAGGGTAACATGATCCAACATGTCTTGTATCCATTCTGCCCCAACGTGTTTTCCTTAGAAAAAACATCACAAGTAATAGATTTTACTGACATTTGTGTTTTACAAACTCTTATCAGTTCTTGCAAAAGAGTTAACCACTATTGGCAGCACCCACACCTGTCAAAAGTCTTACTTCTGCTTACCGTACTGAAGACCTTTGTTGGTCAGGAGGACTTGTATGGCAGGATTCTGTCCACAAGTATGAGGCAGGAGCATCAACGCAACTATCACAAAGTGAAGCATCCTGTTGGGTTCTTGTCACAGAACAATAAAATGCCTAAAAGTCCCGGTGAATTGATCAAACCGGTCTGCTCTACATGTGGCCACTCGTCTTCTGTGTTCTGTTGCTTCCTGGCTGCAGCACTAAAAAGTGAAACTACAAAGTGACACATGACTCGTACAATGGAAAAAAATTTGAACCTATCTACGATTTTTGTGTGTGTAAATGAGGAAGTGAACCAATATTTAAGACTCAGATCTGTACCTTTGAACTAAACAGCCGTGTGTCTAAAAACTCCATTCACATCTAAACTACCGCTAATCATTTCTGAGGTGATGGAAATCATTTTCAGATTCATCAAACTAAAAAATTAAAGAATCAAACAAAAACCATTCTTCAGAAACATAACTTCTAACATCCTCCTTCTGGGAATAAGGACTTGAATGCTAGAAGAGTTTTATAGGGAAGTGAAAGCTGCAGTGACATTTACAAATTCTGGGTGTCTGATATAGTTTTTTTTTTAATTTTAACTACATTGAACCCCTTCTCATCATATGTCATTAATTTTCAATGCATTTAATCCAGGACTTCTTGAAAGAAAAACTGAAGAATAAAAATAGTCATATGGCACAATGACCATACTGTCAACAATCATTAATATAGAAAAACTCGAAGTAGAGCATTTGATTGTTGGATTTGTTCCTCTGTGAAAGCCTTACAAGGAAGTTTCACAGTATAAGGTCAAAACATGGTGTTTACCTCACCTTCCTCCTACTAAGCAAATAAAGATTAGACTCACCAGCCATAAAATATTGATTTTATTTATCTCTTGATTCAACAAGTACTCTTTTGTCTCACACAGCTTACTTGGTTCCATTAAATCACAATGAACAAATTCAGCAGGAAGATAATATCAGACGGTTTCAGATAACACAGTTAGGACCCACTTATTTGCACTTGATTCACGTCATTCAGAGTGACACTTAAAACACGAGAAAATGAACCAGCCCACGTGGAATATAATAGGCCAAAGAATGAAAAAGAAGACCAGAAAACAATAATGAATAAGAAAAACAGTGCTGTTCAAACACGGAGGTTATTTATGGGTCACTGAGCGCCATGTGGTCCGAAGGGTGTCTTCTTTCAAAGGATTAATGATATCATAGTCCAAAAAAACCGACAATAGCATATTAACTCCACTTTTTATCACATATTTCATTCCCCAGATAGAAACACATACACACTCACAGTAAATTCCACACTGGCACTGATTTTTGCATGAACACTGACATCTGGATTTTAATGATTGAATATTCTATCACCTTCTTCCATTTGGAGAGATTTTTCTTAACAAAACACACTTTTTTTCAGATGAGCGAACTACACTAAGACTGTCGAGTTTATTATTGCACATTATCACGAAGGCAAAATAAAAGATGTACATTTCACAAACAAATCCTCCGAATGAACTCTTATGTAAAGTGATCAATAGCCTTAAGGTCTACTTCCATTTGGGGCACGGATTGTTCTAGCGTTTAGTCTTGGATATTGTACTTATAAGCCTCAATGAGGCCTTCAATGGAGTGAATGAAGCCAGAAATTGCACAAATGCCCCCGATAACAAAAATGGAAACATCAAAGAAGACGTGGTGCCAAAGGAGGCTTCTCCACTGAAGTTTCAGGTGAAAGAGGCTTGGCAGGAGGAAGCACAGGCCTGCGCCGGTCAGGCTCCCTGTCAAACCCATTAGGAGGGCAAAATGGGGAACAAAGACAGCCATCAGGAGGGTAAAAACAACCAAGGCAACGCGGAGGCCCAGACCCCAGGTTTTCAGCTGCCCGGTGGGTCCGTAGCAGTCAGGAAAGATGGCTCTCCCCCCATCCTGGAACAAGGACTTTTCCAGAACTTCAACTGCGGCGAAGAATGGCAGAGGGTAGGACAACAGCGCCTTGGCCACAAGGAAGAGATTCACCACAGCACGAATGGTTGAAGGCAGGTTATCTGTGATCACCTCTTTGGTGGCATCTGCCCATGTCAAGTATGCCACCAAGGCGAAGAGGCCCTTGAGGACGCAGGCTGTAATGTGAGTCCAGTCCATCATGCAGTGAAACTCACTGGGCTTCTGCATGTTTCCCTCCAGGGAGGGCAGGAAGATCTGGGATGTGTAGCTGAACACGATGATGCCAATGGAAATGGGGAATTTCTTCACATCGATGTAGAACTTGACCTTCTCCCAGGCCCATTCGCGCGCTCTGGAGAGACAGTAGGCGATCACGAGGATGTTGATGATGAAGTGCGCCACCGTACAGAGGAAGCTGAACTTGGACACGGCCTTGAGGTTCTTCAGAAAAGCGCAGGGCAGGAGCGCGGCTGTGGCTACCACGGACCAGGCCTTCTGGGAGACAGGAAAGCTCGGGAAGCTGTTGTACATCAGGTTCCCGCTCACCACGACGTACAGAATGCACGTCATGATGAGCTCGATGATTTGAGCCACGTTCACCACGTGGCCCCCCAGGGCTGGGAAGCGGGGCGCGCAGCAGGCGTTGGCGATGTCCACGTAGGAATCCCTGACGCGCACCTTCAGCCCGTCCTCGTTGTCCTCGTACAGACACGCGATGAGGATTTTGCCGGTGTAGCAGCACACCACGGCCGCAAAGATAATGAGGAACAGGCCGAGGTAACCACCGTGGAGGATGGCGTACGGCAGGCCGAGGACGAACATGCCCTGCGGACAGAGAAGCGCAGCTGAGTGGTGAAGGATGAGGCCCACATTGCAGTGACAGGCCTATCAGCCCTGCGCGCACGGGCACGCTCACACTCATCTCACATCTAAAAAAAAAACCCTCCATTTATATATTAGTGACAAATAATATAAAAATATATAAATGACTCCACGAAGCAGATTTATTTCACATTTATAATGATTCTTTTTTTCCAGTTAAAAACATAAACAATTCCGCTTATGTTGGATTAATAAAAGAGACCCGATTAAAAAACGAAATTTTAAATTCAACTGTGTTAACTGGATCCAGGGATTAAGCCATTTAGTCTGAAATCTATCAGGCTCAAACAGGCCCCTGTCTGCTCTCCTGCAGGTTCACTGATAAAAAGATTTGAATAAATAAAATGTGAAATTCCGCTTCAGTTGGAGATTGAACTAAATGGTGAATTAAACATGACATTGAACCATTTAATTATGAGAACGCAACAAAATTAATATGCAAGATTGAACATCTTTAATTATTTTTAGGCAGCAATGAAAGGCCTGAGGTTTTATTTTTATCGTATGTGGATGGATTTAATCATTTGTATCCAAAAATCCCCCTCCTCCCTCCCCCCAAAAAGACGAAAAATCTTCAAGGTGACTTTTATACAGCAGGCCTAATACAATGTGTGCATTGTTAGGTGATATATATGTACCTGAATGGCGTTGGTGACGTTCCAGCCAGCTTCCCATGACGTTATTTTTGGCTTTTCCTCGTCCAAAGACCCGCCGGATTTCAGGGCGGAGGACCTTGGGCCGGTGCCATCTCTCTGATAGTGGCTGTCCCCCTCCAGCTCCCCCTCTCCGTCCATGCCTCCTCCTTCCTCTTCTCCCTGAAGGACATCCATTTGCATCCCTTGCCTGTAGTCATAATCCAGATCGTCGCACTCCGCGAAACCAAGACCCTCCTCGTCCGTGGCCGCCTGGAACCCCAATCGGGCAAACACCCCGCTGACCTTGGCTTGAGATTTGTTGGACACCGTGTGGGCCGCGTTAGTCAGTTTGTTGGTGAGCTTGTGTCTTATTAAATGAGCCATTTTTGTAATCCTGCCTGTCACTTAAAAAAGAAATATTATGGAGTAAAAAGGCGCGCGCAGAGAAGGATTTGTCTTATTGGCGCTACATTGAAATCATGCCTGTTGCCTCTTTTGGTGTCGCTGTAAGCAGTCCCTGCACAGACCATCCAAACCTTTGGAAAATCCTTAGCCACTTCCTTTGGCTTGCTCATCCATATCCCTCCTTTAAAAACGGTCAGTGAAATCTGTTCCCCCCAAAAAATGCCAAAAAGCAACTAAAAGAAGCAACCTGGATTCAATTATTGCCTTCAAAATCGTGTATTTTAGTTTTTTCTCTTCATTTTCCTCGTGAGTTTGAAGTCCAGCTGATGACAGACGCGTGCGCGCAGGAATCTCTGCAGCAAGAGAGAAAGAAGGAGGGAAACAGAGAATGTCCGCGGCCGTCACGCCCCTGACGCGCGCACGCCTGAAGTGTCACGGCGGAGAAGGAGCGTTACTCCCTGCATGCATGGCAGAGGGATCAAGAGGGGGAAAAAAACGGCCAGACCTTCAGAAGGAAGGCGGGTTCGCAGGATTTCCTGGCATCACGCATGAATGAAATGACCAAACATTTCACCTGTTCACGCACCAGTCCTGAGTGAATGAACCAACAGGCGTCCAACAAGAAAGATCAAGAAGAAGAAACGAAAATGAATCCTAATTTGGGCGAATGGCGAATCTACTAAATGGGTTATACAAGAATTCCCATTGATAATATTTTTTTTTAAATTCTGTCGAAAATATTCTGTTTGAACAAGGAAACAGGCAACATTTTTTGTGAAATCTGACGCAGAGGTTGTTCCAACCCACGCTTTTTCTTTTTGTATTTGAATTAGTCTGTTTTTGAAGGGGATTGAACATTTTTTATAGCTCACTGTAAAAAACAACAAGACTGTTTTTCATTTTATTATTCTTTCATTTAGTACCACAATCCTGCTAAAATTGTGTGTTTCTCACTGAAATCACCAACAGTTTAACTGAACTGCTTAACAATAGTCTTTAAACTTCACAGTAATGCTGGTTTAAAATGCTCCAAATTACACATTTCAGCATTTAATACAACTCGTTGCAGAAAAGAGGAGAATTCTGCAGATCAGCACCGACAGCACCAAGGACAGCTCCCGAACCACAAGAGAAGAGAAAACGCAAAACATTTACATTTGGATAAATTTCTGTAATATGTTTTTCTAAAATTAGTACATTTTAGAAGTGCAAATAATAATAAATACGTGTTAAAATGAAGTAGAAAGCCTTTCCATTTCACCTTAACTCTAACATTCTATAGGAAGCTCTGCGTCTTTGCCTCTATCTGCTGTGACACGGCTGTGCAAAACTGTCAGCAAATTCTTTGCAGTCAGTTTGGAGGGGAAAAAGGCTCACAGTGACAAGGACACTCAAAAAATACCAGCATTTCCCCACAGTGTTTATGCACTTTCAAAGGAATGGGAAAGGCTTTTAAAATCAGAATAGTTCAGATATACGTTTCTTCGTAAAAGAAATTGTTTAGTTTGTAGAATTATACAATTATAATCATAAATATTTTGTTTGGAACAATGTAATAATACAGTCAAATCCCAAATCATTTCAAGATGTGGGTCTAAATTTAGAAACCTGCCAGAGGACAGAGAAAATTCCGCAGACTTTCATGCTTGGCTGCGCTGCTTTGGCAGCTGCTATTTGCGTTTAGGCCAACTCAGTGTTTGTTGGTCAGCGTGAGTCAACCGCGTCTGAGGATGCGTGCGTGCGTGTGTGCGGGTGCGCTGGAGGACGAGGAACCAGGGGGGGGGGGGGAGTTCCTGAGGCAAGTTCTCCCTCCCTCCCCCCGCACGTGCACAGGTCCTGGACTAACGCTGTGACAGAGGAAATGTCACGCGCGCACGCGCAAACAAATGCAAGCGCGAAAAATGTATGTGCCCCCCCAAAATATTTTGCAGTCACGAGGAGGGCATCTTTTACAGAGACGATTATTGAGATTTTCTTAGTTATTTTCTCTCTAAGAATATGTAATTTGTTGAAAAACAACAAATTTGCAATTAATAAATAACAACAAAAATGTTTTTTCGAGACAGACTTTTGTCGTTTTAATTATCTTAGGTTTCCAATCAGCCTTTCCTCCCCGATAATGGGTTTCTGGGGTTTTTTTTGGCTTCCACGAGCACAAAGAGAAGGATTAATGTAGCTCCATGTGTGAGACAGCAAGAGAGAACCACTCGGGAACGGGGGAGCTGCAAACGGTTTAGTGTGAGGCAGTTTTTCCAGCGTTTTGAGCGTGCACGTGCATGTATGTGTATACGGGCGGGTGGGGGTGTCACTGAAATTACAGAGAGGCATCCAGCCCGGCCTAACCGCCATGCAGTGCTGACTGGGAGCATAATCTCTGATAGTTGCCATGGTCACAGTAATTGGACGAGGTGTGTGCACGCGGAGATTTGGGGGGAAAAGAGGTTTTCTCATCCCAGGTTCTCTCTCGTTTCTTTCATTTTCCAATTGAATTTGTATTATTTTGCTTAAATTTATAGCTTACATCCCTATGCACAATAATAAGAATTATTATAAAAGATTCAATGGTGCACAAAATGCAGATTTTTTACAAAATCAGATACAGATTTTTATTAGGAGCAATAATCTGTTTTTATTTTGATCTAAATTAGTGTCCATAACAACTGGACCCTTATTAAAAAATGAATTTCCATCCATCCATCCATCCATCCATCCATCCATCCATCCATCCATCCATCCATCCATCCATCTATCCATTTTTGTGACCCGCTTTATCTCTTTCGGGAGCCTAACCTGGGGGTAGGCAGGGAGGTCGCCAGTCTGTCCAGGGTTAGAAAGAAATCACTTTGTCATTTTTTGAAAGGTGCTGTAGAAGTGAAGATATTCTATTCTATTCTATTCTGTCACAGGGCAACACAATCACACCCACACACAGTCACACTTAGGGACAATTTAAAGTGATCATTATGAAGCATATTTTGGTCTTTGTTTTTATTAGTAATAATTAATGAATTGCACACAAAACATTGATCAGGCATCTCATATTTTTTGTTTAGGATGTTTTTTTGTGCTCATTAAAGATCAATCAAAACTGGAAGAAGAAAGTTACAAACGGGGAGTGAAGGAAATACAAACTGATGAATAATGGTTGCATGAAAGAACCAATGACATAATGGAAACAAAACAATCTAAACTTATTGTGCATTAAATTGGCCTCCATTATGTGGAATAAAAAAAACCCACAAAGCTATTCTGTGTTGTTTGTGGAATAGGTGCCTCTCTGGAAACAATATTTTTGATCAAGACATTTGTACATAAAGAACAGTTTTAGCTTTGGCTTTTCTCTGTGTTTTCTTGCACTTACTTCTCACAGAAGATTATTGATCAGATTCACCTCTAAACATTAAGACCCTGAATTAAACTCTTAGCATATCAAAGAAAGCAAAGTGTAATCCCTATGCAACCAGTCTCTTCAAGACCAACATACCTAAAGCATTAAAAAATAAACATTAACAGATTAATTAGACCAGAAAAAGGATTTTGAAGCTTTTTTCTGTGTGTGACAATAAACCTTTTTCTTTCTTGTGTTTGACAGAAATTAGCTACAAATGAACAATGATCCATCCATCCATCCATCCATCCATCCATCCATCCATCCATCCATCCATCCATCCATCCATCCATCCATCCATCCATCCAGTTGCACAATGGAACATAGAGCTTGCCCAGAATGTTGATTCTCCCATCTGGCAACAGATTGAAGAATGTGCTCATGCTGACAACTGGTCATCAGCAGCTGATATGGAGCCCAAAAGCAAGATTCCAGGCAAAGTATTTGGCAGAAAACATCCATAATTTATTTCATGAGCACGACTTATCAATTCTGCTTCCAGTCTCAGAAGGGCTGGTTCCTACACTTTAAAATGCATGCACCGTGCACATGGTGTGCATGTGTGGGGGAAAGTCAAAGACGCACATTTGTCTGGACAGAACAGAGGCAGAAACTAAAAAGAGCAGCTAAATTTGAAAGCATATGCCTGGGAAACATATACTGCAGGAGCCTGAGTGCAAACGTCTGAAGAAATAAAAGCAATGTGTGGACATGACTAATTTTGCATGTTCAGATAAAATATAGTTGATTTTCCAGTTTAGTAAAAAGAGGAACATGCTTTTACCTAAACCTAGTTTTTTTAATTGAAGCATTACAGTTAGGAGACTTCAGTAAAGAACATGATTAGATCAGCTTCAGAAGATTTTTAGTTAGTTGCATTACAGCAACCAGATCTGAAACATATTATTGTGATGAAATTAGGACATGGAAAGCTATGTTCTATGAATTTGTGTAGAATTAAACACAAAAGGAAAGTGATGATACCACATTTAACAGTGACCAAAAATAAGTGGCTTACTTCTTCAGAATTTATACTTATATTGCAAAAAGGTTTAGCTTTAATCTGATCAGTTTGTTCCACGATCTTACCTAACACTCTAATCATATCTGACAGATGTTTCTAATCTGAAGAGCAAATATCCTGTTAAGTCGTGACTCATATGTCACAATTTTTCTGCCCCTGAAAACATGTAACAAAAGACACAAAACACAAAATAATTACTGAATATATTTCAGCAAAAATGGATGCCCTACCCTAATTCTTGCTTTCCTCATATTCATGGAATACAGTGTTCATTCCTCCACAAAATGGAGGCTGCTTGTCCTCACAAGAGGCAGTCTCATGGTGTTTGTTGCCTGTTAGTTCCCATGTGCCTCATCACCACTGTCTGCATGACAAGCAATAACTAGCAGAAGCTGCAAGCCAGGCACTGACAGCACAAATCCCATCTCATCTCCTAGAATCCACACCAGTGTGTGTGCCTTTGAGAAGAAGGGAAGTATATGGGAATGTATTTGCTTGAGTTTGGGGCGGTGTGTGTACAAGCGTGGGTGGATGAAGACGTGTGGATAGCAAGGATGTGATCATTTGTGTCTATGTCTCACCAGTGTGTATGCACATTTCTGAGGGTGAGGTGACCCAGATCTGCTTATTAGCATTAGGAGGAGGGGGACAAGAGTCACTTAGAGCTTTGTGCCTGAGCAGTGAACTGTGCTCGTGCTTCAGTGACACACCATCATACTTCATACTGTAACCCCCCCCCCCCCCCCTGCCAGCACAAACAAACAAAAACACACAATCATCCACCCACACAAACACACTTTTCTTATTTCCTCGTCTTTTCTTCTCGTGTGCTATCCAGGAAATAGATGCATCCAGAATCACCCTTCTCCTGTTATTATCACATGAAAGTATACAAGGCTCAATTAAATCAGATGTTGAAATCAAATTACGTCAAATAAAATCAGTGCAAGGCAGTAAATGCAATCATGTATAATGTTTGATATGATGTAATGGATATGAATAAACAAAATAATTATAAATAAAAATTGTAGCGACAAAAATGTCAGTAGTGTCAAGCATGTGAAGCCATGAATAGTAAGCAGACTTCGAATTGGAGCAAAAAATCAATATATTTTATTTTAAATTTGAAACAGCAAATCACGACATCTAGTGGTACATTTAAAAATGTACAACCCGTACAATTATTGTTATCACTGTTATTATTATTATTATTGTTTTTTTTATTAACTCATGGTAATAGACTCATTTTTTTGTCTTAAATAATAGTTTCTATCGGGTATTTATTTGTCTTCTTAAACTGCAACGTAAAAGCAACAAATGAACCACATGAAAAACTACTAGCAGCTCATCTTCAAAGGAAAAAAAAGATTTAGCATAAACATTCTTATGACTCAAATAAAACACATTTGGTTCTATTTTATTGTATTGTATCTATTATATTTCACGTTCCTATTGAGAGTTTTTTTTATGGGAGACGTTATTTTCCGCCTTTTTCTATCTGTTCCACATTTCAAAATTTCCCAATAAGTTTTAACAATATTTACGAATTATCCTCTGTTTTATAAACTAAATGCAAAACTTACGTTCATTAAATTTTGTTTTGATTGCACATTTAGTTTTTAATATTTATCTTTATTAATTTACTTCCCATCTCACAGTCCAACAGTGTGGATTCATAAATCGAAGGCACCAAGTGTATAGTCGGGCTTATTTTGTAGTGACACCAATTAAAAATGGCCGCTCAAGACGCGCCAGTTTGTCAAATTATTTCGTTTCATGACAGTAAAACGTCTCCAGACCCATTTTTTGAACTTTCCCCACAATGCTTGAACCCCACACCGGCTCCGATAGTGATAGACAATGGTTCCTTCCAGACCCGGGCCGGTTGGGCCACTTCAGCCGCCGAGTTGAGCTCTCTGCTGCTGCAGTTCAGGTCGGTGGCGGCGCGCAGCAGAGGGGCAGCCCGCAGCGAAACCCAGATCGGTAACGATATACCGAACCTGGAGCCGCTGCGGTGGCTGCTGAAGAGTCAGTTTGATCGGAACGTGGTAGTAAACTTCGAAATCCAGGAACTCATCTTTGATTATATCTTTACACACCTCGGAATCAATTCGGAGGTTAGTGTGCATCCAGGTAACACTGTTTGTGGCAGCGATGATGAAGATGACTGTTATTAGCTTTAAGTTTAAGATGCATGCATTTGGAACTTTTAAAATATCTTTGTGTTTGTAGTTTGAATGGATTATTTATTGTCTATATCTTCCAGAAAATTGGTTAAGCAGTCTGTTATATACAGTCAGGACCATAAATATTTGGACAGAGACACATTCTTTCTAATTTTGTTTCTGTACATTACCAGAGTGAATTTTAAATAAAACAACTCAGATGCCATTGAAGTGCAGACTTTCAGCTTTTATTACATGGGTCGAACAAAAAGATTTCATAAAAATGTGAAAAACTAAAGCATTTTTTAAACACAATCCCTTCATTTCATGGGCTCGTAAGTAATTGGACAATTGACTTCCATGCTATTGTATGGGCAGGTGTGGGCAATTCAACAATTCCCTTGTTACGTCATTATGAGTGAACCAGATAAAAGGCCTGGAGTTGATTAGAGGACTCGTGCTTGCATTTGGAAGATTTTGCTACCAAATCCCTCCAGGAGGTAGGCGGGTCAATATCCAAGTCTACCATAAAAAGAAGACTGCAAGAAAGTAGATACAGAGGGTACACTGCAAGATGCAAGCCACTCACAAGGCTCAAGAATAGGAAGGCTGGATCGGACTTTGCTAAAAAGTATCTAAAAAAGCCAGAACAGTTCTGGAAAAACATTCTTTGGACAGATGAAACCAAAATCAACCTCTACCAGAATGATGGCAAGAGAAAAGTATGAAGAAGGCATGGAGAAGCTCATGATCCATAGCACACTACATCATCAGTAAAACACAGGGGAGGCAGTGTGATGGTCTGGGCATGCATGGCTGTTAGTGGCACTGGGACACTAGTGTTTATTGATGACGTGACACAGGACAGAAGCAGCCCAATGAATTCTGAGGTGTTCAGAGACATACAGTCTATGCAGGTGAATGCAGCCAAACTGATTGGGCGGCGTTTCATAATACAGATGGACAACGACCCAAAACATACAGCCAAAGCAACTCAGGAGTTTATTAAAGCAAAGAAGTGGAATATTCTTGAATGGCCAAGTCAGTCACCTGATCTTAACCCAATTGAACAGCATTTCACTTGTTGAAGACTAAACTTCAGACAGAAAGGCCCACAAACAAACAGCAACTGAAAGCCGCTGCAGTAAAGGCCTGGCAGAGCATTCAGAAGGAGAAAACCCAGCATCTGGTGATGTCCATGAGTTCAAGACTTCAGGCTGTCATTGCCAACAAAGGCTTTTCAACCAAATATTAGTAATGACCATTTTGTTTTCAGTTATTTCATTTGTCCAATTACTTACGAGCCCATGAAATGAAGGGAATGTGTTTAAAAAATACTTTAGTTTTTCACATTTTTATGCAATCTTTTTGTTCAACCCATGGAATAAAAGCTGAAAGTCTGCACTTCAATGGCATCCGAGTTGTTTTATTTAAAATTCACTCTGGTAATGTACAGAAACAAAATTAGAAAGAATGTGTCTCTGTCCAGATATTTATGGTCCTGACTGTACATGTTTCAAATAAACATAAATACATTTTCAATTACAATATGTAATAAATCAAATGAAATGTTGTTATACTTTCCTAATGCTTGAATGTCTTTTTCTATACTCTTTAGGGCAGTGTTAAACATCCCATCGTGCTGACGGAGGCGCCCTGCAACCCGCTGCACTGTCGCCAGATGATGTCAGAGCTGCTGTTTGAGTGTTACAGCGTCCCATATGTTTCTTATGGGGTGGACGGGTTGTACAGTTTTTACCACAATAACGCTCAGAGAAAACAGCAGCCTCCGCACACTGGCATCATTCTGTCCTCTGGATACCACTGCTCACACATCCTGCCAGTTATCAATAGCAGGCAAGTTACAACAAACGGTCAGCTCCTCCTGTGTGACTTCCAATCATGTGTCCTCAAATCATGTCATCTCAAATGTTTTAAGTATCCAAATACACATCAGTTTCCCCTCAAGAAGCTCTGTTGCTCTGTTTTGTGTGATGTTAATTTCAGGCTGGATGCTGTAAACTGCAAACGTGTGAATGTGGCTGGAAGTCAGGCATCGTCGTACCTGCAGCGCCTCCTGCAGCTGAAATACCCTGGTCATCTGTCTTCCATCACACTGAGCCGTATGGAGGAACTGCTGCACGAACATAGTTACACCGCAGTGGACTATCATGAAGGTACCCCAGATTATTTTAGAGTAGATTCTTGCTGTAGGTTTTCAAGAGTCAAAAAACGTTTCTTTGTAGCAGTGCTTTACAAAGAAATATACTAATAAATGTATCGTCATGCTTTGTAGCAGGTAAAAAATGATTTGAAGATTCATAATTTTTCTGTTCTTTGCGTTTGTTCCCTGCTTTGTTTGTGCAGAGATGGAGAAGTGGCGCAGCCCCGAGTTTTACGAGCGGGAAGTTCATCGCATGCAGCTATCTTTTTCAGGGAAGCTGCCAAGCGGCTGTGTGACGGCAGAGGAGCGGCAGGAAAGGCGAGCACAGCAGCTTCGACGACTTCAGGAGATCAATGCCCGCCGCCGAGAGGAGAGGCTACAGCAGGACCAAGAGAGACTAGACAGGCTTCTAGCAGTTCAAGTACGAAATGGATTGTCATTTGAAATTTTTGTTTCATGTACTACACATTTATTTCAGAGCTGCCTTACATTAAACTTCCTAAAAAAAGATAGCATAATACTATTTTAATCTTGTCAATTCTTTGTTTCAAATCATGCTTTAACTTAAAAAAAGTCCAAAATCTTTGTTTCACCTCTAATAAATATTTTTTTGACCCAAAGAAGGACGTCTTGTTTTTTATGTTTGCGTAGGAGCTGTGGGAGGATGGCCTGTTGGATCAGTTTCACAGGAGTCTGGTGGAACTCAACATGGACTCAGCTGAGGAGCTGCAGTCATATATCAAGAAGTTGCAGCTTGCTGTTGAGCAGGGAAGGCAGAAACTGCTGCACAGCGATGGGGTAGAAGGAAAGACAGAGGTAAATAAAATAAAAAAAGTCAGGATTATGAAGATAATCCTGATTTCTTAGATGTTTTGTTTGAAAATATGCCTTTGATAACAAGAGGCTGTTTTTCTTGAAAACAAAATTCTAAGAGATGTACTGTTTTGATAAGCAAATCGTCTTTTAAAGATTCGCATTCGGATTTGCATTCAGATTTTGAAAGATCTAATAACTATTGTAGAGAAGAAATGCAGAAATCATAACAAAAATTAACTAACTTCAGTTGCTGTGTTTAATTTTTACCACTGATATTATTAATAATAGTGAACTTTTCTTTAGAAAAGTAAACAATTTGGGCTAAATATCTAAATTGTAGTCAAAGTCAAGTGACCTAATAAATATATTTGGTGTACACATTGATATTAAAGTTTCTCTGGTAGCTGCAGATAGAAGTACTTGTTAGCGGATTAGTAGCAGATCATAGAAACCATTGAAATGCTTTGTTTCTCTGTCAGGGTTTGGAGTTTGAGCAGCCGATGGATGAAGGAGACGGAGTTGCACTGATGGATTCTGACTTCTTTGAAGACACGCTGCCACAAAAATCTAATATGGCTCAGGTAGTAGAATAGTAAAACTGAAAAATTTCCCTGCAAAAATGCATAGGCCTTGTTTACTGTGTGCAGGATAATACACAGAGGAGTTTGACCAAGTCTGACTTAGAAAACATTCAGTCCAATTTGACAAGTTTGATGAAGATCCATTGGATTTGCTTTTAATAATGAACTTGTAACCTTTCTCCAGCCTTCATTCAACATGGCAGAGTACCACCAGCTTTTTGTGGGAACGGAGCGTTTGCGCTGCCCAGAGATACTGTTTCAGCCTTCGCTGATCGGAGAGGAGCAGATGGGGCTGATGGAAACACTACAATATGTATTGGCCAGGTAATGACAAACCGAAAAGCTCCGAAAACATTTAAGTCTGGTGTTATTCGTGTCTGAAAAGACGCTTTGTAGCACCAGTCTGATGCAGCCTTCGCACTACACCGTCTCATTAACTGTTTCTTTAATTTATTCCACTGCTCCATTCCATGTTAAAAAGGCGTCAGGCATCAACGTTTTTCCTTACCGCGAAGGAGGGTCTAAGGGCAGGGATGCCCAGTTTAGTTTAGCCTGTTTAGCTAGTTCAGTTAGAATTTTCCTATTGAATTCTATGTATTCATGATCCTTTTGATTTTATGTTTATTTTACAATTACCGGTACAAAGCCCATTGAGACAACTGTTGTTGTGATTTTAGTCTATACAAATAAAATGGAATTGAATTCAATTGAATCAGTACAAAATTCTGTTATTTTATAGAACATTTGTTACCACCTTGATAGGTAGAAACAAAAGGACCTGGCTGCAGGCATCAATGCCCAGAACCGGATGTCCTCCTTATTTCTCGAAAACCTATTATTTTTCCTGGTGACCAAAACAGTTACGTTTTTTCCTATTTTAAGGTTTAATCAAACTATATTTCTTTACATTTCTGAACACTTTTGGGTTAGGGTTAGGGCAAGTTATAAAATTTCCACTTCTGTGCCGATGACGCCATTCTCTAACCACAAAGCAAAGTACTATTTTTTTTACCTGCCAACAGTTCTTGCTGTCATGCTGGCAGTAATTTTTCACCCCTCTGATTGCTGTTCTGTTAAATTACTTAACCCAGAACTTCTAAAAGTCTGTTTGGAATAAAAAAGTCATGACTGTGTCTCTAGGTTATGTTTGACATATACCTGTGTGTGTCAAGTATGTGTCAAACATAACCTGTATCTGATAATAAAAGAACCAAGAAGTCTGTTAACAACTACAGACACTATGACCTTTATTGCACATAATTGTTATTCTGAAAATCCCTAGAAAAAAATTTCAAAACGTTCCTTTACTTGGCAAGAAAAACAGATTTTAGCCACATTACTGCCTGTTTTCCAACATACCCTACTCTGCCGTCCTAATTGGCTGGACACACCTGATCCAGGTAATGGGGCATGAGTAGGACAATGATATCTGGAAATCATGCAGATGCACCTGCCCCTGAAGCCCGGAGTTTCCCATTCCTGTTTTAGCTACTTTCCTGATCAGCATGCCACATGCAATATTAGTGATGTAATAAAGAAAAAGATGCAAGCAGCTTTCCACTTGAAGATTTGTTGTTTTGAGCATCAGATGATTGACAGACATTCATTTTTAGTTGAAACGTACCAATATCAGTTCTCAGCATAAATTAGTTGATTACATTATGTGCTCACATACAACAATCCTGAGGATTTGACACAACTCTAACATTATTTTTACATTTACAGCTATAGAACATAATTTTTTCTGCATGTTACTTTTTCTTCTTGATGATGGAAACGGTCACCTGTCCATCACATCCAGGTACACACCTGAGCAGCAGGAAGCACTGGTGAGCAACGTGTTTCTGACAGGAGGGAACATCCAGTACCCCGGCATGAAGGAGAGAATCGAGAGAGAGCTACTGGCAATGAGGCCTTTCCAGTCTCACTTCAAGGTACAGAGTTTTCCAACTGTAAAAATGTGACGTTTAATTTTCAGAACACAACTGCAAAAGGAAAAATGCATTTTTGGGAAATGGATTTAATTGGAAAATAGAAATATATATATATAAGACATTTATTTAATTATGATGTATTTAGAAAAAGGATGGAGATTTGCAGAGTAAAGTTGTTTATGAAAATAATCAAATAGTAAATACTCAGACAAATGAAACTAGTTTAACTTTCTTCACCACTTTAATTTTTCATTTATAGGTAACTATGGCATCTCGGCCAGCTCTGGACGCCTGGTACGGAGCACGGGATTGGGCATTGGAGCATCCACCTGGAGAGGCATTAGAAGGTTGGATTAGCAGACAGGACTACGAAGAGAAAGGCGGAGAGTATCTGAGCGAGCATTGTGCCTCCAACATATTTATTCCCATGAAAATTGCCAAACCAGTTCCTGCTCGCTCTGCTGAGCCTTCTGTCACTGCTCAGACATCTACAGGAGCCTCAGCTGCCATCACAACAGTCACATCCTCACTGGATGCTTCCTCCGCCAGTCTTTCTGCTGATGTTACCATGGTTACCTCCTAGAAAAACAGTGTCCTGCTGTACATTCAGTTCTTGAAACTATAGTTTACTGTTTACTCTGATGCTCCCATTCATTCAGAAATAATGTTAATATACTGAGATTTTCTGTTTGTTTTCTGCACTGGTTCAAAATTAAACATAAATAAAGACAATGCATTGGTTAGAATGTATTAGTTTATATAAGTATTTTTTCTGAAGACTTCCTCATCTTTGTTATTTCACGTGTCACAGACTCGAGGATTTCAGCAGAATTATTTTTTTAATGAAAAAAATTGTAAATGAATAAACTTTTAGTTTATATTTTTATTATTGCTTAGAAAACCAGACCAGGATTTTCCTGTTGACTTTGTTTACCTTCAGTTTCATTTTATGTAAATATGATCTCAGTTCTACTTTGACTAAATAATCCTTAAAGAAAAATATTAGTCTGTTAGTGAGTCAGATTTACTAATTTCTTTTAGTTGTTTTAGGTCCTTTTTTATTTTGTTTTAAATGTTACTTCCATGTATTGTGGCAATAAATTAAATCTGTAAATGAATAAAATTATTTCAGACGGATCACAGCTACTCACATCCTCCTTCATACATGCTAAAATTGATTTGCAACTACGAGTTCCCAAATTTACTGAACTAAAGGAAAGCATTAACCACATTACTTCTATGTTGATACGGCAGTATATCCTTGACTTAAGAAACAAACTTTGATCTTAATGCTTATGCGTCCAAGTCACGGTTTTAATATTCTTATTTTCTAAGATATAAAAATGTGGTTTAGAATATTTCCGACTGATCCACTTACATGCTCTGTTCACTTGGAAAAAGGATACCAAACATTTTTGTTGTTAGTATATTAGTTATGGAACAGTCAAGTCAAACAAAAATCAGCTCACCTTATGTATAATTAGGTAATCCAAACAAATAACCAGGAGGAGGCCTATACAGAAAGATTTCATCCATTAACAGACAGTTAAAGATGTTTAACCCTTGTGCTATCCTAGGCACTTTAACATTGGGAGTTGGGTCATCTAGACCCACTAGACAGTGCGCTGAACCTTTTTCGTCAATGATTTGTGATCTTCACTTGTCCATGGATCACATGAAATCCTCTTCACCTCTGTCCACCTTGGTCATGGTAGGGATAACACGTCAATGTAAGGTCGGGGTCATAGGATAGCACAAGGGTAATGACAGCAAATCACGGTATGGAGAGTTGCATTATGCATGGGAACCACAAGATGGTGCAACAGAAAACAAAATTGACAGTTGAGGATAGAGATAGTACATTCTTTCATTGTCTTATCAGAGTTTGTAAAATCATAGAGGATAAAATGACCTCCAAACAGGAGCCTTTGTCAAACCCAGGTGAGTAATGAAGAAACATACCGTCTTTGAAATAATGAGGCTCCTCACCTGTACCCAACATCCTATAACAGTAAAAACATTAAGTGAACTCAGTCAAATCAGAATAATGCAGTGGAGAACCAGAAGTCCACAGCAAAACTGAAATTAGGAGAATGTGTGTTAAACAGGGAACCTTTGACCAACACTGCTATGAGTGTTTAAAATATAGGAACAACACAAATTAAGTGACTGAAGTAAAACCTGTTGACAATTGTCAAATGTTGTTAACAACGTGCATGTAGTCATGTTTTTGCACATTTTTAAGCTATTAGTGTTTTCAAACAGTGCAATATGTTATTTTAATATGCAAAGGCAGTTATTTACATAATTTTGGTCATATAAAGACAAACACTTTATAGAGTTCTTGTTGAGGCGATTTCAGAAGGAAAGTTGAAATTGTGGATTTGATTTTGTTTTCGTATATTTTGGGAATTTTCTTCTTGATACATTTTAGGATTACCTACCCATGAAAAGATATTCCAGTCTCTTTAGTGGTGCAGTTTTAACAGACACACGACCTTATATAACAACAGAAGCACCAAGAGTTTGAGGTTATGATGGTGGAAGAGTCCTGGTCTGATAATGTTGGCTGTTCTCCACTGAAACACACAATCAAGGGACAAAATATGAGCTTTGAGTCTTAGTGAATGGAAGAAATTGGGCGGCAGTGGGTCATGCAGTTGAGCAGTTCGTCCAATGATCGAAGGTTTGGCAGTTCAATCCCTGCTCCTCCCAGTCAACTGTCAACTGTCAACGGTCAACTCCCAGTCAACCTCGCCCTCCCTGCCTCCAGGGTGGCTCCACTGGTGTGTGAATGCGTATGAATGTCCCTGTGATGGTCAAAAACAAAGCTACGCCCCTGTCAGTAGCTGTGGTGACATCACTAGCTTACATCACTGTGAATGAGGAGTGAGTGAATAATGGACAAGTTGTAAGCACTTTGAGTGGCTGGAAAAGCGCAGATAAACCCAATCCATTTTTATTTTTAAATTCTGACAGTTTTGATTTATTTGTAATCGTTGAACAACTTGACTCAATGCTGTCAGTTTTAGTGTAAATTCTGTTCTTATAAACCTATCCAAACATAATATTCCTTGTCCTGATTAGTTGTCAGTCCACAGATAATCCACTAACGGTAATGAGAGAGTGAGTATAGCTTCAAATCTGGCTAAGCTATGTTAGAGTCTAAAGTCTGTCCCACAGTCGTCTTTCACATCATAGCTCCCTGTGCATTTTATTAACCCAGCAGACCTCTAATGGCATTGTGTCGTAAACTGTGGCGAGGTTAAGCCAGTGGCTGCTTTTCCTCAGGTCAGTGTGGCGTGTTCACACGCAAACCCAGATTTAGAAAATCCTAGTTGCTCCTGCAGGTGTTACATGGTCAACAAGGACCATTGCACGCCTGTATACTGGTGGAACCAGAGAGTTGGCCAGCATCCAAACAAGAGGACTAATTTGTTTTCTGCCGTCTAGTTAGTGGGTCAGCAGGAGCATCAGACACACTGTGGAAAGGGAGAGAAGAAAATGACCTATATAGTATCTGTGATGCACCAGGTCCTATTGTAAGAAACTTTTAAGCAATTTATTTCTGAAATTTTCAAACTTGTATATTAAAGGATGATCCAGCTTTGTTTAACCCTCTCCTCTGGCTTTAGTCTGAGATGAGAAGGCAGCACAGGGCCAACAAAGCAACAATCTATACTTATAACAAGGTTTTAAAAGAAATGAAATGGATTGAAGATATAAAAAATATTAGTTAGTGCTTCATTAAAGATTGATTTTATAATTAAGTCCAACTGAGGCTAATTCTGTACTTTATTAGACCTTTCTCGTACTTCTAAAATTTAAAATAATTCAAAGATGATCGATCTTAAGAGGTCCTAAAATAGTTTATCATCTGCAAGTGTGGAGAACATGGAGGGGCCAGCAGGAGCATCTTAAACTTCTGAGTTATGAGTTTTTTTGGTATTTTCTTGCAAAAATTGCTGTGATATACAAAGGTTCAGATTATTTTCATAAAACACAACAGGAGCTTTTCCTTTTAAGTGATTTATTTCAAATTTGTTAAAAGATGTTCATTATTCACAACTGGATGGTTTTGTATTTAGTCTAATATTAATTTGGAAAATAAAATTTCGATTCTTTTTTTTACCACTTTGAAACACATTAAAGAAATCCTAAATAAAATCCTCTTTAACATGAGTAAATCTCTAAATTTACCAGAGTTGTATTTCAAGTCTCTTATTCATTCAGGATACTTTTATAGCAGATAAAGTTCTTAATATCTTTTTTGGGGGATTTCATTTTTTTAAGTTGAAGGCAGCTTGCCTTAAAGCCTTTTGGATAAGAGACAAAACTCCAGATGACCGTTTTAAAAACTTTTAGTGCAATTTAACCTGAGTTGTATTCTAATCTCATCTCATTTTGTGTCTTCTCAATAACATGGTATATCATTTCCCCTAATTTAAAGGTTTTATTGAGGAAAAAGTCAACACGTTCTGAACAAGTATTCTGCATGATGATCTTTTAGAGAATTGTGCACTCACCGATGTCCCATGTTTGCAGACAAATCAAAACATTTACATTATTTAATATCTCTTATGAGCTCTAACAAAAGTCTAGAAATCATTTTGCCTGGTAAGGAATTGGTGTTTTGAATAAAATCTCATTGAGTCAACTTACAGGAAAAAGTGTTGCCCTAAAGGGAATTTTTTTTCACTTAATTATATTTTCTTGCAAAGCCTCCTTGAAGAAACAGATTTCATTGATATTTTATGAGCTCTAATATTTCAACACCTTTTCGAGGTTGAATATCCGTCACTGTCTTTTGTCCACACATGTGTCCACATGCCTGGACAGACATGTTGGCACAATTCTGTACATGAATGAATAAATCATAATGATCACTAAAATAACAAGCTTAAATTCATCTAATGTAAATTAAACATTGTATATTTTATCCATGTCTGTTTTATTCTGTTGAGCAAAATGTAAAATCATTGTCTGCCTTTAATGGTTAATTATTACTTATTTCAGTCGACATTTATTCTTTAAGGAGGTCCCAAAGAGTATTTTATGGAGTGATCATCACATGAGCAGCTGTGCTGGTTTTGTTCAAGCAGACATCTGGGTTGGCAGGGTTGTGAAGGGCTGACTCAAACATCTGTGAGGTTGAAAGAGGCGCTTTCATGTGCTAAATTGGATTGTATTTGTATTTGCATCCAATTAAACGAGGTCTCCTGTGTTTCTCTGTGGCCTTGTTATGAACTGAGGGGCTGTCCAGTGGCAGCAGGGACACACTCCAGCTCCCTGTGATCCTAGAGAGGAAGAAAAAGCTGGAATACATTATTTCGGAATGACTATTTAAGGTCATTTGACCTCAATGGCTGTTCAGTTTTGCTTCAACACACTCATTTAGAGGAATTTTACAGCAGTATTTTAAATGTAAAGAAAAACATTCATGTTAGGTTTCTATAAAAGCTCAATAAAATGGTAGGAAGATTTGGCATTAAATGGAGGTTCTGTTGTCAAGAAAATGTAACTTGATAAATCAAAACATCTTTAAAGCCTAAATAATTGTAATATTTAGTAATTAGCTATAAGGTGCTTCTTTCAGAGCAACTATTATGGTTCCACATTCATGGGTGTTCCCAGAAGCCTTTGAAAAGTCACTGTGCTTTTTTTCATTTCCTCTAAACTCCCAAAAGACCACAAACAGTGAAGGAAATAGTGGAGAGAAATCCCACAGCTCTCTGTGGGAACCCTCTTTTGATCAAATAGTGCAACGGGAGCTCATGTGAGCTCCAGATATTTAAATGGGAATCTACAAGGATAAAATCTTCAAGTTTTGACAGTGAAACAGAGTGCAGCGCAACATAATCACCCAACAAGGGAGAAGCATGCGTTGTAATCAGTTGTCCTGTAAATGGCCTCTTTTTCCCTCTCCTCCCCCTTGTCTTTCCTCTCCTGATCCTCCTCCTGCTCCCTTTCTCCTTGTTCTACATTCAAAGAGCAACAGGTCTAGAGCCAGTCCATGCATGACTGTGCAAACTAAGTGACTGTTGTGGGCCTGCATCACTGACTCAGTATTTTCATTTCATCCTTTTGACTTTGTCTGGTAAATTGGAGCAATGATGTTCCGAACAGCAGTGGAGCATGCTAAGAAGCATCCTGGTGTGAGTAAACTCAGTTTTTTATATTCATTTATGAATTGTAATATTTTAGTAGGGACTTTGTAATGTTTTCACTTTATAAATTTCCATAAATTTGTGTTTATAAACAGACTTTAAGCACTCCTGACTCATTAGGAAATATGTTAAATTGATTAGATAAATACATGTTTTTGTATTGTCTTTTTGTTAAATGTTGTGGTGGGTGTAGATCCAAATTCAAATAAAAGATTTGTCAGTTTCTATATTTTTTGGAACAATAAGGCTTCTTTAAAGTGCGTCTTCACAGTTTATCTCAATGGTTCCCTCCTGTGTCTCCAAGATTCAGGCTAGTCAGTCTGTCTGAGAAAGAGACATGATCAGAAGTCTAATTTAGTGTCATCTAATCTCATTTAAGATCTAATTTAGTCACTTAAGTTGCTCCAGAAAGAACAACTTAGGCTTAAATAACACTTCTGTGACTTCTGACAAATGTCAAATCTCGTGCTCATCAAATATTAGCAGTTGGAAAAGGAGTTATTGTAAATATATATATATATATTTTTAAGCTTCCGTTATTCCCACCGGGAAAGGAGTTATTTCCGAATATTTAACCAGCTTTGCTGTCATAGAGAAGGGTGACAGGGTTTTAACTTCTTATCATTGCCCTCCCTAAAGAAAAGCGGTGAGACTCTGCCAGACTCTATGTGACTCAGGCAGAACTCCTTATTATGGCCTATCATCCTGACTGACAGACAAGCTGAGAAAAAGACAGAGAGAGAGACGCTGCGGGGAGCAAATCCCTATGAGACTCCACAAAACCCCCTTGATCAAGTCCAAGCACACAGACAGACGGAGAGACAGAGACAGCCTATAGGAGCCTGTGAGTTTTCATCAGGCAGACTGTCAGAAAGTTAGACAGCTGCATGGACACCAGGTCAGGGAGACAGATCCAGAGAGAGCCAAGCAGTGCACTTTTGGAGCTAAAGTCTCAAACTAAGATCTTCTAGAAAGCTAAATATAATAAGAATAAAAAAGCACAAAGATCAGTTTGCAATTAACATTTATTATCAATATACGTTTGTATATATTTTTGCAATAGAGTGTGCAAAACGTATTTGTTTGTCACATAACAGAAGATAAAGGCTAGGAGGCAAAACACATCTGACCAAATTTAACTTCGACTACACACCAGGAAATCCAGGACCAAAAATGCATTTCAGTGATGATCCCAGAAGGAATAGTGATCAGAAAATCAGTGTCTGTGAAAGTAAAAAGTTTAGTTTTGCATGAGTTTTGTGAGTAAGGATTTCAAAACGTTTGTATGTTCGAATCATGATATCTTCAGGTCAGTTTGGGTTGGACCATTACACGCAGCAAAAAAAAAAAAAAACTCTTCGATGTCCAGACTGTAAAGATTGATGCTGTTGACATCCCAGAGAGCCCTAAAGACATGAAAAAAGGGTTATGGTCAACAAATAATCCACAAAACCAGACAATGGTTGAAGAAATATGAAAATTTAAGGTTTGATTAAGCTCAACATTTTAATTTCAATAAAGTCTCAGTCCAATCATGATCTGTTTTCAAGGTATGCCCAGTGGTCTTTTAATTGTGATTATGCTGTTTTTAGCCAAAATCCCCAAAACCTGTATTGTTTTCTAGGTAATCAGAAATTTGCCTCTGACTTGTAGGTGGGACTGTTGGGGTGGAGTAAGCTTGCAATCATTTCCCCATCATCCCTTTGTCTACATTCTCTCCCACTAGCTTTCATCCCCTCACAACCTCCACCTAACGTCACTAGTGCAACAAGAATGGCAAGCAATATTGGAGCTATCCGGCCGTACAGCTTCGAGGCAAATGGCAGCTTAGACGAGGAAAATGAAGATGCATTTGGATGTAGTCCTCTACAAGTGGATGCATCAGAATGGAGCAGAGCAGGGGGCTTGTGGGCGGCCCACCGATTGTAGCACCTACGACACTGCTACAGGCTTTTCCCAATGGCATTCGTTCATTTGCTCCAGATTCACCACAAATCGATTAAAGAAATATTCAGAAAAACAGTTTTAATCTTACTTTTCTTTTGATGTGTCCTCCATCATTAAAAAAATGCTACAAGGACAACAAGGAAAACACAGTTTTCTTTGCAGTGGGTCTTCAAAGAGAGAGCATTTATGTCCTTATGTCCTCTGGCCATTCTCTATTTAAATTCAGGAGAAGTTGGAGACCAGCAAAGGACAAATTTCTCCTTACATCTGAAATGTCGATTTCTATTTGTCACAAGCATCTTTCTCATTTTAAAACTGAATCGCAGTCCCCCTATTTGTGAGCTGTGTAATGAGGTCAAAAATACACAGTGTTCCTCTGAAATTCGTTGCAATTTAAAATGGGAAGTTGCATAAGAAAGAAACGTAGAAGTACCTTGAAATGGTTGCATTCAATGACTGCTTATTGCACTCTTCCATAATGCTTGAGTGTCAGCAGGTTCAGTGGAATGATGAAAAGTGAAGAAGCTCATGGAAGCAACTAATTGCCACAACTGCTGAGTTGGTGCAGCACCTTTATATATAGCTGACACACAGGGCCAAATTAAGATTTCTTCTTCTAAAAAAACATGAAGGCAGATGAACATGAAGAGTTAAGCAAAGATATTTCATGAAGTACTATGATATGATGAAATATTGCAAATACTTTGAATATATATGTATATTTTTCATATTAACTCAGCTTCTTTGCTTCACTTAAATCTTTTTAAATTAAGCTCCTTTCTATTTACTCAGGCTGAAATGGTTGATGCAGTGCAGAGAAGGAGCCTTTTATTTCCATTGCAGTCACTCATCTACATGTGTTGCTGAATTTTTAACAAAAAAGTTATATTTGAAATTTCCAGATTTAAAAAATAAATAAAAACTTATTTCTGTGATGTCAGATTGTTAGTTGTGACTCTAAAGTTTTGACATGCGTCTAAAAATGCCAAACCTATGGATAAAAAAGGTAGGAGCAAATCCAGATAATTTATAAAAAGCGCTTCTCAGGCATTGCACAGCTGAGGCTTTTACATTTAAAAACAGAATCAGGTATTTCAATAAAAACACCACCCATCCTTTACACTCCCCTCTCCCCTCTGTTAACACATGACTCATGACCCCCCAACCAATGAAAACTCATAAAAGTAACTTCTGAAAGAAACTTAAGGCTTCGCTTTGCTGTGAGGAAACAGTGTGTCCCAGACCGGGACAGCAATAGGATACGATGTTGAACTCCAGCCGCCCCTCAGCAAGGGCAATAACTGCAGCAACATCCACCGACCAAGCCAGAAAGCCCTGGCACAAAAGATCCTTACAGGAAACACTGGGGCTAAAATCATAGTAAGATGTTAAAATGATATGGGATCAATGTAAAAACATAAAATGGAAAATAAGGTTAAATGCATAAAATAAAATTGAAAACATAAAAAATATATTGAAAACAATAGAATAAATAAGAAGGTACGATAATCTAAAAGCAAAATTAAAAAGGTGGGTCTTGTTTGTAAAAACCTCTCTGGTCTCTGTGGCTTTCTGGTGCTGTTCCAGAGGCGAGGAGCATAATGGCAGACTGACGCCTCACTATGTGCTCACAGACACAACTACAAGGCCAGTGCCAGAGGACCTGTGGGTCTGTGAGGGCTCATACTTTAGAAGCATTTAAATTATCTGCAGGAAGTAGCAAAGAATTTACAAGAAGAGAAATTTGAACAACAACCCATTACCACTTTTAGATGTATTTCAAAAGCATTTGGAGTTCTGGCTGAAGGTCACGGCTTAGTTCATTGACTTGGTCATTTTTGGTTTAAACTTAAATCTACAAAATTTCTACAACTAATAGAATTGAATAAGCATTTTGCAAAGCTAATTTTATAAAAGATTTTAAGTTGAGATACATGAAGCTATTTAAAAAAGAAAAACAACATATTTTTTTATGTTTCTTTTACTCTTTTACTCTGAGGACCTCAGGGACCGGCCTCCTCTTTATTCCCAGAGTCAGAACTAAACAAGCGGAATCAGCGTTTCAATATTCCGCAGCTAAAATCTGGAACAGCCTCCCTGAAGGCGTAAGACAGGCCTCTTCCGTGTTCATGTTCAAATCTAGACTTAAAACATTTCTGTTTAGCCGTGTATATGACTGAAAGGTCCTATCTGCACTTTTCTTTCCTTTCCTTCCTTTATTTTTAAATCAATTTTCAAATTTTTTATTTTCTTTTAAAGTAAATTTTACGTTGATTATTTCTATGATGTATTGTGATTTTAATGCATTTTTCTGTTTTGTGAAGCACCTTGAATTACTTTGTGTACGAATTGTGCTATACACATAAACTTGCCTTGCCTTGCCTTTCTTGTTAGGAAAGTCTCAGAAACAACAGCTGATATATGCAGATTTTCTGTAAATGCAAGAAGAAAGTTACTGCTTTATAAATAAAGCTTCATCTGTTGTAAAAGTCACATCAGGTTGCAGCTGTATTAGAAGTTAAATATGTCAGTGCATAACTGTACACTGCAAGCCTCCAATTACACTTTGTATCCAGGAGTAAACAATGTCCAGTCAAAACACAACTTTATGGTTTGGGTATTCCTGTCTCTCTCCAGCTCATCCCCCAGTTCTTCTTTATCTGCTTGGGAATGGGCGGAGCTTCCATATTTCTGATCCGGCTGGCCAGAGGACCCCATGTCACGTAAGGATATTCACATTTAAACTTATCTTTCATGATTTTTTAACAAAAAAGTGCAGTGGCAGATCAGACACAGACAACAAAACAAACTGTTTTGTGATTAGTTTAGAACATGGTAATTTACTTAAGGAACATAGAAAACCAAAGAGAAGCCACACATTCAAACATTTGTTACATTTTGTTAACCATCTACTGATGAGATTATTTGTTCCAAACAGAAAAAAAACAAACAAAAATCTTCTGATAGATCAATTGATCAATTTTTCTAAAATACATATAACTTTACCATGCAGACATCTAATAAACTAAGGTCAAAACTTGACAGAGGATTAATAACCGGACCTAACGGAGGAAGAATTCCTTAAATGATGATTAAACTACAAATACTTGGACACAAAAACTTGAATGTTAAAAGTTGTTTAAATTTGGTCATGGAGAGGAGATATCAACTTTGTTTTGTGAGAGCTTTTGTTAACTTGGCATTTCATATTAACCCACCTCTTGCATGCATTTCTACAGATTTTGCTTTCCATATAGAGTTATATGCAGCCTTCCTTAATGTCCTTAATGGACATTAAGGACATTGAGGATCCCCTCCTTCATGTGGGCACCCCTGAGGTTTCTTCGTTTTTTCCAGAATCCGGTTTCGAGGAGTTTTTCCTTACCGTGAAGGAGGGTCTAAGGGCAGGGATGCCAGTATAGCTTAGTCAGTTTGTTAGTTCAATTTAGTATTTTCCTATTGAACTCTATGTATTCATGATCCTTTTGAGTTTATGTTTCACTTTTTCAATTACCGATACGAAGCCCATCGAGACGACTGTTGTTGTGAATTTGGGCTATACAAATAAAATTGAATTGAGATGAATTAACGTCCTAAAATTGTACATTTTCTTCTGTTTTTTAATAGTTTCTTTGTGAGAAGCAATTCCAGGAACAGGAGTGTTACTGTTACCTTATTTTAGATGTTAAAGATTAGAATTTGCCATAACTCTGAGTATCCTTTTGCATGTGTAGCTGGAATAAGACCAGCAACCCTGAGCCATGGAATAAGCTGGACCCCACATACCAGTACAAGGTACAACAAACATGCATGAGTTTGTAATAAGTGTTTACAAGCTAAACCTCAGCTGTGTTGTTTTAGACATTAAGGGCTATCAAAAAAAAATCTTTTAATTTTTTAAGCTTCTATTGAATATCAACATTTTCTTTTTGCAGTTTGTGGCCATCACCACGGACTACAAAAATCTGAAGAAGGACGGACCTGAGTTTTAAATCTTACATGCCAATTCAAAAATATTAATAAAATAAAATTAAAAAGAGTTCTTATCTAGAGTCAAATTCCATTTTTTCCTGTTTTCAGACATGCACAGGTTAGAATGTGTTTTATCACATTCGTATTTCTGAGGCTGTGACATTTTAAAGATGGGCTGGTAAACTTACTGAAGTGACTAAGACTTTCAAACCCACATGACAGATTATAAGTGGCTTTCCATACTAATGTTTCTGCATAATTTACTCATTTACACCATAATAAACAGAAGTTTAGGTAACATCATTAAAATGTCAAAGAATTTCAGTCTTTGTTCTAAAAGTCGTGTTCTAAAAGTTCCCACAAATCAGTAGAAAAGCACAAAAACAAACATGAAAAATAATATTTAATCATGTCAATGTTTTAGAGAGCCATAACAGTGTGGGAAACTGTTCGACAGAACATGTTGTTTCCTTCTCCTGGAGTTATAAGTTGTCACCACATTCCTGGAAAGTCAGGAAACTGAATTATGCCAGCTGGTATAAAATGTTTCAGTCCTGTTGAGCTTTATTACTGAGTGAATCTTTGGGAGCTGAGTTCATTTTATGATTGACACACATGTCTGTAAGTTCAGCTGCCACTAACTTCAGTTAGTCCTGAAAAAATGGTACAGTAATTAAGCTGGATGCTTTTATTAAATGATTTTCTCTGTCAGTTTCCAGGTTTTGTTGGAAAGTTGTCTTAAAAACACCTGCACAGAACTGGATGAGATACAGATCTTTTTCCACATGCTCAGTGACTGCAGTGGAGCACATCTATCTTTCCTCGGTGCAGGTGTCACTCTTCTGGAGACTTGCTGTTGTGAATTCAGCTCAGATGCCCTCATTATATGTGCAGAACAGCATGTGTGTGTGTGACATGGGATGTTTATGGTCAGTATTAGCTGTAGCAGCTAAAAAGTGTTTAGCAGAAGTTTGCATTCATGCGCATGGCATTTTAAAATGCTTCGTCTAACATCCTGGATGCCACATATGGGATGTCTTTAAAACAACATGTTGTTGTTCATCATTTTCCAACCTTATACATTCAAAGAAGCATCAAAAATATTCTCAAAATATCACAATAACTGCACCAAACATACACCACAAAAGAGTTAGCCTAAAAATAGGAAAAGAACACTTAGGAGTAGAAAATAGTACAATTATCTTTCCATGCAGCAAGTCATTATTGCTTCAAAAATCTGATAAAAGATTTAGAAACAAACATTCAAAAAGTGAAAAATAATCTAAAAAGCTAACTGTTAAATAGAATCACTTAAAAAAATGAACTTTCACTGCCTAATACGTATTGTTTTGCTAGTCCAATTTAACTGGTTTATATTTTCTGAGTTCATTTTGATTAGAGTGTCAATAAACTAGTGTAATAAGTTGATATAATTTATTTTAGAACAAAATGTGAATATGACCTTAGTATGAGATTGCCCTTCTTGGTAAATACTAACATTGCCTTCAAAACTGTGTTCAATGTTAAAAACTGTCTGAGATGTTTATTTGTGGTTTCTCCACGTTGTGAACTAAGTCTGTTTAATAAAATGCATTCAGATATCTTTAAAAAAATCTTAAACAAATCAATTTAAGGTTTTTAAGTCTTAGACCAAGTTTTTCTGTTATTGTCAATGGTTTGGAGCGAAACAATTGACTCATTTCAGAAATAATTTCCTTATTCAAATCTGTAACATAGCTCTCAACTGTGCTGGTTTTGAAAAAGTTTAGAGCAAACAAAAGTTTAAACAACATAAAACCTGGTAAAAATTTGTGACTGTGTAAAAACAAGATTTTAAACCTTTGCAAGTATCAAATAGTTTGAAGTGTCATGTGACCTGGGGTAAGGGAGTGCAAACGGTTTTAATAAAGCCTCTTAAAAATCACGCTCATAGTATTTATTGGTGGTGAGAAAGAGGCTAAACTGAAGATTATTTGTTTTTCTGCAGCAAAGTTTGGGTATTAGGGTTGGTTTTCTGAAAGCCGACATACAAACAGACAATTGTCTGACCTGGGATGTTGAGAGGAGGCATTCCTCTGGGAGGAGCAGATGCAACTCAGAAATGGAAGAACTTGAGAACTCAAATGCCTGGCAGAAAACAAAGCAGTCTGACTAAAGTCCAGCTATTGGTGCTGAATAACCAGGGCTTTGAAAGGGAGCAGCAGCGCTTGAAATTTCAAGCTTGTTTAGTGCTGCTTTGTTAAGCACTTTGTGTGCAAATGCAAAGCTTCTCTCAAGATCATAAATAAATACATCAAATGTAAAATAACTTTTTTTATCCCAAAGTGAATTACAAAGAAAGCCAAAGCCTTTATGTGTTGAAAGTACAAAAATGCATTAGCAGAGAAGAGCAGTAGGGGAGGAAATGTTGAAGCTGCAAGTCCTAAAGTTTAATGAAGACAACGAAGAATTTCCTGTACATCATGAAACAAACTTGTCATTGAGGTTGAATTTATTTATTTAATGGGTTCATCTCCTACTGTTTTACTGAATTTTATACTTGTGAGCAAGAGTGTAAAATCTGCTCATTGATTTAATTCAAATGTAAATATGTTTGAAGCGCAAAGAGCAAAAACCTCTGTCTTCCTGTTGCATCGTCGCCATGCTGATAAAGGATCCGTTTTGTTTTCCTTTTCTAGTAAAGTATTCCCTAAAGTGGCTACTATGAGGAAATGACTGCAGGAAATTCCAGCTCCTGACCTTTATAAAGCCTGCATTCTCCTTGTTTCTCCAAATACAGACTGTCTGCCTCAAATCTGTAACATGGCTGCAATTATAGTAAAAATAAAAGTAAGCAAAGTTTCAAATTTTAACAAAGCACATGTTGCTGTTGTGTTTTTATTTTATTTTACAACTTGCAACAGCTCTTCATATGAATATAAATCAACTCAACTAAATAATAATAATTGGCTTAAAAAAAGTATTTGTAAACACAATTTTAAGATATTGTGACACAAAAGGTCTTCATGACATCAGTCTTTATTTTTAGTTTTTAATAGCGTGTCTGCTAATGGTGCACGAGGATTGTCAAAGATACATCCTACTATAGTTGCATAAATTATTATGTCAACTTTAAACAATCAGAAACATGCCTGTGAGGATAAATTATTCCTTAAATGAACTCATGTAGATTTAAGTTTAGTAACTGTTCTTACAGCAATCGACCATGTTGGACTCTCAGGTTCCATTTGTTAGTGAACACATGAATGGTGACATCTCCCATAACACTAAAGCTGCTCACATTGCATTAATTTAAATAAGCTTATTATAATGCAAAAAAGTACAAAGATGTCTTGATTTATTATGATAAGGTCTTACTTTATGTCATAAAAATGCACATTATTCTATTTTAAATATCAGGATTTGTATCTGTCTGTATTTTACATTATGCACATAAATCATCAGTGTGTCATTACAAATATAACGGCCTTAGCAAATAAAAACATGATTAAAATATGCAGGTTTTGTTATATTACAGCTTCAATGTCATTGGGGAATAGTATCCTAATGTTTAGTCATTTTTAATGGTCCTTAAATCCTGGCATGGGAAAGGGTCTTGCAAACAGCTCCACCTGCTGGCGGAGCTCTGCCATGGTGGATACTGTGTTGGTGTCCTCCACCAGGAAGGATTTGAAGCTGGCCAAATTTCCTGATTTATGAAAGAAAGATACAAACATTTGATCAAGTAAATTGCAAGTTAGAATAATATGAATCTATAAACACATTACAAAGCCGCAGCTTTGGAAAAAAAAGCATCAAATTCAAACAAAGTTGAGAAATAATCTCACCTGTTTTCTTTTTAATGTCTAAGGCAATCTGAATCCCTTCATCAATAAAATCTACAACCTTTTCAAAGTCGGCTTCTTTTAGTCCTCGTGAGGTCAGAGCTGGTGTTCCTGCACAAAGGTGACAAAAGATTAGAGTCAAAAAAGTGTCAGAAAGTCTTTGCTCCTCGCGCTTACATAGCTCATTCACAGATGAATAAAAAGTTAAGTTCAAGAGACGTATGAAATATAAACTGTCACTTGTTTATCTGAATTGTAACTGAAGCAAAGCAACAATATTTGTGAACATGCCGAGCCTGAGTCCTCCTGGAGTGAGTGCGCTCTTATCCCCGGGACAGGTGTTCTTGTTGGCGGTGATGGAGACCAGCTCCAAGACTCTTTCAACTCGAGCACCATCTATCCCACGAGGTCGAAGGTCAACCAAGACCAGGTGATTGTCTGTTCCACCTGAAAGATTCAGAGGGTGAAGAGAGCGTATTTGTTTGGTTTATGGTTAACTTCCGTTCAGGTTCGGTTCATCTTAAGGGACAAAAGAAACTGCTGCTCCATTCATTTTCTTTTCAAACCTTTAACCTCTTAAGACCTGGCATCCAAATGTGTGGACAGCACATTTTGAGTTACCACAGTAGGTATTTCTGCTTAACTGGGGCCCTGTGACTACAAATGTAGATGGTTAGCTCAGCTTAAGCTAATTAGTTTTTCATTGCTTTTAAGATTTGTAATATACATTGCTTACATGTGTTGTCAACTACTTAATACATTTTAAAATGATCTTTCTAAAGCCTTTTAACAAAAATACAAATGACCTTAAAGACCCACTCCGATCATTTTTTAAGCTATAGTAAAAGCGTTTCCAGTGATCTTTAAAATCTATTTGTGCCATTTTTTGCCCAAATCAAAAACCAGTATTGTTTTCTTGGAGACCGTTTCTACAGAGCCGCAGTAGCTCGTTAAAAATTTGCCTCTGAGTTGTGGGCCGAGTTGTTGGCGTGTAGCATCCACACAGCTTTTGACTCTGTTTGCCTGCCGTGAATCTCGTCTGGATCCTGACTACTCCTGTTTCTTCTCTGATGCTCCCATGCTCGTTATTGACCCCTGTCTGCCTGATCCGGATTTAGCTTTGTGGACATTTAGCTGAGCTAATAAACCTTCTGCAATTGGAACCAGCCGTCTGCCCGTTTTGTGACAGTGGCCCACTGATTGTGGCTTCCACGTCACAACTATAAGCTTTTTCAAACAGCATTTTTTTCCTGTCTGCTCCTGATTCACAATGATTTGAGTAAAGAAACACTCAGAAATGTAATTTTTAACTTAATTTTCTAAATATATTTCCTCCATCATCAGGTAAAAATGCTACAAGAACATGTTCAAAACACCAAAAACACAAATTTAATTGAAGGTGGTATTTAGAGAAAAGGAAAAAGCTGTTGCATCAAATGCAAGAAGGTAGAAAAGAAGCAAAACCAGAGCCCAATGTTATAAACGGAGAAAGAAATATATTTTTGAAGATTCAAATTTAAATCAACTTAGTACCTGACACAAGGGTGTAACCTTTCTTCAGTAAAGCATTAGCCATAGCTTTGGAATTAAGCAACACTTGAGCGATGTACTCTTTGAACATGGGAGTGGAAGCCTACAGAGACAGAAATTAGGCTGCATGAGAGAAATACTATATAGAACACTTCAGATGACATCCACTCTGGGAGCGCATGGTTTATACATGAGCTGCTGATATTAAACTGGCTCCTCAGTTTCAATTTCCTTGAATATTTTTCAATATGATGTGCTGCCTGTTAACCAGCTCGGTAGCCTATGGTGGTATAGACCTAAAACTGGGAGATTTTAATAATTATTGATACCAAAAAGCGGAAGTCCCATAGACTTCTAATGACAAATAAATAGCTATTACTCAGTCATTATGTTAGTCAGAATAACCATTCTTCTTGCTACTCCTAATTTTTTTCATGTTATTTTTTCATGATACTTTTGCTGTAGCTCAATCATTCCCTGCCGCCTTCTCTGCCTCATTGTAACACTAAACCTCCATTAAAGTAGGTGGCCTCACATTGAATGTTCGAAACGTTTCATTGACAGATTCTCCCAAGCCAACTTTCAGCGGAAGGGGTGTGGCCTTCTAATGTACTCACTCCTGATTAGAGAGAGTCATTATCATAGAAATGTAGACAACAGACCAATCACAGCTTACTGGGGATGGCTGGTTCCAACATGGGGATGGACGAATCACAAAAAATTGGTGACTGAATTGAGTTCATTTAGTTGGAACCAGAAGCAAGGACTTTTCTATGGGTGACGTCAAACACAATTCGTCCCGTTAGATATCATACAGCCAACAGTTCAAATCTACGGTTGGGTTATACTAAAAACGGGGGGCTGCAGCTCACAGGTCTTTGAGAGGATGGGTCAAATCCAGAAAACAAATGTTGGAAGATTCCCATTATTGTGCCCAACTTTTGGCTGAATGCCAATCAAATATTGTTGAATATCAGAACCTGTTTGAGGGCAACTGCCACTCCAGCAATGGCATGATTATGTGGTCCTCCTTGAAGTGATGGGAACACAGCAAAGTTCACTCTGTCCTGCAGGTCATAGAGAACTTTCCGGCCTTTTGCATCCACGGACCGCACGCCTTTCCGATAAAAAATCATACCTGCCCTGAAAAGGGAAGAAAACAAACTTTCAGTTTAGCATTAATCCCAACCCTCTGTTGCTTTCCAAACGGTAATCATCCAAGCTCTCACCTTGATCCACGAAGGGACTTATGGGTCGTTGTGGTGACCAAGTCGGCATGCTGAAAAGGAGAGGGAACAGCTCCAGCTGCCACCAGGCCGCTAATGTGAGCCATGTCAGCCAGCAGGTAAGCATTTACTTCCTCACACAGCTGAAAGACACACAGACTGACTCACTTTACTGTTAATACGCTTTTTCTTATGTTTACTTTCCAGCATTCATGCTTGATAAGACAAGAATTTAAAATGAAAAAAAAATTGGAGGAACCTTCTTCATACGGAAGTAGTCAATGAGGCGTGCATAAGCACTGGTTCCTGCAATGATGACTTTAGGTCTGAAGAGACGGGCAACCTTTTCCAACATTTCATAGTCAATTAGACCTGTCTGAGGCTGAGACATTAAAGAGAAGCACAGACAATAAAAAACATGGCCTCATGTTTGGTATTTATTATTCATTTTTTACAAGCTTAGGATGTTTCTACTCACAAACTACTCACATCCAGCTTGTACGGTGTGGATTCAAAGTAAATGGAGGTGGCTGATATTCTCTTGTTGTTTGTCATGTAGCCGTGAGTGAGGCTGAAAGAAAGATGTGGAGCAAGGTGTGTGTGTCAGTTTGAGGAGCTGCATGGGTGTCAGAAATGCAGACTTTTTCTTCCTGCTTCAAAAATATGGTTTCACTCATCAACCATTTAATTTATATTTTGTATTTTATTGGTCAATCAAGAAAACATTCATTTGTAGTGTTCTAGTTCATTCACTGACTTTATAGACTATTCCTTGACTCAAAGTGCAGCCTGATGTCCAAAACCTGTTTCCACAGATTTAAGGAGTGTAGAAATGGAGTATGTGTTTTGTGGAGATGGGTGGGATTAAGGTCTTTTTATTTATTTTATTTCATTCATTTCCCTTTGTTTATTTTTTGGTTTACAGCACTTTGTGTTACCATGTATAAAAAGTAGTGTATGAACAATCAATTTGATTTGTCTTTTTAGAATTGTGAACCAATAATGTTCCAAATAAAAATGCAAAGTGAGTTCTGTAGAAATAATAATGCATATTTTTTAAACTTAATGACAAAAAATTAGCACTTTGAAATAAGTATGTGTTAAGTAAGAACTTTCATTCATAAATCTTGATTTCTAAACTTTTTCAGTGTTGCACAAGCAGCTAAATGCACATTGGTATTATTCTGAATTTTAATGTTTCTAAAAAGAACGTAAAACTTTTACTTACTGTCCTCCATCTGGGAGATCGAGGCCCATGATGCGGTCATGGGGCTGCAGCACAGCAGTGTAGGCTGCAAAGTTTGCAGGGGATCCTGAGTATGGCTGGACATTGACACCCCAAAGGTTTGGGTCAAGACCAAAAACACTGAGCGCTCGCTGCTGACACAGCAGCTCGATCTGATCAACAACTTCTGCTCCTCCGTAGTACCTGAGAGATGATAAACAAACGGAAATGATTTGATGAACAAAACATGTATTATTTCTTAATTTGTATTGTATGACGTGATGGCCCACAACACTGAATTGCATCTAATTATAATGTATTATTTTGTCGAAAAATGTCATAGAATACTTGGATGTAATGGATGATTATACTTCATTATACTTAGATTGTACTGAATTTCAATACAAATGCTTTATAATACAGTTTTTTCATCATGTTAAACTGATGCTTCCTTTATCTGACTTACTGACCTTAATATTGTTGTATTGTATCATTGGATTTTGTACATTAAGTTGTACCATATAGTACTATGAAAAATCTGTCAATACAACATAATAAATAGGATTTGCATACATTTTATTGTTTTGCTTGTATCTCTATTTTGTTTTTGTAAATCGTATTATTTCAGATCAACAATCATAACTGATTGATGTATAGTTCATTACGTGTTTCTACCTTAACATTTGATTTTGTTTCAGTATTTTCCTCATGGATTTTACATTTGGCTACCTGTAATTGCATAATACAGTGGATTTGTTTTGTTTGCTGCTCTGAACAGCATTTCCCTCAACAAAACCGGACGTTGTATGTGTTTATTTTTTTAGAAGAAATTGTGAATATTTTTGCTTTACCTTTGCCCTGGGTATCCCTCAGAGTATTTATTGTTCAGACAGGAGCCTTGTGCCTCGAGGGCTGCACGGCTGCAGAAGTTCTGGTGGGAAAAACAGAGTAAGAGTTGCCCATTTTACTTTAATTGCTGCTATTCCTGCAATCTCACTGACATGTTAAGCGAATTTGCTGCAAAAACAAATGAAGGCTTGATATAAGGCTCTGTATATATAAACCCTTATATTGTTGAAGACTTTTTTCACACCCATTTGTGCGAGAAAAGAAAATGTATGCAAATGAAATTTCAGTCTTGCCCCAATTTTCTTCCACTCTCACTTCAGCTCATTTTTTGGCTAACTCCTTTTCTCAATCATTCCCTGCCACCTTCTCTACCTCATTATAACACTAAACCTGTTACCTATCAGGAATCTCTCAGTCTAGTTTTAAACTAATTCCCTTCCTCAAATGAAACCCTTCTAACTTTTTTTATCCATTATTCCAACACTCAAAAGTGACTTTCTTTCTCTTTCATCTTATCTCAAAACATAAAGATCAATGAGAAGAAGAGACAAAGATAACACGATCTTTTGAGGGCATTTGGAAAATAATGAATCTAAAAAACACAGACCTCTCATCTAGGAATTGGCCTGCAGGGACACTGACTGACAGCACATCTGCATAAAAACGACAGTCTTTTGGAAGTCATAAAGTAAAAGCTTCATAACTTTCTGGAAAAAAAAAACAGAACTGGCTTCTTTCCCTTTAGCTTTGAATAAATTAGTAAATTGCAAAATATGGAACTAAAGCAAACTTTTGGACTCCAAAGAAGAAAACACATACACAAAAAAGCCATACTATTGAGCTGTTTATTTTTGTTTCTCCCGTGTTTTTACTTTTATTTCTTTATATGATTCTGAGAATGCTCTGCCATATTTTCAATACAGAATTTAAAATGATCAGCTCTGACAAAAAAAATGCCTATTCTGCGTAAATGACTGTTACCTTGTTTGCAAGCAAGATGCTAGACGCATTTCTTTATTTATTCATCAACATAAAGGAATGAGTGGTGTCCTTTATGTTAGACAGTTAGTCAAGCAAGCCAAAGAAATAATCCACCTTAGAGCCTGATGTTCCAATTGTTGTGTAGGATAGGACCAACATGCTATGACTGCTTTCACACCTACAACAGTCAGAGCTAGAACTAAAACATTTAAAGACCCACTCCAATCATATTTTGATCTTTTTTCAAAGCGTTTTCAGTGGTCTTTTAATTATGATCATGCAGTTTTCAGCCAAATCAAAATGCTTTCTAAGACATAGTTTCAACCGTAGTTTATCAGAAATTCACCTCTGAGTTGTGGGTGGTACCATTGGCATGGAGCAACTCCATCCCCCTTCCCATCACCCATAATTGGGAGCTCTCTCCTCTTTTCACTATATTTCTTCTCACCTCTGACGCGATGAGCTCCAGCCCTCGGCACTGCCTATCCTTTTCTTGCTGCAGGAGACTCCACATCTCTGGATCATCCTGGGCCAAGCTTTCCTGTCCCGTCCACCCACTGCTGCTGCCGCTGCTGAGGCCTCGCCTGCGTGAGCTTGCACTGAAGTGCCCCTCTGTCCCCAAAACTCCTGAAAGCCTGGTGAGGAGGCGCTGCTGCATGGGCAGTGGATCAACACAGAAAAACAATGTGACTCACAGATTTTCATTGATGAGCTGGGAACAAACCTCCCTGTACTCTGTGCTCTGCTTTTTAACACAGGATGTAAGTGTGGAGTGGGAAGACAAATGGGATGCTTTACTATTTTGCTGCTGGTGATAAATTTTAATCAGACCTCGATATTGTATTTCAAATCAGCTAAACAGAGCAAAAATGCTTCCCAAGAGTTTTGTTTTTCTGTTTTTTTTTTGTTCCAATATCAATCCTTTGGTGTATTTTAAACTGCATAAGAATTTGAACATCATTTTGTTACTCAGAATTATAGGGCTTTCGACGAAGGTTTGAAAACAAGGGAGTATGGATAATGTGCCTTTGATGTCGGAAAAAAAGGCATTAAATAAAAGGCAGTGAAAACCCAAACATGTTATTCAAAGGAGTAGTTATGGGAAACCTTGTACTTGAAAAAGCGGTCTGAGGTCAGGCAAGCTGGCTTGCATTTGTGTGATTGTTGTGTAACAGTGTGCTACTTCTAACAAACACATTACTGTTGAGAAAAAATGCAGGTGAAAGTAAGCCTTTCATCTTTGGTATTCACTATCTTGCATAACAGTATTGCACACATCAGGGTTTCATTCAAAAGACAAGGATTTGAGGACAAACCTACCTTTCTGCAACAAACATAAATACACTAGAAATCCATGCATCTTGAAAGCAGACAATCCTGAGGTAAGCTTAACCCATAAGAACCTAGGTGATATCAGTGTAACAGAAAAATATCAGAAATGGATTCTGTGGTCCACTTAGTTTGCGGTAAAATACACATAATTTTTTTTTTACAAAAATTGTGTTTGGGTTCTTATGGGTTAAATGACAGGCTGGGCACATTTACAGTAATCAGGGAACATTTGGTTAAAAATAGAGATACAAGCAGTAGATTTTGTGATATAAACTTCCTTAATAACGTACTTACCCTAAATGTCTTCAGCAGTGACAGAGAAAACATGTTTGTGACGGTTGAGCTCTTGGGAAAAGTGAAAAGTTCCAAAGTGCAAAGAGTGTGAGGGCAGATCATACTGGATCAGTCAGGAGCATGCGCGCTTTCCCTCACTGATAAAAACGGCTACTTAAGTGAACAATGTTTTTCATCCCAGTCCGTCTCTGATCTTCAAGAATAACCTCTGTTGAAATTTACAAGCGTACAATAGTTTTATGTTTGAAAAGAGAACTGAAAAATAAATAAAAAAACACACACACATTTTGTGATAACTATGCTCTCAAATATGTACAGTTTATTTTATCCTTGAGCTAAAAAAGCATTTGTTACAAGTGAAATCTGTGGTGTTTTTCTTTTAATTAATTTATGTTGGAAATTCTTGGTAGTTTGGTTTGAAAGCAGCAGGAAGCTTATGGTTAAAAGACTGAGGCTTTTGTGTACATTTAGAAAACTCTGTGTTTGTGGGCTTAATCCAAATGCTCCAATTGGCTCCTTTGACCAAACCCTCACATACAGTGCAAAGTAGGGATATATGTCCTCCAGAGTCAGTTGTGCACGTCTGATTGTCTTTTATGGCTTCAGGATAAACTGGGAAAGATGTACCCGGCTTCTTACTTACTCACATATTGGTGCTATATGGTCATACTCCAAAAAAATCACAAAAACTATTTTCTATGTGTAAACGGTGGAAAAACTTCCGATATCCAATTTTAACACACTAAAAGTCTGCTGTTTATCAGATGATGGGTCATAATTAAAGCTCAAATGTTTTGATTACATTGTTAAAATTCAATGTTTCTCAATGTTGTGTGGCAAATGTAAACAATCTGGTGTTAATTTAGAAAAAAATCTCACATTCATGAAACGTGTAGAAACTGCAAAAACTTTGCGTTTCATAAAACACAAATCAAGTTGATCTTGATTCTGACAAATCTAAAAGTTGTGATCTGGACAAACTTTCTGCACCAGTCTGTAGTCCGTGCCCTTGAAGGCAATGAAGATGCATATAACTTTAAATGGTTTGGCACAGATCCAGGCTGCTTGCGACTGGGTGTTTTCTGAGTAGCAGGTCTGTCCCGGGTCATACAAGCAGGGCTTGGTCTTCTTGGACCGGTTGGTTCTCTGGTACTCCACACGGCAGTTGAGCTCTGTCGCCGTCATCATGTCTTGCTGAAATTTCTGCTCCTCTGTGGAAGTAGACCTGGTGGACTGAGACTGGTTGGGGTACTGGGTTGTCATTTCAGGAAATGGGACAGAGCTTTTGCTCTGACTGCTCATGGGTGCACCATCCAGAAGCTCCCATCCGACAGCTTTAGAGGGAGGGACAATGCTCACTGATATGTTCCCCAGACTAGAGGAATTATGACGGAAGTAGACACTGAAGGTTCCATTGATGTGGTCCACAATTTTTCCCGTAACAAGGAGGCTGAATTTCACTGTTTTCACATTGAAGTAGAAGTCACCCCAGCCCAGGATTTTCTTGGCTTTGGGGGGTGTTTTTGCTGGAGGTTTAGCTTTTGGAGGGTTGCGGAATAGATATTGATCAGTCGCTTGTGAAAGGTTCTGAGGCCAGCCATGGGAGCCATACACTGATGTTTTTTGTTTGTTAGGGATGATTTCTAAGTCTTTGGAGATATGTTTTCCTTTCAGTGCTGCTCCTTTCACATCGCCTGTCTCTGCCTCCTCCTGCTTCCACTGTTGGCTCCCAACGCTTACAGGCTCGGACGTCTCCTGCACCTACAGACAGAACAAAGGTCATTTGATCGGAGAAACTACTTATTTCCTGTTATGAAACGAGATGGTAATCGTTTCACTGCTAAAGAAAAAAAAGAAAACTAAATTACAGTGGGGCTAAAGAGTATTTGTTTGTCAGAGATGCTGCAAGTTATCGAACGTAGAAAGTTGAGAGAGGTCGCCGGTAATGTTCAATATAGTTGCACTGCAGTTGTGAGAGACAGAATGTAAAAAAGAATCCATAAAATCACATTGTACATTTTTTAAAGCATTTGTATGTACGATGGTGCAATCAAAAAATAAGTGGGTGGATCTTCCAGTATGACAATGACCCCAAACACATCGCCCAGGCAACAAAATAGCAGCTATGTAAAAAGGTGCATGGGTGCACAGTGTTTAGCACTCTTGACTCGCAGCAAGAAGGCCCCCAGTTCAAGTGCCTTCTGAAGTAAGTTCTTGAAACAGAACACCAATGGAGGACCTGTCTGTGTAAAGTTTACTTTTTTGTCTTTTCTTTGCCAGTTTTCTCCAGGGACTCCAGCTTCCTCCAACCGTCCAAAGACATGCTTCATAGGTTAATTGGTAACTCTAAATTATCCCTAGGTGTGAATGTGAGTTTGCATGGATGTGTGATTTGTGGCCCTGCAACAGACTGGCGACCTGTCAAAGATGTCCCCTGCCTTTGCCCACGAGTGGCCAGAATAGGCTCCAGCAGCCCCTGTGACCCCAAAAGGGACATTGTTACGGCTGTGGCCGTATTTGGTTTTGTTTTATTTGTTTGTTCTGTGTTTATTGTGTATTATTTCTGTATCAGAGTGGGACTAGTGTTTTTTGTGGATCTTTGTTTGTATCTCTGTGATTATTTTCAGGTGTGCTGGCAAGGGTGTGGCCTCCATTTGAACAAGCTCGGGGAGGCAGCCTTTAAAGCCACCACTTGGACCTCCAGCCGGTGAGAAGGGAGCCTTGCTGCAGCAGCCTCCACTGCAGCCTGGCCCTCTTCTCCATATTGTTTTGTATTTCACCACTTGTTTGGTTTGTGTTGTATTTTGTCTGTGCCCACTCTGATTAGTCTTTTGGTTTATAGTTATTTAAGTGAAGCTGTAGGGGTGAACCGCCATTTTGTTTAGTACATGTTTTCTCCTGTTTTTGTTAGTTAGGGAGGTTAGAGTTTTGTCATTTATTTCCCTTTTCATTTACAGGTAAGATTACATGTTTCAGTTAGTTGGGGCTTTGTTTGTTATTTTGGCCTGGGTTCACCCTGAAGCCTTTTAGCTTCACTTTTAGTTATTGCTGGTTGTTGTTTATTTGTAAATAAAACTTGGGTTTATTTTATGGAGACATTCGTTTGGTGATTTTGTTACAGTTAATTTATTAGCCAAAACATTACTTTTTTATGTTATGCCCCCCTAGGTACCCCTAGACACAAAAGGGGGCTTAACATAAGTTTGAGTGAGCGGCTGGGATAGGCTCCAGCAGCCCTGTGACCCCAAAAGGGACATAATGATTTAGAAGATGAATAATTGTAAAAAGCATTTCAAGTTCTGAAGTGTTCTAGCCAGTCTTCAACTTCAATCCAATAGAAACTGTTGGGGAAGGTGTGATGTTGTTTCCAGCCAAAACATCACAGCTCTTGAGAAGATCTGCATAGCAGAATGGACCAAAATAGCTGCTACAGTGCAAACCTGGCGAAGACCTACAGGAAGAGTTTGACCTCTGACAACCAGGGTTATGTAACAAAGTATTGTGCTGAACTTTTATTATTGACTTTGGTTCATGCTTTGTCAGAAACCTGGCTATAAAAAATGCCTATTTTTAAATCACATGCAGAAGTAAATTTGAGAGTATAATGTCTCAAGATCATTTCTGCAGAGTTTGATGCACCAGAACTGTAAACGTTTCCTTTAGTTGTTTGAATGAAACATTAAAAAAAGAAAATCAGCCCTTTACTTTAGAAAATGTCCTATAATTATCGTATATAATGCTTCTGTTTAGAATGTCTTTGTATTTGTATTTTTCTTTCAAAGACAGCTAATCTCAAATGTAATTTTAGAGTTTAGTGTACTAAATTATTTTAAAAGACTTTAAAAAAAGACACCAATCACCCTTGATCATCAGGGTGACCGCAACTGAAGGAGTTTCCCTCTAGCTATTTACATGGTGTCAAGGTAATCCATTTAAATGATTCTTCTTGATCAATAAGACATCTCCTTTGGGCAAGATGCTGCGATCACATTCAGCCTCCTTTAACTAATTTTTATTTTGACCCTTTGTCCTCGAAAGTTCCTCAATTCCCTTTTTAAAACTGTCAATCATATTTCCATTAAAACCAGGATAATAGACCGGCCTACAGGCTTATTAATCAATATACTTGAAATACAGACAGAGATACGTCTCTGCCGATTAGAATATGCCTTTTTAAGTGAATTTCATTTGAGATACAGTAGGTTAAGCATAATAAAACAGTTCCCTTCATTCTTTTTCTTTTCGAGTTTCCTTTAATGATCCTTATTAAATCTTTCCTTTTCTGCTTTACTAAAAAAAAAAACATTGTTGTTTAAAGCATTCGAATAAGTTCTTGAAATGAAAAAAAGATTAAGTACTGTGTTTTATGTTTCTTAATCTCCATCCACATCGTTTTCCTCCAAGTTCTCATTTTGGGTTGAACGCACAATTTAGACATATTTTAGGGAAATCAGCTTACCAAAAACAAACCCCGCTGGTACAACCATCGCCATGGTTACATTTTTTTTGTCTTTGACCTGAACTTAACTGTAACAGTTGATCAGTTAGCTGTGATCAGAACAGAAATGCAACAATAAAACCAGGTCTTAGTTAAAAAAGAAAACAACTTGTTAAAGTTGTGAGGAAAAAGATTATTCAATTCAAAATGTCATATTCAATTTTATTTGTATAGTCCAAATTCACAACAACAGTCGTCTCGATGGGCTTCGTATTGAAAAAGTTAAACATAACATCAAAAGGATCAATACATAGAATTCAATAGGAAAATAATAAATTGAACTAACTAAACAGACTAAACTAAAATGGACATTGTTATCCTCAAAAGACACAATTTTCTTCCTAAAATATTAGTAGATTAAATAGTACTCACTTTTTCAACTTGAGAAAATTATTGTCTTTTTTAACAAAGGTCTACGCAAATCGTTGCAAATTTGTTCATGTGTTTTCTTCCATTTGTGTATGATTTTTGGTATTTAATTTAGTCCTCCTTGACAGGAAGAGTCAAACCTTTGTTAACCGGTCATGCAGAATTGTGGAAACAAACTGATCACTCAAACTGTTGTAGATATCGGGACTTCATCATTTCCTGATCTTTTCAACCACTACACAAGTTCTTGTTTGCATATTTAGCCACCCTATAGCTAAGAGGTTTTATTACAAACAATATAAAAGAAGCATTATCTTTCTGCTGTATGTCAACTAAACCGTTTTGCAGTCATTTGCAGACATTTAGAAATGTATTTAAAGTAAAACTTAATGTTAATTTGGGGAAGAGATTCACTGCAGATTTAGCGTTGTTATATTGTGATTAAACAACAGATGCATTTCGATTTTATTTAGTTTGTCATTAAATTATATTTAAGTCTAACTGTAGTGGCAGTGGGATAAATGTTCAGGGTTTTTTTCCATTTTCATGGCATAAAATGATGTAAAAAAGACATCTACACAAAATAATAAGGCTGCTATACTGTGATAATTGTTTTTCTTTTCCTTTAGCCCCTAACCTCACCATCCCTGTGTGTCAATCCTGCGCTTCTCTTACTGCTGGAGGAGCTGCAGATGATATTGTTGCAATCTTTAAACCTTGAACTACTGCTGTTCTCACCTACCCTAATTGGAGCTCACAATGTGACAGTCGTGTCACTGGTGTGTCAAGATGCCAGCGCGGTGAATGCCACTGAGCGGAGGAGTGGATGCAACAAATGTGAGAAAGCACTTGCAGAGACAAATAAAGAAAAAAAATTCGAAGTAAAAAAAATAACAGAAATTAAAATGCAATAAGAAAGTGCAAAGCTTTGGTAGTGTAGCAGCTTGATGTAACACCTCGGTAATTATATAAAATTCATTTCAGTTGAGTTATTTACTATCTTTTAAACTGGCATTGTTCGGCAAATTTGGGAACAATTTCACATATAATGACAGTTAAAGAAGCAGCGATTGCACCAAAGACTATTTATATATATATATATATATTGTTTGTTATAAATTGATTTAGTGTATACGGATTGCACTTGTGAGCAGAATACTGAAGTTCCTGCTGTTATCACTTCAGTACAGCTCATAATGATGCTGTAAATAAAGAGCACAAACTCAGGAGGAGAGCAGACTCACCGCAAAGGGAAGAAGCCACAGACAGGTGATAAGAAAGTTCTGACAAAGAAACCTCATTTTCCAACGACGTTTCTCCATCTAGAGCCAGTTTTCCGCCAGAAGACTTCACTTTGTTAAACCTGACTCTCACTGCTCTGCAGAAGGAGCTTCACAAATCTTCAAGACTTGAAGTGAATCCCCAGCTCATCTCTCCCCTTCCCTCCCACTGAGTCTCCCTTCTGCAGCTTCTTTCTTGTTTCCTTTCTCTCCTCTTCACATGCACATGAATGCATGCATGTGTAAACATAGGCACACAAACATTTTATAAGGAAAAAGAAACATTACCTCGGCTTAACTTTAGTTAAACAGTGAATGCCCAGACAACAGCTTAAATTTGATTTAGACTAATTGTAATCAGAAACAGCAAAGCACTGTGAAGGTAATTCGCACGCAGAGAGGTGAAGCTTTTACTTCCCTCTGTGCTCATTTTTACCAGCTGGCCGGCCCCATTATGACTCATCTACCTGGGCAAAAGCTCTTTGAGACAGGCACAGTTTGACAGCCGTTCCTGCTGTCCCTGCAGACTTTAGCCACAGGGATGCTGACAAAATGACAAGGGCTCTCTGCAGGAACTGAAATTACTGATAACTGGAGACCGGGCTTTTTAGGGAATTTTTTTAACCTACAAATTACCATAAGTAGTACCAGGACCCAGTTAAAGAAAGAATCACACTATTCAGAGACAATGTTAAACCCTTTAGATGTCACACCAACTAAAATTTTTTTCAAGTGTCCGCATTCTTTTTATTCTTTCAGCACTTTATTTTACAGTATATTTATGCTGCTTTTCAAACAAAACATATTTGACAAAAATTCTTATTCCGAAAATTCCAGAGGACATTTAAGGACGGTGAACCTGACTTCAGAAAAATTACCTTTTGTTAAAAACTTCTGTGTTGGAAAGTTGAAGACAGCTGTTAGGCTGGTATTTGACTGATTAAGAATAAAATTAAATACAAATATATATTTTATTTTATTTTAAATCCTTAGTGACACGATCTGGGAGATAATCGCTGTTGCAAAGTCACTATAAAATATAAAAAAAGTCAAACATTTAATTAAAATCATTTTGACTCTTGTTTTATTGCAGGTACTTTTTGAATGATCTACGGTAACTATTTCTTAATCTTCTATGCATGTTCACTTAAGGCAAACAGATGTTTTAGTCTTAAAGTTGTTTTTTTATTTTATTTTTTTATTCTGTTGCTTATAAGATCCTTACTTTACTAAATGAATTAATTCCAACACATCTTAACTGCTGATTGTGGATTATTGTATAACATAAATAGGGTTCAAATACGTTTAAGATCTTTGCTTATAGGAAAATTTAACCTTTAAAACCATTAATAAAAACATTTTAAACCATAAATTACAAAAGATTTACACAGAAATAACTGTAAAAACTCAACATGACCTTACAAATAATTAAAATAGTGATTAAACCAATATGAGAATTGACTAAATAATTCTTCGTGTGAAGATAACTGATTTTCTGTTTGCTTTTATGTAAGTTGGAAGCCATTCATCAGCTTGTCCTGCTATGTTTTCTTTAAGAACCTGCTGTATTTTGTCTGTAGGGTTCAGTAGTGCAGCACATTCTCCACAGTGTCAAAATACATAGTTTAGATGTTTTTTTAAATAATTGGTAAATTTCGTTTTTCTAAATTTTGCTAGGTCTATGTTTCAGTGGAAACTGAGATCATGGCTTGGACTTTGAGAACCTTTGTCAATGTGTAAAACCTGTCTGGCGCCCTGCGAGCAGCTCATACTCAGTTTAGGCCCAGTAATATCTGGATTTGTCATCTTGAGAAATCTTCAATTTCTTCCCAGTCATGAACGTACAGAAAAGCCAGAGACTGTCTGGCAGGTTTCAAATATTAAAGTCAGGGTATGCTCCCAAACAAGACGTTCAGAAGTTAGAAGTTAGAAGTTTGACATAAAGGGTAACAAGTTCTTGTAATTTTACAGCTCTGTTTTATCTGAATGGGAATCGAGAATTTTTTTAAATGTTTGTTTGTAGTCAATAAATAATTGCATACAGAAATAAAAGACAAAACAATACCTTGAATTTGAACGAAACTAAAACTTAATGTTTAAAGAACACAATTACGTGTAGACGGCCTGTTTACCTTTTAGAATAGTTGACGCCATTTAGTGTTTTCTATTGGTATAGCAACCTTAGCTTTAGCAAGACTGGGGGCCGCTATGATTGCTCTCCAATAGTAGAAAATCCAAAAAAATGAATCAAAAATTGTTTGTAAATAAAAGGACCTGAAATCAATAAGCGAAAAAAAAAACAGATTAATGAAAAGACAAATGTATGATAAGAAAAATTCTACTTGGAGCACTGGAGGTGTCTGCGAAAAGCTGATGCGACACTGACAAATTGAAGAATAAATAAATTAATATTACAACTAGTAAACCCTCCGAATTTTTTTTTAATATGCCCTTAAGTAATTTAAAATCTTGTATTTTTCAGCGCACTACATGCATCATGTGAAAAAGACAAAGGGGCGTTACCAACGATTAGGCAAATATCTGACGTTACAAATTTCCAACAATACTTTTGCTGGGTTTAATTGCATTTCCGATTGTAAACAGCAGTAGAAATAGTATTTAAGAAGTTCAATCCACTTCAATAGAATTTAGTAATCATAGTGTACATAAACATTACAAAAGGGATTAAATAATATATTTTTTGACCGACAATTATGACACAAAGTCATAATACCTTAAGTCAGATAGTATGTTGTTGAAATTAAATACACTTTCATGATTTTACGATTTGGGACTGAGAGTGGCGTATCAGCGAGTAGGAAAAGATCATGTGACTCGTACCCACAATTCCACGCGCGTTCGCTCGATCTTTTGTCGAAAATTACGCGATTAAAATGACTATTGTTTACAAAGAAGTTCTAAACCTAGAAGGTAGGATTAGGATTATTAAAAGACAAATAGAATCTGTATGTTGTGATTCACAATGCAAACCGACATAGAGAACATCATGTCCGGGAATGACATGGGTCCTTCTTGTCGTCAACAGTCAGCACTCTTGTTTCTCTTCAGATCGTATAAATCTTTCGCCTTTTACTAAAGATTTCCGTGGAGAGGAACAACAAGAGTTTTACTCAATTTTTTGATGCCCTGCTAACGCGGGGCTTCCCTTCATTGTTCAAAGGAAAGACATTCATAATCATCCGATATCAGAAACGCGTTTTCTGAAATTATCAGGGCAACATGCTCAATTATCTTTTGTGTTCCGTCGAAAGGCACCATGTAGACACAGTCAGAAGAAGAAAGGGTAGAATGATGTCTTTCCAGAGATTTCAAATGTGTCCTTACTGTAATACCCTTTGTGCGGTAGAGTGACACTCAGTGTAATGTAACCGTTAACCCTTGTGCTATTTCTGGGCACTTTAAAGTTGGGAGTTGGGTCATCTACACCCACTAGACAGTGCTCTGAACCTTTTTTCTTCAATGATTTGTGATCTTCACTGGTGTCCATGGATTACATGAAATCTTTCCACCTTTATCCACCTTTGTCACGATAGGGAGAACACGTCAATGCAAGGGTGGGGTCATCTAAGATAGCACAAGGGTTAATCGAATCGCCTGCTGTACTGCATACTTTCACTAGAGGGCGCTAATAAGACATTCACCTCACATTCACACCTATTTGATTTGTTATCAAATGTCATATATTTTATATGAATTTTTATATCAAAATTTCATAGGTTTGCATATGAAAGTTGGTCGTCTTTTTCAATAGCTCCCAAACTGTACGACCCAAAGATATGGTGTGTCTGATGTTGGGATGTTAGTACAACAATTCGGCATAGGTTTCATATCATTGGATCAGGCTGTTTGGGAGCTATTGAAGAAACGATTAGATTTTTATATGTGAGCAGCTGTAATTTTAAAACAAAAAGTAATGTAAGATTTGTATCATCTTTAATTCCTAAACAAATTGGCGTGTCTGATGTAGGTTTGTCAGAAGAAAAATTTGGCATAGGTTTCATGTTTTTGGGTCATGTGGTTTGGAAGCTATTGAAAAAACTGAACAGAATTTGAGAATTGCAGGGATTTTTTTTTATAAAAATCTAACATCATTTATTTATAAAATGTGTGTATGTTCGAACCATATTTTTTTAATATATTTGCAATCATAACAACACATGGTTAGGAAGCAAAAAAAAAAAAAATCTTTCCTTCAGTTTTCTTATAGATAGATAGATAGATAGATAGATAGAATTTATTCCAGACTCATGGTCCAATCAGTAAAAAGGAGTACACAGACCCACCATATTTAAAAAGACATACACAGTGTCAAGAATACACGAGCTGAGGTACAGTGTAAAGTTACAATTAATACAAAAGTTAATAAAAAAATACTTAAAAAATAAATAAATTAATTAACAAGGATAAGAATAAATACCAGGATAAAAAGATTACATATACCACACTATAAAATCTTAATTACAAAGACAAGTAAAAAGACAGTCCCTCCAGTGTTTCCATAGATTTGACCGGAAACGTATTGCACTAAATCTAATGTTGCTTATGGCCAAGATGAGAGTATTCTCTGAAGCGCTTAATCTGCAGATAAATTTGAACATAAGCGAGCGCATGCAAGCCCAGAGAGTGTTAATTCTGAGTGAAACGAAAAGCTCACTAGCACTCGTCCTCCTTGGCTTATTTAAAAGCACTCTTAGAGCATCATTGTACGCCACCTGCAGCTTTCTCATACTGGCACTTTTATAGTTCGCCCAAAGATGAGCTGTGTACAGAGGAGTACAAAAAGCTTTAAATAATGTCACCTTGACTCCTTCTGTACACATACCAAACTTTCGAGAAAGAGTGTTGGCTTGGCCATACACCACACGACACTGCCTGTAGATGTCGGCGTCATCTGACAAGTCCTCCGAAATGATATGCCCAAGATACTTGATCTTATTAGTACACACAAGCACAGCATTTGACAGGTAAAAATCAGGGAATTTTTGGTTTTTGTCTTCTTTTGTCCGAGAGATCATAATCAGACTTTTTTGTGCATTAAAAATGATGTCATTATCAAGCCCATAGGCTGAACAGATGTTAAGCAATTGTTGAAGACCAGCAGTACTCGGACTCAACACAACTATATCGTCAGCATACATCAAATGGTTGATAATTAGATCTCCAGCCACACAGCCAGTGCGACAGGAATTAAGTTTAAGAGACAATTCATCCAAATATAAATTAAACAGAATAGGAGAGAGAATGCCCCCTTGCCTCACCCCGTTGGTGGATTTAAAAGGTTCTGACACCTGGGGGGTATTCCAGAAAGCAGGTTATGCTAGCTCTCACGGTAAGTTTGAGGCTAAGGAAGTTGATAACCTCAGTTTTCGGTTCCAGAAATGGAGGTATGTTTCAGGGTAGGTCAAGTTGCCATGGCAACTCATGCTCTGAACATACCCTGGTCGGGAGCAGGTTTAGTTGAAGCTTAGTTTGTTTACAGAGAGGTGAAGCAGCATGGTGTGTCCATTTTAAGATGATTTAGTGGATGAAGAAGCTCAGATAATACTTTTTCTATCGTGAGAGGGTGATAAGACCACATATGGATGCTGGAAAAATATTTGTTTTTACTTTGATCTAACTTTATTATTTGTTTCAGTTAAAATAAATCATTTTTTTGTAAGTCGGTTTAAAAATTACACGTATTTTTCAGACAGTTATTTTATTTTCATTCAAAGTAATTCAATTAAGAAGGTGTAACTTTGGTGCTGCTGTTAGAGCGGCACCGCAAAGGATTGTGGGATATCATTCCCTTTGCCTGTCTGGACGGATTTGGGTTTAGGTGTGGGTTTTTGACCAAATGTGTTTAGTTATTTTACTGTGTTTTGCCATGCTTCGCTGAGTTATTTTGCCGTACTGAGCTGACGTCTCTGCACCATGAGTGAGAGTAAAGGTGATAGGTGGTTAGTTTATAAAGCACCCCTACAGCTGAATATTGTAAAGACACTCATGGTTAATTCTTTAACGCATTTTTGCACACCGTGCATTATTCCCCCCGTCTTTTTTATTGTTATAAAAATGAGTATATCTGCCGGCACAGACTTAGGCATTTGAGAGTTCAAGAAATTTAATTAATTAAGATGGAAACAAATATTAATTGAATTGGAGTAATATGGCATTTAGTTAGATAAATACGTAAATTTGAGTTGTATAAACAATTATTGGGTTTTATAGACGTAAGAAATTAGGTTGAATAAATTTAACTCAGTTTTTTGTTACCAATAGAAGTAATTCATTTAAGTTGGCAAAATTGGATGAGTTATATATGTATGTGCGTCACAAGGAAAATGGAAATAAGATCAGAAACTCGTGCGTTTACTTTGTCTACTCTTTTTCTACACGAAGAAACTCTTTTTTTGATCATGCAGCCGTGTTACTTTTTTGATGGTCGTGTAATCTTCATACGCCGTCATTAAAACCTCAGACTCCGTCTCACTGAAGTACAGCGTTTTCTTTTTTTTCACCACGCGTTTCCATGGTGACTCAAGAAATCGGGCGATCCATTGAGAATGTCTTTATGTACCTGCCGTGCACGCCCATTAACCCAGGGTTACCAAGTCGAGCGTAATTACGCCAACTCATATCCGGTCTTTTGGAACCGACATACCCAGAGTAAGCAAGTTCAGGCGGATTTCAGCCAGAGTTCAGGCTTAAAGTCAGGCTAGTTTAAACATGCTTCCTGGAATACCCCCCTGGTTTCCCCATTTAACCTGCATCGTTTGTTGAGCATACCAATACGCCAGAATACGCACAACACATTTGGGTACACCTCTCTTCGTCAGTTTCATAAATAATTTCTTATGATTTACCCTGTCAAATGCTTTAGAGGCATCTAAAAAACACAGAAAAACAGAGGAATTTAGACTCCTATATTTGTAAATCATTTCTTTAAGAGCATATATACACATGTCAGTACCAAGCTTTTCTTTAAACCCAAATTGATTGTGAGTCATTTTCACAAACTCTATAATCATGTCCAGCAGGATTATCTCAAAGAGTTTAGATAGTATACTAGCCAGAGCAATTGGTCTGTAGTTTTCAGTGCAACCAATCTTTCCAGCTTTGTTTTTTATCACTGGTACTACCATTACAGCTATCATAGAGTCTGGTAAAAATCCATGAACAAGAAAAGCTGTAAAACACATGGCAAGTAGTGGAGTTACCCTTGTACTGGCAAACTTCACATGCTCAGAAGATACCCCATCAAGTCCAGTAGCTTTGTTATTAGAAAGTCTGGAGATGGCTTGGTGAACATTATGTGTTGTGATTATACCAGTGGTATCAGCATCATTGGCAACATACATATCACTCTGGACACAGTTAAATATTCTTATGTAGTGTTGTCGCCATAGCTCTAAAATATTTTCAGTGCCAGAGGCCCCGTCTACCACAGATGGAATTGTTTTTATGCCAGCAGTATTAACTTTCACTTCTTTCCAGAAGTTTCGACTATTGTGACAAAATAGATTCCTAGCCATGGAGTCAGCTCTCATTGCCTGGTCGTTTTTACAAATAAAACGTATTGCATACTTATATCTTGCATTGGTAACCCTTTTTTGCTCAAAAACTGGCCCATGCCTTGGTTTCCCAGCGAGAACCCATTCCCTTGAGGCTTCTCGTGCTCTTAAAAAGAATTCTGTTACATGAGAACTCCAGCCTGGTTTGCCCCTTTTCTTAGCTTTTGGTTTAAGAAGGAAGCTACTAGAATCAAGCAAAGCTTTCGTTATATTCTCATACAGAGAGGAGATAGCAGAGACATGAGCAGGGTTTTTACAATTTCCATTTCTACATGTAATTGCTTCTCTAGGCAGAGAAATGGAACTTAATAATGTATCTGAATGTACAGAGTACAATGACACTTCATCTTTTGAGAGAGTGCTCCAATCCAAATATGAGGAACTATCAGGATCGTACCTTTGCCTCAAAGGTAAGCTCAGCAAATTTATATGCATCCCAAAAGGAATATGGTCAGCAAATGACAGTTCATAAAAAATGGTCATGTTAGTCAGGGAGGCATGAGCATCAGCTGTTGTAATACAATGGTCTAACCAGGAAGTTGTATGCTACGCTTCACTAATGTGTGTAAAACTATCTTCAGGCAGCAAGATTTCATAAATTATATTTATAAAATATTGAGCAACTATGATTGAAAAACTTTTCCCATTAAAAAGTTGCAAAAGAAATAGATAAGACACAAAATGACAAAATGTTTTATAGTAATGTATATATTTTTATTTTTGCAAAGTTAAATTCTTCTGTAATAAATACCAACGAATAGACTACATCATCTGTATACTTTTTTAAATTAAACTTATTTCTTCATATACAAACCAAGTTAGGGTGAGCAAACATTTGAAATGTGTATACAAAAACTAAAATAAAACGTTCTCGATGTACGGTGTGGGTACCGTATGTTCTCGGGTTGCCGTATGTTCTCGGGGTCCTTCGGGGTCCTTCGACCAATGATGACGTCACACTATTTGATTGGCTGTAAGTTGCCACGACCAATGAGTTAACGTCGCAAAGTTTTTTTTAAAAACTTTGTTGACACTTGCGGTATCATACATTAACAATGACATTAACGTTAACAACGAACAATAACAATTTAATCAATATTGCCTTGAAGATCAGTCACCATTGCCAAACATAACATATTAACATAGAAAATAAAGAATAGAGGGGAAAAAAGAAACAATGAACATAACACACAAATAAATAAAAACATAAGTAAAATAAAATAAAGGAACATAGAAAAAATCTAAATAGTCTAATACTAGTTAAGTTAGGGGTACTCGTGAAGTTTGTATTTCTGAACAAAACTAAGCAATTTCAAGCCATTCTTCTTTTTCATATAATGAAGTGATTGAAAGTAAAAACAGAGCTCTTTATTAAATGTTATAAAAAGTGGTTTGGTCTTCAAAACTTGACCTCAACAAGATGGCGGTGCTCTCCTCGTGATGTCTCCTCTAGTGATATAACTCATTGGAAGGACCCCGAAGGACCCGAGAACATACGGCAACCCGAGAACATCCGGTACCCACAACGGTCTATGACAGTAAACAGTACAGCGTGGACATTTTGTTTTCCACGGCGCTTCTTGTGACTGATAATGCTGTTGGCAACGAGGTGAATGTCTCATTAGCGCCCTCTAGTGAAGTATTCAGTACAGCAGGCGATTCGATTAACGGTTACATAACACTCAGTGTCACTGTACCGCAGAAAGGGTATTACTGTAAGGACACATTTGAAATCTCTGGAAAGACATCATTATACCCTTTCTTCTACTGACTGTGTCTACATGGTGCCTTTCGACGGAACACACAAGATAATTGAGCATGTTGCCCTGATAATTTCAGAAAACGCGTTTCTGATATCGGATGATTATGAATGTCTTTGCTTTGAACAATGAAGGGAAGCCCCGCGTTAGCAGGGCATCAAAAAATTGAGTAAAACTCTTGTTGTTCCTCTCCACGGAAATCTTTAGTAAAAGGCGAAAGATTTATACGATCTGAAGAGAAACAAGAGTGCTGACTGTTGACGACAAGAAGGACCCATGTCATTCCCGGACATGATGTTCTCTATGTCGGTTTGCATTGTGAATCACAACATACAGATTCTATTTGTCTTTTAATAATCCTAATCCTACCTTCTAGGTTTTGAACTTCTTTGTAAACAAGAGTCGTTTTAACAGCGTAATTTTCGACATAATCGAGGGAACGCGCAAGGAATTGTGGGTACGAGTCACATGATCTTTTCCTACCCGCTGATACGCTACTCTCAATCCCAAAATTTAAATTATGAAAGTGTATTTAATTTCAACAACATACTATCTGACTTGAGGTATTATGACTTTGTGTCATAATTATCGGTCAAAAAATATATTATTCAATCCCTTTTTAATGTTTATGTACACTATGATTACTAAATTCTATTGTAGTGGATTGAACTTCCTAAATACTATTTCTACTGCTGTTTACAATCGGAAATGCAACTAAACCCAGCAAAAGTATTGTTGGAAATTTGTAACGTCAGATATTTGCCTAATCGTTGGTAACGCCCCTTTGTCTTTTTCACATGATGCATGTAATGCGCTGAAAAATCCAAGATTTTAAATTACTTAAGGGCATATTAAAAAAAATCGGAAGGTTTACTAGTTGTAATATTAATTTATTTATACTTCAATTTGTCAGTGTCGCATCAGCTTTTCGCAGACTCCAGCCTCCAGTGCCCCAAGTAGAATTATTTTTTTTCCCATATCTTTGGGTCGTACGGTTTGGGAGCAATTGAAAAAGATGACCAACTTTAATATGCAAACTTATTGAATTTTGGTTTAAAATTCATAAAAAATCTATAATATCTTTGATTACAAAACAAAGTGGTTTGTCTGATGTTGGGATGTCAGTACAACAATTCGGCATAGGTTTCATATCTTTGGGTCAGGTGGTTTGGAAGCTATTGAAAGAATTGTCCAACTTTCATATGCAACCCTCTTGAATTTATAAAATATTGAGCATCTATGATGGAAAAACATATACCATTAAAACGTTGCAAAAGAAATAGATTATTTAGACACAACATGAGAAAATGATTTATAGTAATTTATTTATCTTTGCAAAGCATTTAGTCTTGGGTTTGATCTAAAATCTTCTCCAGCTCATGCACTTGTTAATTGTTGACGGTCCCTAAGAGACCCCACTGGAGATCCACGCTGAATGTCTGTCGAATATCCAACCTGAAACTAACTTCACCGCAGTTATTGAACATAACCATGGATTCAATAAATTATTTTTGAATTAGGAAAAAGGATGTATATAATGTAATACTAAACGTTGACCAAGTGAACATGAAGAAGAAGAATGACTTCTTAGTTTTTTCAAGAATGAAATTGGCAGAATTTCAAAAATGGTGTGAGAAATAAAATTTCTTGGAATTATATTGGATTGAAAAGTAAAAATAAATTGTAAAACTATTGAAATTAAGAGACCTATTTTACGGTCACTCCTTGCGGTAGTTACTATTTCTTTATTCTACAGTTATCTTAGATATTGCACCAAACAGGGGAGAAAATAATTCTGCCCTCACAAAGCCTTTGTTTCTATTACAGAAAAAAAGCAATTAAAGGCAACAAACAATCTGTTTGCAGAGTCACGAATGATAAAATGTGTTGATTTTGTTGATTTAATCATAACAGTGTTTTCTGTTTCTAAAAAGAACTACTTTTACTTCTTTACTTTTTACAGTGGCACATACAATTTCTTTTTAAAAATAAAATACCCTCCTTGTCAAATAAGATCCTCCAGCTTCAGCAGATTTACTTGAATTATAAATGAAAGAAAACCAAGTCAAACAAGGCATTTTCTTTAAAAAATAAAAATCCTAAAATTGCTTTTTAATCCAGATTATTTTAAATCTATCCAAGCAGCTATTTAATTTAAGAACTTTGCCTCTGAATAACAACTCGACACTATTGTTCAGCAGAATATAGGAATTTGTGCTTAACTTAATGAAATCAATATTTATTCAATTTGTTGGTATTTTCCTTAGAGCCAAAGACCAACAATGTAGAGAAAGAAGAGCTGCATGTATGAGGTTCCATTTGTGCCAAACTGTTGCAGATCCCTGGACTAAAGTGTTAACACTATTAAACTTGGTTTCCTTGTCAATCTGACACAAACTATAAAAAACAAATTAAAGAAATCATGCTTTACCATCCATATATATATATAGATACATTTAATATCTTTCAGATTTTAGCATGTAAATGTGAAGGTGAAATTACTTTATTGAAATGTAGCCATTAAGATGAATTAAAAGGGAAATTTAACTTTCAAATAAATAAAAATGACCATCTTGAAATCTTTAAATGTAAAGAAATGCAGTTTTTATTAATGCTGTGCTTCACCCATGCTCCAAACAGTCAAAAGTATTTATTTTTATATAATTTTTAAATGTGTCATACTTGTAGGATTCCTGTAAGTCAATGTAAAGTTCAGTGTTTTAAATGAACAAATGTAGAGCTTGTGAACATTATTTTAAAACTTTCCTGATAACAAAGTCCAGTTTGGTATTAAGTTCATCTTGAAACAGTCAGAAAACATATGTTAGATGCGCTGCAGTCCTGTTACAGTTACATTTTCCTGAATTTATGTCACAGTGATTTCCTCGAGCAAATCAGCAGGGAAGTAGCCCAACTTGCGTCCGGTGCTGACCTTCAGGTAGCCCCCTTTTTCGTCTCCTTTCTTTACCACAATCTGGAATATAAATTGTATCAGTGTACATTTCATCCACATCTCAAGACTGTTACACCAGTGTAACTTTTTTTTACAGTTTTAACCCTTGTGCTATCTTAGATGACCCCACCCTTACTTTGACGTGTTCTCCCTACCATGACAAAAGTGGATAAAGGTGGAAAGATTTCATGTAATCCATGGACACCAGTGAAGATCACAAATCATTGAAGACAAAAGGTTCAGAGCACTGTCTAGTGGGTCTAGATGACCCAACTCCCAATGTTAAAGTGCCTAGGATAGCACAAGGGTCAAACAAAGCGTGTAGTGTCCAGTCACACACATTTTAAATTTCAAACACTACCTGATCTTTCTTTAAGGTAATTTGTCCCATCTCTCTGTTGCCCACAAAGGAGCGGGTCACCTTAAAAACTCTCTCTGATGCTCGCACTTTTATGATGTAGTTTGTTGGAAAGTAGCCCGTCTTCTCGCCCATCTTCCCCTGCAAAAATTAAGATCTAAACAGTAACCCTAGCGCAAAGGTTGTTTTTAAAACTCAAGAAGTTGAACTCACCCTCCACCACTCTTCATTGGAGTCATCTAGTACTATGATCCGATCACCAGGGCTAACACAAAAACACCCGATTGGTATTTTTGATAAAGACTTTCAAAACAAAGAACATTTGCAAAAAACTGCTTCCATCTAACAAAACATACTGGAAGTCAAGGTCGTCCTTTTCAATGGCTTTGAAGCGGTACAGAGCCAGGTAATAGTGAGATCCGGTGAATGTGCCCTTACTCTGTTAATAAGAACATTTTAAACATTATACCTACAAGATGCTTCTTGTCAACCTGTATTTATTGATTGGCTATAATTTTGTTTGTACCTTGTCATCTGCTTTGTCTCCTCCTTTTTCTTTTTTATCCTCAGGTTTCCCTGTGTTCACCAGAATTCACAAATCACTGTGTAAAATAAACAATGTCCACCAAGTATTTTCTGCTTGCTGGTTAAATTTTGTAGTTTTCATGATTTTCATAGGAAAATATTAGTTATTATTCCCACAGAAGGCAAGTAACCAACAGCTTTAATTTATACCTTCTCCTCCTTCTTCATGCTCTTTGGGTTGTTGGTTCTCCTCCTCCTCCTCTTCCTCCATCATCATCAACTAGAGAGAAAGTAAAACTGAGTTTTTTATTCATCTATATGAACACAAGCATTGTAAAATGTTCACATCATCATCTGTTGATACTCTAAATTTAGGTTTGAGACAGGAAGACTTCACTCACATTTTTTTTGTCGTTTTCATTCTTTTTGCGCTCCTTGTTTGCCATTATGACGCCCACTCTCAGGGTGTCAAATACGGGGTCATTCCGGTTTGGATTATCTGGTGGAATGCAAAATAATTTATCTATTTAATTTTGAGTGCTTGACAATAATATTTAAAAAGACTAGTAATGCAGAAGCCTACAGTCCAGGTTAGATGTCACCTTTGAAGATGTAATCTAATTTTTATGCTAAGCCAAAAGGAGATTTTCTGTACAAACTGGTGTAATTTTTCTTTATTTCAACTATATTATTGAATCAGTTACAGCAATTTTCCAACACAGGTAACTTTCTTTTTTCAAAATATTAATTATGACAATCATGTCTATTTTGAGCTAACTTTTCTGGACTCACTTGGATCGGGTTGGTCACTGCCATACAAAGGGGAGCTGTAAGCTCTTCTAAATCCAGGTGGCTAGAAACACAAAACATAAAAAAATAGTCATAAGAGTTTATAGCCTTTGAATTATAAAACACAATAATCTGAGTTTGCACAGATTTTATTGACCGTCAATCTATTTGACTGCATATTCTTTGATATCAGTGTAAAATATCACATTTTTTATGATGATAAATACTCACAATTTTGCCAAAACACTTCTGGAACTCGACATAGGATTGGCATGAATGGTGGATATTGGTTTTGCAGTTTTTACACCTCAGACAAAACTTGTTGTTCACTGCAAGATGTGCAAAGGAAAAACAGTAAAAGTCACACATCATTTTGATGTAGAAAATAGCATCACTATGAAAAGTTAATCTAAACACATTTCTTTGGGAAATTTAACAGGACTGGTTGTGTATTTGCGTATCCTGGTGAGCACATACAGACTATCATGCGAGCACAGACATCGCAGAACTTAGGTTTCTTGCAGTAGTGATCCTTGAATTTGTGGGGTTTGTCATTGATCCGAAGAATGGGTTCCGGGGGAGGTTCTGGTTCCTTTTCCTCCACTTCAACTTCCTCTTCATATATGAAGTAGACCTTGAGAAACAGCAGAAACAGCTTAGGCAGAAAATGTGAAACATGTTAAGGGTATTGTTCATAAAGAATCTCGATTTGTATGAGTCAGAGTTTTGGCTATGAAACAAACTGTCTAGACTACATGTATAAAACTATCTTCAGGGAAATCTAAATCTGAGGTCATATTTTCAGAATTGACAGTGGACTGTAGCCTTGTTCCAACTGGTGGCTATTTTAAACATCCTGGGAATGGCCCTAATGGTGGGTGGTTGGCATGGTGCTGTCACTCACTGTGTCTCCCTCCTCCCTCACCACATTGTCAGGGACTGGAGGATTGTCATGAATATCCACAGAGTTTTTGTCATCCTCCCTGAGATAAATAAACGTGGAAAAAACTATAAGCTGCTGAAGCCACGGATTGGGAAAAAACACAATTTTGGAATTAATAAATAAAACTCAAAGGTCTACTACTGGTGCATGTTCATTCAGCAATGACACTAAAGTAGAACTTACTGAACTTATATTACCATGATAGACATGATGATACCATGAGTTTTAAGTTAATTGATAACTAACAAGCTTGTAACATTTTGACACTGACGGAACAAATGATGAGTGGATCTGTACTCACTGATCCATGATGCAATGCAGACAAAGTCAACGCTTTCCAACCTAGAAATAATGGAACAATGTTTGACATGGGGTTGATTGACTTAACATTTAGAATTTCTAAATAATTTCAATAAAATAAAAAATTTGGTTTATAAAATATTTTATTGTATGTACATCTGAAAGAACCTCTTTTTTTTAATTGTGAAAGTTCATATAATCACTCCCTTACATTTCTATGTTTATGATTTTATGACCAGATTGTTTAAAAATAGACAAATGCCAATGTAAAATGTATTTAGCCAAGGATTTAATTTTGCATGTTTATTTTAACCAACCTACAATTTCACACAGCAAAAGTTGAAATATCAAATACCGAAAGAAATTTTTTGTAAAAAAAACCTAAAACAAATATGCTTCATTATTTTGTGTTTGACAGTGTAACTTGGATTTTGCAAATTGTCACCTACAGCTTTACCCAAACTCTTCTTGGGTTGTGAAATCTCATAATTGCTAAATTTTGGAGTTTTTTTTAACGAAACTTAACGAAATGCAAGCTATCATATTGAACAAAAACGTTTTAAATAAACCACACAGATTTTCAGAGTGGTGAATAATTCACTTAACAAATTTAATCTACTTACACAACAGAAACAGAAATGGTTATTAACAGCCATTGTTTATATATGCAATGGTTGCCTACCTTGAGTGAAAGAGCACGGAGGAAGTTACAAATCCAGTATATTGTCAAAACTCTATGCTGGGTCTTGAGCAAAAGACGATGACTGGTGTGTCGTACGATCTGTGCTACTGACTCCAACAATGCAGCCGCCCAAAATGTCCTGTCAGTTCAGGCCTTTTGGCATTTGGTTCCCTATTTGTGGTTTCTTGATATTCGCTTCAGGGGATTTTACACTTTGAATGTAACCTCACTAAAGTAATATATATTTACATATGCCAATATACAATATAGTGTAAAGGGACTGGAAAGATCTAACTATTTATGGATGCCTAAGTGTGTGTATTTTTGTGCATGGCAGGCTTGGCATTACTGAGTTAACTTGACAGTTTGCAACAGCTGAGTATCTCTCACTAAGCCCGAGTCGGGAGGAAAAGGGGATACACACACTCCCCCCTATCTATCTATCTATCTATCTATCTATCTATCTATCTATCTATCTAGATATCTAGATATCTAGATATCTAGATATCTAGATATATTTGTATCTATATATCTATCTATATATCTATATCTATATATATCTCTATATATATGTCTATGAAGACTGTCATTCATCCAGGTTGGTTCCATTGTAATAGGTTTAGGGGATGTACTTGACTGGACCTGGACTTGGTTTTAAAGTTTAAAATCTCTCTCTCTCTCTCTCTCTATATAGATAGATAGATAGATCTATCTATCTATCTATCTATCTATCTATCTATCTATCTATCTATCTATATATATATGCAGTGTCCTCTGTCAGGACGCTCCAACCTGCGCTAGACAAGCATTACAAAGGTCCCGTTGCATTTTGGGTACAATATTCCTTACGCGCTGAGTGCGCATGCCCAAAAGAAAACTCCATTATTATTTTTTTTTCTTTTTTCTTTTGCTTGGAATTTGTAAGAAAAAAGGAAAGAAAAAAAAACACAAGGAGCAGCTGTGAATTTGGGATCACATAGGTCGTTATGGTTGTTGAATTAAATGTGAATTCCACACGGTTCAGCAGAACGGAGACTAAAAGCAACGGCCGGATCGTTGTGGACGGGGAGCGGGACATCCCTCGGTTTTGCTGGGACTCTCCAGAACCAAGTAAATTTCAGTCCTTTAGCTTTGCTAACTAGCATAGCTCGTAGCGGTTACCCAGGAACTCAAGCGCAGTGAAATGAAGCGATACTGCTCTTTGTTTTTAAACCTGACGGTCAGACGTTGCGTAAATCTTGTTGCTGGTTAACGTCGCTAATTCCTGAATTACATTATGTAATAGTTAAAGTCTCGGTTAATTGTTGAAAGTACCAACCATTTTCAAAACATTCACTGGCTAGTCGCCTTGCTAACTAGCTAACTTGATTCACCCGCGATCCAAAAGCGGAGACTTCAAAACTTAGCCAACACGGAGCTTAATGCAAAAAAGGTTAATCAGCATTTGTTGTTTGTTGTGGCTACCTGCTCCTAACGGATATATGTAAGTAAGTGAATCATAGTAATTCAAATAGGAAAGTTGTTGTGTTTTATTCAAGACAATGTTTTGCACGGGATGCCTCTTGTAACCGTTGCTAATACAAGAGTTTTGCATCAGAGTGTTTTGTGCGCCTGACAGCTGTCACGACAACATACTACAAAGTAGTCTTAGCCTGCTAGCCCGGCTATTAGCTTTCACGCTAGCTGCCGTGTCATCAGTGTAAAATATTTCAGCGTTTGTTCGCCACACACGTCATAAAGTCCGTCGTTTGTTATTAGACTAATTTCGTTGTTGTTTGTTTTGTTTTAGCTGCTTTTTGGGGGCAGTTGTGTCAATTTTAGTTAGCAAATCTGCAAACTACGGGCCTACCCAGAAACACACCCTTTTAGTAAAAGTGCCTCCTAGGCTGGTCTCTGATAATTGTCTCCCTTTGAAGACCGTTGCATCTCGTTTAACCATTTATTTTCAAAAATGTCTGGCTGAGATCAGTTATCAAAAATTGGCAGATGTATTTGCAATTCTCGCTCTGCCAAGTTACATAATCGGGTTCTATCTTTTCTTTGCAGGCTTTGCTTCGTCATTTAAGCTTCTATTCTGATGTGATCCAAACAGTCGAAACCGTTAAAAGTTAGCCTGAAAGTTTGTACTTTCTTCTGGGAGAATAAATTCCGAGTGTTTGGAGGAGTCAGTTTTCACTGGCAGTAGGTGTAACCCACCAGCATGCTCATTGGACTGTGGATACCATAGCCAAAACAGATCCTGGCTTTTCAAAGATGACAAGGTATTTGACATGCCATTTTTATATTCCAACAGTAAAACAATTTTTTCTCTATGACTTTAGAAAATGTGTTTTTAATGGTTTACATTACCCCTCTTTTCAGTTTGTATGTGCATATTTGTTTACTTTTTTAATTGAGTCTCATCTGAGTGCCACATATGTATCTTGAGGGGGTGTTGTTGGAGATTAAGGGTGAAAAAGTAGCTTAAACGTGATATCTTTAAACAGAATGTAATGATTTGTACTTTTTTGTCCAGATAAAAAACTTGTGTAAATGTGCCGCCATAACCCTCCTGCTAGGTCCCCATTAGTGCTATCCTACTGATTAGATCTTTTCCACTTTTCTTTTCTCCTTCATTTACTCCAAACAACAATCAATATTTCTCATACTTTTTCTAGGAGCTTGGAGGCCACAGCAACAAAATGATGGGAGGCAGTGAGACTGTCAGCGGGGACAAGGATGGGGTCCACACCGCTGCAATACATGTCCCCATTGGCTGGCAGAGGAGAATGGAAGGAGAGAAGGTGATCTATGTCAGGTATGTTGAACCGGAAATGCAAGATATCTTGTGACTGATGCTTAATAGTGATTGGTCAACAGTTTTGTTGTTAAATTTAAAACTTATTACAAATAACAATGCTTTGATTTTTAAATCTTTTTACTACTTTCACTTCAGAGAATTAAAAAAAAACTCCAATATAATGGGATTGTTTTTTGTTTATCAATCACATCAGTATCTATTTTAATATTTCTGGTCTTTCAACGATATTTAAACTTCCAAGAGTTTTGCATTTTCATAATAACACTGAATCATCAATTCTTGTATTATTAATAATTTTAACATGACAAGTTTCAAATGTGTTCAATCTATAACTAATTTTGTAATACAGCCAGTGAAAAGGGAAATCGATCAAAAAAGAGTTGAACATGAAAATTATTGATAAAATGTTATAAAGTGACTGGAGCCACGTGAACTTTAGGGTTTAGTATAATTTGTGATTATGATCATGGATTACATGTGGGATTTATAACTTGCAATTTTAAGAAATTAATATATTTTCCTTGTTTTTTGTGAGTGTGTTTGTTTCATACTTTTGCTGCAGTACTTATATTGGGTAAAGTTTACATTTGTTTTTTTTTGTTTTTTTGGTTGAGTTTATATACCTTTTGTTAAAGCTGAATGTATGCCAAGATGTGCATTATTCTGCTCATTTGATTGAAACATGTCCCTTCCTTCTTCCTGTAGTCCCAGTGGAGCTGCCCTTTCCACTCTAGAAGAGGTCAAGGCCTATCTGTTGACTGATGGTACATGCAAATGTGGTCTGGAATGTCCACTTATCCTCAATAAGGTACAATATACTCCACTGAATACAATGATAATTGTTATGGTTTAGAGTGGAAGTGGTATAATCATTTGTACATTTAATATTGTAGTAAAAATGTTATTTTCCATTAAGCAGTGCTGTTTGGTAACATAAACAATCTGTCCTTGATTATGAGTTGTCATGATGATGCATTGACATCCTGTGTCTTTCCATGAAAAAAAAGACACAAAGATTAAAGTCCCGCTCTAACTATGTTTTTATCTATTGTAAAATTGTTCTCAGTGATCTATTAATTTTGATTATGCTGCTTTTTATCATTTTGGCTAAAAACGGCATAATCATAATTAAAAGACCACTGGGAATGCTTTGAAAATGGATAAAAAATAAAGTTGGAGTGGGACTTTGAAATGCTTCAGTAAGCTGAAATTTCAACAAAGAAATGTATTAAAGTTCTGTAATAAGTACACAGCATATCCAGTATCACTTCATTAGTATGTCCTGAATTAAAACATTATTTTAAAGGCAGGTGCTATGTTGTGGTCAGCAGTAACTTTAATATTTTTGGTTTAAGGCGCTCCATGCCAAATAACTTTCTGTTAAAAGTATGGACAAACGTCATCATCCAATCCTGAATGTCCAATAATACCTACTTTTTCTAATTCTAACTTTCTTGATAAGACAAGTTTTTTTAAAACAAATATTTTTACTTCCTAATGATTCTGTCTTTGCAGGGGGGCAAGTGAATTCTGGTCTTTTTTTTTTATAAAACCAAGTTTGGCAGGTTTGAGTACACCATTTTAAAAGCTTTAATAGCAATGACTCTGGTCCCTCACAGGTGAAGGACCAGAATGTTACTGCTCTCCATGGGTTCTCTGAGTTTAACCTAATTTGATCTTACTCTGAACTTAAGAAAACACTTGAATCCCTTCATATTCATGGTTGCCATCACATGAAGCCTTTTTGTAAATTCTCTCCAGACTAGTGTTTGTTTTGTTTCATGAATCTAAATTACTTCCTCTAACTGAATTACTAAAGATGGTAGGAAACCTGCACGTGTTCCCCATCTTTCTTTAGCATTCTTTTTTTTAAATCTGTCATACCCTTTTGTCATTCTGAACGTTGCAGGTTTTCAACTTCAGCATAGATGTGAAAGTGGAACATCGCAGTCAGCCTTTAGGTAAACCAGAGCAGGATATGACCAAACTGTGCAATCATCGAAGGAAAGTGGTGGCGATGGCTGCTCTGTGTCGGAGCATGCAAGGCTCACAGCATCCGTTTGCCAATTTTCATCATCCAGGTAACTTTAAAAGCACAGAGATGGAAAAACACTTCACTGCATACTTTTTACACTCTTCGGACAGAAATGAACATTTTCAGACTTTTCTCTCTTGTTTCAACTCTCACAGCCCAAATCTTTGTTGAAAAATAAGTCCAGTGTTATAGAATGATAACAAAGATCTCCTCTGGATCAAAGATCTATGTAGGTTTGGAAAACTGAATGTATTAACGTGTTCTTTACAGGAGACACGGCACAGAGGGGATTGAATGTGTAGGTCAACAGCTAATCAGAACGCAGAGTGCTGTGCTCTGGAAAGAAAAACATTTTAAAAAGGGCATGCAAAATTGGTCTAAAAAAATCTGTGAAACAGCAAGACAGCAAAAGGTGAACCGCGGGATACAGTGATCCCTTGCTACAACGCAGTTTACTTTTCATGGTTTCGCTACTTCACGGATTTGTATTGTGCATTGTGTTCTGCATTCTGATTGGCTAAAAAGTCACTCCGCTTCTTCTCTACCTGTAACGTTGGAGTTTAATATGTACACGTACGTACGCCAACTTTACAATACATACATGCAAATAATCTTGCAATTTCGAGTTTCTCTAAAACCCATAGAAAAAAGAGCGACAACAACTGCCTATCACTATGTTCTTCTCCCAAACAAACACAGCTGCACCGCGGGCTTTTTTCATAATCATTTTAAATTTTCTCTCGTTTTATCAATTACTCGGGTCGCGGTGGGCGGGGCTAATCTCTGCAATTTGAAGCCTTCTGTTCACATTGATGATTCAAATTATTATTTGACAGTACAGTACAGAAGTTATTTGTTGAAAAAACGTTTCTAAAGTACTTTTATTTGTGAAACAAATGCTTGAGTCTGTAAAATGGTTTGTTTTTTCTTTTCAATTATAATAGAGTATTTAATTGTATAATAATTGTAAAAAAAAAAAAATAGAGGTTTCTACTTCACAGATTTGGCCTATCACGGGTTCTTTTTGGAACGTAACCCCCGCGAAAAACAAGTATTTACTGTACTGAGGGACCAATCAATATGATATCATTGTTTTTAAGTATCACAGAGCATGCCCCTTTTGTTTCGCCTTTAAACACATTTTTTACAATTAGAAGAAAATCCGCATTACATAATTGTACATAATGGATTGTTAAAAATATTTATTTGTTACAACTGATATTTGAGCTGTGTGTGCCTGTAAAATGCATGTAGGATTGGGAGATCTGTATCAGATGGGACTGCTATTTAGACAGGCCATTGTAAAATTGAGAAATATATTTATGTCACTTTAGAATACATTTATTTACATTTAAATACATTTTTTTAAATTTAATTAGCGATCTTGAGACTCTTTTTAAAGACCAAAGACATGTGATAACAGGTTTGACTCTTGTTTTTGTATTGTTTCCTCTGCTGTGTTGGGCTGGTTTATCTTCTCCAAAGGCAAAATATTCTTACAATTAGAGACATTTATTTGTCTTGTATGCTGTACATTTGAAATGTGCGTGGTGATGTAAAAAAACGATAACATATTTAACACTGTAAGAGCAAAAGACCTTTTTTTTTACAGTTTCAGTCATTATGTGATGTTGTGCTTTAAATAAAAATAAAAAATCATCTTTTATTAATACTTTCAGATGTGGGTCAAGGGGACAGCAGAGATCCAAAACAAGAACCTGCAGAAAGGAAAGAAGACGATCATGGAAGTTTTCTTCAAAAGCTCCAGCCAGTCTCGGCTCGACTCCACAACAACCTCCACCCGAATCCTTGTGCTAGTCCAAAATCTCCCCTCCACTTCATCTATCCTTACAATGGCTCTCCCTCTGTGCTTCATACAGGCACTAACTCTTATAATGCTCTAGATCCTAGAAAACTACACCACCCTACTCTCCCAACATCCTCCACCTCTTCATCCAGCTCGTCATTTATAGCTCACAGCTCTGTTCCAAGGTCTCCGTGCACCCCCACACCTCAGAAAGTCAGTCAAGGTCAACGAACACCCAAAACCCCTGATGCTCCAAGCTCTCCTCGAGTAGGAGCCCTTTCATCCCCTCCACCCTCTTCCCCTATTGCTCTTAGTGGAGGTGTAAGAGGAGCACAGAGTCATACTCATCACCCCCATGTTGTCATTGTGGGAGCCCCTCCTCTTTCTCCTTCTACTCCCCTTTCTCCGTCTGTTCATAGTTTGAGTGCATCCCCTCACCAGCGATCCCGCCACCCCTCAGCCTCTCCTTCCTCTCTGTGCGGGCAAGGAGGCCCAACAGCACCAGAGGGAGGAGAGCTGACGGGAAGCAACTTGCGTCAGAGGAGGAAATCCACCACCTCCTCCCCACGGTCCCCAGTCCCCAGTGGATCCCCAAACCCCAGCCCCCATTTTCCCAAGTACAAACTTGAAGACATTTTGGAGCAATTTAAAAACTCAGGCAGCAACAGCACTAATAATCACCACCCTCTCAGCATTTCAAATCCCTCCCTACTGACCACTCTCAGTAGCAGTAGCCCTCATGTTGTCTCCTCTAAACCCTTGAAGACTATCATGCTTCCAACTGCCAGCGCAGGAACTCCAGGGTTTGGTGGGAACCCTCCATCGTCCTCTAGTTTACCTCTTGGGCCATTACTGAATCATCATTATAGCCATCAAGGCAAGCTGCCACGCCCAGCTTCTTTCCCGGCGAGCAGTTTACTCTCTGCCGCCGCCAAGGCTCAGCTCGCTAACCAGATAACCCAGGGCCAGGGTTTAAATGCAGTCACCCCCCCAGGGAGCTTGTCTTCTCTGAATGTCTTGAAAGAGACACCACAGCAACAAAAGGTAACTAACAGCACTTTACATAACAGCCACTCCCCTTGCATTGCTTCTGCTAGGCTTTCCCATTCCCTCGCTGCAGCTTCTGCTGCTCTCTTTCCCCCCTCCCACTCTTTGGCCCAATCCCTGGCTTCCACTTTGCCTCACCTGCCTCCCACAGCAGAACAAAATGCTTCTTACAGGAAGAGGCAACGGCGGTCTCCCACAGTCCTCAAAATGCTTAAAGACACACAGGCCTTGCCTAATGGATCACAGAGAACTCCACCAGAAGATGCTGTAGTTATCAACCTTTCCTCCTCCTCCTCTTCCTATCCTTCCCCTTTGCACTCATCCTCTACCTCAGCGCTGCAGAATCAGAGTTCTGCATCGGTGGATAACCAGAACCAGAACGTCCCCGGACATATGGCCAAAGTCCAAACATTGCGGCACACAGCACACCTTTCCAGGACCGTTCGGCCAAACGAGGCTCTGGATTTCACTACAAGCCTGACACCTTCACCCTTAAGCTTAGATCCTCCAACCCAGCCTTTGTCTGCTCTCTTACATCTGTTGAGTGTGCAAAATGCACAAACCACTGCCTCAGCTGCCAACTCCGCTTTAGCTCAGTCCAGAACTGCTTCTGTTGAAGGAGGTGGACACACTAGTAAACAGAGCCCCAAACGGTCATCATCTTCTCCAGCTCCTTCTGTCAACAACAGACTCCCACAGCCTCAGTCCCCGTTCCGAAGAGATAACACTAATCCTCTACCCTTGGCGCAACAGCCACTTTCATCCCCTCACATATCCCCACATTTCACATCATCGCTGTCTGTGTCTCCGGCTCAATCTAATAAATGGAGTCCTCCACAAAAGCATTCCCCCTCAGTGGTGCTTCCTAAGTCAAATTTAGCTTTCCAAAGCAGTAGCTCAACTCAGCAGATGACTTCATCGCCGACAGACAAGCAACAATCAGCTGATAATCACATTCCAACATCAGACTCTGTGTCCCAGGCGTCTTCACAGATACCCTCACCACAAGGGGCTGGGGCAGCAGACAGTGGTAGCAACAGCACAACCACTTCAGTGGACCTGAGTCAGCGTCAAGGCAGCGCTCTGCTGCCGATCCCCTCCTCTCCAAAGCCTCTCGATCTTAGCAACCATGTCTTAGCCTTTCTTGCTGCATCCTCCACTGTGACACAGGGGAACAGCAACCCCCCCAACGACACGACCAACGTTCAGATGTCTTCCCCAGAAAACCAGACTGCAAGTAAGAATACTCTGTAGTCTAAGTTGATGGATAGATGGTACTTTATTTGTCATTGTCTCTGGTACAAAGGTATTTTAAAAAGGGTTCTTTGGTAATATTAAATCAATCATTTACCATGATAAAATTTACAACTAGAATTATAAATACTACATTAAAAGTGCACAGGAAATTCTAACCAATTAATTTGCATCTTTAATAGAAAGAGCATTAAAAAAACAAGGATACACAATTGTAGTTGTTGGTTTCAAATAAAAAATATTAAGATATGAGGAATGGTAAATTATACATTTTTATCAATCTTTCATTATTTTTGCATTTCAGATTGAAAGTGCTTGGGATAATTTTCTTTTTACGTTTTGATTACATGTCCTTTTTAAGAGAATAAAAAATTAGGGAAAATTACTCTTAATCTAAGATTTTCAAAAAGACCTTATACATTCTTGGGTTTTTTTGTGATGTTATTCGTCTGAAAAAGCATAATTCTGGTTTTGGAGGCATTTTATTAAGAGAGGTAGTTATTTAAACATATTTTTATGATTTGTACTACAGCCTGTTGTTGTGTTTAATAAATTCCTGTATCCATTTATATTTTAAGACCTGTCCTTTACTGTTATTTCTACCCAGTGATTGTCCTTTTTTTTAAATGAAAACATCTGTCTTCAGACATGTTTGGGAAAACATTTTTTAATGATATGTCATCCAAAACAACAGTTAAGGACTTGTGGTTTTTTTGTCTTTTTTTGTTTGTTTACAGGATCGGAGGAGGATGGATTTTTAGACCCAAAGTCCTCCACATTGACCAAACGCTCAGCAGCTTCTAGTCCCACGTCTGCTGTCTTGTCACACCATGAAGACCGCCACAGTCCTCCTACCCCTTCAGCTTTGTCTGAATCTATGGCTGCCTTGCCTCTGGCAGAAGCCTTCCCTTTCATGAACCAGGACCAGCTGCTCCAGCTACTGTCTTCTACTGGAGGTCTACCATCTGTTTTGGACCCTGCACTCTTGGCTTTGTTGCCCCTGGGTGGGCTGTGGATGGGAGGGCAAAATGCACAGACACCTCCTGCTTCTGTTACACCACAGCCACAGCAAAATTTCGTAGAGTCGCAGCCACCAGAGGAGCAGCAGATATTAATGCAAGACGCACAACAAAATCTCCAAGATCAGCAACAAAAGCAACAGCTTAACAGCAATCCTCTGTTTCCCTTGTTGCCACTGTTGAGTGGCACCCAAGGGGAGCTACCACTAAACCTGATTGGCCTGCAGAATTTTATGTCAGCCTCAGCCCCTTCAGCTGGGCAGGATCTGGATTTATCTGAGAAAAACAGTCTTCAGGCGCTATTTATGGCATCTCTGCTACTTGGACAACAGCAGCCGTCTTTGTTACCCCTCTCTGCATTGGGCCAAATGAATCAGGTCAGCTTGGAAGTTCCTATTCAGCATTCACAACAGATCCCTACCACCTTGGATGGCCTTGCTCTGGATAAGACCTCATGCCTGCTGGAGCCATCCTCTCTGACAGGTCCCGGGCTCCTGGAACTCACGCAGGGACTTCTTCCTATTACTGCAGGAGCTGAGGGTCCTATTCAAGCCCTGCACTCCCTGCTCCTTCCTGCCACTCTTCCTCCTCCCCCAGCAGCCTTCCTGCCCTTCAACCCTGCCTTGCTCACCGCTGCCCTGAGCTCTCTTGAGCTCCACCCTCCTCCAAATACCCAGTTAGCTCCTGCACAGCAAACCCAGCACACCCAACCTCAGGTAGGCTCCCACCCCCTAGTCCTTTGACCTAACCCTAAACTCCCCAGAGTGAGATCTAGTTCCTGTAACTGCTTCACTCTTCTCCATGTTGGTCTTTAGTTTGCTCAGAGGTCCATCTTTTTAAGCCCAAAAAGATTTTATTAATCAACAGCTTTACAAAATGGAACAAATCATATGTATATTTTGTTTAAACCACCTGTGTCTCTGTCAGAATTTCTTTCTTCATTATCTTGTAAGTTCTTAAAAAGGTAATTTGTCCTCCTTTTTTCAGGTAACTAGTGAAGCCGGTGTTGAAACCCTCATTCCAGTCGCTCTCCAAGGCAAAGACAACCCCATACTTCAACAGTTACTGCCTACTTTGCTAAATCCTGCTCTACTAGGTAAGTCCACCTCTAAATATGCATCTCTCTGGGGAAATAAATGTTTGTTTAAAATACATTTTACCTTTTTGTTCAAAAACTTAAAACATTGCAATTTTTTTGTAGTTGTGACTGAGTATTCAGGAGTCTGTCTCTCTATAGGAGATGTTTCTGGTGTCACTGGCCTACCAAACATGGTAGGGATGGAGGCGGGCTCAATTCTTCTGTCCCCTGTCCAAGCTTCTGCTTTGGGCATGTCTCTACTCCAAGGTCCCGATGGAGCCATCAATTTGCTCAACAGTATACAGGTAGGCACACAAACTGAGCATGTTTGTCCTATTTATAACGTGAGTGTAACTGAAAAGATTACAAAACATTGTGCATATCTTCAGTCCTGTGTAATGAGAAAATGCTTTTTAAGGAAAATCATGTTTTAAACATGTTCTTCTGGCATTTTTCAGATGATGGAGGACATAAATTAAGAAAGTTGAGCTTAAAATTGTGTTTCTGAGTATTTCTTTATCAAAATTGTAAATCCGACGGAAAAAAAGGCAGGTGGAAAGCTTGTAGTAGTTACAAAGGTGCTACAATCGGCGTTCCAACAATGGTGCTGTTCTGTACCATTCTGATCCATTCATTTGTAGATGACTAGATCCATGTCCATCTTTATTTTCCTCATCTGAGCTGGAATCTGGCTCAAAACTGGACGGCTGGATAGCTCTAATGTTGCTCGCCATTTTTGTTGCACTGTTACTGTTAGGTTGGGGGTATAAGGGGCTGTAAGCTAGCAGGAGAGATTGTAAACAGAGCTCTAAGCAAGAGGGAGGACAAGGGGGGGGGGGGTGTTGCTGGCTAAAATGAAATAGTCATACTTAAAAGAGCATTAAAATTGGCTTAAATTTTAAATTTAATTTTAAATTGGCTCAAAAATGATTGGAGTGTTTCTTTAAGAATGAAGGTTGTGATTGTGTTTTAAATCATATATTTTCCTCTTATTCTAGCTTAATCTTGCACCACCATCTGATGGGGAAAAGTCAGATTTATTGCAGGAAACCCAGAGCCCTGTTCGCCAAGAAAACATACCAGCTAGTGAAGTTGCTCCAGAAGCCACCCCAAGTCCTGCTCCAGCTCTAACTCCGTCTCCTGCACCAGAATCCTCTCCACTTCCTCACAAAAGATCAGAGGGCAAGCCTGTCATTGACCCCTACACTTCTTTCATGGACACCATTTATACCTCTTTCCTTCAGGTCAGTGCAAAAGAGCAGGAAGACGGTGGCCAGCTAAGGCCAACTGACCCAACTTCCCCCTTCTGTGCCTTACCGCCGGTTTCCTTCCCCGTCGAACACCATTTCCCATCAACCACCGTCTCAACTTTCCCTCAGGCAAGTTCCCCAGCCACCCTCAGCCCACGCCGGGCTTGTTCTCTACGCAATCCAGACTTGTCGCGACTCAACTTGGAGGCAACAGCACATTCCCCTGCCCAAGGGACACCTAAGCCCATAGAGGACGGGCAAACATCTCCCTTACAAAGGAAACCAGCTATGGAGGGGCACGTCCACCTAGAGCCTCCACTGGCACCTATATTTTTGGAGGAAGCCAAGACGGACTGCACTGCATCTACTGGAGCGGTTTGTCCCTTTGTGGAGGGGGGGTCAGATCAGCAGGGGCACCTCCCTCATACAGGATACCTCAGCCCCAGGGATGGAGGCAGCGAGAGGCTCGGTCAGGACACAACTGAAACAGTGTTGGACAGTGGACAGGGAGTGGTGAGTCTGTGTGGAAGACATTTCCATTAACACAATCGAATAGGAGGACCAGAGGAGTATCTGTTATTGCTGAGATGAAAGTCACTGCATTTGTTGTGACCAATGTGTGTTTCTATTATAAAAGGATCAAGCAGGAGGAGCCAGAAGAGGAAGGAAGAGGAAGCAAACGTAAGTTGCCTTTAAAATGTTTAAAAAAAACAAACTCAAAATTACATAGCTTTTGAATCCCCTCACTGATCACTAAACTAGGCATTAAAATGTACTTAACTAACCAATCATTAACACTCACTGTTTTTGTCTTGTCTTATTTTAAGGCTACAGAATGTGTTGGAAGACTTCAGAGACATGGATGCTACAGCACTTGAAGAAATCAAGGCCGCAGTAAGACCCACCCCTTCCATCTGTTAAACACAAATTAGTTCTCCTCCACAGCTGTGAGAACTTTTTTTTCTTTCATTTTTATTTTAAGTTTCTATTTTTGTGACATTAACCCTTTATGGTAGCTCTGAGTATTGTAATACAGGAGGATACTTTAATCACAAAGATTTTGATGTTATTAATGGTTATTTTATAATTGAAATGATTTGCGTTACAATAGAGTATTTAAAGTGATGACATTTAAATAAGTTATTTATTTATTTTCCTCTCACATTTGTTTTTTTCCTTGTTTGACTGACCTCAAATGACCTAAAATGTCAGTGAATCCGTGCTCTCACATCTTCCAGCTAACCCTTAAAGCACTAAAGCTGTGCCACAAAGTTAACATGTCTGTTACCTCATCAGAACTTGCTTTGTACTAATTATCATGTGTTAAAACCTGTAAAGAACAGGGGTCTGACGTGTATTCTTTATATATACCTGTCCCTTTTGTCTGTTTGAAAAATACTGTGGATCTGACTTAAGCTTTTTGTTGAATGAGAGCGAGTTTTTCAGAATTCTCCGTTTATTGTCTTGTTAAGAAGCAACAACAAAAGATGTTACATGTTTTTTTATCTGTCCTGGACGTCAGAAGCATGATGGTATGGTATAGTTATGCTCTGCTCAGAAGCAATACATTTAGTCAGACGATGATCAAGTTGAGTTGCTTAATTGTTTGATTGTAGACCCAAAAATGTAAACATTTCAAAAACTTTTATTGTGAAAATTTCAAGGGGATTGTTTTTTTTTCATTGGGACTAATTATTAACTAAGCAGAAGAATAAAGTTTTTTGTCCCTATCAATGAAATTGATCTGAGAATGATTGGACCATTTTTTTGTGTTAAGTGTTGATCCGTTGTGTTCTTGCAGACTGTGCTCCTGAAGCCTGAGAGGTCAGTGCGGGGGAGGCGGCGAAGAGGCGCCAGGTCTCTGAGGCAGTGATAAGTGGAGAAACCATTCAGCCTCTCCATATCCTTGCATCTTTCCTCTCTCCTCTTTAAAAGAAGCCCAACTGCACTAATTTGATAATGTTGTCATGTCAAGTATTGCTATGGCAACCACTACAAAAAAGACATAGGAGAAATATGTAGTCATATGATTTTTTTTTTTAAGTGAAAAGATTTTTTGTGGATATTTTTTCACTAGGTTTTCTCATGGGTCACAAAATGATGGATGTTGTGATCAAAGATTTTTCAATTAGGTGATTTGATGCTAGAATGGTCTTGATGAAAACCATCAAAATAACAAACATGTACTGTTACCTTCTCATTAGTGGTTTACTGTGAGTCAGGATGAAAGCCCATCTACTTGAACGATGCTCTCTGTTTAAGTGTGTCTGAATATGTTTCGAGGAGTGTGTTTTTTTGTATGTCTGAGTGTATTGGACAACAGTGCTGTTGCTGAGCCCCTACTGACTGACTTTTTTTGTCAACATTTTTTTTTTGCGACAGCACAGGAGAACCTGTCTGTCTTTGCTGTTGTGTTTCGATGGTGTTGTATATCAATAGGACGTCTGTAAAGTTTTCACAAAGGTGGGAAAACATGAGAAAAAAGTTCTGTGTTTTTCTTTCAAAAGTGTGAAATAACCTCAAAAGATGAGCCAGAGAAATTAGTCGGCCTCAAAAGATGAGGTTTCTTTGGCAGTTTACACCAACCACTGACCACACAGAAAAATGATACGATTCCTTTCATTGTTTCCTTTTTGTGATTAAAAACATTAACTTGAAGTATTTTTTTGCACAACCCGTTGATTTATTTTATGTTGTGCCAGGGCCTCCAACAAGATCTGTAACATCTTTCTGATTGGTAGTTTGGTAACCCGTAGACATTTCACATACTGTTACTTGTGGATAATTACACGTAGCTTTGTTGTGATTTGTTGAAAATGTTTTAAGAAAAACGCACCCCAAAGTCGTCAGCCCTCAGCTACAAGGTAAATCTGTATGAAATGGGTTTTACTGGGAATTTGAAGTTTTCCAGGAACCTTTAGATTTATACGAAGTACTGTATGCCCTTCTGATTGGTGGGATGGATGCCAGGTATTCTCATAGACAGAGAGTGACACTTTTGTCTCATGTGGATCTGCTGAGTCTGTGTTTTGGAGATTGTGGATTTGGAGTGATATCAATCTCTGTCTCCTAAAGTCACTATTCGAGCTCTTCTCCACTCACTGCCCCGCCCCAAGATTTTTGGCACTGAGCTACACTTAAAAATAAAACTGAAATACAAAAGGAGAATATGCAATTTCTACACATGGAAATTTGTACATATGTACAGTTAATGTGTTTGATTTTATATGGTCTGAGAGAGACGAGAGAGAACAATTGTGAATTTTTCTTGGAATTGTAATTATTTTTCTCATTTTTCCCATTGCTTTCAATACTTATGTTTAAAAGAACAGATTAAATTGTGGACTGTAGCTTTCTTTTTTATATGGGAGTCCTTTTTTATTTAATATTAAACTATTTACACTAAATGGAACTTGTATTGATTTTTGTTCTAAATGTTATCCCTTTTCAGCTTATTAACCTTGTGCTGCTATCCTATGGGGTCAAGATGACCATTGACGTGTTCTCCCTACCATGATAAAGGTGGAGAGGATTTCATGTAATCCATGGACACCAGCGAAGATCACAAATCAATGAAGAACAAAGTTCATTGCACTGTCTAGTGGGTCTAGATGACCCAATGTCAAAGTGCCTAGGATATAGTCTGCGGCCTTTTGTGAGCATTTTTTACTATAATGTTTTTTATACTACTTGATCTCATATTTCTTTCTTCTTTCACAATGAACCTTATACTGTCTTAAAATTTCAATTCTGAGTAGAAGATCTTTACTGCAAAAACTGAGATCAAATGTCTTTTTATATTCTATTACATGGATCAAAGGTGTAGAGACAATTAAAAGGAATACAAAGCAAAGATAAAGTATAAACTACATGAAACATGTCTTAAAAAACAGGTCCACTAAACTACACATTTTAAAGATTTATTCCAATTATGTGTTTATAAATATTCACATTTAATTTTAAAATAAAACTAAATTGGTGGGGGTTAGGCAACATTGCAAACAGCCAATGTAATACCCAAACAGATTGTGTAGTTTAGAGACAAATGTTAATCTATAACATTTACACACACATATATACAAGTGTATATACAGGTATACTCTTTTCTTTTTTCTAGTATTTTTTTATAATAGTTTTCTCCTATGCAATAGAGCAGGACATTTTTTTATCTCATCCTGCCACAGTAATATAAATAATGTACCTTTAAAGATTGTGCTTATACTTTCCAGTTTAGACTTTTTTGCTCTGATGTGAGGATAAAGATTAAGGAAGCTTTCAGATCGGATGTGACGATCGTGGGTTTGTCATTTCCGCCTCATGAGTATGCAGGACCCACGATGATGCTGAGGCTCCGGGTACCACTTCAAACAGGATGCAGACTACGCCCTGCTAGAGATGACCGACAGAGGGCGCTGTTGAGAGTAAAGCAGGCCGATTATCAGCGGCTTTCCTTCCCTGCCCTTCCAGCAGCACCTCACCTTCAGCCGGTCACAAGCAGCTGCCGACGCCCCTGGAAAAAAAGAAACGAACACGGACGGCGCTCATTAAATCGTCTGGGGAAGGATACACCCTCGATTTGACAAATTTAGAAAAAAAGTAGTGATTATTTTCCTGTTGGACAACCATTTTAGCCTGTGCTCTTCACTGCGACACAAACATCCTCTTGCTGCGCACAGATTATTTGCTCTCTGCCTCAATTTACCGGGATTAACGTTTTTCAGGGACTCAACAAAAAACAGGGCCGAGGTCTTCTTGTCCACTTTTTGCCTATTTTTGACGCTTCCAAACATCAGGCCGGGTCTTCTCTCGCCTCCAGCTCCGGCAGCATCCTTTCGTCCAGCATCATCTCTCAATCTGCGCAATGGCCGATATCCCTGCAGAGTGCAACATAAAAGTGCTGTGTCGCTTTCGTCCGCTGAACCAGGCTGAGATTTTGCGAGGGGACCTGTTTCTACCCAAATTCCAATCTGACGACACTGTCATCGTCGGGGTAAGTGGAAGGCTTTGTTGTGCAAATGTGGGCCTCCATAGAAAAAACGCATCCATTGAAAAACAACCCATCTGAATGGAGGATGGAAAAGAATACATGAATCGGGAAATAAAACAGCGTTTAACTTCATTTTCACTTATAACTACGGAGAGTTTGTTTAAGGTGAGTTGCGTAAATGAAATGCGCACATTGGCCTTTGCTGACACAGGTCTGCACTGCATAACCTGCATGAGGTGTAGAGAGCTCTGTGCATCATTTGGAAGCAACAACATAATCCTATTTTATTTATTTAATCTGGTAAAAAACGCCCTTAATGAATAAAATAAGTATAAACTCAGTATACAGAAATGTTTGGAAACAAGAATGAATGAATGAAGATTTATTTACATAGCTTTAACTCCTTCAGGGTGCTTTACAATATAATAAAGACAAAAAATGTTTAAAATTAGGCAAATTAAGAACAAAAGTGATAACAAAAAGCAATTATCAATAAAATATATATAAAACAAATACGAACGCATTAAATTTAATAAAATAAATTAAAATGGCACCTATGCTGAGAATTAAAAGCCGTTCTAATAAGGAATGTTTTTAGTTGACATTTAAAACTTTTAAGGTAAGATATCATGAATTCCCACAGATTAAAACCTCAGCTGCTATTTCATCAGACAAAAACCAACCTGTCTGTCCACGAGGATAAAAACAGGGTTCCATATGTGAAGGGTAGTGAATGGGTTCTAATGAAAAAGACTGTGATGTCTGTGCCATGTCTTTGTCACATATTGGTCTCTGCTGTCCCTCAGGGATGCATTTTTATTTATTTTTAATATTTTCAATGCAAATGTGCAACTTTTTTAACAACCTTATTGCAGAATGTTTTTAGTCATTTGGTCGGTCAAAAGAAGAAGAATGAAGCTGAAACTATCGCTGGCAGTGATGCAAATCTCCAATCCTGACCTTCCTTTTCTCGCACAGTGCTGACTACAGTTTGAAACCGATCTCACTAATTACTCAAAGTGAGGATCAATAATCATTTAGTCAACTCATGCATCACAGTCTGACCTGCTTGTTTTTTTCCTAGCTACATTCTTATTGTCTTCCTTTCTGGCTCCTACAGAAGGAGATATTCCACATTTACCCCCAATTTTTTTCTTAATAAGGTTTAGAGATTGTAATCCAGATTTCTGATGGCCCTCTCTCCTCCTGCCTTCATTCAGGTTAATCTGTCACACGTGGGGGCGGTCTGCACATGAGTCAATTTGCTGATGAAAGCTAATGCAGTTAGCATCTCACATTATGATGTTGCTTTGGGACTTATCTATTAAATAAGACATTTTGAGGATTGCATTATAATGGTTGACAAAGCTTTTGTAGTTTTACCAAGAATTTTTTTTTCAGTTTTTGCAAAGTTATTGAAGAATCTTCAACCAAAAAGGACCACCAAAGTATAATTTTAATCTGAAACCACCCAGTGAAAAGTAATTTTTAAAGTGTACAGAACTGCTCTGAACACATTGTGGTTCCAACACTGCATACTGGACCTCCATGAAACAGGGATTGCTGTTGCACCTTGTTCCAATAGCTCATGACTTGTTCCAGAATGAAAAACATTTTGGACTAAACAGTAGAGATAATTAGCTCATTTTTTTCCCACAAAAAAAGCAGAGACTCCACATTCTGATGCTGGATGATTTTAAGTCTGTTTTCTTTTTTGGTGAAAGGAGATTTTGGGTCAATATTTCAAATAGGACAAAAAATACCCAGCTGTCAGCTCTGTTTACTTTAAATTGTTTTTCCTTTTACAAAGTACTTTAGTGAATTTGTTTACACAACAGAACACAGTGTGCCTATTTCTAGACATTCATTCTTCAGTCAACTCTGCTCACGACAAAAGTACAACATAAAAACCATACGCAATACCTTCTATTTAAAAAAAAAAAAAAATTTTAATGCGGAAAAAAAAATATTTTTGTTCAAGACTAGAAAAATAAAATTTGGTTCAGATGAGTTCTCTTCACCTCATTTCACAGCTCAAGTATTTTTTAAAAGACTCACTCTATTGAAAATTGTTTTTGGTGTTTTAAAACATGGTGGACAAACATAAAGAAAATGAATCTTAAAATTGCATTTCTGAGTATTTCCTTTATTTAAATGAAAGTGAAACAGGAGCAGACAAAAATACGCAGTTGGAAAAAGCCTGTAGCTGATGCAACAGTCTGTGGGGCCACAAGCTCCCTGCTCTGCTCCATTCTGATGCATCCAGTTGCAGACACATACTGTAGATTCATTTACATCTTGGTTTTCTTCGTCTGAGCTGGCATCTGTCTCAAAACTGTACAGCTGGATAGCTTCAATATCGTTCACCATTTTTATTGAACCAGTAATGTGGGAGAGAGTGTAAAAAAAGAGATTATGGGAAATGAGGGAAGGCTTACTCAGCACCAACAGTCTTGCCCACCACTCAGTGGAAAATTTCTAGCAATCTCTGCAAAAATATGTCCAAGACAATGACACAATTTTTTAATTTTGGCTAAAAATGGCATAATCATAATTAAAAGACCAATGGGAATGACTTTACAATAGATCAAAAGATGACTGGAGTTGGACTTTAAGTCAAATAAAAGTGATAATGATTAATATATTTGAAAATAACAGTAAATATCTGAGTAACTTATTTGTTGGTCTGTGCTCTCCAGTGCAGTCAGGAGTGCTTTGGTCTAAAATTCAGGGAACTAAACAGTCCTAAAGGATCAGTGCAGAAGAGCCACAACGTCAGGGCAGGCTTTCAAGATTCATCTGCATCTGCACGGAAGTGGACACTTCCTTGAAGAGGTTAAAATTCCATTCTGGGCATCAAAGACATGATTGGAAAATGGAGTCAACAAAAAATTTATGTCAAATTGGAGAAAGGCCCTCTAACAGAAGTGTGGTTTGAGATACTTCCTGTTTCCCAGGTACAAAATTGTTTTGACATCTTTGCCCAGGAGACTAGGGTGCCATTCACACCCGCCACACGCATTCAATAAAGCGCCAATGAGTGCCTGCACGTCGGAGCAAGTTAGCTGATCATTCTAAATATAGATGAAAACCATGTTCATCTCAGTAAATGCTAGCTTTCAGTGACATAAGAATGAGTGTTTTCTGGTTTTAACATAAAAGTAATAGTTCACCATAACAGATATACCTTCAATAAAGGCGGTTACATTTTAATTAAACAAGTCATTAGAGTTGATTAAGTTCCTTTGTGCATTAAATGCCTCAAAAAGTTTGTAATTATACCACGAAAATGATGTAAAATAGACGGATGGCTACTTGTTTGGAAACACATTAAAGCTTTTTAAAAAATATTTCTCTAAGAAATCAATTTGAAAAAATAAAGAGTTGTAAGTTAAATAACGTTTGAATCATCTTTTGTTGTTCACAGGGGAAGCCCTATGCATTTGACCGCGTGTTTCCAACCAACACCACCCAGGAGCAAGTTTACAACACCTGCGCCAAGCAGATTGTCAAGGGTATGACTAAACCAGTGAAGACATTAAAGTACATTTTAAGAAGTATTTAGTTTAGTTTCAGTCGAAAGTATTGGTTTGTCTGTCTTCCACCCACAGATGTGCTGTATGGCTACAATGGCACTATCTTTGCATACGGGCAAACCTCCTCCGGGAAAACTCATACCATGGAGGTAAGGTTTTTGATCCTTTACACATTTTTTTGTATGAAAATGAATAAAAATGTCTGCTTATTTTAATTATCCAGCAGGGCCTTTTTATCCAAATTAGGTAGTCTGCTTTAGGGAAGTTGTTTTAGTATTACTAGATTATTGAAGAGAAGATGAAGCACCGATCAATAAAAACACTATTTAGACTAATAAAATATATTTGTTTTTCTCTCCCAGACACATTTTTGTTTCCTCTTTTTAACAACAATATTTTATTAATACTTTGTGTGGATTTGACTTTTTCTAGACTCACTATAACTGCACTAAACACATCACTGTTCGAATTTACCAATGTCATTATTCTACACATCCGTACAATTGTGTTACAGGGTAAGCTGCATGACCCTCACCAAATGGGTATCATTCCCCGTATTGCTGAGGATATTTTCAACCACATCTTTGCCATGGATGAAAACCTTGAATTTCATATTAAGGTGCGTTAACTATTGAATGAGGTTAAGTGCAGCTTTTGTTTTACTACTTACAAAACAAAGCATCAGATTCATTTAAATGTTTGTTTCATGACAGGTTTCTACTGTGTGAATGAAGAATTAGCATGACTATTTTTCAGTTTTTTTTAATTTAATAGTTATTCTTTATTTCTCATTTGCTGAAAGTTATTTTCTCTTTCCTTTAATAGGTTTCATACTTTGAAATCTACATGGATAAAATCCGTGATCTCTTGGATGGTTAGTGCTAAGCAGACACACGAGCATCCAAAAACTATTTCAGTATTCAAAGTGATAATGCTAATGGTGTTTTCCTTTCTCTATGCTTTTTAAGTGACAAAAACCAACCTGTCTGTCCACGAGGATAAGAACAGGGTTCCATATGTGAAGGTTGGTGAATGTTTTCTAATGAAAAAGACTGTGATGTCTGTGCCGTGTCTTTGTCTCATATTGGTCTCTGCTGTCCCTCAGGGATGCACCGAGCGCTTTGTCTCGAGCCCCGATGAGGTCATGGATGTGATTGATGAGGGAAAAGCCAACCGCCATGTTGCTGTGACCAGTAAGCCCTTATGTTGTTGTTTTATTTTCCATACGATTGCAAGCTAAAGCCTAAAAACTTAAAATTCTTAAAAAGTAACATTTGACTGACATATTTGTTCATATTAAAATATAACTGTAATTCACTTTTCTGGGGGTCTTAAGATGAAGATCTTGTTGTGACTGAGCCCTTGTTAAAGAATAGGTTTCAGCTTCTCTCTGTTGCTAACATTAGAACTCATCATTTTGTTTCGATACTTGCTGCCTTAACACGGCTTTACGCCTTTATCTGGCATCATGTAATCCATGCCATGTTGTTTTTTACAAGCTCCAATCAGTCTCACAATACCAGCACTAAGAGTTTTTAAAATTCCTACTGGTTGAGTTTTGTGAATTTGAATCAAATAATATCAAAAGTAATTTGTAGGTAAAAAGTAGCCAACTGGACTTGGTTTAATTGTTTTATGCTAAAATTTTGACTTCAACACATTTTATAGAGTAGCAGAATTATCCTCAGAGCCTCCTTCACTCGTGTTTGCTAAGTCTTTGTGAGGCTTGTCTTGACTCACTGTAGTCAAATGGCAGGAGACAGAAGAAAAAAGTTTTCTGCTTCGGAAATGCTGAAGTGTTATAAATCTTCACCTGCTCAAACCTCTGCACTTCAGGGTGAAATGAATCTGTTCCTCTGCAGTTTTTTCTCCTCATATGGGATATCCAGTAACATTTTCAAGGTCCTGATTTAGGCATTTTTTAAAGTAATAGTTTTCCTGTATAATTATTTTGACCTACCGGTATACCAGTATGTACTCCTGTTCTGAAGGTCTTAGGTTGCAAATGTACAGAAATAAAGAGCCTGGTGGATCATTAATTAATATGATTTATTAATATAATTTACCTAAAGGTCATGTCACACAGCCACTGCGTACATTTTGTGCATATTTCACATGGATAAAAATTCGTGAATATATGTGGCAAAAGTAAGAAAGGTTGTGATTCTTTACGTGAAATTTTCTTAGATGCAAAACAAATGAACCACGTTAAAACCGCGGAAGAAGTACAAATAAACCACGCAAAGAACATGTAAATCTACGTAGAACACAAACCGTGCGTGATTATTGCGCTGTTTATATGTAATTTAGTGGTGATTTGTGTGTCAGATATGTAATTTTAGCGTGATATGTGCACCATATATGTGATATAAAAGTTATACCTGGATGGTACATGCCTGAAAAGTCTGTTTTATATATGTGGACATAGTGGAATGGTCGTGGAAAACCACACATTTTTAGAATGCACCTGGCAAAAATTGTAATAATTGCATATAATTGACTTAAAAAACGCGCAAACTGCATAATTCTCAACTGACCAAAATTTTTTAAATGGCTCAAAACCAAATCTTCGTAAAAACCTGTTGGCCGAAACCCTCAATGGACATCTGCGCACCTTGATGAAAGACGAACACAAAGAAACAAATTGTGTATGTATCATGAAGGATCAACATTTCTTACGAGGAAAATGTGCAAAATGCGCGTAACGGCTGTGTGATGTGGCCTTTACATTGTTAAAAATTGTGACGTGATGCTTTTTTTCTGCAATCTAATAAATACACATCTGTTTTTATTCACAAATGATAAACAAAGAAACAGGATTACAATGATACCAGCTCTAAATCTGTGTTTATCCCAAAGAACTGCATATTTAGATTCATAGTTTTTTGTAAAATGCTTAAAATAAGGATTTGGTACATTTTAACAATTTGTCACAAAAATGATCAGTCTGAAAGCTGGCAGGTCAATAATTTATTAATTAGTTTGTTAACAGCCTCATTTTATCCTTGCATTTACTTAAGGTAAACTGTCCTATAAGGGCCACTGCAAAACTCCATTTTAACTTTGGAATCAATTACTGAATATATTTCTGAATTTTATTTGCATGTTAATACATAACTGTACTATTTATATTATTTTACAGGGCTGAATTAACAGCTATGATTTTTATATTAGACGGCAATATTATAAATCTATATTAAAAGGAAAATGCAATTTCAGTCTAATTGACAACATGGAAGTCAAATTCTGTCTTATTCAATTAAAAAGAACATAAATAGATGTTAAATTCATGTGAAAACACTGACAGTGTGTCTGTGAGACATCAGGCAGATGTTTTCCCGAACGGCACAGCATTGTGTGATTCCAGTCAAAGCCTGCTGACTCACCGTGCTGTGGAGTTGTGAGCTGAGGGCAGTTTAATGGAGCAGCTCTCCGCTAATGCCCTCTGATATCATCTCTGCGGGGAAACTTAGACTCTCTGTCTGAGAGGTGATGGCATTTGCAGATTTGGCTTTAAAAAGATGCTTGATGTCGGTTACAGCACAATGCAGATATCTTTTTCAGTTAGGCAAAAAAAAAAAAAGAGTAAACCAGTAAAATGCACATCTGTGAGAATATATTGTCTATTCTCTGTAACTGAAAAATGATCAAGTGAATCTACAAAAAAATGTAAATAAGGCTTCCCACAAATAAAATACAACTGAAGGCTGTTTTTGCTTATGTCAAATCATGTGATTAACGCCATTATGAGACAGTTGACATGAGGAAGTTTTTGTCGGGAAGGATAAGGAGCACAGGCCACTGTATACAGTTTCTTCTTGCTGTTTTGTCATTAGCTACTAAACGCTGGTAGAATATTGTGACAATACGTGTGTGAGAACAATCCAAGTGTTACATTATTTAAAATGAGAGTTTATCTTATTGTTAAAAAAACTGTATTTGATATAATTTTGTCAAATAAAGATTTTATGGAAATAGGCAAAAGAAAAAAGAAATATTCACCACTTTCAGCCACATTTCTTTTAACAGCATTTGGGTTTCTTTTTAACTATTGTGTTCTGCTTCGTAGCTTTGCACACCTTGCAAAGATGAAAAAAAGTAAGAAGACCCTTGTTTCAAGAAAAATAGTCTTAATCTCTGTCCTGCAAAAAGAAAATAATCTTATAAAGAAAGTTTTTCAATCTGAATTTGAGAAAACATGTCTTGGTGTCTACAATTTTTTTCTTAAAGTATGAATTCTTGGTAAGATCATTTTCTTACCCTGTTGGTGGATTTTCTTTTTTCCTTTTTAAATAAAATCTGTCATTGGGATATGAATTTTGGGTTTGTTTCTAAGGGGCCTGCAGTGCAGCAATGGAGGTGTTATTGGTAAACTCTGTTACAGTGGACTGTATTGCCATCTTTTTGACCATCCTCTCTTTAAACAGACATGAATGAGCACAGCTCTCGCAGCCACAGCATCTTTCTGATCAACATCAAGCAGGAGCATGTGGAAACTGAGCAGAAGCTGTGTGGGAAACTCTACCTAGTGGATCTGGCTGGCAGTGAGAAGGTTGAGTCAAATATTGTTTGATAATTAACTCCCAAAACCACAAAAAAATTATGTTGTTTACCTCTTGTATTTGCTTTTCTTTCAATTTTTAGGTTAGCAAGACAGGGGCAGCAGGCTCTGTCCTGGATGAGGCCAAAAATATCAACAAGTCTCTTTCTGCTCTTGGCAATGTCATCTCTGCCTTGGCTGAGGGAACAGTAAGAGACACATTTCTCTTTAAATCTAAGAGCTTCTATTAGTAACGCTTAATTTTAGGAGTCCTAACATAAATAAAGACGAGCGATTATGTAATAAGTTCAAGCTTTAAGTCTCACACTCATGAATTTAAATTCAGAAAGCACTACTGGAGCCCTGATCACCTACATACTAAAATAATCTTCGTATCCCCTTACCTCATTTGCCAAGGAGCTGCCTCCCTTTAATTTAAGTCAGTTTAACAGATTGAAACATTAAGCACCAACAGAAATCAAAAGTGTAGTTGGCCTCAACCCAATCAAATCTGTTTTTAACATTCAGATAAAGGAGCAGTGAAGTCAGATTATCATCTGATTGTAATCTACAATTATATTGCCAAAAGTGTGGAAAAATTGAATGTAATGTGTAATTTCTTTTTGTTGCATTGTTTCTTCCTCCAATGATCTTTCTTCTTTAATGATCTATGTATGCCTCTATCTCTCCTCTTTTATCTTTTATCGGCCTCTTCCTGCAGAAAACTCACGTTCCGTACCGTGACAGCAAAATGACCCGCATCTTGCAGGACTCCTTGGGTGGAAACTGTCGCACCACCATGTTCATCTGCTGCTCTCCGTCCAGCTACAATGAAGCAGAGACAAAGTCGACTCTGATGTTTGGACAGCGGTAAATACACCTGTAGACGTCAGCGACTGTGTTGTAAATTCTACAGGGATCTGCACAACTAAAAATTTTCAATTGAAGGCTTTGTCATTGAAAATCCTCTTGAATGTGTACAATAACAATTTAAAAATCGCGTTTGAATAAAATGTAATTTCAGGTTATTATACTATCTTTTCTCCTTTATTTCATGAAAGTGCTAAGACAATCAGAAACACTGCTTCCATCAACTTGGAGCTGACAGCGGAGCAGTGGAAGAGGAAGTACGAGAAGGAAAAAGAGAAGAACAAGACTCTGAAGGAAACTATTCAGAAGCTGGAGGCTGAGCTCAACCGCTGGAGGAATGGTGCGTTCTAATGATTTTTAGTAACATTACTTTTTTTTTCTCTGGAGACAAACTCTTATTTACATCTTAGAAACCAAACGACAATGTTCTGATGAATTTGCTTTAACATCTTGATTTTCTGCCTTTTCTACCTTTAGGTGAGAATGTGCCGGAGACGGAGCGCACCTCATCAGACACAGTGATCCGTTACGAGACTGTGGAGGAGCGCCCTATTTTGGACAACGACTCCTCATCCATTGTGGTCCGTATTTCTGAGGAGGAGCGACAGAAGTATGAGGAGGAGATCCGCAAGCTGTACAAGCAGCTGGATGACAAGGTTGAAATATTAACGACTCATTTCACCTTCTGCTTCTTTAATAGGGTTAAGCCAGGTGTTCATTCTATATTGTCATATTTATATAAATACATCGCATTCTCAAAATGACAAGAGATTTGTACAGACTTTGCAAAACATGGTGCTGGCTGTGCAGGATGATGAGATCAACCTTCAGTGTCAGCTGGTGGAGAAACTAAAGCAGCAGATGTTGGACCAAGATGAGGTGAGAAAGTCCTTCACAGACAAAAGTTTGACAAACAATTTTAAATTTTCTGGCACCAAATAATATTTAAAGTTTTAGTTCTGTTCTATAATGGATCTCCATGTTTTCTCATCTCACTTTCAGCTCCTGGCCTCCTCCAGGGGCGATGGGGACAAGGTCCAGGCTGAGCTTGGCAGGCTTCAGGTTGAGAGTGACTGCGCCAAAGCCGAGGTGAAGGAGGTGCTTCAGGCCCTGGAAGAACTGGCCATCAATTATGACCAAAAGAGCCAGGAGGTGGAGGAGAAAGGCCTGCAGAATCAGCTGCTGGCTGACCAGCTGGCACAGAAAATGGTATGTGTGAAGAGATGGGTGGTTGTCTGCCTGAGGACGAAAAGCCAGGAACAGAAAATCAGGCACAGAAGGGGCAACAGACTGACCCTCCTGCTTGGATGTTGCACCAAGTAGAGACAAGCTGTGACAATAGCAGACTTTCTGTGAATGGGAAATTGTCCAGAATTATTGGAAAATGAAATACTGCTATAAAATAATCAAAATGTTCTAAGGCAACACTTCAAATACTTTATTTGCGGACATTTCTATTAGCTCTGTTTGATTAATTTAGGGGGTAAATGTTGCCTGACAAAAGAAGGTGCTGGTGCCGATGTGAAAACATTTTATGTGAAAAGCGTTTGTACGCTGCTCTTTCACAGCTCAGCTGGTGTCTTACCCTCCTTTTTCATAGGCGAACCTGATGGAGCTGGAGGCAGAACTCTCTCGTATGCAGGAAGTGAGCGGTCAGCAAAGGAAGCGCATCGCTGACGTCCTCAATGGACTCATGAGGGACCTCAGCGAGTTCAGCGCCATCGTGGGCAATGGAGAGATCAAGCTGGTGAGCAAAACATCAAACATTTCATTCACTGATGGAATGCACACAGACACTACTGTCATTATTTTTTTCAATGTCCAGCCTGTGGAGATCAGCGGTGCTATTGAAGAGGAGTTCACTGTGGCTCGTCTCTACATCAGCAAGATCAAGTCAGAGGTGAAGAGCATGGTGAAGCGCTGCCGTCAGCTGGAGAACCTGCAGCTGGAGTGTCATCGCAAGATGGAAGAGACCGGCAGGGAGTTGTCTTCTTGCCAACTTCTCATCTCTCAGGTAAATCCTATGAGAAAAAAGAGATGGGATAATATTTTCATGTAAAGATGCGTGGCACCAAAGCTGATTTTTTTTCTTCAATGCCTTTTTGGTGTTTGTATTTGTGCAGCATGAGGCAAAGATACGCTCTCTGACAGAGTACATGCATAGTGTGGAGCAGAAGAAGAGGCAGCTGGAGGAGAGCCACGACTCTCTGAGCGAAGAGCTCGCCAAGCTGCAGGAGCAGGGTAATGCACAGATATACTGCAAAAAGAAGTAGCCTTAAAATAGGACAAAAACAATATCTACGAAGAATTAAAATTATCTGTCCATACAGGAATTTTTACTTAGCAAGAAATCAAATTCTAGAAAAAAGGAGTTCCACATAAGCATTCAAAAAGGGGGGAAAAAAAGCAAAAAGATAACTGTCAGAATTACTTCAAATTGAATGTTATACAGCCCAATAATTGGCATTTTTTGCCAGTTCTAAACAAATGGTTTATATTAATTGATTTTTTTATGTAGTTCTGCTCGATTATAGGGACAAAAAACTAGCATAATAAGTGGAGATTACAAAGTTTAGAAGAAAATGAGAATAATTTGTATAAGATGATCCATCTTAATAAGTCCTCATACAATTTAAAAGTAGCACTTAGTCTTAGAACAAAAATCTAATTTTCTGCTTCCAAAATAATGACAATAAATGCCAGTCTAACTTGTCAAGATTTTTTGAACTCTAAAATAAAAAACTTAAAGCTGAATTACATACCACAGCTCTTCTTACGACCTTCAAAAAATGAATAGAATTCAATCAATAAATTCTCAAGTGCTAATTCATGAGTTACAGTGAGTGTTCTTTTAGGCACGTCACTGATAGTTGACCTTATAATCAATGTTCATGACTGGTTTTCTGTGGAAATCTTATGTTTGATAAACTTTTTTTCATGGTCTTCAAAACAACTGTGCTCAGCATTAGAAACTGAGATTTATTCTGTTTAACAAAGTCCATGTTGATGACATAAACATTTCTGAACGTATGGAATTTGAGTTTTTGAGCCTAAAATCAAGTTTGTCAAGGGTATTGACCAAAACTATTTGGACTCATTTTACTAATAATTTCCTTATAACTAGCTATTAATGAAACATACATTTCTCAGCTGTACTGACTTTGAGAAAAGTTTTTGGAAATGTGTAGAGAAAAGATAAAAAAAACTTCAAACCTGATCAAATATCTAGAATGTCTAAAAACAAGGTTTTAAAGGGTTCAAATAGTTTGCAGTGTAGACACTTGGACATTGTGACTGTTCTGGACATTCAGGCAGACTATTCTTCTCGCTGCTGTGCAGATTGAAACTGCAAATTTTTATTTCCTTTTGTCAGATAACTCACTGCTCGACGAGAAGGAGGGAGAGAAGGGCGAGACTGAAGATGGAAATGTGAAGGTATTTCAATGTTTCTGTTTTTACCCTAAATAATTCTTGCACCTCAGATGTGAGTACTTAAAGTCCGTTCAGATCAACTAACTTATTTCTGCAGTTTTGTGCATATATTTCAAGCCTTCTTTTAGTGTGAGCTGCATAGGATTTGCCGGAATCCTTCCTTCATAAATAATGTCTAAAACCCGTAGGGCTGGGAAAAATATTGAAAGCATATTTGGTCAGCATATTTGAACACATTTGGCCTCTTCGCTTTCCAGAAACTGTCTCGTCAGCAAGTGGAATCTCACCGCGGCCTGCATCACAAGCAGCTGGCCCGCCTAAGGGATGAGATCAATGAAAAGCAGAGGGTCATTGATGAGCTCACAGAGTTCGTGATCACACTTTCTAATTTCTTTGTGCTATATTGCAATAAATAAATAAAAAGGCTATTCTGATTTTGCTCTCTGTTACATGTCCAGTCGTAACTCCAAGCTAGAGCTGGAGTTGGCTCAAGTGAGAGCTGACTTTGAGCACCTGAAGAGTCAGGACACCACCAAGACTGAGCGTCTGGAGGAGCTCTCGTACGTCTCAAAATGATCTTATCAATCATATTTGATCTGTCAGAGTAAACTTGATTTTTAATTCAATTTGTTTTCATTTATAAATAGTTAAAATGCTAGTTAGTTTCTGTTTTCTTTTACTCCAGCAGAGGGCGCTCAAAGCTAAAACTGATGTCTCGTTAGTAGTGCAACGTGTGCAAAGTTATGAGATGATGATTTTGATGCTTTGTCTGTCAGATTCCTGCATGAGCGCCACGAGCAAACCAAACAGGACTTGAAGGGTCTGGAGGAGACAGTCGTGAGTGATCTGCCACTAATGCCCGTCTACATTTCCACTCGCATCCTCCAGTTACTTCCTAAATTCCCGTTTGTCCATCTTTAAGGCCCGCGAACTCCAGACCCTCCACAACCTGCGCAAGCTGTTCGTTCAAGACCTCACGTCGCGGGTTAAAAAAGTGAGTTCTTTTCTTTATAAAACATTAAGAATACAACATACAGAACAGGCAGTCTCAGTAATAACCTCCACTATGCTTTTGACACAACCTATGAATAAAATGACAAACACTCAACGAATAGAGCAGTAAAGTTAGAAGCTGATATACAGCAGTAGGAAAAGTTGCTTTCCATTTGATTTTCTGATCATCCCTTTATATTTGTCTTCTTTAGAGTTCCGAAATGGAGCCTGATGATAGCGGGGGGTCTTGCACCCAGAAGCAGAAGATTTCCTTTCTTGAGAATAACTTGGACCAACTTACAAAGGTTCACAAACAGGTAAAAACAAAAACAAACAAAAAAAGCACAAATGAGAACAACTCAAAATATCAGTGATGTGAGTATGAGGTTTGAGTATGTTCTCCAGACTAAATATACATGTATTAACAATAGTTTAGTGTAATAGTTTCATACAAAAACACTCATTAGTTTGATTAACTTTAAATGAATTTTAAATAAATTATTTCAAGTACCAGTAAAATGTTGCTATTTTCGATTATCATGGTGAAAATTACTTGCAGGGGATGAACGATCGTACTGTTAACTTTCATCTGTTCTGTCCAGCTGGTTCGTGACAATGCAGATCTGCGCTGTGAGCTTCCAAAGCTGGAGAAACGTCTTCGGTCTACTGCTGAGAGAGTTAAGGCCCTGGAGACTGCACTGAGGGATGCAAAAGAGGGTGCCATGATGGACCGCCGCCGCTACCAGCAAGAGGTCGATCGTATCAAAGAGGCCATGAGGGCAAAGAATGCTCTACGGCGCCCACATGCAGCACAAATTGGTACCGCTTTGACCCAAACATTCAACTAGACCCGTCTTTAAATGTTTGCATTTTGTAAACGTTCATGTTTTACGTAATTTGCTGAGACATTTTTTATCTCTTTATCATCCTGATAGCAAAGCCAGTGAGGCCAAAGCAGCTGCCTGTGTGCTCCCCAACAAACCCTTTTTACACCTACATCCGTGCCACTGAACAAGGCAACACCTACAGCAACGCTCTCTTCCAGGGCAGCACTGTCCATCAGAGCTCCGCAAATGTCAACTGCAACCCCAACTCAGTCCAGAGCAACTCGTCAGTTTAAAGCTTTTCTTTCATACATATCACATGTGTCAAAATGAAACTTACCGTTCATCTATTAATTTGATTAGACCAGGCTTTCAATATGCTGAATGATAAGATTTAGAAAAGTGTCTTGACTTGCAACTGTGATATTTAAAAATGCATTTTAATTCCATTTCACAATGTTCGACAGAGTTTCCACAGCATTGGGCTACAGAGCAGGAAGATATAATGGGGACATTTTGGAGTCTTACCCACTCAACATTGACAATGGTAAATAAAAAAACCTGAACATGTATACAAGGAATGTATTTAATTTATAAATATGAACTTAGTAGATGTGTTTTAACTTGTACATGGCTGTTTTGTTTCCAACAGGTAACAGCATCAACGAAACCAGAGACATAAATGATAACAGGTAAGGATGTTGGGTTACATAAAAAGAAGACAAAGCTGTTGCCTATTTTATAAGATTAAAAAATGTAACAGATCTATATGAATTATTTCTACTTGATTTACAAAAAGTTATAGAAAAAAAAACTCTGTTTGGGTTTGGTTTTTTATGATAATCATAATTCTAATGTTGTTTTGTTTCTGCACTAACAGGAGTGAGGTGCATTGCAGCAGCGAGGTGGATGATTCAAACAGGCACTACATCGTTCAGCAGGAGACTGCTGCAAGTTAATGTCATGGTAATGAACAACACACATTTCACTTGTACATATGAACCTTTACATGCTTTTTCACTAAAATAGCACAATTTGGTACATTACACTCACAAATACAAAAATATGCAACCTTATTTTTTTTAAATATAATACATTATGACATGATAATATTTTGCTTTTTAAAGGAAAAATAGGACAAGATACAAAAAAAGAAATATTCAAAAGGAAATTTTTGTAACAATGAAAGGGGAACAGAAAGTATAGAATAGAATAGAATGGATTAGATTAGATTAGATTAGATTAGATTAGATTAAATCAGAAGAAAATATAATAGAAAAGGTCAAATTATGTTTTTACCATAGCTTTATTTAAAACAACAGATAGATGATAAATAGCTTTAAAATGACAGTTATAACTATATTTTAAATAAATTATTACCATCCAGTGTCTATAAGGGTTAGTCGATAAGAAAAAAGGACAAGGAAAAATGATTGTTTCTGCTCCTTTAACCTAATCAATAGTGTCATTGGTACACTTTTCCACTTTTTCAAATCAAAAATTCAATTTAATTCAACTCAATTTTATTTATGTAGCCCAATATTACAACAATAGCGGTCTCAGTGATACGGTGTCCCAGAAGGGTCACAACACATCACTTTAGATTTCGCAACACAACACAAAATAACACAATACAATCCATCACAACACTAAAAAATAACTCACAGCACAAAACAATAACTTACAGCACAAAACAATAACTTACAGCACAAAACAATAACTCACAACAGGAAACAATTAATTCACAACTTGAAACAATAACTCACAACACAATAACTGACAACACAAGTGATTTATTCTTTTTAGTGTTGTGTCGAATTGTAGTGTGTTTTTGTGTTGTGAAATCTAAAGTGTTGTGTTGTGACCCTTCTGGGCCACCGTACCATTAGGTTAATAGACGAAGCAAAAAAACAACAACAGAAAAATACAACAGACAGCAACAATGGACAAATCTTGATTTCTTAGTTTAAACAAATAAAATAACTATAAAATATAAACAAAATGACCAACATTTTTTTATGTTCTTGTTTTTGTGTGTTCTTGTTTCTGTAATTGTAACACAAAACAGTCTTTTTAATACCTCTCTGCAGGTGATGACCAGACACTGTTTCCTGTCCAAGGACACTACCTTTGGAGTTGCATGCAGCCTTTCTTTCTGTCTCCTCACTGCATCCCCACTGAACATGTGGATGAACATCTGTAGCTCTGTAGTCATTTAACTAGATGAAGCATTGTCCTCCTCCTCCTTTGATAACACTCATGCCTTCAGGTTTGGGCTTCAGTACCTTCCAGATCAGCCAGTTCCAAGACCCAATTAAATCTTTATTTTTATTTAGGAATCACTATGTCAAATAAAGCTGACTTCTTGATCCTCAATCGAGCAAGTTTGTAGCAGAGTTACCTCCTAGATATTTAGAGTTAAACACGGCTGACCCCATTCCTGACCGCTTAGTACACACACATTGTAAATAATAGTGCAGTATACTCTAGTAGAGGTTTTTGACCAGCAACTGTTTGTGTGAATACACAGCTTCTTTTATCCATTGCATCTATTTTCTCGAGGCCATCACACGGATAACATACCGTAGGCAGTAATGACCTTTTCTCTCCGCCGTAGATAAGAGTGTACAGTGTGTAGCTTGTTCGAGCAGCCTCACACTCTTCGTGCATGTCGCTTAACGGCTACGCTTTCAAACCATCGCATGTGTCATGATTCCCGTCTGAAGGTGGAATGCTGTGAGTGAAGTCTGATCGACTTCAACAGATGCCACAAACAGAGTGAGGGCTGGCTTCCCTTAATCCCGATCCTGCTTTCTGTTTTGTGAATGTTTTAGTTTTCCGTTAATTAAAAAAAAAAGGGAAACAAGGTATCAAAACAGCAACTTGATTTCATTTTAATTTGATAGTACCATAATATTGCTTTTTGCAAATGAGGGATGTCCAGCTCTGACACTTTTAGTAAAAGCTTCCTTCCACCTTGTGTCAACAGAGCCTTAACATAAAGTGATGTCTCAGAATCAATTGACACTGCTGTCCCTTGCATTCATTTGTAATTACTAGCTCTAGAGCAGCTTATATTATCCTTATATTCTATACTAAAGAAGAGTTTTAGCTTTAGAAATCTAGACTCAGTTATTTGTCTTAGCAGGGTTCTCCTATCCAGGGGGTTTAATAGTGCATATTCAAATTTGTGGCCAAATTTTAAAATCAGAGCTACTTAGTAATGTGCTTGTAGAGTCACCTTCATGAAGCAGAGCATCAGAAGCTTTTCAATTCTAAATAAAATGGTAAATATAATGATTGTAACTCAGGACCACCTTAGTCTGATGCATATATACAGATGTTTTCTGTTTTGACCCAAATCATTTTTTTAAACTGTCGGAGGAAAAGACTTTATTTCATGACCAAATGCTTTAAATTTGTCTCAGTAGTGAGTTCAGTGGTTTGAAAGTTACTGCAGGCGTGTTTCCAGCTGAGCAGCCACCAGTCTGGGACTCTTCCACAGAAGCCTGTGGCCTGTAGTTGTCGCTGTTGTTCTTCTATAAGAAATTCTGACCAGCCAGTCAGAATAGAAGAAAACTGCTTGTCTAGGGTGGAGTATGTGATGTGACAATGATTGAGTGAATTATGGTTAAATACGAACAGAACATACTCTGTAATAGAATTAACCAACCTTTAAACTGCAGAAAAATCCAATTCCTTTCATACTTAAATTAAGTCATATTCCTCACAACATCTATACCAACTTAAATATTGTTCCCTAAATAAATCTTTCTGTGCTTTCTTGCTTAAATTGGCTTGTTATTAACAAAATTAATCATTAGTATGTGCACCTCTGCTCTCCTTTAACTACACCTTCAAAATCCTCATGCATGACAGTAGTACAGACCTGATTCTCCTATTGGCATTAATACATCTCAGGGCTTCAGAATCAAGCGTGCACTCCTGTCTTCCTCAACAATCTTGTCAGTGCGTCCTGTTTAAGGGGTAAACAAAACAATTGGCTGTCTACATTTTCCATTTTAGATTATATAGTAACATTACACTGACCTCTAAAATGAAAGAAGCAGCCCCTGAACTTGTCAAGTAACCCATAGTTTGACATCCTTTTTTTATTTAGCTATGACTCGCTTTTATGTTTTCAATCTCTCCAACTTCAGCATATCTCAGTAACATGTGCTATATATTGTTAATCTTGTACGTACACTAGCGTGTCATGATACTGTAAGTAACTTCCTTGTTTCAGAGAAATGCATTTATTTATTTCTGTATGACTATTACTGTAATGTCAACAGGATTATGTGAGGAACCACCTTGCAGAATATCTGTATATATAGACCCATCACTATGCTGTTCTGTCTGTAAACCTCTGTGTTGTGGTAAAAAGCTCAATAAACTTGTAAAAAGAATTAACGCTGGAAGTTTTTCTTCAAGCTTTTAGTGTAGATTGATGTGAAATGATCTCATTGGTTTCTGGGTCACTGATTACATGGTTGAAAATCATTTGAATCCTTATTTACTCTATTTTTTTTCTTATTCAGGATATATCATTAAAGGAACACTTTCTGTTGGTTGTACTTAAATAATTTATAAATAAACGCAACCTTATAAATTATTAGTTTAGCTATAGAAAGGTTTATTTTTTGCACAGTGGGAACTTATTAAAATCAATATGTAAATTTGGTAGCAATTCATATCCCCCAGTGCTATCTAGGAATGACATTTATTTTTATAGTTTTTGATTTTTGAAAAAATATTTATGGCCCCTTTATTCTTTAAAAATGAGGAGTTTTTAAATTGAATAGGAGCATTTACACTGAGTGTGATCAAACAGCTGCACCATTTACAGGTAAGGCTGAGGTTTCTTCTTTTCTTTCCTTCTTTTGGGGGATTTTGATTTTGAAAATGCTTTATTTCAAGCAATCAAAAAAATTAAACTAGAGAAGACTAACGTAAATTTATAGATACATTGATTGTAAAATATATATACACACATATACATCCACATACTCCTGTAAATATTTCAATTATGATTATTCCCAATAATAAAGAGACATGAACACCATTTTTGCAGTCACACACAACTATATACTAGTAAAGCTCAACATGATGTCAGCTGTGTTAGTTGTGGCAACAGTTTTAGGACCGTACTTAAAAAAATAAAATTAAAAAAGATGCTTTTTCCCAGCTATTTTGATCTGGAATAAAGCTTGATAATGTGATCATGACAAATTTGTACACAAAACTGTTGCCAAAGCAGGTCAGGAAGAAAAAAAAAACATGGTTTATTCCATATTGCTCTAAACCAATAAAACTATAACAATATAACTATTTTTAAGCCACAAACAGTTTATGGATTTACAGTTTTCCAAAAGAAGTGGTGTTTCTTTCACAAACCAACATTTGCTTTTAATAGAGAAAACTACCAAGTTGTTTTTACAACCTCTGACCTGAACAGGAAATTCATTTTTTCCATGAAGCAGACCTCTAGAAGATATGAATTGGCAGAGGATAACATTCCATAAATGTATGTAAAATGCAGTTTGGTAGGGATTTCTCAATTTTAACATTTTTTTGCTTGGTGCTTTTGTCATTTAGATCTGCACCAATGCTGCTTTGTGGGACAAGTGTCTTGGGACATTCCTTAGTCCGTAAAATCTCTGTCTGTCCCTCTTTCATGAGAAAGGAAGCAGTGAAGTAAACAGTTGTGTGAGGCATCTATCTATCTATCTATCTATCTATCTATCTATCTATCTATCTATCTATCTATCTATCTAATCTGTTTTGTTCTAAGAAGGTCTGTAATGATCAAAGTCAGTCTCGTTTTTGTGAATTCTCCGGTCAGTCAAAGAAAAAAGGAGAAATCGTTTTAATCATGTGAATTGCGCTCATTGCGCTCATCCCCTCGTTGCGTTGCGCCCTCTTTTATCAGCACAGGGGGTGACCTGAGCCTGTCTGCCGAGCCGTCTTCAGTCCTGAAGAACACGACAGATCGGAAGAGTCTTCACTCCAGCTGGTAGACACCAAACAGAGGAAGCCCGTCGAATCTCTGGAGGTTTGAATCCCTGCGGCTGCTTGTTGTTGCTCCATTTTCGCAAACGAAAACCAGGCGGACAGGAGGCGCAGAAGAAGGAGCAGCAAGTTTCTCACTGGTGAGCTCAGGAGGACTGATTTTTAAAAAATGTATTTTTCGTTTTAAATCGATTACAGTTTTCTTTTTTAATATGTAGACATAATATTAACTGGTGAGGGTTTGTAGCTCCCACGTGACGTTGGTTTCTGTCATAGACTTCGCTGGTTTGGAAAGCCTCAAGCTGACCAAATCCCACAGCAGTTCATTCATCTGCATGCTTAAAAACAGACATTTGACCAATCTAACTTGAGTTTTCCATTTCTGAACTTTTGCATTTGCAGAACTGCATGCTCATTTCACTATTAGCTAAATCTTTCTAATGACTTTTCTCTACTGATCTCCAGCCCTGAGAGATTGTATTTATATACAATCAATGTCTTTAGGACAGATTAAAGCCTGCAGCTGCTTTTCCTTTAATTAAAAGCCAAGACAGCAGTGGAAATCATCCCAGCTTTAGCTCTGGTCAGTGCGTCACTTACACAAACTCAAGACTGATGATGTGATGACACACAAGCACACTCACACATGCAGGACAGTGTGCTTGAATGTCAAAAGTCGTTCCAAATTCACATGATTGAAGATTTGATACTTGTCATTCATCATCACTGCAGCCCACACTGGTCTTGTCAGTGAGAAAGTTATTCATGAGTTTATGCCTGAGCTGGTTAGTACATTTGTTAATCCCTGTCAGTTTAGCAGCTCAAACATAATCAGTTACAGCAAAAATTAGGTAAAGCCCCACCCATGAAAAATCTATTTTTGTTGTAGCTTCATTTGGTGTTTTTTCTTCATTAACAGACAATACTTTTGGAATTAATGAAGAAATAAAAAAATAGTATCAAAACTGTACACAAAACGGTATAACTTTTGCTTTCTGGAAGTTGGTCATGAAAGCTAAGATAAAGTGCCAAAAAAGGCATAAAATACCTATTTAAAATATTACTTAAATATGTATTTTTTGTTTTTCCAACTTAACTTTTTAATGAGTGTGACCTGAACACTGTGGCATCACTCCTGTAAGCAGCTGCTACTGTCTGTCTGTGTGACTGAGTCTTCTCTCCTCTGGTCTTTGCTGTGTGAGCAAAGTTATAAATAAGCGTCTGGAGCCTTTTTGTGTGTGTTGTTTAACCAGCTGCCAGGAGGTTTGTTTGTCTCCTGCAGGTGTTCTCTGTGGCTTTTGGATGACGGTCTCTGACTTGATCTTTCCCAGCCGACACCGCTTACATCCCAGCTTTTATATCAAGGGTGGCAGTTTGTTGGTGTTGGTTAGGGATCACCGGTCTCCTGTTTGACTTTTTTTCATTGGGGAAGAGGCACCATACACACGCTCCGGCTTTTGATACAGTTAGGAGTGGGCTGCAGGAAAAGCTTGCAATTTGCGATATTAGTAATGAATATTGCAATGAAGATACAACTTGGGATACATATACAAAATATTGAAAAAGCCAAAAAAATCATTTCCATTTCACTGCAACAGTTTAGTTTAAATATGAATTAACATAACTCAAATTACACTCCAAATGACCCTCGTCTACACAGGAGGCAAGCATCTAACATAAAATGCTTCATCCAATTGGTTAACAACGTGAAGTGGTCCATCCGATTGGTCAAATGCATTAAGGGATTTATTTGATTTGTTGAATGGTGTATACCTATATTTTGCTTTTCTACCTTCCTTGAAGGCTCAAGGCGGTTTACAGTCACAGTCCCATTCACACATTGACATTCATACACTGATGAACACAGACCTTCCAGCAGAGGCTAGGGTTCAGTGTCTTGCCCAAAGACACTTTGAGGTGGGAATCTAACCTGCAATCTTCCGATCAGATGTCGACCGCCCTATCGCTGCACCAAAGTAGCCCCCTTGCAGCCTAAATACTAGAAGCTGCCATAAGATTGCTTTAGCACTTTCAAGGTAACCACCTATCAAAATATTCACTGATTTTTGCGATACGCATATTGCACAGCTTGATATCGCAAAAGCGATAAATTTGCGATCCATTGTGCAGGCCTAGTTAGGAGTCTATCGTTGGAATTTATTGTTAGAAGATGTCAAAGACTCAAAATGACAAATAGTGGTTTTGGGCTGCACAAGCGAGAAGGCTCTGGTTTATATCTTAGCTGGGACCTTCCTTTGTGGAGTTTGCATGTCCTCCCTGTGCATGCATGGGTTTTCTTAACGAGTTTTGGTTTCCTCCCCTGGTCCAAAACTATTCTTCAATATTGTTTTCCGCTCAAGATTGGTGTGAATGTGAGTGTGTGTTGTTTTATGGCCCTGCAACAGACTGGCAACCTGTCCAGGGTGTATCCCACTGTCACTCAACAGCAAATGGGATATGCTCCAGCAACCCTGTGACTCAGAAAGGGTTTCCTTGGGTTCAGAAGATGAATAGATGAAAGTTATGGTGTTTTAAAAAAAATATCAGAAGGTGTTTTAGCGATGCAGAAAAACTCCAGGATAGTTCCAAAGACTAAGTTCAGGTGCTGGAGAATTTTCAGGGAATATAGAAACATTTCATATTTTAATTTAGTTTGGTTTGCTTGCACACTCAAGAAGACCACACTACATAAAAATATTATGAAACAAATCGGGATCCCCTTTACCTTAAACTAAGCTTTTGAAAGGCAGGGAAAAAAGTACAATGAAAAAAAAGGATTAGGGCTAATTGTATTAACCCTCAAAAATAAAACTCCATACTGTAACCATGTATAACAACAAGCCAAAATTTACTTGATGTGAAGCAGGACTTTTACCTTAAGGCAAAGCTGGATTTACATAATTGGCCTGCATCAAAGTCCGGGTAGGCTTACACACTTCCAAGTTATCTGAGAAAATGAACTCTGGAGTGGATCAAACTAGCTGGTGTGAGTGCCTCAGTTTCTATATTTTTTGTCAGTGGTGTTTAATGTTTGTGGCCTTTAAAATGTTTTTAGGTTGATCAGCTTGTAAAATTACTTTTAATAGAACTCCAAATTCTTACAAAGCAATGAAAACATTGAAATAACCTTGATTTCAAAAGTAAATAATAAGTCACTAAAATAGTTTTTTAATATCTCAATCTATGCTATCGAGTGGTAAGTGACCTATCAGTGTTGAGCTAAAAGGGACTTAATCATGTATTTGGCACCAGATCCTCCTTTGGTTCTTTTCCCCAAGTATTTTTTCTGTTAGCGTCAGATTTCTGCACACCTAAAGGCCTCAATTAGGACAATGTATTTTCAAATCATCTACTTAGCTGTGCAGCCAAGTATAAGAGACTCAAAAGACTTGCGGAGATTGATGGCATTGACTGGTGACCTGTGGGGTCAACTCCAGAGGAGATTTAGAGAGGTCACACTGTCAGTTGGTTGACCAAAATAGATGCATCTCCTTCACTTTTCAATCTATCTCTTAAGCTGAAAGCTGTCATTGTAGGACATGCAGTGAGTCATAAGAGGAAAACTAGGAAACAGCATAGTTTTAGTTTTACTGTAATCTTAATATCAGTAAAATGCTGTACAGAATGCGTGACTTGAGAGTTTGATGATTTTTAGGCATCAGTGAAATGTGCAGCAGCGTGTTTGTGTTCTGCTCACAACTCCACTGCCAGCTTGTTCGCTGTTGCTTTTGATTGGAAGCTTCTGGTTCTCTCAGGTGTCGACACTTGTAGAACATCTATGAGCCGATACCCCACCGGAACCACAGTGGCTGACTCGCAGCAGAAGTTGGTCAAAGAACATGCTGCCAGCCCACATGAGTGTGTGACCAGAAAACTGTTAAATACATAATGTGTTTAATGCGTTTGTTAACACAGATACAACTAGTTTGTCACTTTGTCAGTCTCCCAGCTGCCGCTTTTGTGAACTTTCAACCTCCACATCCTCATGTAGAGAATGCTCCTCCAGGCATGCTAACTGTCCTACAGAATTGTAATGAGGTGCTAGGTGCCTCTCCAGAGCTTTGGGCGATGCGTGCTCCAAGTGCTGAGGATTTTGCTGGTAAAAATAGAAGACCATAGCTGCAGGCTTTTTTTTCCATCACTGCAAGATTAGCAGCTGCTAAACACTCGACTTTGTTAAACGCTCATAAATGCGGCGTTACAAAAAATACAACCTTGCTGTTCAGAATGACTTCACTGCTCCCAAACGGAGTATAGTATTTTTATAATATGACAGATTTTATGGGTTATCATCCACCTATTTTCTTAACCCGCTATATCCCTTTCTGGCTCACGGGATTGCTGGAGCCTGTCCTGGCTAGTGTTGGGCAAAGGTGGGGTACACTCTGAACAGGTCGCCAGTATGTCGCAGGGCACACAATACCTCCCACACACACTCAAACACATGCACACTTAGGGACACTTTAGACGAGTAACCAATTAACCTATGACGCATGTTTTTCGGCTGTGGGAGGAAGTCAGAGAGCATAGAGAAAACCCATGCATGCACAGGAAAACATGTAGCTCCGCACAGAAAGCTTCCAGTCCAGTTATTTTGAGTAAAAAATGATCTGAAAGATAAGGAAAAGATAGAAATCAAACAGAACATAAAAAATAATGCTATGTGGTTTATTACACGAGACACCAGATGGGCTTTTAAAAAATCCTCAGTGACATTTTGCATGCCTAGCATTAAGGAGGAGTCATATTTATGTCATTTTAATAGTTTCTGTCAGAAAAATGTAATCAGTGTCAAACTGATCCCTAAAAATGCATGGACTGATATTAAATGGGAACAAAATTGCTAACAGTGCAGACCACAGAAAGAAACAAGAGGAGAAAAATGTACTTTTGCATCTTCATGTAAAGGATGATTTATTTGGAGAAGAGCAGCTGACTGACCTGCTCTACAGCTTATCCTTGATGTGTCTGTCGCAGGTTCACATGTAAAGGTTAAACCATGAACAAACCTCTCAAATGACTTGCATCTCTAGAGACATCAAATACTCTTATTTACAGCCTTATTTATTTGTTTTTGTTTTGCTTTTGACCTTAATTATATGTGGATGCATATTCCGTTTCAACATATGTACCTTTACTCATTGCAGAAGAAGATAACATAAGGCGCAGATGATCACCTAAAAATATGAGGCGTGTGCAAAAATCTAGAAGTTTTTTTTGTGAAAATAAGCCAAGCTACTCTCCATGTAGCCCTGTTTTTCCTAATTATTTGGTTTTACCTGTTTCTATGTTCTAAATGAAACCATAGCTGTTGAACAAAACACTTAAAATATTTCATAATTTGTATTCCATCGTGTTGAAAATCAGCTTGTCATACAGATTTTGAGACTTTTTTTTAACTGTATCTAGCCCTCTTGGTGATCATTAATTTCATGATTTGTATTATTTTGTGTTTTGTGTTTTTACATTTTGTGTTAAGATTTTTCTGATTTGCACATTTTGTAAATCTGTTTATTTCTGAAAGAGAATTGCATAAATTGAATTGCATAAATGGAATAAAACAACACTTTTTTATAAATTATATTTTAAAAACTGCATAAATTGAATAAAGATACAGTTTTGTAGACAAAACTATGTGCTTTCTGAAAGTCATTATAATCATAATAGAGGCAAAACAGCCACAGTAATTATTAAAGTCAAACTAAGTGTTTAGCCGGCATGTTTATGAAGATCATGAAGTTTCTGCCCAGTACCAGCCCAGCAAAAACAATAAGTAAAGGTCCAATGTCACAAAGTTTCAAGTAACCCATTTTGATGTGATCAAGAAAGATGAAAACTAACTGGAAAGGTTTATGCAACATTAATTTTTGACTGTCTTTTATAGGAAAATCGCAAAGTGAAATTTTAAACAAGAGAAAATATTATAGAATTCTGGTCCGTGAACAGCAGCGTGTGCTTCTGTTTGTCTAATGACAACTTTAATAGACTTCAGCCCTTATGACCCTCATCATGATGAAGTGGGGGGTAGAAAATTAATGCGAGGGTGGATTACCCATACATGGACAGCCTTCTGTAATCCATCTTTTCTATGATTATTAAAGTTAAGACTAGAGTTGAAAAGCTGCCTTTGAAGAAATAAAGGAAAAACATTTTTAAAAAAAGATTCATTTTTAGGGAAATCTAATTTTATTTACAGTTTTTGTAAAAAAATGTTTTATGATTTACTTTTATTAAACCTGATCAGTTTTTTTGCTACAAATAAAGTGATTTTTTTTTTTACTTTCTTCAGCTTTGTTTCAAACAGCTTGTTTTTGCTATTTCTTTGCATTTTTTTGTTTATTTGTTTTGTTTGGGGATTTCCATTTTATTGTCTCTACTTTTGATGCTTCCACTGAAAAATCTCCCTTTCTCTTTTAATTTTTTCTAAAGCCTATTAGTATTAGTTTTAATTGCAGCATAATGATTTAGACTAATTCCAGTAAGAATTGTTTTGCCAGCACCACAGATTCTCAAAAGTTCTGCTTCCCAACTGTCTCTGGAAGTGTCATTTGTAATCCGTCCAGCCCTTAACTGCAGAGATCATAATGACTGAGGCAAAACCCTGGTTCTTGGAAAGTTCTTGGAGTTGAAATGCAGCTTATGTTACATCATATTTGAAAATGGACGAGCCAAACACTGTGTAGCTGCAGCCTGCTTTAAGATCACAAACTCCTCATCGCTGTTCATCTTAATCTGTTTTTGAAAAAGGAAAGCTGGTTTGGGGCAGATTATAATTCACCAAACTGATCAGACAAAGAGACACGGGAGGTGGGTCAGAGATTTAGGATTAGGCAAAATGTTCTGTTTAGATTCTGTCTGCATTTCAGACAGAGCAAGGAACAGATTCTAAGAGATAGAAAGGCAAGGGCAAAGAGGCCTTGACTAGACCGTTTGAGTCAACAGTTCTCTTCCTCTGGCTAGGACACGCTCACCCTGTTTAAACCTAATGCAGAGACATGTCATCACACAAACATTTCTTTTGTCCCTCATCCCTCACTCCCTGATGCCTTTTCCTCATATCCTCTTTCTTTCTGTCGCTCTGTGACGTTTTCATGTTTGCCTGATTACCCCATGGACTCACTGCACTAAGAAAGCCTGAAGGAAGAGCTTTGTGAGGGAGGGAAAGCAAGGGATAAAAACCCAGTAAGTGCAATGATAAATCCAGAATATGACAGCAGAAACAAAACCTCAACACGCCTGCTTTTCCCTGAGCTTGTTGTCAGCCAAGGTCAAGGCAAAGTGCACGCTACGCACGGATTCATCAGGATTAGGAAGTTGTCCCCTTGCAGGTTAAGACACAGCGAGTCTTTTTTTAATTTATCTGCATTTTCTGCATCAGAATATATATTTGCTTAAACATCAATATCATACAAATTTGAGGAAAATACCCTTAGTATTTGCAGTACATTAAAACCAAATTGAATGTTGCCATCTTGAATAAGTAGACTTTTTCTCTTTTTTTTTTGTATTTTTGTACAGCACCTTTAGATAACTAACTCATTTTGCAGCAACATTTTTTTTATCAAGTTAAACTCTTAATTTTTACAAAAATTAAGTGTGAAGATCTTAGTTTTACTTTTTAAGTTTTTTTTTACACATATACCCAAAGTATTCATTTTTTTATTTAACAAAAGAGGAAATTAACTAACTACACTAAAAGGATGAAACATTGCTGATATTTAAAGAATAACATTTAGTTTTTCTTTTTAAAAGTTTGTGTTTTTTCACTGAAAATTGTCTTTTTGTTTACAAACTAACTATAATTTATCATAAAAAAACAAAGTTAACAATAAAACAGAGACAGTTTTTAGTTTATGTTTTATGGACCTGTCACAAGACATCACCAGACAGGTGATGCAGACCCTGAACAGGTCTGGATCCCAGCTGGTTTGGAGAACCAGCCCTCCAGCTGTCAGTGCTTGTGAGGACATGTAAATGCGCCAGAAGTGCAGTCGTGATTGGTAAGGCTAAAAACAAACCCCATTCACTTGACTCATCTCCCATTAATCCTGCTCCCTTCAAAGGTCATTTGCCAAAAGCTTAAGTCATTGCTCTATTTGTAAATGCAGCAGGTCATTTCTCACGTAGTGAGAATCTTTAAGTCTCTGAGAAAACAAAGTCTGTGTTTTTATGACTTTGAAATTTGTGTAGCAACTTGAGCTCAAAGTTTACCAAGAGTAAAGTATAATGAAAAAGAAAACAGAGTAATGATAAAAGTAATGATAAGAGACAGACCCTTTTGGAAGGAAAACTTGAAAAAGCTATAAATAAGCTATCAAAACTGATAAAAGAAAATGTAAATATAACATAAAGTCACAAAAGAGCTCCCTTTATAATGCACAACGATGACAAGTAGAATGGGAGACAGTTTGTATGTATTTCATTTGACATTTACATATTAAAGACAGTTTAATTTATAGTTATAAAACACAAATCAAATGACCTTAAATTAAAAAAACAGCATTTGCCTGAAGACAATGTTTGGGTTCATATCTATTCTAGTAATGTCTCAAACCAAATGACGCTAAGATTCAGACTTTTGTACTTTTTTTCTTTGCTGGATTATTTTACTCAGACAGTGAGTTAGTTGCGTGCTGTAAAGACATGGGGGGAATGTTCTCCATGGTCTGCAATAGTCCGGGTCACTGAAAGACCCCGCCATCATTCTGTGACACGACCAGGCCAAAGATTCAGAGATGTCCTTCATACCCTTTAACAGCAGTTGCTGTCTGTACCATTTTTCATTCATGCTGCTTTTATCCCTAGTTTCTCCTCTGAATGCTTCACCTCTGTTCTTCTCTCTTCCCTTTATGGTCTAATCTACACACTATCAAATATTTTAAACTCTATCCAGAGGGAAGGTCCTTATATTATCTGCATCCTGGCATTGTGACAGGAGGAGCAGCTCTTGCCGACTCATCAAGTGTATCGAGTTGTGCAGTTGTAGCTTTTTTTTGTGGTTAACTTTCTGCGGACCCTCTTATTTGAAACAGCTTCCTAGAGCTTATTTTCCCCCAAAGCTGCTGTTTTACTTAAGTCTCCACCTGGAATTGTTTTGTTACTGCCCCAATAACATTTTCTTTGAATAGTCTTTACCAAAATGCACCAAAATAACTAGGTTACAACCATCTTTGCACAATAATGTGCCTTTTATATGTCTTAAATGTAAAATTGTGTTTATACAGTCAGGTTTAGGATCAGGGATTCCTTGTTACCCTCCAATCTAATCGCATTACTGCAGTTAGCTTTCTGTTAAACTTCCTTTACATGAGAAAAACAGCAAAGAATGACCTTTTAATCTTCAGCAGGGAGGAAAAGCAAAATGGATTTACAGAAAATGTTAACTTCTATAAATAAAGATCAACCTACCACATCCACAAACCTTAACCTTTCTCGAAATAGGCAAATAAGCGAGACGAACATGCCGGAGCAGTTGACGCATGCCCAACAAGTAAACTGTAAAGCTGTCAGCAAACAACTATTTGAGTACATCTTTAATCTCAAAGCCAAAGTGACATTATGAGGTTTATTGAAAACTACCAATTTTGTTAAAAAGCCACCAGGTGGTTACTTTGAGACTTGACCTGGCTCCAGTTCCTTTTTATCGAATTAGGTACCTGAGACGATGCACAGCTGGACTTTAAATCTGCTTTCTTCTTGTACATGTAGATCAGTAATGATGTTCCTGAGACATACATAAACATTTTGTCTTTCAGCCTGTTTTCTCTGAGTAACGAGGTTATTTAAACAAATGTGCCACTCAAGCTAATGTGGAGTAAAGTAACAGACTTATTAAAATCCCAACCTTATAATAAAATGTAATAAAATGCAGTAAAATAAAGTGTTTAGTTTGGTTAAGATGAAGCATGTTTACACCACGACTGCATGGCTTTACTGTACAGCTCTGCTTGTCTGTGTCTCCCTCTCTCAGCTTTCACTTCGTTGGTCTCTCCCCCTCTCAAAGGCAAACATTGCAGGCAGCACTCGAGGTGCACCGAGAGGCAAACAGCAAACACAGGGACTGAAATACAGAAAGCAGAGGAAGGAGAAAGAAGAAGGGCAAGATACACAGATGCTTTGTGAAAGACTGACAAATGCATGTCAGCCCTCAGTGACTCAGCTGTGGACTGGTGTCTTAGCAGGATGGACTTTATTTTGGTTCGCTGGGCATCAAGCAGGAGCAGCTCTGTGAATGTTTGGCGCTCCTTCACGCTTGTTTCTGGCAATGCAGCACTTGTGATGAATGGGAAACACAGCAAGGAAGATGGTATAGTAATTTGTTTTCTATTTGCTGTGGAATGCATGAACTTTTATCCAGATTTTGTCTAAAATGATCGCATGTTAGTCTTTTCTTCTATCTGCAGAGTTCCCCATAAAAGTTGTTGTCCTGCAGTTAAATTAAAATAAAAAAAATATAGTTAACCATGAGCCAAAACAAGCTCTTTCAAGTGTTCATGTGACAGGTTTTTAGGTTTTATGTTTTTTAGCAAAAGCTTTGCTTTGAACAAGAATCCATAATAGTGATGTAATAAATCTTAATCACTGGTTAGAAACATATTTTATATAAACATATAAATGTCATTCCTGTAAGCACTAAACTGCACACCCGACTGTTTTACAAGTCTGCATGATTCACATGTCATTCCGCTTAGAAACATTTAGACATGACAGTTACAGCCCAGTTTTCTTTAAAATAGTACCACAAAGACATTTATTTATTATGTCCTGACAAGCAGTCCTCTATTCCTTCACACCATACACTCCTGTGGACAGCATTTCTGCCATAGCTTACACTGGATGCTGCTTTGCCCAAGCATTTTGAGTCAAGGTGAAGTTCTCAGGTTACTGAGCATTTAGGCAGGATTCACAAACCAGGTACTGTACTGTTTCTGCCTCCTTCCTTCCACTTGAGTGTTGGATGTGAGTCATACAAGAACGAGGAGAAGAAGAGGATTTTTGAGTATCTGGAGGGGAAATGGTGAAGGAAATATGGATTTACAGACTTTTAATGTCAGCTTTTGTCTAATGTGAGAATCTCAGAAGCTAGTGGAAGAAAATCCTAAAGGAATTATTCCCAGAGATCATGTGTGTGTGTTAAAGAGAGGGAGTGTCGCACTGTGGAAGTATAGATTCTGTGTGGCATTGACTGAGTGCTGTGTTGGGACTTGAATTTAAAATCCCCGCCCAGCTCACTCGTAAGTTTAATTTGGCAAAACTTGTGCATGGGTGTGTATTTGTCTGTCTGCGTGAACTTTCCCGCCCTCTGTGCTGCATATTTGCCATGTCGCTGAAACCAGGGTGCATTAACCCAACTATTCCTGCTTTCAAAATGACCTCAGTGTTTGGATGTTTGCTTCTATGTCAACCAGGCTGCACAGAACGGCTTTTTTTCCTTTCAGCAGAAAGACGTCTTGTCCTGTCCGGGTGATTCAACGGAAAATTCACAACAGGCAGCTCAACAACTTAGGATGGAGCAAAAAAAAATCAAAATCAGTTTAGTGTGACAGCTGCTGAACATGTTAAAGACTTAGAGTTACTCCGATGAAAATGGGTTTTTGATGTTTTTAACATTTTCTGTTTACATTTTCTGACGATAGAGGACACATTTTAAGAAAATTAAGATTTAAATTGCATTTCTGCGGATTTCTTTATTGAATCCATGTGAATCAGGAGCAGCTAAAAAATACAGTTCAAAACAGCTTAGTTGTCATGTAGAAACTACAATCGGCGGGCCATAAGGTCCGATATATCTTAAAGCCCCTCTCCAATCATCTTTTAAACTATTCTAAAAGCTTTCTCAGGGGACTTTTAATTTCATGATGCTGTTTTCAGCCAAAATCAAAGACATAGTTTCTGCAGAGCGGCAGGAGTTCATTAGAAATTCGTCTCTGAGTTGTGTGTGGGACCACTGGTGCAGTGTGTCTAACTTTACTTCCCGTCATCCATCTGTTTATACTCTCTCCTGCTAGCTTACAGCCCCTCACAACCCCAACATAACATTACCAGTGCTACAAAACTGGCACGCAATATCAGAGCTATCCAGCCGAAGACTTTTAAAGCACATGTCATCTCAGACGAGGAAAACGAAGACGTATATGGATCTATTTGCCTGCAAGTGGATGCATCCGAATGGAGCAGAGCAGGAAGCTTGGGGCTTGCCGTTGTAGGCTCTATGCTCCACAGACAAACTTTTTCCAACTGAATTTTCTTCTCTGCTTCTAATTCACAACAACGTGAATAAAGAAATATAGGTACTCAAAAATACAATTTTAATCCTAATTTTTTTTCCAAATATCCTCCATTATGAGAAAAATGCTACAAGAACATGTTAAAAACACCAAAAACACAATTTTCATTGGAGTGAGTTTTTAAAATGTAGTAGTGCATTAACCATCAACTCTTAACAATTAGTCATTTACCTTGAACAATTGCACAACTCTGTTTTAATGTTTTAATAGGACATTGTCATTTATTTTAGTTGCAGTATATGTTAGGAAAAAACCTGCAGTTGTGATTTAGATGCAGCACTGTTTTGGACTAATAACAGAGCATGTAGGCGAAAGCTAAGCTCCACTTTGATATAATTACACACCTGATGCACATGCAGCAAAGATACGTCAGCCGCGCTTGCTTTAAAGCAAAGCTCAAAGGCTAAGCTCATTTATAATTCCCTGTCGTTTTCCTGATGGCTTAAAGACGGGCCTCACTGCCCTCTGACTGCTACTTCTCTGCAACTTTTAACCTTTCTGCTGATCAAGGCCATCATGATTGGTGTTTTCCTACCGCATGGTTCGATTTGCTGATCTACGTCAAACTACTAAACACACAGTCTGACAAGCCACAGCCTTTGTGGCTATTTGCTGTGTTTGTGATGTCATGTTTTTGTTGCTTGAGTCACACCAGGAATGTTTTTCTCAAGAAAATAGATGGATGAAGTCAGACTTTTCTTCCAGAGTTGTGAATAATCATTTAAAAAAATAAAACATTAGAAATCACAGTTACCTAAGTAAACTTTGCTGTGTGATTTTATTTTATATTCAGACTTTGGTTGCAAAATTCTCCAACTTACTGTTATAGCGCTCTGCTGCTTCGTGTAATTGTTAAAAAATGTTTTCATTTATCATCACAGTCTTTAAATGTTAGGTCAGTATGATTAGTGACTATGTGTGTATGTGGATGCTAAAGCAGTTTTTATACATTTTGAAAAAACCTCGGTGACCCTAAATAAAATTAAAAATACATTAAAAAATGTCAGAAAATACACAGTAATTATCGGAATGAACCCCAAAATTTCAATCAGAAAAGCAGAATTACATATTGTGTATACATCTTTTCATTATCATTCGGAACATTTCATCTTAAAAGCAATCTGAACAATGGCATATGTGGTTGGCTCAACTGGTCGAGAAGCTGCCTTGTGGAGCCTGAAGGTTTATGTCTGAGGTTTATATCCATGCCTCTGTTTTTAACTGTCAAATAAAGAACATTATAGCTGTGTTGTGCACCTCTGGCTGTTTAGTGGTTTGTCTCTGTCTATGTACAGTTTTAATGTTTCAGATAATTTGTTTTCAGCTCAACAGAATTGTCAGTTGCATCTTGGAAGTGTTGGCTCACATGTTTACCAGGCTGCTCTCATTCTGATGTTTGTCATTTTGACCGAATGACTCAGCTCCACACTGCTGGTGTCTGCAGTCATCTTGAAAACAGTCATAGTTTAAAGAGATGAATGTGATATTCTGTTGGTTTCTTGTCTTTTTTGGCCAATAAAGTAAAAAAAAAAAAAAAAAACTATACTACTACTATAAAATCTTAAATTTACCTGGTTATGTCACATTCTGTGTGGGTACGTTGTCTAATTTTGCATGTATCTTCTACTGTTTCTAATTTCTTCTTTTTAGTAACTCAGCTGTTCTTTTGGCTGACATTGCAGATCAGGGGGGTACTCCAAAACGCAGGTTATGTGAGTTACCACGGTAAGTTTGAAGCTAATAAAAGCGGATAAACTCAGCTTTTGATTCCAAAAATTGAGGTAAGTTTCAGGGTATGTCAAGTTGCCATAGCAACTTATGCTCTGAACATAACCTGGTCTGGAGCAGGTTTAGTTGAAGGTTAGTTGGTTTCAGAGAGGTGAAGGCATGGCGTGTCAATTTGAAGATGATTTAGTGGCTGAACAAGCTCAGATAATACTTTTTCCAGAAGGTGATAATACCACATATGGATGTTGTAAAGATAAACTTTTTTACCCCTTGTGCTTTCTTAGATGACCCCACCCTTGCATTGACGTGTTATTCCTACCATGACAAAGGTGGATAAAGGTGGAAAGATTTCATGTAATCCATGGACACCAGTGAGGTGCACAAATCATTGAAGAAAACACGTTCAGCGCACTGTCTAGTGGGTCTAGATGACCCAACTCCCAATGTTAACGTGTCTAGGATAGCACAAGGGTTACATTCAAATCATTTTTTTGAGTTCAGTCAACTTAAAAATAACACGTAGTTATCAGACAGTTATTTTACTTTCTTTCAAATTAAGTCTTTTTTTTTAACTTGTTCTGTCCAACAACTGAGCAAACAGATGAGGGCTGAAGGCCTTTTGTGTAGGATAGGTTTCACTATTACAAAAAGAGGTTATATATCTTCGGAAAACCAGAATGTACATTTGTACCCTTTTTGCTTTTTTATTGTTTTTTATTTGTTACATTTAGTGTGTGTGGGGAGGGAGAAGGGAAAAGTGTGAGGGTGTTGAAGAGAATAAAAGGGAGAGAGTGGGGGATACAAGCGCCGATTTGATTAGGTTATTATTTTTAGCTGTGTAACAATTATAACAGATCTGCTGAAAAGACAAATAATTCATCCGAAGGTGAAAGTTGATGTTGTTTAGGTCACCTAGTAAGCAGAATTTGGGGCATAAAGGAATCTTATGATCAAACCATATTGATAGTTTCTCACAGACCTTACGCCAGAATATTTGGACAGGTGGACTTTCATTCAAATTAATTCAGTTAAGTAGGTGTAATTGTGGTGCTGCTGTTAGATTAGCAGCGCAAGGAATTGTGGGATACCATTCCCTTTGCCTGTCTGGACGGATTTGGGTTTAAGTGTGGGTTTGGACCAAATGTGTTTAGTTGGTTAGCTGTTTTACTGTGTTTTGCCTAGTTATTTTGTCCTACTATGTTTAATTCATTCTGCACCATGAGTGAGAGGAAGGAAGAGGATGATGAGGTTATTTAGAACCCCCACTGCTTGTGATTGCAAAGACTGAAGTTAAAGTCACAGTCAGGATAAATTAATCTCTGCTTCATATTGCAAATCCACACAGCATCATCATTAATTCTTTATAAAAATGAGAAACTTTGCAGCCTCAAACTTAGACTCATGAGAGTGCAAGAAGTACAATAACTTAAGATGGAAAAACATTTAATTGAAATGGAGTAAAATGACATTTAGTTAGATGAATATGTACATTTAAGTTGTAAAAACAATTATTGAGTTGGATAGACAAAAGAAATTAGGATGAATACATTTAATTCAATTACTTGTTACCAATTGAATTCATTGTGTTTACTTTGTCCGTTCTTTTTCTCCAAGCAGAAACTCTTTCTTTCGCTGATGCAGCTGTATTACTTTTTTGATGGGCGTATAATCTTCATACGCCTTCATTAAAATCTCTGACTCTGTCTCACTGGAGTATACTCCATACACTGGAGGATAGCGCTCTCTTTTTTTCTCCACACGTTTCCATGGTGACTCCGGAAATTGGCGATCCATTGAGAATGACTTTATGTACTTGCTGTGCACGCGCATTAACCCAGCGTACTCACGCTAACTCATATCCGGTCTTTTGGAGCCGACATGCCCAGAGTAAGCAAGTTCAGGCGGATTTCAGGCAGAGTTTAGGGTTAAAGTCAGGGTAGTTTAAACGTGCCTTATGTAATACCCCCCAGAGTTTTATCAGTTGTTTTCAGTTCTATGTATTTAAGTTTTGTTGTCCCTCACACATCAACCAAGGTCTGCAGAGAAGCATCTCTGACCGCTCAAAACATCCAAACTCAAGGGAGATGGGCTACAGCAGCAGAAGACCACAGTGGGGGGGCATTCTTGTCAGCTAAGAATGAGAAAATGAGGATACAATTCACACACAGACTCAACAAAATTGAACAATAGAAGATTGGAAAAACGTTGTCTGCTCTGATGAGTCTCCATTTCTGAACATTCGGTTGCACCATTCGGAAGGTAGGGTCATAATTTGGCGTCTACAACATGAAAGCACGGATCTATCCTGCCTTGTAGCAATGGTTCAGGTTGGTGGTGGTGGTGTAATGATGTGAGGGATATTTTCTTGGCACATTTTTGGCCCTTTAGTACCTATTGACCATGGTTCCAACGCCACAGCCTGTGAATTGTTGCTGACCATCTCCATCACTTTATTACCACAGTGTACCCATCTTCTTACTTCCTGCATCTCATGTTCATCTTCCTGCAGGTTGACCTAATTAGTGAACACCAAGTGTATGTCTGAGTATAACCCACTTTGTAACAGATGACAGCTGGACTGAAATCAGGTAACACTAAACAGGATAAATGGCTTTAGACATATGAGTAAATGAGTAAACATGTTCATTCAATTAATGAAGTTTATCACTTATCAGATGGTTTCATTCTGATAGACCTTTTTCTCTAATGCTTTAAAAAAATCCTAGTATCATGTCTTGTATATTTATTTTTAAATAACTTTTATCAAAAAAAGTAATGAATGTTTAAACCAGCAAGTCTGATCAACAGTATTGTCTATGTAGTTATTATTGACGGTTTAAAATTAGATGCATAGGTTTGGGATTATGAAAATTTACATGTGAAATAACTGTCAAAAAAATTTTGAAGTTATTGAACAATTTTGGTCTTAAATTAAACTTTGTTTTTCAATTGTGGAAATCAAAACTCTCAGGAACTCATGCCCTCTAAGCAAAGGCAGTAGTGATAAATAAGGAAGAAAGTTTGTTCAAAACTGACATAAATCCGTGCTCCCTCCTCGTGTGACAGTAGGAAAAACCTTTTAAATAGTTTGCATGACCCACTAAGGAATCTGGTGTATCGGCGCATGTGGAAACTAACAAAAACAAACACAGGAAATATATTTTTCTCATGGTTATTTAAAGGTTGTATTATTGCCTGCCGAGAAGTTTCTGAAGATTTGCCAAGTTGGAGAATATGTGCTTATTGTGTTTCCCATGTTTCTCAGGCTTTTGTTTACATATTTCCACAGAAACTGAATATTTGAGAAGACACATCAACAGGCTCATACTCCGGCAAGATGTTCTGCAGTAGGGAAAAAAGTGGAAGAAAAAAAACCTGTTAAAGTTTAAAGTCATTGAGACTTATTTTTAGTTTCAGTAATTTTTTTCATGCTTTCATTAACAACCATATCAGACGGTAAAGGCCTACATTTAGGTTAATTCATAAGTATTTTTTTCTTGTAATGAAACAGATTTTAACCTGGTGACCTATTATAGGGGTCTTAACATCCCACTACAATAATCTTTAGATCTGTTTTCAAAGAGTTCCCATTTTTAATTCTAATTATGCCGTTTTAGCCAAAATAAGAAATAAAAAACCTGTTTCGTTTTCTAGGACACAATTACTGCAGAGCAGCAGTAGTTCTTTGGCAATTTATTTTTGAGTTGTGGTTGGGCTGTTGGGGTGGAGGAAACCTGCCCCTACTTACTGACATCTATCTGTTTACATGCTCTGGTGCTAGCTTACAACCCCAACTTAATATTATTGGGGCAACAAAAATGACGAGCAATATTGGAGCTATCCAGCCGTACAGTTTTGAGGCAGATGTCAGCACAGATGAGGGAAACAAAGACATACATGGATTTAGTTGTCTGTAAGCAGATGCATCTGAATGTAGCGGAGCAGGAAGCTTGTGGCCTGATGATTGTAGCACCTACGTTACTGCTACAAGCTTTTTCCAATTGCATTTTTTCATCTGTTCCTGATTCACAATGGTTTGAGTAAATAAATACTCAGAACTGCAGTTTTAAGCTTAATTTTCTTTATATTCATCCTCATGGGAAAAATGTTACATAAACATGTTCAATACACAAAAAATGGGATTTTCTTTGGAGTGGGTCTTTTTGTAATGAAACTAATTTTAACCTGGTGACCTAGTTTGGGGTCTTAAAAGACCTTGAAACTAATCCCTTAGTTCATATACAAAAAAGAATACTCCAACATTTCCTGTCACTCCTAACAAGACAATATCAAACAAAAGCTGTAAAAAGGAAACAAGGAATTCATCACCACAATGTGAGCAAAAGAAAGTTTAATCAACGTGTTTAACTGCTGTTCACTTTACGTGTTGTTTAAACCTTATGGTACTTCTTTTCATGTTCAGGCAGGAATCTGCTTGGCATTAGGAATGCTCAGTGACTATTTTGGCTTCATAATGATACTGGACAGAGATATTTAAACTGTCTTCAACCACAGCACTTAGACATCTTATCCAGTCATGTGAGGATCATCATTTATATCAGACCGAGTGAGAAAGATCTGGGTGTTTATATTGAGCTACGTGAATCTGTAGGACCACTTCCCTGTCCGGAGAAAGGATACAGGTTCGGGCACACTCACACAACACATTAGATACAGTAAAAGATGCACAACAACAACAAAAAGTTAGACACAATCATTTTCATTCCCATAAACAAAGTAAATGCTTTCTCTTGTATGCATGCATCATTGGTGTTGGTAAAACCTCTTAGTCTGTATTTTAAAAGTAGGAGCCCTCTTTTTGGTGGCCAAATGTAAATGACAGGTAATCCTTTCACTGATGGCACTGAAGGCAATTGGGCAGGTGTTCATTGTCTTTAGAAAAACCTTTGTTCTATCATTAATGAGTGGAGATCTAAATTAAGCATTGTGAAGCTCAGGGCCCCTGAAGCCATGCACATCCTGTCCTCACACCTTTTCACAATCCAATCCACCTTCCCAGTGGGAAGTCGCCGGACTGACCGAAAAGCCCTGAGTCATAATGTTGCATTTTAAGCCCCTAGGCCTGTGGACTTGTAGGAACTCAAGCATTTTCAGATGATACTGTGAGGAGATGACATTTTAGAAAGGGGTGATAAGCAGGAAAGAATAAGACCAGACTGGGGCAGAGAGAGAAACAACCAACTTAGACAGATGCGATGTTCAGAGGCTTCTTTGCAACACACACCTTCTGTAAAGAAAAGATGTTACATGGTGGAGAAAGAACTGTGTTCAAGCCTGGAGAGATATTTGTTCAGTGTTATTTAAAAAAATATTATTTAAAAATATTCTCTGTTTGTTTTTACTTTTGTGTATTTACATAACCCATCCTGGGTTTCTGTTTTTTGAGGATGTTTTCCAAAGAATTAACAAAATGTCAAGAAGGACAGTTTATAAAATTGAAAAAAATGCTTTAAATTGTAGATCAGGCATGTCCAAAGTTTGGCCCATGGGCCAAATGGGGCCCACGTTCAAGTTTCTATGAGCCCACAGGTTCCCTTCATAAAATCAACAACATGCAGCCTGCAGTGCTTTCTAATAATTGTGTATGATTTTTTTGATTGTGATTAGCTAAATTACATTAGAAGCTGTTGTACACTTGTGCCAACACTGTTGTGGAACCCTTCTTTCACATTTTCCAGCTCATTTCAAAAATATTGACGGTAAACGAAATGTACAGATTTGTTTCTCAATTTAAATGACAGTTTGTGGTACTCCTGAATAAAACAACTATTTGTGTTATTTATTTACATTTAGAAGTTTACAGTGAATATTTAATATGATAATGTATAACAACTTAATGTGAACCCATATTTAATGTTGTCATTTACTATATATATATATATATATATATATATATATATATAATATTACAAAGACAGCTGTTGTTTAAGAACTGACCAATCAGCACAGATGAATAGAATTAAACTCAAACTTCATGTATTTATATAGCGCCTTTCATTTTGGTTTAAACACAAAGCGCTTAGCATAAAAACAGATAAAACGGTCATAAAAAATGAAATTTGTTAAAAACGGAAAACAAAGGACAATCACACAAAGAAGGGACCCCTCCCTCACCACCACCCCACCCCCACCCACCCAGTTACCCCAGTAGAACCCTGAACGGAAACAAAGAACTGCAGCTTAAAGAAGGTCTGGCGAGAATAAAGATGATCATAAAATAACAACACTAAAAATAGTAAAAAGATTAAAAAAAAAAATATATATATATATATATATATATATATATATATATATATATATATATATATATATATATATACTTATATAAATATAAAATTCACAGTAATTTTGGTCAAAATGTGTATGTATTTCTGTCTTATGTAAAGAAATAAAAAGTATCCTATAGTGCAAAAATAGTTATTATTAGGGTTCAAAGAATGCAACCTGATTGGTTGGCCCTTGCATACTGTATATTTCACCCTTCCAAATCTGGACCTTTATACAAAAAGTAGATCAAACATTCACAAAGGAATTTTTTGTTCACTTTTTTCAGGCTAAATAATTACTTCATAAATGAGTAAGACAATTAAACTTTTATGCTAAAAAATAGATATATCTCAGATTAGATTTAACTTTCATGACAGTATTGTTGTATTTTGTAGGCTATTTGACATTTACATGATGCACAAATTGGAGTGTGGCATTTTGATTGACATGTGGTAGCTGAATTATTGGACAGTTTTGCTGCAGGTTTGTCTCTCCACTTTTCAGTTTTGGGACGTTTTTGATAATGACGACCACTGAGTTAAAAAACTGGCTTTGGATGAACCCCATACAAACCAACCACAGTCTGTTTATCACTATATACATACACCTTAAGACGAAGGTTGTCTTTCACGCATTCGTTTTCCTGAAGTCATATTTCTCCCTCAGAGGCTATGCCATGCATCTATATACATGAACTGTCTGAAGTCTGCTGCGATGGCTTTTGCTGAGCTAAATAAAGCAGCGTCTAAAAGTGCTGTGGGGGCCATGACTTCACGTCAAAGGGAGTGTGAAACTATAAACCAGAAAGTAATCAAGAGCACAAGGTATTTACGTGGATGTTGGCTGCCAGAGTGGTTGCTTTCTGGCTGCATGAAAAAATGATCACCATGTTAAGCTCTGTGCAGCTTGCAACCTGCAACCTTTAATGCTAAAAGAGCCATTTGGCCCAGTTTCTTAATCCTGGAGAACCCAACAACAATTTTCTTCAGGGCTTTCAAAGTTATTTAAACAAATTTTGGTTTTTGTTTGTTCATTTTGGGAAGCAGCAACTATCAGCAGCCAGAAAAAAAGGAAATATACAATTATTTTTTTTTAATAAACTAAAATACATGGGAAAAAAATGATAGTAATTTTGAAAAAAGAACGAGGGCCAAATTTGACCCTGTGGGTTCTTCAGGGTTAAGCTACTGACCAAATACCAGCAGCAGCCAAAGTCCCACTTCACCATTTAGAAAAATACAATTAATTTATATTTTTGTGAACCTTAAGCAGTTTATGTATAATACATACTGTTTAACTATTTACTTAAAACAATTGATTTGTACAAATTTTATTATTTATTTAACTTCTTTTACTTGTGACAGCAGCACATATACAAGTTCCTTTCAAAATGAAATACACCCTGCCTTAAATGAAATCCTCCTGCTGCAGCAGTTAACATGAAAAAAATATGTAAGAAAGCCAAGTCAAACAAGTCCAGTCATTATGGCTTTTGTGCACCTTCCTTCTTTTTCTCCTTTTACTATTGAATATAAACATAACAACAAAACCAATATATTCTTTAGGTATATTCCAATCACAAACCATTCTGACAGTAGATTAAACCTTCTACCATCATTTTTCTTAGTTATTTGAAATGTTAAAAGTTTAAACATAAATAATACAACTTTATTTACTAAAACTAATTACCAAAAATACCAAGAACACATTATTTATTAAATTTGTTAGCATTGTACTTCTAAGTCAAATAACCGCAATGGAGAGATAAAGGATGTGCATGTACTGTAGCTCCATAGCCTCAGGTTGCAGACCCTGCTAGCTGATTGCAAACATTTTAAACTACCGTAAGTTTGTATAATAAAGGGTTATGAGGTGAACCTGCAGCTTAAAATGTGACAAAACAGTATCTTAGATTAGATTTATATATAATTTTCATAAATTATGTGAAATCCCATCACTTTACTCAAAAATAAGGTTAAAATGATTATCAATAAACACAATATTTAATCTAATACTCATTATTTCTTCCCCGTCTTTAGTAAAATAACTCAACTGAAAGATGTAGTTACGGTTATATTTATGCTTCTTTTTATAGAACCTTGATTCTGTGGAAAGTTCAATCCAGAAGCTTCTGTCTGCGCTGTACCCACCCTATGAAGCTACAGCCCCCACTCTGCTAAACCAACTCTTCCAAACCATCGACAGTCGTTTTCAGGGAGATGCACTTCGTTGTTTCTTGGACTTTCTGATCCCGGCTAAGCACATTTTAAACACAGTGCAGCAAGGAGCATGTGTAAGTCCCTGTCTTGTGCTCAGCAGCAATTCTGAGTTATTTAAAAACGTTTAAACTTTTACATTGATTTTTTTAACTGAAAGAAATCAAATCAAAACATGTATTTCTACTAAAGCAATGTCATGTGTGTGACCTTTCCCTCGGCAGGCTCAGTACTCTGATGCACTTTTCCTGTGTGAAGGCTGGCCTCTGTGCTTACGCGACCAAGTCGTCATCCATCTTGCCCCCATTGACCCCCTGCTTCTTCAACCTGGCGACTTTTATCTCCAGGTGGCGCCATTCTGTGACCAGTCAGCCCGCATTTTGGTCTGCAACCTCTTGGAGGAGGAAGGAGTTAATTTAGATGTAGTGGAGGAGACTCCAGTCTCTGAGACCTCTTACCTTTCTATATTTAATCTTGACTTCTTATGCGAGATCAACCACGGCCGCTGTGGAACGCCACTTAGCCAATGCTTGCTCACCACTGAGGAAGGTTTGGTGAGGTTGCCATGGGAACAGGTGGCTGTGCCTGATTTTGGGGACCTGCCAAGGAGGGCTGGGAGTAGCATGGCCTCTGCTCCTCCAACATATCCTCCTCCACTTCCTCTTCCTTCATCTGCTCCTGACTTTCCAGAAAAGAGCTCACCTAGTAAATCATTTCCTCTGTCAACTGAAAAGCCATTGTTAGTCAAACGAAGCTCTCAAAATATCCAGAATTCCCATCCCTCTGCTTTCTCTGTAGAAACTAGAATATGTCCAGCAAAACATGGCATAGCCGTGTCACTTTGCCTGGTGGACAGTAGCTCTGCTTCTTCATCCCAACAGCTCAAGGTTAAAGAGAGTGAAACAGTGTGTAAGCCAATAGGTTGGGTTTCCCCTAATACCTGGGACAGCCGCTTTACTGGGATGACTTCCTCTTTGAGTCGAAACATATCTGCTAGCAAAAATAAAAATAAAGGTGACTCTGAAAGCACACTGAAGAAAACACAGACTTTTACAAAAGCACAAAATATGAGCAGAAATTACCCAGCAGACCATGCCGTTGCAGATGGGGAATATATTGATGCATTGCAAGCCAGCAAGCTATTTGGTAATGATCATTTACTCACTAAAGAGCAATCAAATGTGGAAAGTCAACCACCCATACAAACTGAAGCAGAAAATCAAACATACCCGTTTATGCAAAGTCAGGCATGTAATCAATTACTTCAGGAAGAGTCACAAAGTCATTTGCAGTTAACAGGTAAATCACACAGTAATCATCATTCTGGAGATGGAGGACCACCATTAACACACACCCCCTCACAAGCACATTTACTCACAGAGTCCTATGAACCCCCTCAGTGTGTTCGCACGGTTCGCTTTGCAGAGAAACCCTGTACTCCGTGCATGAAAAGGCGACAGGGCGGAACATTTTCCAGAGCTCAAGAGTTGCGATGCAGGTACAGGGACTCGTATCAGGCTGCTTTACAAAACCCTGTCACCTTTGGAAAAGAAAAAATGGAGAATAAGCTAACAGTTTTGGAAGAGGATGGTGATGCATCTTTACCCAACAATGGGAAACAGAGATCAGTGGTGACTGAAACAGGGTATCCATGTTATAATGGTCAAGGAACACTGTGTGATCCTAAGAGACAAGACCAACCTCATCCTCCTTCTGTTATTGAAGGCATTTGTAGAGGATCTGGAGAAAAAAATAAAATTCCTTACTGGAAACTTGGAGATACAAGCAAAGTTTCCTGTAAGGACTATAAGGCAACAAATAATTTGCACCCTCTGGGGCCACCATCTATAACGAAAAATGAACAATTAAAAGATATTGAACAGTCGAGCAAACCTCATGGCAGCTTCCAAAACGTCAATGGAGCAAATACAACCATGGAAGCAATTACAGACACTAAAACTACTTTGTCACACAAGAACATCTCTAAACACTCAGATCTTCCCCACAACAGGTATGGATCAACATTTAGTTTCAGTGAAATTCCAAAAATGTATGAACCTCATGAAAGACTGCAAAGCAGCTCTACAGATGGAAGATGTTCATCACTGTCCACAGCGGTGGTGGACATCTCTGCAAAGTGTGAGCTGGTAATTGTTGAGGGCCAAACAGTACGGAGAAATGAAAACACTGAATCCTTTGCCGAGATTCCCCAGCTACATGTGGTGAAATGTAAAAACAGCACAGCCTTTGGACTGGTTTCCCCCAAAATAACCAGGAAGAAAATCATCAATCCAGGTACAGAATTATGGATTTTCAAGAATTTTAATAGACATTTTGTGTCCATTTCATTGTTTTCATTCCATCAAAATGAAAAAGATATTTTTTACAGGAAGTGAGCAAAGGAGTGATTCTATTGGCCAACAAATAGAGAACCTGTCTCACAGCGTCCGCCCTCCGATCGTAGACATTCAGACGATCGTCCAGCGCGGCCCTGCTCGCCCTCGACCGGACCACCTCCCCCTGGAAACCCCAGACCCAAGCGCCCACCCTCTCTATCAAGGAGTGGCATGTCTCACAGGTAATCTGAATAACATGGGTTTGTCCACACGCTGAGATAAGAAATTCAAAAAATCTTGTCAGTTGGTAAAAGCTCCTGTCTCCAAACTACATGGCTAGATGTTCCTAAGTCTATGCTTTCTTTGACCACTCTAGGTTGCAAAGACAGAACAGGCAGAGCAATAGTCGAGTTCTATGGAAATCACCAGGGATGGAATTCATCTGTAACAAGCCACGATCTCTTCCAAATGTTACTCTACTTCCACTCCATTACCAGGTAAAACCCAACATCCACCAGAATGCAGAAAAGATGTAGAATTCTTGATGGGTGACTCCACATCCATTCAGCAACTTTCTGACACATTCCTAAATCATTTCATCTATCAGAACTGACCTTAAAGGGCCTACACAATGCTGTTCTGAAGCCTTTTATAGTAAACCATATCTATATATATCATAATATATTACCTTTGGCACACACAAGAACACATTTTTTATTAACTGTTGGTTATTTTTGTGAGTTCTTTTCCAACCTGAGAGTAAGATGACTCGATTTCTAAGGCAGCGGCTTTTGCTCCCTGTGAGTGCCGGCCTTTTCATTACTATCTAGAGCTGGCCTCAGCAGCGTGTCTGCATCTTGCCCACGAAAACAACATCCAAACTTTGCAAAGATATATGCGCATATCTGGGCTGCACGGTGGTGCAGTGGTTAATGCTCTTGCCTCAGGTTTCAGGTTCCGGCTGGGGGACCTGAAACAGAACATCAATGGGGGACCTTTCTGAGTGGAGTTTGTGTGGAGTTCTCTCCATGCATGCATGGGTTTTCTCCGGGGACTCCGGCTTCCTCCCACCATCCAAAAACATGCTTTATAGGTTAATTGGTCAACCTAAATTGTTCCGAGGTGTGAATGTGAGTGCATGGGTGTGTCATTGCGGCTTTACACTGCGACAGACTGGCGACCTGTCCAGGGTGTCCCCTGCCTTCGCCCACAAGTGGCCGGGATAGGTAGGCCCCGGCAGCCCCATGACCCCGAAAGGGAAAAACAGATTAGAAGATGAATGAATAAATATGCGCATATCCTTTAAGGAAAGCGTTTTTGCCAATCACCACTAACTCTGTGCAGAAAGTGTGTGTGTGTGTTAGCCTGGGGGCTGTGCTGGCAGTGCAGACTCTTCCTGAAAGGGGCTGTTCTCACTTATCTACATCACAATCTGAGGACTCGCTCGTTTTCGTGGGTTGGGAGGGACTGGTGCTCAGAGTGTAATTTTTTGGATGAATACTCAGAAATGTGTGAACAAATCAAAATACCACTTTGGGGTTTCTTTTCGTGAGGAATGAAGATTAAAATACCCTTAAAAGTAAAAAAAAAAAAAGATTCTGCATGTTAGGCCCTTTAAAAAAATCTACCAAAAGTTCTAATGCTAACACAGAATTATACTTCATCAGAAACTATAAAAAAATTATACTGCACACCAAAGTCATTTTGATTTCATAAAGCACTTTTAATTTTAGCCCTTAATTTGACATTTTAAGCATGCTAGACTTCCATGCAAAGCAGATTGAACTTATTGCAAATATTAACCAGTTTAATAGGGTTTTAAACGTGTTTTCTAATACATAAAATACCATACCTGCACTCGTACAAGAATGAATACGGCATGATCCATTAACAGGTGGCATCATGTCTCTGATGTGCTACTTCATTAGCTGTAGTCTGAGGGTCTGTTCTGCCTTCCCTTAACCATTTTACCAAAAAGAGAATTTGGTTATCTCCATTTCATTCATTAATGCACAAAATAAAAGGAAGAAATATGAGTTTGAATTGAGATGCATCCCTAAATTGTCAAACCATTGACCCCCAGACTTAAGAAGACTTTTTTTACCAGTATCAGATCAAAAAAAAAAACAGGATGTTTGACCTCAGAAATGAAAAAAGTAACATTTTAAAGCCTGTTTTTTTATTCCAGGAAAGAAGTCAGAGAAGCTGGGTTGACGCTTATTTTTGATGCCAAGAAGAGGCATCCACCACCCCAGCTCTACAAGGCATTAATGGATCTTCAAGTGGGTAACCCATGGACTTCTGCATGGCAATGCTGCAACAGATCTGAGTTATTGGACTTCTCTATAAGGCTCAAATCTATTCAGCACACACTTTATCACTTATGTAATTTCGTTTTTAGTTACAGACATTCGAGCTGTTTTTTTTTTACTGTAAGTGTCGTGGAAGAACATCATTGTGCAATATCATAAAGCTGTATTTTATAGGCCATCCTAAAAGTAGATATGTTTTTAAGAAAAGTTTTCACGTTGCACAAATAGCATTGTTATGATTTTTAGCTGAATATAAAGGAAAAAATCATGATTATTATTGCAGTTAGGTATTTTGACATTTATTGATGTGTTTCAGGAGTGGCATCCCTGTGTAGTGAATAGTTTGGTCCTCGTGGCGGACAAAGACAACGCCCTTCTGCCGGAAAAATGTCCTGGGATACAGGTCATACAGTTTTTTATTTCTATATTGGACATACAAAAATCTCATGTTCAGTCTTTTATGAAAGAAACCTAATTTGAATTGTCTCTGAGCTTTGCTGGCCTATTTAACCAACATTTCTCAAAGCTTTGATGGTAATAAACAGCTCTGTAATAAACCTGTGATTTATTTAAAAATAAATTTACTCCTATAGAGAGTTATGCAGAGGTGAGGGCTTTCCTGTTAATCTAAATACTGTTGTCTAAAGGCAGACCAATGTGGTGACATCGATAAAAGCTTTGCTGAAGCTGGTGGAGATACATTTTTTGAGCTCAAACTTGGATGGGACGCTGTCTCGCAGCCCTTGTGTCTGGATGGAGGTGCACCAGGTGAGATGTTTTACATAAACTGTTTTACCTTTTTTGTTCATTTTTTACCTATATTTCACCATATTTACAAAGAATAATGCATGTATGCTTACACAAATGGGGGTTTTGTAAATTATTGTATGTTTGACACACGCAGCAATGCTTGTCTGTTTTGTAGAGACTTTTCCCGTTCGTTAATGGCCTTCATGAGGCATCCAACCTGCTGCGCAGAGCGCTTCATAAACTAGAAGAACCTCAGATGACACATACTGTGCAGGTAATGTTTTTCTTTTAACATAAAAAAATTACAAATTAAAAAAATGGAAAAAATCATGACTAAATAGCAGATTCATATTTTGCATAAAGATGTAATCATTTTTGTCTAACAGGCTGTGCAGCAATGCATAATGAACCGGAAGACTCTGATTAGGGACGTCTTGGAGGATAGCCGATTGGTTAGCCTGCAGAGAGAAGGCGGGGCTGTCCTGGCTAGACTGAGGAAGGAAAGTGACTTAAAATATCCTCAATGTGAAGACCTCAGGTAAATGTAAAACTCTTGCTCTTAGCAGCACTGTAGGACCATCTTAATCTAAATATTAGAATATGCTGACAAACTCAACAGTATTGTGCTGTTTTACCTATTAGAACAATTGTTTTCTGAGCAAGCAAGCTCCAAGGCTGGCATTTTCTATGAATACTTATAATAATTTACGAAACTATTAGTTCTTTCTAATTTATTTTTCTTCTTGTAGTGATGCAGTGGATTCAGTGACCTGCTTGTATAACTATGTAGAAGAGCAAGCTCACATCCTAGTCCAGAAGACCAACATGACACTGGAACATCTGGAGTATCTGCTGCCACTCAGAGAGATAGAGGGACACCTCAGACAGATTCAGCAGTGGTTTAACCAGGAGGGAGAGCGCCACCTGCTGGAGGCTAAATCAGTTGAAGAATCTGGTGACAGGATGGAACAGATTCTTAACAGCTTCACAAGTTTCTTGATTGAAGCCAACGTGAGTTTAAGTTTGTTTGTTTGTTTGCCCCGTTTTGTTAATGCAGCTTTGTCAGTTCAAATTTCTGTCCTTTCCAGGACCGAAGACATCATGCAGCGCCCCTACTATCAGAGGCAGAAAGGCTCCAGAAAAATGGGCTGTCCCACCCAGAGACTGAGATTTTTGGGACATATGTTTGCACTTTTAAAGCTAATCTTGAGGATTTCTTGTGCAGAGCAGAGCAATGTGGACGTGAGCTGCAAATCATGGTTAATGTGTGCGACTTCTGTGAGCAGGTAAAACTAATACTGAATTTCACACAATGGGCAACATATTTCTTTAAATAAGCATGACCTATATATAAAAAACACACAGTTCTTCATTAGTATTTTTGTGAATTCATCGATCTGTTCACAGGCTACAATGCTGGCCACTGAATGTACTGATTACTTGAACCAAAGTCGACCCAGAATCCACAAAAAACAAGATGCCAACAGAACCTCACAGGTCAATCATACAAGCACTCAGCCACTGCAGCAAAGCCACAACTCTGGTGTGAGCATGACAGATAGTTGTCAGCCCGAAATCCATGCAAATCAAAACTCGGATCCAATCTCCACTAACAAATCAGCACCTTCTACTGACAGCTTCATTCTTCAGGCTTTCCAAGAAAGGTTCCGGCATTTCAGCTCTGAGAGTTTCCAGGAGGTAAAGGCCCAGGCCAGCTCCCTGCGGAGTTCTCGGGGAATGCGGGTCTGGAATGCTGCTTGGCTGAGATGTCAGGAAGCCCAGCAACGGCTCCAGGAGAGGATGCAAGAGATGGATGAACTTTACTATCAACAAGCACATTTTAACCGGTGGTGTGCTGGTCATTTTGTGGATGTGGAATGTACCAATGTTCAGAATGAACCTCCTGGTGGACAAAGCTTGGTGGTACAATCAAGCTTTGGACCTGAGCGACCGCAGTGGGAGGGTGTCGTGTCAGGATGTGGAGATCTAAAGGAAAGGAGGCCCACCCTCTGCGACAGCAGCCCCAGTTCAACTGCAGCCTGCTGTAACATCATCATCAAACCTGAGGAAAACAGCAGAAGTAAAATCTGCCAGGAGTCCCAGATCACTCCACAGTCACATCACAGGTAACAACCCCGATAGGTTATTAAAAACCCACTTCGATAAGACTTCAGTTTTGCTGATTTTAACATGGTCTTGTGGCATTTTTCTGATGATGGAGGACATATATTTAGAAAATCAAGCTGAAAATTGCATTTCTGAGTATTTCTTTTTTAATTCAACTTGTTGTAAATCAGAAGCAGCTGAAAACATGCCGTTGGAAAAAGATTGTAGTCGTGGCATCACAAGCTGCCTGCTTTGCTTCTATCTGATGCATCCATTTGGAGACGACTAGATCCATGTACATCTTTGTTTTCCTTGTCTGAGCTGGCATCTGGATTTAAACTGTACGGCTGGATATCTCTGATATTGCCCACCATTTTTGTTGCACCGGTAATGTTAGGTTGGTGGTGTGAGGGACGGGAGAGAGTGTAAACAGAGAGCTTTCAGCAATGGGGAGGGGAAGGGGTGGTGGTTGCTCTGTATTAACAGCCCCGCCCACAATTCAGAGGTGTATTTCTAGTAAACAACTGCTGCTCCAGAGAATCTGTCCTAGAAATGACACAGGTTTTCTTTGATTTTGGCTAAAAATGACATCATCATAATTAAAAGAACACCGAAAACTGTTTTACTATAGCTTAATGGATTATTTGAGTGATGTCCTTAAAATTTAAATCAAATAGATTTCACTTACCATTTTAAGTTACCTTTTGAACTTCTGACAGGTCTTCAAGAAAAAAGGAAAAGGGGACGAGACGGAGAGAGCTGAGCAGAGCCAGAAGTGAGAGGGATGCTGCTGCTCTGTCTCAGTCCCATGTTGGCTGCCAGTGGTTTCCTTGGGGACGTAGATCAGTGAGCCAGGATTTAAGCAACGCTAGAGTCATCACAGCTGACTCCTCCACTTCTCCTGAACAGAGGACTCCACCGCCCTCATCTTGTTCCCACCATGGTCAGCCATCGTGTCGAATCCTCGTAGAAGCTCAGAAGTTTCAGATCTCTCGTCATGGGAGCTTCTGTTCAGAGGACTCCTGCGTGAGTGACCAGGGGGCTTTAGGAGGAAACAGGGCCGTGTGTTGCCAAAACTCCAGTCTGCCTGGCCAAGGATGTGAGGGATCATTTTGTTTGGCAAAGCCCCATGAGAGTTCAAGCAGTGCTCTGTAAGTGTGAAGGTTTACATACAGATTTAAAAAAAAACTTCAAACTTCAGATGTTTGTTATGCAAAGTAATATTTTCACGCAGTATTTTAAAGTTGCTGTGAAATTTAAAATGATTTTATTGATTCTGTTCTGTCTCTAAGCTGACAATGAAGAGCCACAGGTATTATCTTTTGCCTCTTTAGTAATTTTTTGTTTTTTGTTTCTTAAGAACAAACTCCTACCGCGTTAGTCTGTCAATAATTCCGTCATCTTGATCTGCAAGTGACAAAAAATAGTCTATAATTCTGTTTTTATACCAAAGATTACAGCAAACACCAGCTAAGCAGAATGTGCAGACTTTAGTTTAAGAACAAACACCTGCTTTTTAAACACAAATACTTTTTTAAAATAACACCATTAAGTTTTTAAAATCTTTGCCTTAATCTGAACATCATATTAGCACTTTTTTCATGGAGTGAGATATCATTAAACTCTTTTACTTATGAGATTTGTTTGGAAAAATGTCCCTGATCATTTTCATTTTTTTATTCATTTTCTTTGTTGACCTCACCTGTTAAAGGTCAGTTAGAGGTACATTCTCCAGAGCTAACCAGCCACTGAAAGATGTGTTTTGTGGGAAAGGTTCAATTAAAATAATATACCCTTTGAAAATGTCATCTCTGACAGTGATGCATTGAGAGAAGTAAAAAACCTGCGGATATTTAAAAAATTCCTTCTACTCTGTTTGTAAATGTCTACAAAACCATAAAGTTGTAGTAAGGTTTTGCTCTGGGAGTCATTTGATTTTTTTTTTCTTCCAGGAGGCTGCACCGTGTCATGGAAGAGCTGGTCTTCACAGAGAGGGAGTATGCGCGCTCACTTGGTTACATCCTGACCCACTACTTCCCCCTTATGGACAGATTGGACATTCCCCAAGACCTCAGAGGAAAGCGAGGGATCATATTTGGCAACCTGGAGAAGCTCTATGACTTCCATAACCACTATTTCCTGCCTGAGTTGGAGGCCTGTGAGAGAGAGCCAGCCATGATAGCTCGCTGCTTCCTCAGACATGTGAGAACATACCAACATGTCCCCTTCCATGGAGTGATTCAGTTTGTAATGAAGTCATTGCTTTTAACTATTGGTTTTTCTGCAGAGTGAGAGTTTTGGTCTGTACTCTTTGTACAGTAAGAACAAACCCCAGTCCGATGCTCTGATTCTGCACCGCCGCCATGATATCTTTAAGGTCAGTCCGTATCTGCAATAATGTTTTATCTGACAATATTATATATTTTGAGTCCCTATTACAGAACACAAGAAATATAAAAGTCTGAAAATTTCAGTTTAGATCTGCCGGTTATTTTATGTTATGTATGTAATAATAATTATGTATGTAATAAGTATAACATAGTAAAGCATAGCCTAGCGCTGTATGTTTTGGAATAGTATAGTGAAGCATAGAACAGTATAGTATAGTGTGGTATGAGGTGTAGTGGGATATAGTATAGTATTGTATAGCAAACAATAGTACAGCATACAAGCATACAATAAACAGCCATTTAGAAAAAACATCTGTCAGTTTGTAAAAATGTAGGAATATTCCTGGCTTTTTCTTTACAGAAGAAGCAGCAGGAGCTGGGAGACCTGATGGATCTGTCGTCATATTTACTGAGACCGATCCAGAGGATCAGCAAGTACAGCCTGCTGCTGCAGGACATGCTGGCCTTGTCCAGATCATACAGGCCAAAAGACAGGATTGAAGATGCATTTTCTGGGTCTGATGAGTGTGGCCCGCCTGCTTATGTGTCTGACCTGAGGGGCAGTGAGAGGGAGAGGGAGCTGGCTGAGATCCAGGCTGCTGCAGACCTAGTTCGCTTTCAGATGCGCCATGGCAATGATTTACTCACCATGGACGCTATCCAGGACTGTGATGTAAGATCTCCAGATGTATCACTCATTCTAGAAACACAATGCTAGATGTTATTAGCATCTTTTTATTTTGCACTTTTGTCCCCAGCAGATTAATTTAAAAGAACAGGGGCAGCTGATTCGCCAGGACGAATTCACAGTTTTCTTTAGGAAGAAGAAATGTATTCGTCGCATCTTCCTCTTTGAAGATTTGATTCTCTTCACCAAGCCCAAAAAAACAGATGTTGGAAATGATGTTTATGTCTACAAGCAGTCATTTAAGGTTAGCATGTTTTACTTTTTTGCTTTTTTTGACACCTAATGGAACCTGAAATGTCCCAATTTTTGGAAGGAAATTTTTTAAGTTTGATTTTTTTTTATTTATGTATTTTACAGTAAAAGGAAGTTTAAGCATTATATAAAACCTGCTGGAATGTGGAATTCTTTAAGTATTTAACATTCTGTCAGCTTAGAACATGTATGATAGTGATTTTAGCTTTAAGAACAATTTTTGATTAAAAAAATTCAGTTAGCTTTACATTTTCAACAGTATCAAAGGAGCAAGATGATTGCAAGTTAAAAAAAATTGTAAAGTTTGCTGAATTTTGGTTTCAGTTTTTAAAGCAATCAGCTTTTCTAAATTTTATGTCATTTGTTAACTTGTTTACAAAGCAGATTTGCAAGATTTTGGGTTCCAACTATTTTACTTAGCTGTGTAGAGCTTTTTCTTTACTCTCAAAAGCTTTTAAAGACCTGAACGTAATTGTTGTTTTTTCGTCATTGCCTGTCATTGTATTTTCCAGACCAATGACATAGGGATGACTCACAATTCTTCTGTGGGCAGTCTGTGTTTTGAGATCTGGTTCCGCAGAAGGAAAAGTGAGGACACGTATACTTTGAAGGCCTCTAGCATAGAGGTGAAGAAAGCCTGGACCACCGATCTGGAAAGCATTCTGTGGGATCAGGCTGCTCACAGCAGAGGTTGTGATAACATGTAACAGCTTTTTTTAAGGTCTATAACATTGTATATAATGCTTTACAGGTTTACAAAACAGCTTAAACAGTTTTTATTGTTTCAAAACTCTTATTTTAGAGCTGCGGCTGCAGGAGAGGGTGTTCATGGGAATAGGCCGAAAACTTTACATGGACATTCAACCCAGTGAAGCTGCAATTTGTAATCGCGGCTACACCTGTGTCTTGCCTGGAAGAAGTAAGGAGCTGAAAATCATTTGTATCTGAAGCTTTCATTAAAACAGCCATCTAACATAAAGGTTTTCTAAACACTAAACTTTAAAGAACCACTATGATCATCTTTTGAGCTATATTAAATGCACTCCCAGTGTTTTTTTCATTATGATTCAGTCATTTTTGGTCAAAAAAAAAAAAAGAAAACTGTGTCGTCAATCATCATCTTCGTAGTTTCGGCAGAGCAGCAGTAGGTCGTTAGAAATTTGCCCCTAAGTTTGCACTGTTGGCATGGAGCAACCTCATCCCCTCTTACCCTCCCTGTTGCTGAGAGCCCTCTGTTTACACGCCCTCCCACTAGCTTACAGCCACTCAAATGGCAAGTAATATTGGAGCCAGAGTATAGTTTGAACAAGGAAAACGTAGATATATGGATCCATTTGTCTCCAAGTAGATTCTTCAGAATGGAGCGGAGTAGGTAGCTGGTGGCTTGCTGTAGGAACGTCTATTTCACATCTACAAGGGAACATGTAGCCAGCCTAGCGTATTTTTTGTGTCAGAAATGAGCTCTTTTTCAAACGTTTTTTTTTGTCGATTACCGTAACAAGGATTTGCACAAAATAAATACTCAGAAATCAAATTTCAAGCTTAATTTTCCTTATGTATGTCCTCCATTATTACAAAAGGATACAAGAACATGTTAAAAACACAATTATTGTCAGAGTGAGTCTTTAAATCTTTTAGTTTTAAGTTTTTAGCAAGAAACAAAAAATTAAAGGTTGACTGAACTGAAGTCAATTTAAAAACATTTATTTATCTTTACAGGGTTATTTGTGTGCAGCCCTCGCAAATAGTGCTATAACTCATGCTAGAATGAATCGCTCCTAAATTGATGCAAATCCTTTATATACTTTTAATCTTTTATCATAATTTAAAATACAAAACATGAGTTAAATGCAAATTTTAAAGTCATAATAGTAACTTTGTTTTTACAAATAAAAAAAATGTGACACCATTTATTATTAGGCTGCCTGGCTCTTTTCTGGTTATGTAAACTGAAGAAGAGGAAACAGCAACAGTCTTCCTTTCTAACCACTGCAGTCCGTGAAATTCTCATTGATGGCGCGTGTCTGTGTGTCGTCAGTCCCTGTGGCGTGTTGTTCACACAGGGCTTTAGATCATCCCCGGCCTCACTCCGTCGGCTCCGGCAGTACCGCCTCCACCACCCTCAGCCAATCATCATCCTCCTCTGGCCGTGGCTCGCTGCCTCCTGCTGGTTGTCCGGGTAGCATGTCAAAGTGTGCTGATGCCAATCCAGTTGTGCACTCCTCTCCAGAGGTAGTGACAGAAAATCAACTCAATCATCTTCATCAACACAACCTTCCACAGCACTATAAACTTATGAGCTCATTAGTCTGTAAGTTACCAAATATAAAGTTACATTCTAATTAGAAAACCAGTTTCTAATATTTTACCATTCAGTGTAACTGGATGCCATGACAGGAATTTTAAGTTTTAATTGAGTTGATCCTGATCTTATTTGGATTAAAGTGAACACCACAGAGTCATCAGTGGAGGACACAAACTCCTTCAGCATCTCAGACCAAAGCTTCCTGTCTGCCATAAGTGGAGAGGTAGTCGACGACTCCTCGCTTGTATCCCAGAGTTCACAGCAACAACCATCATTTTATCGGACTCCCAGCCTGAGGGAAAACAGCTCACATGAAGTTGTTAGACAGAAGCCAGACCTTCCTCCCAAACCACAGCATCTGGCTAAAGCCCAGATGCAGGTGAACATTTCACAGTGAAAACATTTATCATTTCAACTCTTTAGCTGCATGTTTTACCTCTTAATTGAACAGCTGTATAACATCTCTCGCTTAATTACAGGTTGAGGAAATTATATTTGGAAAATCTACCGAAGTTTAACGAAGAATAGTCAGGTAAAGGTAAAGATTTTTTACATTATCAGCGGAACAGAAAATAAAAATGCTGCTGTGATATTTTACTTTGAGTTCTTATAAAAATAACATGTTTGGAGACAATATTTGTAAATTTGAAAACAGCTGTTTTTAGTTTAAAAAACTTTCTTAACCCTGGAGAGCCCAAGAAAATATTTCTTCTGGGCTTTTAAATTTAATTAGACAATTTATTAGGGGCTGGATTGTGGCGTAGTGGATAGCGCCTTGCAGCAAGAAGGCCCTCTGCTCAAGACCTGAAACAGAACAGCAATGAGGGACCTTTCTGTGACTTGTTTGCATGTTCTCCCCATGCATGTGTGGGTTTTCTCCCGGGACCCTGGCTTCCTCCCGCCATCCAAAAACATGCTTCATACTTATTCTAAATTGCCCCTGGGTGTGAATGTGAGTGTGCATGGGTGTGTGACTTGTGACAGACTAGCAATTTGTCCAGGATGTACACTGCCTTCACCCACAATGATAGGGTGAAGCCGTGATAGGCTTTGGCAGCCCCGTAAGGGACAAAACAGGTTTAGAAGATAAAGAGATAATTTATTTTTATTCTGAAATAAAATAATATAATGTAAAAAAGGTATAAATAAAAAATTGGCAAATTTGACCCCACGGGTTCTCCAAGTTTAACATTTTTTTCATATCTTTTTTTTTAATCTTGAAATCATATCTAAAAAATTAAAAACTTATCGATTTGCTTTTAAGTTGATACTAAATTGAGGTAGGTACGGAGCAGTTGTAGTTTGATGCACATTTGCATCAATAGGCATCAATGATTGAAGCAATATTTAAAACTTGAAATTCACAAGACTTATTTTTTTAAGCTGTTAACAAATTTAGACAAATCTTCCAGCTGTGAGTGTCATTCTAAAAGAAATTTGTCTCTAAATATTGTTGCAGATTTGCGGTCGGGGGTTCTGCTGCAGTCGCTGTTCAAATGAAGGGATCACTACAGCCGTCATTTCCACATCTCAAGGATTTATTTACAAAAAATGATGATGATTGAAGCAGTTTGAACAGTTTGTGTTTTTCAAGACTTTAGGAGGATTTACTCTTGAATTTTGAAAATCTCAGCAACTCCAGATAACTGATTTGACCTATTCAGCTTATGATTCTTCTACCTATATGGTCTTTGCTCCAAAGAAACCAAAAAGAAAAAAAAGCTGCTGTTTGTCTTCAGTCTTTGTTGTCACTTGACGGTTTTGGTCCCAAGATCACTATGGAAAACAACCAGTGTCCAAAGATTCAATTCAAGTGATCAATTTCTTTGCCCAAAGCTCAGAAGAGGCTGAACACAAGACTGAAAAAGGCCAGCTGGAGACTGAAAAAGGCCAGCTGGAGAATCATGGTCTATGTTCTGACAGAAAACTCTTCTTTTCTGTGTTGAATGCTTTATTTACAATGTTTTTAAAACAAATTGAAAATATATCTCTACGTTTTCTATGCCTATCATTTCCTTTGGTGTGTTTTTATAAATTGTGTTACTGCTATTGCCATGTTACATTTTCTTTTCATATACAAACATGTTTTTGCAGTTGGTAAATTGTCTGTTTTTCCTGCTTTATCTTGAGGGAGAGACCACTACTTGATGTGTTTAATTTATTCCTGTGCTGCAGTTAACCCAACAAAACTTCTCTTCTTAGAAACTGAAACTAAAATAAAAGACCAGGCAATCAGCACTTCTGTCATGAAGGGTCCATTTATACAAATAAAAGCTGTTTCACATGTCCAGAAATGACACTTTGAATTTTTAAAAGCAGTAATATTTGAAAAAAATTTATTTTACTAAAGTTCTTTGGCATAACTTCTTCAGATTGTTGTATTTTTGTTAGCTTTTTATCATTTCATTGCGTGTGCTATGGAAATACGTAAACAATAAAGGAACCTCAAATATAAAAAAATTTAGATCTGAAACAGTTTTTTTATGATTTATAAAGAATTTATCTGCTCTCTCATCTTTTTTAAACGATGATACACATGATGTGATTATTAAAAAAGGTTCATGAAGTTGCGTGCTTTCTCTTTTTTGGGTTCTTTTTCCTATGAGGTCACTGCTATAAATAACATTAATGAGACCAAACTTTGATTTTGGTCACTGATTTTTTTGTTTTTTTGTCATACTAATTTTTTCTTAGTGGTTTATATTATCAAAACAAGGTTTTTGTTTTGTTTGCTAACGTTTAGCTCTGTCTGGGTCTCCCTGTGCCTTAAAATACGGGGTTGTGTCAAGGAGGACATCCAGTGTAAAACTCTCTGCCAAAGCACCTGTTCAAATCAGTGAAAGCTAATTTACTGCTGTGACCCCTGACGGGTTGTGCTGACTTCTAAACTGAAAATTAACTTGGAACTTTTATCCGTCTGTTAAGCATCTCTATAAATTTTCATTTAAGAGAGGCCTGAGGACACATGAATGATCAGCACTGCTTTCTGCTGTCATGTGCTGCAAGTTTCTGTTTGCAGTTTACAGAAACAGACTATGAGTAGAGAAGAGAACATATGGATAATATGACTTTTATTTTAAAGAGTTCATATTATCAATATATAACTGTCAAAACTAAAAACATCATACTATATCTTAATGTACTGAAAGCAGCTGGTTGCTCAGTTGGCCGTGTGTAGGGCTGGCACATGGGAAAATAGGCTTCATCCAGTGTGGGTCCTTGGGTGGGACCCTTCACGCTACTGCCTAACTATGTAACCACAAGGATGCCCAAGTCTGGATCTCCCTGTTCCGAGTTCCCAGCGCAAATAAAATACAGGGATGTGTCAGGAAGAGCATCCGACGTAAACATTTCTGCCAAACCACCTGTGTGACTTAGTGAAAGCTGATTTCCTGTGGTGGCGAACACTGAGGGGATATGCCCAAAGTTGCACAACAACAACATCATATGTTAATGTACTCCATAACTTGTGTAAAGCAGAAATGCAACAGTGCTGGCACGATTGGGCAAACTGGTGGATTATTTAGGAAGAACAGTAAATTGTCACACCACTCAGCACAGTGGTTGAGCTGTAAGGCATTTCTTGTTCTTTTAATGTTTTTTTTTTGTTTTATTATTTGTTAATTATTCCAATAGTAAGGTTTTATTTAAAAAAATATTTCTAACTGTAGTTGCCTAAATTTAACCTTGATTATTAAAACATGTCTTCTAAGAAGCAAAATAAAACCTTAAAACTTTTCTTTGTCCACACATAAACACACCTATATACCACCACTGTGAATCAGTGACGAGTTTCCTGCACTGTTTTTGTGTTTGAATCAAATACAACATTTCCCTTTGAATGCAAAAATGGAAGCATGGCTGAAACTAAAAACAGAACTTCTGATGTAATGAGCATGTTAAGTCAGATGATCAGATTTCACTTGCTACAAATATCTCCAACTACTCTGCTGGTTTTTAGACAGTGAGCTCAGACTGAAGTGTCAGAGGATGGTAACTTCAGCACAGTCATGACTCAAGGTTAGAAAATGTCCTTCTTTTTGTCCAATGCTGCAGCTTTTATTTTTTGCAATGTAGAATAATGTTTTTTTTTCTTCAAGTTTCACAACACACTCTGTTTACACAAGCGTTTGTTTGACAGTCAAACATGAGTGACATTAGATCTGTCAGGGAAAACACACTGCTGCACTTCTTATGATCAGTCAAAGAATCTTTAGTTCTCCTGAAAAGATTCTTTTTCTCTTCACTTCATGCAAATTTCAGCGTTAAGTGATCTGACCTGAATTTTAAGAGCAACAACAGCAGCCATCACACAGAGCTGTTTGGAGATGAGCGCTTGATGGTCAGAAGGGGACAGCCCTTTAGCATCACCTTACACCTGTCGTCTGGCAGTGAAGACATCCAAGTGACTGACACCATGCTTTACATTCATTGTTGAAACCGGCACCTTTTTTTTTAATTCTTTCTTTTTTGAATAGTGGGTTCATTGTGAATTATTTCCTCTCATCTAGATTTTCTTTCACTTATAAGTCAACATTTGTCTTTCCAGGTCCATTACCCAGAAGAGAATCTGACACAAAAGTTAGCTTTAGCTTACAATAGTCCACAGTGGATACTGAGTGGAGCACATTGGCCTCCAGGGATCCATCTGTCACAATAACTGTTTCTATCACCTCTTCTCCAAACGCCCCAATTGGAGTGTATTCTCTCACTTTAGCCATGTCAAATCATGTGATAAGTTTAGGAAACTTTATTCTACTTTTCAATGCTTGGTGCACACGTAAGTCAACAAAGCTATTTTTTGTGTTGGTTTACTTTTATTTCCTTATTGACAAAGCACATATTTGTTTGAAAGTTATGGTTTTTTGTCTTTAATGAACAGGAGATGCTGTTTATTTGAAAAAGGCAGGAGTATGTCCTCTCACAGCATGGGCAGATCTTCAAAGGAACACATAAAGGAATCAAAGGGACACCCTGGAACTTTGGACAGGCACGAAAACCCCTCCGTGTCATCTGTTTCTATTTTCTCATTGATAATAGATAATAATCTGCTGTTTTATAGATTTTCAATCACAGGTTGAATTGTAAGCATGTAAGCATTCCAAAAATCTGTAGGATTTTTCAGGTGGCACTCATCCTGCTCTGTGGACATTCTGTGGGACATTTTGCAGCAGTGGGAACAAGTGGTCCAGTCCGCTATGGCCAGTGTTGGGTGTTTGCAGCTATTGCATGCACAGGTTAGAACCAAATGTATGCATCACATTCAAGCCTACTGTTTGTGGATTCTCTTAAAATCCATCAACATATGCAGTTTTCCATCCTGAGAGGTTGCAGGACTGCACCATTTTTTCATGCACGTCACATCCTCACAGTTCCTGCTCTGCCAATAATACTGGTCTTCTTGTCCATAGTTAACTCGTGGACTCTCAACATAACCTCTGTGTTGTTGTTTTTTGACATTCTTGCTGCCTTCACCGTTTATGTTTTATTCAAAATACAATTTCAAGCATTTTTTGGTCTCTCCTCCTCCTCCTCCTCCTCCTCCAGTGAGTCGTGCATTGGTATTCCATGTAGAGTTGTTACGAACTTTGGATCAGCTCATGACACCAATGCCAACCTGGTGATTGAAAACCTTTACTATGAAAATGGGGAAAGAATTTATGGAGGGGATTCAGTTTGGTGAGTGCACATCCAGAATTGTTATGACACATTTTACACACTTTTAAATGTTCATCACATAATTCTCTTCCAGGAACTTCCATGTTTGGGTGGATTGCTGGATGAGTCGTCTCTGAGCTTGATCTGCTTTATTTTTGTGTCGGTTTAAACTGAAAGCCTGGATGTGCAGTGAATGTTATGTGATAAGCTGATTATACAAAATATATGAAGGTGTATTTTACGTAACACATTCACATTATATGATAATTGCAGCTGAAATGCCCACTAATCAGAAAAAATTCGTAATGGTCATCAGAACAGCATTAACAAGAATGTGTGGTAAAAAAATCTTGAACTAATACTGTTGTTTTCTGTGAAAATTAAAGGGAATAGAAGTTTAATCAGTCTAAAAACAGGAAAAATTTGAGTTTAAAAGATGTATGCTATGTTGTACATTAAAGCAAGCTTGCGCATCATAATATATATTTAGTGCCAATAAAGCAGAGAAAAATAATTTTACATAGAAAAAAGTGAAAAAAAATTGTGGTTTGAACCTTTTGGCTGGAAAGGTTGGTTCTCATTTTTTCAGATTGAACTATTTTGGTATAAAATCTGGTTTCTGTTTGTTAAGAACTGAAATTACATCAATTTGTAACTGCAGTTACATCAACTTTCAAGAAATCAAAATAAAACACGGCCACCGCAAAATGAGGTGCAGACACATGACATTTTGTGAGAAGGAACAAAGAGGACCCTGCGCATCCAATGGTTTAACATGGCTGCTCAGAAAAAGAAAACATTGTTTTAAGTTGTATTCATTCAGTAGATTTTGAAAAAGCAGACAATCATATTTGTGTCATTGAGACAAAATGTGTTTTCTCAGTTTTAATATTTAACTGAACTGAAATCTTTACTGTAGTTTTGAAGAAAATAAAAAAGCACCAGAGACAATTCTGCACAAACATTTGTTTTGCATTAATGAAGCAATGCAAAATCACAATAATGTATTCAGTAACATTGCTGATATTGTCATGTGACGTTCTGCGTTCAATAAATGCCAATATCACTGATATCCACCCTCAGGGTGGCTTCAACAGAGTCGGTCATGGAGGCACTGACAACAACATAGTCACTTTCATAAGAAATACATGAACCATCAGCCTTTCCTCTGACAAAGGTAGTCTCACTTCCATTGTACATGCTGTTAAAAAGTTTGTGGTCGCACTTCTTGTGCTTGCCAAAAAATCCAACAGCAAACCAGTTGGAGAAAAGGTTTCGATCGTAGGGCACAGAGAACATTACCGCCATGACCTGGTTGTAGTCGTTCAAATCAGCATTGAAAAGGTCATAGGTGAAGACACCAACAGCTCCAGTGGCAGTTCCTGTTGTCTTGTTGAAAAGTGTCCTGATAGCAGAGCAGGGCCCGATCATGGGTGGCAGAGGGATCTCACAATGACCGCTCTCCAGGAACAGCCTGAAAATCAAGATGTGAGGGTCAGGCATGAGGATCATTCATTCCTAACCCTTGAGGTACATCTGCCCTTGCAGATTATCATCAGTTGAGCACACTTTACTCAGGTGACGAGCTGATTTAGACACTCCTGGGTAAGCCTTTCAAAACGCCTTGATTTTTAGTGCTTAGTATTGTATTTGTTGCAAGAAATGTGAAGACTAAAAGAAGTGACAGTCTGCATTTACCTTGGTTGGGATAAATAGTAGTTGTTAGAGTTGTTGCTTATCTCAACAGAGCATTTTCGCTGAGGCATGTTGTTGAAGAGGTTTCTGGACTGGTGACTGTAAAAAAAAAAACACAAAAAACAATATCATTTTCTTTAATAAGCCTAAAAAAAGAATCAAAAATAATTTTTGCTACTCAAACAAAAGGAGCAATTGAATATTTTAAACACTTAGAACCATTAAAAAAAACTAAGATTGACCAAAACTGAGTAAGGAAAGCTTTTACATCAAGATCTGAAGACAGTGAGTCATGTGTCTGGAGAAAAACTTCATGCTTTTTTGGAAAATAAATAAACTATAACAACTTATAAATGTGTGTGTGTATGTGTGTGTGTGTTTTTCTGCGTGGATTTTCAAAGATTCTTTTCTTAGATGCAGTAAATTACTAACCTTTTCTGGGATTTTCAAAATTTCAGGTCGCAATAAAAGCTGGAAGAGTTAAGGTCCGTAAGGAAGCAGAACGTGGAGATGAATCCTGCAGAAGCTCCAAAGTCTGTTAATCAGTTCCTTCAGGGGTCAGTTGTCCCAATCCTTTTTATACAGTCCTTATCATCAGCATGAGCTGTCAGGCTGTCATCACCAATACAGTCAGTTGATTCAATCAATTTAGGTTTCTGTTAAAACCTTTACAGTGTTCAAATGTTTGAATGGATTGAAAGAAATTTGTGAGTAAAATTTTCTAAGGCAGCTGCTTCAACTCAAGTTTACACTGATGATGTATTCCAATAGAGTCACCACAGCCTAGAATAATCGAGGAGAATCACCTAATGCTGATAATCAGGAGCCGATTCGTGCACATTTGAAAGGATCAGGAATACTAAATGGTAAACAACAACTTACAGTACTTGTCTTTTAAAATAAATGCAAGTAGTTTTTACAATGCCTCAAAAACATCTAAATCATCACTTTCTTGTGGGGAAAAAAGTTTTTTTTCTACACAAATTGTAAGGGGGGAAAAGCTTCCATACCACAAACAAACAACAAAAAAAGTTTTGTTAGCATATTTATTGAATTTGCTAAAAAAAGAAATTCAGTGTTTGAAGGGAAGAAATCGTTGTTGTAACTAGATGAAGGTGACTTTAAATGAAGCAGAAAATGTATAAATATGTGCAAGAAAGAGTGAGCAACTGCAAACTACAGCCATGGAAAATGTGTATATAGACTTTAACAATAGCCGATACAACAAATCGGGGGTGTTTAAGCAAAATGATACAGAGCTGAGAGCAGATTAAACTCAGCTGTACTGTTACAGCAACTGATTTAACACAAATGGTGAAGCTCATTACAGGCACTATAAAAGAACTACACAGGATGAAGGTTGAGGTGTCACTTTCTATTGTTAATAGTAATAATATGTATATATTATATATATGTATATAGTATTAATAATACGGAGTGCTTTTTATTTATTTATCTTACATTTTTGGTTGGTGGTGTGTCTTGTGAATTTCTATCAAGGAGAAAGTGAACCTTTGCTCAGAAAAGGTTGGAAAATTACAGCCCCCCATCCTGTTAGCTAAATAAAATGTAAAAAAAAAAGAAAAGAAGAAACACCTAAAAATCTGACAACACTAGAACATTACTCAAAGAAATGACTATTTTCACTTTTTTTCTAATTATTTATTTGACATTATCTAATAGGCTATTGCTTTGTCTCATTATGACAATCAGGGACCTTATAGGACACATTCTTAATAATATCCCTGATGGAACTGTTGCTAAATTTTGTGCAACTGCTACATAATATTGAAAATAATGTAATTCTAAAAATATATTTTAAAAAAGCACTACAAGAGTATACCTGGTCCAAAACAGATGTGTGTTTCATCAGGATGACCGGTTCACTGATTTCATTTAAATAAATCACCTCAAAAGGAATTTGTCCTTTATAAAGAGCACAGCCACACAGCATGGTTTGGAGTTTGTTATAGACACCATTTAATGTTTTCCCCACAACATGATCAACCTTGTTTTCTGAGGTACTGAATACTGCTCTTTCATATTCTGCGGGTCTTTAATGACATGGTATGTTTGAATCTTTCCCTAACAGAATTTGCATCATTTACTTTGGGAAAGTATCTATTATTTCAGTTATTTAAAAAAAGACTTTCATCGATGCTGCAAGTGTTCACTTACTTTGGAAATCTTTGAGTAAAATTGAAGAAATTAAAAACCCTTTCCTCTCTGAATCCAACAAATAAATTTTATTTTAATCGTAAATGAGTGTGAAGAGAAGAACATTCGATGTGGAATCGGCAACTTTAGGGACGATGCTTTCAGTAAATTCCATGCTTCATTCACAATAACACATTTCACAGAAAAGAAATGGAAATAATAACACGGCAAAAATACAGCTGTTAAACTTTTAATTGCATTACTTCCTTAAACATGGAAACCTGAGATTCAAGAATCATCCATTCAAATAAAAATGGTTACTCACAATTTTCATGGCTTTAAATGCAAATGAAAAGCTTTTCAATTTATTGTAGGAAAAACGACATTCCAGCCAAACATGGTTTGTCTTTTATCAACAACATTTGCTGTAATTAAAGAAGTCAATTGTAATATTTTTGCTGTGCTTCATATTTTCCTCCCAAAGAGTATTGACCTTGAGTTTAACATCATAATTGTCATTTTCAGGTCTTTTACTCTTGAGTTTCAGTTTCAAACACTTGTTATATAAAACCACACACCATTCTGAAATAATCACCGGTTCAAATTGTTCTAGTCAAGAACATCATCTCGATATTTCAAGCTTCTCCACCAAAGGCCAAACAGTTATCTGCATACCTGTCCTTATCATAAAAATTAATTTTCCATTTTTTGCAAGTGAGCACAACACAGCAGTTTATCTGTTGACTTAAAAACATCCATAAATGTGGTTTCTTCAGGTGTTTAGGTGACTGATTGTACTGAGTGACAGCTCTTAAAACAACCTAAAAGCAAATAAACTTGACATTTTCTACAGCTGAAAGGGGGAAAAAGGCCCATTCTGACTGTGTTGAAAAAGCTACCAAATAAAGGACACAAACAACGCTAACAGGTAATCCTCTTTGTGATGAAGTCAGAACTTAAAACCATCCAAAAGAACAAAAGGCCCTCCTTTGTTCACTAAAGGCTTGATCACAAAAGAGACCTTTTCTCAAAACCTACATTTAAAAGAAATAAAATCAATCAGGAAACAATCTTCCAGGCTGGTGGGTTAGAATCCTTTTTAATGAATCCAGATGTAAAGAGTCTCATTTCTCTTTGTCAGAGCTTTTTTTTTTTTTTATTAAACAAAAACCTATTATAAAATGTCCCTTCCTCCTGACGGCTGGTTCCAGATACTAGGGGGGCAGCAGCTGTTCTTCTTCCCACACGTGTCTTTTGGGATGGACGCACAGCTGGGAGTCAAACAAGGTTCTGACTTGGGTAGGGCCACACTAGAAGTTTAATGGGACAGAAGGCTCCTCAGTCGGTGGAGAAGAGGTCTCCGGCTGAGGGGAGCGGAGCTAGACCCCCGGTCACATTAGGTAGAAGGGACAGATCCGGGAGACTCTGGATGTGAGATTTCAGCTCTTTTCTCACCTGGGTCACCCGCGCTAGTTTCTGCTTATATTCCTGCAAAGAAAATCACAAAACGGTTTAAACATCAGTTAAATATTACACTTGTGAATATTCTGTTATAAAATCTAGAACGGGGTCTGCAACCCGCAACACTTCTCACCAACCACAACCCAATTGGAGCCATAATGTCAGACTTTTAAGAAAATAAGGCTCTGATTAGTATTTACGTTATTGTTAATATTACTATAAATATATATTTTTATTGTTTTTGGCATAAATAAAACAAAAATAAAGAAAAAAATTCAAAATATGAAAATGGCTGTCAGGGTTCACATGGCTTCCTTTCAAAATAAAAGGCACCCTGTTCCACTTAGGATCATCTCAATGCAGCAAATGTACATGTAGAAAACTGTTTATTATGGCATTTGTGGTGCTTCTCAAGCAGAAATTGATAAATGTAACTAACCAAAATTAAATTAGAACTAAATAAGTGACCCTTACAGTATATTCTGAAGCATAAGGCGCACGTAAAACCCTTGAATTTAATAAAAAATAGAAATCTGCTTTATAACCTGGAGTGACTCGAGTAGGAATTATGGTTGTACTTACCAAACTCCAGTTGATTTTCTGTGATAAAATGCTCAAAAGTCTGCCAAAATGTTTTAGGCTAACTTTGTTAAACTGCTAAATGGATTGTTGGAGCATTATGATTTCTGTGGTTTGGAGCTTTGCAGAGTGATACATAATTTAACTTTACTACTATATAACTTTTTATTTTAATCAGAGCCCCACAATATGAAGGTAAAAGAGCCATGTGTGGCTTTGGAGCCTCAGGCTGCAGACTCCTGATCTAGAAGTATGTGCACAAGGTAAAATTATTTGTAAAGATTCTCATTCAACATTTTGTATGACTGAGTTTATTTTTTTCTGTCTTTGTCATTTGGTAAATGCAGGAACAATAAAGCAAGCTCAAAGTCACACAAGAAGCTAATAAAAATGTGTTTTCTTAACTAGTTATGTAATTGAAAAATGTATTATATTTCATCAGCTGTTATTCTTGGTGCACCCATTTATCCAATCCTTTATCATTTTTATCTTTTCATAATAAAACGAGAAAAGAACTTTATAACATTTAAACAAAAAAAATGCACAGTGTGTATATATTTCTGTTTGCTAACATTAAAAAAATTGGTCAAAAAAACCTATACATATTTTCTACTTTTATTTTAAAATTGACTAACAAAAGGAGTATTTTTGTCTGTGAAGTCTGTGTTTACCTCTAGTTTCTTCTCTCTCTCCATGAGCGCCTCCTTCTGGCTGCCGATATATTCCGTCAGCATTCGCGCCAGCTGCCTGCGGTCCTCCAGCTCTGCAGCCAGCCTACCATTGTACTCAGCCAGCAGCAGACAGGCTTCATCCACCGTCTTCGACAGCTTGTCTGCTGCTTCCTTGTCTAGAGGAAACACTTGGGTCAAAATTTTTTTGAAACGATGCTGATGATTTTAAATCATTCTACATGTTGTTTTGTATTTATTTTGTATTTTGTATTTATATTTAAAATAATAGCATATTAAATATGATCTAAAAATATATATATATTTAGAGTATATGTATATTTAGAATTTATATTTATATTATGTCCATAGATTGCACCACATTTAATCTTAAATGGTTTTAAATATTTCAAAATGAAATGGTGTGTATTTATATATGCCATATTTTTTGCGTTCCTTTCATAGTTTGCCACTAATCCTCAGGAGTGACTTATGAATTAATTTATAAAAGAAAAATATTAGCCTATACACTATATTACCAAAAGAATTCACTTGCGCATCCAAATGATCAGAATCAGGTGTCCTAATCACTTGGCCTGGCCACAGGTGTATAAAAGTCACACATCACCAAATGCAATACAAAGCGTCTGATGCAGTGGTGTAAAGCACGCCGCCACTGGACTCTAGAGCAGTGGAGTCGCCTTCTCTGGAGTGATGAATCACACTTTTCCATCTGGCAATCTGATGGACAAGGCTGGGTTTGGAGGTTGCCAGGAGAACAGTACATTTTGGACTGCATTGTTCTGAGTGTGAAATTTGGTGGAGGGAGAATGATGGTGTGGGGTTGCTTTTCAGGAGTTGGGCGTGGTGCCTTAGTTCCAGTGAAAGGAACTCTGAATGCTTCAGGATACCAAAACATTTAAGACAATTCCATGCTCCCAACCTTGTGAGAACAGTTTGGAGAGCCCCCCTTCCTCTTCCAACATGACTGTGCACAAAGCAAGGCCCATAAAGACATGGATGCAAAGTCTGTTGTGGGTGACCTTTACTGGCCTGCACAGAGTCCTGACCTGAACCTGATAGAACAACATTACTATGTGACCTCACCAATGCACTTTTGGAAGAATGGTCAAAAATTGTCAAACACACTCCTTAACCTTGTGGACAGCCTTCCCAGAAGAGTTGAAACTGTAATAGCTTCAAAAGGTGGACCAACATCGAATTGAACTCTATGGGTTAGGAATGGGATGGCAATTCAGTTCATATTTGAGTCAAGGCAGGTGAGCCAATACTTTTGGTAATATAGTGTATATTTGTTATTTTCCCACCAAAAAACCTGTAGCCTTTAAGAGGCTGTTTCCCAGTTACAACCACTGGAGGGGACTGTAGGTGTGAGCATCAGTATTTGCTACTGATAGTTATGCAGAAGAAGGGCCTTCCAATACAATCATGGATGTCTTTGGGATGTGTGAATCCCATTTCGCTGGGCTTAGCAGAGTTGATCAGCAGCGTTGCACTTATCTCCTAAAAGTGCGACTTATACTTCAGAGTGACTTATCTATGGTTTTTTTTCCTGCTATATTATGATTTTTTTTTTTTGCTCCTGCGGGTTATACTCCAGAAAATAAGCTACATATATGACCTGGACTGAAATGTACAAATAAATTGAACTAACCTGAAAGACGCTCTGGTCTGTTTCTAAAAGGATGTCAACTGGCAAAAAACACCTACCTAGGGGTCCGACGATAACTGCATCACTGTGTGGTGATGACTCATCACTGCATGTTTGTTTTTTTCTTCTTGAAAGTTACAGGATTGTGTTTGGTGTGTGATTTGAACTATAATAAACACATTCATCTTTGCTAATAATTTACTTTTTCTACGAGTCCTAAGTTCAAACTTAATGTGCTTGTAGGGGAAAAAGCCTGCATCCTGCTGCGCAAGGGAGGGACAGTCCATTAAACATTATGGGGGATTTTTTGTGTGTGTCGGATTTTAAATTAACTGCTTGCCATGTTTCAGTACTTGCAATGTTTATAGATAATGTTAAATTAAAAATACACAAACACGGGCATAGAAGATTTCATCTCCGCGGTGATCAAAAAACCACACGTGACAGCTCTACACGTACCTGTAATCTTTTCCAGCAGAGAAACGTCTTGGACCTCCTGTGGCAGCGAGGCGATCTTCTGACGCACGGCTGCATCACCTGAAGCAGCGTTCTCCAAGTCCTGCAAGGCTTTTACCAGCTCCTCTGTCTGAAAAGGTGAGACCGGTGAGAAGAAGAAACCGATTACATATACCGATAAACATAACATTTTTAAGGGGTTATGAGGGAAAAGACAAAAAGATTTGTATTTTTGTTTATCCCTTTTCTATTACAAGAAATTAAGCTTCCATAATAGTAACACTTGCAGAGAGATGATGCACATTGGCACCTAAAGGTTTAGAAACACAGGACACAAACAATCTACTGCAAATTTAAGAACTCATAAAATATACATGGAACAACAAAGACAAAATTAAAGCCATGGCTTGTGTTTACATATAAATTACTTTCAAATTGCTTCTTGATAACCTTTTGTTTTTCTATTTTTTAGAAACAAAACATGCTTTAGTGAATTATTTTTGTAGATGTTTAAAATGTGTTTACATCAGTTTGATATTTTAACCAGGTTTTCCAATCATTAAGCAACAGCTCTGAGATTTTTGGAAGCAAACAAATTTTTCAGTTTAAGGTTGTTTGTTGAAAACATTACATCCACCATCCTTCAACTTCCAATCACCCGACATGACTTAAGCCTTAGTCAAAACTGCCCTTTCAGGTGGATACAGGCTCTCTACAGGTGAAAAATGGGTGAATTTTAAAAATTTAAATGCATTTTTTATTTCTTAGTGCTTCTCAAATACTGGGGCGCGCCCGAAGCGATGCGAGGGGGGCCGCGCGGTAGTGGCGGTTTTAGGCACAGTAATACGGGCAATTGTCCGGTGCGCAAATTTAACGTGGGGGCGGCGGTGGTGACAGCGGCTCAGTGCTTGGAAAAATATCTGATCCACTATTGGGTTCCTATTGTCTGTTCTATCAGAGTTTGTAACAGCCTGAAGCCTTTGAATCCTCGTCCGTGCAGCTGCTCCGGTCTGTGTCACACGCGGCTGCGCGAGTGAGAAGGAAAGGGGAGGGGTGGTGTGGGCTCTGTCTGCCAGGTGAATCGGGGCACGCGCACCACTGCTAGCGCTGCCTGTTGCGCAACACCAGGATCACCACGTGCCTTTAGATTCCTCAGCTCATGCTAATAATGTCATTCTTTATGAACTATTGTAGACATTTTAATGACGTCTTTATTTCCCATCTAGAGATAGACAGAGATAGAGTGAACCTAAAAGGTGAAGAAAATGCATTATGAATTAAGGAAAAAGTATTCAAAAGAACTTGTTTTGTTTTGGAATTTATTTGTTCATAGCTGCATATTTTGTCACAGAGTGTAATTGTAGAATGAAATTATTTAAATTGGAGAATGAAGCTTTTTAAATTGTGTGCGTTAAATGTTAAAATTGTCCTTGGTCACACATAAGCCCTTTTTTTGGTCTATTTTTCTGAGAAAACAGTCGACTCTTATAATCTGCAAAATCGTGCACTCTGCCAGTCAACCACACTAACGGCTACGTATGTAAAGATCTGCTGGCTTCAGCTGCTCAATAAACCCGTTCTGAACTGCCTGGTTGGAATGAGGTTTCATTGTCTGAGTGAATGTTTCATTTTGACGTGCGTTTGTTTAATGTGGCACAGATCAGCATCACTGCTCCCACTGAGAGCAATGTTCTTCACATTATAGGTGAGTTAGAAATACACAGTAATCATGTGTCAATATGTCACCTCCTGTGTGCGGCCCGGACCTTTGCTCATTTTTCTGTATTTGGCCCTCACCAAAAAAACTTTGGACACCCCTGACGTAGACACTGTACTGGGCCCTTGTTGCAATGTACTTAATAAGACTAGACTGTCGTACGGTGCCCCTTACGCCACACTTGCATAACCCTTACAAATACTTCGCAGTACACTTACTGACAACGGTACATTCTAATATCATGATGTTTGTCGAAACAGCTGTACGAGCAGTAAGCACCGCAAGACACACCTGCGCTCCACTTTAGATGCAGCAGCTCTTCTCCACAAGCCTCTATGATCCGGACAACCCCAAAACCCGGAGCACTCATGCAGGCCAACCCCGAACAGGGGCATTTGACTAAATGATCGTTTTCTCATATTACTTCCAAAATTGAAGTCAAAATCAAATGTGTAACGTAGGTTTATTTTTGATTAAACTGTGCATGTATGTAGGAGGAAAGGTCGTTCTTACCAGCTGAGTGGCAGATGCCTCTGTGCTTCGCGGAGAGTTGTGACTTCTATAGTCGTCATCATCGTCTTCATCGTCTTCCTGGATCTTCTGATAGCTTCGTTTCACTGCTCTCTTATCCTCTGTTTCATCAGACCACAGCAAATAAAAAATCTTAGGTCAACAAGATAAGACTGGCTCAAACAAAATTGATTTAAATTGTTCATTTAATTTTACATGAAACTAAGACATTTATATAATTATTTTTTTTAAAACAGGCACCTTTGTAACATGTAAATAAAAATGCACCTCAAACTAAATTCTTGTTGCAGAACAATTTTAGGTTGTTGCACTTTTAATTGCATGTGTGCCATTTTTAAAAAGTACATGATTGCAATAAATCATGATTAAAATGAAAGTAATAAATGCATAAACCAAACTGTTCAGTTTTTCATTAAAAAACAACAGTTTTCTCCTGTAATTTGTTTTCATCTTAAAGTCCCATCACAGTCATCTTTTGATCTGTTTTTAAAAGCGTTCCTAGAGGTCTTTTAATTATGATTTATACCGTTTTTATCGAAAATGGAAAAAAACTTGTTTTGTAGGACATAGCCTCTGCATATCAGCAGGAGTTCATCACAAATTTGCCTCCGAGTTGTGGGCGGGAATGTTGGAGCAGGGTAAGCTTACGCTCATTTCCCATCATCCCTTTGTTTACAATCTCAGCTGAGCGCATCATTCATACCAAGCTCCCTGACCTACACTCAATCTACAGCAGGCGGTGCTGGACCAGGGCCAGGAAGATAACAAAGGACCTCAGCCACCCCGACAACGGACTGTTCTCTCTGTTGAGGTCAGGAAAGCGATTCCGCTCTCTGAAGGCCAACACAGAGAGACTGAGGAGGAGCTTCTTCCCGCAGGCGATACGGACTCTTAATCAGTAATCATGGACACTATACACACAAGCCACTTTCACATATGTCACTTTAGAGCATATTTGCACTCATTCGGACATTCTGTTTTTATGTTTTTATATTTCTATATTCCTATATTTTATATCTATATTCCTATTGATATTCTTTCTTGTTTGATGACGCGGGCGGTCGCCTAAGCATTTCACTGCACATTGTACGCTGTATGATTGTGTGTGTGACAAATACAAAAATTTGAATTTGAATCTCTGACGCTAACTCACAGCCCCTCACAATCACATCCTAGCATTAGCATTAATGGCGTTCAATATAGGAACTATCCAGCCGTACAGTTTTGAACACGATCCCAGCTCAGACGAGGAAAACAAAGACGTACATGGATCTATTTGACCGTAAGTGGATGCATCAGAATGGAACAGAGCAGGGCTAACTTGCAGCTGCCTCACTGCTTCAGGCTTTTTCAAACTTCGTTTTTTCCATCTGCACCTGATTCACGATTTGAATAAAGGAATACTCAAAAAAGCAGTTTTAATACTAATTTTCAGAATATATGCGTCCTCTATTATGAGAAAAATGCAAAATATTTTAAAAACACCAAAAACAATTCTTTTTTGTGTGGAGTGGGTCTTTAAAGCAGAATATTTTGGTGTCTCTAAAGATCTCATTCATTTTATTACATGCATAAAAGTCATTGCTTGTAATGGTTGCCTAACCTGAGGGCCTAGGGCTGTTCGAGTCCTCTATGGCAAGCTTGAGCTGCTGAATGAAATCACTTCTATAAAGGCTCCTCTCCTTCCAGATGTTTAGAAGTCTTTCCATGGGCCTTTTGCAGTTTTCATCTGCTTCTCTGTAGAGAGTCAACAAATCAGTAACAGGAGCAGCGAACTCACAAACAAATGGGTCTAAATCTATTTTTGTGACGTTTAACTGGGAAACAGACCTGGCAACATGGGAGCATGCATCCACGAGTACAGACTCAAAGTCTTTGGTAAATTCTGGTCCTTTCTTCTTGCTGTTTTGGATAACATCATTTGCCAGATAAAGAAAAGTCAGCTTCCGGTTGCTTTTAGCTGGAAAAAAGAGAAATAACATTTTCACACAGGTATATTTAACTTTTTCTAGTTATCGTTGATGCTGCATTACTGATCAGTCAGTCAGCTGCTAGACAGTAGAGCCTGATAGGTCTGGTTTGGTCACATTGAACAAAAAAGTAGAGAAATAAAACCATCCGATCATCTTTTGATCCATTCTAAAAAGGTTCCCAGTGGTGTTTTGTTTATGATGATGTTGTTGTTAAGCCAAAATCCAAATACCTGTGTCATATATAGGACAGTTTCTGCAGTGGCAGTAGATATTCACCTCTGAGTTGTGACGCAAAGGAATAACACCCCTTCCCTATCATTGCTGAGAGTTCTATGTTCATACGCTCTCCAACTAGCTCACACCCCCAGGTATCCAGACGTAAAGTTTTAAGCCACATGCCAGCTCGGACGACTAAAACCTAATTGCACATGGATCCAGTCGTCTGTAGATGCATCCCAATGGAGCGGCACCAGCCCCTGTGTAAGAGAACTGGAACGAGCAAGTGTGACGTCATTGAATTGAAGTCAATTCAGTCCCTATTTTTCTATTACACAGACGCCACCATTCGGAGCCGGACAAGGTTAGCGAGCAGTGATTGCTCTGACTCGGTCTCTATCAACGTTATTATTCCAACTATTTAAACCAATCAGGAGTGAGTTTGTTGGAAGACCACACCCCTTCCGCTGAAAGCAAGCTAGTCAATATTGAAACATTTCAAACTTTTGAGGTGGGGGCCAGCGGGCACCACATGCTTTTGTTGAGGCATCTGATTGGCCAGTTTATAACTTCAATAACTTTCACTACAGGAAGAAAAAAGACCATGACCATGTTTAAAAAAAAAGGTAACAGAGCAAGAATGATTACTCTGACAAATATAATGACTGAGTAATAGCTGTTTATTTTTCTACAGAAGTCTATATTATCTTGGCTTCTTGGAGCCAGAGGGTACTTCCTGTTTGGAACGCCAGGGACCACTGGCTGAAATTAAAATACTTTTTATAATTATTATTATTGATGTTTCAAAGGAACTAAGACCTAACGTTTCATGTCGGATATTAACAAAACATATTACTTGGTTATTACAATTCAAAATGAATAACAAATGCATATTATTTTCATGCAAATTAGAATTTTTGTTCATAAAGTTGTTTTTGCTTTACCCTAGGCTCTAGTACGTAAGAAACACGGGTGAGTAGTTTATTGGTTTCTTGCACGATGATCCTTATGTTTTGTATTCTTTTCAAAATAAAAGTTCCTAATACAACTTTAGACACATGGCTGCAGGGGTTAGCTCTTACCTTTCTTCAGCTCTCGGTGCCACACTTTGACGATGAGACCCGAGTGTTTGCGGTGGTGGATGATCCACAGGGACAGCGTCTGGACGCTCTGCTGCGAGCTGCTCAGCTCCGACAGTTTCTTCTCCAATGCCGACTCGGAGAAGGACGACATGCCGACGAGTGACTGTCCCTGCTTGCTCTACAACTGGCCTCGACCCTCTCAAAAAAAAGCTACGGAGCTCCGCGCTGCTCCGAAGAAAGTCGCACGCTCATCAAACTGAAGTTGTCTTGATTGATTTAGACATATGCAGCATGAAACTTCCTCCTGTAAACAACCTCCGTAACGAAACTTCTGAGTAAATCTCCAGGGAGCCTATTCTTGTTTGTTTACAGTGCTTGCTAAGGTTAGCCGAACAAGCTAAGCAGCCCCCGCGCGGAGACCCAAATCGAAAATAATCTAGGCTTTTAAATACCTCCCAGTTAAACAAATTCACTTCTCGCTGCTGTATATAAAAGAAATCTTCACGTTAATATGAAGTGAAAAATTGCACTTTAGCTTTGGAAGCATGAACTAATTAAAAAAAAATGCTCATCGAAAAAATGGCAGCTTGCACTTTCAAACCGACATGTGCGTCGCACAGTGATGACGTAAAAAGAGCGGCTCTTTCTCGAAGATATATACCTTTCTATTATCTACAAAAATAAAACCCCAAAGCGATTAGTTCATATGATGCATTTGCCTTTAAGGTGTTTTTTTAAGGTAAACTATAGCTAATTCCCCTGGCATGTTTGCTCTTTTATTATTATTATTATTATTATTATTAGTAGTAGTAGTAGTAGTAGTAGTAGTAGTAGTAGTAGTAGTAGTAGTATTATTATCGTCACCATTATTATTCTTATTATTATTAGTGTTGTTGTAGTTGTTACTCACCTTTATTTAACCCTATGAGAATAAAAATCTCTTTTAGAAGGGAGTCCTGCCAAAAGCCAGGCACAGTCAGTTTACAACTCAAAGACACATTAAAAAATAGAACAGTAAAAAATTAGGACACTAGGACAATAAAAACATAAACCATATCATTGAACCTTTCATAACATTAAAAGTAACATATACTATTAATAATGTTTGATAATATACAAATAAAAGTGAAAACGCTGTTGATATAAAATACTGAAAACAGTTGATGGTTTTAAACATAGGGAATATTTATTACTAGAGATGAGAAAGAAACATTTTGCATAAATTATGCAATCTGATGCATTTGTAAGGCTTTAGCACCCTGTCCATAATTACAGTATAGCCACTATTTCCCTACTTTTATCTCAATAGCACACAGTAGAATGTACTAACTATAATGAGACCGGAACTCTGATCATAACATTGCTGTGATGATTAACAATTCACATAAAAATTGTATCAAGATTATAAAAGGGTGAAAAACGTTAAAAAGGCCACATCACAACACACTTAATGTTGGCTATAGGGACATTTTGTTGAAAAATACATGAGACTTAATTTGTGGATTTATTCAAACTTTTGTTGATGCCAAATTCTGCCAGATATCTGTGCTGGATTATTAACAGACTGTTAGAAAGCTAGTTACCTCAGTATGAGTGTATTATGCAAAATTGCTGGACAAACACAACAATTAAGAAAATAATGTGCATGTTTTCAACCAAATGCAAAATATTCTTACTGGAATCCAAAGAACAAGTTGATTTCCATGCGAATTTGCCTCAGTGATACTGTGGCTGAAAAAATGCACACTATTCCAGTCAAAATCATGGGTTTGGGATCTGGATGCAGGTGAGCACCAGGCAAATGGATTGCCGGTCTTAGGTGTGCTTAGCAAATTGAGGCTCAGATGTCAACCAAAATTCAAATTCAACCTCTCGTACACAGACAGGTTTCATAAAACATTTTAGTGTGTGAGCAATCCTTCAATTTTTTATGCCCTTTCACACACAGGACATGTAATAATGAAAGCTGCATTTATATATTAAGGTGCATTTTATAATTTAAAGTTTGTTGTTGACAACAACCTAATTTAGATAAAAAATAAATGTTGCAAAAAGGAGCAGATAATCATGAAACAAACTTTCGAACAAATGGACAAAGGATGTATAAAATTCTAAGAAAAAAGAAAAGTAGCTGATAAATACAAGGCTGAAATGACAACAACTTTAGAAACACAGAGACATTTGAAGATGCTTAAAGGAAGTGATAGATCCACTTAAGGCTACCTTAAAAACAAAAAAATTCATACATGATTCAAAGCAAGCAAAATCTTGCTGCTTTTACTTAAAATGTCAGCATTATCAAATATGATTACAAAGCCTGTGAAGAGCAAAACGACATGACATAGACCAAACAGCTTCATGGTTAACATCACAAAAGAACAAAGTGAAGAGAAAAAACACTGAGATTAAAAAAAACAAAACTAGCAGGGTCAAAGCCAAACAATAAAAAATAACTTTTATACTATAAGCTGAGAAGCAGCAGCAATAAGAGCCCATCCTGTGGTTTGAGCCTTAAGTACCACAAGGAGGAGCCAGTCTACAAGATTTAAGAACACCAGTAAAAAGAAAAAATGAAAAAAATCTAGATTAGTTCAATTTAGTTTATTTCAACCATAATATAAAAATAACAATAGATACATTTATACATTTGCTGATAACTATAGTCAGTTAATTAAAAATAGTCTCTTTTTGACAGAACAATAAACATGTATGAAAGATAGATAGGCCAAGGCTGAAGCTTGTTGAAGCCTACTCCCTTATGCTGTTTCAAATATGACAACAATAAATACATCAACAAAAATCCATACAATATATTGATATCATCAACATAATGATCTGTCTGAAGATTTGTCAATCAAGCATTTCATTATTATCACATCATCACAATTAAATGACAAATACCCATGGCAAATAGTATCATTATCATGGGGCTCAGACATTAACAGAAAAATGACTGTTATCCATGAGTGATTTAATTTAAAAGCAGAAAAGTTATTTCTTTCTATTTATTTTTAAATTGACAAAGGTTTGGAAATGGTTTTTCTCTCTGCTGTTATACATTCCAAAGTTTGGATCAGATTACAGTAATGCAGACACATTTTAATTTTGTTCTAACAAATTCTGTGATTCCCTTAATCCGTATCCTCCTTTTATAAAAACATTTTTGTAGACACAGCTAACCAAACAACACAACTAAACATACATTCGTCCAACTGTTGTCATCTATATTTTTGAACAATTAACACATCAGTATTAGTTGGAAAAGTCTTTATAAAACTTCATCAAAAATTTTAATTAACCTTTCTAACAAAATACACTAAAAATTCTAAATTATTGAATTCACAACATGAAAAGGAAGTATTTGTTTTCTTAAAAGGTAGGTAGTTAAACTTGTTGTTGGCTCCACTGTTTTTATTTATTTATTTTCTTTTTCATATTTACATAAAACATGTTTGATTTTTAGACATTTCCCAATGTAAAAAATGTCTTCAGGTCCTTTTTATTTAAATAAGTAATTATTAGAAAGCAGTTAGTAAACAAAAAACAAGTTTGGCATATTCCAGTACTTGTTACATTGTGTCGCTCAACTTTTTAAAATTTTGTAATTCAAGCTTCTTGTTTCTGAACACCACAATATCAACAAAACAAAAAAATGAAGTATAACTAAAAAACTCTAAAGTAGAGAAACAAAATATTCAAAGATACAAACCAAAACATCCATTTAAAAATACATTTAAGTAACAAAACAACACAATTTGCTTTGAATCTGGAAACCACAACTCATTTGAGTTAACACCAGTATTAAGGTATCTTGTCCCTGTCCCTAAAGGATTTATTTTGTGCCACTTATTTAAATGGGGAAATACATAAACAAATTTGTCATGCAAATGTGCTTCTGGGAGCCATAATTTTACATATAGATGCAAAGATGCTTTTTTTTTTTTCATTGGGCCTTCTTTTAAGAGCAACACCCCCAGGGGCACTTCTGTGCAGTTCAGTTGACAGCAGAAAGATGTTTCAGTACATGTTCTTTTTCCTCGGTTGGCTGATTTTGCACTTTGCTGCTGGGGAGCTTGATTATATCTCTCAAGGTAAAGGAATGCAGTTACAGGGCGATTACTCATTGGCCGGACTCTTTCCCCTCCACTACACCAAAAACCCAAACACCGGTTTTCCTGCTCTGGTGCCATGCGATCAGTAAGTCTTTCCAACTTATAGTTTTAGCTTTCCTTTCATAACCTAATGTCTTTAAACAAAACCGTCTTCCAGGGGTCGACCCAACAAGCATGCAGTTCACTTAATGCAAGCTATGAGATTTGCCGTGGAAGAAATCAACAATGCCAGTGGTCCAATGCATCTTCTGCCCGGTGTCAAGCTTGGATATCAGATATATGATGTCTGCTCAATCCCAGCTAGTGTCCTAGCCACTTTGGACCTTCTAGTTCCACAATATCAGAACCCCCGTGTCTCTGAAGCAGGACAAGCACTCTTTAATTCCACTGAAGCTCAAATAGCTGTGGGTGTAATCGGTCCAGATAGCAGCAGCAAGACTTTTACTCCCGCTGCTTTATTGGGCTCTTTTCTTGTACCAGAGGTAAGACTCAAACTAACAAACTTTATCACTATAAAACATTTTATGTATGATGTTCAGAAAACACAAACTTTCTCCTTTCTCCTCACTGCAGATCTCATATGAAGCATCAAATGAAATGCTAAGCAATAAGTTCCTTTATCCATCTTTTTTCCGCACCATTCCCAGTGACAAGAACCAGGTGACAGCTATGATTCAACTCCTGGTCCAATTCAACTGGACCTGGATTACTGTCCTGGGTAGTGACAATGATTACGGACTGCAGGGCATGCAGAGTCTGTCGCAGCAAGCACCAAAGCATGGCATCTGCATTGCTTATCAAGGAATCATCCCTGCAGCCAGTGATGAGAAAGTCCAAACCATGAGGAACATGGTGGAGAAAATACTGAAAACCAAAGTGAACACCATTGTTGTGTTCTCCAGCAAGACAATTTTCCATGACTTCCTGCCGTTTGTTCTGGAGAGAAACATTACCGATAAGGTGTGGATCGGGACGGAGGACTGGTCACCATCTACGCTTATATCAGGGATACCTGGTATCAACACCATCGGCACAGTGGTAGGAGTATCTGTGCAATATGCATCCATTTCTGGTTTCCCTGACTTTCAAAAAAAGGAGGTTGAGAAATCAATAAAGCACATCAAAGATGATTCTGACATCAAAAGCAGTGCCAATGACTGTCTGCAGAGCACAGACTTGTACACCCTTGTGAGCAAGAATTACTCCATGGATGATTATGACACCACCTCTTCCTTCAATGTCTACAAGGCGGTGTATGCGATGGCTTATGCCTTACATCTAACGCTCGGTTGTGACTCTGGAAAATGCAGCAGGAGAAGCGTCAGTCCACAAAAGGTAAACTGATTGTTTTCTGCTGAAAGACAGCACTTCTGTTGATGAGTTGAATTTTGTTTCTCTCTCTGTCAGCTTCTGCCGTCACTGAAGAAGGTCCGGTTCTCTCTGAGTAACTCCTCAGTGTACTTTGATGCAAAAGGTGACCCGCCGACAGGATATGATATTGTTTCCTGGGTTTGGAGGGGGACTGAGTGGTCTCTCAAAGTGGTGGGTTCCTTCACGCCTGATCCTGTCATGCTCTCTGTGGATACTGATCAGATTCAGTGGCACGGCAAAGAAGACTTCAAATCAGTAAGGCCAACTTAACTTATTGTTCTGAGCAAATACTTTAAAATTGGAAAAGAAACGGTCACTATTTTAGTGTAAGAAGCTTAACATTCAATTTTGACCAATAACTGATTTAGTCAGGCTGCATGGTGTCAAAGTGGTTAGCACTCTCACATCAAAGTAAGAAGGCGTTGGTTCAAATCTTGGTTGGGATATTTCTGTGTGGAGTTTGCACATTCTAGATTCCTCCCACAGTCCAAACACATACTTCATAGGTTAACTGGTGTCTCTGAATTGCCTCTATAGGTGTGAGTATATGGCCCCCAATAGACTGGAAACCTGTTCAGGGTGTACCCTGCCTTTGCCCAAAAGTTGCTGGGTTAATTCCAGCAGTCCCATGTCCCTGAAAAAGATTCAGCGGGTTCTGAAGATGGACGGATGGAACTGATTTAAATGGCGTATACTTACAGTACATAATGCTTTACTACCTTCTTAGAAAGCCCATGGCACTTTACAGTCACAGTCCTATTCAACCACACACACATATACACATTGACACACTGATGGCGCCACAGCCCCCCATTAAACTGCTGTTGTTATTCTCCACCATACAATCAGGTTCCCCATTACAAATGACTTCAAGATATCAACATTCAACAAAGCACTTAAAATGTGGTTTTTAAAAGATAAAAATTTGGGGGATTGTGTAAAAGTCTTTGCTTTTGTCCATTGTACCTTTTTTTTATGTAATAACTTTTTTCAGGTGCCAGTGTCTCTCTGCTCTCCTCCGTGCCCCAAGGGCCACAAGAAGCTGCTGACTGGACAACACACATGTTGCTTTGACTGCTTACCCTGTCCTGCTGCAACATTCCTCAACTTAAGTGGTAATTTTCAAGAAAAAAAGGAAAATATAAAAAAGAAATATCACTACGACACATTTAAATAAAAATAAAAAAAAATTTAGTTTGCTTTAATGAAAAAAAAAATCAGTTAATCTGGCCTTTGCTTATTGCTGATAGAAATGTTTTAAAAAGATACAACGTTTTATCAAACTTGACTTCTTTCTAATGATAGATTTTTGAAATTTTATTAAACAAAACATGAATGGGATACACCAATACATCTGATTTTCATTATCAAATTCCTTTTGTCCAAGAATTTGTAAGTTAAATACTTTCTTATCAAAGTTTTGTTGGAATTAACTGTTCGTGTAAATTACTTACCTAAATAACTATTTCTGTACATGAATTTAATTTGATTTGTCACTGTAAAGGTGCAGATTGTGTGGAGGCTTTAGAAAAACTGCTCAAGTTTGTAGAGTGTGAGGTTGGCCAGAAGGTGGAGCAGAGCACTCACAAAACATAATAAAAAAGCATCTCTGTTCGGGACCTAGAAATGCAAATTTGGGAAATTCTTTTCAGATATGTTGATGATCACAGTTTTTAAGTCTTTGTTGTTGTTTGTTTGTCAGATCCGACTGAATGCCAGCCGTGTCTTCCAGAGCAGTGGGCTCCTCCGAGCAGTGAACAGTGTCTGAACAGGACGGTGTTGCTGCTGGCGTGGGACAACCCCCTCTCCATTGCTCTTCTCTTCTTTTTGGCCACCTGCCTCCTCTTGACCTCCGGCACTGCAATAATCCTCCTGGTTAACCTGAACACACCAGTGGCCAAGTCCGCTGGGGGCCGCACCTGCCTCCTGATGCTGGCAGCGCTGACTGCTGCCGCCTTGAGTACTCTGTGCCACTTTGGCGAGCCGTCTCCTCTGGCCTGTATCCTCAAGCAGCCTCTATTCACAGTCAGCTTCACTGTGTGCCTGGCCTGCATCACTATGCGCTCCCTTCAGATCATATGCATTTTTAAATTTTCCTCCAAACTGCCACCAGCCTATGACAAGTGGGTTAAAAAGCGTGGGCCTGAGGTTACAATCTTACTGGTGTCGGTCACTATCTTGTTTATCTCAGTGCTGCGGGTATCCTTGGACACTCCTCAGCCTTCCCAGGATCTTAATTTCTACCCAGACAAAATTGTTTTGGAGTGCAGTAAAACCCTCTCGGTCGGCTCCGGCGTTGAGCTGGCGTACGTGTCCCTGCTCAGTGTCCTCTGTTTCTCCTTCAGTTACATGGGCAAAGACTTGCCAGCCAATTACAATGAGGCCAAATGTGTCACCTTTAGCCTATTGGTGTACATGATCTCCTGGATCAGCTTCTTCACCCTGTACCTCATCAACAGAGAAACCTTCACCATGGCTGCCCAGGTGTTTGCCACACTCTTCAGTGTTCTGGCCTTCATTGGAGGATATTTTGTGCCTAAGATTTATATCATTGTCCTGAAGCCAAAAATGAACACAACAGCACATTTCCAGAACTGCATTCAGATGTACACCATGAATAAATAGTAAATAATGTGAAGACATGACTGTGTGATCCAAACTTAACAAATTGATTGAATTAAATAAAAAATGTACAAATAACTAGTATTTTTATCTTATCTCCTTATTTTTCGGGTGCTCTGTCAGGTCAAAATGATCTGAAATATTTGATTAGATGTACATTTTGCATCTTGTGGAAGTCTTTCAACACAATAACCCTAAAATAAAACATAAAAAGATTCCAGGAATCCTGCATTGATTTGTAGTTTTCTTTTCCACTGCTTATAATTTTGTTGCTTTTGGTAAAAAAAACAAAAACAATAAGAAGAAAAAAAGGTGCGTCCAGATAAGTGTCATCAAAATATTTATTTTTTGTCTTTTGCATTCAAACTTAACAAACAATAGTTTATCATGATCCAATTACATGATGCATTAACAAGTAAATAAATCAAAAGCTCTTTTTATTTGGTGACTTTTTTTTCGCGGTGCTCTGTCAGGATCTAAATGACCTAAAATGTGTGTGTCACTTAAAAAGTCTTTCACCATTTTAGGTCAAAAGCTCTAAAATTCAAAAATTTATTCCAAGGATCATACAGTTATTTGTAGTTTTGATTTCCATGTTGCTGATAGTTTTGTTGCTTTTGGTCACAAAAAAAAGGATGATATGTTCTCCTTAATTTTAGACTTAGTCTTAAATCTATCTACATGTTGCATTTCAGGGTTCCTACAAATTCACGTGAACGTTACAATTTTATGCAACAAAGCAAGAGTACCGCTGAGTTACGTGCACACACACACGTCACACACACACATTCAGACACACACACAAAAGGCCTTTTGTGATTGAGAGGTCAACGTAATTGACCGGTATACACATGAGTGGAGTTCAAGCCCAGCTTTCCCACACTCTCTGTCCACTCACAGCTTTATATCTTTGCTCAAAGTGTGCCATGGCTGAACAAGCACAAGCTTTGCTGTCAAAGAAAGGAGGAGAACACGAGGCTGGAGCTCCCAGTCTGATTTAAGCTCTCTTTCCAAAACCATTTCTGATAAACTACTGTCTTTACTCATTAAGAAATTTTAAACAGCAGAATTCCGTTTCAGTAAAATAATTAAACATTTAAATTAAACATCAATTTCTGAATGAAATATTTCGAAGCAGTTACAATCCAAAAGAATGAAATATATAATTTTATTTTTCTGAGTAAAACTGCATATTCTCAAGTCAAAAACAGAACTTGAGCTCTAAAATCCTCCTTTTATTCAACATTTAAATGTTTTTCCCAAAAACGTATAAAACAGAAGAAGATCGAGGAATGTTAGCTCCGTGCACTAAAGACTTTCAACAGAAATCTGTTTTTGAACAATTTAGTTTAGTTAAAATGTTGTAATACTGTTAATACGCAGCAATTGTTGATCATTTCATAATAATAATTGCTCAAAAAAGTCTTATTTCAAATAGAATTTTATAGCTAAATTGTAAGAGAACTGTTTGGATCAATTGTACATCACTTTATTTGCCATAACTTCAGAAATGTGGTGGTTTCCTAACAGCAAACACGTATTTCCTTCTTTCATTTGGTTTTCCTGGACAGCAACAGTGCATAAAAGCTTGTTTAATTTTTTCATTATTGAACACTGTGAGCTGCACGTTCCCCCGAACGAGTGGGAAGTGAGATAAGAAGAAGCTGTTAACAAAATGTGGACAGCTCATTACTCTCAGCCTGACATATTAAATGGGGTCGGTTTTATCTCTTCTGGTCATCTGGAGTCTGCTTCACCTTTGATTATATTGTTGTGCCTTTTAGTCTAAAATGGATCTACAGGGACACATGGGATCAGGGGGCCGAGTCCCCAACTCTATCATGTGAGCCATCGCACAGATAATTTCCCTGTCCCTTTATTTTAGATTAAAAAATGGAAATTAGAGGAAAACTGCATAGATGTTCCAACTAATTAGAATAAGTAAACAAAATCAATGAAGAAATGTGTCCTTCCTCCTTTTCCTGCTCTCACTCGACCTGGGTTTGGTCTTCTGCTGGTCCTCCAGCAAAAACCTGGATCTCCATCAAGCTTAGAAAAGCAACTTCATGGAGGTCAGCAGTGCAGGCTCTGCATGGAGAAGCCTTCAGGTTCTAAAGGGGGCCAATCAGTCTTCCTGTGTTAAAATGTTCTCCAATTTGCTGTTCCTTCATTGTATAAATTATCAAATAAGTTTCAAATCTATTTTTTACATTTATTAAAATGAAGCCGTGTGATGAATAAAAGCAGAATAGTCCCTCTAAAATTTGTAACCCTGCGGAAATTGTTGTGTTTGTGAAACTTTAAAGCTAGCAAAGCTTGAGATCTCCTGCTTTTTATCATTGTAAATGTTCATTTACCATAATTTGAAACAAAATCTGTGTTTTTACCTTATATTAAAACAAACAGTCCACAACAAAACTACAAATACTTCCAACTTCTCACTTAAATGTTTTTATTCATTTTGGAAAATGACAAAAAGATGCGCTTCTTAACCGAAGCATAAAACGATCCCTCAGACCTGATACTTTTTGTATCAAACAACCCAAAATCAAGATGATTTAACAAACCAGATGCTTTTATTGATTGTGTATCTTTATTTTTGTCATACAAACACAAGAAATATTTCAGAACCAAAACAGGAAAGAAAACCATTGGCATAAAATCTTCATACATAAAAGCAATCCTCTTTCAGGATTTGGTCAAAACACAAGAGAAATATTCTCAACAGAGGCTGTCAGACAGGCACAGTTTGGCATACATACTGTCACATCAAGAAGCCCAACTATAAACTCCACTGGAGTAAACAATCAACAAAATAAACAAAACTTTAATTTGTTAATTTGCTTCAGACACAAATGAAAAAGCATCATAGTCAAAGCAGGACACTGTTTAGAATTTGATATTTGTCCATCAATGTGATGAGACAGAAAGGAACCCACAGGTGGGTGGAAGCTGGAAAACACACTACCAAGGCCTCCACACAGACCCTCTGCTGCTGTCCTGCAGTATGGAGCACAAAGAGGAGGAGCTGTGGTCTTTTTGAGCCTGATGGAGTGCCTGTTCCTGCTGCTGGAGACCCTGCAGAGGAGTAACGGCCGCAGAAGAGAAGGCGTCCTTCCAGCAGAGAGAGCTTCTTTGGCTGTAGTCTCTGTGGTGCTGTCCTGTCTGTAGCTGATGCCTCAGGAAGCTCACCGTCATCTCCAAGATGTCAGCTTTCTCCAGCTTGGAGTTTGGCTCTTGCTTGTGAAACTCCTTCTCCAGGATGACTTTGAGCTGCTCGATGCAGCTGTTGATGCGATCCCTTCGCATTTTCTCCACTAAAGGTTTTCTCAACTGCAAAAGAAATCGCAGATATGTCAGCCAAAGATACAATCACTTGTGATCTAAACGTAAAAAAAATAAATAAATTAAAATAAAATAAAAAGAATTCCTGCTACTCACTTTAATATGATCCTTCTCAGACATCCTCATATGGTGGAGAGAAGAGTAGCCTGTTGGGCATGGAGCCATTTTTGTGAGCAGATCCTTCGTCCTGCACCTCTTTGAGATCTGATGTCCCTGGAGGAGTTGCTCCTCGTTTTATACGGTGTGATTAACATAACAAAGCCATGTGGCTCAGGCAGGGCCGGGTTTCCCACACTCAGACCAGTGGGACTCCCAGCGCAACAATGGAAGGCATGTCAATAACCTACAGAGAATGTATCAGTGTCTGACACATTTCCCAAGATAAGAAACAGATAATTAAAACTTTAGCCAGCAATCATCTGAGCTCTTATCAGTGACTCACAGTCAGAAGCTGATTTCTTTACATAAATAACTCAGAGAGGTGATGGATAAAAGAGATCATTACACCATTTGAGATTAAATACATTTATATTTGCAATAAATGAGCACTAATTGTGGTGTTGAAGAAAGGTTTTCTTCATGAAGCAGCACATTTTTCAAAATAAAATATTTGCTTTTACTATTCTAAAAGAGAGTAAATCAGCTATGTTTGGGCATTCAAATTCTCAAAAGAATAAACAGATTTTCCACCAGTTGATTTTTTTACCACTCCATTCCTCTGCTCATAATGATATCCATAAAGATTTCCCAGAGGGATTGAAAGGAAGGAATATATGATTCAACAGGGTTATCTGTGGGAGACACACCGCTGCAGCTTCATTGTGTCCATCCCTGCAGACGTGACACACACATCCTCTGTTAAAGATGAGGATCACATATCACAAGAACTAGATGCACATCAATACAGGAAAGGTCCTCTAACCATTTGAAGTCATGCAATAACTAGAATAAGCTATAAATGAAACCAAAAGTTAAAACAACACATTTTCTTCTCTGTCTAAATACTCAAACAGATAAAATGTCAAAAAAGCTGTAAAAATCAAGTGTACTCTTAATGGATTCATAGGCTTTAAGGGGGGAAGTTAAGGGAGTCAAACGCACCTGATGAATTTATCACCTGGATGTGTGACCACCTCTATAAAAGCAGAGATTCTTGCTGTTTGCTTGTCTGAGTAAACACCAACAGTGATTTAAGGAGAGAAATTATGAGACGACTTGTCAAACTGGGAAGGTTTGTAGAACCAAACCAAAAACAAACAAGTTTCCTTTTTCAATGTGTAACCTACAGGTAAGACTTTTTTTTAATGAAGCCTTTGTGAAAATGTTTGCTTAAACCAAAAACATTTAGCAGCTGTGATTCACAGAGGTGGAAATGTGATGGTTCCGACATCTTAGGTGGACGGCAATCAGGGGCAATCATGAGGTTCTCAGCAGAGTAAACCTGGTGTGGATTCTAGAGAAATTTGGACATGAGCTTAGAAAATAATGACACAACAGAGGCAACATTCACTAAAGTGGCCAAAAAAAAAACAAGACATGGTAAAAACCCAAGTAAACATCTGTGCAGGAGCCACAAGAAATAAATAGAACAAGAAAAAGACAGATTATAAAATCAAAAAGAAAACTTGAGTCTTGAAGCAGTGACTGAGAAAAATGAAACATGATGTTTTCCAATTTTCTGCCATGGATTTTAAACAGACTATGTCAGCCTAAGATTATATTTGGAAGAAACATCTATAAGTTACTTTGAGCCCCTGTGGATTGAGATTTCATATCGATAGCAGGTTGATGCCACACGTCTCCATTACCAGCGACGTTGCCGTGGAGTGTGGAGTATGACCATTTTTCCAGCTTCCCACCAGCACCCAGAATCTGGGTAAGTGAGTTACAAAAGCTGTGCTGCTGCTCCTCGCTCCATTGGGAATGTTAATTGATTTTGTGTTTCTGAGCAAACAGAAACTCTGTGTTCCGGTCTGTCTGGAAAAAAATCAACCCCCCCAGCATATTCAGTTCACTGCACTGAGCGCATTGTGTGCGATTGGTCTGTGCTGACTATTTTACAGCTACTGTTTTAAAATGAGTGTTTCAGTTGTATTATTGGAAAAACTGCCAATCAAAAGTTAAAGAGGGGCCAACTCACTTTCTAAAGCACTTTTCCTCCTTTTAAAACATTTTTATTTTGAAAAATGTTCAGAAAGCTTAAAGAAACCTTTAAAATAAGTGTGCCATAACCTAATATGTGTTAAATAGACAGAGGTGGAAAGTTGGGAGTTACATTTACTCAGTTACATCAAATTAAGAAACTTTTTGTTTAAAAAAGTCCCCATTGGAGTAGTTTTTTACTTTTTCCTCATCAAAAACATGATAAACCATAACTTTTAATCAGTATGATTTTGTTGTAACAGTCTAACTGCTTTTTATTTTATTTCTTTTACATTTTTATTACTGCTTTTTGTTTTATTTGAAACACTGACATCATTTTTACAGAAATACACATTCAATTCAGTGCAACGACATCAGCAAGGCAACTTTGATTGTACACTGAAAAAAACAACACAAAATCTCTCCAAGAATTTTTTTCTAATATTTAGTTTGAATATCTCATTGCTCTTAATGAGACAAAACTAACTTACCAGTAGCTGTTTAGTAAGATGATGATTTAAATCAATAAATCTTGAGAAATTTTAAAACAATTAAGCAAAATCGGCATGTTTTCTTTACTTTACAAAATATTTTTAGACGTTTTACTTGTGATGGTGAGTGGTGTCGTTTCAAAAAATAGACTTGATGGATTTAAAAGAACTAGAAACTCATAAAACTAACATGTCAGTTCATAAGACAATGTTATTATAAAATGTGTACCGGTAATTTTGCTTTACTTTTAGACTAACATGGTTGAGAAATAAGAAAATTGGATGAAAACAGGTAAATTTGGGGGATAAATTGTAAACATAGACCAACATTAAAGATACAAAACTTTTCTTTGAGCAATACATGCCTATTTTAAGACCTAATAGTTTCAATTACCAGAATAATATCTAAATTTGAGTGTTTATAGCTAATTTCAATATTTAATTTAGACTTCAACTTATTTAAAATCTTACTGAGACAAATTCTGCTAGTTCCACTGCCAGATTTTTTTTACTTTTAAAAAAGGAAAATCATCTCATATTCTATGGTTTTTGCTTGTTTTGAAAAAGGACAACAATTCCAGTGTACAAACGCAGAACACATCAACAAGCCTGCAACAGTATATGAAGAGGTGTTGAATATCTTAGTCATTTTTTGTAATCTTGTGATATTTGCCAAGCAGCAATGATGTGTGTGCGTGTGTGTGTGTGCGTGTGTGTAAGTGAGTGGTCAAGACAAACCTTTATTAGTGCATTTCGGTTGTGTGAATTCACAACATTAATCTGGCAAGAAGTGAATGAATAATGGAAATTTCCTTTTTAAAAGAGTGCAATCAAAATGTTATAATATAGGATCTGCAAATAATGAGTTCAAACTGTTACTCAGTACTCCACTACTCTTTTAAACAATCATTCGGATGAGGGTGCTTTTACTTGAGTACCATCTTTGGGTCTGGAAATTAGCCTCAAAAACAAAATAAGAAATTCCCTTTTAAATGAAAAAATTCTGTTAAAACATACATTTTATGACCTCTGGATATCTCGGTGTAATATCTGGTGCATAAATATCAAAATGCCTCACACGTACTTGAACTGAATCCTTTAGAAAATTAAAAGTATTTAACCCCTTAATCCCCCTTTGTCATTTCTGTGAATGGGAGTCTTGTGTTCACTGTAACAGCTGACATGAGAGGATCTGTGTGTCCAGAAACATCCATGCTTGGCTGTAATATCTGGCCCTTCATCCCTGGCATGTTTGCGTGAATTTGTGCCTCCCCCTAAAAGTTAGTGTGCACTACACGGCTGCTGGGGGTCTTTGTCTACAAGTGTGTGGGAAGACAAGTTCCCCTCCCTGAGAGTTCTGAATTCCTGCCATAAAGTCTCAGCCGCCGCTCAGACCCGCAGCGGCGCAGTGCTGCTTCCCGTCAGCCATCTCTCTGTGAGTGTGGTATCTCTCGTTTCCCACACTCTGAGCCTATTCACTGGTCCAGGGCTGGGGACAATAGAAGTGTGTCTTGTTACACATCACATTAGCCATGGTGTTTGATCTCCTGCTGAAGGGGAGGAGGGCAGCTTCAGCCAGACCATCTGGCCTGGCAAACTAGACCCTGAGAAAGTCCCGGGCACGCCACATTCTTTACAACTTCTGCACACAAAAATAGTTGTGAAAGACTTAAAGAGCACTTCAGATAGAATACAAGCACAAGGCATCATACCACGGGGACCACAACAGAAGATGTGAGACATGCGGCCGGCAGGGATATCCCTCTACCCGGCTTTTAAAACACCTGTTCACCAGCACGGTCCGAGCAGATGAGAAGTTAATGAGCCCTGTGGGAAAAGGTGAATCTGGGAAAATACAGAATATAGAGAACACAGTCTCCATCAGTTTCTATCAATCACGCTAGATATTTTACAGTATACATTCATTTTGAACCGATGGGTTAAAACCGAGGAGTTTCTGCTTAAACTTTGTTATTTTTTCACAATCTCTTCCATTTTTATCAAACATTTTTATTTTAGTATGACTTCAATTCAGACTATAAATGAACATTACGACAACCCCGGTCTCTTTATGAGGTCATCAACGGTTAAATTTAGTTTAGAGCAAAAACACATCCAACTTTGATAGCCCATAGGCACTCGATCTAACCCCACCATGCCCTACAACATTGATTTTTTTGTTTTTAAAGGAAGATTACTCTATTTCTGATTATTTAATCTTAAAAAATATTTGGTTTAATTTTACTAAAGTTAACATTTGGCTCAATTGTTTGCATTGAGTTGTTTGCCTATACATCAAAGTAGTGCAGTCACAGCCCTAAATATGACCAAAGCTACAAGAAATGTCAATACAAAATAGCACTGATCAGCATTTCGACACCTTTCCAAACGTCCCAAAACAGAACATCTTACACTTCTAGTTGATTTTTGCCTGTGATTTAAACAAGGAGGTTTGGACGGTAGTTGAGAAAGCTGCTGTCCATTATTTTAAATTTCAGCCATGTTTTTCCCCTCTTAAGCTCTTTAATTTTGAATTTCTTTTGAAAAAATTCAAGTTCATACTCGTAATTGAACATGTTAAAACTTTGATAGATGAAGAAGTACATCTCAAGGTGGATCACACAATTCTGATACTGACCTGGCAGACTAGTATGAGTTTATCTGTCAGCAGAGCTCATTATATGACTGAAGGACATATTTTATTATAAAGATTTGTTTCATGTTTTTTCAATTATCAAAAAGCTGGAGTTTGAATGTAAGTAATGAAAAATATGATCCGAAGTAAAGATAAGAACAACTGAGTGCGTTCAAAGAAACTCATTGTGGTTTATTTGTTCTTTGCTTTTTTCCATTTTTTTCAAAGGCAAACTTCACAGAGAAGCATAACAACACAACATTGTAGAAGAGACTGCTGCCTTCACAAAATACCTTTATCAAAGGTATTGACTAACAGATGAACATCATCAATAAAGACAGATACTGTCAGGAATGTCAGTTTCACCCCTTCACCTTTAAGCCCAATTATGGTTACAAATAGTCATCAAAAATAGAGAATAATCCAAATTGGATTTACAGTAGAGAAGGATCCACAGGATCCACTTATGGCTTTTTTTGATTAATCAGCAACAAGCTGAAAACATAATGTCAGGATACTCAGTATCACATTAAAACATTGAGTCAAACTGTGTCTCAGACACTGCAGTACTTTAGCATGTTTACAAAACACATAAAAAAATTATGGGAATGTTTCCTCATGTGTCACATGAATACAATTGCAGAGTAAATACTCTAAATAATAGACAACATCTGTACACATGGTGTACAAATTATCTAATAACCTGAATTTTTCAGTACCAACCCCCCAACAAACAGCAGCACATTGTGCCAAATAAGCCTTAACAACACTAAAAAATGCTGAAGAACATTCCTCCCAAACACTAGAGGAAGCAGCAAGTCTTCTGTCCGTGACGTTTACAGTTCTTTCTCTGGGTCACAGTATTACCAGGGCCTCCACAGACCACTGCTGGCCTGACTCCCACCCTTGGTTGAGCTGAGCTGATGCAGAGGAGAGCCTGGAGGAGATGGAGAGCAGAGGGTGAGAGGGGTCCTGCTGGACCCCTGCAGACTCTGGAAGTGGCTGAGCAGCATCCTGTGGGCCTGGGTTTGAGCCTCGCTGTGGGTCAGAAAGCTGACGGCCTCCTGGATGCAGTGGGAGTAGCCATCGCCGGCAGTCATGAGCCCAGAGGCCAGTCTGTTCTGCTGTTGCTGCTTCTGCTGCTGCCAGTTTTTCAGGTATGTCACGGCCATCTCCAGGATGTCGGCCTTTTCTTGCTTGGAGTCAGGCTGCTGCCTCAGAAACTCTGGACTCAGGAGGGACTTGAGCTGCTCGATGCTGGTGTTGATGCGGTCTCTACGCAATTTTTCCACCATTGGCTTTCTCAGCTAAAAAGAAGATTAAAAGAAATCAGTTAGGAATGCTCAAACACAATTTTTCAAAAGCTTCTGTCAAACACAAATATAAAAGCATGTGGCTTCAAAGAGATGGGATTTACCTTGTGAGCAGGAGTCAGGTGGCCCTTGCTTTCCTGACGAAAAACAGTGGGTGCCATTGCTGAAGAGTCAGAGCGTTTCTGCTCGGATTGAAGAGTCAGTTGAATCTGAGTTGGTTGCCTGCCTCTGCCCTGTATTTATACTCACAAATCTCCATATGAATGTGTGAGTCTGTGGATTGTTGGAGTTTCTCACAGTCCTGGAGCCAATGGGAGGGCTGGGAAGGGCTTTGCTGAATGCGAGGCTGCCACATGCTCAATGAAGTGTTTATAGCCATTGGGACAATGAGTGTGTCTCTTGGGAGCAGGTGGAGGAATAGATCATGAGAGAAAGAGCGCGGGGTGGAGAGGGAGGGGAAGGTTGGGGGGGTGGGGCGGCTGTAGCTGGGAGACTGACCCAATGCTTGTGCTAATATGGGAAAGTGGTGACCCCGGAGGGAAGCACGCCGCAGTCTAATGTCATCGCCACCACCATGTAATCCAAAACAAAGTGCCTCCGCCACCAGGCACACGTGGGAGCTAACGGAGGGCCAAGCACTCAAAAAGACCCACATGCAGCTACTTCCACCTGTTTGAAATGAGCCGCTTCCCTCCAAATCTGTGTAACACCCAAGAAAAGCTCAGATGTGGGAAGGTTTTCTGTTTCTGAGCTCAAATCTGTTGGGGGAAAAAACAGAGAAAGTGTTGGCAGAAGTTTTGCGTTTCTGTTGCAACATCACTTTGACAGAAGGGACATACATTTTGGTTTATTTCATTAAAATGATTTAATGTATCAAATATTTAATGAAAAAAGTATTGCTTCTTTAAAATAGTACTTTTTCAGAACAATTTCAAATAACAACTTTGTTGTTTAAAAAAAAAACTATTTTTTTTTTTTTACAAAATGTTTTCAATGCTCTTCATTTCTAAAATAATCGGAGACCTGATTCTATAGATTAACTAGGAATGACAATTTTATTTAGTCTTTATAGTTTCACTCATGATAAAATACATATTTTAAATAATGTAATGACCCTGGTGTTCATGTTTTTATAAATTTCCTGCATTTGAGCAAAAGTCATTTGAATAAAGGGTTGTATTAATGCTTAAACATGGTCTGAACACCTTTGAAACTGTTTGGAAGCACCGGAAAAATCTGTGATTGGGAAAAGGGATTGAGCTCCCCCAAAAATTCTCTCATTTTTGCACAATCTTATCATGTTGTTCATATAAGCTGACAAATCCCATAACTCATAGGACTCTGGTTTTTGCTTTTAGTTGGTTCACTAGATACATGCAAAGATTTTACTGCATTTTTTTAAGATGAGTGGAGAGAAATCCACCAGCTGTTAATTTGATTTAGGGAGTTAGAAATCTCTATGCTCTTAATTTTATTCTTTATTTATTCTTTATATTGTTTTTAGGGACAAAAAAAATACATTTTCTCTCTTTTGCTTATACAATACGAAAACTGTACATTAAAGAATTGTTTTTTGTCCTTGTTATTTTTCTTGATTATTGGTATAAAAATCTCTAAAGATTTCATCAGTTTCTTCTGCTTTTTGACCTCCAAAGTGCTGAAGACACTTTAGCTATAAAGTATTAATATTTATTTATAAAGTATCATGACATGAGACGAGATAAAACAGAAGATAAACTGGAACATTTACATTAAGAAGAGCTGTATAGGTGGAAGAAGCCTTAAAGACTTATGTTGAGACCACTCCGGATAAGAAAAAGACAATGAGTTTAGGAAAATACAATGAAACATAATGACATATGGCAAAAAAATTAACAATTTACATAAAATAGTTTGTATTAAGCAAACAGATTATTTTTTCAATTTGGTTATTTACTCCTATGAAGGATATATAAAGTATATGGACACTCCCATAAGGCAGTATGTGATTTTTTTTTTTTATAATAATGTTTGAGGTGGTGTTGTCAAAAACAATCTTAATAATGTCATCTTCTGATGAGGATTTTATCAGCTAACTTGAATTGTGTGAAGCGTGGGGAAGCATGCTTCACTGGCTGGCTATCACACTTCCAGCACATGTCAACACACAATTAAGTAAAGTCTCACGTACTTATGCGGGCAATCACCCTAAAGAAAAACCACAAACACACACACTCACACACACACACACACAGCTGGCTGCCCTGCCTGCTGCTGGCCACGTCTCAGTCACACGCTCCCATCCTGCCTGAGTGAAACGTGGGAGCTGCTGTGGTCCCAGGCTTCCCACACTTCAGTGTTAATGACTCCCAGGCAGGCAGCACAAAGGAAGTGTGCCCCATCGCACAAAGACTAAGTGACCAGCCCCCCCTCCTCTCCGTCTCCATACGCACACACTCACAAGACTGGCTCACACTCCCAGGAAGATAGGGTTGTCAATAGTGCTTCCAGGCGAACCATCTGGATGCTTTTTGTCAGCCAATCAGGCATGTGAGACGCTCACCGTGAGAACTTGAAAAACTGACAGCAAGACACATATAATGAATAGGCAAAGTGTGTGAGAAAAGTGTGTCGAAGGTGGGAAACTTTACCAAGCATTGTTTCAATGTAAGACTCAAAATCTAACATATTAACAAACAGAGCATCTTTAAGAGATCTAAGAAAATGTTGAATCCTAAATCAGTAGTGTTCAGAAACAGTCTTTCAGTTTATACTGAACTTATATAATTTCCGTACTTTAATGCTTTAAGGAGAATCCTGAAATCAGAGAAATCAAAGGCCCTCTGTCCTTCACTTAACATCTCTTTCCCCACAACGCTGAATAGAGCCACTTGCGGGACGTCATCAGACAGATGTTCTCCCTCAATGTTCCCACCACATTTCTTACAATGATGAGCGCATTCCCCTCATTGTTGAGCATCAACTAAGCAGCAAGAGACTGGCATTGGTCCCCTCCCACCTGTTTGTTTGGGTAGTTGCCATTGTGTCCCTCAAATTCAACCGATTCATTCATATTCTATTGTCATGATCCAGCCTTGTGATTGGCTGGATCCTGTGAGAAACAACATCACATCAAACTGACGGGAGAGCCGGCCTAAGTACATAAACGGGGGAGGTCTTGCAGACGAAATACTAACTCGGAGCACCTCTTGTACTTCACACAGCCCAGGACTTCCTGAACTTCATTCAGCCAAATGTTCATCATGAGGAATCAGCAAACAACGTAAGCTCAAATGAAGAAAACTTTGCACTTCTCTGTTTATATTGTAGAAGTTTGGAGTCAATTTTGTTCTGGCATCAAGGGTATTTGCTTTTATCATGCATTTTTTAGATGCCTGCGAAGTTTAATTACTTTTGTTATCAAATCTCTCTTTGACCATCAAAGTTTGACCCCTCTCCATGTCCTCCTCTCTCTCCTCAGAATGTGCAGGGTGAGCCTTTTTGAAAGAAAATGTGTTGAAAGAGCTGGGAGGATCCGCTCAACGCTGGAGAGGCAACTCAGCGCTGGGAGCATCAGCTCTGACGTGTGGGACAAGACCGTCTCTTTCTTCACCATCAAGAGGGCTCTCATTCTCCATGATGGCTACAGCAAGTGCTCCAGAAAAGCCATGAGACTGATCGCATCAGCTGCTGAGGATATGGCACCGCTGTGCTGCCAGGAGTAACTCGACAAGTGCAAGAAACCGGAACCAGACATGGGACTAAGTTAGAGGACATCTTCAAGCTTCTAACTTAAGTCATAACTTGGAATGGGAGCTTTGCCAAAAAACAAAACTAAAATGAAAAAACTTTTTTCCCACATTTTTTATTGAAGTGTTTTAACTTCAAACGTAGCAGAAACTGTAAAAACCTGACCTCCAACACCATGATCTACTGGTCAACAACCATCTCAAGTCTTCTTAATGTGATGTAGAATTGTCAAATGGAAAGCCATATATTCCTTTGGATGAAAGGTTCATGTTTATGCTTGTGCATACGTTTTAGTAAATGATTTCCTTCATTGCTAGAGGTTTTTCTATTTTTTTATTTTTCTTAGAGACATTTTCCTGCCGAGAGCTATAAATGACAAAGTGCAATATAGACTTTCAAGTGCAATTCTTAATAAAGTGTAAAAAAAAATCAAAATGTCTTCAGTTTTTTTTTTTAACTTTATTGTAAAATGTAAAGCAACTAATATTTTAAAATTCTGTGATTTATTTAGTTGCCTCAATGTGGAAGATTAATGTGAAGATCTGTGACACTTGTCCTGCACTCAAGCAGAAACCTCAACAACACAGGCAATTGTGTCTTATAATACTCCAAGTATCTTTTTAGATTTTACTTCAATTAAAAACAAGTGTTTTGCATATAAACAAAAGTTTATTAATGTTGTTTATTAATGGGTCCTGCTCTCTGGGCCAGGGCTGCCTTGAAAAATGGAGTAGTAATCTAGTTCTCCGGGTTAAATAAAGGTTAACCCGGTATAATCATTCATATCATATTGAGACACACATTTCTGACACCCCTTTATCATTAGCATGATCCAAAAAATCTGCACTGTACTTCATCAACATTCCACTAGGGGCAGTAATAGAGGGTTCCTGCTCGTTTCAAAATAGCTGCTTTTATGAAACCTTAAATGTTTTTGCGGGGAGATTTTACAGTGAAAATAAGTACAGAAAGCAAAATATAATAATCCCCCCCCCACCCTGAACATTTGATGTATGTACGTGATCTTAAACTAACATGTAACCAAGAAGTGACCAAATCAGCTAGCAAATCCTAATTGACACTATAACTTATTAAAAATGATTTTTTTTGGTGGATTTCATTAAAGGCTTTAAAAGAAAAACTGATCCCCCCAAAAATTAGAATTTTCCATCATTCCTTTGATGTAGTGGGCTTTACAGCGTTAATAAAATAACATTTTAAAAAGCCCTTCAATTAAAGGATAAATGATGTATGTTGGAAGGTTGCTACGGTGCTGTTAATTATTTTTGCCTCCATGTCTTCATTGTATTAGTAATAATATAATTCCAGGTGGCCTTTAATTTATTCCACCTACTCTTATTTTGGATAGAACAGCAGTCCTCGTGGGGAAACTACTGACTGTGATCATAACAGTGGGGCGATATGTTTTAGTTAAAAGGCAAACAGAAACAGAAAAGGTTTCCCCTTAGTGAATTTGGAATAATTCTTTATTAATCATAGGCTACGTTCAAAGAGCAGACATTCAGCAACAGTTGAACAACGCAGCAGTGGGAAAAGACATGACAATAAACCTGGGAGGGGATGACAGCACTCCATGCGTTCATCTGGAAAATACGAGGCCGCTGTGATCATCTGTAAATCCAGAGATCGTTTTCCACAGGAACCTTTTTTGTTGTTGTTGTAATGGAAACCAGGAATTTAGGAATTCAGAAACCAGACTACAAGCAGGAGGAATTCAACGGATGAAAAGAAAACTAACTGAAGATCTTAATCAAGGACAAAACTTGTTAAGGATATAATGCAAGTATGTTTTATTCATTTAGACCATTTTTCTTCATTGCACCAAATGGAATCTTCCACAAGGTCAACATTTACTTTTAAAGGCATAGATTGGGAGAAAAATAACAAAACCTTGGTCATCATTCGTTCCCCCATTTTGCTTCCAAGGACGATAAAACAAACGTTAAACACACTTTTTTTTTTTAAACATTTTTTTACTTGACCTTCTCGCAGATTCCAGTTCTAACCCACATGTAGACCAAACAGCAAGAACCAAGAAGAACAGGAGAGGTGCTCGCATGTGACAGAACCTTCCGCTTTAAAAAAAAAAAATGACCAACACAAAGCTATGGCAAACAAACGGAAGAAAAAACAAACAAAACAGATAAAATCAAATCTCACTCAAACTATGTGGTGGGTCAAATTCCTAAAACAGTTTTTGTTATCAATGCAATCAAATACGAGGATGAGGGAGGAGGAATTAAAGCCCAAAACAGAATTCAACAAAAACAGAATTCATAACCTATTTAATACAACCAGATTAAGGTCATTTAAACATGAGTAACTGAATTCTCCCACCGCAAACAGGATGACAAAGGCAAAGTTTCAGCTTTGTTGTTGGGAAAAAAACGCAGAAAACAACTGGATATTTAGCTGAACCCTCCTTCACGATGCTCTGATTACCACTGAATTCCTGTTAGTTTCCAAAAGCAAATGGTTTTTTTTTTAAACTATGTTTCTGCTCAAAGTTATTTATGAGATGGCATATAGGGGTGGAGTATTAGTAGAAGCATAGTGTATAATAGTTGTGTGAAATCTGTGTGAGGGTGTAAACAGAGTGATTTGTTGGGTGTTTCTTTGTTTTGTTTTTGAGTTGGTGGATGTCCCAACATTCCTTGCAGGGCTGTCTTGTGTCAAAGGGTCAGTTTGATGTTGAATCAGGGCAAAGAGTTTAACAAGTCCTGCAGGAAAACATCAGGGTTGGGGATTTCAGAGAGGAGACCTGCAAGAAAAAAAAAAAAACAAACAAGCATGAGGGGAAAAAAAAACGTTACTTTTTAAATTGTGCTAAAACATTAGCTGTTCTCATGTACTGACCTACAACATCACAGAACTCTGATAAAGACTCCGCAGTCATGAGTTCATCCTGGAAGGCCCTCAGCACTCGCTCTGACGCCTCGTAGATGGGCATGTCGTTGTGACGGATGTACTCTGCCAGTGAGAAGGACCACCCCCCCTCTGTGTTGCTGGTAGGAACCTTCTGTTAATGAAAAGCATGGAGCTCTCAGACCAATGCAACTACATACAACACCCCCACCTGGAGGGAATTTGGAGCAGTGTTTAGTTCTTTACCCTGAACATGTCATAGACGAGATCAACCAGGCCCCAGAAGAGAAGAGGAGAGCGATAGACGGCATATTCCTTTGGCGCTTTATCTGTGAGTCTGAAAAAGGAACAAGAGGTTGTCATTCCTACATTTAAAAACAGGAACGCTCACATGTGAGCATAAACAGGGTCAAAAGACGAGTGAAAAAGTTTAGGTAGACATAAAATCAATATAATAACATCTTATTATATCACAGGCGCTTTGAATACATTTTGTACGCAAGAGGGCTGAAAGAAACAATGAAAAACAACAATAAAGAAAAAAAAAAGAAGTCTCATACTTGTTTGTGAAGACTGGAGAGACACTGCGGGCGTGTGACGTGGCCAGGAGCCTTCGGAGGAAATACAAACGTGAACTCCTCCACCGTTCAGGTGGCAGGATGTGCATGGCCAAGATGGTGTAATAGTGGGATCCTTCAACGTCATACGAGCTTTCCACCCATTTCTCACTCGGCTGCTCCTGAAAACTCTGCAGGTTCTTCTCTTCTCGGGATGTAGCCCTTGTGCTGGATCATAATTTATCAAGTCAGTAGAGTGTCTCAATGATTAAGCAACGATTTTAAACAAGTGTCTGTCTAATTGAACTTAAAAAACACAAATTATCCCCGCAAAGATCAGCTGTATAAATTTAAAGCCGTACGTGTTGAGGACGTAGAGCACAGTGTGGATAACGTAGGGAATTAGGTGGATGTTGCTCTCTCGTCCACCGCCTCCAGTGTCCACACTGAACGACTGCTCCGTGGCGAAACGCAGAAACAGCAGTTTGGTGTCATGGATGTTGAGCTGGTATGTGGGCTCCCTCTGGCCTGTGCACTCCTGAAGATATGTGTTGTGTCTGTGCGAGAAAAGGATTTCTAGTAAGAGACGCTTCACTCCAAATGAACAAATAAAAAATAAACATTGCTGGTTTCACGGCCTCACCTTGCTAAGCAAGTCGCAAATGCAGACTCCGGCACATGCGGCCCCCACACTGGAAGCAGTCCATTGCACTTTGTGTTGGCGTTCTGGAGAGCGGCGCTGTCCCACTCTTCTCTCCCACGAGCCAGCCTGATGCACGTCACAAAAACACCATTATTTAAGTGAAAAGCGGTTGAACCACCAGCAGGAGGGCATCTGTAAGTCTTTACCTGACAGCGGCCAGGTGGCAGTCGTAGTGAACTATGTTAAAGTGCGACACAGTGCTGTACCCCTGTTGCTTGCGAGGCTTGTTTTCAAATTCTTCCAAGGCCACACGTTTGGTGAAAGTGTAAATACCCAGAACTTTTGTTGGCTTGGAAAAAAAGGGGGAAAAAAATTGTTACAGGATAATTTTAGTTTAGATTAAAGGTGATTTATTTCTTATAGATTTAAGCTTTATTGTTCAACGTTGCAATAGCCCAGAGCTTACTCATTTTGAATTTGCGCTTTTTTTTTTTTTTTTTACAATACATCACATTATTGTTCTGCATTGCCCCCTATCTCTACCCTCATCCTATAGCAGCAGGACAACACCTCTGCCAAAACACTCCATCAGAAAAAAAATAGAAAAGAAAATCAAAATTTTGCTTTCCTGGGAAAGCAGTGGTACCTGAAATTTGTAACCCTCCCTGCAGATACAGCATGTCAGACCCGGCTCCTCTATCAGCTCCTCCATTTGTTTCAGAAGTGAGGTCTTCGTGACGACCTGCCCCTTCTCGTTGGTCTGTAATCAAGACGCAACAAAGAGTTTATCGTATGAAGCCGTGCTGTGTGAAAAGCTCCAAATACTTCAGAGTAAGGCTACCAACATTTGGTGAAAAAATGTAAAGAAACTACATGTACCGTCATGCCCAGAGTTCCCAGGGCTTTCTGTCTCATGGCCATCGCCATCCGCTTCTTCTCCGCTCTGGTTTCCCTGCGAGCTGCATCGATCTTCAGGTTCACATCACTGTGCTCCCTTAGCGCTTCTAAAAGGTTCTCTGCCAGAGTCCCAATGCCTTCATCACTGGATACCTGCTCCAGCTTGTGCAAGTTAGTTATTGAATCTGTTCCTATCAGTACCTGACCAACACACAGAAGAGGAATAAAGTGCAGTTAGTTGTTTCCAAAAAACTATGATGCAAGGTGTAATATTTTCATTCCAGAGGTCACCCGTTACAGTTTCCCCCCCCCGCGTATTTGTGCTTCACTATTTGCGGTTTCACACATTTGCAGATTTTTTTTCAGTCATGTTCCTCCTGTTCATCACAAAAGCTCAGCTTAAGACGCTTGTATGAGGCTTTTACTTCACAGATTTTTTTGTTGTGCAATTTTGCAAACTTGTAGCCCTAAAATCTATATTTATTGTAAAAAATTAAAGTGAAAACTTCACAGATTTCATCTATTGCGGGTTATGTTTGGAACGTAACTCCCGCAATACATGAAGGACCACTGCAAAGCAGGACGGAGCAATGATAGAAAATCCTTGTGAATCAAACATCTACAGTTGAGATTTGTTGTATTCTGTACCTGTGTGGGGGGGTGCTGTGTCGCCAAACCTCGCAGAAGTCTAAGAATGAAAGGCAGAGCTGGTCTAGAGAGGAACTTCTTCCAGACATCTGCATCCAGACTGTTCAAAGCACCAAAAATAAACATTTTCCAGCATGTTATCACATCTTATTAGAGCTTTGCGCTTGTTTTCTGAAGAGATCAATGCTGACGTAGACCTACTTTTTTGCATTTGGGATATGCTTCTTCATGTAGTCCAGTGCGCTCTGTGTGATTCCTTTTTGCAGTATAAGATCTTTTAGCTGATGACCATTGCTGTTATTTTTGATTCCAGCAGCAATTTTGCAGAAGCAATCCAAGAACACTTTGTCGTCTGCACTGTGCTCCTCATCATAACTAAGGAAAAAACACATACAAGTTAGTTTTAAATAAACTTCTACTTAAAGTACTGTGAGGTTTCTGATAACCTTCAAAGTTGTTGACTTACTTTTCTACAAAGGGTTAAAAACTTTGAGTATTTTAAGGCTACAAAGTGTGTAGTGGGGGGCTTTACAACCTTAAACATCTGTGATGGCTAAAACTGTGGGTCTTACTTGTCAAATTTGCAATACGGTTTGAAGCGCTCCACCAAAATCTTCATCTTCTCCACCTCGCCAAAGGACAGGTATGGAATTATGCGGAGCAGACCCTGAAGCACGCTGGGATTGGAGCGCACAAAGGGGGTGTTGATCTGGTCTAACAGCATGACAAGTTGGTCTTTATCTCCTGTGAGCAGAAGGTTACCCTGAAAAAAAACCCAAATAAATAAAGAAACCCCAACAGCTGTAATTGTACTGTTCAAAGCCTATTGATATTTGTGAATGGCTTCGTTCTTACCTTGTCCTCAGAAATCTCTGCGTTTGCTTCATCCAGAATGATCTCCATAATGCTTAGGACCTGCTCAGCAATAGAGGCTCCACCGCTATCTTTGCTCTCCTGCTCTGCAACCAATGCCTGATACAGAAAACAATTTACTAAACACTTTGTATGAATCATTTTGTTTCAAATTAATAAACATCCTCTACATTATCTGACTGTAAACTTTTTCAACAGAACCACTGACCAAGTTCAGGGTTCCCAGCATGACGTTGAGAGTGTTCATCTCTGGTTTGACCAGTTGCTGCCTGTTGATCTTCACTTTCACACAGTAGCTGAACAACTTCAGCAAAACCTGAGGGAGACGCAAACATGAAAAGGCAATTAGATACGTTTCTGTTCTCTCTGGAAAATCTTTTGAACAAAGCCTTTTATTAAACATTATTTTTACTTTAACTAGCAAAAAAGACGACACTTGGTGAGTTAGTTGTAAAGCGGCTGAAGTTTTCTACCATGTTTTATTTTTTCAAAGTTCTGCTGTGGAAGTTAGGTAGGGACAAAGAGTGAAAAGGTCAAGGCGGACGGACAGAGTCGCCTTACAGTGAGCAGATGTCGTCCTTGTTTGAAGTCGTTGATTCCAGACAGCCTGTTGAGCATGCACTCCAGGCCCCCACACTGTGCCATCACTCCTGCCATCTTGTACACTTCTTCATCATCTTCCTCTTCATCTGCATATAGGAGGAAAACAGTTCCTTAATAATTCATATTCCCCTTATGAACACAAATGCAATGTTATATTAAGGTGAAATACTTAAAAAAAACATCTAAAATAATGGGGGAAAAACATAAACCAAACCTGTGGTAGAGTCCAGAGATTCTATGAACTCCTCAGTAGCATCTCCAAGCAGACCCCTCATTCTATAAATTATTCTCATTGGTTCACCCTTTTGAGGAAAAAAGGTTCATCACCGAATTATACCACAAATCAGTTTATAAGAAATGCATGATGTGATTTTACACTTACCTCATTTGTAGGACACCAAACCTTCTTGTAGACCTCTGCCACTGACAAATCCAAACTGATGATTTTGTTGTTGACCAAAAGCTAAGGGGATCAGATGGCTTATATATCACTTTTGTAATACATGATCTGATTCACTTTATGATGAATTAGAATTTGATTGTTAAAGAAAAGTACAGAAGAGTGTTGCTTTACCTCCATGCCGCTGTCGTCTTCCAGAAGTGCCACCAGGTCACAGTCCTGACAGATCTTGTTCTTGATGTCCCTCATTAAAGGACCGATGCCAGGCTCATTGCTGCTGTAGGGATTTCCAGGCATGCGACCCTGGAGGAAGTCTTCCTGCTGAGGATCCTTCTCCAGAGTCACAAAGAACTCTGTTACTTCATTCTCCTCCTTTATGGAGAAAAAAACAAATGGAGCCAAAGTCAGTTCTCACTTAAAGTAGATTTTAGAAAACAATTTATGCAGTAAAAACTTATCAGGTATGTGACAGATATACATGAGGTAAATGTTTTAAATCAAATAAACATAAAATGGATTTAATATAATGTATCTGACATTCACCAACATTTTTCCAACTATATTTTTAATCTACTGCAACAATTTGGACTTATTAGGAGGAAGCTCACCGGGTAGATGATGCTACACAGTCTCTCAAAAATGAAGACAGGCGTTCGGTAGTCATCCAGATTGTACCGCTTTGCAGTCTCTATGCAGACGGCCATGAAAGCCTTGGTTTCAGACTCAGTTCCTATAAGGAGTTCAGGGTTTGTAATTATTACAAAAAATAACAGTCACTTTGCTCGAGTATGATCATTATCACTATTTAGCAGAATTTTTACGCAACTTTTCATTTAATGAAAAAACATGTCATTTTTTAATTTTGCAAAGCATGACTGCATAAAAGCTTGGTCTATTATTAGTTAAAAACTAAAATACTGCTATAAAAAGTGACATTAGTGAGAAAGTAAATGTTATATCATTTAAATGATAGTCAGCGGAGACCTGTCGTCATGTCCTCCAGCATCTCGAGAAGCATGTCCTGAGTCTCATCGATGAGCTTTGTCCGCTGCACCACCAGCTTCCTCAGACACAGGTAACCGTTCAGCACTGTGCCAACCAGCCTACTCTTGAAATGTCGTTTGATGGACTCCACCTCCACAAAAGAGGACAGCAGTCCTGAAAAAACAAACATCTGTTTTTTAACATTTAAAGGAGCTTCTACAGAGATGCATACATTTTATTTAATTTATTTTATTTTATTCAACAAATGCTGCGCTTTGTGATGTCTGATTGTTCATCGAAATGACCATAAACGTACCAGTCAAGCTCTTGAGGGCGTAGCCTTGCTGTAAGTCTGTGCTCAGTGTCGCCTCCTCCAGAGTCAGAAGATTGGCTATTTCCTGGACAGAAATTTAAAATCAATAATAAAATCCAAAAGAAAAAAGTCTCTATATTTACAGTACTTGAGATAAAATAAATTTCCTGTATCAAAATAAATAGGGGTGCCAAATTTTTGTATTAATTGTGATTACAAAAAAGTAAACGCATTATTTTGTAATCATATTTTTATTGTGTTCACAAATATAAAACCAGGGTCAAACTGTTCAATTTCATAAACGTTTTATTTCAGCTAAAAATGGCATCTTACATGGATCTTTCAGTATCTACGCAGCGTGCGCTCATCGCCACTGTGACATCAATAATGTGCGGCTTTGGAGTTCTAAAGAGAATTAGCCCAAAGCAAGGCCACAATGCCACTAATGTAATTAAATATATAAAAGACAAAGCCTGGCGAGGTGTTTGTTATCATAAATTAATGGGTCACATCTAAACCTATTTGGATCCTTTCAGTTTTTCTTCTGCTGCATCCCATTCTTTAAAATGATCAAATACGTTAAAGAAAACTAAAAAGTCATTCACGTCTCTTCTATGTTGCTGTTATAATAAACTGTGGAACAAGGTCAACATATGCATTATGGTATTAATAAAATATTTATTGAATTGCTCAGAAAAGTGTTCCTACTGATTTCTGATAAGTTAAATTAGAAAATTCTGGACCTGAAGTTTTGTATTATTTTTATTTCTTTCTCATTTGTTCAAGATTGACAAAAAAAACCTTTGGTGGTGTAAAAGCAAAGGTTGGAAGTCAGTTTTGTATTTAAATAATTTGAAAAAAAGAATGTGATCCAGGAACAATCTAAAGTAAAACATTACTTTGGTTATGAGGTTTCCAATGTAGGGTAGAACTCCACGGGCAGCCAGGTAAACCTTCCAGTGAGTTGGCTTAATCAGCTTCTGGTACAGGCCCAGGTACTCCACAGCACATTCTCCAGCCACACTCAGCTCATCCAGGTAACTGATGGACAAAACGTTCATTTATACATTTAACAAAATATCTTATGGATGCCCAGGCTGTGTGATGTATGAATATATATTTGTGCTCCTTTATTGTTTGCTAAAGTTGCAGTATTCGTGTGTAACACGCATACCTGGTGAGCAGATCAAGCACCTGCTGCTTGCGACTGGGTATTGTCGTAAGGGCCTCAACAATTGTGCAAGCGGCCTGTCTTGCAGCCTGGGTGGCCGGTGTGAACAAAACCTAAGAAGGATTTGAACCTCAGTTTCATTTGAATTTGCAAATAACAGACCATAATAGTGTAGCTAAAGTATTTCATTACCTGGCGCAGCCAGTTATTATGGCTCAGTTTGAGCAGTCGAGGGAAGAGGCCTTCCCCTTTCCTGGACCTCATGAACAGTTTCCACTTCCATACATACTTCTCCAACAAGTACTGCTTCCGCAACTCAGCCTTTCCCTGAGGCTTCGACACCGTTTCGTGGCCTGTAGGGATGCAAACACAAAAAAATTCAGTATGATGATTTTCTTGTTGGTCAAAATAACCTATAAAAAATTAAGTGTGGTACAATGAGCATATACATTCACGGAAACTCACTTCTTGCTAAGAGACATTTTTTCCAGGCATCATAAGATGCTTTAGGGTCCTTCTTGAGCCAAAGTTGAACTTGAGCATGGATTTCATTACTGTAGGGCCTAACTGTAGTGAGAGACTCAACAGCAGCATCCTTAAAACAAAAGTAAACACAAAAATCTATGTGTGAGCAGAAAACAACTTTGCACTCAACACTGTTATGTGTATTTAAAAAATTAAATATGTCAAAGCTTTTGTTTTGCAATTCTGTCTGAAATTTGACTTTTAGAAAAAAATACAAGGAAATAGAAAAATCAGTAACTACGCATAATTAGAGTCAAAGTTTTCCACATTTTCTCCTGACTCGCAGGGATTATTTATTATATAGTCCTTTTTGAAATCTCGAGTCCAACCATTAAAGTGCAGTCTTAATAACCAATAGATATGGCTGACCGCATTAGCCTGCTATTAATTGAACTATTTTTGTAATAAGGTGCTAAACCACAACAACAAAAAAAGACATACTGTAACTGTGACTGAATGGCAGAGCCCCAAAGTGTTTACCTTGTTCTTCTTGCTTGTTGGTGCTGGAGGTTTTATCAGCTTTTGTAAAATTCTCAGGCACATGAGAGTGATGTTTTCAACCACCACAGGTGTTTTAATGTTGACTGACATGAGAAACAAACTGAGAGCTAAAAAACAAAAAAACAGAGAAACATAAATTCAACAAGGCTACATAAAAACAAATCTTTTGTCTCAAATGTGATCAATAACTTCAAAACAAACTTTTGGCACAAAATCTTTCAGAAGTATGAACCCATAAGAAACCAGACCCATTTTTCCTAAATACTGAAGTTATGTGGGATATACCACAAACCAAGTGGACCACACAGCATATTCCTGATGTTTTGTTGCTACACTGATGTCATCATGGGTTCTTATGAGTTGAAAGTGATTTCTTAATCTTACCACATCGCAGCCTTAATTCCCAGCATCCTCCTTCTTTGGAAATAGAGTCAGTCAACAGCAGCATTTCATACTGCAAATTACTAACCTAAAGGTAAAGAGAAATGTGTTCATTTCAATACAGTAAAATTCTGCAACAAAATTTAACAAGCTACAGGCAGCAAGTAATGCAGGAATGCTCTTTTTTGCATCAGGGCATAAAGTGTTTAAAAAAAGACTATAATGCTTGAAACACAAACTAAAAAATCCCATAATGAGATAGAAGACATACCAAGTCGGGGTGAGCCCAGTGACCTTTAAGGGCAGCTGACACCTTGGCAATAATCAGGTCGTTCATTTGCTGAGTGGCTTCTGGATGATCCCTGAAACAAGAATGTATGAGATGCCATGAAACACAAAAAAGATGGGTGTCCATCTAACAAAATGATACTTCCAGACAGTAAAACAATAGAATTAGGAATTTTATCCATGAGAAGAAAACAAATATATTTGGGGGTATCACTATGGCAACGTGTTTGACATATTGAACTTAAGCTGCAACAAGTGATATTTTCTTCCATTTAACAAAAAAAAAAACAATAAGAAGAAACTCACCTTGTAAGATGACAAATCAGTTGACGAACTTCATCCCTCATAGCTGCTGTGCCTCTTCGCAAGTTATATTCAAAGAGTTCCCGGATGAGACCCTGAAGAACCAGGATCTGCCGGAGGGCTGGATTGGTAGCAAGTGCACGGAGCAGTGTGATACAGTGACCCGTGACCGCCGAGGCACAGCCGTAACACTTGTTTGAGGACGTGTGGCCACACCCCAGCACAGACAGGGCACGGTACTGACTGGCAGTGATGGTGGGCTGATTGCTGCTGCTACTCCGAGATGATTTAGTGGCAGCCTCCCTTTGCTGCAGATCGTACTCCAACAGCTCTTTTCGTGACGCAAGTACTTTCTGTCAAAGCAAAATGTTTCAAATCCATTTTAAAAGTGGCATATGTATTGAAAAAAACTTTGTATGCCGGCTTAATAATTAATGACCTCTAACCTGTATGATCTTTGAAAGATCATCAAATGAAGTCTTGCAGTCTCCACTGTATTCTTGAGCCAACTGCTGAATGTATCTGTTCACATTGGCAGAAGATGCGCCAAGGCCTGCACCTGCCCCTGTGTCATCCTGTGAACAATGGAGAAAGAATTTAGACAAAACCACGGGGCAAGAAAAAAGTTGAATAAGTCTTTATATAATTCCACATGAAGAACCGATTCTGTTTGGATAAAATCCAATCTGTATATCATCCATAAAGCATAAACCTGACTTAACAAGTTACCAGCATTATTAGGTATAAAAGTATTAACTAAAACAATAAAAAAAGAAATGAGAAACAAAAACAGTGTCTCTAAAAACACCATGCAGTCCAACAATAATCAAAAAATGTTAACTACTACAAATAAAAGTAGCATGGAAGGATACTGATGCAGAAATACCAAAAGGTTGTTTATGATTCCGAACTTGAAACAGCTTATTTGAGGATTGGAATGATACTCGTTTAGTTCAAACAATATCCAAGCATCTGTTTCTGTTCAGTGGTGTTAAACTGTTGCATTTACGCTGAGACACACCTGGGGTTTCTCTGGTGCTGCCTCATTGACTTTAGACAGCAGGCTCTCCAACTGTGGCCTGTGACCCATCAGCTGATGGTAGACCCGGTCAGCCTTGTCCAGCAGGGTGTTTATGTTTGTCACAGCCTAAAAAGAGAAATAAAAAGCAAATCAGACACAAATAAGGTCTTAAAAATATACATTAGTGTTGTATGAATGGTATTAAAAAAAGGTCTTACTTTTTTCCTGTCTTCCTCATTTTCAATGGGATCCACTGCACAGCATGGTTTAGCGTACAGCATGAAGTCAAATCGAGCATATTTGCAAAAACCACAAGCATTGCACAGGAAGGGGTCTTTTTCATCATAGTTGATAGACCTTAGAAGCAACAACAATTCAAACTTCATTTTTAGCAAAATTCTTTCTAGAAAACTCTTGAGGCGGAAGGCCACAACTTACCTGCACTTGTGGCACTGGTACACGTTCTCCCCACAGTTGCCACAAACCCCCGGGTTAGCGGGCACAGAGGCGCTGCAGCGAGGACACTGCAAGGTCTCAGTGGAGGCCTGGTAGTTCTCGTAGAAATCGGAAAACTCGATCATCAAGTTGGATGCCACAATTGGCAGGGGAAGGTCAATCTTCACCTCAGTTTGTCCTGGAGTTAGCTGAACTTTTTTAGCTTTATGCCAACGAGCAGGCCTATAAACAGATGATGGTTAACAGATTTCATTTAAGATCAAGGTACAACGTAAAAAAATGTATGTAAATAAAACATTAAGCCAAAAACAGATGAGACTCTTGAGTCATACTTGTTCTTAAGCTCCACAATAGCCTGCACAGTCCTGTTGTTGTAAAACAGATTGATGTTTCGAACCATTTTGGTGCGTTTAAGGTCCCCGATCTTTACTGTGACTTTGCTGATGGTGTGGCTTCCGATTAGTTTTACAACTTGCTGTGTTGTTGTGTACCGGGTATCCACTTTGATAGATGACAGTTTAATATTCTGGTAGGATAAAATGAAAAGACAAAGCCAATTGAAAGAAAATTATCATCCTTAATGTCGTCTGTCATTCCTACGTGCATGGAAAAGGGTGCATTAAAGGGTTTTGGCCACAAAGTTTTTATGTCTTGAAGTAAAAGCACACAACTCTAGGAATAAAAAAACAGTTATAGATCAACCAAAGAGTCTTAAAAAAGAATTTAGTCTGAATAAAATAAACTTTTTTTCATTATTCATAACAGAACTTCAAAAGTGTGAAAACTCTGTAAGGTGGGAGTCAAACTTACTGAAAATGGGACCTCTGGGTTGTTACACACCAAACATGGATCACTCTCCAGAAAAAACCCATCAAACTCCACCAAGCCAGAGAGAGTGCTACAGGACAAAAACAACAGTTAGCAAAATGTAAATACAAGCATTGCGCTGTTGTCTGAATATTATGTACTTGTAGATGTTGGAGTTGGGGTGATTTGTCAGGATGTGGTTCTGAGTCCTGAGGATTTCCACAGCTTTTTGGGAGTATTCCTTCAACTGTGGGAGAACAGAAAAACACACTGATTGACAAAGTATTTCTATTATTTTCAATAAGATTTTTTCACACAGTGGAGATGATAATTTATGGAGCAAGCTAATTATTTTCTGGCATTAAATGTTTTTTAGAAAACAAAAGTTTGGACATTGAATTTAGGAGACAAACGTGAAAAAGAAATTTGCTCAATGATCATGTGATGATTTGGACTAAAACAAACCTTTTTCTCAGTCTGCGGGGTTTTGAGTGAAAAGTATCCAAGCAGGTCTACGAACTGGGCGGCTTTGCGGCCATAGGCAGGAAGCTCTGGCCATATCGCCCATGTCAGTTCAAGCAGCAGCTCTTGTTGGGATTTGCTGGAGTTCCTAAAGAGACATATTTTAAAAACAAAAGGACGTGTTATAACGATATGATTACTAAAATAATCATGCAGCACTGTGGTTACAAGTGGGTCGCCTAAAGTACCTGTATATGTGCAATGTCAAGCAGTGGGCTTGCCAACGCACTGCAGAGGAATTAGACTCCAGCAAGAAACAGCGCAGGAACTGTATCAGCGTCTCTTTGTCTGCAAACTTGTTTAGCTGATTGACCAAAGCCATACACAACTGATCCTCCTGGCTGCTCGCCCCTTCACCTATGATCAGTGTCAACAAAAATCCAGGTCAGAATTAAATATTATATTTATATCAAATCCAATTCACAATAAGCAGTGAAAAGGACATTTATTCTTACTCACCATCTTTATCTTTTTCTTTATCCTCTTTTTTACTTTTTTTGCTGGAGGATTTGCTCTGAGAGGACTGGGATACTGATGTCTGTCCAGCACTACCAGAGCCACCTCCAGACACAGAGGAAGAAGTAGAGGAGGAATTGGCTAGAACTTTGCTGCCACACAGCGCACAAGACAGGAGTTGAAGCAGAACTGGAGAAACCCCCTCATCCACGAGGAAGCTGACTTGGAGCAGGAAGTACAAAACAGCTGGACACAAAAAAGTACAGAGAAAAAATATTCATTAATAATGGCTTTAAGTGTGTTTTATAATCATAAAAGTAATATGCAACTTACAATCATCTTTCATGCAAAACTTTTGCCAATTAATTGTCCTCTGAGTGGCAATTTCAGCACACGCTTTAAGATGTTCCATCTACAAGGAGAAAAGTGTTTTACACATCATCCCAGTTTACAATCTTTTAGCTTGTTTTCAGTTAAAAGGACACTCACCAGATTAATGAGAGTGTCGTACTGCAGAGCTGAACCAGATGTAGCTGTGACCACACCGGCACGGAGGAAGATGCCCTGCTCTTCCAGAAGCTTTTTGATACTACGGACGTGAGAGTCCAGAGTGTGCAAATCTCGCAACTGACGATATTTTTCCTTGGAGCCACAAATGAACAGCAAAAGCTTTCTGACTTGTCTCCTGACAAATGGCGTCTGTTGAATCATCAGATACTAGAGTACAAGAGTGAGAGAAAGAGACAAAATTGATAAAGCTGCATAGGACCCCCCCTAAACAGCAATTATTATGAAAAATAAAACATACTTCGGACAGGAAGTAGAACCATGAATGGTCAAATATCGGTGTTGGGATTCGTGGGTTTGAGTCTGCAATCTTTTTTATTTGATATGGTAGTCGGAGGACCATCTCAGTCAACAACTGAGAGTAGGCTTCAAACACATCAGCAGCATGTCCCTAAGAGAAACAGAAACAGGACTTAAATGTATATATAAAGTATCATTACAAGGAGTTAAATCAAAGTTCTTTGGAAAAAACAAATGTTTAAAGTTTATTGAAAAATATAATCCGTTTCATACCTTGACATACTGGCGAAGGAAAAAGGGACTCATGTCAGGGGGTGAGGAGGCTGTGTGTGTGCGGAGGAGCTGGCTGGTGGTCACAGGCTCCTCTTCTCCTTGTTGGCTCTTCCAGAACTCTAGTAAGGACTTCAGCACATGGAGACAGTAATCGATGGCACCAAGGCTGAGCAAAGCAGTTGCCGTTGCATTGGAAATCAAGGATGATGACTGAAACACAAAAAGATGGAAGTTAACAATTAAGACAAGGTATATAAATATGTTGAAGTTGACAGTCAGCTTCCCTCGTGTTTTTATTTTCATCTTTTTTGGTATTCCTTTTATTTTCAGGGATGCCTCTGCTGACACAAGTGAACTGTGACTGTACCTAGGATTGAACCCAGAACCTGCTGGGTATAAAACCAGTGCAGAGCTCATTGTCCCACAATCCAATAATCCTAAGTACAGCCGGTAACATTGTGTTCCTCCAAAAATCTAAATCAGTTCATACCAAAAGCTACATCTGTGTGTTGTCTTAAGCCTTAGTCACGTGCACCAATATATGGGTTGACCCGTACGAGTCCTGCAGGTATTTGAGTTGTTTGGGCCCGTGGAGGGTCATAGACAGGTGCGGCTGCATTTTAAAGGGAGCACAGGTGTGTCTTGCAGTTCCCTTGTGGCTCTTAGAGCCTACTTGAACGAAGCCATGAACATTGAAGGTACCATTGTTGTGTGTGTGCTAAGTGTATTGTGAAGTATTTGTAAGGATACGTTTCAAGCATTTATAACATGCAGGTGCTGTTGCACGGTGCTTCCACACGACACTTGAGTCGTTAGTTAAGTGCAATGTAACCCGGATCAGGGCCCCACTTACATTAACAGATTTGGAACACCTGGGCGCTCTTATTTTGGTGGGGCCAGTTCCCTATATTAACATCCGGATCACATCGCCACTTCCTGTCATCCATGCTCTGGCTGTTGCTGATCTGCTGTGGCTGGCTGCATCTCCTATAGCTGTCTGCTATTTAAACTAAAAAAAGGCTACAGCAAGGACTGGCTCCCTACTGGAATTGTTCAAATGTTCAAGTGTGCACGTTAAACGCAAGTGCCCATAGGACACCACTAAGATAGCAACACAAACTACGCTCAGATTCATTTCCTATTTTCTAACAGGATGAGCCAATTCTTATCACGTGAACAGCACTAACAGGCTCCTTACACGGTCTGCAGGATTTGGGGTGGGTTGAAAAAAATGAAATATCCATATGACACTAGTATCTCACCTACTTCACCCTTACCTGTTGTTTAAGTGTGCGCTATATCCTGAAGAAAAACGTGTACAAACATTTTTGCTCTACGGGCTCACTGAGCGGTCCGCAACCTCGATATTTTGTTTGAGCCACCTGTGCTTCCGGAACAGATTTGCCCATTTTTCGCCTGCAGACAGCTCATATCTACCCATAAGGAGGCAGTTGTGACTACGACTTTAACAAAAGAGGGTATGTCAGATCTGAAAGGGTAATTTATCATAGTTGAGCAAGTTCCCCCTCACTTAAAAGAGCATTTAGTTGACCAAAACAATTCGTAACTTTGAAGAACTTCCTAGTTTTAAAGCTTGCCACTGTGTTAATGTATCATTGGCTTCATCTTAATAAATAGTAAAGGGTGTATATTTGTATAGTGCTTCTCTACCTTCCTCAAAAGGCCAAAGCGCCTTACAGTCACAGTCCCATTCACACACAGTTGGCGGCTCCGCCGCCGAACACTGGTGCCAACCTTCCACCTGAGGCAAGGTGGGGTTCAGTGTCTTGCCCACGGACACTTCGATATATGAGCAGGAAAGGCAGGACTCAAACCTGAAATATTCCAATCAGAGGTCGACCGCCCTACCGCTGCACCACGGCTGCCCCACGGCTGCCCCCCTTTGTACTTTAACATTAATAAGTTAAAGTACAATTACTAAACATATTTGTGAAACAGGTACAAGAGAATCTACCTCAGAGGTAGATTTGGACCCAGACTTGGTACGGGACATGAACACACTAAGCAGCCTCATGATGACCAGATGAACTTCATTGACAGGGCTTCGCTCATTCTTTTTGGATACATCCTGAAAAACAGTAGCATTCCTTTAGTAAAATAATGAAAATTATTTGAGCCAAATTCATTTTGAAAAGATTGTGGTTACCTTCTTGTGCATCCCAAGCTCAGCAATGAGTTGTGCAAGCAGATCATCCAAGGCACCCTTATCCTTTTCATCCTCCCCATCAAGGTCAGAGGTCAGCATAAGAATCACTTGCATGTATGGGATGGCCTGAACTCCTCCAACATTGTGAAGTTGCGAAAGGTGCTGAAGCAAGCGCTCCAGGAGCATAAGTCGAACCATGTGCAACCTTGAGAAAAACAAAATCAACAGTCAGTGTTGCAGGTCTCTTAGTTTAGAACAACTAACCATACTAACATTAAGAATACACATCAAACTTTTGCACCTAAAGTCCAGCTCTTTGATAAAATACCTCTGTTTACTTGTGATGGGACTCCATTCCTCACACATAATTGTTGTGCTAAATTTAAAAGATCCTTGCCCAACTCGATGCTAAATGTCTGGTTTTGATGGGTTCAACCACATAATAGCAATCCTCTAAACCATTCTCAAATGTATTACTAACTCAAGCTGGAGGTTAGACTTTATAAGTCTGGCCTGCACTTGAGGGCAACCTAAGCACAAAGCCAAGAGCGCTTCACAAAAATCTAAGTAACAAATGTATCTATGAAATATACTTTTAATGCGTGTGATTAAACAAATAATGACAAACTCTCCTATGTTAAGGTGTCTGACCTGTTGCTTGTGTGGATGTCTCCCTCCGTTTCCCCTTCGGAGCATTCTCCCTCTTGTTGTGCTGCTGTGGTGCTGATGGCCCCAGTGCTGGAACTTACACTGCCTGGACCGGCAGGATGGCCCTCGACTGCAGTGTCCCCATAGGCACTGCTGCGTCCTGACACTACAAGCAAACAACCGACAGAGGGTCAAAACAAACTGGAAGCAATCCCTCACATCTAAAAGCAAATTGCTTTTCACTTTACAATGAAAGAGTGTTTTTCCAGATTTGTGTTTTTAATCAATTTAAATTGATTTTGGATGATTTAAGGATGTTTTAACCTGACATTTAGACATTGATAAAATATATAAAAAAGGAAAAAACAGACAGTTTAAGATTATTGCCTATTGCTAATTAATTTTGATACATTAAGCAAATATTGCATATATAACTATTATACAGATAGCATTTTTAACAATAGACTGGTCTATCCATTTCTATAAAAACCCACCACTGTGCTCCCCTGCTACAGAGTCGATGGCAGAACCCCCACTCTCTGAGCCCACACTGCCTCCATGCTCAGCTGGGGAGGTCCGTAAGGTGGAGCCATCGGTAGCAGCTGTGCTGCCCTCATCATCTGATGCCGGGGCTGAAATCATAGCAATAGCTGTAACAGCAGATACACCACGGTCATCTGGCCAGGTTACATGATCTTAGGTTATACTTGTACATTACCAATGTATTAAATTTTTTTTACAAAAAAAAGAAAAGAAAAAACACTTAAAACTTTTCATCATCTTTTTTTTTGAATAAACACTTAAAACATGCGTTTTAAAAATGTGTATTTAAAGCAGTGTCATTAAAAAAACTGTTTTGGCATCAAACAGGATTGATTGAAAAAACAAAATTAGCAAAATTTATAAAAACTCAAAATCTGTACAACTTTCAGTAACAACATATCAGTTTTTCTTAAACTTAATAAACTGATTTTTTTGCAGCTGTAAACATAAACACAGAAAGAAATTACAAAAAGAAAATAATATGCTAATTATTGCAAATTAATTGGTCTTATTACCTGATGCTGTTGTGTCAGAAAGAGTTCCAGCATCGAGGGAGGAAGAGCTTGGGGCCTGACCAGACAGACCGAGGCTCTGAAGACCAAGAGCACTACTGCTGCTGCCTAAAGACAAAAAAAGCCCAGAAAAAGGTTTACGAATGAGTCTTCTGATTATTTAGAATTCTTTGAACAGAAAAGGTCTAAATGCATAAAATCTGTTTAGTTTTTACTTTCACAAGTAGTGATTTAAAAGAATATACTACCACTACATGAAAATACACAGAAACTGAATACCTTGTTGATCCTGCTGAAGGCTGAGAGCAATGGCCAGCTCTACCATCGTTTCATCATCAGCATCAGGAGGGATGTCGAGCATTGGGGGAAAACCTTCAGCTCCAGCCAGCAAAGCCTCCAGAGGAGATGGATTTCCATTGTTAACATTCTCTGCTGTCTCCAGGACCATTGACTCAGACTGAGAAGACCATAAAATGTGTCTTAACACATTTATGACTCACATTCTATAAAAGTCTGCTTTATTCAGACTAAATTAAAACAAAAGTATAGCTATGAAAGAACATATTTTTTGATTTTTTTTTTGGGGTGACCCTTTGCATGCTTGGTAACACATGAAGTACACACAATGTGCACAAGCACACATAAACATCGTATATTCAGACTCGTTTTTGCCTTACCACCATCTCAAAGTCACCATGATCCACTTCGTTCTGCTCTTGGCTCTCCTGTCGGCCTTCTTCTCCTCGACTGATTGCAGATGACTGGATCTTGTCATCAGCATCATCATCGTCATCATCATCCTTGTCTCCTGATAAAGAAAAGTAACTAAAGATATCAGATGACCAGACATGCTTGCAGCGCTAAAACCCAATAACAAGAGATAGGATTTCTAGAAAAAGTTGTAGTACTTGTACTTGTTGTTCGCTCTACCTGGTTGAAAAAGACGCCTAAAAAAATAGACTAAAGGCTAAGATTAACACAATAACCAACAAAAATTTCAAATTATTATAAAGTATGGGAATAGATCTGTCAAACTATATTAATCCGTCAAACTACATGACAAAGTCTGATGCTACGATCAGCAAACATAGCTAAACAATCAAGTGTTTTAGGAAGATGGATTACTCCTAATTTGAGTTTGTTCTTGCAGTATATTGTTCTGTAAAATAAAACTAATGTTTGTCTGACCAAAGAGGTCTTTGTTCTAAAGGTCTTCTGTCAAAAGTTTCTCTTTTCAACAAACCTCCGATATTGTTAAAGATGGATTACAAGTAATGTTTTTGCGGTCTTGCAGATTTTTTTTTAGTGCAAGCTTTTTTTTAAGTGCATCGTGTTCTTGAATAGCTTTTTTGAATGAAAGTGTTGTTTTAAAGAGCTGAAACATTTTGTTGGTTGGAGAATTTAAAACCTTTTTAACTGTGTTGGAAATCAAATCGTTTTAAGTGTTAAAAAAGGGATCAAGGTAAAAATAAAAAAGAAATAATCTCGAGAAAGGTTTAACAGAAAGATTTACACTTAGTGGAGTCAAAAAGAGTTCAATGGCCAAACAAGAAAGTGAAAAACAAATAATAAAGAATTAAAAAGAACCATTGGTGCACTTTAATGCTTTTCTATATATTTAGGTCAAAGTACATTAAAGTAAAGAAAATAAGTGCATGATTTATGATAATCTCTAAAGACAATGCACAGAGATAGTTTGCTATAAGTCTAAGTAAACGTACCAATGGGTGTGTTGGAGCGTGGGGGAGATGGAAGGGTCACATGACGCCGTTTGTTTCTCGGCCGCAGTACTCTGATTAAAGCCTGCTTACAAGCAAAGCTTACAGCAGAATCCTGAAAATATAAACACGTTTTTTTTTATCTCAAGTAATGCATGTTTACTTCTTATCATTTTACTCTTAAATATACCAAATGATACAACAGTTTCATAGTAACAAACCATCAAAAATCCAATTAGATAATTAATTTTCCTGATCATTTACCATAAGCTAGTTAGGCTTACAGATAAATCTATTGATAAAAAAACAAAACAAATGTACTTACAGTGCACAGTAACATTTGCATGTAGATTTTGGAAGCAACGTTGATGTAATCCAGTTCGCATGTGCAGTACGCGTGAATTATGTCAACCAAGGCATTGACTGTTGCTTCCACATGAGTTAGACCTTAGATTGAGCAGGGAAGAAAGGTCTTTAACATGCATTGACGTTTTTATTAAATAATCAACACGACTATAATGTGCATACTAGGCCTGCACAATATACCGCAAATTTATCGTTATCGCGAAATCAAGCTGTGCAATATGCATACCGCAAAAGACGGCAAAAATCGCAATAAATGATTACCTTAAATGTGCTAAAACAAACTCATGGCAGCTTGAAATATTGAACAAATGAAATATATCCCTTTATGCATTTAACCAATCAGAAGGACCCATTTAAGTTTCTGATCAATCAGATGAGCCCTTTTATGTTTGATGTTTGCCTCCTACGTCGACAAGGGTCATTTGGAGTATAATTTTTAAACTGTTGCAGTGAAATGGAAATGATGTTTTTGTTTTTTTTGCTATTTGTTTATATACTGCAATTTATATCGTTATCGCAATATTAATTACTAATATCGCATATCGCGAGTTTTCCTCATATCGTGCAGCCCTAGTGCATGCCTTACATAAATCTTACAGACATTATTTTAAATACATGTATACATTTTTGACCAAAAAAAATTGAACTAACCAGGCAGACAAGCAGGAGCAAGGAATGGATTCTTTGGTTTCAGGGCATGGAGCTTCCAGAAGTTATTCATCAACTGTGCAATAAAGTTGCAACTTTCCCCATCCATTTGCTTCTGTCCGTCTTCAACAGAGTCTGTCAAAACATTGCAAGAGTATCACAGAGTTTAGAACTTTGACGTTACCCATTTGCTGGAGTACTGCTTGTTTAAAGAGCCTGGTAAACATAAAATAACATCAAAACTTTATCCAATAATTAATGCACTCACATATTTCTCTTCTATTAACAAAATAATAAGTGCCCTAAGTGGTTATTTGTCACCTCTGAGCCTCTTACCAGAGTCGTGGTGCAATGATTTTGTTTCGGTGAAATGCACCAAATTGTTGGGTCTCATGATTGCAATGGAGCGGGCTGTGATCACGAGCCTCTGGAAAACATCAGGATCAAGCTCCTTCCCCTCACGGCTGCAGCTATTTAAACACTGAACCGCGTTACTTAGCAGGGACTGGTCCTGGTGACAAGAAAAAGTGAAGATTGTATTAGTTTTTTGTTACAAATAAACACAAGAGATCTGTGACTTGAGAGATTTGTTTAAATTTTTCTTTTAAAGGTTCCTACAGAGGAAGGAAAAAGGATGGAAGAAACCTTAAGTCAATTTAAGAGTAATAAAATCCCTCCAACAAAGTAACATTCATATTTCAAAATTCAGAACAATCTAAGGCCACAGCTAATATTTAAATTTTAAAAACAATAACATCCATAAAAATCCAGAATAGTTTATAGAATTTTGTGGCTTGACATTTTTCTAAGTGAGAAGAAATTGAATACAAGCAAATGTTTAATATGTCATAGAAGAAGGCAACAGGTTTAGAAACTACAGGTACTCAAAAATGTGAATTCATTTCTACCTTGTGGTTGTGGTAGGCGGTGCGGCTGGTGTGCAGACTAGCCAGAAGTCCCTTGGTCTGTTGCTGTACACCGGCAGGAGTTGGCATGGAAAGGAGTAAAGTGGCCAACTCCAATGCTCCCATCTTGTTTTTCTCCTACAAAATGAAATGCATTAAAAAGCGTATGGTGGCTCAAGACAAACAGATAGAATTTTGCTCCTAAACCAAAATTGCTTTAAAAAATACACCAAACTTTTATGAGTTACCTTTTCGTTTGATGAACCTATGGCAAAGCAGCTTTCCAGAGCTTCAAGGGAACTGACCACCAATCTAGTAGAAAGAAAGAAAGATTACCTCTGCCTCTTTTATACGTCTTACTCTTAAAGAAACAACCATAAAAAATAAATAAAATAAATAAATAAAAATCACACTCATTTGGTTGCAGTCTTTGCTAAGCTATGTGCCAAACAACACTTAATGCAAATGTTATTGTGAGAAAAAAAGTTTTTTTTTTTCCCCTCAAGTGTGGAAATGATGCATTACATGGTTGCAGTCTCAGGCATGGACACACAAAGCGGCACACAAGTACAAAACCATACAAACAAGCAGAGAAAGGGCAATTACTAACCGGTCCAGGGTTGATAAGGACTCAGTTTCACAACTTTTTATTGTATTTTTGGGAGCAAAAGAAAAAGAACAAAAATAAGTGTGAGGTTCACAGAAAGAAACAAGTGAAATTAAATGATTCAGTCAAACAAAAGAGGCATGCAAGAGAAAATGATTAACACAGCCATGCACTAAAACACTAAGAGACCAGAAAGGCCTCTATTCAAGTTCCGACTAGTACAGAACAAGTCCTGCAATGAAACTGATGAAAACACACTTAAGGAGGGCTATGATTTGGTGTATGCATGATGGAATGGAATTACCCTGTAGACTATATGTTAGGAGTTGCCAAGGAAACACTGGCAACGATTGTTCATATCAGCAATTCTTTTTTTAACTTAAACCTTAGACACTCTTTGGTATTTAAAAGTCTTTATTTTTATTTGTTAGTAACTAGAGAGGAGATTAACATTTTTGACACATCACTTGAGATTGTCTAAACTACGATTACTAATTGTAAACATCAATAGTTACCATCACCGCTAACTACAAAGACAGCACAAAACAAAAGCCATACCTCTCCAAGACGCTGCCACTGGTGGCTGTTGGGGTGGTGACGTCGCCCTCTGAGGTGCCATTGCCCTGGTTGAGGCTGGGACTGCAAACATTGTTAACTGATGCTGAGGAGAAGTCTTCTGGTGGGTCCTCGGGCCAGCCAAACTGTTCCTTTGTTTTACCGTAGATTTTGATTGAATCGAGCATGGTCACTCCAGCTGGATCAACTGATGCACCAACTTAAAAAAAGCAAACCATGAGTCTCTAAAGAGCAATCATTTTAGGCACAAAAACTAAGCAATGCTGCAGTCTTTCATCTCACTGAATATGGAAAGCTTCTTGTCAGCTTGCAAGGCCTCTTCTCTGGTGAAAGGGAAGTCAAACCAGCGCGCTCTTGTCAAATTAATCTGCATGGTGCGGCCAAAGACCTCCACATAGGAAGGGGCCCTCTCAATGGCCTGAGTGCCCACTTGAACACGCATGCCTGTCATCACCATTGAACTGTTGTTGTTCACCACTTCCACAGTGAATCCCCCAGGCTGGGAAAAAAAAAGAAAACCAAGCATTTAAGTACAACCCATTTATAACATTTAAAAGCTTAAAGATCCAAACTTTCTCTGTAACAGATCAATGCCAATAACTGGTCTTTACCTTTGTATTTGCCACATACATCCCAGTAGAGTTAAGTCTATGTTTGATCTGCTGCCCGTTGTAGACTTGCAGCAAGTCATTACCCCCAAACTCCACCTCTGTCAGCTGCTGGTTGTGTTCAAAGAAGTCCACTGGGAATGTCACTTGACTTGATGTCCGAGTGGCTGAAAGTAAAATTAAATGATATTGAAAAACATGACTAATCATTTGAAGACAACATTTTTCAAATTGATATATTTAACAGTTTCGTCAAAAACCCACAAATGGACTGTGCATTTACAACAGGTTGTTTGTTTAGAGAGGGAAATTACACATAAACAAACCCCTGATATAGAAGAAAGAGCCGTTCTACTCTGCTTACTGAGATGGTAAAAGGAAACGACAAAAAAACGTACTTGCAGCAGCGGTTTTGCGCTTGCGGACAGGTTTCATGACACTAATTCCACAACTGGGCTGGAGAGATGGCTGCAGCCAGTATGAGGTGTTGTCCACATTTGCCATGTAGATTCTTAGGCTTCCATCTTCACAAAGAAGGATCATGGTTGTGCGTTGCTGCTCATTGCTGGCTGTGTGTCGAATGGCTACCATATCTTGAATCTGGTGAAAAATTTACAATAATAAACAAGTTTAAGAAACTGAAACCTAAATATTTTTCTATGCAAAGTCTGTACTTCTGCAATGACAGGATATCTACAAATTCCCTAAATTAACCTTTTAAAATACATTTCAATCCTTTTTAATCACAACTTTAACTTATAAAAACGGTTAAATCTAATGTCACAACAATCTATATTTACCTTTGCTTTGGCTGGCAAAGTTTTAATTTCCTGAATAAGGAAAGTGTCAGGTTTGACCATTATCACTAGAGGTATGCCTGTCGTCTGCTGCACGCAGCAAACTAAACCTGGGTGGTTCATGACCTCTGACCACTGGCACAGAGCAGGTGACATTTTGCTGCTTCCACCATTGGAGCTAAAGAGAGCAGAACAAGTCATTTTTTTGTTTTAGTTTTTGATTACTATGTCTGGAGACAGTTGTGCATAGAAGAAAAGAGAGAATGTGTTGGTGTGAAATGGAGGTACCATTTGACAGTGATTGGAAAAAGCTTCTGCACATCCGTTGTGCTTCGATTTACTGTGGCAGCAAACGATTTTCCCTGACTGTAGCTGAAGAAAAGCATCTGAAGGACATGGGAGTAATACACAGACACACCACCGCCGGCCACCTGCCCGTTGGAATCCTGCAGTTACAAATAAGGACATTACCTCACTATTATGTTTTGCCGTGTTAATATTTTTAACATGCATTTTAGCGCTGTAGTGCTGGCAGTATTATATAAAAAAAAAAAAAAGAAAATTAGAAATTCATTTTAGGGATACAAATGTTTAGACCAATTGCCTCCTTATGTTTCCAGAAGTAACTAAAATCAAAGTACCTTCAAGTCTTCATGGGTAATCTCTAACACATTAGTGACATAAAAAGGGCCATGCTGAGCGCTGCTAGATTCATCCATGATCTGAGTGTACATGTAGCCTGCTGAGGACATGATGACAATGATGTTTTTCCCCTCTTCGTTGAAAAGGAATGTAGCATCTCTGATCTTGGAACTAGGGAGCAGGAAGTAGTACATGGGACTTAAGGCATCCACCGACAAGTCATAGATCTGTTACCAAAAAAGAAAAACAATAAAATGTTTTACAAAAGTGTGGATTTTGCATCATATACACAGAAAACCTCGACAGTAATAAACAGAGAATGATACTTTTTCAAATGTAGCAATTTTTCGACTAAACACCTTAACAAAGTCCGCAGTGATGATGGCGAGTTCAGTCTGAGAGCCTGGTAACCAGACTGCTTTGATGATGAAGTTGCCTGTGGCCAGCTGTGGGTGTAGCACCAGATGGTCCGACACAGAGCCAGTACTGCTGAAAGTTAAAACATGGCAGTCCTGGAAGAAATTAAGTGAATATAGACAGTTATTAATATGATATAGCAAAAATAATCCTAAATTGTCTTGATAATTGTTCTTTGAAAAATAAGACTGGGCATTTGACATTCTGATTCTCTGACCTTAAGACCACACACAGCCAGGTAATCCTCATTGCAGGGGTTTCCTGTGAGGCTGAGTACAGTGAAAGGAACTGGGGCAGAAGCCAGGCGGGTCAACGTTAGCTTCCTTTTGCTCGAGTCTGCTTGCTTTAGGAGAGTGGACAGCTGCAGAACTGTTATCTGCCAGACAGCGGATAAGAAAAGGGGAAACAAAACAACATATAAATACAAAACTGTAGAAAATGCAACACACTAGTCAAATGATACATAGGATATAACGCAGCAAAGGCAAGAAGGCAAACATGCCAATGGCGTTATTGCAAAGACATTGGTTCATCTCCCAAATTAAATTCAAAGGTTCAGCTCACCTTTCCTTTTTCATGGCTTACTGCAAGATGCTGCCGCCGGCCATGTGGTGAAGAAAGGACACACATCGCAACACGCCGCAAAACATGAGCACTGATTAACTGCCGTATTGTTTGTCCCTGATCACCACTGTAGTTCATCCGCACATTTTCAAAAGCCCCTTCCTGAGACCCAAGCGTTGGCACCTGAGAAGAAGAGTACAAGATTAGCAGAAAGATCAGAATGTGCATTACATTTAATCTAGCGTACCATTAACTGGTCTGTCATCTCCACGTTCTTATCCTGAGTGTGCAGTTCATTGAGAGCTTGTTGAGCCCGGCTGCTGCTTCCCACTGCAGATGCTTGCTGAAAATTGGTCTGGATGGCTTCCATGAGAAACATGAGCATCTCAAGGATTACAGCTGCAGTGCAAGATCCCATCTATTATGGAAAAGAGCAATCAAGTCACACAATGCATAGAGCAGTAAAACATTGAAGAACAAGGAAAAAGATCAAAATGTATTTCTAACCACTTGTGTCAGCAATTCCTCTTGGCAGCCTTCAATACTCTTGCACACACTGCTTTTCTTGGGTTTATCTTCATCAACAGATTTACCATCGCAGATGGTAACTTTGCCTTTGTCAGAGGGTGAGGCATTCTGGTGGCGGATAGCACTTTCAGGCATTCGCAGTTCACTCTGGAACGCTGAAGATTCTTTTAGAGTGGAGCTGATGCCACTGCTGGGACTGCGTTTGACCAAAGCCTGCAGCATACAGATGCAAACGACAATAGTTAAACATGCCGTCCAAGCATTACTTTAGGAGAAAATATAAGCTTGTAATGATGGATGAGTGACTTTTTGATATGTTACTGTACAACATCTGACCTAGTATCAATAACAAGAATATGCTGCATGCTAATATATTGCGTGTTGAACCATCCTTAAATTCTTTTGTTGCTCTCAGTAAGCCATTTCATTATTTGTAAGTCATGAGCAATAGTTCTCAAGCTCTCTTTTTTTGCCTGAAGTTTAAAAAAAATAAGTTTAGTGTTCACTTCTCACGAGGGTTATGTTCTAAAAATAAACTGTAAAGTAGAATTAAAGATGTTTCAAGGCTGTAAAAACCCCTAACTACACACTATATACTTTTTTCAAAGATTCCTTATATACTTTCTGACTTTACTCTTTTGTTGAAATACTATCAAAGTATTATTATTAATATTATTACAACGTATTATAGAATGAAAAAAGATCTGCTCGCCATCAAAGATTTATGTAAATGTGGCAAACTGCACAAGAGACACAGCACAAAGGAGATGGATTGACAAGGTCTACAGCCAATCAGGAAGCTCACAGTGCACTGTAAAAAATTAAAAAAGGGAAAGGGGGAAAAAACGTATGCAAAGTTGCACTGAAATATATCCACAAAACAGTGAGACCACAAAGATAAACTGTAATATAGTGAAGGACCACTGTACTGTCACCTATCCCTTGGTATGCCAATCTTTGTTTTGTTTCTTAAAACTCATTTTATTTGTTCAGAACAAAAATAATAGTTCATTTATATCCTAAATGATTTGTCTTGTGACAAAGTTTGGGAGAAAATCAATGCAAAATTACAACTACCTAATGAACTATTAGACCAAAGTGTGAAGTGTGGCAGATTGTGAAAAGTAAACTGTCAGAAACTTTCTTTTTTGCCTATTTTAGCCAAATGCATGTTGTTGTGACTCAGATACAAGCGGACATTTCTACATTTCTGTAGAATTCTGTGACATGATATGCATTTCCCTCACAGCTCATTTGATGTTGCAGGTTAAAAAAGGGAATAAAGAGAAATAAATACAGGCAGATACAGCAAAAAGTGATAATAATTAAAGATGATGAAAAATTTGTTTTAATGGGTTTGAAAGAAAAACTGTAATAGACTCTAAACAGGTTTTAATGTTTTGAACTATTGCTCAAGACCATTTTAGCACCGACTTCAGGCTTTTTAAATACATAAAATAAAATCTCTATTTGTATCTTTTAGACTGTTAGTGGAGGCCAATTCATAATATTTACTGTTAGCAGCAAAAGTGGCAAATAAAGATTAAAAAAAACTGCACAAATGTACCGACAACATATTCAATTATCTCAAAAATTGACACAGAAAAACAATCACAACCACAAACAAACACTGAAAGCTTCTGCTACTGTTTGACAACCAGCAAATAAACCCAAAAATGTTTTGATGGCCTATCCTTCACATGCAACATGAAAAAAAAGAAAACCCACGACAAACCCAAGAAAGCTGAGCTAGGGAAGCTGGCCTGTCCAATACACAAAAAACAACACAAGCTGTCTGACTCTCTAACCAAAGGTTTGGTCTAGCTATAATCCTGATCACATGAAATGGTTGATGAAAGTCAATGAGAAATGACTTGCAAACCAAAGTTACCGCTGTTGTTCTCTTCCCATGATGACCTGAGGTATTCGGTCTCACCTGGCAGCTGCCATCCTCTTTGGCACCGCAGTCACAGAAGAAAGAGCCATATTTGGCATACGAGATCTCATGGTCTTTGTGACAGACCTTGGCGCACACTGTGCACACACCTACCCCATCCACCATCTTACAGGTGTGACAGTGGTACCTGCAAAACAGGAAAAATAAATGTGAAAAACCCGTTCTTGTTTAAGTTATTAAAAGCTATTTAAGAAAGCTGTGGTAGAAAAAGAAATAATTGGGGAACAAACTGATTTTTACCAGTGTTGGTTCATGAACTCCTTCTGAGTTATGGTAAAGGTGCAGAGTTTGTTGCAAAGTGAGTCTTCATCCTGTTAGAGAAATAGCCCATTGACAAGTTCAAACAATTATTACATATATATGAAACAAAAACTAAAATATATAAATATAAAAAAAAATTTAAATGTGGGGGAAAATAACTTAATTTGTAGCAAAACAAACTTTGGCAGCAAAAAATTACATCTCTAAAACATGGTAGTTTGTGTATGTGTTAACATGTTAATTTCTTTTTTTCAAAGATGGCATCTTACAGAGTCCTCTGCCTGGGAATCCTCCTCTTCCACTGCAAGTTCTTCCACCCAGTCGGAGTCAACTTCCATCGCTTTCTCCTCTCCCTCCATCAGCAAAGCCGAGGTGCCCTGGCCGCTACTTTGTCGCAAAGCATTCATCACATCAGCCAGATAGGATATGATGTGGCACGCACACTCCAGCATACTGGCATGCTAGCATTAAAGAAAAGTACATGTTTGTGTTTTTATTTTTCACTTACTAAACATTTCTTTTCAATAAAAAAAATGTAAGAGAAAAAGTTGCTCACCTTTCCATGGGACAAGTTTGCACTCACTTTCTCCACAACATTTTTCTGTGTTAAATATTTTTTACTGCAAAAAAAGAGCAACTCATATATACGGTTGTTCTTAAACAGCTTTCAATAAAAATATATACTTGAACCTCAGACAGTATTCATCTGGTTTCTTACCATCTTGTCAGCCAGTCGATGGATGCCCGGTGAAGCTGCAGGTGACCAGCCCCCTGTCCAGCACTAGCAAGTGTCGCCATAATAACCATGAGCTCAGGAAAGCCTGTTCCATCGCCACTGGCCAGCATGTCTGTTGCCATTGGAATAAGCGTGCTGAGGAGCACGGTGCATACTCCTTCTCCAACCTGACTGTTGTCATGCACAATATGAGTTGTGAGGAGTTGTAGAAGCCGTCGATTTTCTTGCACGATTTCCAGGTGCTCTGAATCTTTTGGTGGGGTAGCGGTCATACGCGTCAGCCAGGACTGCAGACGTGATGGCTCCACACAAGCCAGTTGGGCCAAAGAGCCACACAGAGACAACAGGCTTTGGTTTGGACTCTTCTCCGCTGGGGATGATTAATATGCAGTCTTTGAGTTTTAAGGCATTCAGATCCGTCCTAAAATACAACACCTTTCAAAAGTGCTTTGTTTATTGTTAACTACAACCCTGGACCCTGAATGGATGCAGCCTTTTTGTCTGTTAATGTGCATAAAAAAAGACACACTTCTGTACACCGAATAGAGTTTTGGACCAAACCGTGATTTGATAAGGGTAGAAACACTTTCTTATTATGGATGTAGATTTCATGTAATACATTACTTTCCAACCATCTACTGCTTACTTTCTAGGATCCACTCACACAAATGATTACATATGCAATCGAAACTAAGGTGCCAAACTTACTGAGCTGGAAAAGTTTGGTGAAGAACTTCAGCACTGTGTTGCAGAACTTTGCAGAAAGGTTTTCATTGGCTGTTGCCATCATAATCTGGACCAGCTCACCACTGAACAAAAGTAAAAGAGGTATATTCAAGACCTAATTCAAAATACAAAATGCTGATATGTAAATTACTGATCGATTACCTGAATGAAAAAAATTCCTCCATGGCCTTTCGAACCTGATTGTTCTCCAGCTGTTTTTCAAGATACAGAAGGCATTCCTCAAGGATTGATTCATCCAAACCACTGAAACGTATGAGAAAGTAGAAAAATCAATATGGACAAACTGCACAATATGCTTGTGAGAAGTTGAAAAAAAATTGCCACTTGCTTTACTTCCTATAACGTCAGAATACAACATTATCAAGATGTGGTGAAACAGTTTAACTAATGAAATAGTACCCATATTATGTACCTGCTGGGGTCTGAATGATTTGCAATGATGTTATAACATCCAGTCACCAAACGCTCATAGATGCGGGCAAGGAAGGCATCAGACTCTGAGGGGCCGAGGATGCGCTCCAGTGATGTGCTGCTGATCTCGGCCACACTCTCTGTGCTGCTCTCCAGGAGGAGGGGCATCAGTGTGCTAACAACCTGGGAGGGGTTCAGCTCCTCTGTGCTGAAAGAGCAAAACAATGTCCAGCATTAAATAGATGGAGTTTAAAAAAAAAAAAGGAAACAACTGCGACGTCATGGAATTGTTTAGATATTGTTTTAAAGTTTTAAACTCAAAAGGGAACTTACCCAACGAGGTCGAAAGTGAGGCGAACCAACGACAAAAGGATGTGCTTAAGAGAAGAGGCCAGAGGCAAGGACTGGCAACTTAAGGTGCCCAGGTGAGCTGCTTGGATGGCACTGATGTAACTCTCTGCTGGAATGGTGTCATTGGCAAAAGCATTTCGCTGAAATAAACAAACAAACAAAAAATGGAATGAAATGAGGGGGAAAAAAGGTAAATTGCAATTCTTTTTAATTTCATTTTTTTTGCTAATCTAATAAATATAATAAAATGTGTTGAACAAAAGCTGAAGCTTTTTTTAGGGCACTTAAATTGACAACAATGACTTTTTATTTTACAATCAATTTCCTCACATACCCATGAACCAATGTTGGGAAACTCATTTGTGTGGATGTTGTTCCACGTCTCACTTATTGTCTGAACAGCTGATGGTAAGTTCTGCATTAGACTGGGACCTGTGGAATTTAATTTAAAGCCATGGAGTGAAAAAATCCAAACTTAAAAAAAATATATCAGAGCAAATAGTGTCAATGTTGAACAAACCCAGTGTGTTAGCCTTGCATCTGGTAGAGCCAATGGACAAAACTGCAGCATAACCTTGGAGTTTTGCAGTACTCTGCTTGTTCTCCCCTTCTTCTGGGATGTTCATCAGCAAATATGATCTGGTCAAAACAAGATATTGTTTTAAAAACTGGATAGGTCACAAAAAGGGAGATGTTTGAAAAGTAAATCAGACTTTAAAACATTGCTGAACATTACATGCTAAATAAAAAAATGACAATGACCAGCAATCTTGACCCTGAGATCTGTCACACATTACACATAACACTGTTTTCTTGAAAATTTGCCAATTTATCCCACTCCAGGTAAGATGCCACAAAAGCAAAACTAGCAAAGAGAGAGGGATAAAACTTGTTTCTGAAAGAGCATAAAAATGCAAAACATGGAAGACTGAGAAAAAAGGGATACTAGAAAAAAATTTAATCAAACTGTTAATGCTTTTTAAATGAATATTCACAAAGTCAGGGTCGATGACAAACAGTCCCCTTTCTCACCTTGTGAAAGCCGTGTAACTGTCAATGAGCTGTAGTGTGGCAGGGAGCAGGTTTTTTGTGATGTCAGAGGACTTAATAGTGTCCGCCTCAATAGCAACCTTAGACAAATGTTCATCTAAAGAAACTTGAACTTTAGAAATGACTGCATCCAGGGTGTAAACTGCTTGAAGAGAGGGCAGTTGATGAAGTGGAAGAACAGCATTTGGATCAACACTTGAAAAGGTGGAAATCTGCAAAACAAAGAATTTTAAGCATTAAAACAGTTAAAACTTTGTAAATAGTTGTTTTAGTTATGATTAATATATGGTAAACTAGGTCTTTTATTACCTGTCTGGCAATGTATTCTTCTGCAAGCTCCACATCATATTTAACCGTGCTGCATTTAGAAGCTGTCAGCTCCACCAGAGAGGCGGCCTGGTCTGCTTTCATCCCTTGCTTCACCAAGTGCTCCTGTTAATGTCCCATTCAAACACCCCAAAGTTAGAACATTACACAATTAAAAGGCATTATATCTTGTGTGTCTGTGTTACATCAATGTAAACATTTGCACTATATATTACCCAAAAAATCTTTTTATTTTAAATCCCAAGTTGTAGCAACAAAAGAAAATAATACATTTCTGTTCTGAGTTTTCATGATTATCTTTATACAAACTTTTTTTAACTGTGCAAAAAGCTGCTGTAGTTAACTATAAAGCACAGTCAGTTAAAATGTTTGTAAGAAATAAAAAAAAGCAACAGAGTACAGATCAGATAGATAGTATAAATATCAACATGTTGATAAATCTGCACCATCGAGTTTTACCTGTGATGTTGAAATACAAAAATAGTGTACAGTTTTAGAAACAAATGCTTAGAAGCTGCAAAGGGGCATTGCAAAAAATAAAAGAAATATAAGCCCACAGATATAGCTGTGACACCCCATGAAAGTGAACGATGTAGTTATCAGATTAGTAATTGCACAGATAAAATGTATGCTGCTTAAACTCTTGGCACATTGTGCCCGATGTGTTGAAGGTAACTCTGTTGTAATAAGGAGTCGGCCAACCTTGATCCAGTTCACGTATGTAGACACTCGCAGGCGTGAGGACCACCGCAGTGTATGCAGAATGTCACTCTCACTGGGATCACTGCAACCATTTTTCAGCTGCTCAATGAAGGCTTTGGAGGGCGGTAAGACACCCAGAACTCTCCAAAGTATTAGAAAGTAGTACTGAAGGGAGCAGGCTTCCTGTGGTAGGAATAAAAACAACCTTTATGAATAAATGTATCTTAGTGGATTTTTTTTTTTTTTAGTTATTCATCTTGTAGATCAGATTTACTTCGTCGGTAACATCATTCTAGGCAATCTCTGTATCACTCAAATGAAACAACTTTCCGCTGAACTTGCTTCAAATCTTAAACCCTTCTTTTTTTAAGAACCTCAAGTAGTTTCTACTCACCATAGGAGTGATGGGTTTGTTTTCTTGTCGTCTGGCTGTGTCAAACTGAGAGCCTGCTGCCAAGAGTGAGACAAGCAACGCATACAGCTCATCATATTTAACTGCCCCATTGAACAATTTTGGGAAAACCTGCCAAGAAAATTCAAAAAATCATGTCAACATTTAAGTAAACACCTTGTCATAAAGACAAAAATATACATATATATGTACCGTACAAAATAGACACACACAGCACCAAAATATATGTACTTAATTTGCAAAATGCAACAAGTAAACCGATAAATATTGCTGTTGGCAATAAAACAACAAAGGACAGCTAAATGAAACCAACAGAATAAAAGGTTCTTTCCTCATTTAGCTCTACTTCGATCAGCACATTCATCTAAATTATTCCATTTGAAAAATAGGGCTGGATATTGAGTTTGATACTTTTTAAGTACTGACTGAATTGTTTCGATAATTTTGATTATCAACAAAATAGCTTTTGCTAAATACCCAATTTTGAAACCCAAGCAAATCATTTTGTGAATGTCAATGGGTCAGTAAACGCAACACACTCGATTGAGGTTATATTCTGCGCAACAAGTGTCACATTTATCAAATTTAATACTGCATTAACTTTATTAAAAATAAGCACTGATGTGTTGTGTTCATAACCTTTTGCTTCACAATAGCATTTTTTATCCTCAATAAAAGTAATTTCTTAAAAATCAGTACTTAGAGGGAACTGACTTCAAAGTCAATGTATCCATATTAAAAATGTGGGCATAATACCCATAACCCGTCTGCAACAAAATAGTCACAATCACGTTAAATTTAAAACAGAACTGCAATATGTTAAATGTCAAAGATGGTTGAAATTTTGATTGATAACCAGATAATATGAACACGTAACTCCTACCTTGTTGTCTAGTCTGCTAATATCATCCTCAGATGCTTCAGGAGACAGCACACAGTAGAATTTGGGCTGCTGGTTTGATTCTTAAGGAAAACAGTAAAGATACATTCAGAAAACGTACTTTTATTGAATACAATTCCAACATTATCTTATGTATTTAGGATCACTGGAATGTTTAAGTATTTTTTCTTGTTTCGGTTAACATAACCTTTTCAAATAGCATCTCCATCTACTTTGCTTAATTACCGGATGAGCAGTGTTTAGCACAGTTCTCTTCAACTTCCTTGAATCCATAGTAAAGTGGGAGACTGCCGCGTTTGCCCCCATCCTGGACGGAACCCGACCCAGCGCATGGTGGGGTAAGGAGGTTGTACTGAACCTGTAATGATTAGTTAAGATGGACAGTGTTGGGATTTCTCTGGATCATAATTTCAAATAAAAAAAAAATCAATCATAAAGTACACTTTAAATGTCTTTAGGTGTGGCAAGTAAAAAAAAGTGTGTACCATTCAAATGTAAAAACTTGCAACAAATAATTGGAATAACTAGAAGAAAATCAAACAGTTGAAGAAATGTGTTTTTGGTTTAAAAGAATCAAACTGTTAATGCTTTTTAAATGAAAATATGAGGATGATAAGGTAATTATATAAATATGAGCCTGTACCTGCTCAAATAGGTACAAGGGAGCTTTGGAGTAGTGACGGATCAAATAGTCAAAAAGCAGCAACAGGCGAGCCAGGTTGAGTGGCACAGCTTTTAGTTGGGAGTCTTTGCCCTGGGCCACATCAGTGATGGCTTGGGTGGCCATTGTAAGGACTGATTTGCGGCCACGTTCAGACAGATTGTGGAAAAGGAGCAGAAGCAGTTGAAGGTGCTCCACGTTAAGGTCATCTTCTCCGTGAATAGAACCCTGGATGGTGTGTTGTTTCAAGGTTCCTAAAAATCTGTGAAAAAGGATAGTAAGGATAAAGTTGGATGACAAACTGAACCCAAACATAGTTGTCCATAAAGGCTCCTGTTCACCTAGATACGGTCAATTCTATGTAAACTCTAATGTTTTTCATTATAACTAATAAAAATGTGGCAAGCTCTTGACCTAAACATACCTTTCCCAGATTTTCATACACTCAGGAACATCTGGTTCTCCTTGCACATTGGCTTTGTGCTGCCATATGAGAACAAGTCTGGACAGAACTGATAATGACTGGGGATGAATATATAGAGGCCAGGGACCCTCTGAAAAGGGAGCAACTCCTAACTGCTGAAGGAGCGTGTTCTGCAAGAGACACAAAAAGACGACATTCGGGTCACCCTTATCAAGGAGAAAAAAAGGTCAATAGCAGCAATTGATACATTAAAAGTTTTAGTTTTGAACAAAATATATACAAAAAGAAGCTTGTGTTGTGCTTTTAGCAGAAGCAGATGGGTGGACGGATGGAATTGCTTACCTGCAAGGCTGGAGATGGAAGATCTGACGTCACTAAGGTGTGGTTGAAGTGGTACAAAGCTAGAGAAAACACTTCATCCGAGGAAGCTGAAGAAGAACAACAATGAAATATTTACAGTTTTTGAACATGCTAAAGAAAACAATTTTAACCAACTGGTCATGATTTTAAAGCCTACCTTTGACATCTTTATCCACATCTGATTATGCTATTAGTAGCCATGTGTTGCTCTCAGAGAGAGACACTACAGAAGTTGGTGCATTTGTGCTGTTCCTGGATCTCCAACATTGAGGTGGTGATAAAGTTGGAGAATGCTTAGCCGTTGAGAACTACAGGAACAAATCATTTTAAAATTAAGTATTCTTACATGAGCAAACAGTGTCTACAACATAAAAAATGTCCACCACAGTATTTTAATTACCATATTTTCTGGACTATAAGCCGCTACTTTTGTCACACACTTTCGACCCTGCAGCTTATTCAATGATGCTTCTAATTTAAGCATTTTTTTGACGGAAGCTAGGAGCGCTCGATCACATACAAAGTGTGGGACATGGGTATGATGATGTACGTGTTGCTGTACTCAGGTGCGCTCTATAGCCCGGAAAATACTGTAAATCAAATGTGGTAAATTTAACACAACTTTCTAATTAAAAGTTTTAATTTGTTTGGTTGGACCTTATTACATTAAAAAGGAGGTAAGTTTACTCTAATTTTAAATGAAGGTCAAGTGATGCAAGATTTAAGCACCCAGATACCGCTTAATCACCTTAACAACAACTAAACCGACATGTCAGAGCGTTTAATTGTTGCAGCCAAGTTTGCCATAAACAAGAGAATTTACCAGTTCTGATCCTGGACCAGCCAAAAAGGTTCCCATTAATTTTGATTCTGCTTGTTAGCCTTCTCAGTCTGGAGATGTTTCGAGTGGTGGGGGAGGTGGAGGCGGCGGTGGAGCCACTTTATCTTTGGTTGGAGAACTCGTCTCTTCAAACCACAGTCCTAAAATGGGTTCACTGTCATCGTCTGCAAACAAAGTTGGATATTTAGACACCTCAGAGGAAAGATTAACACGTACAAAATGTCTCACATTTTCATGGAGTTGTGGTGGTGTCACACAGTGAGAACATAAAAAGCTTCACACTGGTTTATTACACCAACACCACAGTGCAGATAAAGGACAACAGCCACGGACTACAGGAAATAGTGGACACAAAACAGTATACTTCTTAGTATTCTAATTAACTACAGCAAAAACCCATTCTACAGTAAGCTTTTGTTAAACAGCATATGCCATACTCATTTAAATCAGTGACATGGTAAAACTTCTTTAATGTATTTTTTTGTAAACAAAATAAAGTTAAAACTATTTAAAACTAAAAATAGCATTATGTTTCTCTGAACTATTCCGAAAGCTGCTAACCCTGTAACCGCCCATATTCCTATAAGGTTTTCTATTCTATTCTAAACTATTAGAAACATTAATTTAAATGTATCCTTATTTAGCTCAATAACCTTTTTAAAACCACATTATCCTTAACCCCATTCAATCCAAACAGATTCCACTTCATTATACAAGTTCTGTCTCACTTCTAAATATTTACTATATATAATAAAAACCATCTTGTACCATTTTCATTAGCCTTGAAACATTGAGTAATAATGTTATAAATTTGTCTTCTTTAAAGGAGGAATATATATATATATGAAGGAGAAGGAAATGCCTTATACACGCAATCCTACAAAACGTTCCCACATGGCAACATGAGCAATAAATGCATTTTGGGTGAGTGTATGCAAAAATATATTTTTGAGAGATTAGATGCTTGAGGCCACGGACTTAAAGCTTTATAGCTAAATGCTTTAACAGTGGAGTCACTGGCCTTGGAATACTACTATTAAATTTAAAGCTGCAACTGAACTTTAAAACACATTTTTTAGAATATCTGAACCAGTGACACATGGATAACCTATTATATTGAAAAAAAGAGCTCCTGTTTGTTGTTGCACCAAAAAGAAAAAAAAAACATTTTTAAGCTTTAGGTGTCTGGATAAAAAAAGAAAAGAAGTCTGCTGCAGAAATATAACATAAAAAGGTTAATAATAATAATACACAATTAAAATAGATGAAAGCATTATGCCAGTAATAAGCTCACTGTGAATGTGCTTATTTTCCATTTATGTTGCATGACCCAGACGCTGTGAGCAAACTACAACAGCAGTGGGAGTGAGAGCAGGCAAAAAACATGCAAAACAGTGAGTGAATAACTGATCTACACAAAAATAGTAGAGGGGAAATTAATTAATCAATTCTATATTCACGCTTCACCAGGATTCCATCTGCCTAAGGCAAGATGTTAATTCAATCTGACCAATAATAGCACTAGAAAACGTTTTAAAATGACATCAATCATAATCAATCTTGGAAAATACCGCTGAAATTTAAGGCCTGTATAATTGTTTTTAGTATAATCGAATTGACCAAGCGCGGCCAGCGGACAACACACTTGGCAGGAAACTGATCAAGCTGTCATTACAGACTAATATGTGGAAAAACGTTGAATTTAGCAAGGCCATGTGACAATACAGTGAGATAGAATGCTCTAATAATGTTCCCTTTGGATTACGGTATTTTGATGTGGAAAAACAACAGTGGGCTGAACTTTGGGAAACTAAAATGTGATTGGATTTGCCATGAATTTTTTTTTTCTTTTGTAGATATATTTAATTTACACTCAAGTTATCTTGCAGGAAATCCAAGGAATCTGGAAAACTTACCTGCACTGTTCAGTACCCAGATATTTATCTCAAAGTCACACTGGTTGAATTTTTCTAAAGATGTCCTGGATCAATTTTAGGTCAGTGAATCGAATCGTTCAAAATGAACCAATTTAGACTATGAATCATATCATCAACCACAAATTAAAGAATAATAGAATTGTTGTTGAAATGAATTGCTACAGCCCTGAAAAACATTCGACTCAACATTTGTTGTTGTGAAATGTTCTTCTTCATAACTAAGTAAAAAGAACCAAACAAAGTTGACTAAATGTAAATCGGGTGTCAAAAGCCATGCTGTTATTGTAAAGTTCTGATTTTATATCATCAAAATGCTTTTCATTTACCCACTATGTATTAAACACGTGAAAAGTAAGCAGACAGCCTGCTTAGACATAAACACTATGATACCAGGATTTATTATGTTTCTGTAATAAATTTGATTGTTAATATAAGATTCTCAGCTTACCAAATATCTTTTAGATTTACAAATTACATTGAGACCAGTTCAAATTTGTACAAAATTTCACTAAGGTTAGATTTTTAAATAGTAAAAAAAAGAAATGAACATAAATTATTTTGTAAACAAACAAATTTCAGAGTTGAGAACATTTGTTACCTAAAACAAAACTCGTGAAGTAAATTGGTAGAACAAACAAGTACATAGCTTGGCTAAAATATGGGACATTGTTACTGTTGTGACTGCTGCTGGAAAAACATCGACAAACGTGTTGCTGCGTACCCATACAACCTGACAGATATAAAGCCACTGCACGCATCATCTAAATGTAAAGCCCAAATTTAATGATAACTGTGTTTATTTTCCATTGTTAAGGACAACCAGACCTCTGTTATGTAACACAATTTTCTTGAATTTGTGTTTAATCAGTAAGTGTGTCATCATTAAAGTATTAAGCTTCAACAGAATTAGCTTTGTAGTCTATAAAATCTGATATTCAGAGCACTTTAATGCTTTTTGGATTCAGTTTAGGTGTGCTGTTCCTATTAACTTCCTTTGAGCAGTTTAAAATAGGAACACCAAGCATGCTCCGAAAGGTGTAATCTGCAGAAACATATCCATTAAAAATTAACTAGGTGGATGGATTCTGAGCACTGGTGATGTGCATTCACAGGTGCTCGGTCAGATTTCTCAGAAGAAACTGGCTGGCGCTTGCAATAACCAATTCAGACCTAACACTCAGCTTTCATCGTTTAAGAATTAAGGTTAAGATGTCCTGGTCAAAAGGCCAGAGTAGCATCTGGACATTTTGTCAAAAAGTCTCCATTCCGCTGATTTTATTTACTCAGAAAAACTGTAGCACTGTAATAACTTTGTTTTTACTCTCCCATAGGGGTGCAGGGCTCATTTAAAACAAGTGTTAAATCCTCAGTCTTCATTTAGAATTGTCCAAAAATGTACAAAAATAAATAATAACTTCCTAAACTAACACCGTTTCAAAGTTTTAAAATGTCTTAATCCAAGAGTAGTTTTATAATTAAAACCCTTGATCATTTTTTTGTAAAAAATAATTATAAACTTGTAAAAAACACTCCCAGCTGGTTTGTTTTTTTTATCGGCTGGAAAATAAGATTATTACTCAGTTGGATCAGAGTACCTTTGCTGTTACTTGCTGGGTTTTTAGTGCCTTTCTATTTCCAACAGTTTTCTTTTTAATCGCTTCAAGAAAATCATCAATGTAAGATTTTGCCTGTGGGGCTGGTTTATGGGTAGTTGGATTGATGCAAGATCTCCACAGCCAAGAGTTTCTTGTTGGCTACATCAATGACCCAACTTTATTCCCCCATTTCAGAATGCTTTATCTAGTGCTTAAAGGTGTTAAACTCAGTCAGATAATTCCAATTGTTTTTAACAAGAGGCCACTATTTTTTTTATAAAAAATATCACACCAAGTTAATGTTCACATTTGCATGCAACACACACCAAAAAATTAATAAGATGTAATTAAAGAAAAATAAAGAGATTTGGGGTGACAGCAAGATGTAGCGTTGCATGTTTAAGCCCTGGAAGCATAGTTTAAATGTACCCGTTTGAAGAATCATACCAGTATTTGGAGGTAGCTTTTAAATTATTATTCGTAAGTGAGAAAAAAGGGAAACTGCCAGGTCTGTTGTCCTTCCCTGTTGCCAATCACAACTACAAAAATGTAGATCTCTCCATCAGAACGTAATTTTTGCAGTTTGTGAATTGCGTTTTTATAGATACATTACATTGAACTTTAAGTCTTTACGGCAACAGAATCAAATCAGTTGACAGGAGTTACAAAAGTTGTATCAATTTTTTAAATATCCATCAGTAAGAGTAAGCACTGTTTGCACCAATGCATTTCTATTTCTATTTCACAAGACTACCTGTTGTTTTTTTGTTATTGTTTTTTTTTTTAATCTTGCAATTTGAAGACGGTTAAATTTCTTTCATACGCTGGCTAAGTTAAAGGCACTTTAGGAGAAATAGTTTTCAGTGTAAGTTGTTAAGTGTTTTACAAAACTTTTTAGGCAAGTAGAAAAAATAACCTCATCAATTGTTTTTTTGGATTCTAAGTTAAAGAAACAGTTCTGACAGAATATTTAGGTACATTTGCGCGCATAATTGAGCTTTAAATGTTGAACTCCCACATATAAACAATACTGGTATTATCCTTAAAAAAAACAAAAAAGCCACAGATGAACTTCTAATTACCCACTTGAACATTTATACATAGCTAAAAGATCAATTTTATAGTGGGGGCTGTTCATCTCTGGCTTTCATTTTTTACTATGTTACTAGGATTCAAAGCTCAGAGCCTAAACTGTGTGACAAACAGAACAAAAACAGATCTAAGACAGTGATGTGGACACTAAGTCTTCAACCTGAGGACAGAAAGCTGCTGACCTGATACACAAGCTGCATTTGTCTTCTCCTGTCTTCTCTCTGCTGAAATAGTAAACACTGTCAACTACACTCTGTCATTGTGTAACGAAGCACAAAAAATGTATATATTTATATTTACATCACTGAATACGTCTATAGCGGATTGACCTTCCAAATGCTGTTTGTGACAGCATAAATACTCCAGGAGGATCCGTCCCTTAGGAACACTTTTGCACAAAGAACTTCTGACATGAAAATTGTATGCAAAGGAACATAGTTCAGAGGTTCTGCATCCAGCATGTAAATTGCTGATGCATAATTAGCAGGAAGCAGTAATAAAAAGCCATTTTAAAAGACTGTCGTAGTGTGAAATGGTTCCTAAAAACTGAAACTTGTATTATTGGAGCTATTTTTGGAAATAACAAAAATTTGTGATGTTATAAATGATATTAGAATAACGGAAAATAAATCGCTAATAAAAAATACATTAAAAAAGGCGTTTAGTTAAACTATGCTCACATTTTCAAATGAGACAAACTCATTGTTTGTGCCTTTGTCTGCATTTAAAGTGCATGTATTCAAGCATGCCTCACCCCCGGAGAATTAAATCTAAAAATCCACGCAACACTGACGCTTGTTTTTAAAAACTCCCAGAGCCAGAGCCCTGCAGAGTCAGAACCTTTTCTGCCGCTTTTGGGTTCATTTCCAGAAGCTGGAGATGATGCAGGGTGTTTGGACGGCATCTTAAACGAGTAAACAATACTTTACAGTAAAGTACAGAGTAAATCGTTTTACCAAATTCGCGGAATGAGCGCTGTTCTGCGCGTCACACACCCCAGACGCTTACTGCCATCTGGCGCCACCAATGGTTGGGGCGCCAGCTGGTTAAACCGCTAATGTATGTGGGGATTACTGCACACATTTCAAATACAGCGAATAGCAGTGCTTTTAATACTATGAAAGAGATAAAGCTTCTCTTTTTCAAACACATCTGTGTTCCATCCCCCTTTGCTTTTAATGCACACGAGTAAAGCTTTTTGATTTTTACCGTCAGTTATTCTATTTTCAGAGTAAAGACCCCAGCGATTCAGCATGCAGACAGAGCTTGGACCGCTGGGTGCATTGTTATACTCACACCATGGGAAAATGCTTCAGTTGTAGCCACACACTATTCTGGGCCATGTGGTCACACGTGCCACAGACTTATTTGTAGAACAAACAGAACAGCTGGAGAGGGACATTCATGTCAAGAAAAAATAAGCACAAAAATTTGTCACGTATGAGGAAAGTTTTATCAACACCATCCATGCAAAACAAAGACTAAACTTTAACTATAGAAGACCTAATTAAATGGCATATACCATGCTATTCTTAAGCCTTTACAGTAATGAATATCCATGTATATCATAATATATTGCATTTTGGCACGCCAAAGAATCTCTTGATTAATTGTTAGTATTTTTCCTGAGTTTTCTCCCACCAGTAAGACAACCTGATCTTGGAGGAACCAGTAGTTCTTGTGGGTGCTGCAGCATGCTCAAGGCTCTCACCCACGAAAAGCAACAGCATCCCAAACTTTGCAAAGGTGGGTGTGCACATTGTGCATATAAAGAAAAAGCGTTTTAGCCGTTTATTGCCAGCTCCGTGGAGAAAGTGGCTGTGTGTGTTAGCCTGGGGGTAGGGGGTTGTGGGCAGACTCTTCCTCACTTATCTACATCACAATGTGAGAACCCGCTCGCTCATGGGGTTGGGAGGGCTGGTGCTCAGAGCCCAGGTTTTTAGATGACTATATGAAAATGCGGAACGATCAAAATAACGCTTTTATACTACACCCAAGCTAAAAATAGATTTGCATGGTATAGGCCCTTTAAAAAAACAGGAAATGCTGCAGTGAATAAACTGTTTTACCCATTTGATGTCATTTTCCTTTACATGGTTTAAATGCAATGTGGGTATATTTGATCATGTGTTGATAAACTAGCAAAACAGGAGGTAAAAAAGAAAAGGGAAAAGTGTGTTATTTTGGTTGCTATCCTCCTCTGTACTACTAAAATCGTCCTCATAGTAGGTGTTGGAATCTGTCGAAGCACTGGCATCACTGCTAACTGAGCCCTTCCTTTGGCGCTGGAGAACACATGCCTAATAAGCACAAGAACAGACCTCAGGCTTTCTGTGCAACACATTCAGTACCTTTTTTCTTCGCCTTTTAAAGCAAATCTGTTATTTACGACAGTGAACTAAGGACACCGTGAAAAAAATCTGCAACAGAAAAAAATTTGCAACACCAAAATCGTAAACTTATGATTTAAAAGGCATAATTTTATTTCATTTTAATATAATATAATATTATGAAAAATAAAGTTATGGCTTTTAAAAAAGTAACACACATTAAGCAAGATTCTTGAGTTAGTGCAATGCAAACATAAACAGGTGTTTGACTTTGAAAGAAAACCCTTAAAAGCTGGAAGGCAAATACTGCTCAAAAAACAGTTTGGCTTTTTCCCATCCAAATTGGTCATTTTTAAAACATAAATGTATAACTTTCTCCTAAAAGTGGCAGACTACATTCTCATAAAATTCTGACTTTTTTTCTTGTTAATTGACCAATTCTTTTCATAATTTTATGACTTGGAAATTTTTTATTCTTGTAAATATTTCACTTTATTCTCATAAATGTATTTATGTATTTGGATTCTTCAGGCCCTGAAATTCGGTCAAAGTTTTACATGTAACATTTAATGTAACAGAAATTGTCAGCTTCTGTTCCTATTATTTGAACCCATTTGTCAACTAATCTCGAATGTGTCATTGTTTTTCGTCCCACTTAACAGTGAAGACTAAGAATAAGATGGTACCTTTTTGTAGGAAGTGGAGAAGAGTAAAAGTAAATTTGTCAGGGGCACAGAGTCGATTAATCTCTGGACCCTCTGGATTGAAGTGCTCTGTGCCATGATGTTGAGCTCAGCTGGTGGTCCATCACTAGCCCAAGCCTGAAGAAAAAAATGAAAATCTTTGAAAACACCTGTATCATTCCAGGTGTATGTACCGGTAAAACTTTTTCCTACAATTATTTTTATCTGAAGTTCTCATAAAACAAACAACAGGCAAACTAAAGGAAGGACTAATGTCATGTGCTTTTGTCCACAACACATTGGTGCGGTTACAAGATAAGGTTTGAGTATAATAATAAATTTGTTGAGCCAAATAGTTTATAAATACAAAAAACTGGGGGGCACAATAGACGGTTGATTTCTTACTGTGCAACGCTTCCACCTGCAGATCCCGGAAGAGTGAAGTCAAAAGTTTGATGGCGTGGTTGGCCAGAATAACAGATAAAACTCCAAATCCTTGATGCCTAAAGAAAAATGCACACACAATCCAGTCAATGTACTCACCACTTCATTTTATTAAATTGTTATTGATAAAACATTTTTAAAAAATGGTCCAGAAAAACAGCTAATAATGCCTTTAAATATATAGATTTGTTCAATTGAAATGAAACCCGTCCTGGTGACCCACTAATAACCAACTCAACAAGGAACTGTCATATTGTCATACATTGATGTATTGTCATATGATGTTGAACGTAATCAGAAGTACCCTTTGCCAGGACCAAGTTTAGGGGATCCTGCACCATCCTTTGTGCGAGCAGCAATATCTCTGACTCGGAGGGCTGCTAGTGGATCTTTCTCTTTTCCTTTATCTGCCAGGGCGGTTGGGCTCAGGTTAAGAATCAGGTACAGGCTGTTCAATAAGCACCAGGCTCCAAGCAGCTGGAAGTTTTGATAATGCTGAGGGCAACAATAGAAAAGAAAAATAATGAGGCATGTTTCTACTTATGAAGTTAAAACATTGAAAATACATTGAATACATTTTTTAAACTCACCTCTCCCCAAGTTTCTTCGAGAGTTACTGATTGTTGGTCCGGATCATTTCCATAAATTCCAGCTGCTGAGAACGTTGATTTTATTTTTGTTTGACAACTACAGCTTATAGTTGAGTAGTTTTTCTTTTAAATTTGATATCACATTTATAATGAAACGCATTATACTCACACATTTCTGAACAATTGTTGCCGCATCGTTTTCATAGTCCTCTTCTTTAGTGCCTGTGGAGGCAGAGCGAAGCTGCAAGCCGCTAGTTAACTCGCAGGATGGCCAAGTAAGTACACTCACACTCTAAGAAGGAAAGCAGCTGAATGAAGCACGAACAGACACTTGAACCGCTTTCTGTCCTGAATAGATGAAGGAATTCTAACTGTAGTTGCCAAAGATGGATTTTTGCTTCTACTTGTTTTACAATTTGTTTTATTAACAATTCATATTTGGCCAGGAATAACAACTACAAAAAAATCATTGCTCTTGCTTTGCTGAATTCTCAATAGCACTTCTTTTAAATTGCATGTCAATGATAAAGTCTGGGGTTATAATATTTTTATTTATTCTTTTTATTAATTTCACTGTGTTCTGCCCTGTTGAAAGATGAATTTCTGTTCATTGAACAGACAAAGTTTATCTACACTAAAACACAATTATATTTTCCTTTTTTATTTGAATTCTGTTGTTGTTCAATAGTTGTATTCCCAGCATCCAGAATGCTGACCTGAATGTACTTGTGAGAGAACACATACCTGCATAGAGGCAGCTCAAAGCCAGCACAGTCATATCCAACAGTCTCCCTGGTGTCAGAGGTTCCAGTACAGGCAAGGATAGTGTGTCTAGAGCCATGGTGACATCTATCACTAAAGAGTGAAACCTAGAAAACAGTTTTAGATGTATTCAAAAGTCCAGCAATTCACAGCAGGTAATAGACTTGATTCTTCAGTAGAAAAGAACAAGAGAAACTAAAGCACCACCAAAACACGAAAAGAAAATGTTTAAATACTCCATTGCGACAGTAGTGGCATCTCACGCACTGTGGCGGGCATGATAAAGAAAGAGTTGGCTGAGACAGCATCTTGAAACCGGTTGATGTATCAGTAGGAAGTAGGGCAGGTTGAGGCACACTCGTAGTAACTTCTCAGACCCACCTAAAAACATGAAAGAAAGAAAAAAACGGGAAAAAGATTTGCAAAAATTCCAAAATGAACACTCGCCTACGGAAAAAGAATACTTTTCCTTAAAGACGTCTGCAAAAATAAAGACTTCGAAGGATTGCTGGAAAGCTAAGATTCAGGTCAACAAATCACCCAGACAGAGAAATCCCACTCACCCAAAAAGTTCCTGAAGGCTTGACACATTCTGAGAGACAAAGGCATTTTTCATTTTGGCCTGCACAGCTTGATCTGTGGTTTGGTCAACACCATCACTCTCGGCCTAAAAGTGGACAACACAAAACAACATCATAATACAGTTTAAAACATTAGGCGGGATTTCATTTAACATGATTTGGATCTCAGCTGTAACCCAAGAAGATGGAAAAGTCACCTGCATGTGTGCTGATGAAGGATGCTAAGATGGAGGTAAGGTCAGGGGTTAAAAAAACTGTTTGGTTGGTTAAAGAAGTTCATTTGAACTTTATGTCGCAGCTCTGGGTTCACAGCACTGGGCAGGTCCTTCTGATCTTCCACTGTGAAAACAATAAGTTGCATAGTGAAGCTAGTTTAGCATAACCTTTTTTTCAGCTTCTGGTAATCCTGTGTTTCTGTACAATCACACAGTTTTGAAGACATTGCAATCCATATAGAACTAAATACTGTAGGTATCTTTTTATTCTTTTTAATAACTTATCTACCTTTTTACCAACAGAAATCTTTTTATTTGTGTTACTGAAGAACCACTGATTTTAGCACATCATTTTTGAGGCACATACTTGTTCTTGAGAGAGTCTTGATAGTTTGAGGCAACTTGGCAGACTTCATCATAGCGGTGAAGGTAATGATTTCTGTCCGATCTAGTCTGCTGCAGCCAGTGCAAAGGCCTTTTATTAGAAGAATCAGGTGTTTCTACAGAAGAAGACAAAGAAACATTTATAATGTTAGTACATGAACAGAAACACAGAACAAGTTAAAAAAAAGCAGGTTAGCCAACAAATATACAAATCTTTGTCAACATGACAGAAAATAAGACTGAATAAAGAGTGACTCTTAAAATGAATATAAAATATTTGAAGTTATTTTAATTCTTTAGTAATGTAATGTTCTAGCTGTGGCTCTTCTCACCTGTGATACCGCACATGCTTCATCTGGATTCTCAAGGCGAAGCAATGTGAAAATTCAATCAACACTTTGCATGCTGCAGCAACTGACAACAACTGATTCCTTGGTACTAAGAAAGCAAAGAGAAAAACAATGTTTGTTGCAATGTTGTTTGTACACATTTTTTGAAAATAAGGAAATAATGACACATACTTTGTCCACAAACTGTGGTGATGTAATGTGCAGAAAGAGCCACAAACGAGGAGTAGAAAGGCTCATATTGTTTGTCATGGTGAAGAATGTCTGATTCACTGCAAAGGAAAAAAGAAACATAAGTTTGAAGGCTCAAATGTGAACTGCATCTTAAAAAACAATACACTAAAACAAAGGCAGTACTTCAAGTTTGATCAGTATCTGCTGCACTAACCACATGAAATGACCTACAAAGTTTTATCTTCGATACAGGGACAGCGCATATTAATAAACATTCCTGTCAATATGCCAGAGTTATCCAATGGGCTATTTTTCATCTGCAGTCCCTAGGTAGACATAGACATGTAGTTACAATTTAGAAATATAACCCACACTGATGGCAAACCTGTTTTCAGAGGGGAATGTTATTGGAAAAATAAAATCATCATTTTAACTCCTATTGTAATCTGTACATTAAACTCTACAAAACCAACTTTCTTTCATGTAACAGTTAATTTTTACACAATAGCTTTTCTTAAAGTTGTGTTGGAAGAAAAAGTTAAAAAAAATAATAATAATAAATTCAAGAAACCACTTTTGTTCCTAAAGGAACAATTCCATTTGAATGAAGTCATGCTTAACTTCACTATTTTATCATTTTAATATGCATTGTGAATGGGTCTGGGTTAATTAAATGTGATCATCTAGTAAAAGACGAGTATTATCATCGAACTACTGAATTACATTGATTTAATTTACCATTTTAAAATGTCTAATTCAATAGGATTTACTTCAATATTGGTTCATTTGTCAAACTTTCATTATAAAGCAAAATCGCTTTAGTTATTAAAAAAAACCTTTTGCCAAAATAAGTGATTTTAAATGATGAAATATGTTAATATTAGGGCTGCGCGATATGAGGAATACTCGCGAGATGCAATATTGGTGACATTATTAAGTATAGAGATATAATTTGCGGTATACAAACAAATAGCAAAACAACCAAAAACATTATTTCCATTTCACTGCAACAGTTTCAAAATTATACTCCAAATGACCCTTGTTGACGTAGGAGGCAAACATCAAACATAAAAGGGCTCATCTAATTGATCAACAAGGTAAACAGGTCCTTCCGACTGGTTAAATGCATAAAGGGATTCATTTCATTTGTTCAATATTTTCTGTTGCCATGAGTTTGTTTTTAGCACATTTAAGGTAACCATTATTATGATTAGCTGCTCTTTTATGTATGCATATATTGCATAGCTTAATGTTACATAACGATAATTTGCAGCATATTGTGTGTGTCTAGTTAATATGATTTAGGAAAATAAAAATTTCTTTTAAATTATATTATAGTAGAAATGATATTTTCATGAGGGTAGAAACTAATTAGAAAAAGTGAATTCATGATGATGCATCAATATTGCATTATCAAAATAAAAGACTGATATTATATAATATATATATATACACATACACACATACAATTTTAATTTGCTTTCCTTCAAGACAGAACTAAGTCATACCTTTGTCTTAAGAACTGTTGTTAGAGAAGTGAACTCGACAAAGTTTCACTAAAACCAGAACATCTATCACTGCTGATCTTGAAACCAAGTATCAGCATATTTTCTCTCAACCTTATCTTAGCATACACTTATCATGGTTGAGTAAGGCCGCTTAATCTTTATGCCCTGTAAATCCCATTTAATTTTCATTTCTATATAAAATATGGCCTATTTTAGAGACATAAAGCTGCCTAAACATCACACTCAAAAAAAGGAGGAGCATAAAGAGTCTTTAACAGTTTAAGAGACTTTAGACTTCTGACCTATTGATCAGAAGAACAGCTACAGCTTATAGATAGATTTACACCTAAATAACACTGAAAGAGATATTTCTTCATGACAAATGCAGACACATCAGGTCACATGACAGCATTTTTAACGTGAAATTTGTGTGAGGATGATGAGAATTACCAGTATTACGAGTACTTCATTAAACAATTAAGAATAAAATTTTCTGCTATGGCTACCACATTCAATCTATTTTAAGCCAAAAGTTAAATTTGTTAAATTATGAAAGAAAATCAATAAAGATCTGTTTATAGCGCGGGTTACTTATACTCAAGTTAAACAAGCATGAATGAGAGTCATACTTGTTGTCAGGCTTTCTTTTACAAAAATCTTCAGAACTAACTTTTTTTTCCTTGACATACTGTAAAGCTAGATCTAAAAATAAGTTTTTAACCCATCAATAAAAGACATTCATCAGTTCTATCCACTGCATGAAAACAGCAACCAAAACCATGGCAGGCTGCAGACTCACAATTTAACTAACAAGAAGCTCAGCTTGTTTTTCTTTTTAGTTTATTTAGTTCAAAGAACTTGGCAGATAAAAATTCACATTTGAATGTGTATACACTTAAAACAATTTATAGTGATCACATGATAAAAAAAACTAGCTTGTTTGTCAACAAACACATAACTGTGAGCATTCAAATTAATATGTAGCATTTGGAGCAAAATTCAAAGTGAGGTTTATATGTATTACGTTTTTTATTGTTTTATTGGCACTGAAACATCATTATGATGTTTCAAGTCTTATAAAGATGATATGCTTTTGAAGAAAAGACTTTAAAAAGTTCTGCTTTAAGTACAGCTCGATTTAGTTCCATTTAACTTTATAATGCATAATCACCTGAGGCTTTACACAAACAGGCTTGATTGCTTTTCCTAACTAAAGAGGAAGACAAACATGTCTTAAGATAAGGGTTCTGTTTCTGTAATCGAAGATAAAGAAAGTAGATAAAAATAAATAGTAAATGTAAGCTTAATGAAGTAAACCATTTGTTGGCAGCATGTTTCAAAAGGAAATGAAATCCTAAACATAATCATTATAGAAGCCTCCACTGCGTCATTAGCCAAAGTAGTAACTACTGAATAATGTTTGGCAACTGAACAGCAAGAAGATGCAGCAAAGCTAAGATATTTGTTGTGTGATAACCTGCCAAATTCGATCATCACTGACCAGTACTATAAGAAGTTAGGTCCACGCCTACTTTAACCCAAACATAACCATGCAACGATCGGGGTTCCAACTTTTACCCATCAGCTAACGCTTATTTCACGCATGACAGTCACAACGTTAACTCAATCTAGCAAGTTCGGTGCACAAACCGAATGTATTTGAGCTTTAACAAGTAAAAATACCCCTGATTGGCCAATTTTAGCGCTACGTATGTGAGGGCCCATGGTTAGCTAATACTGGAGTTAGCTAGCTAATGATGAAGCAATTTTTTTAAACCACCCAACAGCCACACAATAAAACGTTTAAAGCAGCTGGGTTATTTAAAAAATCCTTCAGATTGCAAAGGTCCCTGGGTCTTGTTAAGACATATAAAGTGAATAGTTATTGCAACCCATGACAACATTAAAAAGTTAGCATACTTGCTACACTCTGAAACGAACTCGATCGTCACAGTGCAAGTTTCGGCGAGGGAATTACTAGCTGCTAACGTTAGCTCAGTGTTGTTTCCCATAGAACTACACTGTCAGTTGCTAGGGTTAGCAAGACAGCTTGTGGCCCTGATAATAGTATTGGGGAGGTTTAGGGACAACAGGACATTCTTTTATTTTTCTGACATAAACAGGTACCTGTTAATTATAGAGCCAATAAGCTGAGGAAGCTCCTTAGTTTCAAAAGCGGTATACGAAGCTGATAACAGCGGTCGTACTGCCGCTGTCCATTCGTGTTCCCCATCGCCTCCGCTGACGCCATCTTGAAATATCATAGAAAAGCTAGCTGTGGAGGAAAGAGCTGTGAAAGTAAATTACAGGGGGCGCTCGACACAATCTGAAAGAACCTCCTCAAAAAATATTGATGTTTTTTTGTTTGTTTTTTTAAAGAAAATTATCCTGTAAATCTCTCATAATAATAAAGTAAATTTGTGTTAACATTTAAGACGTAAATTTTTTTTTTGTTATGCTTGTTTGTGTAAACACCCTAGATATGAAGAACCTTTAATATACGGTATAATTCGATTTTAGAATAGTAGTAGAATTTATATTACAATGATTAATAAATCTCACATTCAACATTTTGAAAAAAATAATATATATTGTATTACTATTAATTACAATATTATTATTTAACTCGATTAAATATTTTAATCTTTTCAGGTATGTAATTAAACATCATGGTCATTTAATAATGATTATACTACTACTACTACTACTACTACCATTACTACTACTACTACTACTACTACTACTACTACTACTACTACTACTAATAATAATAATAATAATAATAATAATAATAATAATAATAATAATAATAATAATAATAATAATAATAATAATAATAAAGTTGCCTGTAGATGGCAGCCATTTGTTTGAAAGTCAAAGAAAAAACGGAAGTGACAACAACTTACTTCCTTTTCTTGCGGAAGCGCAGTCAAACTGCTGCTGCAATGGCAAAGCTAATTTTGTTGTTGCTTAAATGTATACTTTTTTGTGGCACTGTTTATGCCGTGTTTGAGGATCAAGTTGGAAAATTTGATTGGTAAAATAAGTTAATACCTCAAAATAAGTATTTGTAATAATCTGTTAAAATGTTCGCTTCGATCTTCTGCTTTTATGTGCCAATGCTAATGCTAACATCTGTCAGGCATTGCTGCTGCGGCTCGGTGTGGGATTAACTCCTCAAAAGGATGCTTTAATTCCTTGTTTTAAAATTATTGTATTTCTGTAGCTGATTTATTACCTTGTTTAAATAGACACACCTAATAGCCTAGCAAAAGTGATGTATTCTGATCATGACTGATCATGGCAATGGAAAATGTATAGAACCACGAAAGTGGTGCCAAGGACACTTTGACATTCAAGGTTTTATTCATATTCATTAGTTCTTATGTGACATCATTTAGCCTGAGAAAACTCATCTTGTTGAAGATTTAATTTTTAATATCTTATTCTTGTGTTGCACAGGAGGCAGCAGTATGTAGGCAAGGTTCGTTTTTGTCATTTTGATGCACATATGCAGTCATCCAAAAAAGTTCTACTAGCAACGGAGAGTAATGTTTTTGCTGCACTTAATACGAGGACAGGGGAAGTCTGTGAGTATTTTACTAGTCTGAAATTGATTAAGCCTATGATTAATATTGACATGCTGAATGGAAAGACAAATTACTATTACAGTGTGGCGGCATGTGGACAAGACTGGCCCAGAGGGAAATATTGATGCTTTTCTGCAAAATGGGCAAGGTAAAGAAGTTTTATTTCAGAGATTTTAGTGTCTATGATCTTTAAAAATGTTTCTAACAGTTTTTTGTTTCCTTCCTAGACTCAGTTTTAGTGGTAGGCAATGGCCGCGTCCTGCGTTCCTGGGAGACCAATATTGGTGGTTTAAACTGGGAGGTTGTGCTTGACTCCGGCAGGTGAGTATTTCCTTGACAGTCTGTGCAGTTATTGTATTATATACTTTGAACCTTTTTTATTTTTTATTCTATTTTAAGCTTTCAGTCCACTTGTTTAGTAGGACAGCAAGGAACAGTTAAAAATGTTGCTGTTCTGAAGAAAACTGCCATCTCTCTTCATTACTTGTCTAATGGTCATCAAAAGTGGATTGAGAACCTTCCAGACAGGTAAAATATGATAAACTTACCAATCAGCAAAATTTGCTTCCATATAATCGTATTGTCAGTTACATAAATAAAACTTTTATGTATCTTTACGTTATAGAAAAACACATTCTTTAAATACTGCACATTATGAGCATTGGAACTGTTTTGTAACCACCTGTGTTTTTATCTTGACAGTGATGCTGTGGATTACCAAACGGTATACTCGGGTGGAAATGGGGAAGTTTATGTATTGGGAGTTGTTCCGCATTCCCACATTGCTGTTGTTGCTTTTAGTGTGGATGATGGAGAGATACTTAAGCAGGTATGATGCATAAAGTTGAAATTAATATAAGTAAAACAAGCCACCCATTGTTTTTACCTAATACTTGTTTTGGTTGCAGAGCTCAGTTGAAGCTCCTTGGCTGTCCAGTATACCAGAAAGCTGTCAAATAGTTGACCAAGAGATGTTGATCTGTGTAGATTCTACGACGATGTCTCTTTACACACTTGACTTAACCTTGCAGTTACAAATGAACCAGATTCCCTTACAGGTAAAAAATGTATACATATTTCTGCTTTGTGGAATTACTGTCCATTGCTCTTTGTCATCATTTATTCTCACTTACAAGAACTTTCACACTTTAAGACAATCATGTTCTCCATGTGAAATTTGGCATTTGTTTTATTTGTCTTTTCTCAGTCTCTGGAACTTGAAGTAGACCCAGACTTTCGTCCATCTTTAGTGTCACACCAGCCTAACCCGGCTAAGCAGCCACTGTCAGAGTTTTTTCTTCAGCTTGGACCTGATCGCTATGTTCTTCTCCAGTTCAACAGTGGGCAGATAGTGATGTTGAGGGATTTCAAACCAGTATGTAACGCTTTCTCCAAACAGCACTTTTCTATTTTGACTTTCAGATTGCAGAATGTTTGCTATTCACCTCGACTCCAGTACTTTAACGCTTTTTAAGTTTGCTTAATTGCAAAATGACATTTTAAACAATAAAACAATTTTAAGGGAGTGAGACTTTTGGGTTGCTCTTAAAATGCTTTCATTTGAAGAGCAACCATCTATAATTGAACCAGAAAAATGATAGACTTTCGAAAACGACATCCCATTCTGGACTGTGCACTACATTGTAAATAAGAAATTGTTCTTAATGTTTTGCCCGGTGAAATAAAAGTACCTATTTACTGTGTAAGAGTCGACCATAAATGTGCACTACTAAGCTTTGAGGACACATTGTGCTCTTAACTGCAGGATGCAATGCTTTTTAGTTCAAATTGTTTAAACATTTTTTCTTTACTGGTTTAAATATCATTTTAACGAATAGTGTGTTATGTGACTACGCTTGACTAGTCCACTTATGACCAAGGTAGTCATGTAAAATTACTAACTGAGGTCATCCACCTGTAAGTTTAAGTTTAAAATTGCAATTTCTGTAATCAGCTTCATATTTATCTTTATTTTTAGGCCCTGCTTGTTTCGTTTGCAACGACTGGAGAAAAGACTGTTGCTGCTGTCATGTCACCGAAGAATAAAACTGTAAGTTCAAATTAGAACAAATTAGAGCTTACATGTTCATTACTGGATTTTGGGACTCAAATATGGAACCTAAAAATCATTAAACTGGTGGGATGAAGAAATCTGTAAGACTTTTTACATCATATTATTTTTTTGTGTTGAAACTCAGAACTGGTACAGTCAGGAGTACGGTAATTTTATGTAAGTGCTGTTGAGGTATTGTTTTTAATGTGCTATATTATGTTGCTCCTGCCACACAGGCCTCCACTATTAACCTCTATAATGCTGAAACTGGGCGCAGACTTCTTGACACCACATTGATTTTTACCATGGATCCTAATGGTGGGAAACCAGAAAGGGTGAGTCTGTAGGTCCAAATTGTTTTCTCCCGTTGCCTTATCATAGATTTTTAAAATTATCAGTAACATTTAGATTAAAATACTGGATAAATGAATCAGTCCATTTGTTTTATTTCTGTTTTTCAGCTGAATATTCAAACGTTTCTGAAGAAAGATGATTCTGTTGGCTACAGAGTGATGGTGCAGACCAAAGACCACGCGCTTACTTTCATACAGCAGCCAGGTATAAAAAAAAGCTAAGAAAAAGATGACACCAAATATCAAAGAATGTTTTGGATTTGTTTCTTCTTTATGTTTTCAATGACATTTAGCAACACAAAGACACAAACTGATAAATTTGGATTTTTGGAGCATCATGATGACACAGCATCTTTTCATTAAAAAAAAAGTTTTTTTTGGCTGCAAATTTTCAGCTGGCTGAAAATATGTGTTGTTGGACTCATCAATAAACAGTTAAAACGCATTACCAGTTTTTTATAAAAGCATACATTAGTCATACTTTTCGTATACTGTATGAAACAAATTTAATAGCAGAAATAGTTCTGGGATTTGGGGTTTTGTGCAACACTTCTACAAAAAAAATGCTTTATTACACTTAACTTGGCAGTTGATTAGGTTGGTGTTTATCAGAATTTCCAACAAATAAATGTGGAATCAAAGTTAAATCCTGAACAAAATGTACTAATTTCTTCAAGCCAGTTAAATAGGAGCTACCCACTCGTGGAAGTGTGTTAGGACGACTCAATCGTGCAATGAGCCTAACCTTGTGGCATTAATCTAGCCTTACACATAGGTTTTGCTGTCTTGTGCATAGCTAGAATATTTTTGGATTCAGTTTTGTCTCGTTTTATTTTTATACTGTCTCCCTTTTCAAGTAGATTGATGAGGCAGGGCATGGATAATTAACACCATCGCACATTTTTTGTGTCATTTCTGCCATGGTGTGGCACCAGAGTAGTGCCCTGTTGTTTTAACCCTTATGTGGTGTTCGGGTCTGTGGGACCCGTTTTCATTTTTTATCAAAAGAAAAATGATACAATTAATTAATTTTTCAAACTCAGACTCACTGGCCTTGGCTCATTTTCTGTGAAGAACATATATCAGAATACATTTTTAATGACCACACACCGTATACCCCCCCAACAAATTTCTATTACATATAAGATGTTCGGGTCCACTGGACCCGGGGCTAATAGAAGTGTGGAAATTGATGTTTTATGTACATATACTCTGTCCTCCACCTGTCTGGGCCTGCTGTGTGTGTGTGTGTGTGGGTGTGTGTAGGTGTGTGTGTGTGTGACCAGTGAGAAAGAGAGAGAGAGAGTGGCAGAGAGAGAAAGATTCACTGTAAATGTGAGTTCCGTTTCTGCACCTGCGGTTCCCGCACAAGGTTGCAACATTGTTAGAATAATTCAAGCATCAACTCTGTTTGCTCTCGTTCTCTCTCCCGCACATTTGACCATTTGACTTTCTTGCGGGAATCTTTAATATCTCAATCTTTATCGGCTACAAATTGGAGGTGGGACACTATAAATATAGCTTTGCCAGTGTGGTTTCTTTTCACAACTGATTAAAATGGCCAAAAGACTTTCTGTGCAGAGGGCCCTGGAATTGATTTTTGAAGAGACAGACATTTTTGATGATGATGTAGAGGGAGACGATTCAGAAGAGGAGGTTTCAAAATTAGAGGATCACACTTCTGAAAATTCAGAGTCTGACAGTGACTCTGAAGAAGATGATTAGATTGGGGCGGCCGTGGTGCAGCGGTAGGGTGGTCAACCCATGATCGTAAGATTGCAGGTTCGATTCCCGCCTTGCACGCCCATGAGTCAAAGTGTCCTTGGGCAAGACACTGAACCCCACCTTGCCTCTGGTGGTGGGCGGGCGCCTGTGTTTGGCAGTGGAGCGGCAACCAGTGTCTGAATGTGTGTGTGACTGGGTGAATGGGTCTGTGACTGTAAAAGGCTTTGTCCTTGTAGGAAGAAAGGCACTATATAAGTATATGCCATTTACAATTTACCATTCAGATTGAGCATCAGCCAGTTCCAAAACGAAGCCATCAGCACCCAGCCACAGGACCAGGCTGTCAGCAGCCAGGACCATGTGTTGTATAGGCTAGTGGCTAGAAGGCCATGTGTTCAATGGGGCTGATGTGTTGTCTTGACTAATAGGTTTACTCTATGTGTTCAACTTGTGTTGTGCACCTGAATGGGTTCAGTTTCTGTGTTCAAATAAATAAAAGTCAGTAGTTTTGAAAACCCTTGCTTCACTTGGAAATTTGTTTCCACTCATATCTTGATTTTAATTGATTTTCTTTATCACGTTTTAATTATTGAGTTATGAATGTGATCTAACAAAGGTAAAGGGCAAATATTAACCAAATATACTGATTGTAATTGGATGAGGTAAACATCTGTTGAGTATTTTAACATCAAAGTGTTTGATTGTGAGGCATTAAAAACCACAACATGCAACGGGTCCACCAGACCCACGAACACTGGCTGAGTAACAACAATATGAACACCACACAAGGGTTAATCACAGCTTTTCACAAGCTAATCTGATGTTTTAAACTGCTTTGTTAAAAACTGTTGTTTCCTTGTAGAAACTAGCTCAGTGATTGTTTATAGAGTTACATTACATGAGAGTTTTTGTTTTCAGTGGAAGTCTCTCGGATGTTATGATGTCTGCTGCTATTCATTATCTCTTTCCGAAGAGCCAAGATTTGCCTTGGTTTTACATTTTCACTGATACCACTTCTGAGTCATCAGATGTGCAGCTGACATCAAGCCTTTTTGTTAAATACAGATTCAGGTTTCATGATGTATTCAAAGCTGTATCCTTCCCACCCTCATGAAAATAGGAAATGCATAGGAAATGTCATCAGTGTGTTGTTGCTAAGAAGTGATAACAAAAAGCAGATTTTTTTTGCAGAGTGTGGAAAGTTGTAATGGTCAGTTGCAGAACAATAATAAGTGTTCTTTCAGGGCGTGTATTGTGGACCAGAGAGGAGGCCCTATCAGACGTGTTGACCATGGAAATGGTGGATTTGCCCCTCACTGGAACGCAGGCAGAACTGGAGGGAGAGTTTGGCAAAAAGACAGGTAAATGTCTAACCAAAGCTTAGTCTTTATCCTTATGATCAGGGCTCGACATAGCCATTTGTCCGCTGGCCCGGTCCTGTTTTTCGAGCAGTGCGGACCACAAGACTTTACTTTTCACTTGTCCGCTCGGGCCACTAAAATATCTAACGGTTTATATATTCTTCACCTTTTTCAATAAAGTAAATTTTGCGAAAACGTGTCGATTTACCTCGTCTTCATGATTTAGTTTTTCTGCTAGTCCTGTGTTCAGACTTCAAGGGTTTCTATGGGAAACCTTTGATCACTTCTCCTTCTCTCCCGCCTGCGCGCGCGCGGCTTTCACTGCCGAGCACCACGCGGCACGCGCTCACTACTTTTTTTTTTCAAACTTTATTGAATGTAACAATTCAATACAAAACAATGTTAAACAGCAACAACGAAGGCGCAAGCCAGTGGGTTATTATTACATTTGATTATAAATCCAACACCGTCACTGAAGAGAGACTGAAGCATGTCAGAGATGTGGAAGACATGGCAGGAATAGATAGGGATATGTTAGATGGAGTAATGGGTGGAATTAGTACTATGGACAGCAAGATATTTAATGAATGCATTGAAGATGAAACTGTATCCACTAAGCTTTAAGCTGAATGTCAAAGAATCAAAGGCAACTCTAAATACCTGAATCTCAGACTCAAATGCAGTAGAATGTTAAACTACTTAATGTTGTTTTTCTTTACAACACTGTAAGCAGTAAGTATTTCTAGTTAGCTGAATGATCTCAGTTAGACCTGCACAATATGAGGAAAACTCGCGATATGCGATATCAGAGATTAAAATTGCGATAACGATATAATTTGCGGTATATAAACAAACAGCAAAATAACCAAATAACCATTCCCAGTTTAAAAATTATACTCCAAATGACCCACGTTGACATAGGTGACAAACATCTAACATAACAGGGCTCCATCTGATTGGTCAACAATGTGAAGGCGTCCATCCGATTGGTCAAATGCATTAAGGGATTTATTTGATTCGTTAAATGGTTCAAGCTGCCATTAGATTGTTTTAACACATTTAAGGTTTATGATTTATTGCGATATTTACGTTAGAAGCACCATGAAAACTTCTGAACTAGTGTTACCTACACTGCAGTGCTCTCTTCAAAACATCTGAAACAGACTAGAGCAGATTTAAGTTTGATATGGTCTATTTTCAGTCATTGAAAAGTGTAGAAATAAGTGATGTCACCAGAATGCACCAAATTGCACCATATTAAAAGTTTCCGGGGGGGCATGCCCCCGGACCCCCCTAAAGTTGCAAGCACCTGCGGAGCGGCGGGTCCCGCTATGCGCGGTGTCGGGCCAGTAACTTTCAGGCAGGGCCAGTAAGTTTCAAAAACTACTGGCCCTGAGGGCCAGTGCAAATTTCTGGGCTATGTCAACCCCTGATGATGTCACACGGTTTAGTTATTGTTTGCTGTCTTTTAACCACTTTATGCCGTATGTTGTTAATTCTCAACACACCCTTTATTTTAAGGCTTCCCTTAATTTAGCATCACAAGAACAGGAAAAAACGTGGAAGAATATTTTCTTTTTATAATTGGAAATCAGGCATTAAGGGGTTAACTTTGGTGTATTTCACAAGTCTAATACTGCAAAAACATTCCTAGAAATATGTCAAACATTCTTACATTTTTTTCTGTCTTACCAAGAATTCCCCTTTTTTAAGAAAGAAATTCCAGTTTCTAAAACATATTTTCTTAAACTAAGATCGTTGTTGAAAAACTTTTATTGAGATTATTTTTCTTGTAAGACAGAAAATAAGACATTTTCCTTGAAACATGGAAACTACTACTACTGTATCAAGATTAAGTTTTTTGCAGTGCAGGTTTATAAGAAGGAAAAAAACGATTTAATTGCGTCATTTATCAGTTAAGTTTTCTGAAATGTTACTGCAAGCCAATATTGGGTGTCTTTGGTAAATGAATCAAAGTGGGTTTTGAAAGTTTCATGATCTTCTAATTTCGTTCTGTTTTCATTGCTGCAAATGGATTCAGCCATTCAAGGTAAAGTAGTTCCCTGAAATCAAACTGCCTGTTGTGATGTCCCATCACTTTTGCTTGACAGAAACCTTTCCTAACATGGACTGAGCTTGTGTTGTGAACACAAGCAGACCCTTTCTTGTCTTGTGATTTTCTTGTCTTGCTTTGCTGTATTCCATGTTTCTGAACTGTGCCACAGACGTTCCCGCTGAATGACATTTGTGCTGCTTCTGTTGTTTGTCCAGACGGGTTGATGTCCATGGTGTTTAAGAGGCTCTCCTCTCAGCTCATCCTGCTACAGGCGTGGATCGCTCACCTCTGGAAGCTGTTCTACGATGCCCGCAAGCCCCGCAGTCAAGTCAAAAACGACATCAGCATGGAGAACTTGTCCAGAGATGAGTTCAACTTGCAGAAGATGATGGTTATGGTTACAGCGTCTGGGAAGGTAGAAGCCAAAGTTTTCAATCTGACTCAATCATTCTATGCTCTTTTTTTACTGTGGTGCAAGACTCTGGTCAAACTACCTATATCTTTTTTATTTAGTCTTAGCTCAGGCAAGGCTAAAGTGAAGTGAAACACTATAAAATCCATTGAAATCATTGTTAAATCATTGGTTTATTATTATTATTTATAATTATGTTGTTTATTTGTAAGCTCTTTGGGATTGACAGCAAGACTGGAGGAATTTTATGGAAACATTACCTTGAAAACATCCCGTCCAACGCTGGCTTCAAACTAATGGTGCAACGGACCACTGCACACTTCCCTCATCCCCCACAATGCACTCTGCTTATCAAAGACAAGGTATTTTACACGGCAGCTGGCCTCCTTTGATTGTCTTTTCTCCCCTGTTTGTACATTTTTAACTTTTTGGGTTTTATTCTTCTTTTTCTGTGAATGCGCTTCACTTTTTAAGGACACAGGCCTGGCCTCACTGCATGTGTTTAACCCAATATTTGGAAAGATGAGTCATGTCACTCCACCTGCTCTACCTCAGCCCATACTTCAGTCACTCATGCTGCCATTCATGGACCAGGATTATGCTAAAGTCTTGCTTCTCATTGATGATCAGTACAAGGTCAGTAACTGCAGTTTTCTTGGGAAACCAGATCAATAATGTCTTCCAACTTTTTGTTATATTCTTACATGTCTTATACCCTAAAATCAATTGTTTTTTGCCCTTTCTGTTTGTTGCTGTGGTACTTCAGGTGTCTGCCTTCCCATCCACCAAGTACGTGCTGCAGCAGCTCCAGGAGATGGCCCCTACTATATTCTTTTTTCTTGTTGACTCCAGTCAAGGAAGACTTTCAGGTTACAGGCTAAGAACAGTGAGTCAAACGTGTATTTGTCTATTTTCCCACACAATTAGTCACAAGAGAGTACTAATTCATAATTGTGTGTGTGATTTTCTATTTTCAGGACCTGTCAACTGAGCAGATCTGGGAGGTCATCCTTCCAACAGAGATACAGAAGATTGTTTCTGTCAAAGGGAAAAGGCCGAACGAGCATGTGCATTCTCAGGGAAGAGTGATGGGAGATCGAAGTGTCCTCTACAAGGTACAGAAACCTCCCTTTGTTTTTATGTGTGCAGGACTTTATGGCCCATGTTTTACTCTGCATCCTATTACAGAGGAATGATGATGTTGGTAGCATCTTTTTAGATGAGCTTTGTAGATTTTGTTTTTAAAAAGTAAAAATAAGGAAATCTTTTAGGTTCTCATCTCTAAAGAATGACTCAAAATTAACCCGTGGGGTCTATACATTTGTCAAATCCTTAGTCTGATTTCTATTATAATCACCTTAGTAATGACTGTCAGGGATCTTCAGGTGTCATAGATGCTTGATATCTGCTTTTTTAAAAGATGTTAAATATTTATCTGCTTTTAGTACCTGAACCCTAATCTACTGGCCGTGGTGACTGAGAGTACAGATTTGCATCAGGAGCGCAGCTTCGTGGGGATAATGCTGATTGATGGCGTAACTGGTCGCATCATTCATGAGGCTGTTCAGCGAAAAGCCAGAGGACCGGTGCATGTTGTGCATTCGGAAAACTGGGTTGTGGTAAGTCCGGCTGATATTACCAAGAGCAGAATAAATCACAATCTCTGTTTCATCATCAAAAAGTGTTTTGAACTGCAGAGGAGAAGACATGGACTTACTGAGATTGTCTCCACAGTATGAATATTGGAGCACCAAATCCCGCAGGAACGAGTTCTCTGTGATTGAACTCTATGAAGGAATGGAGCTCTACAACAGCACTGCGTTCAGCTCACTCGACCGGCCACTTGTTCCTCAGGTGCTTCAGCAGTCCTACATTTTTCCCTCTTCCATCTCTACAATGGAGGCCACCCTGACTGAGAAAGGCATCACAAGTCGCCATCTCCTCAGTAAGCTCCCACTGCTTATGGTCAAGTCTCTGAATTCCCCTGAAAATGGTCCAGTTGTTATTAAGTGAAGGTCTCTAAAGTAAAACCCATAAGTAAAAAGACAATTTGGCATTTATGTTTCCCTCCAGTTGTAACAAGTTCCTTTCACTGGTTTTGTCATAGTTGGTTTACCTTCTGGAGGGATTGTGTCTCTGCCAAAAATGTTCCTCGACCCACGCAGGCCAGAAATGGCATCGGAGCAAAGCCGGTAAGACTTTCAGTCAAGCTTGATGTACCACATACGCACACACAGTTTGTCCTTGTCTGACCTGTTCACTTCATTTCCAGTGAGGAAAACCTGATCCCGTACGCTCCAGAGCTGATGATCCGTACGGAGTGGTTCATCAACTACAATCAGACAATATCGCGAGTGAGAGGCATTTACACCGCTCCCTCTGGACTAGAGTCAACCTGCCTGGTGAGTTCAGTGTTTAGGGGTTGACCATTGACTGTATACGAGAACTAAACTCATTGACTCCTCCCCCCTCACATTCCAAACAGGAAGAACTCTCTGGCTCCAAGAAGCCAAAATCCCATCGACCTCAATTAAAAAAATAAACAGCCATTACTCAGTCATTGTATTTATCAGATTTACCATTCTTGCTCTGATACATTTTTTTAACATGTTCTTGCCAATCATAATTTTTTTTCATTATATTTTTTTCTGTATTAAAGTTAGAACCTGACCAATCGGCTGCCTCAATTAAAGCATGTCGGGGCCGCTGGCCCCAACGTTGACAGTAGGGGTGTAAGAAAAAATCGATTCGGCAATATATCGCAATACGTCATTTGGTAATACTTGTATCGATTCTAAATGCTGCCAGATCGATATTTATTTAATTATTTCTGAGCGTCCTTCAGTGTCTGACTCTTGTTGTCCATTTCACCCTCCGACCGCTAGTTAGCAGCAGAGAACACGGAGCCTCTTTGAGCAGCTCTACTCTGCACAAGACAACAGGAAGACTGCAGCCAGAGGCAGCTTGTTCTGTTGTTATGAGACATTAACTACTTAGCTTTTACTTGAATGGATACCAAACAGAAACTCTGAGCCATGTTCTTGCCAGTAACATATAAAAACGTGGATTGCTGTGCTTTTTAGCGGCTCAGATAAATAAGATAGACAATGAAGCACGGCAGCAGCTAATAGGCTAATGCGCTTAGCATCGGCTAACATGCTATTGGCAAAGCAGGCTAAAGTTCTGCAGAACCTCAAAGCAATGGATTCTAGTTTAGCAACCTAATGGATCAGAGGAATGTGTACAATGCTCTGAAAAAAGGCTGACATTGTGGTGATCAGCATTACCAGTTTACTTCCGTGTGTGAGAAGCGTGGCTGCAAAGGTTCAACAGAGCAGATATGTAAACAAAGCCCCCTTTTTTTTATCACATTAATAATAATAATAATCCATTTTATTTAAAGCGCCTTTCAAAAAACCCAAGGACACTTTACAAAAAATAGGTTAAAAGTAGACATTAAAAGCACAATAAAAATAGTAGATAAAATAAAAAGTGAATCAGGATGGGAAGGCAGAAATGAACAGGTTTTGAGTTTAGATCTGAAAGTAGGCAGAGAGTCTATGTTACGGAGGTCAGGAGGGAGGGAATTCCAGAGTAATGCCGTCTCATCATCCCAGTTTATTGTTTCTGGAAAGATTCAGTGTGTGTTCCCCACCCTTTATTTTAACCACCATTCAGGCTCCTGAACTATTTAAAAGCACTAGAGAAGCTACATTAGTGCTGAAAATAAACAGCATTTTATTTCTCCAAAAGAAGCTTATTGGTTAAGGCTAATTCATTCTTTGTTTTTTCTTACCTTAAAAAATATATATATATATATATATATATATATATATATTTTTTTTTTTTTTTTTTTTTTTAAATCAGACAATGTTGACTGTTCCCTTTCTATATTTTAACTTACCAAAATAAAAGCACTATGAATTTGCTTTGGTAAACGCAACTTATATATGAGATACAATTGCAGTGGTTAACATTGTGATCATTAAACCGAATTTGACCATTTTATTACAGTGGAAGACATTAAAATTCAGGTTGAGTTTTTTCAAAGACATATTTAAAAAAACAGAAAACGTGTTTCGGTAAAATATCGGGATACATATCGTATCGCAGGGCGTGTATCAGGATACGTATCGTATCGCCAGACTCTTGCCAATACACACCCCTAGACAGTTTGAAACTTTTCATTGCGCTCGGTTTCAAGTGGTAGCAGTGTGAACTTCCAACTAGTGGAGCCAGTTATTAAAAAAAAAAACATTTGTGGTACAAGCACCAAATTTGGCATGTATGTACCTTAGAATCCCTTCTTACAGAAAATGTTTGTCGCAAGAAAATCCAAGATTTAAAAATGTATATAATATACATGTACTGTAGTATTTCTGTATGTACCCCTTAAGTTTCAAGAGTACATTTCGTACACAAACAGCCCATATTGTTGAGACTGGAGCAACATTAAATATTTTTGTAACAATTGAGTATATGCTGTTTCTCTTTACAAATGGCCGCCATTTTGGATTTTCTCGTGGCTAACATGCTTGTCTCAAAGAGGGGATCCTTAGGTACATCCGTGCCAAATGTGTTGCTTGTACTACAAAATACACAATTTGTCTTAAGAAATATCCGCTAAACAAACTGATTCCTGATTGGAGAGAGCGGTTGCCATAGAAATGCTGACTCGGACCGACTTGAACCAATCACTGCTTACCGATGTCATCTGGCTCCAACATGGCGATTTTGTTGGAGCTGGAAGTAAGCCATTTTCTATGGGGGACGCCACACTCTCAGTTCAGTTCTCTGATATCAGGGCTGGCCAACCCTGGTCCTCGGCCAGCTTACTGCCTATTAGTAATTCTCAAGTAATTCCAAATCCTAATTTACTGACTGAACACACCTGGTCAGCATGAAGTAGTCCAAAGAGAGCTGGAAAACAGGCTGGGTTAAGGCCACCTTTGTCTTATACAGTCAATGGTGTCAACTTCAGTACTGACCTGCAGTTTCAAAAAATCTTTTCTTGGTTGCAGCTTGTTCTTTCCTTCTTTTTGAACACAAACTCTTGTCATTGTTATTATTCTCACACCTCAACTAGAACAAACCTAAAAAGAACACTATTTTTTTTCTCCCTTTTACAGGTGGTGGCATACGGTCTTGACATCTACCACACACGAGTGTACCCCTCCAAACAGTTTGACGTGCTAAAAGACGACTATGACTACATGCTGATCAGCAGCGTTCTCCTCGCCCTGTTCTTTGCCACGATGATCAGCAAACGCCTGGCAGAAGTCAAACTGCTCAATCGGGCCTGGCGTTAATGTGAACGACCCATTTGCACACCTCACAGCCCCCCATGGCTGCAAGAAGGACCTCTGTCCGTGGAGACGAGCCTGCAGAGGTCACGCCTGCAACAACAGCACAGGCCAAAGTTTATTGAGGCTTAGAACGGCGAGGCAGGAGGGGAGGAGGTTAAAGATGGCAGGCATTAGTAAAAATGTTGTGTGTTTTTTGTTTTTTAACTTATTTTGCAAAAAAAAAAAGAACTTAGAATTGAATTTCTTGTGTGTCACATCATTTTTAACATATAAAAAAACAAATTTGATTTATGAAATTTAGAAATAAATTCTTATAGATAAAAAAACAACTTCTCTTTACTTTTCCAAGATTAAAGGAAATTTTAAAACCTCTGATAACGTCTGAAGCAATTAACAGTTAAAATAAGACAATAATTTAATGTCAGTGATAAGTTGTATAAATACTATATTTGAATAGTTCTGTCACATTGGGTCGATTGCAAATAATGTGAAGCACGTAATGAAAATGTAGCATGGTGAAGAAAACATTGATTTTCTTACTATGGGCTCTGTTAATCATCACATTCTACAACATGAAAAAACAAGCCTTTTTTTTTGCAGTTTTAAATCAATAAAGTTTTTTTTTTCAGAACTGCAGTCTTATTTTTGACTTTTCCAAAAGCAAATCCCACAATCTTTAAATGTGTGGCAGTTCTCAAGTAACTAACATCAAAACTTCCATCTGTTATCCCATTTTGTGATGGAAAAATAATGCCAGGATTAAAAGGAATAAGTTATTTATTTCTATAAATAGATCAAAAACATTTTTACAGTAGCCACTTCAGACAAATTATTTTTTGAAGTCTTCGTTCGGGCATAATGAAAAGCACAATCTTCATGTATATTTCAAAGACGGTGTAACAAAAGGTTGTAAACATAAGCCTGGACTTCAGCAGTGTAAACATAACATGTTTTTCCATTTCATTCACACACAAAAAACACCATAACTGTACTACTTTGACAGCTTTTAACTTAAATTTGCGAGCAAAATTAAGATTTTTTTAACAGTAAATGAAAACAGGCTTTGAGTGTTTATAACACTGCTTTTGTAAAACCAGTGACGTGTTCCTCATGTTGATCAAAATATTCGAGTATTAGCTCAAATGACTTAATCAGGTCCGTAGGTGATTATTAGCTCCATGGAAGCGTTTTTGTTAAAAATACACAGAATAAAATCAATCAATTCTTACACTAATACAAGTTTAAATAAATATACTTTTGCACATACAAAAAACAACAAAAACACTGAGGTAAAAAGAATCCACCTTTTTTAACAAGCATGAACCAAACCGGGTGAAGAACTGCCTCTTAATCTTATAGTATTTATGTTTTTGTAGTAATTTAAATCATATTTTTGTCATAAAATGTGAGAATCCAATACTTTCAAAGTTGCATTGATGTAAATAAAAACAAGAATATTATAATTGGAAACGACGGGCACAATCCCAGCTTGTACCTTAAATCAAACCTTTTTAACTAGAAATACCAGTTACCCAAATTTAAAACAAAAGTTTCTCTACTGTTATTGAAAATACTATAACACTTTGTTGCAATGCTTCTTGAAAAAGATAGGACATCTTAAATACTGACTTGAGTTTTCAGTCAAAAACTTGGCACTATAAAGCAAAATATCAGTCATTAAAAAAAAACATGAATTGTGAAAACATGCTTTAGGACTCTGTGTTCTTTTCTCATTGGTGTCAGTCAGTTTCCTCTTGGAGGTCTCTACCTTTTCTGCCAGCTGCAGGAGCTTCCTGTGCCGTTGGGCTCACTCAGAAGTCTGTCTCGCCTGTGCGAGTGTGCTGAGCGGCCCGACGGCAGGAGGATGTAGTGCGTGGCGCTGGCCTTTTTGCCGTCCCTCAAAATCGGAACAATGCAGGGAGAAAAATCTGCCACAGGTGGTGGCCTCTCGTTTTGCTGCCTCTCGTTTTGCTGCCTCTGTAGTGCCTTGCTCACATAATGTGGGTCAGCAGCAAAACTTTGCGTGACAGGCATTACGCCGTTGATATAAATTGGCAGTCTTTTGGGGCTTGGAGTTCGTGGTGGGCAGGGTGGGACTAATGGCACCCGTGGAGGAATTCTGGGGGCCTTGTCCTCTTTGGCACTCTTTGAGGGTCTTGGCGGGATGGGGATTCGAGGAGGGATTTGCGGCTTCTCAGTGGGGCAGCTTGTGAAGCTGCGTTCTGCTTGTGTTGGAACATCTAACCAGGAAAACTGAAACCTGGAGGACGGCTGTTCCTGTTTGCCTTCGAATCCAACGCCGGAAACGTCACGCTGCTCATCTTCTTTATGGAGAGCAAAGCACCAGTTGCTGGCTCCTAAGATTTCTTTTCTGCTTTCTGACGGCTCCTCTCTGCTCGGCCACGAAAAGGCCACTGATCTAATTCTGGCAGCCCGGTCCTGCAGTGAGCTGTCCTGGTAGGCAAAATTCACTTGACCCAAGTCTTTCCTTCTGTCCCTGCAAATGGCCTTTGAGCAGCTTTTGGGTATAAGTTTCCGGCGATCACTGGTGAAGAACTCCACCTCACTTTCAGATGCTTCATCTATCAGAAGCTCCTCTGGGTCCGGTAGAGGCGGGAGGGGTTTTGTCTCTTTCTGGTAACCCCCAGCTCCCGTCTGTCTCCTGGATACGGGGACGACCTGGTCGCCCTCGTTGAGCTGCAGCGTCTCCTCTGATGTTATCCGGTAAAAGTCAGAGTAGAGCAGAGACTGGGACTCTGTGAAATTGGCTGGTGAAAAGAAAAATAAAACAATTGCACATTAAAACATAGTATAATCCAGGAAGCAAGAAGAAGAAAAAACCGTGCTGAAAACATTTGCAGAACCTATCACCTTCTTCACCAAACATCAGCCACAACACCCTGATTAACACAGGAATTGTCATTATCTGCAGGGCAGGCCATAATCTTAACTGAGCTTCCCATAACCTTCTTGGTGGAAACATCCGATGTGTCCCAGACTGCAGGAACAGCTGGCGACCAGGCAGAGATAGCTTCCCCTCCTCCTTCAGGTTGATACACAGCTCAGCTCTGATGCCAAACTTACCTACGCTCTGTTCTGCAGCTGCTTTATGACAAATGTTCAACTTAAACATCTGTCATAAAGAATGTACTGAAGATCTGTACATTCAAAATATTAAATTTCCCTGCTTAAACAAGAGGCTTTTTCCACAAATATTTAAAATCTTCATCTTTAGCCCCATCAAGATGACAAAAAGGTTCCTCGATGTTCCCACGGCTATAAAAATGACATACATGTAAAAGTCATATCTAAGAGACTCACGTTTGAAGGCCTTGAGCGTTTGCTGTTGTTGAAGCCCACTCAGGTTTTGTTCCATGTCAGCACTCAGGCACATCCTGGAGTGAAAAAGAGTTTTAGTTATCTTTATAGAGGAGGGCGGCATGTTCATGTCAATCATTTCTGGAAATAACCTGGAAGTAAGTCATTCTGTGTTACACAACTAGCAAAACGGAAAACGTATTTTCCATATTACGCTTCTCTCTTCATTTCAGTTGTGTAGCAGCAATCTTGTTTATTTATTTTAATTTCCGCAAAAGTACAAAAACAAGATCTTATCTCTGAAAAGGGAACAGAAAGAAGAACGCTTATTTTTCTGCCCCCTTTACATGCTTGGACAAAAAAAAATGAAATGAAATATGAAGTTGTTTGAAAATAATTTTTCAAACAAAGCATGACCACCCGCTTATGCTGTTTGTAATCTCGTTTTACTGACAAATCTATTTTGTTTTAGACCTTTTAATCTTTACCTGTATTATTGACTCAAATTTTACTGAGGGAAATACATCAAAAGCTGTTTTTCCACTGTTTTTAGTCGTTTGTGTACCTGTTGAAGTTGTGCTGGCCCCAGAAGTTGTTCGGATTTTCATCCATGCTGGGTCTGAAGATGTGCGCTCTTAGAAACCAAACAGAGATCTTGCCAGTTTTAATCTGGAGTTCCAACGTGAGAGAGCAGCGTTCAAATCCATCACAGTTTCTTTCACTCCTGGTGATAGCGAGCTGTTGAAGACAGAAAACCTTAAGTTATCTTTAATCTGGAGTACCGGGATATCAACTGTGAGGCCAAAAAGGACGGTCTTTAGGGGGTGTTGGTGATTAGTAAACCTCTCATTTCCCCACTGTTATGTTTTACATTACTTACCCAATCGATTTAGATATCCACAATGAGGAAAAAAACAAATGGAATTTCAGCTCAAGGAAGAAAATTCAATAAAAGCTGCTTCCCAAAAAAGAAAAACATTTTTATGTTGATTGAATAGTCCTTTTATCTTGCAGCAAAATAACTTCAATCTGTTCTAGCAGCTGCACAACAGTCTGTGTCTCTTTGTAGTCCCAGGCTCTTGCACAAGCTTTTGGGTTCAATGTGGGAGGACCCGGCAGTACCAGCTCTCACAGCAGGGGCAAATTGTTCGGCATTCCTGTAAAGCTCGGAGACAACACCGCCACTGAGATTGCACAATCGCGTCACACTCGCACACATTTGAAGGGAAAGTCGTTTGATTCAGATAAGATAGTGGTCCTTTTGTTTCTGCCAATTCATTTCACAGGAAGAAAAAGGTGCACGTCACTGAAACTAATAAGGAAATCCTTTGATTTAAAGTTGCTTTAAATTGAATGTTAGTCATACTGTGCAAACAAAAGATTTATTATTTGACCACATTTCATAGCTTGGAAATCTGGAACAAATAGTTCTACATAAAATGTATATTAAAAGAAAATATCATACTAAAGTGCATAAAAAATAAATGACACAGCTGAGAGGAGGTCTCAATTTTATCATTCCACCCATCTCATTCTTCAAAGTCCTGCTTTGTTTCATGTCAATAATGGGTTAAAGAGGGAAGCAAAAAATGCAGTGCTTGCAAAGACAAATCCAGGACAAACAACACGTTGGTTCAAGTGTGCATTTGAATATTTATGCCATCCTTAAACCAACCGCCTGTGATGTCATTTCCAGCCGTGACCCTCGGCGATGAGATACGCTTATGAATCTGACCAGGAATTACTCAGTGTCCATGAATGGAGGCACTTTCAGCCATGAAAGAGCTCTTTGTGCTGCCTAAGTGACGGCTGAAACTGAAAATACAACTGAACTCTCCCATAAAGTTAGAGCTTGCGCTTTGCCGTATAACAGGCGGGCACGGCCAAAGATGGCGCCCTGTACCACACATCCTGTGCGAGACAAACTGTCTATTTGCACAGTTGGAGGGATGAGACTCCGGCTTGAGGAAATAAAAAAAACTGTTTATTTAGCTCGTGCAGAAGCCTCAATGTTCCGTCCTTGGCAGCCAAAATGTCCGTTTTTTCCCCCCAGCTTTTCCCTGACCATCCTGTTACAAGCTCGATAAACACAGTGCAGTGCTTACATCACATTTGTCCTTTAGTAACAGTTTGACAGGATGTATTAGTGGAAAGAAAATGTAGGCCACAAGAGACAAGAATCAAAACAAAAATAAATCATTTTCAAACTTACTTAGAAACACCCATATATGCCTATAAATGGAGATTATCAAAACAAACATTTTACCAAGACTATAGTATGACTAAAACAAAATAATACCACTTAGACCAAATCTATATTTAATTTTGAAAGAATAAAAAAATCTTTTTTGTTTTCTACTTACTTTTTTCCTTACAAAAAATGAATTGTCTATAGTTTTGAAGGGCAATGCTACATTTATTGATGATTTAGTTAGTTCTGTGTCCAAGAAATTAGCAACATTTTACCAAATGTTATTTTATTATTTTTAGCATTTACTATTATCAAAATTTTTCTTCACAGGGATATAAAACTAGCAAATATACATTCTTAAACACTTGGGTTATTTCTTCAACCATTTTGGGTGTTATTCCTGTTGCGATTATGGTAATCTGATATTTTTTGGAGCAATGCAAATTTTCTGTGTTATTTTGGTTTTCTTTTAACCCAATTATTTACTCAGTTAAAATAACCCAGGAAAGGGTTAGTCCTCAGATTTGGATTAAAAACAACATAACTTGAGTTATTTTAGTGTTTACATTGTAACATCCCTGCTCCTGCATGTTTATATTAATTTAATATTGTTATAGTTTTCATTTTTATATTGATGGTATAGAGATGGTATAGGAACCTACAAAAATAAATGATATTTATGAGTAAAACGTGTCTCTTGCTGCAGTTTTGCCCAAACATCCAGGTAAACAATTTAAACGTATGTGGGTCGCTCTGGCGCCCTCTTGTGGTCAAACTAGTGCAGTCACTCATCCCCCCTGACCGCGGGTTCGTTTGACGGACGGCGGAGAGAGCAGTGCCTCCCGTCGAACAAATACCCGTATCCGTGCGGGTTACTGGGCTGAGTAATCCAATAGAAGTAAAAAAATAAAATTATAATAATAATAAAAATTTAAAAAGGAGAAGAAGAAAGACGTATTTCTGACTCATGGCAGTCTCTGGAGCTCCTGAGACAGTCACAATACAATAAAATGTAAACCAGGTCCTTTTAAAGAAGAATAAACACCATTGTACTCCAGTCATCAAATAGCTATATTGGTCTAGTGAAGTAGAAGAGTTCATCATTTACACTTTTAAAGGAGTTTAATTCACAATTTGGTGAAAAATCGTCAAGTCTCACCGTCAAAATGTAGTCAGTCAGGCTCGGCCGAAGACTTCGCGTCCTTGTGGGGCAGATGTCAGAATAGTTCTGGTCCCATCAACTCTCAGCCATGTGCAACATCCTTCCTCTGGAAAAACAACACCGGCAGGTGAAACGGATTCTGTCAGAGTGACGCGGATTTCCATGAGTGCTCGTAAGGGTCCAACACCCCGAGCACGTTCCTGTAACTCCACCCCGGCCTGCCTTAAAGGGAGAAAGAAAGAAAGCCATGAAGCAGCTCATCGCTCCTTTACTAAAGTCAACCCCTAATGTTTGCTTTTGATTTAAATTCTGCAAATTCAAGGTAATATCATTGTAACTGTGTTCATCTCTCTCAAGTTCATCTAAATAAACAGCAGAATTGTAAATAATTGACCATTCTTGAATGAATTTAGCCTCAGCAGAAAAAAAGCAAATTTACCTTTTCTTCTGTTTGTAACAATTTTTCAGTAATTCATAACAAGACAAATATTTGCCTTTTTTATTTTGTTTTGTGGGTTATGTTTTCTTCAAAGTCATTTAAAATTAAGATTAAAAATGTAACTTTAAGTTGGAACACAATTTAAAAAGATTTGTATTTTTGGACTTTATTGTATTATAAGTATCCCCCCAACTATAACATAAATTAAAATAATAATTGCAAATACAATCTGAAAAAAAAAAGATTATAGTCTGAAAAGAGTTTCCTTTTTGTAATAATTTATGAGAGTCTGAAAAACTAAAATAGCAAAATTAATTTTGCTGTTTTATGTTTATGAATGTCGTTACTTTTATACAATTAACTATTTCATAGCCACATTTTTGGTTTCAGGGTGTGTGTAGCATAAGCAAAAAGTAGCTAATTTATGTGGACCATTTACAAAAGGTGAGGCAGTTAGTATGCGTGACATCTAATATCGGGAAATAAAAATGTTGCTATTTAAAGAAGTATTCAGTTAGTATACTTCCTAAACTATACCTACATGGTCTAAGGTATACTTGCCGTACTTTAGCACAGCACAAAATGTCAAACCTTCCTGTCATTGGAAATGGGAGATTTCAAAACTTCTTGGAACTGATTGAAATGATCACATTTTTCTAGAATTTCCCAGAATCTGAGTTTATTTCTTTTTGCTATGTGCGCTGCAATTTACTCCTGCACATCACACGCCTGTGGGTGGACTGAACACAGAGTGAACTGATAAAGAGAAGCCAGCTGATTGGCGGCACAGTCCCAACGAAGACTCATTTGGAATCTGACTCTCTGCCTTTGTCTTCACCATTTGCAAAAAGCACAAAGGCAAATGCAGAAACCTGTTTACAAGAGACCAGTGGGGAAGTTAAGGCAGCTTGTTTTTGTCTTTACTAGAGTCCTGGCCCAACACTGATTCCCTTCTGTTTCAAATGATCTTTATGAACTCTTACTCGAACCCAGAACTAAATAAAACACATGAGTCACAAAGAAATGCTAAGTAACACTGTGTACTCTTTAGTGAAGTCACTCCAATAAACCAATAGATGGGTATACACACAATAGGGAGTGACTTTAACCTGCATGCCCATTGTCAATCATAAACCCAGAAAACATCCACATCATGTTGAAAACTCCGGTTTTCTACTAAGTGATGACTGTCCCTACGGAGATTTGTTTGCTCACAGGTGCCCACACAGTTTTTAAACAAATGAGCTGTTTGATTGGCCATATATTGTGCAACATAGTGACAGATCATCCGATTTAAGTGTGACAAAGACAGCCGTCACGCTAACGTGAGGGTTTGCTTTGAGTCATGAATAAAGATTTTTTTAATTCCTTAAGTCCCCTTAAAGATCATCAGAAGATCCGAGACTTTCTCCTCTTCTCCTAAGATGCAAACTCTGAACGTTTGCCACTTGGTGACCCTTTGTGGACGCACACGGTGACCCAGGATGCTCACAGCTGTGGGAGTTGTTGTCGGGGTCAAGTCATTTCCTGCGCTGTGAGACCTCCGTCCCTCGCAGCTGTAAGAAAAGTCAGAAGTCCACCTTCTGCATCTGCAGCCACCCACACACTCACCCACTCACCCCTTTTCTTTTTGTCAAACACCATATTTATAAAGCAGAATGTGTCACAGGAGCAAGTAGAAGTTCAAAGCAAAAATGAAACTCAAAAGTTTCACTTATTATGAAAGGAGGTGGGGAAACCCTTGAAATTAGGATTGTTCCAAAAGGTTGATGGTCCTACAGCGCTCATTTAACCACGTCTCAAACTGGAATCGGAGATGACAGAAGTAGGTGTTAACATATGTTTTCTATGGTTAATATATTTGTGTGGGTGGACGTGCTGACATGGTGACACAGGGAATTCTCTTATTGAAGAAGCAGCTGTGTACAACCATGCAATAGTAATTAGAGCACCGTTACAGACCACAGGCAGACGTGCCTGCTGCTGTTCTCAAACTCGTGGTTGACCTGGCTTGTGTTTGAGTTTCACATTCCTTTTAATCTTAACGCTGTTTCCCCAGTAAATCTGTGTTAGAGGTTGTAGTAACACTGCAGTATATAAACATTTGAAAATGCAAAAGTATGCCCAAATAAAAGGTGCTGGGGGGCAACTACAGGGCCTCATTCTTAAAAACACAGACAAACTTACAAGGAAAAATATCTTCAACCACATGTTGGATTTTTGTTGACGCCCACCATTTCCTCACAACAAATGACAAGGTTCAGCTCCCATTTCAAAGTAAAGCAGGCACAGTGAAGTTCAGAATAAGTTCCAGACATTTTGCTGGTCTTTGTCTGCTGTAATAAGAGTAACTTGAAACGCTTCCCGTGGCCCTAATCTTTTTATCTAATGGATTTGGAGTCAGATTGAGGCGTCAGGAAGGAACGGGGCTCCTCAAATGTCTGAGTGGGCTTCGCACGGCGGCCTTTGACCTCATCCTGTGAGGAGACGGCTCAGTTATCAAAGAACCACAAGCAGGCGGGAGGAAGAGACGGATGAACTGACGAATGATGTTTGGGCTATTTCTTTGACTTCCGGACAGTTTGGGGGTTGAAGAGATATCAACTGTATATTTGCTTTGTTTTGTTTTTCTCAAGGGACCCACAGACAATAACAAAAAATCGTCAGTTAACAAACTATTAGAGGATGATCTGAAATTGAATGGATGTCGTAGTAAAGAAAAAAAGTCAATGTGAAAACAGAAGTGCCTCTCCAAAGATGTAACTTTATATACAGAGTGGGCAGAATGTTAATAGACAGTCAATGGTGCTTTTTAACAGGAGTTTCACTTTAAATCGTACACCCATAAAGGATCAGACATCTCAAAATTCTCCAGTTGGACATTTTTTTGGCAAAGCTTAAACTTTAAAACAAAGACTTGCTTGATCTTGACCAAACTGAGCTCATGCGGAGGGGCTTCGTTTTGGACAAAAAGGTGAGACAAGAGTCAAGATATTTAAAGTCCCACTCCAAACAGCTTATGATTTAATTTAAAATTGTTCTCAGTGGTATTTTTATTATGATTATACTGTTTTTAGCCCAAAAAAAAAAAAACTAGTGTTGTTTTCAAAGATATATTTTCTACAGAGCGACAGGAGTTCGTTAGAAATTCATGTCTGGGTTGTGAGCGGGCCTTTTGGCGCTGAGTATACCTGCCCTCATTTCCCATCATCCCTTTGTTTACACTCTCTTCTACTAGCTTACAGCCCCTCACAGCACCAACCTAACATTACCGGTCCATCAAAATTAACAAGAAAAATGGGAGCTATCCAGCCTTAGAGTTTTGAGCCAGATGCCAGCTCAGAGGAAAACAATAAAGACGTACATGGATCTATTTGTCGCATCGCTATTGGAACATAGCAGGGAGCTTGTGACCCGCCGACTGTCAGCACAGCTACGACACTTTTTTGTCTGCCCAGGATTTAGACCGATTTGAATACAGAAATACTCAGAACTACATTTTTAAATCTTAATTTTCTTTATATATGTCCTCCATCACGAGAAAAAACGCTACAAGAACATGTCAGTAACACATTTTTCATGGAGTGGAACTTGAACAAAGTTCACTTCAGAAGTTGAAGTCTTTTTGAGTCACCTCACAATAGACAGATTTGTTTTTGTAAGAGCAACAAAAGCTGGAATTGGTTGCTTTGTTTTTCGACTCATGAATATAGCACATGCATCCTATGATGTGATTATAACTTAAGGAAGGTTGAGCCCCCCCCAGCTCACAGATTTCCCCAAAAAGGACTGGTATGCCTCTTTTTCATCGGTCTCTTCAAGCTCAACCCTCCTCTCTTTTCTTCTTTTTCTTACTTACAAGCACTCCGTCATTTCCTGTTCAGTCACAGACAAAGCCCAAAGTTTACAACTCCCCTCCCTGCTTTTTTCCCCCCCTCTACTTCCATTGTCACAGACTTGTAATGAGGAATAAAACCGTGTCATGTTATAAAAAAAAAGCCCTCCCACGGAAATCCCTCAGTGTTAGCAGGTAGAGTGGAAAAAGTAAATCAAAGCAGATGTAGGTGTTTCCTGGCAGCGTGACTGATTCATGAAGTGCCTGATTTTTGAGGATTAATAGCTATGCAGATGATGCCACTGCACTCGTCAAAACATGCCGTTAGAGTGCATTGTAGATGGAAAAAAAACAACTTCAAGATAAAGGTATTTAATTGGCTTAAGGAAAAAAACATAATGATGAGTTTCAAACAGATAAATCTTTCAGCAATCACTTCCTTAGACAGCCTTTTCCTGTTGCTTTTAGGTATTTGCAGACATGCCTTGTTGAAAAAAAGGGAGGAAGTGATGGCGCAGTGATGTAAGGGCTTACGTTAAACATATTAACTACGTGCCTGTGTGGGAAGGAGGGTTAAGGGCAGGGCACTATGAAACGAAAGGGCTCAGTGGTGGACTGGTTGAGTCATTAAAAAGCTGAGTCAGTAGGCAAACTTGCCTCTTTGGAGCATGTAGCCAGTACATGTGGCATTTTGTCTGTGTGTCTAAACTGAGACGACTGAACATATGAGGGAAGTTAGGTTAGCCAACAGGCATCTTTACCTCTTTAGGAAAGAAAAACAGCAGGTGTTAAAACATTAGGACTTGTTCCAAATCAGGTTAAAAGAAGGTGTAACACATGGAAAATGCTATTATGGAAGGAGTGCCTATTCACACCACTCCTGTAAGCCCTTTCTGGCTCCATGTGAGTGGAAAACTTCCATGCCACGCTGCCATTTTGTCATTTTTCCCTCCACGCCCTTCTTTCCAAAGTAATCAGGATAATGTCATCCACTCAAATCTGATCATTGGCCCGATGTGATCCATTGGGGAACGTGGACTGCAGGACGCACCGTAATAATTAGTCATCTTGGCTGTGTTGCAAGGTCCAGGACTGGTGTGCTGCTGTTGACATTTTTCTGTGTTCAAAGGGCAATTAGGAACACCACCCTCCACTCCGGAATGTGATGTCCTGATAAAAGTGGAGGGCTGTTTAAGCTGATTGTAATTATGGGCTGTTACTCAGGCTGACTCACACTAAACAGAGAAAAATGTGGAATAGTTCAGCTTTAAATCCTGGGTAAACCCAAATTCAATGGAAATAGGTCAAATTTGAACAAGAACAATCACTGGATAACTCCAATGCAGTTAGCAAAGCTCTAACATTCACGCTGAGTACAGGACCTAAAATCACTAATAAAAAACATATGAGAAGAATCTTTCCATTACGCAGTCCCAGCACATCCTTGATTTTTTTATACTAGGCATTAACACCCATGTGGGACCCAGATGCCATTACTCCTTTAAAAGTGTTTAACCTTAAAAAAATGCATAGTCCTGGAAGTATTTTAGTAATTAACCACAAATATATATATCTTATTCATCATATTTCAAAATGTAAGTTTCTACTTTTTGAAATCTTTTAGGCTTTGAATTATTTTAATGAGCGTGGCTTTTATGTGCTTATTTGTTAGCTTTGTTTTTAGGTTTTTGTTATTTTCTTTTTTGGCTAGTATGCATTTTTTGTTTTATCTGTATTTGTTTTTATCTGTATCTGGTGACATGTTTATTGTATAAATAAAACTGTTAATAAGATTGCAGCACAAGGTATTTGGTATTGTATTTATTAAGTTCAAGCAGCATCATTTAAAGAACCTTATTTGACATTCAAAGTTTTCCCAAAAATGTCCTTTAATAATTTGAAGAATGTTACATAGAAAATTGGTTGGAATTTATGTAGGTCAACACCAGGTTAAGAAATATTGTTGGGCTTATGTAATTATATGAACCGTTATATCAAATAATTTAGAACATTTCTATGAGTATTTCTTCACATCAAATATATCTGTTTTGTGACTCTAGACACAAAGATATAATTATCTTTATGTGTATTGGTGCTTGGGCAACGGAAATAAGCGATAAAGTGCTACCATGCTTTTTTTCTTTTATGATTTCCTTTGTCATTTGATTTAACGCTTGAGAGAGATGGAAATCTAAAATCTAGAAGCTAAAGAATCTTAAACAGAATCCAGATTAGGAGAATATTTCCAACAAACATGTCACTGAGCGAAAGGCGATTGTGGGCTTTATTGGCTTAATCTGTAATAAAGTTCGATATGACAATGGGAGTTTGACAATAACAGAACCACAACTCATGTGATACATTCAGCAGCCTACTAAATGATTTATTTGATTTATATGGTAATTTAACTCCCAATATCTCATATTCAATTATTAACTAACTAAGAATGTAAAGAAGAAAAAAATAAAATCACGTCAATGTTTTGGTGAGCGTGCATACACAATCTGATTTTTTTGGTTTGTTTCTGTAAAAGACTAGAAAAGGGAGTTGCAGCGATCAGTGCAGGAAGTGAAAAGTCTGAACAGATACAGAACCAGACTAGGGGGTTAAGAGTGATTCAAAGGTGGAGGATATTTTGTAGGTGGAAAAACGGAGAAGGATTTTTTTATACAACCCCTTTTATAGATAATATCCAAGAGTGCTTTACAATGTACAAGTAAAGTGCAATAAAATATATACATACAACAAAAAAAGGAACAACACAAAAGGAAAATTACAAAAAAAAAATGCTAAGCAGGTACTGGTAGTTGTAAAATTACCCGAAAGCTCGTCTAAATAAAAAAGTATTTGAAAGCTTTTTAATAGAATCAACCACACAGAGGGTTAAAGGCGGGGCATACCAGAGTCTAGGGGCTACTGCTTGGAAGGACATGTCGATGTCCTTCCAGGTTGATGTTATCTGAAGTGGTTTAAAATGAGGGAGTGTTGTCAAGTCTGGCAGCCAGACCCGAACCTGAGGGGAAGAGGAGAGTGAGGAAGAATGCAGAAAGAGTTCAGGTTAATCGCCTTTTGAGGAAATTTGTGATGAGCTACAACTAAATCTAATAACTAAGTAATTTTTTGGTGAACAACAAGGTTGGGAAAGAGGAAGTGGGTTTGCTGGAAAAATTGAGTGAAAAAATAAGTAAAACTGATGGTAGTTGTTGCCAAATGGGAAGAGATAAATGATAAATAGGTGGGGCACCAGGACAGAGCCTTGGGGCGCACCTAAATAGATGGGGAACAGTCTGACAAATATGACTGAATCATCTATGGGGGGGGGGGGGGTACGTGACACAAATAGATCAAGGCATGACATGTTATTTTTATAAATGAATCATCACACATGGTGTCAATGAAGGGGGACAGTGAGAGACGGAGGTTTAGAAAGATGAGGATTGAGTGATCCAAAATCTGTTGCTACGAGGAGTTTTGGGTGATTTTAATAAAGAACCATTTCTTCAAAATGTTTGGAAGATGTTTGTTTTAATATGTGGATAAAGAGGAGCTGAGATGCAATAATTTTCACAAGTATCGTTTGGTAAGCTGAAGATGGAGTGAAGGCTCAGGGCATTTAAAACACAGCTGCTGTTATTGGTTAAGGAGTGGATGATGGATAAAATCAAAGGAGGAGATGGAGGAAGGGAGGATTTAACCAAGGCCGTGGGGAGAGGGTCAAGCTGACATGTAGAAAGGTTTGATTTACAAATGAGGTTTGAAATCTCTGGCAGCTGGAAACTGACAAAAAGTGTTTGTTATCTGAGGGAGTTCAGATGCACAGAAAGATGTGGACACATTGGGAAATTGTTGATGTGTTTCTGGATCTTTTTTTTTTATTTTTTTAAAACAAAAAATGAATTGCATGTCATCTGCGTAAACGTGAGGTGGAAGGTAGCAACCAGGCTTGAATGCCTTTTTAACTGGGAATAGGATCTTAATGCAGTCTCTGTTGGAACTATGTATGTCTTATCTAAATTTCCCTGCTGTCGAGACTAAAACACTTACATTTCCTTTAGTGGTATCTATTAAGTAAACCGAGCTTGTAAAATTTTACTGAAACAATATAAAATATTGAAACAAATCTTCGTCAAATATGGCTTAATCATAACAGTATCTAGATTACAGAGATCTATTCAGAGCTCTGTAATCTCAGTGCCTCCTAAAAGAGCAGAAGCATTACTTTCAATACTTTAACAACATGACGGAATTACGACAGAATAACAACCAAATACTAACTCTGTGGCCCAGTGGCAGACTGTCTACCCTAAGACTGGTAGGACATGGGTTCAAATCCATGGTTGATTCATACTAAAGGCTAGAAATGGGACCAATGTCCTCCCTGCTTGACAACATTAAAGACCCACTCTAATGAATATTGTGTTTTTAAATGTTTTTTGTGGCATCTTTCTGATGATAGAGGACATAAATAAATAAAATTAAGCTTAACATTATAACTAAGCTTGCATTTCTTTTTTCGAATTGTTGTGAATCAACAGCAGACGATAAAATGACGTTTGATTAAGAGCTTTTCGTGATGTAGAAACTAAGCTGGATGGGCCACTCTGCAATGGAGAGGAGAAGGGGGCGGGTGAACAACAGTCATGCTAAAAACTCAAGAGGCGAATTTCTAATGGACTACTGCCGCTATGAAGAACAAAAAGATATGTTCTAGAAAATGACACCGTTTTTTTATTTCGGCTAAAAAAAGCATAGTGATAATTGAAAGACCACTGGGAACGCTTTTAAAATACGGTAAATCAAAAGATGATTGTACTAGGAATTTTAACGGGGTGGATGTGGGAGTAAACCACCAAATATTTCCTGAACACTGCTGTGTTTGCAGCTCGCCACTAGGGATGGGTCAAAGCAGAGAACAAATGGATGGGACTTTGACTTAAGAAACTGACATGACACATTCATTTTCATTCAAACAAAAGCAAAGTTAGAATTATTGCATTCAATGTAGGATATAAATCTGTCTTTTTCATTCATATTTGTCTGGTCCAATGGTTTTTGTTCAGGTCATTTACAGACTCATTGTTGCTCTCTTGTCTTCTGCTTTCGGCCGTCCTCGCAGAAAACGACCCTACTCTCCAGTCGTGATCGCTCGGCTTCAAACACGAGCAGGTGGCTTGTCAGCGTTTCCTCTGAACCACAACGGATCCGGGATGGATCGTTGTTCTACACGCAAACATACAAAGAAAACAGCTGTAAAACACAGTCAATATTGATATACCCCAAAAAAAAAATCCTAAGTTGTTTGTAAACACTAACAGCCACTGCAGAAATGAAGGCGTCTATGAGATGATAGTCTGCCGCTCCATGTCCGCCCTTCCCAAAGTGGCCCGGAGCGTCACGGCTTGCGGTGATCTTAGTTGATTTTTGGGTCAAAAAATCAAACACATGTATCTGATGGCCATCACACGACAGCTCTCCCTGCACAGAAACAGCCTTTATTTAGCACCTGATGCTCCATCTTGAACACAATTATGTAAAATTAATTCATAATGATGGCATCACTGAGAACTCTGACCAGACCTGATCTTTAAGGGTTCTTTACTGGAACCAGATGCCTCAAAAAAACAAACACTCATTTGCAGCTTTAACAAGACAAAATTGTTTTGGATAAAGTGTTGAGTTCCATGTTGGTATTGCTTTTCTGCTCTTTATCCTTTCACCTCTTCTTTCCAGCTGGATCAAAAACAAGCTTTGGTGAAGGTTTTTAGGCTTAATCAGATCACGTTTGACAGAAAAATTATAGCTAATTAATCCTAGCAATGATGGATTCTCATTCAATTTGACTAGCATTAATGGAAACACACCCTGCAGTTTTAATGAAGGAATAAAGCTCACAGCTTAATGGGTTAAACACATCATCTTTCAGAACACATGTAAAAACAGTTCTGTTAAGGCAGTCTTCAATTATTTAATAGGTCTACACACATGCACATATTTCAGTCCTCTCACTTAGGTTAGGTAAATCACTATGATGTAAATGCACTTGTCTGATGAGCTTATGAAGAATAGCATTTTCAGGATAAAACATGAGGAATATAAAGATTTAACTTAAAATATTTCAGCATTTTGTTATACCAACACCATTTAGAAGAGGCACAGGAATGCTGACTGGGTTTCCAGGCAGTTTTCTGACTATCTGCAGACAGTTTTTTAATGAAACTTGAGCAGACATTTCCTCTCCAGTTTAGAGTTGGGTTTGGAGGTTTTGAACTCTGTAAACTTTTATCCAAACAGTCTGGACACGAGCCGCAAGCTAACAAGCATCATTGCTCCACTTGCAGAATAGCTTTTTAACCATAGCTTTGTTTGTTTAAATAAAAATATGGTAAAAGTGTCAAGACTCTGGTATTATTTTTCTAGCTGAGCACTTACCACATAACATAATCAGACACTGATTATATATTACTTAGAATTTGGTCTGATATACATAAATAAGAATATTCATGCTGCAAATACCAGTAGGTCAAACATTTTAAAAAGATCAGTTTTCCAGACAATGCTTTTTTGAAACATGGTATGCATGTAAACACAGTCAGTTTGTTTTTCAGTGGGCTGACTCCAAAAAAACCAAACAAATAAACACTTTATACACACACGATACTGCTGGAATGATGCTTTAATTTTAAGACAGGTGTAAAGTCAAGTTAAAGTCCAATTAGCTGTCACGCACCAAGGTGTGTAGAAATTTTGTTTTCCGCATTTGACCCATCCCCTGGGGGAGTGGTGAGCTGTAGATACATCCGTGCATGGGAACCTTTTGGTGGTTTAACCCCCCATACAATCCCTTAAGTGTCAAGCCGGGAGGCATTGGGTCCCATTTTTAGGGGGAGATGAACTCTGCTTCACTTTAAGCGGACCAAATGTGTCAAGTCTGAATCCACCCTGAGAGTCTTTGGACTTGGATTTGGACTCTCAGGGTGGACAGTCTTCCTCATCTTTTGTTCTTCTACTCTGAGATGATTAAATATCAAATATTGTGCCAATGTCATACCTTGCTGCCATAAATGGTCGTCTTTCTTTGGCAGATCTCTTCTGTAAAGGCTACCATGGAGAACGCAGCCGTCAGCCCTCCTTCAAACTCCATGTTTACCACCTGCAAAAACAACAACAACAACAAAAGACAAACCAGAAAATGTTGTGGGAATTGGACTTTAATAAAACTGGATTATGGAACTTAAGCGCATAAAGTTCCCAGGATATGAGAAACCTTTTTTATCTCCCGTAAAGCTAAGAAAAATTATAAAATAAAATACCCTGAGAGGCATTAAAATCTAAGTCAATTAAAACGAATAATTTGAAGACTAAGTTCATACACTAGTTACTTTATAATCTTAGTAACTGGCTGATGCAAAATGACCTTCTTAAAGTTATAAAACCAACATTGTTAGGTAATTTCCTAGCGCTGGCAGCTCCGCGCTAACATAGTGGGAGTGACATCCGAATTTGAAGACACTATTTTTCAATAACTCTCCGTTTGGAGGGCTAAATGTAGGGATGGGGGAAGCTGTAGGGGAAGAATTTGGATTTGTCCTATTGAAAGGTATAAAATTACATGTTCTATTTGAAAAGCTAAAGGGTGAAAGAATTCCACCATGCAAGAAGGAGAATTATGGTGAAGTACCTGGTTACTGCAGACATCATTGTCACATTCGTAGACGCAGCGGCCGTAGGGTCCAGTCCTCAGAGCCTCCGTTACAGATTCAATATCAGGGAGGGAGTTTGGACAAATGACTGACACTGGCCAGCGGGTGTGACCCTATTCGTACATACATATATAATTCATAAAATAATGTTACAGCAAAGTATAAGGGGATAACGGAGCTCAAATCAGGCTTACCTGTTTTACTCTCTCCAGGTAGATTTTGCACGCTGAGTATGGACAGTCTTTTTCAATCGAGCAGTTGAGGCAACGGTCCCCGGCGCCTGTTGGCTGATGAGAAGACACTGAGCTCAGCTTTATTTATGATTTCAATAAAAGCTGTCTTCAGCTACTTTACAGAACCCCAGAGCAAGAACGAGGACTGCAGCGGAGAGGAAAAAACATCTCTAAAACAGGAGGAAACCCTAAGCAGAGGCCAGTTTGTTTAAAGGAGCCAGGGGAGCAGACAGAAATAATTCCACATGTTACACAGCTAGAGTACTTACACACCACTAGTACTACAGTATATATGAATACACTACAAAATTGATGACAGTGATAAACTTGGTATCCAAGGAAATCTGAAATCTTTAGCTGTGAATCAAGCATTTAGTGTAAGTGAAGCTTTTACAGGCTCACAGTGGAAAGAAAGCAGTTTTAAACCAAGTAGGGGACATTGAGGCAACTCTTTGTTTATATACTGTAGACAGAATAAACTACATACCTTGTCTTCTTTTTTGAAGTGGCTGACAGATCCAAATGATGACACCTTCACACATCTTTCAGGTAAAGAACACATCTGTGTCAGAGGCCTTTGCAGGTTTTCATACTACAGCATCAAGAAGTTATACACATATTGTCTTGGCTGTGTTTAAACAAGCTTTACAGATGTTGGTAAAGGTGGTTCCCATTCATCAAGGGGACACTGTCTTGAGGTTGAGTCGTGGTATCTGGACTAAAAATCTGGCTGAAGCTATCAGGGTGAACAAAGACATATACGGTCTCAAGATGGGGAATGAAGAAAATAAGATTACACTTTATGCTGATGATGTCCTGATTCGAGAAACACAACCAGGAGTATCTGTTCCCTGTATTATTCAGATAATTGATGCCTTTAGTAAATTCTCTGGTTATAAACATTTCACGCCATGTCTTTGGACACTTTGAAACAAGTGACTGTATTACCATTTCCTTTTAATTGGGTGCCAGGGGGCTTTGTCTATCTAGGAATAATATAACATTTAGCTCATTCGCATTCGGCTAGATTTGGAGAGATGGATTACCCTTCCAATTTCCTAGATGGGCCAAGCTGCCTTATTAAAAATGAACATTTTCCCTAGGTTGCTCTATCCTTTACAAATGGTACCTGTTATATTACCTCACAAACCGATCAAACAACTAAATAGTTGGTTCAGCTCCTTTAGATGGTTCAAAAGAAAACCAAACTGTCCTATACTATTTTGCTCATCGTTAGAGGTAGGGCTATGTGTAATAGCATTACTTTGGACTGAAAGTCTAAAGATGTCTAAATGTCTTTTAACAACTTTACATTTTCTTAAACAGCTAATCCATAAAAATTTTCCTGCATCTATCTTATCACAACTGCAACTGCTACAGCATGGCGAGCCATAAGGAAACTAAAGGGTACGTCTCAAGAAACTTTGGCACCAACTCCCTGGCAGCACAGACTCTTTCTGGAAGGGGCTATTCCTCACTTTCCTACCTACGAATGTCAGAACCCACTCGTTTTCGTGAATTGGGAGGGGCTGGGGCTCAGAGACCGGGTTTTTAGAGGAATGCTCAGAAATACGTGACTGGATCAAAAACCGCTTTGGGGTTGTTTTTGCGAGGAATTAACATTATAATACATTTAAAAGCTAAAAAAAGTTGATGTTGGATGATATAAACCCTTTAAAAACACAAAACAGATGATTTTCATTGGAGTGGGTCTTTAAAAAATGTATTTTTGTCAACGTACCTGCGTGCTCCAGCCCAGTGATGGATCAAGTCGATGTCATGGCATGATTTGGCCAGAAGAGCAAAAGAGCTCTCTGCTTCATTTCTCCAGTTGCCTCGGACAAATGAGTGAGCAAAGTGATAAAACCCAACCTGGAACAAGACACGTGTCACATTATAAACACAGCAGGAAAGTTTAACATAATATTAAATGGTTAATGGCACCCATTCACACACTGATGGTGGCAAGGCAGTAGACCAGCCATGTTTGGAAAGCTTTATCTTTGCGCCATTGTGCTTTTTTTTTTTTACATTTAACCCAGGCAAAATACATTAGAAATCTAATATCACTGAAGGAATCGGTTCATTTTCTGCTCAAGTGTTTGTAGCCTTTTAAAAACGTTTTACTTATAATGGTGGTTAGTGATTACTCACATTTGCATTCATGTAATATCCTTGACATTTTTAGAGGATGGAGTTAGTTATAATAAAACTTGTTTGCCAAGTTTTGAAAAGTTTAGGAGGAAAAACTTGAAGTTAGATCCTTTACATCAGAGAGCATCTGCGATGCATAAAACACAAACTACTAGTGTCTAAGACTCAGACCAGCAACAAACTGAAAAATGTATTTAAACTGTAGATCTTTGTCCAAAACTCATTTAAATCCAGAGTTTGTACAAAAATTAGATGAGGATGTTACATGTCTGCTGTGCTTCCAATCTTACCGGCTCAAGGTGCTGAATATGGACCACATCCCCAATGACTCCTGCATCTATGAGCTCCTGGGGGGGAATCAAGTGGATCCATACAAGGAAATCAACATGTTTAAATCCAAGAAAGTTGTCATTTTTACATTTGTTTACTCTTAAATGTATAAGAAAATTCCACTTTCTTTTGTCCTTAAAATGTTTGTACAGAAACCAATCTACTTTAAGTTGGATTTAAACTCTACCTCCTGTCATCATCTGGATTTATAGACAGAGCTCAGACATTGTTTAAAAAATCTGGAGCATGAAAAACTCAGGTCACTACGGTGGGCATTTACCTTTATCTTGTAGGTAACCGGATCATATCGCAGAACATGGCCGACAGAAAGCATCACATTACTCTGCATACAGGCCTCCACTATTGCCCTGCAGTCCTCTGCAGTTGTCTGAAGACACATGAACGAATCATGGTACCGGTACATTAAATCTTAACAATAATAATTTCAGTTTTCCTGCAAACACTTACTGCCAATGGTTTCTCCAGAAGAATGTGGTATCCCTTTTTTGCAAAGGCCACAGCAGGATCCTTAGAAAGATAAAAAAAAAAAACAACATAATTCTATTTATATTAAAAACACTGTTTATGTAGAAAAAAAAATCATATACGGGGTCTGTTTTTTTTTTACCTTGTGAAGCCGATCTGGTGTGCAAATTAACACAGCATCTGCAAACTTCTCTCTATCGGCCACACTTTGCCAGTCTGTTAAAAACAGAATGCAGCTGAGAAGAAAGGCGTTATGGGCCACTGCATTCAGTTTTTTGTTTATGCTATAAATTCATACCTTCAAAGACATTTTCATTCTCTATTTGATGTTGCTTTCGAAGATTGGTACGGGCAAACTTTCTTGGGTCAGCAACGGCAACAACCTGATATAGAAATTATTTTAAAATAAATGAAGAAAAAAAAGTTACTCATAACCGGTTACAAGCACATTTTTATATAAAAAGAGGGAATACAAGTCATGGAGCCTGGGACATGCCATTGAAGAAAAAAAAAAAAAAGCGTTTCCTGGACTGAATAATTTAGTATTTTGTGCACACAAATGCTGCAGAGGTAGAGCAGTCGACATCTGATTGAAGGATCCTGCCCTGGGCACCCATGTATCGAAGTGCCTGGGGCAGGACACTAAATCCTGCACAATACCCCTAGTGGTTATAGTTTGGTGCCAGTGTCTGGCACACATTTAGTTTGTGAATGTGTGTATGCATGGGTGAATAGGACTGTGACTGCATAATGCTTTGGGCTTTTTAGGAAGGTAGTAAAACTGTATATAAATATACATCATTTGGCAAAAATTAGGACTTTAATAACAATTTGTGCACACAAATTAACATTTTTGTCATCAATTCCCTATACTAAAATAGAAAATTTGTGGGCAATTTGTCGCTACAAAATGCTAATTAAAATTATGTATATATATAAATCATTTGTGCACACAAAATACTAAGTCATACCCTTTAATTTTTCTAATGCCATGTCCAGGGATCCGAAAAAGTTCAATTAAATTTGTGTTGACAAAAAATGTCTGATTTTTAAATCATCGAAGGCAATTGGTTATGATGCTTTTATTTGTTATATGTGTCAAATGAGGCTCTAAAAACAGGTGAAGGAGGAGAAAGAGAGGATATACCTTCATGCGTTCAGGATGGATTAATGCAAACTCGGAGTAACCCTCTCCCCGACAACCAGCTCCAATCACGATTGCTCGGACCGTAGCAGTCATTCTTTAAAACTCAGCTGAAGATCAAACATGGTAAACATTTGACTAGGAAGATCCACCGGCTACGAACAGCACAGTGTTTTCTATAGTAAAAGAAACGTATTAAAGCTCAAACCATTATTAATCACTATCCTATTTTACAGACACAACAACGCATAGGAGAAGGCGTATTATTTCCACATCATAATTTCCGGTACGACCACATGATTCGCCACTTCACGAAAGGATGTTATGTCTACCTGATTTTTCCAGCACGACTATCAAAACCTGCTGGATCTTTTTTGTTTGTCTCCGCGCTTTGTCTAGACGAAACTGCAAAGTCATCGGAGGTCAATGAGTAAACATGTTCTTCACAAAGACGATAAAAGTCACACAACGCCTACTTCTTTGTAAATAAAAGGAGTTGCAGCCTCCACGCGCCAGTCAGGTCGCTGTCCATCTGCTGCGTTCAATGTCCCTCGTAAACAGCTACAATCTTCCTGTCATAAACGGGTAATGTTGTGGGGGGAAAAGAAAAAGATCAACGTTAGCACTGGTAAGGTCCCTAATATTCAAATCATCCTGCGTAAAAAGTACACGTGCTTTGTTCATAACACATTGCCAGTTAAATCAGTTTAATATGTTACCTAAAATGTATCTTAACATGTATCTCACTATTTTTAAGGCTGCACTTTTTTGTCACCAGTCGTGGTTATTAAATCTGACTTAATATTCTAACTGTCGTTCAACTGTAAATATTTCTCAATTGTAAAACAGCTAAACTATGAACGTTTACAAACGCTGTTGAGGTTGCCGTTGTTGCATTATCAAATAATCTCAAACGCAACCCCAGCCGTTGGTTCATACGGCTTACGTCATCAAATCCTACGTTTTGTCGCGGTCACATGACGTCAGCGGCTGTAGCACAGGCTAAGCTTTCACAGCAACGATTAAAAAAACAACCGATAGTTTTCTGTAGTGTTTAGTGTTCTCGTAGTCAAAAAAGTTTCTTAAATCATCAAAAGTATTTCTTTCAACGCCTGGCCGTTTTGCTACATAGCACTATAGCAATTTTGATACAAATTTCCATACATCTGTCTGAGTTAGCTTTTTGAGGTTAGTGCTTTAGCTAATATAAACATGAATGTAGACAACGTAAATCCGTCTGTTACAACAGGAGTTGTGTCTACGACGTCTTCAGCTTCAAGTAATTGCATTGCCAATAACAATGCAACAACCAACGTCAGCAGCATTCCTTCTGTCACAAACAATGGTAACGAAACATAATTTTGGTCAACATGATCTGTGCTAACAATGTTGTGCTACGACGACGATGCCCCATCTGATGATCTGACATTTGTGGTTTTGCTAAGTCAATTTGATTCACATACTGATGCATTCCTGAGTCTTTTATGCACATTTGGAGTATTGTCCGACAAACGGTTTTCTTATCTATTAGCATTTCTTACATTTCGTTCTGCTAATATTATATATATATATATATATATATATATATATATATTATATATATATATATATATATATATATATATATATATATATATATATATATATATATATACACACACACACATATATATATATAAATAAATAAAAGTACATTTGATTTAAGTGATAATTACAACTTTGCAGCTTCATCTGCCCCGGCAGCTCCATCAGCAGACTCATCAGTCTCCAATGGAGTCTACGTTCCCGCTAGCATCACCAATGGGGATGTGAAACCGGCCGTCTCCACCACACCTCTGGCTGATTTCCTCATGCAGCTGGAGGATTACACTCCTACGGTAAATTTATCACCCTTACCTTTGAGTTATTGATGGGTATGCGTTGGCTCAAACAAGATAACTACTGTCTTTTTGCTTACGTTGTATTGGCAGGGTACCTACATGTAAAAATATTTAGATTATTCAGTCTCTCTCGTGTATTTTCCCATTTCTTTTGCAGATTCCTGATGCGATTCACGAGATATTATCTAAGCCGGAAGCTGGATTTGGGAAGCTTCTGACCCAAAGATGTAAGTGATTGAAACGAGAAATATGTCCATATTTTGTGTGATATCCAATGTAAGTAGTGATCTGCTAGGTTGTAGCATGATTAATTCTAAAAATAATTGATTGAATGATTTTTTATTTATTTTGTGCAAAGAAAAGCTAAAAGAACTTAGATACTAGTTGATCTGTGTTCAATAACAGCAGGGTTATTAGACACAGAGATATTTAATCATGTAAGAAGCAAGGGATTTGGTTGGGTTTATTTGAATTGGGTGTTAGCAAAAAGTGCTTTTGAGAGCTGCTCGAAGCATGAGAAATACTTTTTAAAAATAAACATTGAGTTGATTTGTTTATGAATTTATCTGGAATTCTGAGAGAAACAAACATACATCCAAAATATGCAGCTAAAAGTCTAGATTTTAAATGCATAGAGAGCGTGTCCATAATTTTCGAATTATAAGCCGCTACTTTTGTCACACGCGTCCAACCCTGATTCTTATTAAATCATGCTTCAAATTTATGCATTTTTTTCTTCTGCCTTTTTTAATGCTTTTTTTTTTTTAACGGCCGCTAGGGGCGTTCGAGGAAAAAGGGTGGAAGAACAAGGCAGGGGGAATACGGTATATGTGTTGAGGAGGCGGCAAGATTTATGTAAATTCCTGCTCTGGTGAATGAATAGCATGAACAGACCCTCATCATGGAAAATGCAAGAAGAAATGCATATGATGCAGCTTTCAAGTTAAAAGCAATTGTTAAAAGCAGTGTGAAATACACCATCACCAACGGGTTTGGAGAAGCCGGTCTGCTGCGTGATGGAGAGGACAGCGCAAGGAGAGAATTTGCTTCAGGATGAGAGTGACAAACTGACAACAAAGGAGAAACAGAGAGAGTGTGGCGAAGACTATCTGACGCTATTCCAATCTGACACTAAGGAGGAAGACCTCCATGGTTTCAAAGCACAGGAGCTGCCTATAAGTCGTATAACGTGCATAGAAGTTACTGCTGCTCTCAGTGACTTTCACCGGTAGGTTTTTTTTTAACCAGCCCTCTTAGTGCTGTTACAACCATATTGCAGCCGTGTTACTCCCGCGTCACAGGCACTGTTTGGAAAAACAACTTAACGTGATTAATGAGATTTTGATCACGCAGTGATGAGCGGCCTGAGTTGCGGAATGTCGTGCCCCCAAAAAAAAACCAAAAACAAACAAACAAACAAACAAACACAAAATCCCCCGGGGCCACGTCGCTAATGAATACCGGTACAAGTAACTACAACGCAGTATTCTTAATTAAAAAATAACAGTAACAATAACTATCTAAATAATAAACTCACTACATAGGTGTTGTAGAATGAGTATGTGTGTCAGCGCACTGTGTGTGTAAGAGGAAGGAGCCCGAGCAGAGCAGGAGTGAGTGAGAGCCTCCCTCTTGCGCTGCACTAGCTCTCCCCTTCCTCCGCTAAACGCGCTCCTTCCTCTTTCTTACACACGCCGCCCGTGGTTTCAGCACATACACATCCTCATTCTACAAAGCATGTTTCAATGTGGGCACATGTGGCTTATATACCGGTGCGGCTTATGTATGTACGAAATGGTTTATCCTTTAAAAATGTTATGGGTGCCGCTTATAATCAGGTGCGCTCTATTGTGAACTCTATGGGTTCACAAATATTTCAACCCTATGTGAAGACTCACGTATAACTTTTTTTTGGATATTTGCAGAATCCGTTTGATCTCCCTCGCCTCTCAAAAGTTTATCTCTGACATTGCCAATGATGCCCTGCAGTACTGTAAAATGAAGGGAACAGCCTCTGGAAGCTCCAGAAATAAGACGAAGGTGAGTGGTGGTCAGTTTTTAATTTGTATTGTAATGTTTTTTTCTAATCCATTCTTTTAGAAAATTCAGTTATTAAATATAACCTTTTTATTGATCATATTTATAGGACAAGAAGTACACATTGACGATGGAGGACCTGACTCCTGCCCTCTCTGAATATGGCGTAAATGTCAAAAAACCTTATTATTTTACATAAAACATTTTTATTTTTGGCTTTTGTTAGTAATAATCTAACTGCGGATGGTGCAGCATTTCACCATCTTTATAGCTAAATGTTATTTCTGATGATGATTTGGTAGATTTGACAAATCCTTATGGTCACTGTCATTTTTGTGGAGTTTTTTTTTCTTTTTTTAAGCAATAAACTTTTGTTTTATTGTGAAAAAACACACAGGTTCTCCGTGTAATGTGTTACATTAAGCTTTCACTATATTTCTGTAAAAATGTGACAGATTCTCATTAAATTCTAGAAATATTTAAAGTTTTTTTGCCCGACATGGATAGGCAATTGTCATTCAACGGGGTTTTGAGAAATTTTGTGCTTTATCAGAAATTTTAAAGCATTTAAAATTCTGTGGCCATAAATTTGTATAAGCCTCCATTTATCTTCAAACATCTTTGAGTAAGAAAATAGACAATAGATTTGGTACATCAAGCTCACACAATGACCCTCTAAAAATGTTTTTTTTTTTTTAGATTACTCTAACATTTTATTTGATGGCTTAAAAAATTCAGGTAGGAGATTTAGAACGCATGGGAACCAAAAATGATTAAGAAAAAACTCACTAAAATGCATATTTATAAAGTTATTTAAATTGAAAGAGTATTACTTACCAATTGTTCTAATGACTATAGACCGTGTTTTTGGCCTCTCAGTGAAAAGCCTTTTTTTTGCTACCGGATAAAAGAATCACTTTGCAGTGTAAAATTTCATTTTAAGTCAATACTCTCATTCCGTCAAGCTTTGACTCTTCAACGTTTAATCTTTAGCAAAAATGAAAGCTTTTTAGAACTTGGAGAGAGAAGCTTTCTTATACACGGTTAAACAGCTTCCCATCAGAATTTCTAGATTTATAAAAAACACAAAGCTGTATACTATATACTTCTGAAGTTTTCTGTTTTCAAAGAAATATTACAGAAAGTAGTTCTTTCATGCACTCACATGTGATATTTCATGCTGCCACTGGGGGGCGTTTGGGTGCCAAAAACATTTTTTTTTCTGTGATGCTGTTAAATTGGATGTAATACATTCACACAGTTAACAGCAGTAGAATTACAACAGGATTACTATTGAAGCAGACTTTAAAAATATTGTAAATGACTTCTAACTCTCTCATTTAAAAAAAAAGTTGTCTTTTTTTACCCCAACAGTATAGGATGAGTCTTGGTAGAGAACATTATTTAAAAAAAGCTGCTATGGATAATGAATAGTAGCAGCATGCAGTTTATTTCCAGTTAAGCAAATTAGATATTGTATTTCTGGATGTTCCCCCCCAAAATAGAGCAACATTTTAAATGTATTCCAAATTTATTTTAAGTTGTAGACTTAAAATTCTGTTCGATTAAATTAAATGTACTCTTTTACCACCCAAAAGTATGTTTAAACAACTGCAGTACTTGGGTCAAACATCTTAGGAATCCTTCCACGAGCTTCTCACAAGATTTGGTAGGAATTTTGGCCCATTCCTCCTGACAGAACTGGTGTAACTGAGTCAAGTTTGTAAGTCACCTTGCATGTACATTCAAAAACACAACATAAAGCAAAACAACCCCGTCCCACCCCCACAGAAAACATATGTAAAATTATTATGCAAACAATATACTGTGCCACCTACCTATGTCAAGCATAGAGACTGAACACCTGCTAATATGTACAAGAATTCACTGGGTCGCTTCTAAAGTCAAGGACATGACGTGGTCTAAAAAGGGTGACCAAATTTCAGAAAATTTTTATTCAGAGCCATTGAGAGAATGTCTAATTGTTTCTAGCTTAATGAAAGAAAGCAAGTTTTTTTATCCATTGTTAATGAGTGGATCTTTCCAGTGCATCAGGATAGTCCGCCCGGCAAGCAGTGTCAGAAAAGCTACAAGATTCTCTGACCAAGGAGAGAGGGAATGATTGTCCAGAAGTACAGCAAAGACAGCTGTCATTGGAGATTGCTGTACTCTGACGTAGACATAGGCAGACAGACATAGGAGAGAGAGTCCCAGAAATCAGAAAGAGATGGGAATGTCAAAAACATATGAGTGAGATTTGCAGGCCCTAGATTAATTCAATTCAATTTAATTTATATAGCCCAATAATACAACAATAGTCATCTCAGTTGGCTTCATACTGTTAGCTTTATAGTAAACATAAAATCATAAGGATCATGAAGTCATAGAATTCAGCAGGTAAATTCTAATCTGAACTAACTAAACAGACTAAACTAAACTGGGCATCCCTGCCCTTAGACCAGGGGTGTCAAACTCATTCTGGTTAGTGGGCAACCTTCAACCCGCCTGATCTTAAAAAGGCCTGACCAGTAACATAAAAGCAGAATAATCTTTGGTCACCTGCCTTCTTCCTGACCTTTGATGGGGCGCCATCAGTGACCTGACTAACATCAGTTGACCAGTTCACTTCAACATTGTCCAGCGCAGTAACTGGAGCGCGGACTATGTCAGCTGTTGTGTCCATCAACTCAAGAAACTCAACTGTGACGGTCTCATGCACAATTGTGCAACATCTGTGAAGTTGGTGCTTTCATCAACAGCGAGCGAAAATGCTATAAATGACTGGATTCTGTCATTCATTTGGCCGCCTAAGTCTCTTCAGAGATGTTGTATCAGCAATCGTAATCCTTGACAGACTTATGCTGGAAAAGGCAGACTGCTTTTTGGGGCACAAAAGACTTTTGCAGCCTTCAGCATGCATTGTTTTCATAAGTTCACCATCCAAAAATGGATTGGATGTTTGCACCAACTTGTTTGCAATAAGGTGTCTGTCACTGCCCCATCACTGAAGTCACGGCTGCAGTTAATGCAGACGGTTGTTTTTTCAGTCCAGCTAATAGTTGCTAAATCTTCTCTTTTCTTAACTGCAAGTGGTGAAACTTTTCTTTATGGTGAGTCTCATAGTGGAGCTGAATGTTATATTCTTTGAGCACTACACCCTGTTGATGACATACCAAGCAAGCAGGTTTTGCATTCAGCTTTGCATTCAGCTCCGTAAACAAAATAACTCTGTCCATTTTTCCTGGAAAGCTCGGCACTCCACTTCAACCTTTTTTTCTTTTTGACGACATTTTGGTGATTAGGGTGTCACTACTGATCATTCTTATTGCACTGTAACAGAGGTGTATGGAGGTGAGGCTGTTAGGTTTTCGCTTTAAGCTGTTTGACCTGTTTTTCTTTTCCTTTGGTCCCCCTAGTGGCGGAATTGCACATTTCAGTTATTTCTTTAAAAAAGACACAACTCGCCGCCGGAATAGACTAGAAATGTGCTTTTAAAAAAAAATAATAATAACCAAAAAAAAAACCCACATCCTTATTATTTTTACTCTTCACGAGTAAGAATTATCGTAGAGGATTAAACCATCTGGCGGACCGGATATGGCTGACGGGCCATATGTTTGACACCCCAGCTCAGACCCTTCTTCTCAGTAAAGAAAAATGCCTAAAAAAATAACAGATTCCAGAAAAAAGAAGAAACCTCAGAGGTGTCCACTTGAAGCCGGGATCCCTCCCCAGGACGGACAAGCGATGTACCAGGAATCTTAGAAAAGAATCAGCTTGTCTAACCCTACGACTACATTTTTAAATAGTCCAGCAAATGGTCTTCATCCAGATGGAGTTGGGGGACAGCTGGGGAAGGGGTAAACTATTGCCTCTGGATTAATGGGAAGAAGTTAACTTTTATTTAGGTTTAATTTGTAACTAGAGATCTGTTATTGCAACTGTTATATTTTGTGACTGGTTTTATGTTTTGTACAGTTACCGGTGTGAAGCTCGTTGAGACAGCTGTGTTGTAATATTGGGCTATATAAATAATATGGAATTGAATTGAAGGAGAAAGAACATGCAGGAGAGTGTGTCCAGATTTAAGAGGCAATGTGTTGGTTTCTGGTGGCTGCAAAAGAGATAAAGGAATTGACAACTTGACCCTGCAAACAAGTTTTACATATAGCCAATGCAAATGCTGTTGAAATATGATCTTCAGTACAATTTTGACAAGTATTTTGCATCCTTTCTGAGTATAAAACAAAGTCATAAACCCACCAGATCATTGATGTTTTCCACGAAGTCCAAATTTCTTGAGTAAAAATTTGAAGTTCTAATCGTGTCTATGTATAAAGAATCATTTTTGCTTTAATGTTTAACTTTTATGCTTTTATGCTTTTTCACCTGACTGTGTGTTGTAGATAAATACTACATATATCATCAATAAACCCCATCGAGACGACTGTTGTTGTGATTTTGGGCTATACAAATAAAATTGAATTGAATCGAATTAAACAAAGCAAAGTCATGTTAAAATAGTAAGTCCTGTTGGTAAAACCTGATATATTGGTTAAAGCTTCAGTCAGACGATGAGGTCAAATTCCTGCAGGCATGATCTCACACGTTAAATGATGAAGTAGAGAAACAGGATACACAGGCTGCCAAAATTAAGCTTCTTAGAAAGTAAGGGTGTGTGTGGAAGCGGGACGGATGGGGGTTAACAAACAAGGTTTTTACAACCAAAATTATTAAATCAAAACTTAAAGGTCTAGAGAACAGGGAGTTTAATATCAACATCTGAAATCTCTTGCAGATTTACTATAGGTGACGTAAGCAGAAATCAGTCAAATGTAATAAAGACAAATGCTAAAATGAGTCAGTAGGTAAGGCAACAAAACATAAGGTGAGAAAAGAAACATTTTTTAGAAGAAAAAGAAGGGTTATGAAAAACTTTCCCTATGACAAAAAAAAGCCTGTAATGGCTTAATTGTAATTTAAAATAATTCCTTTTTATTTAACGAAGACCTTTCTTTTCCTTGTGTCTATTCCTGAGATCCTCATTCTCTTTTTAAAAGTCTCTTCCGGTCCTCCATTCTATATTCATCTTGAAGCTGTTAATCGTAAACAGGAAAACCACAGGCTGGAAAAAAACAAACAAAGCAATGGACAAATCGAGGTGTGACGTCACCGATCGAAAATTCCTTACTCTTGCAGATGAAGCAAAATCCCTCACCCTTCAGTAGGTCATTGTATCTACGGCAATGGCTTTAAAAAAAAACGTTATTGTTTAGACACAAGTATGCAGGACAAGAACAATGGCCATAACAAGGAGAATATATATTACAGAAGCAATATTGCAAAACACATTAATACACATTGAAGATGTTCAAAGGTAGACAGTTGTCATATATACGTATGGCTTTTTTGTTTATACTATTAGAAATGGTACATAAACAAGATTGTAATTCTTTAATTATTATAGGGGGGAAAAGTTGTAATGAAGAAAAATTTGATTTGTAAATATTAAACTTAACCTATATTATAACTAGATTAATTGCCAACTTTCTTTTTGATTTTGTGTTCTATTCATGTAGGCCAGAAATGATATATTAAAATTTCATCTGAAATTGTGAGTCAAATTTGTGACTTACAAAATATGTAGATTCTTTCCAAAAGTTTTTTGTAATATTACAGTTCCAAAATAGGTGAGTAATTGTTTCTAGGTGTTCTTTACAAAGAGTACAGTGGAGGTCAATTGTCTTATTATATCTTAACATGTACTGATTAGTGTGATAGATTATCTATGGCAATGGCGTCAGTAGTTGCCAGAGATACGATGACTCAGAGCGACTCGGATCAATCACTGACGAGTGTTTTCAGCATAACTGCACCCGTATCAGGGAGCTACGGTACTTCCTATTTGGGAACATGAGAAGGGAGAAGTTGAACTGTCCATTGTTCTTATTTTATTTTATTTAACTTTATGAAACAAAATGCAAGTATACAACACAAGAAAGAACCAATGCAGTGTACAACGTACAATGAATGCATAGTACATAGACAATATTACAATTTTATGCTCTTTTTGAAATAGTGAAAACACAAGGTAACGCATTTTCCCATCTCAGAGAGAAATCTTTAAAGATATGAATGATAAATCTACTGTACTCCTTTCAAAACTTCTGGATGGGCAAATACCAAAAAAGATGTGTCACAGTTTCTGAATGATCTCCCCAGAAACAATCAGTATTAATATCTTTTTCAAATTTTGTCAAGTAGTGTTTTGCAGGGTAAATTTCATGGAGAATTTAAAAAGACACTTCTTTCACCTTATTTATTGTTAAATATTTATGAGGGATCCTCCACACTACTTTCCAGTTGTTACCTAGAAAAAATTGATTACAATAATTTAAAATATACTATGTCACTTATTTATCAGTGTTTCTAAACAGCATTAATGTTCCTGAGGGTAGGCCATTCTGCACCATTAACCCTTGTGCTATCTTAGTTGACCCCACCCTTGACGTGTTATTCCTACCATGACAAAGGTGGATAAAGGTGGAAAGATTTCATGTAATCCATGGACACCAGTGAGGTTCACAAATCATTGAAGAAAAAAGGTTTAGCGCACTGTCTAGTGGGTCTAGATGACCCAACTCCCAATGGTAAAGTGCCTAGGATAGCACAAGGTTTACGGACTCTTGTAGACTGACAGGAAAATTATATAGCGATAAGGACACATTATAGTTTAGCAGCTGCCCCTCCTTATTGAATAGCCGAGCCTAGCCATTCTGTGTCCAGGTCTCCAGTTGGAGTGATCTTTTTTTTAAATGAAAAAAAAAAATGTTAATCCAGATGAAGTACTTGTGTGATGAAAAATGATACTTGAAAATTAGGTTCCACACTAAGAGGACCTGCTAATGGAAGGATGAGAGTTTTACTGGGAGTTTCACAACATTATTGTTACAATTCAAAATAAAATTAAAGCCTCCAATACTAGAGAAAACCTGTAAATGGTATAATGTTCCAGATAGCAGTGGGGTTCTTGAGAAAAATTTTGGCCCTATTAATTTTAACATTATATTGCAGATAACATCTACTGAGCAGTCCTTAATAGCAAATAATTCCCATTACTTTTAGTTTAAGTTTAAAGGGTGGGGTTATGAATGCTTGCTTCTTCCCACTCATTTTCAAGCTATAAAATCAAGAAGCTCTACTTGACATTAATGAACACTATATTTATTTGAGCAAATGTGACAAAAGTGAGTCTTTGTTTTAATCTATGTCTTTCATCATTTCTGTAATTAATTTGTCAATCTGTGTGATTAAAAAAAAAGTATGGACTACAGTTAATGCTTTGAAATAAAAATAAATCAAATCATATCAAATTACTTCCTCAAGCGTGAGAAGGCTATCACAATAACTCATTTCCTCTTCATCAATAGTTCTGAGGTTTTGGATATTATTAAGTAACAAAGAAGAACTGTCCTCATAGTGTCCATTGTTTTTACAGTCCATGGCAAAAAGCGCATAGCACTGCTTTCCATTCTTTCTTTCCTTCTTTTTGTATTCGTTCAATAAAGTTTGAATGAAAAAAGCGCAAGTATTTCCCTGACTCCCGCGAGCCACCGTAGACTCTTACTGCGCATGTGCGTGGTTTTCAAATGAGTGGCGTGTGAATTCAACATTGCTATTATTTTAAGTTAATAAGTTGTATGTATAAAATATCACTATGTCTGTTCAACCTACAAACCCAAACAATCCAATCGTTTTCTTCGACATCACCATCGGCGGTCAGGTAAGTGAGCTTAAAAGAGAAGTTGAATACAACATTGCTAATATTTGTTAGCTTAAGGCTTAACTGTAACTTAAAAATCGACTCAAATATATAGTTATTCTTTACAGAGAAAGAATAATATCATGTAAACTGCGCGTGATACGGGTTGCTTCTTTTTATATCTATTATGCACCCTTATAAATAAAAGTAGTTTTTTTGTGGTGAATCATGTGTCTGTCTGAATTTCACCGTGACCGTCGTATTTTAATAAATCAAACTTAGTGAGTCCGGTTTAGACACTCTTTAACAAACGACTCAATGAAGTTTTATTTTTTTTTATATTTTTAAAAGCTTAAAGTAATGTTTATGCCGCATTAGATCTAACAAAGACTACACAACATGTTTGGTTTTACTTTTGCTTCTTTTCTAGCTTGTTTAATTCTCTACTTAGCTTATTAGTCTGTGAGAGTCTTTCCGTTTGTACTTTGATATCGCAAAGCTTTTTTTTCCCCTAGATCCATTTTTTTTAACTTAATTCAGGTGAATAAAGTAATCAGGGAGTACAACACACATTTCCAAAGTTTAATATGATACTAACTATGCCCTTTCTTGCTTGATATCTATCTATCCATTGATCAATCGATCGATTGAAATGTCTTTTAGATATGGCAAATGGCGTATACTTATATAGCGCTTTGCTACCTTCTTCAAGGCCCAAAGCACTTTACAGTCGCAGACCCAGTCACACACAGATTCACACACCGATGGCTGCTCCGCTGCCGAACACTGGCGCCAACCTCCAGAGGCGAGGTGGGGTTCAATGTCTTGCCCAAGGGCACTTCGACTCATGGGTGTGCAAGGCGGGAATCGAACCTGCAATTTTACAATCATGGGTCGACCGCCCTGCCGCTGCACCATGCCCGCCCTAAATAGGTACCTTGTATTTAATTTACTGCTCTTGAGTGGGGTTGTATATCTTTCCGTCTCAAATGAATTGATGCGCATTTCGATACATGGTCTATGAAATGATACATAAAAGATTCAACTAACTTTGCGGTACAGTCCAATTTCTTTAAATCTAAATGGATGACAAATGACTAAATGGAAAACAATCTAGATATTTATTATTCATTTGGCATATAACATAAGGGCTGCGCGATGGCACAGTGGTTAGCGCTCTCGCAGCGAGAAGACCCCAGTTCAAGTCCTAGCTGGGAACTATCTGTGTGGAGTTTGCATGTTCTCCCCGTGCATGCCTGGATTTTCTCCGGGGACTCCGGCTTCCTCCTTCAGTTCAAAAACACGCTTCATAGATACATTGATGACCTTCAGCTTACTGTAATTAACCTGACTTGGTAGAAATAAGCTTGTGACTGGACGTTCCGATAGAGTAAAGCACAAAAAGAAGAGAAATTGACAGAGATAAACTGATTATTCCTGATCAATTTTATACCTCTATTTTAACATGATCTTGTTTGTATCTGTGATTCTCAACTGATATGGCTGTTACTCTCATAACTTGATTGATTTCTTTTATATATTTCTGTATCCTTTACATCCACAAACGTGTTCTTTTTAAAAACTCTGAAAAGCTTACGTTCTTCCTTTTTTATAAGGCACGTTGATCTTACAGACTTCCAAGAACTCTCAGGTCCCCAAGGTATTTTCTTTTAACTGTCCCAAATGAAAGCAGCATAGCAAACAATGAGGCCTCATTTGCAGTTGTTGTTGATTATATCGGTAAAAACAGCCTCCCCCAAGACATTCAGCCTCCGCAGAAATCTTTATGGACAGGCTGGGCTGACCTTTTTTACTTGTGTTTTGTGCCTTGCTTCATCAATTTGGTGTCTCCTGCCTTATGTTTTTATTTTCCCCTTCAACGCGTCCTTGCTTCAGAGAATGATGATAGTTTCAGTAGATGTGTTTTTGTGGCTGCTTCTTTAATATGTGTCTAAATAGAGCTGTCACGGTGTGGGATTTTTGATCACCGCGGTGATGAACCAGCAGGGGGCGCGGCGTTCATTTTTTTTTTTTATCCTCTGTTATTTAATAGGTTCCGATGAGAACTATTTCCCGGGAGGCCACAAAACTAGCAGATATGTTGTGATTAACTAGCAGTTAATCTGCTTCTCCAATAGATTTTTGTCAACAAACAATTTATTTTGTCATCTGAATCTGGATGTTTTTGGAGAAAAGCTGCATGTTTATTCTGGAATGTCTCGCCACATTTGAGACTTTGTTGTTTGCTAATTCCTCATGAGGAACTTCAATTTTCTCAAAATTCTCCATTGTTGTCCCATCCGGGTCAGAATATTGTTGGGATTACACACCGGCGGGAGTCGTGGCGGTGACGCAGGTGTGTAATCCCAATTTTACTTAGAAACTTAATTCTCAGCCCGTTAGTTTTTTGTTTTATTTTTTAAAATTCTTTTACTGAACCTTGCTGACTGCTTGCTGACTGTAGTCGTTAGCACAGGGTAACCGCTACAGGGACGAGCAGCTCGCCTGGTTCTGACCCGTTCCTGGTTCAGACCTGGTGACAAAAATACAACAGCTGGTCGACAGACGACCCGGAGAGGTTCTGGATGATGAGGCTTTTATTAACTTCTCATTCAACCTCATTCAACATGAAGAACTTTCCATCCCATAAGAGACTCTGGTCTGTCGCAGACATGCCCCCTCCGCGCGTTCACGCTGCTCTCTTTCTTGTGCCCGCTCGCACATCCGGACGGTGTGAAAGGCACCACGGCAGTTTTAGACATCCATTCATCTTCTTTACCGTTTTTTCCCTTTCGGGGTCACGGGGTTGCCGGAGCCTATCCCGGTCACTTGGGCGTAGGCAAGGGATACCCTGGACTGGTCGCCAGTCTGTTGCAGAATATCCCCAATCACACATCCATTCCCACTCACACTCACACCTATGGACAATTTAGAGTTGCCAATCAACCTATGAAGCATGTTTTTTGGACGGTGGGAGGAAGCCGGAGACCCCGGAGAGAACCCACGCATACACGGGGAGAACATGCAAACACACAGAAAGGTCCCCCATTGATGTTGTGTTTTTCATGTCCCCCAGCAGGGACTTGAACCGGGGGCCTTCTTGCTGTGAGGCAAGAGCCGCTAACCACTGCTCCACCGTGCAGCCCCAGTTTTAGACATGACCGTTATTTTACAAAACCACAGAGAGCCGCAGCACAGAGAGCCACAGGCTGCTGACCCCTGATTTAGCTGATGGTCGACTGTAATCCAAATGGCATAAAGCGAAACACTGAGCCAAAGTAAATGCTAAACATATTTATCAGAGGTTACCGATGGTAATTCCATTCTTTTTTATTAAACTGTAACATATATCATCCCCTCACCCTTAAAGGGATACAGTGGGTCAAGAAAATAGATGGATGGAGAAACCCACTTTGATTCTTGTTAGCTATAAAGCACAGACCTGAAATGGCATGAACTGCCTTTTTAACATTAAATACAAAAAAATCGAAAAAGAAACTCACATGACTTTTGTATATACTTTATTCTCTACAAGATAAAAGCAATGATTTGTTCAAAAACCAAAGTATAAAAAAGTGAAAAGTTGTTGTAAACTGGTAACAATGGCAGCATTTCCCGTACTTTTTACATAAATCAACAGGTACAGTTGATTGTGATCCCCTTTATTTACATGAGTTTAAGTATTTTTGCTGTGCAAGCTTGGTAGTTTGGCCCTTCAAGCTAACTTCCTACACCGCAGAAGTAAATGATCCACGTAAGTGTGCAGATATCATTGTGTGTTTTCCGGGTTAACCCGTTGTAATGACAAACAGTTATTCTGTATTTATTTAAACAAGAAATATAGTTTGTTCTTTGTCTTTTGACGGGTTGAAAACAGGAAGAGGCATTATCGCCTGTTGAGTGCCTTTACTCAGGTGCCAGTAAATGTGCCAAAGGCAGACATTTTCTGGTAGATTGTCGTATGGCCCTGTTGTTTTGCTCCTTACCCAGAACACTACGCCTGTCATCAAACTGTTGGTGCATTCCAACCACAGGAGGTTAACAGAAATGTAGGCAGGTACTGGGAAACCGCAGAGCTGACAGATTAGAGACACTACCAGGTAAGGCATCCAAAATGTACTGAAGCCTAGTGTTAGGCTGGTCCACAGAGGTGGGCGTGGCCAGATCGTTTCCTTCTGGTAATTCTCTCCATTGTTCCTCCCATCAGTTGCTTGTGTTCCTGCAGAAGTGGAAAACAGGTCGCTCTTGTTTGTACGTTGCTGATTGTTTGTTGTTGTTTGCTGCCTTGCCTCTTGTAGTTGGTCAGCCTCTTTCATCCAGTGGAAAATTTCTGAGCAAAATGGCAGCAGGGTAAATGATGTTCCAATGAAAAGTAATGATGTAAAGATGGCCACCAGCGTTGACTCTTCTACTCGACACACCAATGCGCGTCTCCCAGTTTCATATTCTATTTCTCTTGGTTCAGCATTGACAAAGATAATTGAGAAAGCAATAGCTACGCTCCACACCAGGAAAGTTAAGCACACATTTCTGAAGGATTTGAGGAATGCGGTGGAGCGGCTCGGACGAGTATTCTCCAAGCAGTAGAAGAGTAAACCCAGGCACATCATAGGCAGTGGCAGTGCACTATATATCATAGATGCTTTGGCCAAGAGGAAGCAGGGGGACACAAAAGACCTCTCAGTTCCAAGAAACCATATGGTCGTCATTAAACATGTAATAACCAAGTCACCCAGTGCAATGGACAGGCTGCATATGCTTAGGAAGTAGCTATACTTCTTGGGGCTGCATAAAAAGAAGACCACCAAGTCTAGTCCCAACTTGAAGAGAAAAAGTAAACAATAACTGCTCGTGTTATCCGTGTGACAGCCAGTAATGTCCCATTGGCCCAGGATCGCCAGCATTTTCAACATTTTGGGGTTTGCCTCAGATGCCGATGAATACTCGGGTGCCCTTTGTGTTATGCAGAGTTCGGTTTCAAGGTGCTCAAGATAGTCCTGGAAAAGATGTAAAACAATGAATTAGTAGACAGATTAGTAAAAATAGTAGAGTTCACAAGAGACAAAGAAAAACAGGCAAAAAGTAAAATTCTTAGTGACTAAATACCATTTTGAATGTGTGATATGAAAGTTTTGTAGGGTTTTTTTAACAGGCATCTCTAAACACACAAAACGTATGCAGTTTAGCATAAAAAAAAAAAACTTGTTGGTTATTTAATCGTTGAACTTCATTTTGATCTTTTCTGAAAAGTTAGAAGTGCTTCGCCCTCTCAGAATCATCGTTTTTAAAATTCCAGTACAATCATGTTGGCGTGGAGCAACCCCACCCCCCCTTCCCCTCCCTGTTGCTGAGAGCTTGGAGCTTGTGGCCCACTGAGTGTATGTTCTCATAAATACAGTTTTCAAGACTGCTTTTTTTGCATTTGCTCCTGATTTACAACAATTTGAATAAAGATAAACTCAGATATGTCATTTTTTAGCTTAATTTTCTTTATATATGTCCTCCATCATCAGAAAAATGCCCCAAGTACAAGTTAAAAACACCAAAAACATGGTTTGTATTGGAGTGGGTCTGTAATACTGGCATTATTTGTTTAAAAAATCAGCAGGACAGGTGGTCAACACAAACATCTTTCTTTTTACTTGAAGTTGTTGCTGCTTAGAATATTTAGTTTAGGAAGCTGTTGTCAATAAACTAATTTAGTGCCAGTACCTATTGCGTATACATTTTAGGTTGAAGAGTTCACTGTCTTACTTACAAAGTAGTTTTTTAACATAAAACACATGTTCAACATACGAAAATTGATTAAAGATGTGCACAATCCATGTAATATGGATCCAAACTTAGTTCTTCGTTTGGTAACAAAGTACAGTCAAAGCCGGTTTTCAGTTTTGATAAAAGATTAATTCAGACAATAGTTTTGGGTTGCTGTTAGTTACCTTTCCAAACGGATCTCCCTGTTCTTAAGTTGCCTTCATTTATCTCTGTGCAAAGATATTAATGTCTGCTCCTGCTTTACAGAAATGTAAGCACTAGATAGCATTTTTACTCTTTTAGTATTTTGCATAGAGTGAAGCTGCTTTTGTCTCTGTTGCTTCACAACAATTTCTAGAATCAGCAACTCAAAAAACATGGTCCACATTATCTGCAGACTCTGGGGAGGTTTTCTGCCCTCAGGGGTCAACAATGAGCGGAATATCTACCTGTTTTACTTGCCTAACGTTACCCATTTTCTGTCGTTGTTGTTGAAAATCAAACTGGAAATTTTATGAATTGCTTTGCTAAAAAGCTGAAGATAGGCAGCAGCAGTGTTCATACTTACTTTAGGATTGTTTTTACTCTGTTGACATTCACTTCCATCAGCATCAATTCATTCAGCCGCACATTTAAGTTCCCCGACCGAATATTATCAGAAACGGACAAAATAAGGAAAGGACTGTACCTGCTTTCTCCAGTGCTCACATTTTCAGAGGTTCAGTTAAGTTTCTGGTTTGGGGAGAGGTTGTGCGTGGCTTCACCGGCTGAGGTTTGACTGCAAAGCGGCCGCCCCTCCTTAGACGGCTTTTTAAGGCTCCACCTATTCTCAGTGAGATCACGCTCGCTATGCAACACCCTCCTTGTTTCAAAGAAAACCTGTTTGCTCTCATAGGCCTAGCAGGTGAGCGCCTCTTCTCGCAATCATTTACATGAACTGAAGCAGGGAAATGCAACACATACCGAGTGAAACCAGACTCTTTGGGTGGTTTTGTTTATTTGTTTCCCAACAATAGCAGCTGCGAGAGAATTCCACGAATCTACTACTGCTTAAATGTCAGCTTTATGTTGCTTCTCGGAAATAGGACATTACCTGAGCGTTTTAATTTCATCAGTTTGCTCTGCGTCTGTTTGCTCTCAGCAGGAACAATGTTAAGTTTTTGTAGCTGCAGGATGGTTAGGAGGTGTGGTGTGGAAATTAAAGTCTCAAGTATGATTAAACGCTTGGTAAGGAGACTATGTTGCTGCAACCAATAAGAACATTTTGAAACAGATTTAGTCCATTTGTACATTTTCTCAACCTAGCTTTCCTATTTTTAAAGGGAACCAAAAATGTAACCTTTATTGGAAGTAAAAACATGTTCTTAAATCGATTAGAAAAAACAAACAAGTCTTTCATCCTTTGAACAGTGCTTGTACCTTTATTTTATTAATCTCATGTTTAACTGTTACACTATTAAGTTTCAGTTTTATCTAGACTGTCTTGTTTTTAAACACACACACATATATATTTTTTTGAATTTTTATTTGCCTTTCTGTTGACTGGTTTATTTTTATGACATGTGCTGCTGACCTCTTGGCCAGATCACCCTGGAAAAAGAGATCCTGATCCTATCTGGTTAGATAAAAGCTAAATAAAATAAAATAAAAAAGGATTTTACAGGAACCTCAAAAAGCAGAGTAAAAGAAATTTTAGCAGTTATTAAACTAACTTGCTTTGTCTCACTTCCCCATATTTTTGACAAAGAATTATAACTTTCTGCAAATGAAGAGCAATGTGATCTTTTCTGTTTCATATCTTTGCCGGGGTACTATCAGTACATTTCAAGGACTACAGGCGCAATGAAGATGCAGTGGCTGCTGGTTGTCCTTTGATTCATTTTCAGGAAAAACTATTCTAATGGTACCAGCATTTCAGTTTGTGTTTACCCACATTTTTGCATTTTCATCCTTTGCATGCATGAAATAAAGCTTACACACAAACAATTCATAAAATAAACTTATGTGAGGTGAAAAGCTTCTAAATCTGTTTTTAATTAGACTTACTCTGATCATCTTTTGAGTTTTCCCTGTGATCTTTTACAGGTTTTAGCCTAAATCAATAAACCCTTGTTGTTTTCTGGGATGTGAGGAGTTTCTGCAGAGCAGCAAGCAATTGTTCATTAGAAATTCTGAGCGACCCCCCCTTCCTGTTGCTGAGAGCTCTCTTTACATCTCTCCTTCTAGCTTACATCCCGTCACGCACCAAACCTAACATTACCAGTGCGTCAAATAGGGCGAGCAATAATGCAGCTATTCAGCCATACAATTTTGAGCCAGATTCCAGCTCGGATGAGTAAAACTAAGACGTACATGGATCTATTTGTCTGTAAGCGAATGCAGCAGAGTAAGGCAGAGCAGGGAGCTTGTGGCCCACCCAGCGTATTTTTTTAATGTAACAAATAAGCTCTTTTTCCAAACATGTCTACAGTTGAAGTTAAAGTCCTGTTATCTGTCACACACTTAGTTGTGTAAAATCTGTTCTCCCCTGGGGGAGCAGGGAGCTGCAGACACAGCCGCACTCAGTAACCATTTGGTAGTTCAACCCCCCAATACAACCCCTTCATTTTAAGTGCCAAGCATGGAGACATTGAGTCCCATTTTTAGTCTTTGGTATGACCCTGCCTGGATTTGAACTCACAACCTTCCAGTCACAGGGCGGACACTCTGCCACAAGGGCACCGAGCTAGTTTACTCTAGATTTACTAACATTTGAATAAAGAAATACTCAGAAATGCAAATTTAAGCCAACTTTGCATTGTAATTGTCCTCTATCGTCAGAAAATGCCACAAGAATAGGTAAAAAAAAAAACATAGTTGTTCATCAGAATGGGTCTTAAAGTTGTACAATTTTCATATGGTTGTAAAATATGCAAATTATACTATTAAAATCTGGGAAAAGCAAAGCCTTTCTTGCTTTATTTAGCTGAAATGGGTTCATTTGTGAGAAGGTATTCCCAATTGTTCACTACTGCTCTGTCCTAAAGCTGAACATTTTGTCAGCCATTTTCTTATTGAAAACAATTAGATAGATAGATAGATAGATAGATAGATAGATAGATAGATAGACAGACAGACAACTTTATTTATCCATTTGGGAGGTTCCCGCATGGAAATTGACATCTCCATCGCATACAGCACTGGTTGACATACATATAGGAAAAAGGAAAAAGCAGCACAGTGACTAGAAAAATAAGGAAGATTAGAACAGTAAGAAACAATTTAAATATCTGCAAACAGTATTTACAAAAAAAAAGGTCATTCAGGCCCTTTCCCTTTCCTTTTCCGTCTTCCTCCCCCCTCCTTAGTGGAGGTTAAAGAGTTTGATGGCACGGGGGACAAAGGAGTTCCTTAGTCTATTAGTCCTGCACCTTGGGAGGAGCTGAACAATTCAAATGAGTATGTCACTGTATTTTTCTAATTTTTCCTTGCCACAGCTTGTTGCAAGCTAAGAGGAAGTTCTGTTAGTTAGTCATTCTTCTCTGTGGTTCACATATTAAAGAGTCTGTAAAACGTCTGGGTTCCTGAAAGGACTGGATGAGCAGGTCAGCGGGGCATCTTCAGTGTTTGTTCTTTCTCCAGGGTTTTTTAAAATGTATTTACACATCACTTTTATGGAACTAATTGTGTCTACATTTACACACTCAAACATGGCTATAAATAATTTTTCAGGTTTTTATTTTATATAAGGTATATAAGTGGTGTTTAAAAAAGAGAAAAGACATTTTACCACACCTTTTGAGGTTAGTATGTGAAATGCACAAAACCACATGAACAAACATGATGGTTATGAAACACTGTAATCAAAGTTAGTTGGTATTTTTTGTACCAGCTTTTTATTTTAGAACAATCATTGGTAATGTATAGGGGCTCTGTCTGTTTTTCACATATTTTGATCCTCTTTTATGTAAGGTTTCACCTTCTGTTTGCATTCTTGTTCCAAAACCAGTTTTTCATGTCTGTCAGGATGTTGGAAGAATGAAGATTGAACTGTTTGCTGATGTGGTTCCAAAGACGGCCGAGAATTTCCGGTTAGTATCACTCCTTTTTGCAGTTGACTGCATTTGTTTATTGTTTTTTTTTTTTTTTTGTGTTCATGTGTGTTGCCAAAAAATATTTTTCTAATTTTAATCTTTTTATACATAAATTGAAATTTTTTTTAATGTATTCTTGCAGGCAGTTCTGCACAGGAGAGTTTCGGTAAGTCAAAAATGGTCTGGCATGAAAAACCATTAATTTATGTACACTTTTTCTAATGTTCTCTTTCAATACAATTGGTTGTTAGTTCGTTTTAAACAAAAAGTTTCCAGGTTTGGTAAAAGGAAATCTAAAATGGCAGAGAAGTTTTGGAGTGTTTAAGCAATCAAAACAAATAGAGAACAGAAAAATCGCTCCAAAAGAGAAGTTCATTGAAATATTGAAGAAGGCTGATGTGAGCATGGAAGATACAGACGACAGGGCTAGATGGAGGCAGATGATTCAGACGAATGAATGCCAAAAAGAATGACCCCAGAAAATTCATTTTTTTTCATCTAAAGATGCTGTTTCATAATTAATCAGTAGCTAGTAGTCATGGAATGTTTACTTTGGCTTTTAAACCTTATTATTAATTTTTTTCTCGCTTACAGGAAGGACGGCGTTCCCATCGGTTACAAAGGTTGCACATTTCACAGGTACACAACATTGTAGTTTTAAGTGTTTAGTTGGGATTACATTTTATTTAATTTAATTTTACTGTAGAATTCTTTTTCGTGGAATCTACAAATGTAAAGGATTAAAAAAACCAAAACTTGTTTGATTCAAAGTGAAGTGGTTTGTGTACCTGCAGCTGAGTCTAATGTCTCTGTTGCCATAAATGCCCTCTAACTTATTGAGTTACAGTGTCAAAGGAGACTCGTCCCCTGAGTGATTGGAGAACTCTTTGTCTGACTAGTAAACTGAAATTGTATCCAATACAGTAATCCCTCTTTTAGTGGTTATAACACAAAATCTTGTTCTTAAAACCAATTCATTCATCAAGTTTTACTTGGAATCAAAACAAGGAGTTCTAATCTAGGACAATACTCTTCATCTTCTCAGTACTTGGAACCTCTATTTTAAAGGAGCAAAGCAGAGGTTCCAGGTATTGGAAAAAATAAGACAGAACTGACAAAAAGCCAGCTATTTTCCAAACCTGCTGAATCCCTTTGGGTCAATGGGATCCTGTCACTGTTTGGGAAAGGCGGTGGGGGCTCAGACCGGCTTATCAAAAAAATTAAAATATAAAGATTGTGAAATTGAAAAAACACTTTTAAACCTAAAAGTGCACTTTGTAAACTTGAAGGAAATATGGAATACTAGGGAAAGAAATTGTAAACATTGACTTTTCTTTATTTTTCAGTTGATCCTAATTTATGTTGGGGCGGGGCTTCGAGCCAATTGGCTACTGTGACATGATTGACGTTGGGTGACAGAGGTCATGGTGACATTATTTCACTCCAGAACAGCGGTTTGCCCTGCGTGGGGCAGGCCTTCTCTGATGTGGCGTAATGATGATGCTCTCCCAAAGTTTGGTATGTCAGCTGAGATAGGCGGCGCCAACTACTGGCGCCATTTTGGAGCATCACCATAAACTGTTGTCGGATGTCAAACATGTCCTGGCAGCCAATGGGATCAAACCCCTGCCATGATAAAAAATTAGAATCAGCTTTGAAACTTTATTAAAACTTTAAATGCAAAACAGCAACTCTTACAAATAAACTTTTTTTTCATTTGTTAACAGTTTTATAACTACGACTGAGTTTTAGGGCCAATTTACAAAAAACATTTTTTTTTAACTCACGACTTTTAAGTCCCAAATTTACGAGAAAGAAAGTCATAACTGTTAAATAACGAGATTATAAGTTGTAAATTTATGAGAAAAAATCTCGTAAATGTACAGGTTTTTCTAGACATTTTACAAGATAAAACTCATACATTTATCATTTATTTTCCCGTAAATTTACCAAAAAAAGTCATAGATTAACGAGGAAAAAACACCAAAGTTTTCCGTTTATTGGAGCCTAACTTGAAGATGAAATATGTGGAGCCTTTTGTGAAGCTTTATTTCTGGATAGGTTTAAAAAACAATGAGATTCGGAACCTTTTGACTACTCATAATCAGATTATTTTCAGTAGAGGAGGCTTGACGGGGATCAGTGTCAGTAAAGTGGAGTTTCATATGTAAAATAAGGATCTCAGAGACACGTTTGGGTGTAGAGGACCGCTGCGGCCTTTATTCTCCTTTTCCTGCACAAACCCTGAAGTTCATCTGTCTCATTACGTCATGAACCTGTCATCTGGATACATACGCCTCCTCCTCCAGATGAAACGTCCCATTTCAACATAAAACAATAAAGAGGAATGAAAATAGTCTGTTATATTAGCATTAGAACGTTGAAAATGCCAAAAAGTGCTCCTCCTCAGACAGAAGCATCACACTGACGTAGAGATCTTGTCTTTGGTGGAGGAAGAAAGGATTTAAGTGGACAGCTGCAAGGATATCGATGGCTTCATTGGGCTGCAGAGATCCTGAAAACCACCCATCAATAGGGCTGCACGATATGAGTAAAACTCGCGATATGCGGTATTAGAGATTAAAATTGCGATAACGATATAATTTGTGATATATAAACAAATAACAAAATAACCAAATAACCATTCCCATTTTATTGCAACAGTTTAAAAATTATACTCCAAATGACCCTCGTCGACATAGGTGACAAACATCTAACATAATGGGGCTCAATCTGATTGGTTAACAACGTGAGTGCATCCTTCCGATTGGTCAAATGCATAAAGGGATTTATTTAATTCGTTAAATAGTTCAAGCTGCCATTAGATTGTTTTAACACATTTAAGGTTTATTATTTATTGCGATATTTGCTGTCTTTTGCAATATGCATATTGCAAAAACTAGATCTTGCGATAACGATAAGTTTGCGGGATATTGTGCAGGCCTACCCATCAATAAATAAAACATTAATAAATCGTAAAATCAAACTAATAAGCTTCCAAACATAATTCCAAATGTTATCAATAAACATTCAGCTCACCTGTTCAACTGAGTTTAGTCGACCTGCTCTGCTGCGTGCTGCGTGGCGTTCACCTGCTGCTCTGTACGCTCACTTCCACTTTAGTCTCGTAATTTTACTTCTTTTTTTTTTTGTTAGCCCTAAAACTCTGTCGTACTATAACAGTTCTATAACTTCTTTTTAATTCAAGTTTCATATTTACAACTTTTTATATTTTTATTTTCTCTATTTCTGTTGTTCATTCTGTGTTTTCTTGCGATGTGCTTCTGTCCAGAATTATATATTGAACATTTAACACAACGTTGATGTGTTTCATCTATCTCATTTGCCTCGATGGTAATCAGACTATCGTTCTTTGTCAGACATGTCAAACAGGTTACAGTGTACAATGAAAATTTTATTCAAAAAGAAAGTGTTCAAGTGAGGCTCCCAAAAGGAAAGTAAATATATACTAAAGTAAATACTTACTTACCAAAAGTATTTACTCACCCATCCAAATGATCAGATGTCCTAAGCACTTGTCCTGCCCACAGGTGTAATCAAGCTCTCAGACATACAGACTGTTTTTACAAACATTTGTGAAAGAATGGGCCACTCTCAGTGAATCCAGCGTGGAACCGTCATAGAAATCCAGTCGTGAAATTTTCTTGCTCCTAAATATTCCACAGTCAACTGTCAGCTCTGTCAGAAAAAAATGTAAGAGTTTGGGAACAACACCAACTCAGCATGAAGTGGTAGGCCACGTAAACTGACAGTCAATTGTTACAGAGCTCCAACCTTTACGTGTCCTTCAGATTAGCCCAAGTACAGTACGCAGAGAGCTTTATGGAATGGTGCAATGCAAAGCGTCGGATGCAGTGGACTCTCAACAGTGGAGATGTGTTCTCTGGAGTGATAAATCGCACTTTTCCATCTGGCAATCTGATGGACGAGTCTGGGTGCATTTCAGGCTCCATTTTGCCAAGTGTGAAATTCGGTGGAGGAGGAATTATGGTGTGGGATTGCTTTTCAGGACTGGGGCTTGACCCCTTAGTTCCATTGAAAGAAATTTTGTATGCTTTAGGATTCCAAAACATTTTGGACAATTCCATGCTCCCAACCTTGTGGGAACAGTTTGGAGAGCCCCCCTTCGTCTTCCAACATGACTGTGGACAAAGCAAGGCCCATAAAGACATGGATGACAGTCTGTTGTGGGTGACCTTTACTGGCCTGCACAGAGTCCTGACCTGAACCTGATAGAACAACATCAGTGTGTGACCTCATCAATGCACTTTTGGAAGAATGGTCAAACACACTCCTTAACCTTGTGGACAGCCTTCCCAGAAGAGCTGAAACTGTAATAGTTGCAAAAGGTGGACCTTTTCATATTCAATGCAAAAACAATAATTGGCAGGAGTGAAAAAAGGCAGTAAACTAAGAATGCTTTCAGATGTGTAAATAATAATTGTTTATTTCTATAAATTTAAAAAATGTTAAATCAGTGAGCAATAGAAAAGTCCAAGTCAAATTGGTGTTCGTACTTTTTCCCTCCAAATCAGCATCAAATCTTCAAGGTGCGCTTAACACAGAGTCTGGGATTTTGTAGGATTGTAGAAAGCAGCTTTGTATTAGAAGGTTTAAAACTGTGGGAAGAACACCCAAACTCTGATTCAAGTTTAAAGTAATAACATTTCTTGTCAGGTTTATCTAACCAAATTCTATTAGAAAACATCAAACTTGCATAAAGGCAGTTAAATCACCAAGTTAAAATGATTAGTCTAAACCAAAAAAGGAGGATTATTTTAAGTCACCCAGACGGGCCGTGTTTGACTTGATCGTAAAAGAAAATGGGGCACAGTTTAGTGTCTGAGATCAGTCCAGGAGATAGAAATCTGCCAGCACTGGAGGCTCTCTTTTAGTTGGGACTCAGCAGTTAAAGTGTTAAACATTGGTAAGAGAGGATAAGATCGGATGCACTTCAAGAATCACAAAGAAAAGCTTTGTTTCTTTCCGCTGCCGACATCAAGGCAACTGTGATGAGACAAAAAAAATAGAAAAATGCCACAACTAATTAGAAAGACTTGCACCGTACACAGAAACAAAGTGCTTTGTCTTTATAGCTTTGAAAGCTAACTTTTGTGACTCAAAGGCTAAGACGGATCAACAGTTGTGTGCGTAGATCTTCGGTGTACGTTTCTGTCTGATGTCATGCTTATAATTTTACAACTTATTTCTCAAATAGAATTTTTCTTGACTGGATTGTAACAAAAAATGTTTCAAATATCAGGTCTATCTGACTATCTTTATTTTTAAGTAAGTTTGCAGGTCACAGCGAATGTTTTTATAATTCTATTTATTCCCCCCCCTCAACCTTTGTCCCATGCCAGAGTCATCAAGGACTTCATGATACAAGGAGGAGACTTTGTCAATGTAAGTACGTTAACGTCTCGACATCTCTCTTAGGCTGGACAAAAATAAGAGTTAGATCATGTTAATCATTTGTGTGTTTGCTGGCGTTAGAGTGTTTAATCTCTTTGAGGTTTGGACGTCATTCAACTGTTAAAGCTTTTTCTCCTGTCATTAGCCTGAGTTTTTTAATAGATGTTTATTTTTCAATGCAGACACACCCTGTCTAACTCCTGCAGGTATACAACACTTCTGAAATAAACCCAATTTAAAATACTCATAAAACTTACAGACGACTTTTACAGGTGAACTAGTACCATTAAATATAGGCTGATGTTGTAGTTTATAAATGCAAAATAAAAGACAGGTTGTTTTATGTCTTGTATTACAACAAATCATAAACTCGTGCAGGAGAATGAAAACACCACACAAAGGTTAAGCATCATAAGTGCAAGAAATCGAAATTCAAAAGCAGATCTAGAAGGAGAACTAACTAAAAATGTGAACTGAAACATCTCAGTTAAGAGTAACTTGTCTTTTCCTCATCATTAAGCTATGGTCAGGACATGACCAATTAAATGTTGCTCTGAAATCTAATGATAGCAGGAAAGGAAAGCTTTCTCCCTCTTGTGGTTCAAAGCTGAATTACATCTCAAGAGCTCTGCTGAGAATAGTTGTTCTGCAGGGGGATGGAACCGGCGTCTGCAGTATCTACAGAGGACCTTTTGCAGATGAAAACTTCAAGCACAAGCACTCAGCTCCTGGTCTTCTTTCTATGGTAGGTCTGCAAAGGAATTCACATTTACAGAGTGAGACAGCTTCATCAGGCAAAGAGGTTCCCCTGTCTGGATTGAAACATTTTTTGTTTTGTTTTTGTTTTTACTATTCACTTCTCTTGCAGGCTAACAGTGGTCCTGGGACAAATGGTTGCCAGTTCTTCCTAACCTGCACAAAATGTGACTGGTTAGATGGGAAACATGTTGTTTTTGGTAAGTAAGTTGTTATTAAGATAAGAACTTTTTTCTTCTTCTTTACATCAAATCATGTGCGTGATTAAAATTCGTAAATGTATTGCTGTTTCAGGAAAAGTAGTGGATGGTTTGCTGATCATGAGAAAAATTGAGGTAAAGATGAACCTTTATTGACTATGTTTAAAATGTTTAAAAACCAAAAGGGAACTAAGTTGGGCAGCTGGGCTTTAATTCCAGCAAAGTGTATAGAAAAACATTGAAAGTGTTCCTGCTAAAAGAACTTTGTTTACCCCATATGGAGGTGGTGGGATAATGTTGTTGGGTAGGATTTCCAGCTAATAACCCTTATCATTTTAAAACCGTTGCGATGGTCATAAACTAAAGCTTAGTTAAAACTGGGGTAAACCAAGTAAAGCAAGACATTTATGTCAATATAGCCCCAGAACATAATTATTAGGGGGGGGAATCAGATTTAAAAGTTTGTGCAGGTCTAATCTGAATTTAAATCCAATTGAAATTATATGGTTAATCCTTACGAGAGCTGTATGTTTGCAAATCTCCTCATAAACATAAAAGATTGGTCATGTGTGATAAGAATGTACACGTAAGGGAAAAATGCTGTTGTTTTGAAGTTATATTTATCTTGTGCTGAAACCTAATGTATGCATTTTAAAACAGAGAAAGCAGGAAATTTTCCTGAAGTCAGAAATAAGTAACAGTTAATAATTCTTTAAAACCTGAAGACAAAAAGAATAAATTAGAAATCTGGACTTTAATTTCCCAACTACTATTTGATCCTTTTAGAATTTATTTCTTAAATAGAATTTTTCTTGACTGGATTGTAACAAAAATGTTTAAAATCTCAGAGGCAGGTCTGACTATCTTTATTTTAAAGTAAGTTTGCAGGTCACAGCGGATGTTTTTGTATTTCTATTAATGTTTTTCCCCCTGGAACCAAAACTTATTATCTTTAACTGTGTTTTGAGTATAAAACCTCAAAGGTTTGGGAAAATGGGCTGCAAATTCAAACTGTTATTAATCTGGTTATTCTGAAATGTTCTTCTTTCTTCTAACAGAATGTTCCCACAGGACCCAACAACAAGCCAAAACTCCCAATCCTCATCGCTCAATGTGGAGAAATGTAATTTGTTTGAAGAAGTTCTGGTAAACGTCATCTTAAACTCCATGATTTAGTTCTTGTAGCATCCAAATTGTAAACATTTTCTAAATTTTCTTTTCGGTCATTAGACAATAATTGTTGGCTCCCACACTGTTATCATAAGTAACAAATAAAATTGTTTTTTTTACTAAAAATGTTGCATTTTCCCCTCCATATTTTTACATGTTGTTGGTCATTCCACAAAAGTTAGATTACATTGTTTTAAGTGTGCATTTAAAATATGTAAATTTATGCAAAAGAAACAATTTTAAGTATTAGAAGCCATATTTTCTAATCGTTTTGATTCCAATTGTTTTATCTGACATTCCTGAGGTAATGTTTTTGTGTTTTCCATGTTTCTTGTTCCTAAACTCAAATCAAAATCAAATCAAAAAAACGTCTATTGTTTCTAGAACATAGTTACTGCAGAGGAGCAGTAGTTAGAAAGTTGCCTCGGACTCGTATTTTCTACGCCATATTTAAGCTCTTTTTTTTCAAAACAGCATTTTTTTTTTCATTAGAGCTCATTCTAATTCACAATGACTTGAATAAAGTAATACTCTGAAATGCAATTTAGAGCTTGATTTTATTTATACATCTTCCTTAATCATCAGAAAAACATCCTCAAAAACATGTTACCACATTGTTACCATACACCCCTAAGACTTTTGCTCGTGTCTGTTTTTAAAAACAATGTCCATATGGCTCTGACCAAAAGATAAAATAATAACTTAAGCAGGCGGCATAAGCACCGTCTAGAAATCTTGTCCTTTTTGTTTTTAAAATGCCATTCGACTGATGGACTCGAGAATTTGCAATGGGTTACCTTAATGAAACAAACTATCGTAAACATAGAGAAGGCCAAACCACTGACAAATTCAAGGAACACAAAGATCGTATATTACAACAACTGACCTGTGTCCTGTTCCTGCCGTAGAAATAAAAATGTCTGCCAACATTTTTGTGACACAATATTAAATATTGCTTGAGATTATAGTCAAGTTTATTGTCAAATAAACCAATAAACTTGACTATAATCTCAAGCAATATTTATATTTTAAATATGTGCTCCCAGAAAGGAACTTGACCTCACGTAGAGATACATAATTAAGGAACTTCGAGTAAATCTTCAACTAAAATTTTCTGATCTGCGTAATTTTTCCTCCAGATTGTACAGTTTTTTCTGCAAAAATCAGTGCAGGAAAGGGCACAGACAGATGGATGTCTGCCTTCTGAAGAGATGGGGAAACATATGTCCACCTTCTACTCGTGGAGCAGAGGAGGATACTTCACTGTCACAGTCCTCTGCTGAACCTACAGCTTCTTCCCTTATTCGAGCCATCTGTACAAATCCTCAGACCCCTCCCCCATCCTCTACTGCCTCGAACATCTTTCTATTCACATAAAAGAATCCTTTCAGACTGCGAGTGGAAGAGGCTTTTTCTCTTTAACACCCACCCTCTCCCCTCGAGGAAGCTGTTTGTGTGTGGGAGAATGCAGCCTGGCTCAAGTTCTTCACACATCGGTCAGGACTTGTAAACGGTGCCAACGGAGCATTAACATGACAATGAAACGGAGATTAAGGTGGAGTATCCCTGGCTCTCAGTCTGGGGTCTGTTTCTGCTCGACGAAGTGGATTTTTTCTTTTACAATTTACTCTTCTGACTTGTTTGTTACACCAGGAGTCTAACAACAGTCTGCCGTTTTTCCCTCAATGTAAACATCAATCCCAGCCTCTCAGCGTGCTGCTACAACCTCTTTGTGCCCCCATTATGAAGTGTGACATTTTCTATGTGACTAGCTCAGTTACTGAAATGGAGCAGTCCTTTCCACCTTTGTAGGTCTCTGAACTGCATTGCAGGTAGTAAAGGAAAACTGTCTGAATGGTGTTTGTGACATGGTAAAGAAAGCTGTTCATCACAGCAAGGCAATCCACTCAATCTGGGATCTCAGCTTCCTGTGTGTGTTTTGTGTGCAAGTCATTGACTGTGGAAGAGTTAAATGCACAAAGATTATAATCTGTTTGGACTTTCATTTAAGTTCCTGGAGACATTCTGAGACGATCTACGGTATTTAATAGTCTTTTTCTTTTAACAGAAACTGCATTTATAACTGGTGATGGATAAAACCCACTATCCAGAACTACTGAGATAGTTTCCATCATCCGTTCAGTGGCTTTATATTTATTGAACCAGAGCCAAGTCTTTGTAGAAGCTTATATTTTCTAACATTGACAACAATTAAGGGACAACAATAATTAAATGGCTGGGGTATTGTCATTTAACACTAAAATGGATGCCAACAGTTTCAGAGATTGTTAATTATCCAATTATATTTTTTCCCAATGCAAGGTGGAAAGTTGGATCTAGAAATAAAACTTTTGACAGGTTACTGAAGTTATCTTGGGGATCCCCATCTTATCTAATCTTGGAAGTGTAGCAGGATTGGTCCTGGTTAGTTTTTGGATGGGAGACTGCCATCCAAAAACTGGGAGCACAGTAGTGTCTCCATGTGTTGGTTCAAACACATAGAAATGTGATAGATGGTTAATAGAGGGCTGAGTCAGGAAGGGGGAATCTGCAGAAGCGGTTCCCCACAGAGGGAATGGCCAAAAGGAATAACAAACTATCACTTGGTAAAGGAAGGAGCTGTTTTGTATGAGGATATCTGGAGTCAATTCATCAATCTTCTATTCCGTTTTTCCCTTTCAGGGTCACGGGGCTGCCAGAGCCTATCCCGGCCACTTGTGGGCGAAGGCAGGGGGCATCCTGTACAGGTCGCCAGTCTGTTGCAGGGTAGAATGTCCTCAATCACACACCCATTCACTCTCACACCTAGGGACAATTTAGATTAACCTGTGAAGCATGTTTTTGGACGGTGGGAGGAAGCCCGAGTCCCCGGAGAGAACCCACGCATACATGGGGAGAACATGCAAACTCCACACAAACTCCCCATTGATGTTCTGTTTCAGGTCCCCCAGCCGGGACTTGAACCAGGGGCCTTCTTGCTGTGAGGCAAGAGCGCTAACCACTGCACCACCGTGGAGTCAATTCAATTGTATTTATATAGCCCAATATTACAACAAAGTTGCTTCAACTGGCTTCCCAATTGTACAAAGCATAAAATCAGTTATAAAATACAATGTCTGATTGCTAAACTAATCTGGGCATCCCTGCCCTTAGACCCTCCTTCTCTGTAAGAAAAAAAACTCCTAAAAAATAAAAAAATAAAAATTCCAAGAAATAGAAAGAAAACCTCAGGCATGTTCCCTTTGACGGAGGGATCCTCTCCCAGGATGGACAGGCGATGAACCAGGACTGTTAAAGAAGAAATAGTTTATCTAACTCTACAACTAGCATCTAGGCGTCATCCAGACGGTGCTGGGAGCATGAGACGAGCCAGAGGCGAGGTCCACGGCCAAGGACAGGAGCCAACTGGAATCTGAAATGGGAAAGACTGACAACACATGAATCACACTGCACCAAACAGAGGCATGGAGAACTAGATGATAAATATATAATCAAGAATAGAAGAGAAGAGAAGAGAAGTAGATGAGAATCGAGGACAGAATCCCAGTGCACCATACTTTTTCTAGCTTCTAACTTCTAGGAGCCTGCTAGCAACTAATTCCTATTTAAATTTAATTCAAACATGTTAATAGTAAGTTCCATGCAGCATGGCACATATAGCAGATGGGAATAATAATAGAAAATCTAAATTTTTAGTATATCAACTTTGCTTAACTCAGTGGCTTTGTGGAAGAGTGTCTGTCCTGAAACAGAAGTCAAGAGTTCAAAGCATAACAAAGTCTCAAAAAAAGGGACCCAACATTTGACACTCAGCATTAAGAGGTTGGATTGGGGGGTTCAGCAATCAATGGTGGCCGTGTGTGCAGCTCATTGCTCCCCCAGGTGATGGGTCACATGCAGTGAAGCAGTACAATACCAGGTTATAACAGCTAAAAAAATATGTGAAAGGAATACACACCCTACTTACAAAACCTCCGATCTGAAAAATTCTCTTTTTTTCAAGAAACACGGAGATTGTTTCAAATATTCCAGTCAGTGCTGGAATATTTTCTATATTTCTATTTAATATTTCTTTAAAAAAGGGCAGGATTGTCTTGCAAGTTCACTCAAAATATGGAGTTATTCTTGTTCTCACCATTTAAGGCAGGCATGTCCAAAGTCTGGCCGGTCCAAGGTGGCTTCAGAAACCTGTCATAGGATTCTTTCTAGATCTCTACAACGTCTGGCCAAATGCAGCCCTCCTTAAAGCCTCTTCTAGCCCGCTGGTACCTTTTATAAAAATAAATGTGCTCCCAGGAAACTGTATGATTTCTTGATTATGATTGGCTTCTTTATAAACCATTTTTAAACCTATGGCAACACTATGATGTGACCCTTTTGCAATACCTTTTAGCTCATTTCTAAAATATCGACTTTAAATTTAACAAATATAAGTTGACAATGGGGGTCCCTGCTTTCAGGACAAGTAGAAATTTGAGTATTTTTTTCAGTAAGATACTAAACATGCAAGAGGCTGGATGTTTTCAAGAAATTCAATATCAAGAGGCACTACAAGACAAGACATCCCAACTATGCCAAGCTAACTAGGAAAGAATGGTGCCTGGTTTTCACATGTGAAATTCACTGTCATTTTGTTAAAGATTTATTAAGCTTTTCTTTTGTTCTATGTGTAGAAAATACAATTAATATGCAATAAGCATTTCCCTTAAACAGTTCATGTGCATTTAATGTTATAAGGGTTCAAAGAATGCAGGTTGAATGGTTGGTCCTCACAAATGTTCACCTCACAAAATCTAATTCTCTTTGCAAAAAGTCAAATCTAAAAATGTGCAGATTGGATCTTTTGTATTTTGGTTCTCAAGTTTGGATTTTGATGTTTAATCATCACTATTTACAGGAAACACCCATTCATTTTAAAAGTAAAAATAAAAAAGCAATATTGTGGATGTTTTTTAAATTTACAATATATTCTGATTCTTTAGTGGGAGTCAAACTTTTTGAAATCCTACATAAATTGATAGCCTACAGCAATATTTAAAAGTAGGCTAATATTTCCTAATAATGCCATAAAAATGTTTAAGTACGGTGTTTTAAAGGGGTTTACCTGGATCAACACTAGCTTTATGCGTCTTTTTTTTTTTTTAGTTTTATGCATCTGACACATGATTACAATGAGGCGGTGAAAACTGACAGGTACGGTACCTTTAACCAACCGTTCGTGAAAACGCGTCGCTTCAACTAGACTGACAGTAGTCTAGCCAATCAGAGGACGCCTTTTTTCTGTGACGCATTCAGTCAATAATTCCAGCCAGTGAAAAGCTCGAATGGGCGGAGCCACAACCAAGAACATTCCCCAACACAACTACTGATTCTGCCCAGTTCGATCGGCAACGGGAGCGGAAAGAGGAAAGCTGAGAGCCCGAAGGCAGTAGCCCCCACCACCGCCGGCCCACGTTACCATCTAGCACCGGGAAAAATAGCAGAGAGCCGCCGCCGGCAGAAGCCATTACCAACCAGTAACTATGAGCAGCGAGGCCGAGACACAACAACAACCACCGCAGCCTGCTGCCGATGATGCGGAAAGCCCATCATCCAGCCCGGCAGCTGCAGCTTCCGCGGGGGATAAGAAGGTCATCGGTAAGACTGCCGACTCCACTTAGCTAACTAGATGCTAAACGTGGTTTTATGTTCCTGTAAACGAGACAGAAACAGCCGTTTATATTATTGTAAAATGACCGTTACACGATTAACTTAAGTAGTTGGACGTTAAACCGTACGGCGAATTGTATGCCAACTGTCAATAATACATTTTAAATACTGTCAGTTGGAAACGGTTATTCATTAATAGCGTATTTATTCTCATAACTATGGGATGTCACACGTTTAGGAAAAATCCACATCTTAGAAATGTAGTGAATAACCACTTAACCCATGATTTTCTGTCTTGGTGGGAAAACATTTGCGAAAGAGACGCACGCATCCAAAACGGCCGTCACATGGATGATCGTAGGAGTAATTTATGTCAGATCCAGCATGTTTACTACCAGACGTTGCGGACCTTTATCTCTCACCGTTAACCCCCAAAAGTACGAACAAAACCCGAAGAGATGACGAATAAATGTTTTAAACTTGGAAATACCCTGCATTATTTCACACTAACAAGTTCACCGGCAACTGACGCTAGCTGCTTACTATCCCTTTGTTCGCACAAGTGTCGAATCCCTGTATTCTCTGTCAAATCTTAAAGGTGGTTGTTTTCAAGTTTATTTTGTAATTATCAGATATATTCAATAATAAACGCTTTGGGATTTGTATTCAAAGCGTCCTAAGCTTTAACTTGATTTTTTTTTAACATTTTCGGTGAGGCCTAATTATATCACGATAGCTTTCCAGTTGCTAACGATGCTAATGTTAGCCTAGCCAGCTAGCTAGCGGGCTATTTACATGGCTGAAAAGGCCACCCAAAATGTCCGCCGTTTGATACACGATCCGTTTATGCGTTACAGTTCTATTCTAGCTTGGTTTAGGTACTAAAAGCGCTTGCTTAAGTAGTTTCGAAGTAGCATCTGTAAGATGTTGATGGGTTTATTACGTTGGTTTCCGCTTTTTGGCTATACTCCAACCACATGGTTGTAACTCTTAGCTACACGGCTAAGCTAAGAAGCCAACTAGGCTTGTCTTTCGGTCTGTCCGTGTGCGACCCTACCACGTGTGAACGCTCACGTCGTGAACTGGGCGTCTTAAAATGGGGCAGTAGGTCTTTAATGTCCAAGTTCTTTAAATGCAGTCGCTAAACGCGAGGTTACTTGTTTTGAAGTTAGACATGTCGTAAGCTCTGTTCCCCGTGTTATCCGCATTCCTTCCACACATTCACAGTCAATGTAATTGGACTGTTATCTACCATGGCCGGAGCTTCACACCGGGAGCAGCTGGCGCCAGGCTCTCCTAAGCATCAGCATCTATAATAAGCACGACAGTTGGAAGTTATTTTTAACGTCCACATTATGGCTAGTTTTTTCCTGCACATATCTTATTATGTGCGATGCTTTGACTGTTCCCAATCTATTATCATATTTTCAAAATTTCATTACTGCTATTCTAAAATTACCTTTGCAGCTTAGAGAAGTAATATTGACACTTGATAACTGACTTGCTCTGTTTCTCATTGCAGCAACAAAAGTCTTGGGTACAGTCAAGTGGTTCAACGTCAGGAATGGATATGGTTTCATCAATAGGTAAATGACCACCTCCAGCGTTCCCAATCCTATTATGATTATTGCCTTGCTAACGTGGCTGACCTGATTATTTTTTTCTAGTGGTCTGCATGCACACTGTAACCTGCAAGGCTTCATTAATCCTTGCACTTGTTGGCTTAGTTGCAATCTGTCTTCAGAGGTGTGTTGTCTTAGTAAGTCATGTGTGGTATAACTGAATCTTTTTATTTTTCTCTTTTTTTGTTCAGGAATGACACAAAAGAGGATGTTTTTGTACACCAGGTGACCTATTATTTTACAAACCTTTTGGAAACTTGAAACAATTTTTTTTTAAAATTTCGACTAATTCATTTTTCGATTGTTGATGATTTCAGACAGCCATAAAGAAGAACAACCCAAGGAAGTATCTTCGCAGTGTTGGGGACGGAGAGACTGTGGAGTTTGATGTAGTTGAGGGAGAGAAGGTAATGTTTTGGGAAGAATTTGGTAATGTTTGCAGGCATGTTGGTAATTTTAAACTTATCTGTTAACAGGGTGCAGAGGCAGCAAATGTCACTGGCCCTGGAGGGGTGGCTGTCCAGGGAAGTAAATACGCTGCTGACAGGAACCGCTACAGACGTTACCCACGCAGAAGGGGGCCCCCTCGTGGAGGAGACTACCCAGAGAACTACCCAAGTGATGGAGAAGGCGAGCCTGGAAACGGAGTGCGTGACAAAGGAAACAGAGACGGGGGAGAAAGCGCCCCTGAGGGAGAATCGCAGCCACAGCAGCGCAGACCCACTTACCCCAGCAGACGACGCTACCCACCATACTTTGTACGTAGGCTTTATGGTCGTCAACCCCCGTACACCAATGCACCACGCGGAGAAATGACTGAGGTACGCGGTCACCAGGCTGCTATCCAGAAGTAGGCACCCAGTCGAGACACTTGCTCTTCTCCCAACATGCTCCTTGGTAAAGCTCATGTGGTTGTGGTCAAAGTTTGGTGTACCGGGGGTCATGCTATTGTCCGATGGACTTAAATTGGCCGTCTGTTCTTAAAGTGTCCGGTTGCCTCAATATTTCTGTGCTATATTGAATAATCTGGTTGTTTTTTGGCTTGATTTGCTCTGTTTTAGGGAGTTGAAGGCGATGAAAACCAGGGAGGTCCAGACCAGGGCAACAAACCAGTGAGGCAGAACTACTACAGAGGCTTCAGACCAAGGTTCACACCCAGGTTTGCCCATTGGCTTTATCCTTGAATGATGGAGAAAAGCTTTCAGTATCAAATCAAGATTTAAGTTGAAGAAAAAAGTCAGTTTTCAGTCAGTTCTTTTCAATCCAGACCTTTGTCACACGGCTGTGGTGTGTTTATATAATTTCTTTCTCTGTAAATTCAGAATCATTCCCTGTCCCAGTAAAGTATTTTTGTCCCTCCTAGATATCAATGTCCTTGCTCAAATTTTGGTTTTCCTCTCCTCCTTTTTAGGGGTCCACCCCGTCCCAGACCGGTGCGGGACGGTGAGGAGGACAAGGAGAATCAGGGAGGTGAAGGTGGTCAGAATCAACAGCCCCGTCAGCGGCGCTACCGCCGCAACTTCAACTACCGTCGCAGACGCCAACAGACTGGTGGTAAACCAGGCCAGGAAAGCAAGGATGCCAAGGCAGGAGGTGAACCATCTGCAGAAAAAACGTCCGCTCCCGAGGCCCAGCAGGGTGGGGCTGAGTAGGAAGCAACATGCCCACCGGCAACTACCATCTTTTACCATCGTCCGGGTGAGTGCACCCCCAGGACTGCTCAATATATTCTGCAAGTCTGCTTTAAGTAAAAAAAAAAAATGTTGTCCCCATTTTTTACAGTTGCAGAAAGATGAGGAAAATGACACTAGGTCCTCTAAAACAGAAAACAACTTCAAATAATTATGTATCAACGGTTGAAAAGCATATGCATTAAATCTTTTAAAATGTGAATATATGTTGTAGATTTATTAACAGAGACTGTTTCTATTTGCTGAGAAGCAGTTAAAATTGCACTTTCCTTCAGTATAGTGATAACACTTTTAATATGTGCCATCTTAAAAACAAGGTTTAATGTTGAATTTGCAGACCGTTTGTGGACAGTGAACCTAATTTTCTTTTCTTCTCTTTTCAGTTTTTTTGACACGAAGAAACATCAAATAAGATCTGAGCAATAAAGATTTGACTTTAAGATCGTCACAAGCTTGCACCATTTGACCAGATTACCAACGATTGCCTGCAGAATCTATGCAGACTTGGGTTTGTTTTTTTCTTTGTTCTCCATTATTTTTATGTGACAGCTACAAAATGTTTTGGGGAAACGACAATGTTTTTCTAAATCTGTCCTAAGTTTTTACACCAAATGGTTTTTAAAAATAAAATGGAATTTGATATCTGGTCCGTTTGACATTTTTAAATAACTTTTTATGTATTCAAACATTTTAACGAAATGCAAGCTAAAATAAAACTCAAAAACCAGGTAAACCTTTTGTTTGTCATGGTGGTTTTTATTTTCAAGTATACAGGTTGTCCAGTTTTCATTAGTATGAAATACATCAGACTGGGGCATTTGGTTTAATAGACTCCAAGGTAAACATTTAAGTGTTAATAAAGGCTGGTTGAAACTAAATAGATCACATGAGCATTAAAACAAACATTCCAACATATTTGACACCATGCGACGTTAATTCAACTTTCTTGTTAGGATTAGAGCCTCAGCTTAAGGAAATGTGGTTCACAAATCACGGATATAGGAAAAATGTAACTAAATGTAAGTAAAGTAAGATTTGCACCTTTTTAAAATGTCTGCTGTTATTTGCAGTGACAACAAAGTCAAATGTCGGTTTGCGGAAACCTAATGGTTACATTTTATCCAAGGCCTCAGAGTTGAGTAAAGCCATTATGGTGATTTGTGTGTGCTATGCTGTGGAAGGTGACCCTGCTATCGCTGGTAAGTTATCTGGTGTATCCACTGGGATTGTAGTGGAGGAACAGGTCACAGGGCTAAGGCCACACGTGAGCAATAAAAAAAATTCATCCTGGCAAATTGCAGCACCAAAGTACAGCCATGAAGAGTCAAACGTTGGTCTCTTTGCGCAGACGTTTCATTTGTTGCACGTTGCTCTCCATAGCAGTGGGGTTGGTGATCTCTGTGGCACAACTGGCAGGAAACCAGCCCCTTTCCCCATCTCGCATTCTCTCTGCATAGCACCATGCTGGAAGAGCAGACGTGAATGAATGCTTAAATATGACTATTAAAAACATCTACAGGATGCCTTTATAACAAGTCTGAATGGAAATACCCCTTACCTTCCTCTTTTTTCATAACAAGGACAAGCTCAGCCTGTCGGAGGCCAATCTCATCTGGTTCCTTTGGGATGTAGGATTTAGTGGCCTCATACTGTGGAAGACCTTAAACAAAGCAACATACAAATTTAATTTATGTAGGATATAGTTAAAAAAATGTCCACATCTACAAAAATAAAAACACTTCTACAGTAACGTCAAAACCAGCAATAGGGGTTTTCCATGACAATGAATACCTTAATAGTTCATCTGTATCCGCTAAATTTGATAAAATTTTTTCTAAACAAAAGGTCTCAAAAGAAAAGCATAAAAAACCGTAACCCTTGTGCTATCATAGGCACTTTAACATTGGGAGTTGGGTCATCTAGACCCACTAGACTGCGCTGAACCTTTTTTCTTCAATGATTTGTGATCTTCACTGGTGTTCATGGATTACATGAATTCTTTTCACCTTTGACATGGTAGGAATAACGCGTAAATGTAAGGGTGGGGTCATCTAAGATAGCACAAGGGTTAAAGGCTTCATTGCATCATTTTTTGGAGGTTTAATTCAAGTAGTAAAAGTAGTGCAACTCCTGCAAACATTAAATTGAAAATCCATTATCTCAAAGGCACAACATTATAAATGAAATAAACACAATTTTTGGCTGTTTTAAATCTGTTCATTTCATTTCTTTAATCATCATACCCACCTTCTGTGCATGTGGCATTCGCCTGTTTGTGCTCCGTGAGGGCGATAATCCAGCGTGCCCGATCCACTCTTATAGAGTTTACAGAGATGAGAGTAGAAAGGAGAAGAACAATAACAAGATTTGGTCAGCAGGGGGCGCCCAAATATTTTAAATGTATCTATTATGTGAATGGACCAGATAATAAAGAAGAAATAGTTAAATTATCAAAGATCTAATGCCCAATAAAACGTACATTTTCTCTAAATGAACTAAAGATTTTTTACACTTAATTTCTTGAGGTACACTGAAAGGAAAGAGCTGCAGTACCTGGAATCAGCTACTAAAGAGATTTGTTCCGATCTCCCGTCACTGTTCTTAGTCATCAGCAGTTTGAAGGTCAACGGCGTGCTTTTTGTAGGTGAACTCATTTGTCCATCTGTTTCCATCACATACTCCACTTCCACATTTTCCAGAGTAGCATAATCCAGAACCACAAAGATTTCCTCACTGGACACAAAAACAGTGTTCAGATTATTCTGTCCTCTAAATGCAACAAACAGGGAGGATAGTTAAAAATGCCTTAAAATGTACACAAACACATTCTCTTGAGTTTTAAGTTTGCTTTTCCTGGGTAACCCTGAGGAAAGGCTGCACTGCTGACTTTACAAACATTAAAATGACTCCACTGTCATGGGCAACTCCTTCCTCTGAGCTGACATTGTTTAGTTTCTCCCTAATTCAAAACAGACATCTGCAGTGAGTCCAGCTGACAGGCTGAATGCAAGATTGAAGAATCTCAAGTATGCTCGCACAACATCCAGACTCACTTCTCATTCTGTCCCCTTTCCTTTCATACTTTTCCCTGCCAGCATATGGACATTTCACCAACAAATATCAGTCACACTAAAATAAAGCATTGTGAAAAAAATGTGCTTAAAAAATCCTCACACTCCTAGAGGTGCACCACCACATGGATAAAAAGGTGGTTTCAACTGAAGAAATGTCTCAATTGTGGATTTTGAGGCAAAACTAACTCTAAATGAGATCGTACGAGTCAAAATTCTGATATCAGGTGAAGTCTAAAGATGGTTCAAATGTTTCTTTTTTCTCAGTCTACAAAATGATTTCATTATTTAGAGGGTAAATAAAAGCTTGGTGAGTTCCAACTCACGTCTTCTTCTTGGTGACAATGAGCACATCATTGAAGAGGAATAGGTAGTAGCTTCTGTTGGTGAAAGCTCTCCATATGCTGAGCTCTTCTGCAGAGATGTTCAGCTCACCACGCTTCTTCAGCCATCGTGATGAGGACACCAGAGGGAATGGCTAAAATGACAAAACGCCAGTGTTTAAGTCAAGGCTTTTGTCCTTGTTCTTTTCACTCTGTTTAATTCTTACTTTGATTTTCCCAAAATCCATCTGCTTCTGGATGGTGTACATCTGCTCCGTTCTCTCCATTCTTCTAGCTCCATCATTGCAGCTAGTCACTAACTTTTGGGACGAAAACACCCAGATAACGATCTCCAGAGCCGTTACAAAACACAGATGGTTTTCATTTGTTTGATTTCGTCGCAGCGTTAATACCTTGCTCATGGCATGCAGGGCCCACACGGCTGCAAAGTACTCTGCTGTGTTTTCTGGAGTTTTCTGACAGATGGTCTGAGGACAGAAAAAAATAAGTTTGTCTGCCTTTTTACTAGAATATAGTTAAAGCATGATTGGAAAAAAATATATCTTAAAAAATGTTAATCAAGAATGTTCATAACTGCCGAAAATGAGAAGTATTTTATGAAACCAAATTTGAGGAGGTTAACAGCATAAATACATACAAGACACCTGCAAAATTAGTGCAACCCCTGTAAAAGTTTAATTTAGACTTAAGTTTGGTGAAGACCTAGTCAAGTCTCTGAAAATCACAACGTTTAAAATATAATAAACACAATCTAAGCTTTTTTAAAACCATATTTTGAGAAACTGTAAATGGATGCCAAAAATCACTTCAATGACAGATTTTCTCTCAGCTTTGTTTCTATTCTTTGTTAAACTGTCAACACATTAAAACGTTTCTAAAATAAACACATAGTGAACTAGAAAAGTAACAGTTTAGACAGGGGTACCGTTTTTGACAAGTCTGTACAAGACCTAATTCTGCAGACATTGCAAAGCCTTGTGGGTAAAGAAAAGAGGGTAGGTGTTGGTGTGAACCGCATGTGAAGTCTAGACCTTTTACTCCCTAAAAGCAATATTGGTCAATTTGATGCAAAAAAAAGGTTGCAAACCTGCAGGTGTTTACTAAAAGGGACACAGAATCAGATGATATAAGATAACAAAATAACATAAGGAGTTTTTTTAAAGAAAAAATTAATCTAATTTCATGATTAGTTTTATGTAACTTTTAGGAATTTGTCAATATCAGGGAAATAAAAGTGTACTGAGCTTTTCATTTCGTATCCTTTTTTCTGTTTGTGAAGTTATTTTAACTGTTGGAGATGTAAAGAAGAAGCTTACATCGAGCAGCAGTGGCAGCCTGGTGACTCGCTGCATGGGTAGGATGAGGAAGGAGAACATGGGAAGGCCTCCACATTCACTGCTGCTTTCCAGCTGCTTCAGAGCCTCTTTGAATGCAGAGTTAGTGTTCCTTGAAATCATTAAAAAAAAGATGCTTGGTCATCACATCCTACCACACAAAAACAAACTTGCAGCTTGTTCCGACTCTCACAGCAGCTTCTGATGCGTCCTCTGTTGGAACGTCTCGTTGGAGCAATACGCGATGTAAGGTTCGAAGTGGTGCGCTGCGTGGTTCTGAATGATATCGCTGATGTCACGGATGACCACGTCCTCCTGGTGACGACGCTCCAGGTCTTCGAAAAACCTGAGCATCCAGAATAATGGAAGCAGTCAGGAACAAAGAAACAGTGGGGCCTTTTCACCCTTTAACTACCCAACCAAGACAAATTATTATTATTGCCGTGGGCGACTAATACAAATACTCAATATTTTTTACAAAATGTTATCTAAATGTGCTCTAATGTTAAGTTGAGCAGGCAGTTAGTCCCCAAGTGATATTAGAGCTGCTCACAGTGCTCTAACCATCCATCCAACCATCCATCAAAACTCGCTTTATTCCCAGTGCTGCCAAAACTTCATTTACAGAAAGTAAAAATACACTTGTTTCAAGAAAAAAAAGGTCCTATTTTCTGTGTTGCAAGATAAATAATCTTATAAAGTAAGTGTTTCCACAGCAAAATTATCTTAGTTTGAGAAGACATGTCTTGGTGAGTCGAATTTTTTTCTTAAAATAAGAATTCTTGGTAAGAACATTTTCTTACCCTTTTGGAAGACTTTAATAATTAAAACAAAAATCTCTGCCAAACCACCTGTGCGAATCAGTAAACGCTGATTACTGTGGCGACCCCTGAAGGGATAAACCAAAAGATGAACAATGTGCAAGGGGGGGCTTATTCCAAGGGGTCTGTTTTAGCACAGAGTCTGGGTCACAGGGATGCTGGAGCCTATAACCTACTAAAGTGTTAGCTCACAAGTCATTCCTGTAAAAATTGTCTGAAAGAATTTATTGTTCTAAACTACTATTAAAATATCGCCAAAAACACAATTTAACTGGAAACCAAGACAGAGGTGACTTTTCTTCAACTACTTTTACCACACAAGTTTGTTTCAGTTCATCCAGTTAACTGCACGGCTTGAGACACAATGGCAAAGTAGAAGTAATTCAGCTGGAAAGAAGAGAATCTCTGGATACTTCTGCTTTTTCTGCAGTGTTATTGTATCTGGACCACAGTCAAAGTGATTTCTTTTTTTCTTTCTACATTTCCTCAAGTTAGATGACCTATAAGTCATATTTTTGAATATCAGAAACTAAACAAAAGTTCTCGATGACACATTTTTTCTTTCTCCATTTTATATATTGAAAATACAAAACAATTTTAAGATCTTTTCTGCAAAAGTGCTTCTTTTGGATAGCAATACATTCCTTTGCAGTTCTGAACTTTGAACCAAAAGAAGTAAAATGACACCAAAAGCTAAACCACACCCAGAGGCAGCTTTATGACACACATTCACATGCAGATAATGTAAGGCGGTCAGATGTTCCATGGACAAGCTGAACTGTTCGTTGGCTTCACACGTCCCATTTCACTGTCTTAAGACTAAACACAGTACTTTTCTTGCTCATAGAACAGAACCAATACTTAATTTATAAATGAAACTAAAAGAAAACAAAACAATTTCACTTCCAAGCATTTTCATTTTAGGGCAAAGTACACAACTCGGTGCATTCAGGCAGCAAAACCGGTTTGGCTCACAAGTCCTAACAAGTTAATGGAACATACACAAAACTAAAGGCACACTGAGGGCAAATACTGAAACCGACAGGAAAGGAGCGTTTTCAACCCTTCAGCCAAAGAAAACCGGGTATATTTACACCTTCATGCACCATTGAAACAACTCAAAATCATTTCAGATCTGCCATTGTGAAAATATTACAATTTCATACCAACTTTAAATAGTGGTTGATGTAGGTTTCCCGTAACCCTTGTGCTATCATAGGCACTTTAACATTGGAAGTTGGATCATGTAAACCCCAAAAAGACGCGCTGAACCTTTTTTCTTCAATGATTTTTGATCTTCAATGGTGTCCACAGATTACTGGAAATCTTTCCACCTTTATCCACCTTTGTCATGGTAGGGAGAACACGTCAATGTAAGGGTGGGGTCGTAGGATAGCACAAGGGTTAAACAAAGCCCATGCTAACAAAACATGTTAGATTCTTATCAAAGTGTAAAGGGTGTTGCTTCAAACCTTTGGCTGACTTTGAGAATTACAGAGATGTTGGAGAAGAGGTGGTGGTGCTCTGTGGGCGCCATCGTTTTACTCAGTGTTTTACTCTCCTTGAAGTGACGCACCAGGATGCCCAGGCTGTGAAGGTATGAGTGCTCTGAGCAGATGATCTCAAAAATAGCCTGCCAAATAATCACAGATAGGAAATGACAGATCACCACACATTAAACACAAAAAAAACGGAACATGTATGTGTGTAATTCTTTCCTTTAAAACTTTATCCTGAACCCACTTTAAAGTTTCCCCTTTTTTCCGTGATTACCAGAATTCATTGAAACAAGAAATTACTCCTGAATTTTATGTAGACACAAACGTGCAACAGTTATGTGCACATTGGTCCTTGGCTCAGAAAAGAAATATACAAACAAACAGGGATATAATAAACTTCACAACCACATTTTGCTAAATCTAGACAAAGTGGTCCAGAGAGGACAAAAAGACGTCAAATGAAGCATATTCAGTACATAAAAAAGGTTTTGCAAATTCTTCTAGAAGTGGTATGCGTGGTGGTGGTTTTAAGTCCGTGTTTTTGGTGTCACACAGGAAACTGGCTGAAGGTACAAAGGAGCAGGACAAAGAAGTGATCAGGGGACTCCCACAGAGAGTGGTTACACAGGCAAGCAAGGTGTGGCTTTATTCAACAACTCCAGAGCACACACAGGTCCAACTTTTAGTTTCGACTCATTCATATCTAAGGTGGCCACTGAGCAAAAAATTGACATAAATACATAAAGTCAACTGGTATTGGTGTGTGATTTTCATTGGCATTTGAAAAGAGTTTTGGAAGGGAATGTAAAGGTGGTTTTATTGTGACACTAAACCTGCCTGAACCTTCAGTTTGAGATGAGAGAGATTTGTTTTACACACTTCATTATTTTTTTGCATGTGTGTGTATTGAAAAAAATAGGCTTTTGTTTATAAATTAATAACAAAAGCAGATCAAGAAATAAATGTCATCTGCGTAGATAAACGGCATGTTTTTTAGTCTATCAAAAAAATAAAAATAAACAACAAAAAAGTGAATTGCACTTATTATTTGGGCTCTAGCAACTGTTGGAGTGGGGGTAAGTCATGCAGACACAGTGTGGCATCCAGAATAAGTGAGAAAGCTACATAACACAAAAAATATGTTTTATTAATGTATTCTTTCTGATAAAGTAACTGGCTTCCAGGAGTTCTCTATGGTTGAGGAACTCATCATCAAAAAACCATGAAATAGAAAAACACTGCCATTACCTCTTGTCTTTTTCTCTCTTGAGGTGTTATCCTTGAAAGAATGTCTGAGTTCTTCACCTTTGCAAGATATCAAAGCAGAAAAATATGTAACTTAAAGAATGAGTTAAAAAAAAAAACTTAAATATTTTGGAATTAAAAACTTTGCAAATGTCACCCCTAAACAAAAACGAGTGGAGACTTTTACTCAGTAGAGTAATCTTTAAAAGTTCTCAAATGAAAAGATTTTCAGATGTACAAAAAAAAAAATGACAATTTCAACATAGAGCATTGAAACTTATAGGGTGAGAGGGTTAACCTGTGGTAGCTGGCTCCAGGTCAGCTGTGCTGGCTTATAGTTCTTCACCACAATGCCCTGGTCCTCCACTGGAGTCTCCACCACCACAAAGTCGTCCAGCAGCTCGTCCTGGTTGGTGGAGTGCAGGCCGCGCTCACGCATCTCTTGGTAGAGGCACGGTGTGGCTGAGGACCAAGACTACCAAATTACTTAAGCTTTACATCTATACATGTAGAAAAGTGTTTAATCTTGGGTTCAACTTACCTATGGTATAACAGTAATTCTAAATTATTTTACAGTTATACTAAAATGTATTGTTTCCAAAACAAAATAAGGATCTTAATACATTTAAAGGAAACTATATAATTATTTAGAGCACAATGTGATTAAATATAGTTATTCTAGACTAAAAATAAGATAGTAAAATGGGATATTTTACTTTTTTTTCCAAAAAACAAACAAAAAAGCAGTTTAGAAGTTATCATCAAGTACTTGTCTGGATAAGGTGGATAAGGTTAAAGAAATTGTTCAAATCCAAATATTACCTGTTTAGAAGAGGTTATTCTGAACCGGTAATATTGATCAATAATCATTATGGGAAAGCGAACATTATTTGAAGATTTTGTATGTTTTCTCATCTGAGGGCCCAGAGGTCATTTTTACTGCTGGTAGTATTCAGAGCAGCACTCCACTTTTTTTACACCAAGATGTTGGACAAAAATTGTGGCACTCATGACTAGTCTGCATTCAGACCAACATTTCTACTAAAATTTAGCAATAATAATTATTTTCCAGGAATCTGTAGAACTGTAAAGAAATTGATTAAGGCAGAAAAGTGAGACATGCATGAACGCACCATCTTTAAATGATCCCCGATGGTCCTTCTTTCTTCCAAGGGTTCGCTGGAAAGGAAACAACAACAGGGCTAGAATCCATCTTGAGGAGTTTCTTCATTCCCTCAGTTCTATTTTTTTAGTGACTGTGCCTTTTTAGTAATAGTTTTTGTAAAGAATTGTCTGAGAACTTCCTCAATACTAGTCTTGAAGACAGGAAGCAGTTGTGGAAACATCCCATCATGCCTGGAACTTCTGAAGAAATTCAAGCGTCAGTGCTGTGATCAATGAGATGACCAAAACTTTTTTTTTTTTTTTTTATAACTCAGCTTGTCTGGTGGCTGCATCAGAGTTAATGATAATGTGATTATTATTATTTTTTGCAGAAAGGCTTTAATAACTTCAAAAATAAGCACTTCCAATTTTAATGGTCTGCTTTTCCCACATGAGCAAACGTATAAACTCAGAAAATTTTGAAAAAAAAGAGGAAAATGGCATACTGTAGTAAACTTTCGTCCGACGGTGTGCGATGGACCTGGACTGCTTGCTCTGACCTCATTAACAGGTTTCAGGGTTCTGACAGGCGCTCGTTCTGCACCCATCATGGCTTCAACGTCCAGGCTCGTCACTGCAGCTCTGTATGACCGGTTTCTGCGGTTCCTCCTTAAATCAAAGCCGTCTCCATCACTGTCATAATCCTCCCACGGCACATCAGGCACCTGGGCTGAATGACGGCTGTGGCTCTCGCCACTGGAGTCCCCGCTTGACTTCTCCAGTCTCACTGGGAACGTCACCACAGTGGTGTGGTACCGGTTTTTAGGACGGCTGGCTAATGTTTTAGGGATGAGCTGGTGAGTGCCCATCTTCTGTACTGCACGGCTTTCTGTGCTTAAAACCACTTCATGAGGCTCCGTGATCCTGTCATCCCGATCCTCTTCAAGGGTGGCGGGTTCACCTGAGGGCGTAGGAGAAGCTTCTGCTTGGAAGCATTCATCCCCTGGCTCACTTATATGAAGCTCAGTGGCAAGTTGACTCTCCAGAAGCGCAGGGGCCTGGTTGCCGTTGTTTGACTCACTTTGGGACATAATTTCCTCTTCTTGTAATGCTCACTGTGTCTCCCGGGCTCCTCAGCGCCAAGGAAACTGAGGAGGAGGGGAGAAGAACATCTGTCACATGCATAATAAGATCAGAGTGCAGACAGAAAACACATTTATGAAACTGCACCTTCAACTAATGACATGAATAATAGGAAACATTTATAATTAGACCCCAGAAGACCTCCACTGACCCTCACAGGGGCTGCAAAACTCTGTTCTGGTCTTCAGCATTTAGGCTGCAATGGAATGGAGCAGCATGTTGTGTTAGTCAACAAACTGCTGTCAAGAGATTTAACCCATGACTCACAATTCAGCTCTATCCAGCAATTATCCTCATTAAACTGCTGAGACTTGCTCCAGCCAAAAAGAAATGACAAAATATAAAGCCAACAAATTGCTCCAGTGGTGTTTACGCAGCGGCACAAAACCAGGTAAACCACACAACGGGTATTTTTTAGATTTACTGTAAATTGAGCTGCGTAAATTGAGCTTCTAGGGCACCTTTTCTGCAACACTAATCTCACAGCAAATAAACAAGTTTGCTTGATCTGACCCGAGCTTACTTTATTTCCCATAACTGTCCCTCCTGGAAGACGGGTTGTAACTAAGTGGGCGAAAAATGCCTGCTGCGCACTCCCAACCCGTCCAGAAAAGTGAGCTGAGGCACAGATTTAATCACTAAAATCGAAAAAGCTTACCAAAATGAGATCACTGTCAAACAGCAGGCGCTCGTTCCTCAGGAATTCTATCGGCCCGGTTCGGCGGTTCTGCTTCAGATCACCGGGGCGGTGCGGCGGTGCAGCAGCAGCAGCTGCAGGTCTTCTCCTGCGCTGCGCTCCTTCACAGACTCACTTCCTCATAAGATTACAGGCGCTCATACGTCACCACAGGTGAGTGCCAATCAATCAGCGTGGAGCGGCAGTTTGGATTAAAGAAAAAACAAGTCCTTGAGTCGGTGCCTCACGCGGGTCACCTGCGCACTAAATCTGACAACTGTCTTCATGACGTGGATTACCTGGAAGAGCAGCCTTGATCATGGAAAACTAAATTTCAGGTTAAGTGATGTGTGAATGCAAAATTAATAGTTTTGTTCTTCTGTCAACTTTTAAAGAAGTAATTTATTTTCTTTTTCATTTTTCTGACTTGGGCCTGTTTGTTTTGACCAGGTGAACGGTGAGCCTTTACTGCCCCCTGTCGATAGACAATAGATATTGCATGTCTTTGCCAAGACTTAGCAGAAGTCACGTCCATTTCATTACATCGTTCAAGAACAGAGAAAGAAAATCAAATTCTTCTTAAATTTAATTGTCTACATTTTTTGCTCACAAGAAACAGTTTGCAAATGACATTCAGATGATTCTTTATACTAGTGTCATGTATTCTCACCTCATTTGATTCTAGTCTATATGTTGTTCCTACTTGATAAAAGAACTTCTAAGGGACACAGATTAAATGAATAAATCTATGTATTTGCTAACACTTCTTAAAATCAAAATGATAAAAAAAAGCAAAACAAACCGTTGGGTTCTTGACTTGCAATTTATAGTTTTATTTATTTTAAGCATATTTACTTGGGGTCACATGCCCAATGAAAGTATTGCTTTTTTACCTATTGATAAGCTTGCCTCCAGAGTTTATCAATAATAAATCCTTCCTCCCGAGGCAAAATGTCAGGTAAACTATGTTGCCAAGAAGTACTTCCAATTCTGATTTTAAAGTCCCACTTCAATCACCTTTTGATCTATTCTAAAAGTGGACTTTTAATTGGGATTATGCCATTTCTATATAAAAAAAACAATTGTTTTCTAGGTTATGTTTTATTTCGCTGTTTAATTGGATTGAGATCTATTATGAGGTATATGTGTCAAAGTAAAAAACAGTAGTAATATGTATGGATGCAAGCTTCTTTGTCTCACAGTCTATAAGCACATATAATAAGCGCCATAATTTTTCTGACTGTAAGAGTACATTTTAGCTTACTAAGATTAAACTCTAAATTCAACAATACTTTATTTAAATAATAAAATTGATAAAATGATCACAAACTTTGATTATATCAGTTTCTCATTTCCTGAACACAAGGAAAAACATAAACCCACATTAAATATGTTGATCACATATTTATTATATTTTTATTTAACAGTCTGAAAATACACTTTTAAATAAAGACAACATTCTATTTAAGCAAGGCTGAGACATTTAATATTATGCAATATTGAAATAATGAAATGAATAAAATCTGAGGGTTTTTATGTACAGTTTGCATACATATATGTGATTTAAAATATCCATAGAAAATTCAAATGGCAATGAGATGAACATTGTTTTTACTTTTAATATGGCATCTGATGAAGTGAATCTGAATGTTTCCAAATGAATAACCATATTTGTAATTTATTTAACTGAAAATGCACATCCTGGAAAGAAGATGGAAACATTTTCCAACATCTATTAGGACAAAATGGTCATAATTACAAGGAGGAAAGTTTGTGTTGGTAAGATTAACAATCTTCAAACAATAACTAGAAATGTGTCATTAGATCTAAATAAGCAAAAGGTTTTAATACCTTCTCTTGACCAATTATGGATTCTAAGACTTGATATTAGAAAGAACAAACTGCACGTTCAAAATGTTAACTCTAAAGTGAGTTGAAATATGCAATTTACTACATAACAATCCTTTTTATACCAAATTATAATTAGCTGTTTTACCACCGTTTCTGAAAGAAAAAGACTGAATGTTGCTATTAAAAAAAGTAGCTGGCTTCATCTAAGGAACAACATATTTAGCTATATGTCTGTGGCACAAAGAGGCCACTGTGTGAGCAGTTCTTCTCATCCAATATTTATCCTCCAGGTAAGTGGGACAGAGGCCAGAACACCAGGGCACAGGGCAAACTGATGTCACTTCCCTGCCTGTGGAATATCTGTGCAGTCCAAATGATTATATTATGGACATATATTGTTTTTTGTTGAATGTTTTTCTTTTAAAATAATCCAAAGTGGCTAAAAATCCACAACAGTATTAATATGTAACTCAACATCTCTCATTCACAAGCACAAAAATTTACCAATTACTTCTGATTTGGGGGAAATTAATCAATAGTCTACAATTTCTTAGGGAATGATCACATTACAAAATAAACTACTAAAATGTTTTTGGTGCAGTTAAAAGTAAAACTCAAATTACTATCTTTACTGGTAAGACGGTTTTAGGGTGTGATTCACAGAATTATTGTAACATTTGCACAATAGTAAAACGCAACACCTTTCTGTGAGCTTCACACACGAATGTCATGTCTTTGACATGAGCAAGTTGTGACACTCAATTACCTTAGCTGCTTCTCCTTTGCTGAGTTTTCCATTTTTTAACTCCAGCTGTTGCAGCTCTTTGCAAGAACAGTCAGCGGCATTAACAACGGGACAGTATAAATTCAATGACAGGCTTTTGAAAAGTGGCTGTAAACCTATCACAGGTCTTTGGGGTTCTACACAAAATAGTTTCTAGTGATTTTCCGGAAAATAGATTCTTATATAAACATCTGTAGTAAGAAGAACCAGTGCATGTCTGAAATGTGCTAGAAGAGTTTGCTGGCTTGAGACTTTTGGGATTCGATCTGAACCGCAAAGCTTGTGAGGACAGCAGCAACCATCACATTAACCTTTGTTACATGAGGCTGAGGAGTGACAGCTGATGGAGACAGGCTGATCCAGCTGTCTGCTGGGAGTTGGAGGATGAGGGAGGGAAATGAGAAATTCACTTTTTGGCTATATCTCCTTTCTTCAGAAGAATCTGCCTTTGCCAGGGGGCAAGCTTGGTCTCATCATAACCCAAGGTCCGTAGCCGCTCCAGCTCCTGCTTCTCTTCTGACTCTTTTGCCTGCTTGGCCTGCTGTTCTGCTTTTCTGCAGGAGTTAATAAACAAAAGAGGAAGACAAAACAGTCATTTCTCAAAAATGTGTCTTTCAGGGCCAACAACTGAATGTTAGTGCTCTCCTTTTTGTTAGTTTGATTTTTTTCTGCCTTGTGTTGTTCAGGTGAAAAGTCATGACAGGGACAGGCATACTATTGGGCAGAGTGTTAATAAATGCCATTATTTTAGTGGTTTAGTTTGACATCTAATTTTAAAGGCGGTATTGTGACGAAAATGAACATTTCTCACCTTTTTTGTTCCCTGCCACATCAGGAGAAAGGAAACATAGAGAAGCGGTAAATATCTTAAACAACCCACAAGTCAAGCATTTGAAACATTTGTCATGACTACAAACTAGTTTAAAGGTTGAATCCATAGAAATACTTCCATTTTTTGTGTGCAAAAGTCTGTGCAAAAAAAGCCAAACTTTTAGTTCATCTGATCACAATAGAGAAGCAGAACATTTGAATGATTCCCTGTAAGTCAAACTCAGAGTATTTAGAGTTTAGCTATTCAAAACTACAGAAAGTGATCAGCATGTGTAGGTTGAAGCCGCAGCCTTAATTTGCTTTTTGGCACAGTGGATATCTTTAAAGTGACCTTTTATGAAAAGCAGTTACCTTGAATTTCATCAAAAAGTGCATATGTTTTACATCAGGGATGTACTGAGTAGTTAAAAGAGGAAGAAGTGAGTCTCTCACTGACTGAACAGTCGGTTCAGTAAAAACCATCAAAACGATTTAAAATATTTCACATTTACTTTTATAAACTGATCATGGGCTGTAAAATGTGAGGGAAAGGAAATTGAATTGTTATTCACCTCTCCTCATCCATTTTCTTCTTCATCATGTCTCTCCTCCAGGCTGGCATTGAGGCCAGGCGTGCGGCCTCCTCCTCAGCCTGCAAGGAGAAAGGGGGTATGCAGAGATAGGAACCCAGGCCAGTCAGTAACAAACATCAGTCTATCCCTAACATCCTTTAGGTTATTTTATTAGTTACCGATATGAGTCTGTTCAATACTTAACCTGGGCATTCAGTGTCTTCCATCATAGTTTGAACTGTAAGGTCACCAAATCTTTGGACATTGATCATGAGGGTTTTGTTTCTCAATCATTTATAGAATCTGCTTCTATGGTGATCAAACCCAAGAATTTAAAATACCTTCAATAAATCAGTCATACAGATCATCAGAAACCGCCGACATAACAACAACATTGTAACTGTGTTGACAGAAAACAGCTTAGTGTGGTTTATTTGTCCTCCATACTGCAGTACACAAACTCTGTGTTTTTTTTATTAACTTGTAAATCCTTGTTGCAATAATGTGTTGAATGTGGTGAGTACTCACCACAGTGTTTTATTTGCACATGTCATTTAAAATAAGTTGTAACTTCTTACAAATAATGTTCATGCATTTGGACAGATCGATGTTCTACTATTGGATGTTTTTAAAAGTTTTAACAGAAAATGGGTCACTGGTCATGAGTTTGAAGTTGGAGACAGAGTCAAAAGTGTTAAAGAGAACAGTCACGTTGGAGTTTTTTTCTTTCTTTTTAACCTGAGAAATACAGTCGTGTGAATACATTTAGACACCTTATACCATCTTGGGTGCTTTCTTCTTGAACATTTTTGAACATAAGTATATTTATCATCAAAACTAATGCAGAGATTCAAGGATTTTAACAAAATTACCTTTTGAAAAGTGTAATTACAAAAATCTATTTTACATGAATCTTTAAAGTCCCACTCCAATCATATTTTGATCTATTTTCAAAGCATTATCTGTCATCTTTTAGTTTATTAAGAAAAATGCCACAAAAACATGCTAAAAACATAAAAAACATGATTTTCTTTGGAGTGGGGTTTTAAATCACGACATCCAACATGCAGAGTCTTGTAATGGCTGAATCCAAGTCTAGATCCTAATCTCATAGAGACGTGATGAGGGAACTTTAAACACAATGCGCTTTCATGCTACTTAAACATCTCTCTAAATGAGGGGAATCCAGTGGTAAGGACAGAGAGAAACATTTCCCAGCGGTTTCACAAATCACTTTCTTTCTAGGAGAAGAGTCTTGCTGGATTTATTTTATTAAAATAAAGTACCAGTAATAATGACTTTAATGCAGACTGTTCTCCCTTTGTTCTCACTCAAACTACATATTTTTGAGATAAAAGAGATAAAAAGTCAAGATTAAATATACTGAAATGAAAACTTTTACAAAAGAGCTGACCATTTATTGAAGTTTCTCATTTTTTCTAAGACTGTTTTACTGTTTTGCACTATTTATTAAAGGAGTTCACTATCTCAAGCAGGAAAGATAAGTGCAAGTAAAAATATGTGAAATGGATTTTTATTGATTCCATGAGGGAACCCCTCAAGTACCGACAGGAAGAAAGAAACATGTATGTAACAAACAAAATCCTGTTTGTACTCACAACATTAAATTTCAGGTATTAATAACCATCTCTAAGCCACCATGCTTAGGTTTAACCTGCGATATCTTGAAATTCTAACCTCGGTTATGTAAATGTTTGCCCACCGCTCATTTGACTCACATTACATGACTGAGATACATTACATTGCTCACTGAGTCTGGAGCGGTGACCCAGAGCAGAGATTCAAACCTCTGACCTTGCTGCTGCCATGTTATCTGAGGGTCTGAATGCTGAGACAGTTCAAGGTCTTTTTTTTTAATGAATACTTTAAAAATGTACAAAATGATCAGACAAAGTTATCAGACTTTAATTTAAAAGAGTCTAAAATATAGAGAAAATAAAAGATTAATTCCAACCAGGCATGATTTTCTTTCGTTCCGTGTCTCACTTGAGCCTGACAAGCATTGTTATCGTAATGATGGATGGAAAAAAGCAAAAAGCAATATCCAAAAAAAACGGAAAAAAACGTGTCTTTGCTATTTTATAATTTTAAGATAAATATTCCGTTTTTTCATTTTAATGGGATGAAGCTTTCTTAATGAAAAGCAAAATTATCCTGAAATTTCCATGTCAAAACTGTTTTTCCAGCTAAAATGCTTTTAAAACTTCCTAACCATGTGTTTAATTGAAATGCCAAATATACGTAATATCAAGAGAATTCAAAACTATATGGCTTTTAATTTGCCAGCTGACTACCTTCCAGTTGAGCTGTGAGGTGATAAAGATTCACTGTAACCTCCTTATGGCTCCCATAAGCCACGACAAGCACAACAGCGGGTGGTACTAAGAGGGTTATTTGAAGGTAATCTTGATGCCACAGCATAGTGAAGTTCTTCAGAGCCACAAGAGTTCAGGAGGATTTCAGACTCCAGAGCTACACGTTTGAAAGTGCATCTTTATGCTGCACAGGCCTCAAGAAGAGTCACAAAGTTTTCAAATTAAAAAATCTTAAAGGAAATATAAAGGGAAAAAAGTAACAGAAGGGAAACAGAATGAAATATACCAAAACAATAAAACAAACCAGCAGAAAAAAACTTTTTTTTCCCTTTATATATGAAGAAATCGAAGCTTTAAAAAGCTTTTTCATACATTTGTTGTCAAGAATGTATAAAATGTGTGTCCTGAAGTAACTTTCTGATTTGGAAAGTCACACACTGTTATACCAAAAATGACGATCACTATTTAAAATCAAAGAACAGTTTGAGCTTCAGTAGTTTTAAAATTTGCCAACCTGTTTCAGATTTTGTCTCAGAACAAGGAGAAAAATATGAAGAATCAGGGCTCAGCAGTGATTCCTGTATTTTATCACAAACTTAATTTAACGGAAACACAAATAAATCAAACCAGAGATCTAAATCTCTGCCCACTCAAAGATTTAACCGAAGTCTTGAAGTCTGGATTATCTGAATAAACAGATGCCCAGAGGCCAAGACACCTTTCTAGCATGAAAGCTGTTAACATAAACAGTATCTGCTTCTATGATGCAGGGATTATGACCTATACAAACTTCAGGGATCCAGCTTCAACATGCATTATTCCAGTGCTAATTTCTAACTTCAAAAACTTCCTATCTGTCCACTCAGCTTTTATCTAGGTTAATTTATTGTGGAAATTCAGAAATGTTCCATCTTCCGTTACTGAAGATGATGCCTACAAAAAACAGGACAAATCCAGATTTTCATTATATCATCGTCCACTTCAGGACCTTTTTTGGTGAGTCGCCCACACACTGCAGTCACTGGGTGTTACTGTCAAGAACACAGTTTCAATGTGACCAAAGTGGAAGGTTTTCAAGCCACAAAATGACACCGGTTTTTGGAAAAAGGCAGGTGAAAAGACAAATCTGTCTGATTTAAAGAGTATAGTAAGGAATGTTTTATGCCGTTTTGTTTAAAAGCAGAATACAATAGCAAATTACATGAAGAAGCGTTAACCGATATTTGATTATGTCTCTCAAATATTTAAACACTTTTATGGCAAACAATAAAAAAATTAACTTTGAACATAAATAGATTGATTTTCAACGACTGAATCTTACAGAAATTGCAGTCATAAGGTAAACAGAATTTCTTAGCTCCAGTTAAGTCACTTGGGTACATTGGCCCAAAGATTAATAATCAGATGTCTTTCCTTTTTCTCCATGTTCCAGAGTTCTGCTCTACTTATCTCTGCTGTGCTCAGCTAGATATCAAAAAGCTCTGCTTCTTTCTGTTTCCAAAAAGCAAAGCTTCGATCGATGTACCGGATGATTTCTTCATTGCTGAACTCCTTCAACTCATAGATTACTTTGATGGAGTCCTCAGTAGGCTCTTCTCTGGATGGGACAATGTAAGGCTCTTCGACAAATTTCACAGTTAGAGGGGGAACGTCCTTTTTTGGTTGTGAGTCTTTCCTCGGTTGGTGAGGAGTTTGAACCATTTGAACACTTTCAGCTTCCAAATTTTGATTTGAAACAGTGTCATTTGTAGTCATGGGTTTCTTTGATGTTGTGTGCTCATTCGATGGTCCATTTTTCTCAGAGATGTCCTCCGACAAGTCCACACTCTGGGCCTTTTCAGATACACCGTTCTGGACAACTGAAGGTGTTAGAGAAGCATCTGCTTGGGATGTCTGAAGTTCTGGTACTGATGACGAAACATGCACATTGGGACAATCATGAGGATTAGGGGGTGGAGGAGGAGGATGAGAAGGTGGGGGAGGGGGAGATTCCTGTTGTGGCATCACTGGCATATCAGGAGACACTGAAGGTAAAGAACCAGTCATTAAACCTCCTCCTTCGAATGAGTCTCCAAAATATTTGAGTTTTATGTCCTCAAAACCATCTGCCCAGTCTCGTTTGCCTCTCTCAATGTCCTCCATGACTTCTTTGTGAAACTGTCTCATCACTTCCCATTTATGGCTGCCAAGACGGTCGAACATCTCATAGCACAGGAGGTGGCGAAATTTTCGCTCATTGCGAGACATGTTCATTTCCAGTAACTGGAAATATCCCAGCATAAAAAGGTCCAGAGTTAGACTTTCATATCTCACAGGTGACCCATTGATGTGCGGCAAGAAGTGCTCCGGCCAGTATATCATCTGGGTGCGACTCAGTCGGCGAATCTGACGTGTGGGCACCTGGCTCATAATCGCCCTCCAGTGGCTGATCAGATTCCCGACTACCTGTTTGGACTTCATGAACAGGAGGAGTTTGTCATCCTCGCTCTGCATCTCTCCACCGAGTTGGGCGTTAAAACTGGAGCCATCCCAGCCCACATCTAGGTGACTTCCTCTCCTGCTCATGTATTTAGCCTGATAAGATTCTGAGACGGTATACTTCCGCCAGTGTTCGAGGAACAAAAGAACGATTCTTTCCTTCCTCATTTCGATGCACTCTTGGACATAGCTGAGATCTGTCTGAACCTCCAGACTTCTTGTCAGTTGGTCATAATTTAAAATGGGATCAGAAGGAAGCACCTGGCTAAACTGCTCCATATTTGTTGGAGCCTTTACCTCAGAGGACCCATATGTAGGAGGAGCGTAAGATTTAATGACAACAGGTTCTTCAACATGAGCTGAGATTGTTTTCTCCTCAGAAACCAAATGTCCATTGGTATTAAAGTCCACAGCTCCAGGGGAGGAGCAGGAAAACTCTGCCTCACAAGTTGTCTCACTTACTACAGGCAGTGACCTTTTGCGCTTGTAAATTCTATGAGATTGATTGTTAATAGAATGTGGCTGATTTTGAATTTCATAGTTGGCCTTAAGGTTCTTCACTGAAACCCCACATTGCTTTATTTCCTTCTCCACTTCTTCTCTTGTTGAGAAAGACTGAGAGCGCCCAATAATTCCAGTGCTGACTGAGGTTGAAGGTTGAGAGTGGTTAACATTCTTTTCCTGGTCTTGGGGATTTTTGTGAAGTATATAATCTAAGATGTCTATTTCTTTGCCTCCCAGCGTGGCAAGAAGAATTGCCATACTTTTGAGCAAAGTGGAGATCTTGCTGCACCATGCCGGAAGATCTTCAGCCTGGCCATGCACCTGCTTTGGGTTGACTGAGAAGTGTCCTTGACTAAGAGCGGCAGAAACGGGCAGGAGTTGATGAAGCTGTCTCTCAAGTTCCTCCAGTTCCTTCTCCACCTCTGATACCTTATGCATGACCTGCAGGTTCTCAATTTGCTTCTCAATTCGGTTCAGGTCAGCTTCCGTCATTAGTTCTCCAAAAGGACCCAAAATGGCGTTGTGAATGTAGGAGTAGTGCCATTCCTGAGGCTGGTAGTGTCCACTTGAAGCAAACTAAATCAGAGGTCAAAGGAGACCAATAGGACAAGAAAAAAAAGGGGAGGAGGGAGGGTTCCTTCAACTTCAACTTCCTGGTATGAACACACGCTTCAGTGCAAATCCATCCGCACACACGGGATTTACATGGATTTAGTGGTGCAATGGCACAGCCTGATTACTGGCACTAAACTGTACGCAATAACTTAGAATCAAAGAGAACAGAGAACCCTTTGTGTGTTTGAATTGATGCAAAAAAGCGACAATGTGTCAGCTGTGTCTCTCTTTATCACTTGATGCCTTTTACTCTTTTCCCTCCTATATTTACTGAGACCCGATTGTTTTAGCCTTTTTTAATAGGTCAATGTTTTGTTTTCCCTTTAAATAAAAAATAAAAGAACAAACACATTGTAAACGTGTCATTGTCACTCAAGAAGAATTCTTTTGAACCTAGTTATGATTTAGCACTACAGAGATCTTTTAGTTTTAGGTGTTGTGAATGGAAAAAAGATGAACTAATGGTGTTGTCATGACAACAGATATCAGTCTTTCGACCAGCCGCTGTAGTTAGAAGTTCAATGAAATCCCAAATGCTTACTTCCCTAAAACATTGCTCGACCCCTGTATTATTTACAGTCAACCGTTGCATTACGTGTTTGGCCTGTAGTGTGAATGGGCCCAACATCACACCACTGAATCTGCATGTAAAAACTTGGAGTCACAGAACTCCCATCAGCAAACAAAAGTGCACACTGTGAATTCTGTAGCCAAGTGTGTCAATGCTGTGATGGTTGTTGCAGCCAAGTCAGTGCACATCACTGAAAGAGAAGCATGCATGGAAGAACTAATAGAAGCAAAAACCCAAGATCATTGGTGTTGAGCAAAGTCATTAAGATTTTTAGAGCCACTACTGCCATTTATTAATTGCTAACCTTTTCGTAAGATTTGAATCTTTGTTTATAAATGATTAACGTTCGATTTAATTACTCAAATCGTATATCACAAGAGTATTTCTTAAGTTACATCCTATATCACAAGAGTATTTCTTAAGTTACATGGAGCTAACAAGTGTTCAGATTGCTCCAGCATAAATGAATAATAAATCACTTTTATAAATAAATTTTAAATATGACACCCTTTTAGAAAGGAGAAGAGTGATTAGGGCAGATTGGAAAATACAAAAACCTTCAAAGCTGTTGTATGTTTTCTAGAAAGTTCTAGCATGCACAATCACTCAATACAAAAACTGCAAATGCACAAAAATCCATGCTTTCACCAACACAAACCACTTTTCAGAGCATTTTTGAGTTTTAAGGCCAAAATACAAAGCAATGCTGGGTAACTGACTGGAGTTTTGCAGCACCGTGCCTACCTTGCGTTTGTGGTCTTCCTCCTCTTGCATCTTCGCCTGAAGCTTCCTGACCATCACCTGCCTCTTCCATTCAGGAATGGCTTTCCCCTGTTCGTCATGAGTGGGCACCAGTGCCTCAATATCTGCCAGGCTGGTCTTTCTCCCCGGCTCTGCTTTTGCTGAGCCACCACCACTGCCGCCGTTCCCATTGATCATAGAGTTGGAGGACAGTTGCTCGTAGCTCGCGGAGGCCGACATGGTCCTTGAGGACCCAGAGCCGGTGGGACTAGGGCTGGGGCTTGGAGTAATGGGAGGCGAGGTGACAGGAGTGTGGGATTGAGGAGGAGACGAGGGTTTGGCAGGTGGGGAGGATGATCGTGTCTCTGGAGGTGTTGTTTCCTTGTTTGGAATAAAAACAGAGTTACAAAAGATACATCTGATGGTTTTTTATACCATTAATGAAGTTAAGATATTTGTTAAGGTAAAAAAAAAAAAGGAGTGGAAAAACCTAAAAGTTCAGTATTTTGATTGTCTGAGACATGGAAACAGCAATGAAGGGGGACAATTGCAAATCCATTATTCCTAATGTCCAACTATTCTGCTCACAGATTGATGTAATTTTGCTTAATTTTTCTTTTAGTACTATATTATTGTCATTTACTCTATTTTTAAACAGACAGGGATATCCCCAAAACCCCAAATGGGATTTAGCGGGTTAAGAAATAGGATGTATGGAGACAAGGATGTATCTTTACGTTTTAGCAAAACGTGTATGAGCTGCATCTGTTGCTTCCATTTACATTTGATGGAAGGGTTGGCTTTGGACCTACATTGTTTCCTGTGGGTCCGCTGTTAGAAAAAACAGTAGTGTAGCCTTTACTGTGCGGCGTGGGCTTGAGGCTTTTTCCTGCTTTGATCTCTGCCAGCAGCTCTGAGTTGTCACCAGTGGGGGACATCATGTTGAAAGACTTTGTGCCTGCAGACAAAAAGAGAGGACAGACAAGTGAAACCAGGTAGAAAGATGGCAGAGAGAGAGAGAGGGACAGAAGCAGCGAGAGTGAGAAAGATATGCAGAAGAGGAGGAGAGGGGTTGGGTGGCAATTCAGTGTTGAATATTTCATCAAATCAGCTCGGTAACAACGCTGACCTGGAACATGTTTAACAATGATGGGAGGTCATTTTAGTTTAGTGAACCACCGTCTTTCAGGAAAAAGCTGCATATATATCATTTCAGAAAAGTCTACTAAGGTTTTTATTTAACTATGCAGTCTTTGCACAACCCGTGCTTCTCATTGTTCTACTGCTGCTTTAACAACTTCTGGAGGGTACTAAACCAATGGGTCAATTTTAAGAGGAAATTTACTAAATTGAGGGATCTAGTTGATCAAACAAACATATTAATCCTGCAAAAATATCAAGTGTTTTTTATTATATTGCAGTTCCTTTTTAGCCAGTTTTGTGTTGTATAACAGTACCAACCACCTAGTTTATCCCACACGTTTATTCAGCCACTTTTAGCTGTAGGAGACTATTTTGACCATGTCAAAGTAAAGAGATAACCCACTGTGTGGACAGAATAAACTGAAGTACACAACAATGTGTTTTCTATCTCACAATTCCAGTTTGTTTCAATTTCTATTCATTTCCATAAACCAACAAAAATGAAAGATATTGCACAAGCAGTTAAACATGGGAAATGAAAGGGAACAGGAAGAAGAAAACATATTTTTCTGCCTCTTTTACATAATTTGAAGAAAGCAAAAGAAAATTAGAGTAAAACGATGAAACATTACTCTTTTTGTTCAATGAAAACATGCAATTTCAACCTTTGTTGATACTAATCTGCTAAAGGTTACTACATCCTCAACTGTTGACACGTTTCAGCTCCATCTACTGAGAAGAATTTTGCTCACTTTTTGAGAATAGAAGTTAAAAAAATACAATCTAACAAAGTTTCTTTTATAACAGTAGTAAAAATGTGTCCCCATAAATACATTTCTAAAGCAAAAGCATTTTAAACAGACAATCTGAGCTACATGAGCCGTAAGTTAGCTCACCTGTTCTGGTGAATGTGAACCTTCAGTGTTGCGATTATCCTCAGTCCAACATTGTTTACCTATTCTCTGATTGTTGAACGGACTAAAGTCCTCCTTTAAAAGTGTTCTCTGTGGATTCAACCACAATGTTGGAGCTGCACAAAGACTCCCTAGCGTGCCACCCCTCCTCACTCTCCCTCGCTCTCCCTTTCTTTCCATGCAGCTCACTTGGGGAGGAGAGAGCAGCTTTCTATTAGAGACCCATCATCACAGTTGGGGGAAGTCTAACAGAATCACCAGTAACTGGAAGTGACAGCAAGCCATTGGAAAGCTGGTGAGGAATTAACACACAAACGCACGCACACACACACACACAGACAGACACACACACCCTTCAATCCTCAGCTTCTCAGTCCACTCTGCACTGGACCAATCCTTCCTGCAGCAAACCTGACACATTCGTCACCAGCACATTCTCTTCTCACATGTTCTGCATAGACTGTCAGTGTGGTCTGTGAACTAAAACAAACACCCAAACCTAACCAAACAAATACGTTACAAATCAACCATCGTCCACTAAATATGCATATTTTTAAATAAAGCTGCATGGAACAAAAGCAGCAAAAACCTACCAACAAAAAAAGAAAGAATTGAAATGGGAATGTTTTAATTGTAGACTGAATAAGATTTGACAAACCTTCCACAAGAACACTATGTTACTACTGCTTAAATAGTATGGGTGTAGAAAAATTTAAAATTTGTTAGTTACTCAATAAAAAGTTAATAATCTATCACAAAAAAGTGGATCCTTGTTTAAACTTGCAGCTAAAAATCTTAGAGAAAAGTATGCAAAGGGAAAGGCTGGCACGTAAATTAAATATGAGAACCTTATAGAAGGAGGAAAAGATGAAGCATAAAACAACATAAAGACAGAAAAAGTACAAAATCCCAAAAAGCTAATGTTTGCTAAAACATCATTAAGAAAATACACAATTCTTCCAGAGTTTACCAGAAATCATTTGAGACTTTGTTAGAGTAAACATGACTTTCCCACAGAGTGTGCACAATTATGTTCTTAGAACTCAGTGGAACAGAAGTAAGATGTAGAGCAATGCCAATTTTAGATTTTTTTATGTCTGCAGAATTTACACAAAATCTTTAAGAGGAAACCAAATGCAGATTAACAGAATTCTTTGTAATAAATATTGATTATGGTTAAACTAAGCACTTTGAATATTTTAAGGTGTTTTAAACTAACTTATATAATCAATGTTTATGTCCTCATTCTGTACTATATATACCTAACGATATTTACTAGTTTAGAAAACCTTCTTTATAAACCTTTGTCTGCTCTTTGGCAGGTATTTCTACAGATTTAGGGCATAAAAAAACAAGACTATTGATAATAATAATTAAAAAAGAACAGGTACTCAAAGATGTTTTCATTTTCCCATCAATAATCAAGAAATATCTCATTCAGAAGCATAAAATACCAAAACATGCACGGTTAGAATGAATTGATGTGTGTGAATCCTAAATGTATGAAACTGGAGACATTAGAAAGGCTGATACTCCATCTTACTTACTCTTTATCTGTTTAAGTGATCCTCCTTCTGCCTGAGAGGCAGAAATGTCTCCACCTTGACAGAGCAGCATGAGGACAGACCACAGCGAGGAAAAAGAGGAAAAGTTGAAGCAGAATCAGGGAGAAAGCAGACAGAAAATATGAAGAAGCAAGAGGAGTCTGATCTAGAGTTTATAAAGAGAAAATTTCACTCAAAAACTGCCAAAGGACGCAATGTTGTAGAAAGGAAAAACAAATTTAACTGACGCAACAGAGACAGTTGGAACTGATGGCTCAGACATGTTTTGGCTTCTCTTTGACCTCCATCATGATACAATTTGTTCCTTTTCTTTTTTCTCTGATTCTGTTATTTCTTGAGTGGATTTATTTTGTCTTGAGAATTTTTTTGAGGTACTTTCTTAGAATCTAAAAATTATATTCATTTCCAGTAAAGGCCATATTTTATAAATGAAAATGTATTTTTTTTTTAAATTAACAATATTACATATTTATACACATAGAGTTTTACTAGACGTTGCAACTTTCACTTACACGAATCAAAACCTTAATTTTTAGTACAGGCTTGGTTTGTGAAATAGCAGATCAGTACATTGCAAAGACTTAAAGAGAAATACATATTGAATAGTGAAAAAGATGAAAAAGAGTAAATGTGTGGAGCTGGAATGTGCTGTTAAAAACACTGCAAATCCCATCTGCTACACAAAGAAAGTAAAATAATAGGTAGCAGCAATGCTCACAGGGTTGCAGTACGTGCGTGCTGCAACCCTGTGAGCATTGCTGTTAAACAAGCTGCAATGGCACTTAAGGAAATGGCCAAACACTAAACCAGATCTCCATGTAATAGTAATCCTGCCTCATTAATTTATAATCTGCTCTCTAGAATGCTTTAGTTCAACATAACTCTTTAGTTTACCCAAAGGCATTGGGTCTGCTTTCTTTGACCTATCATATAACAATGTGGGCAGTCAGGAAAACTATTTTTGAACACTTCTACAACAGATTATGGATGTCAGGTTCTAGCAGGAAACTGAAGTAAATAAACAAACAAATATAAAAAACTTTCAGGACACTCACTTCCTGATGAGGAAGATGGGCGACGATGATTGGTGGAGGTACTGCTGGCATTATTCTGAGTGGTTTGTGTCCCTGGAGGTAGCGGTGGAGGTGGAGGGGGTGTTGGCATTGCGTCACTTGTGGTAGGTGGAGGTGGTGGGGGTGGTGGAGGTGGAGGCGGCGGGGGAGATTCCTCCGTGGCGCCATTTTCAGAGCTGTGGGTTGGACTATCAGTGGGCTCCTCTAGTAAAAGGGAACCCTGTTTTAAAAAAAAGAACAGAAGGCGGGACAAGGCAGCAAACGTCAGTCATTTGATACCTCCAAGCTGGATCCTCACACGGCTGCAGGCTGTAGTTGCTATGGTGACAAATATTACGCCAAAGACAACAGGGATGACAGGATTATGATGGGGGAACACTTAAATAAATGAATAAATATGGTCAAAAAGCAAATTTTAAAATAAAATGGGTTAACGACTACAATATTGAAAATGTGACATTTGTTTTCTTAAAAACTTTCTAGCTAAAAACAAAAGATATTTACCTTTTTTAAAATCATTGAATAGTCAGAGTTCTACCTCTTACCAAAGAAAGTTTAAGCTGCTTCAATGAAACTGCTGCTGATCTGAGTTGCTATTAAATTCTCTTACACCGGATGCTGATGGAGACCGATGTAATTGCCCCTGTTAGATATGTCCTCCCTGCTGTCTCTAATCATCTCATGAAGACACCATATCCTTTTGTTATAGGAGAGCTAATATGCCTTAATCCCAAGAGGGGATCTCAGAGGGGTGACGGTCAGAAAAAGACATCTGTCACTGCAAGTGATAGCCCCGCACGCGTCTGACATGCTCCCAAAGCGTGCCACAACTCTGCTGGGAGCAAGTTAATGGACCATGAAATTTAACTTGGGCCCACCCCTCCTTTCTCTTTAGACACGTGCTCATCATTGTTGCCCCGTTTACTTTCAAACCCCCAGGGAAGATGGGCAGGGAGGACCGTGTCCAGATGGGCCTTTCGCAGCACGTGCCACTTCCGTCGATTAGACAATCCATCTGCTCAGGCCCTCAGAGACAAGCAGGGGCCCCACTGAGGCCTTAATTGGCTCAGTGTGGATTAAGTCCCTTGCCACCCCAAACACCCGCACTCCTGATACTCTTGGGGCTTTCGCAACACCTCTCCTGGGACATTAAGGGGTCTAGCAGACTCTTGTCATTCATTCACTTAGTAGCAAAACAGAAAAAAAGCAGTTAACCTGAAATATCAAAGAAGGCAGTGCTGTGATTACATTATTTTTCTTAGAAATACTAAAGTTTACAAATGATCATTTTTTAAATAAACCTACTTTATAGGTATTAAAAATTTTCTGATAAAAAAAGAACCTAATTAAACTACAAAATGCCAACAACTTCAACAAACAGTTAAGTTATTTCTAAATTTTGCCCAGGAATTTTTTTGTATTCATTTAGAAATCAAAATAAATTATTTAGTGATTACTTTTAAAGGTTGCACAGATTATGTGCAACAATCAAAAGCCAACATTTAGTTTTTTTTTTCTTCTTCTTCTTCAATATTTTGATTTCATTTGATTGATTTCATTCAAGATTTCATTCAAGATTTCATTCAAGATTTCATTCAAGATTTCATTGGAGACCCATGGTGTCACTTTCTAATCTGATAATGTATCTAAACACTTGCAAAAATGCATAATACCTTCTAGCTGTCTGGATCAGAAAGAGCTCTAGACGGCAATAACTGAGGAGAGGTTTTGGGGAGTTCTGTCTTCTTGAGGCGGTTTTAAAGAGATACAACTGGAGCCAGGTCAGTTCTAAAGATAACCATCTTACATCGGAATAGAACTGTGAAAGAAAAAGCACGGAGCAAGATCTGCAAGATTTGCACCGTTTCCAAGCCTCTTCAAAATATGAGTACCGGTACATACGCATCTAATTGTGACAGACCTGTGTGAACACCATGAGAAGTGCATTTAAGAACCCATTTTCAATGCGTTCTGTATACATTCTGTGTACCAAAAAGGTCATTGCTCCAGAGGGTGGCTGTTTATATCCTAATGGTTCTACAGAATGTTGAATAGAAGGAAAAAAATGTGATAGAAAAAGCTGAAGAAGAATCGGAGAAAAGCCCAGCTCTGAAAGAATTTCAAATCATTTTTTGGGGGGAGGCACATATTTCAATTGGGATCATGTCAGTGGTCCTTTGTGGAGTAATGAGATGAGCTGGTGTTGGTCCACATATAGAAATGAATCTTTCCTGTGATTAACAAGCCAGTCTGCTCTAAAACCCAAAGACAGATTGTAAAGAAGATATGAGACACTAGATCCTAAGCAATATTACGATTTTACAAGACACTGTTAGAATTTAGTTTAGCAGGGAGTTCAGGTAAGCTATGTACAAAGATTACGAATAATTGTTATAAATATAATGCAGATTTAACACTTTATTAAAATTCTACAATGAAATGTTTGTCTTCAAAGTTTACATTTATGGAAATTTTTCTGTTTTTATGCAAACACTTTTCCTTGTAAGCTTTAGAATCTGGTGGAGCACACACAACAAGCAACAAGTAAAGCATTCATACTACAAGGATGCTCCTATTGTCAGAAGATTTATAATTATAGCATTTTTGTGTTCTATCAAAGCAAAAATAACAAGGTTTCTTTCATTTTAATACACAATTTGAATAAAAGTGAACCAAAGTCTTAATAGCCTAATAGACCATTAACGATGCACGTTTTTGTTTTAAATGTATCCATAAATTTAGGAATATTGGTTTCACATTCTTTGTGGGGAACTGTGCTGAATTTACTCTATTCCTGCAGCAGGGATCGTTTATACAGTGGGGTGGAGAATTAAAAGGTAATGAAAATGACTCCATAGTTTGCATCAGGTGTACTCCAAAAGGACACAAGATTATGTAACAAGCTAAGGGGTAAGACGCAGGCAAATCAGTGTAGTGGCTGCTGTAAATTATTGCAAACACACAACCAACAAGCCAAAAACCTCATGTTAGGTTAGTTTGTCCTAAATCCCACAATATGACAGTGCAAACATTTTTGTGGAATCTTGATGCATCCAAAAGTAATCACACGTGTTTCCTTAAATGCCAAAACTTAAAAGAAAGTGTTAAAAAAGATCTGACTCACCTCCTCATTGGGTGCCATGCTCCCACGAGGCTCGGCCGTGTCGTTGCCCAGAGTCTTGTAGTAGTCCCCAGTGCTAGGCTGCTTACTGAAGCTCCTGGACCTTCTGTTTGAATCCACACGGCGCAGTCTATCGTGGTTTTCTCCAGGTTTCAGCTGCTTTAGAGATTCAAAAAGAGAGCAGATTTGAAAAATGAATTACATACAAAGCCCCATGTATAATTTACAGAGGAAAGCAAAGTTAAAAAGCATTCAATATCGATTGTGTTAACGGTTGAAAAAACATGGCTGAAAAAAATAAGCATACTTAGATACACTGAAAGGTAAATGACAGAAAATAGTTTGAGCTGATACTAAGCACAAAACTTTCCCTTTCCCTTAGAGCCAGACAAGCATTCGCTCGTGACCAAAGCAGCTTTGTTTGAATCACAGAATCAGGATTTGAATACATTCGTGTTTAGCTTTTTATACCCAAAGGACACTATTCTGTCAGGAAGACTTTTTGACTTTCTCTTTCAACATCTGTCAAATTACGACAATTCTTTTAACACATTTCTTTCAGTGCTTGATAAATTACACCAACAAAGCATTGTAGTAAAAAACTATTTTAAATCAGGGATGACAATTTGGACTTGGGCTTGAGTCACACTTCTGAAACTTGCAAACATAAGACTTGACTTAAAGTTTAGGACTTGAGAACAATGTGTAAGCGTTTATTCTGTGACGTCATGATGATGTCATATCTAGAAGCAAAAGCTCAGTTGCTTTTGTGTTGGGAATGCAAAAACACCATATGGCTGTTATTGTGTCCACACAAGGTTTTTTAAGTACTTTAATGACAATTTGTGACTAAATACATTCTAATTATAAGCTTAGTACTTCAGATTTTTCTTTATTACAGCAGATTACAGCAAAAGATTTGAGACTAAAGTTGAATTGGTCACTAAAAACTTCTGATTTGACCTGGACTTGTGAGCATCTCTGCTTCAAACAAGTTTTTTTTTTATTCAACAACTTTTATGAAAGGATGTTAGTTTTCCTTCAATAGAAAAAAAGTTAAAAGTTAAACTTGAAAGCGTTCCGATATAACCTAGGTTAGTCACGGGAGCAAAATGTTATTTTGACTTTCAAATGCATCAGCCAGCATTAGATTTGCTTTAATTTACATCTGAGCGTTTGCGCACATCACAGCTTCTCACATATTCAGACAATAGAGGTCGAGTGTGACAATAAAAAGAAGCAAATGCATAAATTACAGAACATCCCGTCTCATCTGGGGTGTCGTGTTCTTATAAGCCTCTTAAATTGTGTTGACTCATGTCGACTGTACAAAGAATGTTCCTCAATGCAGGGTAATGTGAGCAGGGAGTGTTGGAGAGGGTTTGTCATTTTCCCACAGGGGTGTAGCAAATGTACAGTGTTCAGGCTGCCCCCTCCCCATCCTCATACGTATGTACACATATAGACATGAACTCCCACTACACAGATCACCCTGTCAGCATAAAGCACTTTTTTGTTGTCTTTCAGGTTTACACAACTGGTCCCACCTTATAGTAGTACATGCTACACCATTAAGAACAGTTTGCATAGTTTCTTTCACAGGAAGGCAAATTGAATCACAAATATTGTTATAGAGTACTATAATAGCACAGACTAACCTCAGGAAGAACATTATATGGACTGTCACATATAGATGAGCGTCTCTCTCACACTAAACCAGAACGTTAGCAGCTGTAGAATGTGTAAAACAAGCAAAACAACTTCAACGAAAAGCTTACCTTACACTTTAGATTCTACTCTTGTAGTTATTCCCTGGTCTGGCAGTCTACAAAATCCAGAGGAGCGCACAGAGCAGCCGTCACCAGATCTAGCACCTCACCTTCGCTCCGCTCTGTGCTACGCCTATCACTCTATCTGCCCTCTCACTTTACCCACAAGCCTCATCAATAAGCTATTGGGCCAGCGCGGCAGATGCAGTGATGTCACCACCAACCCGAACACCAGTCATTTCATCAACCCTGCCCAGTTCCTTTTATGCAAAACTCAAACGCCCATGTGTTGCCCAGACCACGGACGGCAACATGCAAATCCTTGGGGCTTTAGGACTATTAGAGCTTTCTGGCCTTCGATGTCCCCAATTAGGTGCAAAAATGTTCCTGGAATTGTACTAATTGCTAATGTCAAAGTCCATGCTTTGTGGGTGGACTCAAGAATGAGAATGTGAGAGGCAAAGTGGCCATTATGTGAACTTAAGTCAAAGCAAACATGAATGAGCGGGGAGGAAGAGAGTCAACAAAAGCCTTTACGGTCATTTAAAAAAAAATAAAGACTTTGCTTAAATGTGTATGGTGCAAGTTTCAAAACAGTTTTTTACTCATAAATATTGAGTTTTATAAATATATCTGATGAGAAAATGAGAGATTGTCCATCTAATTGCCTCTGTCATTATAAATGGACTTAGCCAGCCTTCATGGCTCACAGTAGCATTACCTTTGTGTGTTTTTGTGTGCTAGTTTTCCAAGAACTTAATTCAATAATAAATGGGGGTGCACCTGGGCATGGAGGACATAAGACAGAGCTTTAATGAAACCCCTTCAAAAACATGAATGGTGGTGCATGAATGCACACAATGCATTACACTATGAAAATGCCACCTCACTGTCTATAGACTTTACCACATCTACTGACTTTCATAGTAGATTGACAAAATTCTATGCATGTTATATTTCTTCAGCCCCTTAAGCTTTTTAAGGGGTTTTAGCTTTTTAGATGAAAGTGTTCAGGAGTTAAAAGCTTTGTTTGAACAGATAAAGACTTGAAATTCAAATGTTATTAAAAAATGATGTTATTGTGTCATACTTAAAAATGCAAAATAAAATAAGAAAAACGATTTAAAAGAATCTTGGTGCCTTGCCAAATCTTAATGACAATGCGTATTATATGAAAAGACAAGGAAACAAACAGGAAATGCATACTTTAGTGGGTGAGAGTGATCCCTCCAGATTAAGTAACTCTCTTGTTCCAGTTTTCCCTGATCATCACTTCAGTTAGATTGACAACTCCATAAACACTCCTCACTACTGAACGCTTACACTGATGCTAACACTACCTCAAAATGCTGCTTCTGGTCAACTCTAAGAACACGTTTGAGTGATCCAGATTAATTACTCTAATTAAGATCAAACACATCACATTGGCCATTATGGATGTCAACCTGGTGGCCCGACACTAATGAGCATCTTCTGTGGCCTGTTAGCTAAGCTCAAACAAAGACATCATTGTTGGCTCCCTTGACAAGGCCCTTTGTTGGTGATGAGCTATAGCCCAACTGATGAGACACATAGGAAGCAAGAACAGCCAACTAATATAAAAAGCCTTTCTTATGAAGTTTGATCATAAAGGCTTCATAAAACCAGAAGGTAACCTTACTTTTAACTGTATGGAAATGTTTGAACAGTCTGTAGATACCCTGTTCCTGCAGGTAGCATATTTTAAATTTGCCATTTTGCTTAAAAGATTGCGTACAAAGAACAAAAGGTCATAGAGGGGCAACATTGTTTAGAAAGTGTTTGTTTATATTTCGTTTCAGTTTGAGCTCTTTTCCTACCTCTGTTTTGCTTGTGCTGCCCTGTACATGCCGCAAGTTGCTCTTCACCTTGAGGAACTCGGCTGATGTTGGCTCCTTGGGGGGCTGAGGTGCTGGGTAGCTCGGAGGCGGAGGGGGCGCTGGGGGAGAGTGTGGGGGAGGTGGTGGTGGTGGTGGGAAAGCGGGAGGAGGCGGGGCCTTAGATGCAGCGTCAAAATGCATCTTGTTCTTGGAGTCTGCATCGATGTCTGGGTTCAGCATGTCCATGTAGGCCTGCATGTCCGAAATGGCCGACTCTGATGCACCTGAGACAAAGACCCCAACTTCAGAAAATGGAAGCTGCAAGGAAACAAAGCTGCTTTGCCGCCAAGTTGATCAATTTCATTTTTTCAAATTCCTCATATCTGCTCAATTTCATTATGATTGCATAACCTAAGCAAGTTGTGAAGTGTGTGAGCACCCTCCTAACTTCTGCCACACAGACCACTAGGGTGCAGCACCAATAAAGAAACCAGCCATGACAAAACAAGAGGAAACAAACAATGCATGTAGTTTGATCCATCTCACCAAAGCAACAAAAACAGCTTTAGGTAGCAGAATTAGCTTCAGCTGGTTGTATATACAAACACATCTATGTGCCTCTGAAGTGTTAGGAGTAGAAAACCTGGATGTGCAACTGCATTCAGCTGAGTGGGAGGGCCTCGCGGCATCGTTAAGCTGCTCCTCTTCTCCCCGGTGCTGGACTGGCTGGAGCTGGCTGAGTTGTAGTTGGACAGAGAACTTGAAGGTGAACCGATATCAAAGTGTGCTGTTTGGCTGGGGGGAGGCATGGTAGTGTTGGGAGAGGAGAGCCCCGAGTCGGGCTGCTTGTACTCCAGATCTGTAGAGGGGTCCCGAGACAAAACGCGGTGCTCCACACTCTGTCAAAGGAGGCAGTGCATCTGATCAGTGGAACAGTGTTTTTTAGCTTGTCTACTGAAAACAAAACAAAAAATAATAAAACTTCAATTTGAAATAACAAATTTTCCTATTTTGAAAACGTATTTTTTGTTTTAATATAAAAACTGGCAGAATAGCTCTCATTATTCTAAATCATTAACACTAACATTCATTATTTCACATATCCCATTACCTCTAAGCCTCTGGAGACTTACATAAGGGGAAAATCATTATGAGTTTAATTACTGTACTGCAGTTGGAGCTATCGCAGGTACTGAGGACGGCCCTGAGGCATTCCCTTTTCTCCTGTGGCTAAATATTCCTCATGAGAAAGGGCACAGCAAGAAACAATATGTTTTGCAAACATCTAGTTCAGTGCGGGAGAGCTCATGTTACTTTGCACAGTCTGGCATTTCAATACACAAAAGCTGAGGCCATGTTGGACAACCTGTTTATGTTACCTGAAAAAAGCTGAAAACAGTCGAAGTACACGTTTGTTCAATGACAGTTACAAGTGTTCTGCAGAGATTTGGTTTTAGGTGACCCAATTACTTTTTTCTCTTTTGTAAGACCATTCAGATAAGATTTTTTGTATTTTTTGTGATGTCAAAAAAAAAAAAATCAGAAAGGAATAAGACAAAACAAAAGCCTATAAAGAAAATTTGAATGAAGCCTTCTTTAACTTACACACTTTTTCTTTGGCTCTGACAGAAAAGATGCAACACCAACATAAACCTTTTAAGGACTTGTTCAAGTTATGGCCAAAAAATCAACTTTGGTCTAGGTACACTGCTTGACGCCTGGCAAGATAAACATGAAGAATTTGGCTGAATTGCAAGTTAAACATGTAGGAAATTAATAGAGCACTAATTACACAAAGCTTTATGACTAGTTAAGCTTTAGCCTGATTTCAATAAGGAAGATATACTTCTCTAACAGGTACGCTGGGTTGTTAAATAGATAGATTAAACTTACTGATCCCACAGTGGGGAAATTGATCTTTTACCATAGCTCCAAAAAGTCAGTCTACACACTATTATCAAATAGGCCTTCACTTGGAACCAATGGCTTAATAGCTCGCTTTTCTTTTCAGTCAATCACAATCATATCTTGCCTTCAAAGGGGCTATACAATGCTTTTCTTTAGCCTTTCAGTGTAAACTATATCCATGTAATATTTATAACAATCCATTATCTTTGGCACACAAAATAACACATTTTTATTAGTATTATTAATATGAGTTATTTTTCCTAAGTCATTTTCAAACTCGGAAGTAAGACTACTCGATCTCTGAGGCATCACCTTTTGCTCCTTGTGGGTGCCGCCAATTTCATGACGTCAATCTAGAGCCAGCCTCGGCAGCAAGCAGCATCCGAACTTTTGCAAGAGAAAGTGGGTGTATGTATGTTAACCTGGGGGCGGTGATGCAGCACAGACTCTTCCTGTAAGGGCTATTCCTCATTTTGTCACGTCACAATGTGAGAACCCACTCATTTTTGTGGATTGGGAGGGGTCAGGGCTCAGAAAAGGAATGCTCAGAAATGCGTAAATGGATCAAAATACTGCTTTGGGGTTGTTTTTTGAGGAATTAACATTATAATACACTTAAAACCTCAAAAAGTTGGTTTTGCACGATGTAGGCCCTTTCAATTTATGAAAGGTTGTCTTTCTCTTCATGCTAGTTCAGAGGTCTTCCATTACCCCGTTCTCCCCAATGCTTTGGCATGGTCTGGCATCTAACCACCATCAGCATCTATGGTCCAAGTTCATCCCAAGCACGCCAGACCTCATCTGCCCAGAGCCTAACCGCCAAAGATTGAACCTACTTCATACACACAAATAAATCTTAACTTGCACACCTTATATTTCTTTAGTGAAATTAAATGCTAAGTGCAATTTGAACAGATGTTTGGTTGTAAAAATGTGCAAATAAATACTCATCCTTGATCACTCCCAAGTGAGGTTATACAAGGTCAGTTTAGTTCCCTGAATTGGGAATGAACTGAACTGTCAGCTGTAGTAATGTCGTGAATGCCAAGTCCCAACATTCACCCCACAAATTGGTTATGCAACATCTCCCATGTTTGGAGCCTTGGAGATAAATAGATATCGACAGTGTTAAATGTTTTGTGGTTATAGAGACACAACCTGCATGTAAGCAAATTGGGGGTTTGTAGACAAAGGACTAATGCAAATTTGTGTAAACCCTGTGACAAACAAGGAACACGTCTAAACTAATGTCTTGGTTTGTGCTCCCTTATTTTTTTGCCCCCACTTTGCACACTTCTCAGGAAGTTGGCATTTAATAGACTGGCACATCTTTGGCAAGATTCAGAGTTAAAATTATGCTGTTCCAAGCAGGAGATCCTTTTAATGATTTGACCCTAAAAGTATCAGAATTTTGTTTTTAAAAAATGTTTTTCTTTGTGCAGAAGATGGTGTATGAATTTAAATGAATTGTGAAGTTTGACATGTTATTTTTAAAACTCTCAGGAATGCAGCAGTGGGAGGGGTATGCATTTTATCCAATCACAGGATTCAATATACATCTTGATACGTGGTCCGCAGATCGATACATACAAGATACTTTGTGGTGACACGATACAGCCTAATTCTTTTACCCAAATACTGTAGATCCCATCTAGATATTTATCATGCATTTGGCATTTAAAACTATAGATAAAAATGGATCTTAACAGAGAAACTCTTTTTTTCCTCTTAAAGGCACTTTTTATTTTAAGTAACAAAAATGTCTGACATATTGTAAATTGAATTGCCAATTGAGAAGTGCATATTATTTTGAATTATGACTGGAAGAAAACTTCCATATAACAACTTTTAACAATAAAACCTGGCATTTTGGACCTTTTTAGATGGTTTTGGTCTTTGTATTTAATGGGCCTATATCATGGTATTCTTACGCCTTTCAGGGTAAACTACATCCATATATATAATACATTACCTTTGACATACCAAAGAATGATTTTAAATGAAATTTGGGTTATTTTCGCAGTTCATTTTCCTACCCAGAAGTAAGATGACTCAATCTCTGAGGCACCACCTTTACGGAGAAAGTGGCTGTTTGTGTTAGCTTGGGGGGGGGGGGGGGATGCTGGCAGCACAGACTCTTCCCCACTTAGTCTGTTCCCCACTTAATCTGTTCCCCACTTAGTCTGTTACCCACTTAGTTACGTTGCAAAGTGAGGACCCATCCGTTTTCTGAGAGCAGGGTTTTAGAGGAATACCAGAAGATGTGTGAATGGAGCAATTTGGGGGTGTTTTTCTACAGGTGTAAACATTTGTATACACTTAAAATCTCAAAAAGTTGATTTTGCATGATATAGGCCCCTATAAAATAATTTATTTAGGTATTGTTTGAAGTGCTGTAAAAAAAGTGTAATGACACCCCTTCAGCCAATTGTATTTAACCTGCTGGTTAGAAGCAAGCTTGTAATTGGACATTTTTTGTTTGCATCACAAGTACACAAAAGACAGTCGCAACCACAACAGGAAGAAAAATTGACTACGTTTTTAGAAACTGATTATTTACTTTCCAATCAATGTTATATCTTTTTACCAACATAAACTTGTTCACATCTTTAGTTTTGAGTCAATACTGCTCTTACTCTCATAACTAGATCGATTTTTCAATACATATCTGTATCCTTAACATCCCTAATCAGTAGTACTCTGGAGTTCAGGGATTTTGTCAAAGAAACATTAGTTCCAGTCACCTACAGCTGGTTTCCCCCAAAGCAACAGCTGCTCCCTTAAGGTGCAATGTTTGATTAATATTCTTTTTTCCTGCAGCTATTTTTGTACCTTTTCATTTGTATAGATTAAATGCTATTTTCAAATTTTAAAAAGGTTACTAGCATCTAAAGTAATAGCTAATGTTATCATCCAGCTGTTCGTTTTACCATGTCATAGTTTGTGACATTGGGGTAAATAAGTGACACATAAATGTACAAAATGTCAACATTATATTTGACAGCAGAAGTTTCACTGGACTGACATCCAAGGCTGTCTGACATCACCTCACAGCTGGGTTCTGTTCATACAGAGGTCAGAGGTCAAGTTTCAAGACAATGTGAGGACTTGATGAGAGCTCTTACCATGTTCTCCACTGTGCGCAGATATTTTGCGCACTGTGATTGGCCATTGTATTCTGCCAGGTCTGCTGCTGTGAAGCCATCCTGATCTTTTATACCCAGATCCACTCCATTCACTACAAGAATCTGACAGCACTGAGGAGAAAACAAGGACAGAATCAGAGATGAAGTAAAAAAGGATGAGAATTTTCTTTAGGGGTTTTTAAGCTGCCAGAAACAAATCAGACCAGAAAAGGTTTGAAGTTTGATCAAACTCTTGCTCTTCATTTGTAAGGCAGCATCTTCACTTTCAGTGTGGAGTATTTATGCAAAGTTTGTTTAAGTCAAACATAAAGATCAAGCAGAAACATAATAAGACTCAAGGGCCATTATACCTGATAGCTCATGTACTAATAAAGAAACATTGCACTAATAAAGAAACATTTATTGAATGAATCAATAACTGAGGGTTAAAGAAATATTAGGAAAGTTGAAGACAAGAAAAACATTTTTCTTCTTGAAAACATCCAGAGATCCCAAACTGATGAGCATAAGTGTTGTTTGGTGTGTTACATTTTTTTTTTCTGTCAATTCATTTAAAAGTATTTATGCTATTTCCTTGCGTTGTGCTCTGCTCTGTAAACATTAGACATGTGGTCATTGCAACCAGAACTGGTTACAGCAAACAGTTAGTCAAAGCAGTTGGGTCAAATGGTGAAATCAGCAACCCAGAAGTCATGTATTTAAAACAGATGGTTGTAAAACCTAAACCTCAAGAATAAAGCACAAATAGTGCATTACCCTTTACACACTGCTTCCTTTACATCATTCTAATCTCCATGTGATATAAAATTTCCTCTTCTTTTAAAGGACTGTAAAAAATGTGTGAGTGCTACCAGCTTTTTTTTTCTAAAAAAGATATCTAGTTTATTAATTACTTCACCCACCTCCAGTTCACCATTCTCTGCTGCATCATGAAGTGGGGTCCCTCCCCAGTGGTCGATGACAATCTCTCCTCCATGCAGCAGCAGCCAGCTGAGCACTTTGGCGTGGCCTCGGCTGGCAGCAAAGTGCATGGCTGTGGCTCCATCACTGTCCTTGTCTGTCAGGCTGATCTCAGTGAAGCTCGTCTAAAAGCACAAACAGCAGACCCCAAGTTTTTGTCCTTCAGAGAGATTTCCGTTGTTGGTGTAAAAACAGAATGTTGTCAAAGCGCAAACGAAAGACAAAGGAGTACAAAGTGAGTCAAGAATTTGAAACATATGTAGTTAACTTTTCAAACATGTCGTGTCTAAAGCTTTAAAGATTCCGACTAATGTTTCAGTAAAAAGTAAACAAACTATTAAAATTATAATTTCTAGTTGACAGACATCAAAATACAACTTGCATTATTTCGTCATCCAATGTACAACAAAGGTGTAAATTTGCAATGAAAGCAAGTTATAGCTTGTACCAACAGTAAGGCCTTAGTCACATGCACCCTTATGGGCATTGACCCGTACGACCCCTGTGGAGGGTCCCAGTCCAGGGACAGGCAACTCAAGGCCTCGAGGGCTGGTGTGTCTGCATGATTTTTACATATCCAAGCCCTAATCATGACTGATTACCTGGTTCAGGTGTCCAGCCAATTAGAACATGCCAGAGCAAGGTATGTTGGAAAACATGGAGGAATGTGACCCTTGAGGTCTGGAGTTGGCCTGCACTAGTTGTTAGTAAAGTATGAATACTAGCTCCTTGCTCAGACAAACTACACAGATTGTTAGAATTTAGGAAATTAGACTGTCAGGATGTGTGCTAGGAGCGCACAATTATTACTTGATCAGCACTAATGTCCCCATATGCTGGTGGAGGATTTGTGCGGGGTTGAAAATTTACACAATCTGTGTCTCGCCATTTTCCTTTACTTTCTTACCCTTGCTTTTAAATGGACACTACAACCTGTAGTATGCCCGTAGAAAAAAGGTGCAGGAGCATTTTTGCTCACTGAAAGGACTCTACGATCTTAAAATTTTGTGCGGGCCACCTGCGTGACACATACAGGTTTTGCCCATTTTTCACCTGCAGACAGCCTATATTCGCCCTTAAGGACCCTTGTGACCATGGTAAGATCATTTGACGTACAGTATCCACACACTGTAACGCACCAGCCAGACAATGACAGTGTTGTGCCCCATCTGAGCAGCAGCATGCAGAGGGGTCATCCCATCATTGGCTCTGATGCTTGGATCCGCCCCACAATTCTTGACCAAGTACTGGACTACTTCCAGGTGACCCTCTTGGCAGGCAAGGTAGAGCGGTGTGGCACCATTCTTAGTTTGAGTGTTGACAAGACTGTGGGTAAATAAAACCACAAAGCAGGTAAGAATATTGGAAACACTTAAAATAGAACAGATTGTTGGATCTAATTAAAGAGATGTCTTAGTCCAGAGTTTGTTTGGTCGAAATCCTTTCCACTTCACAGGTGGAAATTCTGCTAATCCTGCAATGCCACTATTGTCATTTTCTCTGGGAGGGAGTATTTTCTAATGTGCAATAAGACATCTCCAAAGCATATGCCCGTTTATACTTGCTTTAAAATTATTGTGCATCTCAGACAAATCATGCAAAATACCTAAAAGAAACATACTATATAGTGATATATTAGGAGGACTTGTTGTAGTCTAAAAACAAGGAACTTTATTAGAAAAAACATGCATTTCTAATTTTATTACGTTTGTTTTCAGAGTAAACAGCAGTGATTTCCAACTCTCTTTCATGGCTGCCAACTCTAAGCCCCTCCTTCATCCTACTTCAGAGACTGCCTCCAGATCTTCTCAGTCACAGTGGGAGGTCATGGAGTGAACGAGCACTTCCCACAAATCCCATAAGGTTGTACTTTATTTGGACCTTGACAAATGTGCAATGAGTCTCTTAAGAAGCTTAGCTGTCCGATAGCTCTGCTTGGCTCGCTATGGGCTTACCAAAGAGCTGCCAGAGAGACAAGACAAACCAAGCAGGTAGAGAGGAGGAGAACAGAATGATGGAGGACATGATCTTGTAGATTCAAAAATAACTTTTTTCCAGAACAAGCAGGTTAATTGCACAGGTGCTTTTCGGATTTGTTTTGGAAATGTTGACATAAATTTGAAACACGATATAACTGAATAATCAAATACATATTTATATATTTGTTTGAATTTTAATGATTCACATGTAATTAAAACCCCAAATTGTATGTATTAGGAGAAAATAAAACATTGTGAAAACGTTAACGATGTCAGACGCTAATCAGTTAATCAACTGAAAACACTTGCAATGGCTTCCTGCGTCTTTAAATGGTCTTTCAGTCTGGATCAGAAGGACAGACAATCATAGAGAAGACTTAAAGGGCTCATACCATGATATACCATGGTATTCTTAAGCCTTTTATAATAAACAATATCCTTTTAAATGATAACATAACACCTTAGGCAAACAAATGAGCACCACTTTTATTAAATATTTGTTATTGTCCTGAGTTCTTTTCCAACCCTGAAGTAAGACGACTTGATCTCTGAGGTCCGGGACCAGGAACCCCCGGACCCATCTTTTGAGGTGGTCTCGGTCCGTTTCCACTCGGACTCAGCTTCTCTTCGCCCTGAGATTCCTTAGTCTGAATACAATCTGTCCTCAGAGAGGAACAACTGAACCAAAATGGCCACCGTAGCCGATGTAAAGGGGGTGGGATTCAAAAATATAAAGAAGCTGGCTCTTCATAAAGTGCCATATATGAGTTTATCAATATAACATTTTAAACACTGCTACTGTGTTGCTACAGTGGTCCAAATAAAAGTAAATTTTGGTTTTATTTTGAAAATCAATGTCTCAGAGTTCAGTGCCAAAATTGGCAAAAAAGTCTATGTTTCCCCCACTTTTCTTCCCCAGTATAAATATCATGTTAGTTTGTGGTGTTTGTTTTAGGTCAAAGGTCAGTGTAACCTCCCAGAAAAAAGATTTTGAAAACTTGAGGATTATTTCTGCTGACCAGCTTGGTAGTGATGCTGATTTAATTTCACAGTAACATTTTCTGGTTCAGGTGCTGTCATCCCAGGAATCAAAATTAGTCTGATCTTAACTTGACAGAAAGTGTATGGAATACTATAAGGCACTAGAGAAAAAGCAACTGATTACCTGCAGCCCACTCTACATAGCTAGAACTGTTCCTGCAAAGACAACTGCAAGTCAATGGGACTATATAAACACTAGAAGAGTGAATCTGTTTGTGATTATTTAAATCCTGATGCAAGCAAGAAAATATGTCTTCAAACCAAGCTTAAAATGTGGAAAGATATCTGTCTATTTCAATAAGTGAGAAAGTTCCAGATAAAAACAATGACAATGCTAAATATTTTACAATAAACAAAGGAAGTCATCTGCATTTGTGTTGACAGGAAGCAGGCAGACACCTAAATAATTTATATTTGTAACCAAAGTGTGCTGCACTTGCATGAAGTGTGACGGAGATGCTTATATTTATCCTTCATGCATCTGTTTTAGATTAGACAGAGAGAGGTCTTCACAATCCTCAACATTTGAAAAGAGCAAAAGTCAGTAAGAGCAAAAGTCAGTCGCTCCTAAGGAAATAACTAAAGGAGAAATCTGATATATTTCAGGCTCATTTGCCATGAACATTTTACCTCAATAATTGTCTCCCCACTGCCTCTTACCTTGGTACTAACAGAGAGGAAGGTTATCTTCGTTATAAGTAAAGTAATTGATGTCCCACTAATGGCCTTCTTACATGTTATCAGCTTGTTGACCAACAGAGTCATTTTCCCGTCTTAATAAATTAAGAGTTTTGTTTTCAAGGCAACATCCTCTCTTTGCTAATTGTGTCCTGTGTTTGAATGGAAAAAATACGCTTCAAGTCTTTCTCCTGGGTTAATGAAAGCACTTCATTGTAATCTGATTCCTAATAATTACATAATTACAAGGCATTTAGCTGATGCTTTTGTCAAACACGAATATAAAGTTTTAAATCGCTGCTGGGGTTAGGTTTCTTGGTTAACCCTTGTGCTATCCTAGGCACTTTAACGTTGGGAGTTGGGTCATCTAGACCCACTAGACAGTGCTCTGAACCTTTTTTTCTTCAATGATTTGTGATCTTCACTGGTGTCCATGGATTACATGAAATCTTTCTACCTTTATCCACCTTTTTCCTGGTAGGGAGAACACGTTAATGTAAGGGTGGGGTCATCTAAGATAGCACAAGGATTAAACACACACGAAGAGGAGAAATCAGCCCAAAACCTGTAACTTATTGGTTGATGACTTATTTCTGAAACCAACTAATTAGTCATTTGTGCTTTTCAAGTATCAATTTGACAGATACAGTCAAAATTGAGTTTATATTGTACCAATAATAAATATTTGAACAGCTCAAGATCACATAAAGCAATAATAAACAGAGAAGTTAAACATAAAAAAACATTGACACTCACTCGCCACTTCATGGGACACACCTGTCCAAGTGTTCGTTAGGCATGTAAACATGGCATGGCATGGTTGTTGATGGATTTCAGAAACTGCTGATCTACTGGGATTTTTACCCACAATCATTTATAGAGTTTATAGAGAATGGTCCGAAAAAAAAAAAAACATCCAGTGAGCGGCAGTTCTGTGGGCGGAAATGCCTATAATGTTAAATTATATTTGTCTGGTTTAGTTCCTTTAAGGATCTTTCAGACATTAACAAGTGATTTTTGACATGTCTGTTTCTTGTCAACTGAATTTCTTAACCCTACAACTCATGACCATGGCATGTTACTGTGTTTAAACCTTGTATTGTGAAGGAGCTGAAAGGGGCATTTATCCAACATGTACCAAGAAGTTATTAAGAAGATTAAGGCTGAGCACAGTAAGTGGAAGTAAGCCGTTAGCTGAGTGAAATACTCTCTTATTTAACCTTTTCTCCTAGTGTATCCTAACACATTTACTGACACCTTTAATTACTTTAAGAAAGCCCTCCTTACCAACAAAAACATAAACAGGCTTATAAATTGACTTATAAATGGATGTAATGAACACAAACAGATTTTAAAGCAGAGAATTTCTTTCAAAGACAACAAAGCTAAATATCATTGTCATCTTGATCATTTTTTATCTTGGTTTTGTCTCAGAGAGGGTAGAAAATGTATGATCAAAAAATAAATATGTATTATTTTAATTAAAGCAATTAAATTTAAACTTATGTTTTGCCAAAAAATACAATAGAAGAAGAAACAAATACTTTACTGGGGCTTTACTGGAGTAACCACTGTAGCTGTTGTTAAAACTGACAGGGTTCTTGATTATCACCCTGCAAGGGTGCAACCCTTTTCATGCATATGTTGAAATAGTCCTGGCCAAAGATCTTAATCTGTACTAAGCAATTGCATAACCCGTCTGGTGCCTTTCACTCTCTCTCTTTGTTTCACCATCTCTTATTCATTCACTCTTTTGTGAAGAAAAGGCCATCAACACAGATTCGGCACATTAGGCTTTTTGTTTAGGTTTACTGGCGTGGACTGATGGGCCACCAATTTGGAACCTTAATCAAAGATTTCTAAATGCAAAACTGCAATCGCTCTCCCACACATCTATGCACAAAAAAAAAACAATTCTGACATGTTTTACGATTTGCACACAGATAAACGTCACGACAATATTGTCACAAAATCTACAGTTACATTTTTGATCGGGAGATTTTTAGGAGATATTTAACCAAAAAGAAATATTGATAATTACTCCTAAAATCATCAATGCACAAAATATAAAAATAATGTTTGTATTCCTCTGTATTTGAAATAATGTCGACCTTATGACTGTTTGTACCTTAATTAAGTGTTCAGGCACAGCATGAGGCTAGACACTTATTATGATCAGTTTCCTTCATCTGATCAGTATGCTGATGCTTACAAGGCTTTCTTTATCAATTTTTACCAAAGGTGAATATTCAGACTGACTTTGGAAAAAGTCCTTTGGAAATTAAGGAGATTGAGTTTGCTTAATTATGTCCGGATCGTATCGTGAACCTTGCGTTTTGGTCTATATTCAGTTTTGAAACCAAAGCCTGTAAACAAAACAACTTTACTAAAGATCTTTTCAGTCATTGGCCAGGCATTTAAAGGGCAGGGCAAAGCAACGAGAGACAGATTTTATGGAAGTCCTGTGGTTTGAAATCCTTGTCGGGTTAGTTTACCTGTTTAAACTTTATGTTTTGCTGACAAATTTTGAAAGTCTGTCTTAATGTCTGGTACAACACTCTTTACTACTTACTTCAAAGTCAAAAGTCAAAGTCAGCTTTTTTGTCAAATATGCTGCATACACAAGACATACGAAATTACTTTCCTCTTGCCCCACAGTGCAAGCAGCTTAGAAAATAATAATATAAAATAAATGAAATAACAGCAATAAGAAGAAGAATAACAGCAATCTAAACATGATCCTTTTGGGTTTATGTTTCATTTTTTCAATTACCGATACAAAGCCAATCGAGACAACTGTTGTTGTGAATTTGGGCTATACAAATAAAATTGAATTGAATTGAATTGAAGTGAAGGTACGCTGATAAGTGTTTATGACATGTAACTCTTGTGCTGTCCTAGGCACTTTATCATTGGGAGTTGGGTCATCTAGACCCCACAAGAACCTTTTTTCTTCAATGATTTGTGATCTTCACTGGTGTCCATGGATTACATGAAATCCTCTTCACCTTTATCCATCTTTATCATGGTAGGGATAACACGTCAATGTAAAGGCCCGTACACACCGGGACGAATATTCGTCAGGCGTTATTCGCCAGCGTTTTTCGCCACGTTTTTTGTGTTCACACCCAGGCGATTTTCGCTGACGATGAGCCGAGTGAACATGCAATTTCATTCCCTGACGTTAGATGGCGCTTAATGTAAAACAGAAATACTCCTGTACACAAGGTGGCGCTGCGCAACTTTACGCTTCTTAAAGTCGCTTTTCACTCTGAAGAAGAGAGCAAGTATTTACGCGATTGTCAGAATCAAACAAAGAAAACATGAATATTTGAAGCACCAGTTGCTCCAACTGGTGCTTGGTTCGGGGATATTTTATAATGTCCATCATTATTACTTCGCGGGAGTGTAGACGCTACTTGGCGTCTATCTTCTTCGCTGGTATGTGTGCTCAGCAAGACAGTTTTGTGTTTGAGCGCCCCCAAGTTGTGTTTTACTGTAACTTCAGAAGCTCCAGACACGTGTGCAAAAGCGCCATTCTCATTGGTCGAATAGATTTCGACGCGACGCGTCGAAAAAAAAAAACGAACCCGAGGCGTTTTTTTTTTTTTGACGCTTTGACGCTTGGCGTTTTTTCGCGTCGGTGTGCACACTCTCATTGGTGCCCTTTGTTTAGTCACGAGGCGTTAAACGTCGGCGAAAATCGCCGGCGAAATTCGTCCCGGTGTGTACGGGCCTTTAAGGCCTTTAAGGCCTTTAAGGCCCGTACACACCGGGACGACCGGGTGTGGTCATAGGATAGCACAAGGGATAGATTGTCAAGAAAACACTGCGAGAAGCAATGTCTATCACGTTAAAAGTCGTTTTAAGAAGCCTGCATTCATCCAACCAAATTTTAATGAATTGCTTCCTTCCTTCCTTCCCTGTTTAGTTCCCATAATGTCTGGCTACGGTGGCCGTTTTTGTCCAATTATTCTGAGGAAACTCAGGGCAAACCTGAGCTCGGTCTGATTGGAAAAATACAGAGACCAACTCAAAAGATGGGTTTGAGCGCAGCTCTTGGTCCATTACCAGGGAAAAGAAAAATGACAGAATAGAAAGGTAGGTTAATGTAGGTTGAAATAATTTTTTAATTTTTTTGTATTTTCACCCAAATCTGAAATTTGCTGTCGTTTTTGAAGACACTAATCCTTCAGTGGAAGATTTCAGTATCATGATGCAGTTGGGGTTGGGTTACCCAAAGGACACAAAACACTAAAGTGTAATAATGCAAACAGAAAAATGCCACAATAGACTTCAAAGGGATTTTTTTGTTTGCTGGAGCCTGTGCGTGTGTGCCTTCACCTCTGCAGGGAGCTTGATACTAAAGCGATTATGTAACATCATTTTTAGACAAGACAAGCCACACATGTGCAAACTCATAGATCACATCACAAATCATCTAGCTTTTGCAAAGACCTATTTCAATACTAGACCTGAGGCTTCTGACAAGAAAGCAGCTTATCTATTCAAATGAGTTTGTTTTTCTCATTATCTTATCCTCAGTTGGTGCTTCTGTGTCACTGTGGAGATAGTGGTAAACAGCAGTGGTGGGAGGGGTGGAGCAGAGGAGTGAATGGGGCCAAGCTATCAGGAGGTTACCATGTCCCCGAGGCTCATTAAATTTAAAACAGCAATGCAACTGTGTAAGGTCTAAGCCGACAATATTTGAGGTTCAGAACATTTTGTTACAACGAAATTAGTGTCAAAACAACAGTTCTGAGCCAAGTCAGGGTAAAAACTCGGAATTTAGTTTTTTTGAGGATGGTGTCAAAACAGAAAATAGCTAAAAAAAATGTATATGTTCCACATGAAAGAAAATACACGAAGAAAATGATACCAATATATGTTGAAACAAACCCTTGATATTTCAAATAAAAGTAAATCTGATGATCTTAAAATGAGAGATTAAAAATCAACCGTTCAAAAATTGTCTCAGAGGGAGAGGATCCTGTTTGAAAAATGTACCACCTCGTCCGGTAAAGGCTGTTTGGGAATTAAACTCTTACTGTTGATATTTACTGTAAAAGTGTGGGGATTCATACAAGCTGGATTACTGTAGCTTTTGTACTAAGTGTTTTGTGGAAAGGGTTCTGCATACAGGTAAATTTTGTTAAAAAAAAATATTATTAGCAGCATAGTTATTTTAACTGACTTAAGACAGAAACATGCAATAAACACCAGCAAGTGGTGGCGGTATATACAAAGAAAAAAAGAAAGCAATCTTATTCTATCCGGATCTGGCTTTTGCCTGGTAAATATTTACAATAGTCACAATAAGTTAGTTATACTGTAAAAAAAAACAGTGGATTTCGTATACTAAGTATTTGTCTCACTTCATAGATTTTGGGGAGAATGAGACAGTTGTATTGGAGTGATAGACCAAGTGATAGATGGGGCCAAAAATCAACTGAAAAATCCTTTTCAATGTGGCATCAATTTCAACTTTCTGGGGGTATAACCAGCTAATTTTGCCTGTCAGTCATTCCAAGTTCATCATTCAACGATGAACATGTGCCGTCGCGTAACAGATGAGCAGCAACATCTGATCGTAGTGTGCTGCCTAGTTGGTGGTAGGCAGTCAGATGTTGCAGATGAACATGCTGAGTCTATAAGTATCATCAGCAGACTTGCATTAAGCTCGACTTTAAGAAGTGGGAGTTCCTCATATGGTATGGCCAGCAATGTACCCTGACCTGAACCCCATAGAGCATGTTTGGGGCAACTGAAGCAGAGACTGGATGATCTTACCCAAACCCTAAGTATTCCGGCAGAACTGCATATAGCACTTGGAAGAGTGGAGCACATTGCCTCAGAACATTATGAGGCTAGTGAGAAGCATGAGACATCACTATTGCAGCAAATGGTGGAAATACCACTATTGATTTGGTCATTTTTTTGTTAATTTGGGCTATCTTTATTATTTTGTTTGTATATTTGTATACTTTTTGGGGTTATACATATCCAAATAATAAAAATTGTGTTTCTTCTCATTTATTATTAGTAATATCAAAGGAAACTTTTATGTTTTGATTAAAATTCAGACTGAATAGGAAAAGTGCTCATGTAAATAACAATATATCATAAAGTTTATAAAGTGCTAAAGGACCTTTGTTGGAAAAATAAAATTACCAAAGTGATACAAATACGTTTGCATGCAATGTTTACACTCAAATATGTTTAGAGAACATTTTTATCAAGTCAATATAATTATGATCTTATGACTGTTTTGATGACATAGTCTCTAGTGTGTGCTGTATGTAGTCTGCACAATGTTTTACATAGTAAACACAACAATGTAGGAATCAGCAACAATGGTCCTCTGGGTTGTAAAGGAAACTAAAAACAGAAATGATAAGATTACAGTTCATCAAAAGGTTGCATGTTGCTGACTTCAAAGTGAATTGACAATATTTAAGGATTCCTACTTTCTAACAAATGTAAGAATATTTAAGGCCTGTGACAATTACTTTATACTGCCAAATCATAAAGGTTGAGTGCTTTTCATAGGACAAATATGGTTTCCCTGAATGACTGGTACCCTTCAGAGACACACTGTACCCTACTGCTAACACCTCTTTGTTGCCAAAAGAAAAAAAAAAACTTTGACCAAAAAGAGCCAACCAATAAAGTTTTAAAACAAGCAAACTGGGTTTTCTTAGGTGGTCAAGATGGAACAAGCTTTCTGATTCCTCCCCTGAGTATTATATAACAACCAAACTTGTATGTTATGACTTAAGCAGGTTTAAACAACACCAGCAACATGTCTGTCAAACAGTCGTAAAATCTTTCACGAGTACAATGTATTAACACTATGCTTCTACTGTGGTAGAGGCCTGGCGTCTGAACCTGTACACTCACACTGCTATAGCATGTTTCAATAGGGGACCAAGATTGATGCCTGCAGTGGACTGCTGAGTCAAGTCTTTTCCTTATGTATGCATTAGTGCAAATATGTCTACTATTAGAAGCAATTATAATGTCAAGAACACAGCATCATTTTCTTATCTTATGATTTAATATAATGTATTTAGAATACTTCACATTTTTAAGTATTTTGTATTTCTAATTCTCTTTTTTCTTTGTTTTCATTGCTAAAATTGCTTGTCATAAACCAAATCAACCAATTTTCTTAAGGTTTTAAAACACAACAAAAGGAGCACACATACAGGTTAGTAGAAGATTTATATCATCAGGACTCTCAAAGTCTCTGACCCCATATACAATTAAAACCTTTGTTAGAATACTGACAAAAAAATTATGTTTCAATGATTTGCAATTCCAGACAGTAATGTGTAATTCTGCTCATCTGTATTATATGAAAGCAGTTGTAAATTTAGTAGGTTGCTAAATAATGTCATTGACATTTGTACTTTTCTATACCAGTGAAACTGAAACTGCTGTTGTCAGATGAAGAGAGTAATGCTGTAACATATTAAAATAATAATAAAAACAACAAGTGTATGTTCTTTAGCTAACTAACACAATCTCCTGACACACATTTGCAGCTCAGTCACTTCGGTGTGCAAGCATGCCATCTCATATTCATTAAGCTAATATGCCGACAGTGAGGTTAAAACCCATCAGCAAGGGGTTTTACAAGCTCACTCTTACTTTGGGCTGTGTCCCAGTAACAGTCGGAGGGAGGGCAGGTCCCCCTTGGCAGAAGCGTAATGAACAGGTAAAGCGCCTGTATCAGTGGACACTCCAGGGTCCACCTCACCACTCTTCAGCAACCACTCAGTGATTTCATGGTGACTGAAGCGGGAAGCCAAATGGAGAACAGTGGCGCCAGAACTGTCTCTGTCCTGCAAAATATACATCAGGAGCACAGGGTTAGATCATTTCTCCTTTAAATTCAACACAACATGAACAAGTTTACATTAGTGAGAGAACCTGTCGAATAACCTTTCATCGGTACTCTCAACAAATTCTCATTGGTGTGGAGAAAAAAACAGTTCTTGAGGCAGCAGTTACTTAAGAAAAAAGGCTCCCTACTGCCAGTTTTAAATCAATTCAATCTAGATTCATAAGTTTATGATTCAACTAGAATAAGGACTGGATCCAATTTGATTAAAAACATTTGTTATTCTATTTAAAAACTCAAAAACCTTAAATCTGTTGTTAGGTTAAAAAAAATGTTGTCACGTGACAATTGATTCAAACTCAAAAGCTTAAACTTCCATTAATAAAATTACAAGTTGTTTTCTTGGAAAAACATACTACAAGAAATTGCTTTAAAAAATGAATTCATGAGAGATGAAGTAGGTTTGGAAGATGGAAGAATGGATTGCATGAGTCATTACTGCACTGGCATGTGAAAGGTTATGCAAATAGCATGCAATATTCTAACTTAACCTTCATTGAAAAACAATGTATGGGCTTCCCACCATCCTCACATATTTCCAAATGGATCTTCTCAGGTCAATACATCAAGTGCTACAATCATCATGGCATCACAAGTTTTGCTTTTAAGTCTTTAAGAATTATTCAGATGCATTTTGGTTTGGTTTTTTCAAAGACAATTAAGTATAAGTACCGTAGCTAAACCTTATTTCCCATTTGCACAATTGACAGGAAGTGAATGATTAGTCAGTTCAATGCAAAGTTTCACCCAAACAGGCTAATAGTAGCAGCTAAAATAACGTTATTTTATGAATAAATAATGAAGGTTAGTTGGTGTGATGAAAGACTGTTGTCCAAAACCGTATTGGTTTCAATAATCAGACAATTCTTTGTTAGGCTGAAAGGATACTTGATATGTTTGTCTTGAGGACCCGGAAAATAATACAAAAAATTAGTGACTTTCTATATACACTTCTGGACTTCCTCTGTCACAAGAAAAATTCTCATTTTTAACTTAGCTTACTAGCTTGTGACATATTTAAAGGGTAAAATGTCATTTAAAACTGTTCTTTAGGACAGTGTTTTTCAAACGATGTGCCGCGGCACACTAGTGTGACTGGAGACGGTCAGGTGTACCGTGGGAAATTACCCATTTTCACTAAAAACATTTACCATCTCCAGGATATCAGCTCTGTGTTCATCCAAACAGGCCCTGAGAAAATACTGAGTAGTTAGGAATATGAAAGATCATAAAATACTTTTTTCTTTGTGTTTATTTGATTCTACTAAAGACACTTTGATAAGAATGACTTCACAGCGATTTTGTTTGCGGAAGAGTCCCCGCCGCTTCAACTGTCTCTGCCAATCATTTTTGGACCCCTAATCATTCGTCATCAGTCCGACCAATCAGAAGTGGTTAAAGTCCTCACTTCCTTGTCCTGATTTAGCTTGTAAAGTCTCTCAGCTCCAACAAAAATACCAGCTAAAGCTCGTCTTTACCAGTGGAGCTTTACGCACGATCCAGTATCAGACTGTGGAAAAAGTGATCAAAATAATAAAGCTAAGGGATGCAAGTCTTTCTGGCTTTGGCGTCAGTTTATGCACTATGTCCAATAACTGAAGGATTGGCAGATCGATCCCCGCACTCCGTAGCCAGCTGTCGCCCCCCCCCCCGAGCGCGGCCAGTCTGCAGCTCACCAATTCCCCCAGGGGATGGGTCAAAATACGGAGAAGAATTTCCCCATTTTGGGATAAATAAAGTATCAATTATTATTATTAAACTAAATTGAAACAATTTAATCATCTAAAAAGAAATAAAACATTTTTGTTAAAGTTTTTGAAGACTTCATTTTTGATGAAGACCAAAGAAAAACTAAAAAACGTCAGCATGCTTACTACAATAAACATAAAGATTTAAGTTTTTTTGTGTAAAATTTATCAAACATATTGTGATCCTATTGTTCAAAAATCACAGTTGCCTTTGCAACAACATCTAAAAAAATATTTTAAAAATATATCACTATTTAGAAAGAATATATTTGTTTTTTGTGAGGTTAGATAAGCCGGGCGCGGCTTGTCTGCAGCTCACCGCTCCCCCAGGGGATGGGTCAAATGCGGAGAAAAAATTTCACACACCTAGGTGTGTGACAGAAAGTAGCACTTTATTGCATTTTAATAAACTGAAGGGAAAAACAACTACCAGGGTAAAATTTCAAATAATTTAGTTAAAAATTATTACTGAAAATGAACTTAACTTTTATTACTTGTTTTAGAAAAAACAGCTGCAATGTCCAGCTTTTTGTGCCACAATTATAACAAAAATGCACGTTGCAAAGGGACTGCACATCACTACAGACTATAGAGTTTCTCCTTTTTTAATTTTTGGATGCTGGTGTGCCGCAGGATTTTTGTCAAGGATAAAGTGTGCCTTGGCTCAAAAAAAAAACAGTGCTTTAGGAGAACTACAAAATAATGTTAAATGGTTTAAGGAGGTAATATTTCTCTACACCAATTAAACATATAGACCCTTTGATCATATCTCTCTCTTTGGACATAAGTGTGTTAATGCAATTAATGATCTGATTTAAGTTTGTATTCCAAGAGTTGAAGTTGTAAAACTTCAGCATGAGAAAAAAAGTTCAGAAACAAAGAAAATCATACCAGTAAAAATTGTTTTAAAATAAATGTAGTTAATTATTTACTTTGAGTTTCAAAATCTTTTAAAAATCGTACTTGTGCACTATTACTCATCATTATATTCTTAAGTGTTGGTGGGATGCAAAAATAAAAGTACCTTAAAAAGCCAGACCTGCATTTGATGGATTGAAGGTTTTGGTTGTTTAAAATAAACTAAAAAATGTAAGAATCAATAAAAAGCTGTCTTTTGTTTCTTTCTTTTGTTTTTGGGTTCTGTTCCTTCTCCCAAGTCAGTCACAGGTTTCATTTGGCAATTAATCCCAGCTGTTTAATGAGACTTCTATATTTGAGCCCATGGCTTCCAACTGTACCCTTCCACATCTACTCCTTTTGGCCCATCATGCTTTTTGTTGTTGTTGTTGTTGTTGTTGTTGCTCAAATTCATGGGGTTTTTGTTCTTATTTCAAACAATGTATGAAGCTTAGTTGCACCTAAAAGCCATTCTGTTGTAATTGAGTCTTTCCCAACCAGCATCCTTATCATTTGCATTCTTTATTTGATTATTTTTTAATAAGTAATAATATATATATTTTTTTGTTTTTGTTTTTTTGTTTTCTGAAACAACCAGCACTGAACAACAAGAGGATTCTATTTTCACAGGGCTGATGTTATTTGAACAAATCCATGTGCGACCTGCACAAAAAGTGATGGAAATGCATGTTGGCCACATGTAATACATGCAGCCAAGATGCATAATGCATCATTGCCCGCACATATTTTAAGTGCGTCCAGGGCTGCATGTTCTTGTTGGTCACACGTATTTAAAGTTAAAATCCCATATCACGCACCTAGGTGTGTGAAATGTGTTCTCCACATTGGATCCATCCCCTGGAAGAGTGGTGAGCTGCAGAAACGGCCACGCTCAGGAACTCAGGGGTTGACATAGCCCAGAAATTTGCACTGGCCCACAGGGCCAGTAGTTTTTGAAACTTACTGGCCCTGCCTGAAAGTTACTGGCCCGACACCGCGCATAGCGGGACCCGCCGCTCCGCAGGTGCTTGCAACTTTAGGGGGGTCCGGGGGCATGCCCCCCCGGAAACTCTTAATATGGTGCAATTTGGTGCATTCTGGTGACATCACTTATTTCTACACTTTTCAATGACTGAAAATAGACCATATCAAACTTAAATCTGCTCTAGTCTGTTTCAGATGTTTTGAAGAGAGCACTGCAGTGTAGTAGGTAACACTAGTTCAGAAGTTTTCATGCTGCTTCTAACGGCAAATATCGCAATAAATCATAAACCTTAAATGTGTTAAAACAATCTAATGGCAGCTTGAACCATTTAACGAATCAAATAAATCCCTTAATGCATTTGACCAATCGGATGGACGCCTTCACATTGTTGACCAATCAGATGGAGCCCTGTTATGTTAGATGTTTGTAACCTATGTCAACGTGGGTCATTTGGAGTATAATTTTTAAACTGGGAATGGTTATTTGGTTATTTTGCTGTTTGTTTATATACCGAAAATTATATCGTTATCGCAATTTTAATCTCTGATATGGCATATCGCGAGTTTTCCTCATATTGTGCAGGTCTAACTGAGATCATTCAGCTAACTAGAAATACTTACTGCTTACAGTGTTGTAAAGAAAAACAAAATTAAGTAGTTTAACATTCTACTGCATTTGAGTCTGAGATTCAGGTATTTGGAGTTGCCTTTGATTCTTTGACATTCAGCTTAAAGCTTAGTGCATACAGTTTCATCTTCAATGCATTCATTAAATATCTTGCTGTCCATACTACTAATTATACCCACTACTCCATCCAACATATTCCTATCTATTCCTGCCATGTCTTCCACATCTCTGACATGCTTCAGTCTCTCTTCAGTGACGGTGTCGGATTTATAATCAAATGTAATAATAACCCACTGGCTTGTGCCTTCGTTGTTGCTGTTTAACATTTTGTATTGAATTGTTACATTCAATAAAGTTTGAAAAAAAAAAGTAGTGAGCGCGTGCCGCGTGGTGCTCGGCAGTGAAAGCCGCGCGCGCGCAGGCGGGAGAGAAGGAGAAGTGATCAAAGGTTTCCCATAGAAACCCTTGAAGTCTGAACACAGGACTAGCAGAAAAACTAAATTATGAAGACGAGGTAAATCTACACGTTTTCGCAAAATTTACTTTATTGAAAAAGGTGAAGAATATATAAACCGTTAGATATTTTAGTGGCCCGAGCGGACAAGTGAAAAGTAAAGTCTTGTGGTCCGCACTGCTCGAAAAACAGGACCGGACCAGCGGACAAATGGCTATGTCGAGCCCTGCGGAACTATTTGGTGGTTTAACCCTAACCGTAATCCTAGCCTTAACCCTTCTTCTAGGTCAGTGCAGCCAAGAAAAAAGTTCAGGGCTGGCCACGCATATTTGGAAAATTATGTGTGAAGACACTTTCTTTTAACAGTATAGCAGAGTTGGGTAAGATTTCTAGTTTGTGAGGTGCACAAATAAATTAAGTTATTATGAGATGTAAACAGTGTAATTTTCTGCAAGTGTCTTTCACAGATATTTTTAAAATATAATTTATGCCTCCGGGGTTTGTTTTAAAAAGTTTCCCAAATAATTTGCTAATCTAAGTTTGCATATTTTACTGTAACTTGAACAATGAGGAAGTAAAATGAGGTTTAAATCAAAAGTTCTAATTTCAATAAAAGTCCATAATTTTCGTTGTATTCCTTTTCAAGTGAAATGAAGCTCTAAAATTAGGACATGTCATTATTTACAGTATTATTATGCCAAATTAAAACTTTAGCCTGTTTTCCCCCTTCATTTATAAAGTATGTGACTCCAATCATCACAGGGCAAACATTTTCAGCTGCCTGTATCAATACATTCAGTCCACAGACAGACCTGTGGTCGACACCCTCCCTGGGTGAGCAGCCATTGGAGGCAGGTCAGGTTCCCAGTGGCCGCTGCGTCGTGCGCTGGAGTCGCTCCGTTGTTCGCAATGGAGTTTCCCGGCAGGCCCGCCTCTTCCACCAAGAAGCGCACGCAGGTCAGCTTCCCGGCTCGGGCTGCGTGGTGGACTGGCGAGGCGCCCAGCGCATCCTTGATGCCGCTGTTCAGCACCTTTGCCGCAAACTGCACTTTAAGAGTCTGCACGTCCCCCTGCCTCGCAGCGAGCAGCGTCCTGTCGCCCTCCGCCACCATGACGGCGCCGCAGCCGCTCCTTAACTGACCCCGATAGTCCCCCGGGCAGTTGGGGTCAGCGCCGCGCGCGCATGAGGCCTCAGACCATGCCAGTCACCGTCTTAGAGTTGGGTCAGCCCTTCAGTCCATCAAAGTCTTCAGGGCGATGATCAGAAGCAAGAAAAAAGTCTGAGAAGAAGTTCTTACATGATAGAACTCAGTCCATCCTTCATTCTCATAACTGACCGTGTTCTCCGCTCCGTCTGCCTCCAGAACTTTCAGCCACTAAACTAGTTAAGGTAGTTACCTGTCCCCGTGCTGTGGTGATGCGTTCTACACGTCTCGGAGTACAGCAGTGTTTTTCTTTCTATAGCAGATGCCAACATGGGACTGAGCACCTTCTAAATAATCCATCAGGGGGGAGGATCGCTGAGCCCGTAGAATCTTTCTGCTCTCTAGAAATCGGCTCAGAAATTAAAGGAGCCGCGCACACAAACTGCGCGTACAGACAAATTAAAAAAAGAATTCGATGTTTTAGATCAGCACTAATATTACCAAAATGTTAATTTATAAAGAGTTACAAAAAAACGCACCAGAAAAAACATTCTCATTTCAGGAAGAAGCATCGTGGATTTATCTGCAGCACAATTGAGGTCCATCTAGTGGCCTTCTGGAAAACTGTAACCAAAACATGTTTTCTATTGGAAAATAAATGAAATTGGTTTTTTTTATGTCAAAATTAGCAAGTTCATGAGAATAGATATTTGCCTTTTTATGTATTCTATTTGGGTGTAAACTTCTTACTGTGAAATATAAAATCTTTATATTAACCCATATATAAACACTTTGAAGACACCATAATGTGGTTTAAAACATTTTCTGTTAAAATGTTCACCGCTCAGCACGCCCTGTCAGAGGTGGCGACAGCAAATTAGCTTTCACTGAGTGGCACATTTAGTTTGGCATGATGGCCAGATGCCCTTCCTGCACACAACCATGTAATTTATCCAGACTGGGGACGGACACAGGGGATCCAGACTTGGGCCCCCTTGTGGCTATAAAGTCTTAACACTTTGATTACATAATGCGGTTTAAAACATTTTCTGTGATGGTTTAAAGTATTCGGAGATGTTTCTTTGTGATGTGAGGATAATTGACATTGCCCCATGGCTTGCAGTTTGAATATTGTGCTTGACATATTAAATTTAAACATTTTCATGGTAGTACTTGTGCATTATGGCCAGTTTATCAAGTTTTATATAACATTTTGGCTACATTTTAAAAACACTCAGAAAAGCAGTTTAAACAACTCCCAGGCAGATGCTGTTTGTATGAAGATTTTAGAATTAAAAAACGTGTGTAACCTATAGGGCCTGATCTTTTTTAAGGTCAATTATTTTTCTCTCTCTAAAACCTCCCCTTTGAATTTCGAGTTGTTGTCTTTGTGGCCCTGATTGGCTGTTGGCCTGGGGTACCATGCCCTGTCCTCATTTAGCTTGATAGGCTCCAGCAACCTCGGAATAATGGATGGATGGTTTCACCTGTTACCCTTTTGATGTAATACTTTTCATCACCAAGTGGTGGCAGGAAAGCTTCGTGTTTTGCTGTGCAGGTCTACCTGCAAAGGTGTCTGGTCTTAAAACTGCACGAGACCCAAAAGACCCAGAAGCTGCTCTTTACACAAAATGTATCCATATGAGGAAATTCTCATTTTATTTTTGTTGTTTGTTCGTGTTTAGGTTCAATAAAAGCCAACATTAACTTGCTTCTTAACGCGCAGTTTTTTGGTTGTGATATCAGGGAGCGGAGGGGAGTGGGGGTTCAAGGCTCGTGCTTGGCGCGTGCATCCTAGCCATCTGTTGCATTGGTCCAACTGTCATAGACACCGTGCGCCCACTAAAATGGGGAGGGAGGGAGGGCAATTCCCAGCGGCCTGACAAGTGGCAACAATCCCCCAGAGGAAGTGGACCACAATGGGTGCAACATGACGAACACACCCTGTATTAGTTGGACAGTCTGAGCTGTAATGATGCGACAGTGACTCTTGGAGTTCACGTTAAAGTTTAGGACGCATTTCTCAAGTCTGAAATTTAAACATTATACAATTTTAAAACGTATCGCATGAGGAGCAGTGTTAAATTTGTTTTGTTTTATTCTTTTTTTTTCATTTTTCATACTTTATGTTTATTGCACTATTTTTATCAAAAACTGCAGATAACGTTTTTTTTAAATCACAGATTGGTCCCTTTTTAGAATAGAAAGTTAAATAGGATATTTATTGTGAGTTTAATCTTGAAATTACCTCAAGCCTGCTGGATTCATCATTGACAGAGTTTAATCAAGTGTTGGATGTGTTTTCCTTAAAGATCTTCCCACAGCTTTGCTGCAGTACAAGACTCCCCACTGGAGTGTAAAAAGGCTGTCAATGGTTTTTCCCACGACGCCTGAGAAAGCTGGGAGATTTCTTGCACGCGTCCGACGTGCGACAGTTATTCAAATTTGACTTAATTATTAGGGGCGCGGGCCCCATCCATTGTGCAGCTCACATCTGCTGTTGCGCGGGAAGATTCAAATGAGGACAAGCACGCTCTGCTCCTTTCATGTCAACATGGAAAACTCAGGCAGATTTCAGTGACCCATTCAAAAAAAGCAATGTTGAGCTTTGCTCAAATCTAAATTTTTAGATGTGAGACAATTTGTTTTAACAGGGTTTATCCCTTTTTGTTTTTATTGAAACGAAAACAAGCTTAAAGGCATCTTATAGATTTATTGAGTATTTATATGGAGCTACATTCAGGTGTCAATAAATACAAATATTTTGTAAGATGCAGCTCTTCTTCACACTTATACTGTGCCATGAGGTGAGTGCATCCTTTGTTAAACCCCCATTAAGGATTTCCATTTTATATGAAACAATGGAGACACGACAGCAAATTACTGTGTTGTGCTATAAAACTGATCATAAATAAGGTTCATGTATAAAAAGGAGACCACACAAAACATTTTTATTAGACTTCTCAAAGAAGACACGCACACAGAGAGAAAAACACTTTATTTCTTCTTTCTTTTGTCCCAGTCTGTCATGTTGATGCCTCACTTCTTCCACTTCAACCTCTCAAATCAGAGTCTTTCTTGTTTTTCCTTTTAGGCCATTTTCATTTCATTATTTATACTGGACCCCAATATAAACTCGATTCATTTAAAGGTAAATAAATTAAATTAAATAAAGAATTTGAGCATCCAGTCTCTGTTGCCAGAAACTCCCCTATCTGTACTGTTTAGGAGGATGCAAAGACCCTTTCTTGATGCATTTAATGCCCTAAACTGCACTCAAGTCGGAAACCTCCTTCAGAAAATGTTTGATTATTGCATTGAATCATATGGAAAAAGGTCAACTTTTTAAAATACAGTCCTTACATTTTTCTTAAGTCTTTACCTTTTTTTTTTTTTTTACCAAAATGGGTTCTCGTATTTTATAAACAGTATCTTATTTGAGTGCTTGTTTATGAATCTTTTATGTCAAATAGTAAAAATAAAAACTAACAATTTCCCAGTTTTTCTACTACGGTACTTTTGTCTTTCTCAATATGAAAAAAAAAAACCTTATGGAATTTAGATTTTTGTGTTTGCATCAGGTTAAAACTTACCTTTGTAACAGGTGAAATTCCCAAACCTTATGAAATACCCTCTCATGAAGCCTAAGACAGCTTTTACCCCTGAACTCACCCTGCAGGCATGCTGCTTTAGGCAGGAACTCAGTCATCCGTGCGCTGCAGTGGGAATGTCTGCGTCAGGCTTTCTCACACCCTCATTAGTGTCAGAGAAGAAGTGGGACATCTGACAAAGAAGAACTTTGAAATGCAACTTAACTATTTAAAAGACAGTAATTTAGATTAAAAAATGTGTTTAAAACATGTATTTCTTATATGACACTCCTTAAATCAGAAGGCCAAAAATACTTTCTAATGGGGAATAAATAAGGTTTAACTGGCAAAAAATACTTGCAAAGTTATATATTATATATACTATCCTATTCATCAATGTACTGTACAAATTTTCTCCTTGCCTTTTAACAATTGTAATTCTTACTGTTCAAATTCAACTTTATTTCTACGACTAACACACAGAAAAAAGATCAAACATGGTCATTGCATTTTAAAATTAAGACATTCAAATGTAAAAAAACAACAACTTTTAAGTAGTTCAATGTGAGATAATTTGAAGATGAAGTGATTCTAAAATCTGTATTTGATTGATCATGAACATACCAGGCGTGCCTCGTGAGATGACCCAGGTCCTGCGGTGTGTGGATGCTGGCTGTGGAAGGCAGTTGTATTCAGCGCCCTTTTTACCACGAGGTTAGGATGCTCAATGACAGAGAGACGCTGCTCTTTGAGGGCGGAGACCACACAAGCCACGCCCCACTGCAGAGCTGCGCACCAGAAAGCATCAGTCCCTTTAAAAGACCTAGAGAAAAATCCTAATTGAATTTAATAAACTGGTTTATTTGATTTATTTATTTAACATTAAATACATTTTTGTATGTTTTTGTTGCTTATGTACAGAAAGTTGTTTCTGTCTCTTTATAACAGTTGATCTAAATGTATATATTTTTCATCGTTTTAATTTTCAGGTTTGATTTGGTTTATTAACGAATCAATAAACAAAACAGCTTATAGGATTGTGTTTTTCATAACAGCAGGTATTTTTGCACAATTTTATCGTCGTGTACACGCATTTCCCAGCGGACACCTGCTAATGACCCGGCACCCCTTTAACTTACAAAAAAGAAAAGATCGGAGCAGGAAAGCCATCTGCTGCTTTTGTCTGCTTGGCTCGTGCTGCTCTCGTGCCCTTGATAAGGCAGCACAATAGATTCCTCTCAGTTATAAATCCATTCAAAAACCCCGCCAAGAAATCGTCTGTTCAGTACCATGTTGCAAAGCTGCTCTTTCTTTTGCAGTCTGCAGCATAAAGAAAAAGGATGAGTGTGTCATTCCAGCCTGTAGCTGTCAAATCTCAGCGGGCTGGCTGTTGTGTTGCGGTTCGTGCGCACCAAAGTGCGTGCGTAAATGCATGTCAGAGCGCAGAGCCACAGCTATTGGTGGAAAAGTCCCTACGACGCCCAGACTTTACCTTTTGTCAACTTTGAAGAGAAAAACAAACGTGCGCCACCAGATGAAGCGTTGAGCTTGGCTTTTGGCTTGGTGAGGCTTCTCTGAATAATCAGATCCTGTCTGGAGCTCCATCTGATTCACACAGTTTCGACACTTCTGTGCGCTTCTGCAAACGACGCTTGAAGTTCGATGTTTTGCACTTTTGTCTTATTTTGAAAAGAGTGACGTTTTATGCAGTAATCAAAAACTGATTAGAAGGACACAGATGCTATTTACATTTGCAGACAAAAAGTCCTGCATTGTTTTATCTTGCTAGTATTTGTAAGAAAAGGCTCTGCTATTTTAATAAAGTTTGTGAAAAACGTGTTTAATCTTGTATGAAGTGTAAGGATATTTAATGTTTAACAAAATAACAGGTAAAATATTCCCAAATTTAAAATAATTTTAAGCAAATCGAGTTTAGATTGGCTAAATCAAACAATTATGGTCTCTATTATAAAATATAAAATAAAGGCATTTTTAAAACGTCATTTTTCTTTTCAGAATCATATAGTCTGATTGATAAAATGTATTTAGACATTAAACATAATCTTTTGTCCTTCATCTGATTGGACATTACCATGCATGAATTGTTGACGTCACTTGGACCAGACGCATCACAAAACATTTTTTTTTTTTAACAGATGCGTTTGCAAAAAAAAAAAGAAAAAGAAAAAAAACAGCGTTGGTTTAGGCGTCGGTTGTCACAAGCCATATTTAAGTGTTTTGCTTTTTTGCCTGACACACATCAACATGTCTGAAAATATTTAACAAAACAACTGCTCTGCTGGAGTTTTTCATTACTAATGTTTTGTAAATGTAGTGATTCATATTTAAATGTTGTTGTAAAAAAACATGCGTTTTTCCATGTGGACAAACGTAGCTACTATTTAGGATGAGACTGGGTTGGATGTTTTGGTTTCATTTTTAAAAGAACCACAAGACGGATTTTGTTAGAAATTATACATTTTAGAGAACTCTGTCAATAAAGGAAGTAATTTGTCAGCAAAGTAAACAACCAACATTTATTTTTTTCTCATACACTACTGATAGAGCTGTAATCTACATGTCCTTCAAAATAATCTAAATTTAGTGTAATTGAAATGAATTTAATTTAAATGGAATTCCTTCTGGAATTGAGGACAATCTTGAAGTCTAATTAAAGCATTTCCAATTGGAAAATATTTGTTTTCTTACTTCTGTATTGGCTTTCTCTTATTTTCAGTAGGTTGTCCTGGACTCATACAGCCTTTTATTTTAATTCATTTCACACTCCTGGCCTGGTTTGCTGGCGCGTATAACTCAAATATCTCATGATGTAACAATCTGATACCATTGTCTCAACTGAGAGAATCCCTGCAGCAATGGATGACATGTCTTATCATGTCATAATCAAGTTTCTAAAATTTCTTTCACACAGCAACAGAATTTGACATAAATCATAAAAATCCTGTCTCAGAACAAAGCTGTAATGTCTGTATTAGTGGGAGAGCATAGAAGAGTTTAACAAGATCATCACAGGAAGCAGACATCTTCTTTAGATAGGTGTAGACCAAACGTTCTATATTGTATATGAGCTTTTATTTTTGGCATTTTGGGACTTTGAGTTAAGGGGCTTCCTTATTAGTAACATCTTTTACCAAAAATCATTAATCTAGTCAACCAAGGTACTCCTTCCATGCATGAAAAAAGTGAACAAATGTGCTTTTTAAAGCCCCTCAAAACTATGGATAGAATGGAAAAGTCTAGAAAAATCCTTTATTGAACAGCACATGCTCTTTGAAGGGCCGAAAAGGTGCTATACAAATAAAGATTTTGCCAGTGTTTTTGTTAAAGGTGTTCTAATTAAGCATGGACGTAAGTTAGTTTTTCTCAGGATAAGTTCTAAATATTCCTAATGTGCCACTTTACACATTAATGTACTTGCACATTAAAGTTGCTTTTGCCCCAAGTGGCTCATCATTTATCAGCACCACGGACAGAGATGAAAACCTCAGTCACAAAACTCAATACTGGTACAGTGAGGATCATGACTTTTTTCCTCACCTGCTCCTACTGACTAACCCTGAATGATAAAGAGATCTTTATTGTTGAAATCATGACCACAGCTAGCAAAGCAAATGTTCATACGGTCTCTCAAACCAACCAACTTCTTAGGTTAAATGGAAACAAAAAACAGCTTGGGTTGTTTTTCTGCATAATTGTAACTCACAAAAACAACAACAAAAAACAGCAATGATTAAATTTTCAGCATTTTTGTCCAGCCTGTCATACTAGTTTCTTTCTGATGGAGGCATCTTTGTTAACTTTTCAAATCAGAATTTTAGAGCGTTTGAAACAAAATGGTAAATACCAAAAACTAAGTGTATTCAGACCGGACACATTTTAAAGTGAACCAGAGTTTGTTTCCCCCAATAATCCAGAAAAGAATTTCTATCTGAATACACCGACGCAGACCCTCGTTTGGAACCAGCAACCGGTCTCAGACCAGTCTCTTACGGTGGTCTCAGTTCGTTTAGGACTGAGCTCCAGTTTGCTCTGAGTTTTCTCAGTTCTAACAGGCTCCAATCTCTAAATGGAACAACTGGACCAAACAACCACCATAGCTGGGCATGGCATGATGTAAACAGAGAGCCACAGAGAAACATGGAGAAACGATGAGACACAGCAACTCATTAAAATATGGTGGGATGAATGCAGGCTCTTCGAAGCCACTTTTAACGTGATACACGTTGGTTTTCACAGTGTTTTCCAGACAATACATATGAGTCCGGATCTCTTCTGACAGCTCACCCATACACTTCTGCTTCAATACCAACGAAAGATTTTCATCAATCGAACCCACAATTGTGCCAGAAACTTTTAAAGTTATTCAACTATGTCTATCATGCAGTTTCCCCTCCACAAAATCTCAAAAAATCTGATCTGATTGTCGAGTTTCTGCAACAGAAGACTTTGTTCAGCCCCTCGACATTTCTTGGCTTACTTACAACTGTGATCTCAAAACAGCCACATTGATTCAACGTAGTGATGCACAAATAAGCCAAAATGACACCACCAATCAAATCTCTGCACTGTCTTTCAGTGCTAATACCAAATTGTAAGACCTAAAGATGTGGGAATAGTTAAAAAAATGTTTTTGGTTGATACCAAAAAATGTATTTTTAAAGGTACAACAAGCCTCTATAGTGTAAAATATCGTTTCTTTTACTTGTTTCTTTTTTTTAACCTTTATTGAAAGGTTTTCCTGTGTACAGGTAAAATAAATCATTATTGTTGTTCAAATGAAATCTTATTATTTTAGTAACACACTTTAACAAACCACAATATTAAACACTATTTTACACCGTATTACCAATAAATAAGACAGCAACAAAGCAAATGACGTGCTTACTGTTTTGGTTGTCAAAAAGCTTAAATTTTAAATTCCAAAGCATCTGTAGTATGAAAACTGTAAAGTTATATGAAAAATGGAAAGTATCAAAATGTGAAGTTAAAAAATTGAACTTAAGCTTTTTAATTTTTACTTTTAGAGTTTGCAGTCTTTTGGGCATTTTTGTTAATATCTAAAATACCTATAGATTAGCTATTGAGTTACATTTCTGACAAACTTTTGTGTTCCACATTATTATTATTATTGTTATATCTGTTATTTGAACTGTTTATTAAACACTTCTGACGAATATATCTGTCAAATTTAAGTCAAGTTATTCCTCAATGTTGTCTGAAAGCCAAATGTGGGCAGACACCACCTCGGAGATCTGCATTCAGACGCTTGTGTGCCATACGGAAAATGGTGGCGTGGATTCTGGCGTGGGATGCCAGACATCCTTTCGTCACAATTTGATGCGTTAGGGAAAGTCTGGAAGCTTCCATGTGAACACCCGACTATCGCGTCCGCTTATAACTCAATACACCGACTCTGTCTCTGTGGCTTGTGTCAGCTTCATATTGATCTTTGTATTACATAAATCTAGTTTTTTTATATTGCTCCTTTATGTTTTAAGTCTACAACTCCCTTCGATCCAATTAATTTATTTCTACTCATAAAATGTTTCTTTTTTTCTCATTGGACTGACTGTTGAGCATCTTATAATAATTTTCAGTTTAGAGGATCGTCATTTCAGCTGCACAGATGGAAACTTGCGCTGAAACCAAGACAAAACGTTAATGTGAGGCCTCAGTTGAGAATTTCTTTTTAATCTGGAAGCTCTTGTTCCCAGGCAGGACATGATGGCAGTTATTTGGGGCCCCACGGGGCAGGGCGCGTGCAAACAGAAAGCAGGGTTGAGAGGCCCCCCAACTGTAGCGGTGCATCATGCATGTGTTCGAGGCAGTAACATTATCCTTTTCAAAACATGAACTTTTTTAGAGGACGAGTAGCCTTTATGAAACAGCTCAGAAGGAGAAGGGGGGGGGGGGGGCTCCTGCGGTTTGTTCTTCAATGACGCAATTAGATGCGCCATGTGTGCGCAAATTCTGTTCCTAAAACTGACAACTTAAACAAAAGAAGCTCAATTTGAAACGTTGATTAAAAGTTTGACGAAATTATTTATGTATTTTAACACATACATATAACGTTATCTTCCTCTCAGACTGAATGATTGCGCCTTAATATGCTGTTACCCAGAACTCCCCCTTCTAAAGAAACAAAGTTAAAGAAACAAAGTGAAATATAAGTTGGAGGCTCGGTGAAAGTTCAACTGCTGAGTGGTGATGGGAGTAATGCATAGACGATAAAAGCAAGGGTTTTTACAGTCTATGGAGTAGTGTTGGTGGGAGAGGGGGGTTTGGTTGTGTGGTGTCCGTAGAGACTGCGGAGGTGAAGGGGGAGGGGGTCCCATCTGTTGCGAACGTTGTGGCGCGTGCCGAACGCGTGAGTTTCAACATCGAGTTGCGCTTCTTTTGAGGGGGACCTGCAAAACATACAAAATCTTAGCATTGCATGCATGATATATAAAGACCAATGAAACAAACAAAAATACTACATGCAAATTACATTTTTGTGGATCTGATGAGTTTGCAGAATTGAACACAAAGAATGATTTCACAGATTCTAAAACGATTTCAGATCAAGAAATAAAATTAGTGTAGCCTATTGAAATATTTATGTAAAATTTGCTGCATTGTGCTGTTTCTTTATATAATTGCCTGTTAAAAATATAACTTTTAAGTATGGAGGATCCTGCAATTGCAGGTAAATGTCATACGAATGCCACGGAGGTTTTAAGTAGATGTAAATCCAAACGTAGCGTGGCTTGGGTGTCTGATTTATTCATAGATTTTTGTTGTCAGCTCAGATTTACCCATTTGGATTTTTTTTCCTTTTTCTCATTGAAAAATGAGTAGCTCCATGGTTCAAATCAAATAACATAATTAAACCATAAAAGAGTTCATGCAGACTTTCTCAATGCAACTTTCTCTTCAAAATGTAACTTGCAGTTCCAATGATCTTTTACCATTCTGGAGTTAACAATGAATCGTTTCATCTTCTGTTTAACAACAGTTTATTTTAAAAAGAAAAAGGAAAAATCCATCATCAAACCATGAAATGTATTCTAAAAAAGGGAAACGTGTGAAAAGATCTTCTTTAATTGAAAATATTAGAAACAGAAGCTACACCAGAGCGGTTATCCCCCCCCCCCCCTCTTTTGTCCTGCATGTGTAAATTAATCTTGGCTGAACGTCAACGCTTCAATTTTGAACGCGAAAAAGCACAACATGATCACAAAACTTTGCATTCTAGTTTACAGACACGTCGGGGCGGACAGATGGTCAAGACTGAAGCTCTATCTTCCCAAGGGCATTGCCCCCCCGTGTCCATTCTCCTGCAGTGGCTTGTGTTCCCTCCCCTCTGACGCCCCTGAGCCATATAAATAGGAAGCCCGTCAGCTTTGCGGCAGAATTGAGCTCAGCCGCTCTAATAGCGAACATCCCACTTATAAACGCATAAAAAAACAACAGCATGAGTCCCAGCATCAGCGCCGAGGCCAGCCAGCCTCTTCTTGCACGGTCCACTGTGGCCCAGAGGAAACAGGCGAACGAACTCAGGAAGGTAAGGAAAACAAACAAATGTAGCGCTGCTTTACGCCAACTGGATTTGTTTTCCACTTGACGTTCCTCGCAGCCAAATGACGCATTTCATGTTTTTTTGCAGACTTTGAAACCGTTGCTGGAGAAGAGAAGACGCGCTCGCATCAACGACAGTCTGAACCACCTGAAGAGTCTGATCCTGCCGCTTGTCGGGAAAGACAACGCACGCTACTCCAAGCTGGAAAAGGCTGATATTTTGGAAATGACAGTGCGCTTCCTAAGAGACCTTCCGTCTTCCCCAGTCAAAGGTGAGCGTCTTTTGTAAACCCACACAGACTTTTCAAACTAGTATTATCAAGTTTAATGTCTAAAGGTCATCGAAATAATTCTCTCTCCCATTTCTCTCCAGACTCAGCAGAAAGCTACAGAGAAGGTTACAAAGCCTGCCTCCATCGCGTCTCCGCTCTGCTTCCCAAAACAAGCCTTGATGAGGACGCGTGCCAAAAAGTGCAGGATTTCATCAAGCAATCCATGACCGCCAACGTCATGCCAACCTGCCTGAACTGCTGCGCGCAGAGCTCCAGGGCATTCCCACAGATCCACCAGAGACTCCAGAGCCTCAAATCCAACTTCAGCTCCAGACTGGAGAGCCAGTCCCGCAGCAATGGAGCCGCAACACCCAACAGAGCGCAGCAGTCTGGCGCGCAGCCGGTCAGCGCTGCCATGTGGAGACCTTGGTAGACTGAAAGAACTTTTAGCTTCCGTTTATTTAATATTTACCAGTATTTTGTACTAAAACTTTGATAATTTTAAGAAAAAAGATGAGAAGTTGAAGTTAATTCAACATTTATTGATGCGTCCGGTGCCAGCTGGCACATACCTGACAGAAGTCTGTCAACTTTTAAATACGCAATCCTCTTTGGGGTTTCAAAGATGCGGGTGGTAGACAACACTTTTGTAAAACCCCAAGGGTTACTTTGTATGAGGGTTGCACAGTAGACTTAAAAGTATTTTGGTCTGTGCAACAGAGTTTTCTGTAAACACCATGTGTTACCTTATTTATTATTCCTGCATGCAAATCTTGTTTCGTGAGACTTGTAATGTTTGTTTTTGACAAAGGGTTTCAAATAAATGTACATTGTACTTAGATGGCTGTGTTGCTTGATTTTTGCTCTTGTGCTGGCTGAAAGATTTAAGATGGATCATTAACCCCAGACGCCCTAATAAGAGGATTCTCAGGGAAGTGAAAGACATGGAAAAAGGCGCGCAAACTCGGAAAGCCAGAGGTCAGCCAGATCCCATTGATGCCGAAGAGCAGCTGCTCTATTGTTGCTGATGTGAGGCGCCTCTTGCCGCCAAAATGTGTGGGAAAAAGCAGCGCAGTGGTGAGAGAGGAAATGCACTCAGATCAGTGCAATTAGGAATGACAAAGAACCAAAGCTGGTTGATGCCTAACAATCTATATAGTAATTAGAGGATCGCAACTGAATAAAACACTAAGAGTAAGAAATACAATTAAAAAAACAACTGTGTGTAATTAAATGTTTTAATTTTCAGAAGAGGCAAACTAAAGGCAAGGCAAGTTTATTTGTATAGCACAATTCGTACACAAAGTAATTCAAGGGGCTGCACAAAACACAAAAATGCATTAAAATCACAATACATCATAGAAATAATCAACGTAAAATTTACTTTAAAAGAAAAGAATAAGCAATTGTAAATTGATTTAAAAAGAAAGGAAGGAAATGAAAGAAAAGTGCAGATAGGACCTTTCAGTCATATACTAAACAGAAATGTTTTAAGTCTAGATTTGAACATGAACACAGAAGAGGCCTGTCTTACGCCTTCAGGGAGGCTGTTTCAGATTTTAGCTGCAGAATATTGAAACGCTGATTCCCTTTGTTTAGTTCTGACTCTGGGAATCAACAGGAGGCCGGCCCCTGAGGTCCTCAGAGTACGAGATGGTTCATATGGCACTAACATGTCAGAGATGTACTTTGGTGCGCGGCCATGCTGAGAGACTTGTACACAAGCAGAGCTGCTTTGAAGTCTATTCTTTGAGGTACAGGGAGCCAGTGCAGAGACCTGAGCACAGGACTAATGTGATCATACTTCCTGGTTAAACAATAATGACTAACACACACACACACACACACGCGCACAAACACACACACACAAATCCAACTTTTACTGTACAAATTACAAAATAAAAGGACAAAATACGACTTTCCTCCTGTAAAACGTATGTGCTTTGAGTTAAAAAATTATAGGGAACAAATTTGGACTTCATTTTACAGTCCCATCATGGTATTTTCACTCAGTTAAACACAATTATATGACTATTGGGTACCAGGTTGCATGACCAAATAGAATGGAAAGCGGGAACATTTCTTGAAAACAGAAAAAAATGAGAAAAACAACTGCATTTCTAGGCTGGAAAGGCAGGTGGGGCAATAAGGGTAATGTGTGGGATAACTATCAATAAAAAACGTATGCATAAAGATAAAGTTGTGCGCAAATTAAACTAAACTAAACTGGGCATCCCTGCCCTTAGATCCTCCTTCTCGGTAAGGAAACACTCTTTAACAGAAAACTGATTCCGGAAAAAAAAAGAATAAACTTCAGGGATGTCCAGGTGAAGGAAGGATCCTCTCCCAGGACAGACAGTCAATGAACCAGAACTATTAGAGAAGAATTAGCTTATCTAACTCTACAACTACATGTTTGAATAGTGCAGAATATGGGCTTCATCCAGATGGAATTGCGGGATGGCTGGGGGTGAGCCGAGACGAGGTCCACGGCTAAGAACAGGGGGAAAGACGAACCAACTAGAATCTGGAGTCACTCCCACTCTCCTGGAAGGGAGTGAGAAAGAGGGACAACACATGGATCGCACTGCACCAAACAGAGATATGGAGAACTAAATGATGAATAAATGATCAAGAATAGAGGAGAGAAGGGGAGGAGAAGAAGAGAACAGAGGACATAACCCCAGTGCACCATACTTTCCCCAGCTACAAATTTCTAGCAGCCTACTAACAACTAATTGTTATTAAGTTTAACTCAAACATGTTAATAGTAAATTGCATGTACTATGGTACTTAGATGGTAATAATAATATTGATAATAGAACATCTATATTTTTAGGATATCATTAATAATACAACATAGTATTAATCTAAGCAGGAGTTATGGGCCACCCTGGCCCGGTCTATGAAATAATCTTACTTTTGCATAGCAATATGTACAATGGATGTTAGAAAATTGTTATAATTTCCCCAAACTTTAGTACAGTAGATGAGGTAGGGGGAGTAATAAGTTAAATATTCTCTGATTACTAGCTAGCCTGGAAACAAGCCAGTCCAAAGAGGAATGTTTGAAGCCTAACTTTGAATGTAGAAACTGTGTCAGCCTCTCATGAGCTGGGATCTTATAACACAGGAGCTTGGTGGCTAAAGGCTCTATCTCCAACTTTACTTATAGAAATTCTAGGAACCACAAGCAGTCCTGCATTTGTGAGTGAAGTGTTCTGTTTGGTTGGTAATGTAGATAGATACAGTCAGTACCATAAATATTTGGTCAGAGACACATTTTTTTCTAATTTAGTTTCTGTACATTACCACAGTGACTTTTATTTTATTTATTTATTTATTGCTTGAACCAGACTTTTAATTATAAATAAAAGTCTTTGCACTGTAAAGGTTTCTTTGGGAGGTGGTATAAAACGCAGTAAAACATTCACACAAAGTGGCTGCATTCCAATTTACCGTCCAGGATATTAAAGGCCAGTGTGAGCAGCCCACACCACGACAGCAGCGTCCATGAAGCTTAAAATCCATCTGCAGCCCATAAAGCAAAGTCACGCGCAGCCCGCAGACTAACGGGGCGCACGTGCCAGCCCGCGCTTCTGAACATTCCATGCATCTGGAAACGCGCAGATGCATTAACAAAGTGGCTAGTGTGGTTAGCAAAAAGTGTTCCCAAAGTATGCCCCCCTTTCAACATGTTGATGTTAACAGGTACCATTCATTTGCAAATAAAAATAAAAAGTGCTGGAACAATAAATGCTCAAATAAAAGGAAACTTTTAGACTTTAAATCAAGCTAACTGGCTAATAATGGAAATTGTTTTATAAAAACACTGGGAAACGTGGCACCGCCGGTGGAGGCGGGGTATCACCCCATCAGGGGGAGAGGTGCACTTACCCAGAAAGTTCAGCACTCCTCAATCACGGTACTAGCCGAGGAGGAGTACAACTTCTTCTTATCGAGCCGGAAGCCCGGGCTCAGCTTAAGCACGTGCCTGAAAGTCGGGGCAAAGGAAGTGCCGAAAGCTGGGCCAAGCTGTGCCGTTCTGCTTGAACACTAGCGTCTGCTCAAAAGGTGGGCACCAACGTGGCATCGTACGCTTCCAGCTGCTTGCAGCCTTTCTCCACCTCCAGGTGTACGTAGAGGACGCAGCCGCCCAGGCCGCATGGCTAGCAGGAAGCCAGGCGCAGGACCTCGCGGGCTATCCTCCGCGTCAGCTTCTCTGGAACCAACACGAAGGAGCAGTGCAGCGTTGTTTTCTTGGCACGGGACAGGCAGCTCTCAAACATTTTGGCCAGCTGGTGACAGGTTCTGTCCTCTGCGACATCCGCCATCCTCTGCAGCTCAGCCAGACAGTGATCCCAGGAATCCAGCTCTTTTTCAATGCAAACCTGGTCATATCTTTGTTCAACCAACTCCGACACACATCATTGTTTTTGGTCTTTAACGTGCTGTGGCAACCATAGTGACAGTTGGTATTTTCCTCCCGGAGTGTTTGAGTTTGCTCTAAAGCTGCCTCAAAAATTATAAAGTGCAAAATAAGTTAGTTTGAAATTTTCTCGCACACACACGCTTCCCTCTTTCTCACAAACACGGTGACCAAACTCATTCACCACAGTGCCTTTTAAATAAAACAACTAAGATGAGTGCAGACTTTCAGCTTTTATTCCATGGGTTGAACAAAAAGGTCACATAAAAATGTGAAAAAACTAAAGCATTTTTTAAACACAATACCTTCATTTCATGGGCTCGTAAGTAATTGGACAAATGAAATAACTGAAAACAAAATGGTCATTACTAATATTTGGTTGAAAACCCTTTGTTGGCAATGACAGCCTGAAGTCTTGAACTCATGGACATCACCAGATGCTGGGTTTTCTCCTTCTGAATGCTCTGCCAGGCCTTTACTGCAGCGGCTTTCAGTTGTTGTTTGTTTGTGGGCCTTTCTGTCTGAAGTTTAGTCTTCAACGAGTGAAATGCTGCTCAATTGAGTTAAGATCAGGTGACTGACTTGGCCATTCAAGAATATTCCACTTCTTTGCCCTAATAAACTCCTGAGTTGCTTTGGCTGTATGTTTTGGGTTGTTGTCCATCCGTATTATGAAACGCCGCCCAATCAGTTTGGCTGCATTCACCTGGATCTGCACAGACAGTATGTCTCTGAACACCTCAGAATTCATTGGGCTGCTTCTGTCCTGTGTCACGTCATCAATAAACACTAGTGTCCCAGTGCCACTAGCAGCCATGCACGCCCAGACCATCACACTGCCTCCACAGTGTTTTACTGATGATGTAGTGTGCTTTGGATCATGAGCATCTCCACGCCTTCTTCATACTTTTCTCTTGCCATCATTCTGGTAGAGGTTGATTTTGGTTTCATCTGTGCAAAGAATGTTTTTCCACAACTGTTCTGGCTTTTTTAGATGCTTTTTAGCAAAGTCCGATCTAGCCTTCCTATTCTTGAGCTTTGTGAGTGGCTTGCATCTTGCAGTGTACCCTCTGTATCTACTTTCATGCAGTCTTCTTTTTATGGTAGACTTGGATATTGACACACCTACCTCCTGGAGTGTGTTGTTCACTTGCTTGGCTGTTGTGAAGGGGTTCCTCTTCACCATGGAAAGGATTTTGCGATCATCCAGCACTGTTGTCTTCCGTGGACATCCAGGTCGTTTTGTGTTGCTGAGTTCACCAGTGCTTTCTTTCTTTCTCAGGATGTACCACACTGTTGATTTTGGTATTCCTAATACTGTAGCATGAGTCCTCTAATCAACTCCAGGCCTTTTATCTGCTTCACTCATAATGACGTAACAAGGGAATTGCCCACACTTGCCCATGCAATAGCATGGAAGTCAATTGTCCAAATTGTGCCAAATATTTTCGGTCTTGACTGTAGATAGGTGATAGATAGATAGATAGATAGATAGATAGATAGATAGATAGATAGATAGATAGATAGATAGATCTTTATTGTCATTCTAAAAAGTTCTGGTTTATTTTATTTAAATAAATAAACTGCAGACACCTACCCAAATTTGAACAATCTGTGATTCATGACTTGATTTGTATGTCTGTGACCCCCTTGATGTATTTTTGACAGTTCAACGGGAAATTTCATATTCAAGACAAATTGTATTGAAAACATGTTAAACGTAAAACTAAATGTTGTGTTCATATTTTTTCTGCAAAGTTGTGCACATATTTTTCATTTGTCCACAATGTTGTCTTCAGGAATATGTTTATTTTTGACAGATTTCTTATCCTATTGTAAAACCCACCTGAATACTGTGACTGCCCCCTAAACGTGATGACCGGCAAAAATCCACAAATAAGTGAGGAAATACAACTACAAAGCACCCCCCCCCAAAAAAAAGATTAAATAATACCCCCCAAAATACAAAAAGATCAAAATAAAATATAATTTAAAAAAGAAATTCAAGGATAGACAAACAGATGAACAAAAAGGCAGATATAAATAAATAAAATAAATGCAGCTTTAAGCCACAAACTAATGTCTTGCTTGTGCATGTCCCAAGTTCCGGTAAATGCAGAGTTTAGTCTCAGAAAGAGCATTCAATATGAAACTTATAAAACATAGATATATGGATAGATGAACTGATATAATGATGTCATTGTTAATGGTTTTCTAAGCATTTTCGGGGGTATGTGACACCCCAATCTCTTAGCAAACCCAAACCCCCCTCAAAAAAATAAAACAAACAATCCCACAACCCGCATGGGACAGGCAAAAACTGTGCCTGATTTCCGAAGGAAATCGCAGCATTTGCTTTAGACTGAGGGGTGGAAGAGCATCTGGTCTCAGGAATTGACTTTTAGTTAAAAAAAAAAAAAAAAAAAAAACTTCTGCTTTTGTAAAAAGCCCAGACACTTGATTTCATCAGACTGCTGAGTCAGCAGTTGCCTTCTCATGACAGGATCAAAGTCATGGGTTCAAACCTTTATTGTTGGTAAGCGATCAACACGCCATCCTGCAGAAAACAGCAATGAGATTTGATTTACATTTACATTTTTTTTCAGTAATGTTCACAGCAAATGCATATAAAAAGACAATGAAGCTTTGCAGGTCACATCAGACACTTTTCTCCTGTAAAGCCTGTACAGGACCATAGGCTGGGCTGTTCATATCTTTTACATAAACCCATTAAACAGTCAAAGAAAGGAAAGAAGAACTTTTCATGAGAATAACTTTTACTGTATTGATATTTCAAGTGTTTTTTGTGACATTCTGGATATTATTTTCCAGTATAAATGTCTACAACAAATTTAGTCTTTCATTTTGTTTTGAGTGCTGCAATGAGCAGTTTTGGATCATTGTTCAATCCAGTGATACTCAAAGGCAGACCAAGCACTGTAAGAGAGAGTGCTTAATTTTTCACCCAACAATTACAAGACTGTGTGGCTACAAAACAAGCACAAATTTTCATTTAACCTCTTCTGTCTTTCTCATCTACTTGAGATAAAAAAATGTCTCAGGGCAGTTAAATAATCAGCTTGTTTGCTGGTTCATTTACTACACTGACCAAAAATATAAACGCAACACTTTTGTTATTGCTCCCATTCTTTATGGTATGAACTCAAAGATGTGAAACATTTTCCACATACACAAAATAACTAGTTCTCTGAAATATTTTTCACAAATCTGTCTAAATTTGTGATAGTGAGAACTTCTCCTTTGCCAAGACAATCCATCCCACTTCACAGGTGTGCCATATCAAGATGCTGATTAGACAGCATGATTATTGCACAGGTGTGCCTTATACTGGCCACAAGAAAAGGCCACTCTGAAATCTTCAGTTTTGTTTTATTGAGGGGTCAGGGGACTCAGACAACCAGTCAGTATCTGGTGTGACCACCATTTGCCTCATGAAGTGCGACACATCTCCTTCGCATAGAGTTGATCAGGTTGTCTATTGTGGCCTGTGGAATGTTGGTCCAATCTTCTTCAATGGCTGTGCGAAGTTGCTGGATATTGGCAGGAACTGGAACACGCTGTCGTATACGCCGATCCAGAGCATCCCAAACATGCTCAATGGGTGACATGTCCGGTGAGTATGCTGGCCATGCAAGAACTGGGATGTTTTCAGCTTCCAAGAATTGTGTACAGATCCTTGCAACATGGGGCCGTGCATTATCATGCTGCAACATGAGGTGATGTTGTTGGATGTACGGCACAACAATGGGCCCCTAGGATCTCGTCACAGTATCTCTGTGCATTCAAAATGCCATCAATGAAATGCACCTGTGTTCGTCGCCCATAACATATGCCTGCCCATACCATATCCCCACCACCACCATGGCCTACTCGATCCACAACATTGACATCAGAAAACCGCTCACCCACACGACGCCACACACGCTGTCTGCCATCTGCCCTGAACAGTGTAAACCGAGATTCATCCGTGAAGAGAACACCTCTCCAATGTATCAGACGCCATTGCATGTGAGCATTTGCCCACTCAAGTCGGTTACGACGACGAACTGGAGTGAGGTCGAGACCTCAATGAGGATGACGAGCATGCAGATGAGCTTCCCTGAGATGGTTTCTGACAGTTTGTGCAGAAACTGTCAGTTTCAGCAGCTGTCCGAGTGGCTGCTCTCAGACGATCTTGGAGGTGGACATGCTGGATGTGGATGTCTTGGGCTTGTGTGGTTACACATGATCTGCGGTTGTGAGGCCGATTGGATGTGCTGCCAAATTCTCGGAAACGCTTTTGGAGACGGCTCATGATGGAGAAATGGACATTCAATTCCCTGGCAACAGCTCTGGTGGACATTCCTGCTATCAGCATGCCAATTGCACGCTCCCTCAAAACTTGCGACATCTGTGGCATTGTGGTGTGTGATACAACTGAAGATTTCAGAGTGGCCTTTTCTTGTGGCCAGTCTAAGGCACACCTGTGCAATAATCCTGCTGTCTAATCAGGATCTTGATATGGCACACCCGTGAGGTGGGATGGATTGTCTTGGCAAAGGAGAAGTGCTCACTATCACAGATTTAGACAGATTTGTGAACAATATTTCGGAGAACTGGTTATTTTGTGTATGTGGAAAATGTTTCACATCTTTGAGTTCATACCATAAAAAGTGGGACAAATAACAAAAGTGTTGTGTTTATATTTTTGGTCAGTGTATTTTGACTTCTAAGTTATTGAATTAACCTTCTTACAATCTGTTACATGCAGGGGTTTTTCATTGTCTTTGTTTTGTTTGCTTCCTCTGCATGTGCTTCAAGTCCTGAGTGAAGACACCTGGTGGAGACCTGACGAGCTGCACAATCAGGCCCCAGAGCCAGCCACCAGGGGGGTATTCCAGGAAGCATGTTTAAACTAGCCTGACTTTAAGCCTGAACTCTGGCTGAAATCCGCCTGAACTTGCTTACTCTGGGTATGTCGGTTACAAAAGACCGGATATGAGTTGGCGTAATTACGCTCGACTTGGTAACCCTGGGTTAATGGGCGTGCACGGCAGGTACATAAAGACATTCTCAATGGATCGCCGATTTCTGGAGTCACCATGGAAACGCGTGGTGAAAAAAAAGAAAACGCTGTACTTCAGTGAGACGGAGTCTGAGGTTTTAATGACGGCGTATGAAGATTACACGTCCATCAAAAAAGTAACACGTCTGCATCATCAAAAAAAAGAGTTTCTGCGTGTAGAAAAAGTGCAGACACAGTAACCGCACGAGTTTCTGATCTTATTTCCATTTTCCTTGTGACGCACATACATAACTTATCCAATTTTGCCAACTTAAATGAATTACTTCTATTGGTAACAAAAAATTGAGTTAAATTTATTCAACCTAATTTCTTACTTCTATAAAACTTAATAATTGTTTATACAACTCAAATTTACGTATTTATCTAACTAAATGTCATATTACTCCAATTCAATTAATGTTTTTTTCCATCTTAATTAATTACATTTCTTGAACTCTCAAATGCCTAAGTTTGAGCCGGCAGATACACTCATTTTTATAACAATAAAAAAGACGGGGGGAATGATGCACGGAGTGCAAAAAACTCTCACTCATGGTGCAGAGACGTAAGCTCAGTACGGCAAAATAACTCGGCGAAGCATGGCAAAACACAGTGAAACAGCTAAACAACTAAACACATTTGGTCAAAAACCCACACCTAAACCCAAATCCGTCCAGACAGGCAAAGGGAATGATATCCCACAATCCTTTGCGGTGCCGCTCTAACAGCAGCACCAAAGTTACACCTTCTTAATTGAATTACTTTGAATGAAAGTAAAATAACTGTCTGAAAACTACGTGTAATTTTTAAACCGACTTACAATTTTTTTTTTATTAACTGAAACAAATAATAAAGTTAGATCAAAGTTAAAAAATTTTTTTTTCAAGCATCCATATGTGGTCTAATCACCCTCTCACGGTAGAAAAAGTATTATCTGAGCTTCTTCATCCACTAAATCATCTTCAAATGGACACGCCATGCTGCTTCACCTCTCTGTAAACAAACTAAGCTTCAACTAAACCTGCTCCTGACCAGGTTATGTTCAGAGCATGAGTTGCCATGGCAACTGGACCTACCCTGAAACATACCTCGATTTCTGGAACCGAAAACTGAGGTTATCGACTTCCTTAGCTTCAAACTTACCGTGAGAGCTAGCATAACCTGCTTTTGGAATACCCCCCAGGCCTGCATATAAGCTCTTGTGAATCACTTGAGAGGAGAGCTCCTTCTGGATCACAGACCCAGATGAATTTGAACAGCTCTTTGTGTTGGAGATTGTGGGAGGTTTGTGGACAAGTAAGACAGGGTACCCTGTACACCTCACATAGCTTGCTTTATGTTAGACACACTAGGTAAGTTGGTTGATGCCAGCCCTTGTATGTTTTTTCACCTCTTTATAGATAAGTCAGTGAGATTTTTGTTTTCTTGTTTCAGTTTTAGAGCTCTGATAGCCAGGCTGGATTTTGTTCTATTTATTTCATTCCTTTGGCCCAACCTTAGTCCCTACCTCTCCTCCTGCATGTTCAATAAAGTCCTACATTGTGTGTGTTTATGTTGCGTACACTCTAGCCCTAGACTTGTACGTTTATGGACGTAACACAATCCATCACATTTTAAGTGTTTTTTTATTTTATTTTTGTTTTTAAAAAAGCGAATTCATTTTCATTGCCATTCACAACTGACTTTCCTATTCTTCGTCTGGCTCAGTGCAGCTTAGCAATCATTTGACTCTAAGGTTTTATCGAGACTTTAAAAATAACATAAGTGTGAATCAAACATTTTCTCAGGAATTTTTGAATCCATTCTAATCTGGATTCCAATTTAAACTATGAATTGTGATTCTTAATTGTTCCTAGGTGTGAATGTGATAGTGTGTGGGGTTGTGTGGCCCTGCAACAGACTGGCAACTTGTCCAGGGTGCCCTGCCTTTGTCCTACAGTAAAGTTGGGACAGGCTCCATCAGCTCGATGACACCACAGTTTTCAGTGGGTTCAGTAGATATATGGACTAGATGGACGGTCAGCAGCAGAGGCAACTATGAAGTTTCAGAGACATTTGTACCGTTATTGTTCATGGTTTACATGCTTCCTTGAGAAAAAAAAAAACTAAGTATTTCTTATTTGGATGCTGCCCAAAGTCTGATTCTCTGTTTCCCTAAAATTCTTTCAGTTTTCCCAAGAAGCTTTGAACTTAAAAAAAAAACAGATCACAACCTCCCTGCTCTGCTCTACTCTGATGCATCCACTTGCAGACATATAGATCCATATATGTCTTCATTTTCCTTGTTCGAGCTGGCATATGTCTCAATAGCTAATATTGCAAGCTGTTTTTGTTGAACCCATAATGTTAGGCTGGAGTTGTGCGGAGCTGTAACCTGGCGGAGAAGCATGTGAGCAGTGCCAACAGTTCCACCCACAATTGAGAGGTGAATTTCTGATAAACTCTGCTGCTCTATTAACTTTGTCCAAAGAAATTACACAGGTTTTCTGATTTGGGCTAAAAATGGCATGATCATAATTAAAAAACCACTGGGAAGGCTTTCACAATAGATCAAGGATGATTGAAGTGGAACTTTAAATGCCTTTACTTTTTACATGTTTGTGATCTGGAACTTAACCCTTGTGCTATCTTAGATGACCCCACCCTTACTTTGACGTGTTTTCCCTACCATGACAAAGGTGGATAAAGGTGAAAAGATTTCATGTAATCCATGGACACCAGTGAAGATCACAAATCATTGAAGAAAAAAGGTTCAGCGCACTGTCTAGTGGATCTAGATGACCCAAATCCCAATGAAAGTGCCTAGGATAGCACAAGGGTTACAATGTTCTTGCCTTGTTTCTTTAGTAACATGTGTCTCGGTACTCTTTGGATCAGTAGAATTTTCTTCAGTTATGTGGGCCTTCAACAGACTGGCAACCTGTCCAGGGTAACCCGCATTTGTCCAATAGTAGTCTGGACAGACTGGTGATCTTGTGAATGGAAAAGGGGATTCAGTGGGTTAAGAGGAGAGATAGGTGGATGGATGGATGGATGGATGAATCCAGTAAAAGCAGCTCTTTAGCGCAGAAAAGGTTCTGACTGCTGGACTATGGCAGTTGGAGCTGAGAGAGAAGCCTTTCAGTACTTAAAAATATTCAGCTGATCTAAGAAACACAGCTGAGGCAGAAATGGCTAAATCCTAAATTTTGGCAGGAAAGAAAACCTTAGGGTTGTCTAATATCTGACTTTTGATATGTGAAGGACTTATGTGAGAGACATGGTCTGTGAGAGACTCGGATGAGAGTATAGCTATATGTCACTTCCTGATCATCAGTTCACATTTAATGAGAGCTTTTTTTTTAAAGTTATGATTCATTTTAAGTTTTCTGACAAAAATTCTCCATTCACTCTTACCAGATTTTAGAAGTATTAGAAGTATGGAGCTCAAATTAACTTCCAAAGTTAAACTCAAATCTTGGTTATTTTCACTGGGTAGATTTTTATTTATTGACATTTTGAACAAAGCATTGCTTAAAAGGTTGAATTAATCTTTTTAAATAGCTTTTCTGATCTTAAAACAGCCCATGTGGCTTAAAAACAAATCATCTATTCATCACAATGCAAAGTAAGAAACAATGAAGAGCCTTTGTCATCATATACTCATTCATATATTTCTACCATGGTTATGATTTAGACAAATTTGTTTGTTTGTTTTCCTGTATGTATTTCTCAGATGTAATAGCAAAGGTCGGGAAAAGCGTTTAGTTCCACACATCACCGCATAAAGTCAGCATCCCTCTCATCTCTCATGAGCACAAAGGTTAGCCACACATGTCAAACAAAGGTACCCTGTTATCCGGCTTGGCCAGATGGGTTGGTGACGCTGAATTTGCTCGAAAAGACAAAAGAAAACTCCAACCGTAAGAGGAAAAAAGAGATGCATGACCCACCCCCTCCATCAACACCCATTTACGCACCAGCGGTGGGTGAGGGACGCGTGCAGCAAGTGTGCCTCTCAATTTCAGGGCAGACCTTTTTTTTAATCGTCTGGACACGAGTCTGTCCAGTAACAAATTATTTTATAGTTTGTGTTTTTGGTTTGAAACATTTTTTGTTGCTGCCTATATTATCCCTTTACAGCAATTATCCAAATATAGAGGGAAGTAGAAAGTGATGCATTAAGAATTTTAAAGAAAGGAAAAAACTGTAACCTTTTTTATTTTGCAAATATGAATTTACCTAGAATCATTTGCTTTAGTAAAACTCAACTTTGATCAAATCAATGTTTTATATGTTTTCTGTTGAATTGCTGAAGTTTTTGCCGCACGTTACATTAAAGCAGTGTGATTTTCGTGGTCTGCAGTTGTAAATGATGCGCACGTAAGACTCACGAATTCTTCACTCCCAGACAAGCATCCTTCATCTCAAGTAACAGATTGAGCGTTGCATTTCGTCATCACTTTTTAAATGTGATAAACAATTAATTTATGATAGTTTGGACGCTAAAACTGTCCAATGTAAAGCTTGGAAAGAAAAAGTGGGAGGTGACCGTTGTGTGTTTTTAGCTGGACCCATTAGACACATGCAGATGGGGACCCACGCCACAGCTGCTTATGATCATGTGTCATGTGCGTGTAAACTTTGTAGAAAAGAAAATGCGCGTATCCAATGGCTGCCTCTGCACCAGCAAGGATGAGAGACAGACACAGCCTCGGTGGAACGAGGAGAGTGGATGCCCGGACCTCTGGGAGTGTGGGGGTGGGGTGCATGCGAGGGGTTGGGTGACTGGGGAGTTGAGATCTGTGTAACAGACTGCCATCTGGTCTCTGTGGCGCGTGCTGTGCGCGTGGTTCCCATGAGTGCGCAGGCATTTGATGGCCTGTCAAGTCTGTTTTTTGTCTGAATGCTAAAATCTTAGAGTTGTTGTTTGATGGTTGGTTTACGCCTGATTAAGGGTAGTTTAACACCTCAAAGTCTTGTCAGACCCCAATAATAATCCTTGTAATTCACATCGACATCAGATTTTTAAAATATGTTTTAGAAAATATTGTTAAAAAATACGTCAAAGAAAAGACTAAAATGATTATAACCACACCTTCTTCGCTTCGCCTTTTAGTCCCCACCTGCCTGGCTTTAAAGCGTCAGGAGCTACACACCCTACGGGGAAATACTCCCCCCAAGCAAAAGCTAAACAAAAACTTCACATGAACTATTGTTAATACACGAGCAGATGTTATTTGAAAGCTTGGCTTGGGTTTGTTATTAGAGGAAGTGAGTATTTGAATAAACGCAGCTCCATTAACTCAAGCCTGACCCCTATGGCACCGATGCATTTACTACACGTTCCAGGTTACGTGTAAACTTTTATTGAAAATGCGGAATTGTTAAATGGTTTAATTAGAATACAAGGTTACAAAACCAAAACTGAAATTGAGCGAAAGACTGAAGATGCGCCATGGATCTTTACACCACAGAAATGTCTCGATTGTGTATGCGTAATGTCTCATTGCGCACCAGTTATAGTTTTAATTTGAGGCTGTAAAGGTTCCCAATATTCATTTTTATGAACTAAATTAACGAATATACCTTTTATAAATCAGGGTAATTGTATGGAGGCAAATATTTTGTGTTTTCAAATGTCTAGTCCTCTTTTACGCACGCGTCATCCAGCGTTTTGACGCAACCTTTGTTTGGTTTGGTCTATGGATCACGCATACCAGCTACATGCATAGATTAAAGTCAAAGACAGATGGTTATTTTAATAAACGCTATGCTTCTATTTTGGTTTTATCCCATACGAGACCAATCCGAATGTTCTGTTTCGGCTTGGGGGCGTACCCGTGACGCACGGAAACCGACGCCACTGATCTGGATATATACGGCCGATTTGAACCGTTAGAGCCACTCGTCTCATCTTCAGCTTCGAGCACCCACGTGGCAAAACGATCAAACTGAAAATGTCTCCGAATATGTCCTATAAAGCTCTTCCTTCGTTTACGCAGAGGCTTACTGTTGCCAAAAGAAAAGAGGCCATTGAGCTCCGAAAGGTAAGCAACGTGACTGCATTTTGTGGCGTCTATAGATTTTACAGATGTTTTACAACTAAACTTTCGATGTTCTTTTCAGACAATGAAACCCCTGATGGAAAAGAGAAGGCGCGCCCGCATTAATGACAGCCTTAACCTCTTGAAGAACCTCATCCTTCCTCTTACTGGAAAAGATGTGAGTATTTTCAATATTTTCAGGTTTTTGTTAATCTTTCTTTTATTTTTAATGAATTCTATTGAAATAATTTCATAGACTCAATCTAAACATGTTCTTTTTTGCCTTCAGAAAACCAGGTACTCCAAACTGGAGAAAGCAGACATCTTGGAAATGACTGTGAGGTTTCTGCGTGACATTCCTCTCGTTAACACAAAAAGTAAGCCACAATTAAACCAGCTTTTAGAGCAAGTTCAAAAACTATTGCAGCAAACGTACAATTATTTAAACTAATGTTCAATTGCCATTTCAGATCCAGCGCACAGTTACGGAGAAGGTTACAAAGCCTGCCTGCAGCGCGTCTCCGCCGTGCTTCCCCAAATCAAACTGAATCAGGAGGCCTTCGGTCAGGTTAATGACTTTGTCCAGAAGTCTATGCCTGCGGTTGTCACCCCAAGCTGCTTAAACTGCTGCGCCCAAAGGTCCACGACTTTTCCAGAGATTCACCAGAGGCTTCAGAGACTCAAATCCAGCTTCAACATCAGACTGGAGAGCCCGCCGCGCAATAGCGCAGCTGCAGCTCCAATTCGGGTGCAGCCTCTTGGGTCTGTGTGGAGACCTTGGTAGATCTCTGCAGGGAATACTGTCAAATTAATGTGTTTCAAAAAGTAACTTTGCTCACTTGCAAAGTGCTTCGTCGCATTAATTCCGCTGATAAAATATTTAATTGTTCCTTCAGTCGTTCTGGTTAAGTATTATATACTTAGGTTTTGCGCACGAGTCTATTGTCCTGTGTAAGATGACAAACGTGGACGGTCGTATTTTTTGGTAACTCTGCATGTATGTATACGTTAAATATTCAGTCTTATATTTGGGCTGAGTGATAAGGGGCAGTTAAAACAGCCCTGTAAGACCCCAGGGGTCAATGTGTGTAAAAATTTGCGCAGTCTGTCCAGAGATTGTGCAAATGAGCTGTAGACATTACATGTCTTTTATTTTGTATCTCTGTTGGGATTACCTTTATGTTTGCATTTTGTGGCAAATATTGTATATGAGATGTATGTACAAAAATAAAAACTACGATGTCGTGGTTACATGAAGTGTCGTTTGTTTGCACTTTAGACACAAAATTCCATTTTATTTCAACAATTGTTCCGAAGTTTACATGTATATATTCTTTAAAAAACATGGGATTCTAAAAAAGAAAATTGACAAGCTCAAACCGATGACTCACTGTAAAAATATGATATGAAAGGCAAATTCCGATAAAACGAAAAACAGTTAAAATCGGAGCTAAAATAAAGTTTTGAAAAAAAAATAGTGTCCATAGACGTCATCAAAAAATGTTTTTAGCGTTCACGTGGTCTCTGCTGCCCTCCTGTGGCAATTATAGATATTACACATTGACATGTGTTTGGTTTCTGATTAATTAACCTCTTGAAAGAAACATTGCACAGAGCAAGCGAGTATTTTTTTAATTCAGACCCACAACATGAACTTAATGTACACGATTACTGCGCTAAATCGAAGTACTGTCCTCTCGGGATAAGTCCCGTTCCATCCCTTTCCTCACCACACGCTTTGCCACAGCAGCAGGCAGCCCGGCGGCGGAGCAGATTCCGTTTTCCTTCGCCTCACGCGGGAATCTCGCTGCAGTCCTCAGAACCATGTGGGCCCCGCAGCTCCACAAAGGGTTATCCCCCCTTCAGTTGTGCAGGTAGGATGTTTGGGACGAAACGAAACGCTGACGTTGTTCGAGAATAACGCAGCGACCGGCGAGGCTATGGCGTGCCCTGACTGGATGATAATCCTCTATAATCTCTTACTGAGGATGCGTTTTAACATTCACCAGTACAGATGTACTTTGCTGAAGTATCTTTTCTTTTTTTCGTTTTTAATAATGTGTACTTTTCTCAATATACCATGATACCGGATGTTTCGCGATTGTGGGATGACGTAAGCATCGCTGTCAATGCGCAATGGGGCGACCTTCACGAGGAAAATCGGTTAATCTGCTAAAGACGAGCAATAATAATGTATCTAAATAAGTTTGACTCCCCAGATCAGCCTGGAATGATAAATCATTCATTTGTCAGACCCGTCGCTTGCCTGGTTCTTGTTTATTTATTTTATCGTGCAAATACTACAGCCAAAGGGTAATAACTATATACGTATGATTCAAAGGTATTGTTAATTATTAATCTGAAATCCAGGAATAATATTCCAGGGTATTTAAACTGCATTTCCCAGAAGCCTCAGTAGATAATAGTTCTTTAGTTTGCCTGTAGGGGGAGCTGGTTGACCCTTCTATAGCTGCCTCCATTAACTTTGTGTCATTCATAGTAATGCAATTCTCAATAGACTTGTTCTGAACTGTCATCTTTTGGTATTGAATTTGAAATTGCAAATAGCATTTCCAAAATGCATGACAAAAATTGTAAATTGCAGAATAGGTTTTCAATTGGTAACCAAAACTCAACAATTTAAAATGCAGTTGATTTTGCTTCATATAAAGTTTCTATTTGTTAAAATTGTCTGATTGAATTGTCATTTTTCATATTGAAATCTAAATTGCAAAATGTATTTTTTATTGCAAGTCTGAATTGCATATTGAAATGTCTTTTGCAAAGTACATTTTCAAATTGCAAACTTAAATGTCAATTGAGAGAATGCTTTCTCATCTCTATTTTTATAGTAAATTATCTAAATATCAATATTTGGTTCACAGGAATGCACAAACTCAAGTTCCCTCGTTATTTAAGTAGCAAGCTGCAATGTAATTTGTGTAATGTAATGTAATTCTACTGATAATAAAAGTCACATTTCTTATCTTTCTTGGGTATATCTTTTAGATTAAGTCTTTGAATTCTTAAAACAGATTAACAGGTTAAAAAGAATTAACAGGTAGTACAATTATTTATTTTATTTATTTTCTCTCTCTTTTCTCTTAAAATGGATTAACTGTTGCAACCACATCTTTGTGTTTTTTTCCCTTTATTTTTCTTACAAAAGATGATGCAAACTTTAACCCCTTGACATCTGCATTGCTTCCCAGCCAATAAAAAAAAAGTTTTTTTTAAAGTAGATGCTATATTAAAGAGCCTATGCTATTCTTAAGCCTCTAATAGTAAACCATATCCATGTATATCATAATTTATTACCTTTGGCACACAAAATAACAAAATGTTTTAAACATTTGTTATTTTCTTGAGTTCTTTTCCAACCCGGATGTAAGACGAATTGATCTATGAGGTACCGCCTTTCTCTCCGTGTGGTTGCCGCCTATTTGATGACGTCATCCAAGAGTCAGCCTCTGCAGCTCGTCTGCTTCTCGCCCACGAAAACAAACCACATCCATTGAGCATTTAAAGGAAAGCGTTTTTGCTGTTCACCACTAACTCTATGGAGAAAGTGTGTGTGTGTGTTAGCCTGGGGGCGGTGCTGGCAGTGCAGACTCGTCCTGGAAGGGGCTGTCCTCACTTATCTACGTCATAATGGGCTGGTGCTCAGAGCAAAGGCTTTTTAAGGGAATACTCAGAAATGTGTGAACGTATCAAAATACTGCTTTTTCTTTTTGTGTGGAATGAAGATGATAATACACTTAAAAGCTACAAAAATTTGATTTTGCATGATAAAGGCCCTTAAAGGTAAGTTTGGAGCAGAACTGGTGTGATGCATATTTGCATTAGTCAAGGGGTCAAATTATCATTTATTTTTAATCACAACATTTTTTTTATACCTTTCTGATAAATAAGAACTACTTGTCTTTATATTGGCCAAATTGAAATACCCCCAACTTTGGAGTTAGCAACAAGGATAAGTTGCCTTTTTTGGTCATGTTCATAGATATTGTCATAGTTTGTGCTCATCTTCTAGGTTTTGTTTCTCCTCAAGTGAAGGTGACATTTTTCAATAGTTTATGGTTTTGTCAATCTGAGTCAAATCATTTTAATTTTCACACCTTTTGTCACATGATGTTTTTGCTTGTCATGTTTTATTTGAGAGGTAACTTTTTTAAACGTTTATTGAACAAAATTTCTGTTAGAAAAGCTGAACAGTAACTGACTCTGGCAACTTAGGTTGCCAGTCAGTTAGTCAGACACCAAAGCATTATCCATTCCAATGGAAGGGGCAACAAAAGAGTCTTTCATACATTTTTGTATTTCCTTTTAAGACGTTGTTGTAAAGGACCACAGTTTATAAAGGGAAATGTCTACAGTTTTATTAATATTTTTTCATAAAGGAATAGAGGAAGGATAGATGCAAAATGGGAATTTCCATCTTCTGAACGGAGAAAACAAAGTAAAAATAATTCTTTTTTTGGCTTGGATCAGGATATACAACATCAAACAAAGTGAAGTGTTACAAACTAAAATTCTTTTCCTAACACCAAATTGACAAGCAAAAGTAGGAACACTATGGATTCCCACATAAGAAACACTAAATTCACTATACGTACATAAATACTGGGATATAGTTAGAAGCTGGATTATTCCACCTAAAGATGTGTGTAATCTACTAATCCCCTAAAAATCTGAGAATCTTATTTAAAAATATTTTCTATCCCTGGAAGTCCATCACCTGACTCACAAATGCATTTAAGATCCAAAAAATTCGAGATTAAAAACACTTTCCAATGGAAAGCTTGCATCACATCATTCTAACCTCTACCACACCTTAAGAAACAAAGACTCCTACTTCAAGAGAAAGGAGATGAGTCATTTCTAAAGCTCTTCCCGCTCCTGAAAAACTGATGTGAAAAATCTTTAAACAAACAACCATGCAAGAAGCCCATTCTTACGGCATCCTAGTCATGTTGTTTACTCTTTGCTCATTTTTTTTCTTTGCTTTTGGCCCATATAATAATTCTTATGTCCCAAAGCGTTGGCACATCTGTGTTAAATCTGTCTGGCTGACATTGTTTCTTAGCCAATAGGAGGTCCTTTTGTTCATCAGGTCTCTCAAGTTTGTCTGGTCATGACTCGTGGGGCGTGTGATAAAATGCCTCACTCGTGATAACTCAGAGGTTTAAAAATGAATACCTCACAAAAGAATGCTGTTAGAAAACAAAGGTATGAATCAGGAAGTGTTTACAGATGCTTTCTTTTGAGGAAGTAATCAGCAGATTAAGATTTAAACGGGTAAGAACAGCAGTCGTGGCAGATATACGGAGGCAAGTCAGCATGGACGTCGGGAAGAGGGCTGAGGCTGGACTCCAGCAGAACTACCAGTATAAAATAATAAGGTAATCTGTATGTTGACACAGACGTTATTAGTACTTTTGTTTATGCTGTCTGGCTGTGGTTAAACTATTGGTTAATAGTTTAGTCTTGAAGTTAGTCTAATTTTGTTGCTGTTTGAGTTCCTGCTTTAATTGTTCACAAATTGTTACCAGTAAAAGTTCTCGTTTTGCCATTTTCTTCTCAGTTTATTGAGTTTGTCTTTGTCAGATCTTTGTTTCCCCTTGTCACCTTTTATGCCTCTTTTATTCTGTTTATTTTATTATATCTACTTTTTGCTATTTAGCCTCCTTCTTTTGAGTTTCTTTAATGAAATTAGTTATTTTCCCATCTGTCTCATGCATGTGGTTGACTGAATAACAGCAGTTTCTTGTCAAATGACCCACTACCTTTTTTTAGTAGCCTATGGTGTTGTTTTGTGAACCTCTTCCATGGTTGACTCCATACATACTCGTGTGCACATACATGCTCTGAATCGAGTAATTAAGTCAGACGTTTTATGGAGCACACTTTTGTGGTTTGTTGTTGGTTTTTAGGACGTGAAGCCGATAAATTGTAAGGTATAAAACTAGTTTTAAATAGAAGTGGAAGAATTGCTCAGAACTGCAGGGCATAATAACCCAGTTCAATGTCACAGATAAACACACTACTGAGATTATGAATCGTGCTCACTCATATGAATGTGTCTCTGCTTGAAGCTGTTTCACAAAAGGCTCTCAGTTTAAGTTTTTGAATTTATAATGTTCACATTCGACTAAGAGGAAGAAATTATATTTGGGTGTGAGGCTCAGAGAAACTGTTCTGAGTGGGTCATGTTTGGGGATTGGTGTTAGAGCTTGTCAGGGCATCTTCTGCACCTGCATAGCAGCAACCACAGTAAAAAGGAAACTATAGACTGAGAAGGGCATGGAAGGAAGTTAGTTAGAGCCGTAAGTCAGAGGTTAGTGCCAGGTTTTGGAGAGAATGGTAATATTCTTGAGGATGTGGCCCTATGTGGACAGAGAGTTGTCCCAGTTTTTGTCCATGACTCAGATCTCTGGTATATGTTTTCGTGCTTAAAGTGACATGGAAGCTGAAAGACTTTAGATGAGGAAACTCTGTGAGTTTCAGTAAACCAGTTTCATCTCTCGCTGAAATCAAACAACCAAGTAGGAAGTTGTTTATTTGTTTCCGACGTGTTCTTTAATTGTTTGTCTTGTCTGTCCTGTTCTCTAAAAACTCCAACTGGTTACTGCAGGTCATCATCCTTTCTGACTTCCTCCTGGAGCTTCTTCCTACTCTTCCATCCCTTCAATATAACGTGTTGATTACTTATGGATGTCATGACCATACAAATGAGGAGAATCTGGTTTTATTTGAATTATTGGGATTTAATTGGATTATAATCTCATAATTAATAAATTAGTGTTTCTTTAAAAATAAAATACTTTTAACACCAATTCCTCAAGTTCATCTGTTGTCAAACTATAAATGGCATAGTGTACACTAACCTCAAACTTGCCATTAAAAGAGACAGGAAGATTGATTGTGGAAGTCTTGGGAATCTTTTTTAGACCAACAACCTACTGCTTTCATAAGCAAAATGAACCTCTGTACGCATAGAATGGATTGATGACATCCAGAAATCTAAGCACTGAATCTTTTTAATGCAGGATTATGCGTCCAGATGACGCCAACATCATGGGCAATGTCCACGGTGGCATCATTCTCAAAATGATCGAGGAAGCTGGATGCATCGTCAGCACCCGCCACTGCAACACACAGGATGGGGTAAGAAACCGTCACGTTCAACCCAACTGTTAGGCACACAGTTGAATATATTTTTTTAAAAGACTTAGCCTCCTTTAATATCCCCAAAGCACTGCATTTGTAGAAGGGTTGGCTTTCTCACATCTGTTGTGCACAGGATCTCACATAAGTGTTTCCCGTTGGTGATCTGGTCTAAAATGTCACAAAAGACTGAGAAATATGAAACACTCCCCTACCTTCTTCCCTATACGTGCATGCACACTAGAGGTGTGCATCTTTCCCTCTCAAATGATTCGATATGCATCTTGATACACGGTCCACGAGTCAATATATAAAAGAACTAAAACAACTAACTTTGTGATGATACGATACAGTCCAATTCTTTTATTGATACAGTCTAGATACATTGTTCATTTGGTGTTGAAAACTCCAAATGAAAAGGCCTTTTAAACAGAGAAACTCTTTTAATTTCTTAGTGGCTCTTTTTATTTTAAGCAACAAAACAAAATATCCTTAACAAAACAGCTTCAAACCTGCATTCTGGGTCTTTCAGACTGTTTTTTCTTTCTGGTTAAAAAGTGTGTCATGGCTGGGCACTCTCCTTCCTTCTTTACACATCCATTTTAGAAGAACATAAACACTCACCTGAGCACAGGTGTTAGCTCACCTTTGCACTAATAGTTTGCGTGGTAGAATGAATGAAATATTTCACACTAGTTGGTTTTAAGGCATAAGTATGCGTGTGAACACTATCTGTTTTGTATACATGTTGACATGTGGACATTTTTGGAGCTAGCAGGTGTGTTGATAACATTTGAGTCTGTGTGTGTGGACAGGCCCCGCCCTTTTTGTACTACATTTGAACCGTACCGTAATGATAAACAACCCGGAAAACTTGTTGCTTTATGCTGCTGCATTGTCTTATCCCCCCTCCCCTCCTATTATCACCCTCCTAACCCCCCCCCTCTCTCTAACATCCCTCTCTCTTCTTCCCTTTTTTCCTTTTCCGTCCGGTCAAACACCAAAGATTTTCAAACATGGTTGAAATCAATAAAATTTGGCCTCAATTACAAAAGGGGTTTATTCAGACATACCTCTGGTTTGTCTGAAGACTAATAACCCCTCTTGTTATAGTAAAATATGTCCAACACAAGAGGCCCTCAGCTCTCATCTGCCTGCCCAGCTGTTGGACAGGACAAGTTAAAAAAAAAATAAAAAATAAAAAAGTGTGTCATGTTAATTTATTCAGGGATTGTTGGCAGCGCTGTGAATAGGGTTATCGTATGTGGTTCACCTTCAGTAAATTGTAATTGACCTGCTGGGATAGAAGCAAGCTTACGATTGCACGTATTTGCTTGCATCACGTTTACATAAAAAGATGGTAGAGAGCACAACAGGAAGACCAACTGACAAAGTTGGCCAGAAACGTATGATTTACTTCCTGATCGAATGTATGCCTTTTTACCAACAAAATATTGTTCATATCTGTGGTTTCAGTGGATACTGCTGTTACTCCCAGTGCTCGATCAATTTTACGATACGTATCGGTATCTTTTACATCCTTAATGCACACAGATCATCTTGGTATCTCTGTGTCACTTTAGTCAATCAACGCAGTTGTGAAGACTGTAATATATTCTAAATTCCTTAATGTGTCTTTGCATAACTTTAGCATATATGCTGACTCAGCCTTCAGGAAATTGGAAAACAACTGCAGGTTTGGAAAATATGGTTCCCAAATAAAAATTACTCCTTTTGTTTGTTAGATAATAATTATTAGTTAACAAGTGGCATAGTTCTACTGAGATGTATGAAGAATGTAAAAATATAATTGCTTTGTGACTGATTAGTGTCAATCCGGAGAGCTTGGATGCTGTGTTTCTGTTATTTGTCAACATTACAGGGTGTTTTTAAAAGGGAAGCGAAGTCAATCCGCAGTTTTTCATTTTTGAAGCATGTTTGACTTCACCTTCCTGTTGCTTATGTTAGTGCATTTGCTGTTTGACTGTCACAGGACCGCTGTTTAGCCCTGCTGGTTCGGGTGGAGAAGACAGAATTCCTGTCCCCCGTCTTCATTGGTGAAGTCGTCCACATTACTGCTGAGATTACTTATACCTCCAAACACTCACTGGAAGTTCAGGTCATCGTCATGGCTGAGAACATCCTTACAGGTGACAAATTCTAAGATTTATATTTACATGTTAAAGTCAATTAACCCTTGAACACTGGAGCTGTTGTTTACACACACTGTAATTCTTCAACCTTTTATGCAATTAATGGACTCAACGTAAAAAACAGTAGATTTATTTCAATTGCATAAACACTTAACTGTTGTTAAGGTGGATTTTTTTCAGATTCAGAATCCGTTGGATTATGTTAATTGCTTAAAGCTCTGGTGTTAAAGGGTTAAGGTATTACTAAAATGATGTAATGTTTCCCTGAAGGCAGATTTTTAATTTTTTTTCTAAAATGCATTTGGTAAGGCTAATTCTGTTTTCAAGAATGCCCGTTACAAACCCAAACTGATGGATATGCGTAGCTGGAAACTGTACAGTGTAAACCAGATATTCTGAACAACGTCAATGGCCCTTCCCAGCGGCACCAAACAGTGTGGAGCAAACTTTTCAGGGTATCTTTCTCCCCCACTTCACCAAACATGAACAAGCATGCATGACTAAAGTTTGAATATTTTAGTCTATTGGAGTAATGTTGAGAAAGTCATTCACAGATTTTCAAAAAGCAAAACAAAACCAAAAAACTTCGATGTGGTAATCTGAAGTTCAGCCAGTAGAGGGCAGTGCGTTACATGCAATCACCCTTTTAAAGGCACCAAATGTAAAAATATCAGGTGGCACTGTTTCTAAAGTCCTCCTTTCCAATAAATTTTTGTATACTTTTTGCACCTAATGCACTTAAATATGTGTGCATGGAAAACTTCCTCTTGTGCGCACAGAGACTGCATTAGGTATGCAACTTGTTATATCTGAACTTTTAAATGTCAAGTGCTCAGTCATGAACAATCTTCATTTGCAATAATTTCATTGGTTTCAAAAAGTCTGGTGTATTTCCATTAAAATCTGAGTAACATGCATATCAATCTATGAATTGTAAAATAACTTTTCCAACATTCTATAAAAAACATGAAAATGTTTTCTCCATGAGCTTATTTAGAAAATAAGTAAAGTTTCTTAGGAAGAAGTTTAACTTTTGTTGTTTATTCTACTGCAATCAGTGGGGTGACAGAGACAGGACAAGAAAGACAACAGGAGTGACACTGAAAAAAGAGAGTAAGAGTACATAAAAAACCCAAAAGAAGGATGAAAAAGGAGGTGTAGGAAAAAAAGAAGTATCCCCTAGACAGCTGTTGCCCTAGCAACAGGCATCTACTGGTTGGCTGCCTCGTTGCTGGGCTGGGGATAGAGGCGGATGCAGAGATGTGAGGTGACAGGTGGCGATCAGTGTGTTCATACATGCAGGCATCAGCATGGACAACCCTCTAAGGCCTTGTCAGAAAGGACCCTGAAGAGAGAGGAGCAGTAAACGGAGATCATGGAGTGTTTACATTCAAGGTATGGAGCTGAATTCCAATAAAAAACACAGAAATAGGACTTTTTAACACAATTATATGTTGTAAGACCAACAATAAACCTTTAGCACTTTCAGATGATTGCTTCCCACAATACTTTGCACAACTAAAAATGTGTCAAATCCAACAGTTTCTTCCGCAATTGAAAAGATTGGCACAGCAAATATTAAAAGCTAGAATATATTTTCGTTCAGCTTCATTAATAGGTACATAGCACAATAACTAGAGCTCTATGAAAAAAACATTTGCATCTAAAAATTGTCTGGCACATTTATTTTCCTACATGATACATTTGAGTCAGCCACGACCCAGAACACATTCTCTTTTAACATATATTTTCTCATTTACAGAATAGGACAGATAATTCTATTTTGATTCAAATTAATATGACATTTATCAGGCTTTTTTCTTTAATATGTAGATGAGATTTTTTTTTAAAACAGCTTAAATAATTCTAGTCTTAACTTACATTGTGTCAAAGTAAACATGACATTTTATTATGCTGTATTTTGTTTATCTGACTTTGGTAAAAAAAAAAAAAACAGCAGTTATTCTTCATACTAAATTCAGTACTTAAAATATGAAAATAATGTAAGTTGAATTCAAAAATCCATCATGATTTAGATTTCTTATCCCAAAATTCACATATGAGAGAAGGACATGTTGGCATCAGAAAAACAGACATTGCCATTACACCATTATTTCCAACATTTGGATTTGTCTGGGCACTGACCAAAAGTGTCTTTTTTGTGCTTGTATAGGCACAAAATGAGTAAACAGCTTTGATGCGTGGGTTCAGTGTCAGTACAGTGTGGGAGTAATGTAGATGAGGAGTTTTTAAATCTGTGCATAGAGAGGATGAAGAGGTGAGATCCTCTGGGATCATTTTTTGCATCGGAGGTCCCATGGGGCTGTTTGAGCCAAACACAACACCTGTAAGCGGTTTTATTTGCAATAGAACTTAGACCATTTACAAACAATGTTATTTTAAACTAATATTAATAATAAAATGATTACTTCAGTTTGTTAAAGGAGAAATGTTAAATGAAAAATACATAAAAAACAGATTTAAAGGCAGTGAAATACAAGATTAAGTGACCTAATATGAAAAAACAAAAAACAAAACAACAGTTTTTGTAATATTGTCTAATAGATCGTTGAATTCAACATCAACTTAGTCTTTACAAACGTAAATAAAAAAAAAAAATCTGTTTGTTTGCATTTAGTGCAAACAAATGCAAATGCATGTTTGCACCAAGCTGCTGCATTTTATGTAGGCACGTGTGTTTTTAGCAGTGTTTGGCCCTTTAAAAGGTTCCTGCAGGGCCGAGGGGGAAGAGAAGATAACGGGAGCAGACATTATTTGCTTCTGTCATGTTGGCTTAGCGTCAGGCCTCACACACTGTGGCCCAGCCAGATGAAGATTCCGAGTGGATGTACCTGCATGCATGCTCCAAATCTGGAGATGCATGTCGTGGACACACTAACACGCAGGCTCAAACAGCATGCACAGGGAGCCAAGTATACTGACACTCAGAATGCAGTTGCAGCTCTCCAGAGAGCAACATTCAGATGCTCTTGTAAAAATATTTGTTGCACTGACACTGCTTTGGAAACATTTCTCTCCAACATTTCTTTCCATGAAGATGAATTGCTTGAGGAGAAACACTTTAAAAGTGCATTGCAGTTTTAAAGCAGTTCATTATCATTAGATGTAGTGGCTTAAAACTTGAATTTGTGCATTCATAAGGAAAGGAGCGAGTTTAAAGTCATATAATTTAGTACCCTTATTGTTGCGCCTTGTATATGGCATACATGATCTGCGTCTCTTCACATTTATGTTTATTTTATGTGTGTGTGCTGGGGGAGGAGGCTAAGCATCCAGGTTCCACAGTCAGTCAGGCAGCATCTCGTCAGGCAGGCCTCAGTCACAGACCCCCAGGGTAAGGCTGCCTACTGTGGGCATGAGCCGTGATGATTGTCCCCGCTGGGGGTTTGCACATGCGTACTAACATACAAATGCAAGCTCACAGTCAGACTTGAACGTGCCACGGCACACAGAGATTTGTACGTGGCCATGTTGCTACAGGAACGTCTTAAAATACACTTTCTTGTCCGGAACGCAATGTTCCAAACATCTTTTAGAGGAAACCTTGTTATCAGGATCATGCAAAGTCACACTTAATGAAAGATCTGCACACAGATAAATCAATGTCCTTGTGTTACAGCAAAAATGCGTCACGATTTCCTAAACGTGGTGTTACATTTCATCTACATTTAGGCGACTTTTTATACACAAATCGAAGGTCGTCAGCAGACAGACCAATACAAAATCAGGATGTGACAGAGAGCAGTGGACGGTGGGTTGAAGCTTGAAATACTGTATGTATGTCAGTGGCTATCATGATCCTGTAAGTTGTGTAAACACACAGGCTGAGAGTATGATGAGTGAAAATGTGTCGTTTAAGGCTTTACTAGCTGAATAAAGTGCGCCAATCTTTTGCTTTGTTGAATTCTACAGTCATGGGTTTTACATAAAGAAAGATTAGAATCTATAGAATTAGCGCTTGATGTTAAATTTGAATGTGGAGTCTAGAATAGATTGCGGAATAATAGATATGCTACACATAAAATAACAAAAGATTTTTTTCTTAAAGCTGGTCAGATGAGTTTGCAACAGATAGAACATAAGAGGCTTGAAACTTTCATCATATATCTCTTAAGTGCCCTGAGATTAATTTGTTTTGAGTTATTAATGCTAAGTTCCTACAAAGCTTGGGTTAATCGAGTCCAACAAGGCAAAATTGGTCTGGAGTGTGTCAGTGTTGGACAACATTGTGTAAAAGCAGGGCTCAATTTAATTCTAAGTGTCTTAAAAACTCTTTAGGAACGTAAAATATACAACTATGTTCAACAGTGTTTTGGAAAATCCCTCTGTCCTCCTGCTGGCTCTGTTAAATCTCGTCCTTTCAGGCTGTAACATATCCCAGCAGGCCTACGGTATATTTAAAAGTTAGAATGAGCCTTGGCTTAACGTAATGGAAAATCTGTGGTTTTGATCACAGAGACTATAAGCACAGAGAATGATCTCTGCTCTGTCTCCAAGTCTGGAACACACTATTCTGGATGGAGAAAATAAAAAAGGTGTTTTCTTTTCTGCAGAAACGATAGTATTTTTTACCATGTGAGTGACAAAGGCTCTTTGGGTTACAGGGCCTATACAGTAACATGCAAAAATTTATTGAGTGTTTAGGGTAGTATAATTTTCATTCCTCACAAAAGAGGAACCCCAAAGTGGTATTTTGATCTGTTCACGCATTTCTGAGTATTCCTCTAAAAACAGGCGCTCTGAGCACCAGCCCCTCCCAACCCACAGAAATGAGCGCAGACCAATGAGAACAGCCCCTTCCAGGAAGAGTCTGTGCTGCCCGCACCACCTCCAGGCTAACACTTTTTCCGCAGCAAAAATGCTTTCCCTTTATATGCACAATATGCTCATCCATCTTTGCAAAAGTTGTTTGTTTTTGTCAGCTAGACACAGATAAGCTGCTGACTCTAGGTTGACGTCACGAAATGGGGGGCACCCCCAAGGAGAAAGATGGTTCAGAAAGGTTTTCTTACTTCCATGTTGGAAAAGAACTCAGGAAAATAATTAATCTTTAATTAAAAAACAATGTCCCTTTGTGTGCGGGGGTTATATGGATATTTTTTTTACCTAATAAAGGCTTAAGAATAGCATAAGCCTTTTTAGACTGTTGCACAAGACTGACCCAAAGCTTTTCAAAACAAAAAAAAGACATTTAGGTGGTATGAGGTCATTATCATTCTTCAAATTGTTGATTTAAAGACAAATGTCGGAGGTCTCACTCACCCAGCGGTCTTTTGATTTTGTTTATGTCGCTTTTGGCCTAAATAAAAAAAGAACTATGTTGTTTTCTTGAAAATACGTAGTTTCATTACAACATCAGGAGTTTATTAGAAATTCACCGTCTGAGTTGCAGGCAGACTGTTGAGGCGGAGTAAACCCTCCACCAATTTCCATCGTCCATCTGTGTGTACTCTCTCTCCCACTAGCTCACAGCCCCTCACAACCCCAAAATAGAATTACTGGTGCAACAAAAATGGCGAGCGATATCGGAGCTATCCAGCCGACAGATGAGGAAAACAAAGACGAACATGGATCATCTACTTGCAGTCGCCTGTAAGTGGATGCATCAGAATGGAGCGGAGCATGGAGCTTGTAGTTTGATGATTGTAGAAGCTCCGTCACTGCTACAAGCTTTTTCCAACGGCATGTTTTCATCTGCTCCTGATTTACAATAATTTGAATAAAGAAATAATTGGGAATGCAATTTTAGGTTTTATTTTCTTTATATAGATTCTACATCATGAGAAAACTGCTACAAGAACATGTTAAAACAAAAACAAGAACATCGTTTCCATTGAAGTGGGTAAACATGTACTTGGAAACAACTTTCCTGTAAAATCTCAAATATCAAACCAAAAAGTTTTCAAAATTTTTTAGAATCTTAAATAGCACGGTATCTGTATGTCATGTTTCCAAAGTATATTTGTGTTGAAGCTCGGTCAATCAAAATCTTTTCATTTGGGCTTTTTCCAATGTATCTTTTAGCAGTTCTTGAATTATAATGCTTTAGCCGAAAAAGACTTTTTATGCTGATCTCCTGCAAAATAGTGTGTTTAGAAAAACTGAGTTCTCCTTCTCATGTCCATCTTCCTGTTTAGTTACATTAATTGCAAAACCTTGCTTAGTTTTTCATTGTGGCTGTGATGGCCTCATTTGAAAGCCCATAAACACAGTCGTTTTGTCAAGCTCTGAGAACAAATGTAAACATTTGAAAGAGCAGACTTTGGGGTCTTGCAGTCTTGATGGACAGATGGAGACAAAGTCTTCCATTAAATAATTCATTAATCCCATCTCAGTGATGCTGCTGTCCTTCCAAACAAAAAAAATAAATCAGTGTGCAGCGTGCAAGTTTCATGTAACAGAGATGTTCAATCAAGACCTGCAAAAAACATTTTTATTAAAAAAAAACAATAAAAAAAGGTTGTAGGCCTAAAGCTAATCAATGATGAGACACATGATGCACAACTCAGCAGAAAATGTCTGCCAAGTTCAGTTTCATCATGTTTCTTTTGTCCTTATTCCAAAGAGTTTCAGAAAGTGCTCCACAGACATCAGACCTTAAAACAGACTGATAGTAATAATGACATTCATCCTTTTTATATGTTCATTTGAATTATGAAATTTAGAGACATTTTTAACTTTTTTATTACATTTATTCTCCCTTTTATAATGTTTATTTAGTTGGCTCCTTTTAATTTATGGTGTGATATACTAGTTGGTTGGTTTTTGCAATTCCACTATTATTTTGGTCCTAAAAGGTAATTTCAAATTGCAGGATTGATGAGAAAGAGAGTGAAGGGTTCTATAGGGAACAACAATGCAATTTTAAAGACCCACTCTGACTAAAATCATTTTTTATGTTTTTTAACATGTTCTTATGACATTTTTCTTATGATGGAGGACATAAATAAAGAAAATTAAGCTTTAAATTGTGTTTTTGAGTATTTCTTGATTCAAATCACTGTGAATAAGGAGCAGATGAAAACATGCTGTTGGAAAAGCTTGTAAGTGTGACATAGAGACTACTAGGATAGGACACAAGCTCCCTGCTCTGCTCCATTCTGATGCATCCACTTGAAGACAAATAGATCCATGTATGGCTTTGTTTTCCTTGTCTGAGCTGGAATTTGGCTCAAAACTGTGCGGCTGGATCGCTCCAATATTACTTGCCATTTTTGTTGCACCGTAACAGATGCATGATGGGGAAGGGGGCCGGTTTACTCTACACCAACACTTCTTACCACAACTCAGAGGGGAAGTTTTAACAAACTATTGCTGTTCTGCAGAAACTATGTACTAAAAAAAGGAGACACTTTTTTGGCTAAAAACAGCATCATCATCATTTCATACACCACTGGGAACGCTTTTACAACAGATCAAAAGATAATTGGAGTGAGACTTTAACATTTTCAAACCCTGACACGGCTTTCCTTAATTACTCAGTTGTTTCAGATTCAATGTCAGTTCTCTCACTCAACTCTAAGCAGAAAAGGTCACTGGTCAGACTTGGACTTTGTCCTTAGCCAATTCATTGCCATGCTTCTTTCTTTTTTGCATTCATCTCCTGTGCTCTGCAGGTCATTTAAAGGGTCCTTCAGTGCCTAATAATAGACTCGAGACCTGATCTTTGGTTAGGTTTAGAAGATGTAGAAATGCCTCCTTTTTAACTCTGGGTGACTTCCTGAAAAGACGGGAGTCAAGGGGAACAGGAGGAGGAGAAGAAGTGTGGTCGGCATGGCAACAGTTCTTGGCTGCTTGCACAGTTTTAACTCGGGTGTAAAATGCAAATGTTGTTTCCCAGGAATAGCCTGCCATAAGCCACTGGTACCACTCTATTCTTCTAAACGTCACCCATGGTCATGTGCGATGTTTATCTCTGCCTACAGCTGTTCAGTGTGAGCTTTAAAGGCACCATTCTCCACCTTCATTTGCATGTCTGTAGGAGGGATCTTTTTTTAAGGTTACTGACATCGTAAATGCATATTTAAAATATTTTGAAAAAGGCAAAGCAATTCATTCTTTGTGCAGTAGATTGTTAAAGTCAAACAATCAAGACAAATCAGACCAATAAAAAGCTATGACAGATTTCCATTCCACTCACTGCCCGTGCAGTGTTCTTGAATCTGTGTCCCTCCTGTGTGCCATAACACCACCTTCTCAAAATAGCCTGTCTCCTTCTGTTAGCAAATTAAATAAAAAAAAAGTGTTGGCAGAGTAGAACAGTTATCACTATGACAACCTTGCTGCCTGATTTGTTATGAGATGTGATTTCCATGAGTTTTACCTTCTGATCCTAACTTTCTGCTGAGAGGTAGAACTGTAAAGCCTTTCATGTGCCCAACATAAATAGCTGTGCAGATTTGATGAAGGTGGTGCTATTTAACTGTTTTAAAAATGCAAAGGTTTCACAGGTTATTCAAAACTTCACTCACTGTGTTTTGTGACCATTAGTTTGTGCTCTGAAAAGAGGAGAACAAATGCCTTTATACAAATTCTTTATTTATTTTCTGCTTCTTTGTTTGCAGCAAAAAGATGTTTTTATGTGCAAGAAAAGAAAATTAGCTGCTCAAAGCTTGGTTGTTACCCCCTCATTTTATCTTCTAAACAAAGCTTCTGTTTTGACAGCTGTTTCATAAAGTTGTTTTTCACTGTAAAATCTATGTCAAAGATATTTCTTACTGTCTCAACTGTTTGCTATTGTTTAGATTTTTTGATGCAAATGCTATTTTTGACATTCTGGGCTAAGACTTTAATTTGATTGTTGGTGCAGGTGGTAAAAGGTTGGCCAGCAAAGCAGCGTTGTGGTACGTTCCATGTTCCCTGCAGAACGTCAGCAATATCATGGAGGTGCCTTCTATACAGGTGAATAAACATACAAAAGAAATACATTTAATAAGATGATGAAAAGTCTGTTTATATATCTTTGCTTTGGGCCTCACCGTCCTAATTAAGATGACATTCTCAAGCGAATGAAAGTGTATGAACCTAAGGGACTGAGTGAATTTAATGTGAAGATAAAATCAGATGTTTTACATCCATGATGATACTCTAAGCCATTTTTTAAAATCGATTGTGGCAAAAACAGAAGAGCTCTCTGTAGATGGGATTTTTCGATTCTGAAGCTTTAAACTTGAGAGTTTGTGTGGAATATAACATAAAAAAAACTTCAGAAACTAAAGCCAGGCTGAAAATTAAAAATAAATAAAAAAGACAACAAGGCAAAATGTTTTCATGATCTCTCAGCAAACTGGGCCTATAACATCGTAACTGAGGGCTGACTTGAGTGAAAATAAAATAAAAGCTTCACAAAGGAAAGTTTAAGCATTAAATCACAAAAGTTGTGACAGGGTGTCTGCGTTTGTCAGGAAAGTGATGAGAACATTGTTCTTGGGCTTCAAAGAAACTGAATCTGCAGAAATGGGATCTCAAGAACCACATCTGGTATAAGAACCATCAAAGCCTTAGTTATGTGAACCGTCCATCTGCTGTTTATAATGAATCCTCAGATGCCAACAAGAAATATCTGAAACTTTTGGCTCTCGCATATGGAAATTCAGTTTTTTTGCAGATAAACAACTGCATTGTGTATTTTTCTTCTAGTTTGTTTAATATGGAAAATAGGAACTCTGATAGTCTCTTAATGGGAGGGTTGTGTTTACAGTACGTGAGTGCAGAGCAGAAGGAGGAGGGCAGGAAGCGCTACGAAGCCCAGAAAATTGAGAGGATGGAGACCAAAGCAAGAGTCGAAGAAGTGATGCCTCCTCTTCCAAATTCAGGTAATGTCTTACCAGAAAGTGACAATTGAAACTGCTCTTAATTACTGCTAATGCTAACAGTGCAGGGCCTGAGTATTAATTGATTTAGTTAATGCAATTTCAATATAGAAGTGCATATTTCTGAAAACATTTTTGTTGATTTTGAATAACTATTTTCACATAAGAACTAATATAATATAAACAATGGTAAAAGTAAAATTCTCAATTCTTACACAAACATTTACAAACATTTCTGCAAAAGAAAAATAATGGATTTGATAAATGGATTTGATAAAATACCTCATTTTGATTTTGTATTTTTTAACCCAACCCAACCCATGAACCCACTGAGCTTATAAAAGTGCGTTTTTTTGTGTTTGTACTGTCAAGAGTTTTCCTTGTTTTGCTATTTTGTGGCAAAGGTCTAAACAGACATCTCCTGTAGCATGCTTTTAATTTTGTAACATGTAAATGGCTATTTTAAATATTAATATCACGCTTTTACTTAGTTAATGTTGCTAAATGATGAAACAACACCACAAACGAGGAATCTCTGATCCTTTCAGAAATGAATCTACTGTTTGTGACATCAGTCAATGTAAATGTGAAACTTTATTGTTTATAATGAAAATAAACTTGACCTCTTTTTTTGCATTTAAGTGGCTTTTGCTTAATTGTTATTTTACTTCTAATTTTGTTGCCTTGGCTAACCACAGAGGATGCAACTAAAGGTATGTAAGATGAATTTGCAGTAGGCATATGAATATACTGCACTGTATAGATTTTGTTTGGTTGATGTTCTCTTAATATATGGAAATAACTTTAGATGAGCTTGATTAAGAATACAGCTTGAATATGTATTTTTTTTAAATCCCCCAAAATTATGTGTTTGTCCTACAGAACCCCATACAGTTGGCTTCAGCCAGTCCAGTCTGATCCATTTGGTGGGCCCTTTGGACTGCATACTTCATGACTATGTTCATGGAGGTGGGTTATTCTTTTTTTATTGCATCTAAAGAAAACTACAACATTGTAATTATGAATTATAGTGTTAGCTTTACTTTTGTTTCTGAGAAATCTCATTGTTTTACAATGTGTGGGAGCGCTCATGTACCCAAACACACTAATCCCCTGAGGGCCGTCCATCCCTGGATGGAGCTCAGGGCTTTTATTTAACCTGCACTTGGGATTCAGGAACATTGCAGGAAAGCACATATTTATCAAAACAAATATTAAAACTTTCTATGATAAAAAACAGAGCAAATCAAGTTATTCTAAGCAAGAGCGCAAAATAATATGTTTTCAGAAGTGAAACTAAGCAGAAAAATACATATTTAGCAAAAACTGGTATCACTAAACAAATGTTTTATAAAATAAGGTGATTGGAAAATCCTCATGAAGACAAAATGGAAAAAATCTAGTTTGATCCTAGAATGTAATGTAACAAATTTTACTCCTACTTATAACTGAGCCATCTGAGAACATTTATTTCAAAACTCTTTGTTTCTATTTTCAATAGCTTTCATTTATGCATTGTTTTTCATTAAATTAGAGGCCATGAGTAAAGGAAAACTATTTTTAGCAAAAGAAGAACCTGAAGCCCAATTCTCCACAGCTTCAGTGAAGCGAGGAAACCCTGTAAGGTTGAGAATGACATAGACAAAAACAAAGAACAGAAGGACAAAGATTTGCAACAGAGGTAAAAGTGGGCAAAGGCATTAAAACAGGAGGCAATGCATTAAAAATGCGAGTGCATAATGCACGTGTACAATTAAGAATATATGCGCTGTTGCAACCATAACACTCAAGAGGTTTTGTAATTTTGTGCACGTTTTAAATAACCTTTTATACCAATCATACATTTTTTAAAATGAACTTGTTTTCTTTGTGTTGTGGTGCAGGGAAAGGATAAAACACAGTCATTCATACATTTTATGCATTTGCTGCATTGCACACGGGATGATGAGAATTTGCAAAATGAGTAGAGAGGTGCTCGACAGTTGCACGTTTGCAGATCTTAGGGCATGTTTGTCTATGAAATCAAGATAAAACAAGTTCTTGGGAAATTAGGGAGGACCCTCTAAAACGCATGCTATGGCAACATATAAAAACGCTTAAATGCAAAAGAAACCAATATCAGAAACTACCAATGTGGAATAGGAGTTTTTCTAAAATCAGCAAAATTCTGAAAACCTTTTAAAATAAATGTGGGCACATTTAAGATAAATGTTAAGAAAGAAATAAGCAACAATTGTGTATAAATTCTATCTATCAAAATATATTTTATAGTTATTAAAAAGAGAGAGAAATAAGCTGGATTTTGAACAAATCCAGAAGCTGTTTTTACTTACCACATTGTGAGGAGGAGGCACAGAGAAAGTTGTTTACTGACACAGGGACAGTAAAAGGAGACTGCACAAGATGGCAGGAGAAGAACAAGAGGGAGCAGGGAGCCACAGATAAGTGCAGCGCTTGTCATGATTGTCTTTTTCAATTTTGCTAGCTTGCTGAGAAATCTGTCCAATAGAAAAAAAAAAAGTGGGACAAGTGTGCAGGTCATTCCGAACACACATACACACAGGTTTTTGACTCTTTAATGCCATTGCTCATTAGGCGCCTTTCCCTCTCGTTTAATGCTGTTGCTGCTTTCGCTGCACTTACTCTGTTAACAAACCTGAGTCGGGTTTGGTCAGGTCAACTGGGTGTTTGTTCTCTTTCTTTCTCACTGGATGTGTTCAACATCTGAACACGCTCAACGTAAACACAGAAATAGAATTTTTCTTTTTTGCGTGGACATTATGCTGCCTATTTCCTGCCTAAATCCTTTGTTGTTTTCTAGGACATAATTTCTGCAAAGCGGCAGTTCTTTAGAAATTTGTCTCTAAATTGTGGGCGGAGAAAAGCCGTCCACACTTCACATCATGTCTCTGTTTACATGCTCTCCTGCTAGCTTACAGCCCCTCACAACCCAACCTACATTACCAGTGCAACAAAAATGGAGAGCAATATTGGAGCTATCAAGCCGTACAGTTTTGAGCCAGATGCCAGCTCAGATGATGACACAAAGACGCACATGAATTATTGTCTTCAAGTGAATGCATCAGAATGGAGAGGAGCAGGGAGCGTATGGCCTACCAATTGTACATTCTACATTGCAGCTACAGCCTTTTTCAGACAACATTCTGAAATGAAATTTTGTGAGAAATACTCACAAAAGCAGATTTAAACTTAATTATTTGAATATATGTCCTCCATCGTGAGTAAAATATTTATTCTGTTATGATTTGCGTTTCAAGATAAAATGTCTACGTTCTTGGTCCCATTTTTGGTAAATAAATGGGTCCTAAAAGTGTGACTTTTATAGGTTTTATTCTTCTTTACTATGCTTTTTTTTGCTTCTGTGGCTTATATTCTGCAGTGACTTTTAGTGCAGACAATATTTTAATACTATAATACACTTCAGGCAACACCCTGCAAGTTGATATGTTTTTAAAGAATTTTAAATAAATTTTAATTGATTATCTTCCACTTTTTTAAAAAAAAAAAAACTTAATTACAACTTCATGTCATGAAAATTTTATTATTTTCTTTTTTTAAAAACCCTCATGTTTTGTTAAAAATGATGCAAAGTATATGAGCATCTTAGAAAAAAGGGCTCATTGGTTTCTTTAATCTTTCTTTAATCCTAGTAGGAACCTTCAAAACACAGCTTGCACAAAATATGGAAAAACTTTCATGTTTTGATGTGCTGTACTTAAAAATCTGGTCAAAAGTACTGTAAAACTATTGCTCTCACCTTATTTAAAAAAAAGTTGTTTTATTTTGTCAAGTTTTGATATGGAAAAAAAAGACTTGTGAAGTGCAGTTTTCTTGAGGCCCTTTTGAAACTGCATGTGTTTTACATGCATGTAATGAAGAGGAATTACTAAAGAGCCTGATTACAGACTGTCTTTCATTTTGATGCACTTCGCTTTGATCTGTCGGTGATTATATGAAATCAGTTGTCTTAGAAGGAGTCTAATGTCTACTGAAGCTTGTTAGACATATATGTGTAGTTTAGTTTTTTTTTTGATGGAGTCTTCTTTTGTATGATTATGTTTTTTTTTATTTGTCCTGACAATTACTGGTAAAATATTAGGAACAACCCATAATTCAAACCAAATTTTTTGGAAGGAAATGCTATCATTCTATATTTTCAATGTTTGAACCATCTCTTCGAAGCCACTGAGATAATGAAATAAAACCGTGTAAATGTTTATCATTTACAGAACAAACCCACATGCAGAGTTGTTGATAAACTGCCTTTGATGCACCAAAGCTTACTTGGAAGGCTAAACTGTAAAAAATGTAAGGATTTTTTCCCCCAATAGCAGTCAATAGCAGTAGATTTAGGAAACAGAAGCAGTTTCCATAGTGACTGCTCATTAGGAGGCAGTTTGAGCCATTTGATGCTGTCCATGATTAAAGCACTTGTTGGGGAGGGAATGAGCGGGATTGAACAAGAGAGAAATTGTCAATGGGGCAGCCGGTGTTAAGAGTGGCAGAAAGAGGGAGGCAATGAAGATGGATAGAGTAAGTTTGCAAAAATGATTAGAAAGGCAGTCATGCTTCAGTCATATTGACATTTTTTGGTCTGTACTGGTTCCATTTAAAGAGTCTTCACGGAAGAGGGTCAACAAGACAAGTGTAGAAGACGCCCTTCATTATACTCACGCCTGTAGTCCATGAACCGCTTTGTGCACAAATCAACACAAGTCATTGGATAATAAAGGAATGGCAAACTTGGCTCCACTGGAAACGTGTCCAATCATATTTTTTCTCTGTTTGGAGTGAGCTGTCTTTCCTCTTCTTGCACACCACTGATCTCCCCCTGCCTGTTGAGTTCCCACCATGCAGCAAAGGGATAGTCAAAGTGCTATGTCATCCTGTAAATGTGTAATGTCAGGCCTAGGGCTGTCTTGGCCTAGCCTGTCCTCATTCGCAGTTTCACATTGAGGATCACTTCAACCTTCTACATTGACTCCACAAGAAGGAAATTTAACAGGAGCTGCAATAACACTTCTCATCATGGTGGAAAAAAACCTTTATGCATGGTTTTCTTGAACAAAATGTTGTTTGTTCACTTTAATTTGTTACCAATATAGAATAAAAATCCACTCTGAGCAAAATCAAGAACTTTAAACAAAGCCAGTGAAAATAAAGATGCGACAAATGACTTTTTGCTGAAATTTTAATCCAAACCAGATGCATGTGTTTTCTCAGGCTCATGAAACTTTACAAATGTCAGTTGAAAGTTTATCACTCTAACGTAATGCAGCACTTTCTTTTAGTTTCATCATCTTGGTGAGTTCAGAATCCATCTGCACAGTGGTGCACATGCTGAAACATGACCACTCTCTTTAAATATATCAGCAACCTTGCAGTGCTTTGCACCCAGGGGACATTTTTAATCTTAAGTGAGATCCAAACAATTTTCACAACATAATAGAGTTCAAGAACAAAAAAAAGTGGTTTTGTAAAATACCTAACAACAGCCTAATATAATATAGGGATATACAAAACCTCTTTGGTCTTGTACAGTTCGAAGTGCTGTTTTCAAGTTCAGGACTGAGGGGTGATCATCAGCTTCATTTATAGAGCAGATTTGCTATTAGTGGGGTTTTAATTCAAGTTTATGGGTTATGTGATAAGATGACAGGTAATTTGATCTCAAGATATATTTATTTAAATATATATTTACAAGTGTGTACATTCTAATAGAAAAATGATATACCAGTGTATTTTATGGGAACTATATCAACAGTTTTTTAAATAACCCCAAAGTAGCAACATGTTTAATTATTTTGCCGAATTTTCTATAAATGTTTTATCTGGCAGCAGGCAACATTTTCTCCTTACACTCCCACACATTTGGCTGCCTTAAACAGTCACCGTGCAGCTGCTAGAAACCTCTGGGAGCAAAATTAGCCTCCAGCCACAGCACTTATTGATTTTCTCTAACATGAAAGACACATAATGCATTTCAGATAGAACAACTGGGAGAACTAAAGTGTTTTGCAGAGGGTCTGACTGTCGTTAAATGAGCATGTACTAAACAAGCACACACATCATGCTCACAGACTGCCTCAGAGATCAGAAGCAGATGTCATCCTCTCATTTCTACCATCTCTATCCCACCCACTTCATACAAGATGTCCCACTTTCTGTGAGAAATCAGAGAACAACTGCTTTTTACTGATGACATTGGCTGCCAAGACCATGTTTGGCACGAGAGTAGATTTGTCAGCATTTCTATTTCCACTTTGTGAACTCTTCCCCATGAGGGAGGCAATTGATTTTCCATATTCATTGTAGTGTAGATTAAATTCAGGTTTTGCATGAGTGTTCCATATCATTCTAAAAAGGGATTGCTCAAAGACAAAAATAAGTTTCTTTACTTCAAAACAATTTTTAGTCAAAACAATCTTTGATTTAAAGAAGGAAAAAGGTAAAGATCCTTTATATTTATTTTGATGTGAAAATTTTGTCATCAATCTTTACAAATAGTAAAGGTAATTTAACATCCGCAGGAAGCTACAAAAAAAATTCAAAACAAATATTTCAAAATACTTTAATTTTTAAGCTGCAGAGACTTTTATCTGCACCAATAATGATACTGAATGAACTGCTATGGATGATAATGTGAACAAAATTTGCAAAATTTCTGGCTTTTGACATTCATTTAGTCTTTCTAATCCTGTTTTTATATTATATTTGTTCGGTCTCTAAATTTTATTGTGTAGCATCCCTGAGTTTTGAGGTGTATTCAGACTGGATACATTTGGTTCACCTTAAGTAAACCAGAGTTCTGATAATCTGGAACAAATTTTCAGCCCTGGTCCAGGACCAGGGTCCGCTCTCAGACCAATCTTTCGAGGTGGTCTTGGTTAGTTTCAAATAGGACTGAGCTTCGGTACGCTATGAGGTTTCCTCAGTTATACAATCTGGCCACTGTAGCCGGCCATCAGATGGTGTAAACAGAGTAGGAAAGAAGCAACCGATGAGCTGCAGACAAATGTAAAGCAACAAATATTGTTTGCATTGAAATTAAAAAAAAAAGTTGCATACAATACTGAAACATAACATTTTGTGTTGGGAAAAAATGTTTACAGTAATCTGCAAGAGTGGATTTGTACATGTGTTGACCTCAAAATGTTAATGCAAAGAAGTGAACTAGTGTTATGGACTGTGTTTTGAACAGTTGCAGCAGGAGTTTGCCAAGTATTAGTCAGCTTAAAGTCTATTCAGTTGTTCATATTGGCAGGCAGGTGATAAGGTTGGATGAGATTAATGAGCCCAAGTGAGAAGCTAATGTTGTGAACGTCACCAGTCCACTTGTAATTTGTCATAAGGTGTGCAGTTTTTAGATTGCCATGGAAAATCCATTACAGTCTGCTTATAATAATCTCATCTATGTTACAGAGCGTCTCAGACCTGGCAAAGAATCATTTCATTTAGTGGCACATTTGGCTTTAAAGAAAAGATTTACAGTATTCCCCTCGTATTCGTGGGTGTCTCTGGTCCCTAACCAGCGCGAATATGCGAATAAAGAGAACCGCCCCCTCACCCTCTTCAGTGGCCAAAGAATGTCTGTCACGATCCTTACTCATCAAAAACACTTCTGAAACATTTCTGATGCTTTGTAAAACATTTATTAAATAACATTAGAATATTGCTCAACATAAAGAGTTGTTTATTTTAATTTTGAGAAATAGACTACTAGAGCGTACTTTATGAAGCACATTAGGAGAGTCATTCTGTAAAAACCAGAGGCCCATGTTTCCTTCTTCATCAGTTAAGTGTGAGAGGTGAAATCTGAGCATCGGGCACGGCACGTCAGTACGCCAGGAGCGTGTTTTGAGCGTCTCTTCTTCAAGAAGAGGCCCGTTTTGATACATCATTCATTCATCTGGAACCAAAGAAGGCAGATAACCAGTAGCAGTTTATTGTGAAAGCTCAGATGATGTTGACGAGGAACCAGTGAAGTCAGTCTCAGAAATTCTCATAAGGATGAATCTTCTGTGGTAAACAGGGATAAATGAGGAGCTTCTTTGGGCTGAGTGGTGGTGAGAATGAAATCCAACAATCAATCCAAAGGAGTAATCCAAACAGGGTAATCCAAAAACAAAGACCAGAACACTTCTAAATCCACAGGTAAACTTTAGTTGTGCATTTCAAAAAGCAAAAACAGCATTATGAGCTCTGTTAATTCCAATTGTTGTTGTGAAGAATTTTTTTTTATTATTATCATTGCTTAAATGTATTTAGTGAAATATATGTTTAAATGTTAACTCAGATTGACCTTTTTATCTTTTCTGAAAACAGTTGTGTGTTTCTTCATCTGCTTCTCATCCCCAGCAAGGATGAGGGGGTTTTATGACACACTGTCCTGAGCTGATAAGGAATACTGTTTGAACTTAGAATTCACCAAGTGGGTCATTATACGACACCCCCTAATGAACTTTTTCTCTTTGTCTTGAAATTGGTACCTCCTTCTTGTGTTCTTAATAAAAGGTGCACTGGGAGAGGCAGACCTTTGAGAAGAGAAGCGTGGTAGACGTTTTCTATCACTCTTGCTTCTCTTCCTCGTGCATGAGAAACTTGATTCTTGTTGTGGTCTATTGTTTATAATTGTGTTTTTCTTTAATGTTTAGATGCATTTATCTGACAGTTGTTATCCAAGTTATTCCAAACAGATCATTGTCATCAAGTTCAGTTCAGATCATTTCAATATGCCCAAATTGTTCTAACATTATTTTAAAAAGAGCCTTTATAAGAGACCAACAAATTCCTTCAATCCATCCATCCATCCATCCATCCATCCATCCATCCATCCATCCATCCCATCCATCATCCATCCATCCATCATCCATCATCCATCCATCCATCCATCCATCCATCCATCCATCCATCCATCCATCCATCCATCCATCCATCCATCCATCCATCCACCGCCGACCATTAGCTGTCGCCAGAGAATAGGACTATAGTGACCCTCACCCTTGCATCCAAGCAAAGTACCCTTTGGTTTTCCCAGAAAGCCATAATTCTATAGACTGCGAGAACAAGCTGTTACTCTGGTATCGTATATTTGACATAATAACCATTGTTATAAAAATGTTTTTAACTGTATTATTTCAAATCTATTTTTTTCATGATATTTTGCTGCTTTAACCTGCAAATTGTTAAATTTATAAACTTGCCAATCATATGCCTCAATAAAAGCATGTGATGCCTACTGGCTCCCACCTTGAACGTTTGAAAAGTTTGATTGACAGATTCTCCCCAAGCCCACTTCCATTGGAAGGAATGTTGACTTCAACAAGGTCAACCCTGATTGGCCGATAAATTACCATAAAACATTGACTCCAGACCGCTCCTACCATTCACTTCTTCGCTGGCGTCTGCCTCCAAATGTGAGGCGTCCGCGCAGTGTAAAAGTGGTGACTGAATTGACTTCGACGGTGGGGCGAAATAAATAGTTTTCAATGGGTCACATTTATATCCATTTCTCTTATACAGTCAATGTACCTGCTAAACCCTAAACCTGGACTTTCAACCAGTCATTAGTTGAAGTAGTGAATTGTACTTGTTACCTGCTTCGCACATTGCATCTGTGGTTTAAGTCAAGAATGTTGATAAATAAACTTTATCAAAAATTCCATAACATATTCAAAAGAATAAAGTTGTTGTTTGTTCACCTTTCAAACAGGAGGTTTGCCAGAGATTTTTTCACCAGATGCCCTTTCACACAACCCTGTATTTCATCCGAGCTGGGGACAGGCACAGGGGACCCAGATTTTGGTTTCCTTGAGGCTACATATTCAAAAGTTAAATAATCTCTGGATTCTCAACATGCGTGTTTTCATCTGGGTGTGACCATGAAGCTGGTGGATGGGGTCGCTGGGATTGTGTACTTGGCACTGCAACACAGCCCATGCTGCTTGGTGGATGCCGTGCTTCCATAGTCAGGTAGGATAATGTTGAAAAACTCTCTGTCATCTGCCAGTCATAAGGTCTGTTGTTCTATTATTGGCTGATACACACATTGTATTCTGACCAAGTACAAATTTAACCCTCACCCAACTATTGCACCAAGTACGCAGGTTTGTAGCAAAAGGCAATACAATTTAAAAATACAAAAACCAGAGCGTTATCACGGGGTTGAAGAAGATGCTGTTTTCCAGGCGAAGTTACTCAGTCCTTACATGTGAACTTTTAGTGTTTTCTGTTCACAATTTATCATGTAAGTGTATGTTAAATACATGTGCCCACATAGTTCAGAAAAGGATGGGATATATTCCTACGGGTTACAGCTGTTTGTCAACATGGCATATGCATCTTTGGACCATCATTTAAAATCTTCAACACTCTTCACGTTAAACAGTAGTTTTTTAATTTCAGCTCTACCAAGAGCTTCAGTTCCAGAATCAACTATTTACCCGTTTTTATCTTTTGTATAAAACATCCTTGAATTTTATCAATCGTAGACATTTAAACCTATTGGTTCCGTCGTGTTGCTCTTTCTGTCCAAGTTGGACAGTACTCAGTTTTAGGCCCTTCTTTTATTCTTGCTCTATCTTCTGCCACTGGGGTCCATTTTGAAACATAATGTTTGCTTCCTGCCTCATACGACGACATTAAGATCTATGTTCCTTAAAGTCTGGAGGAGCTGAGGGGTCTTTAACGAACACAGAAGTTCTTGGCGAAATCAAATCTGGATGGAGCTGAACCTGTCTAATTTTCATGACAAATGTGTTCGTTTTTGGAAAAACTGACTTGCTGACAGGCTGCTGTAGTGCTGTTGGCCCCCCTGGACCCCTCAGATGCTCCTTTTAACCCCAAGATGTGAGGCCAGAAACCTTTCGTGGAACATTTAAATTTGATAACAGGTCAGTGCAGTGGTCAGTCTGGTTTTATCCACTTGAGGCTAATAAGTATAGTCAAGCCATATCTACCTCCTCATGCTCTGGAACAAGTGATTCATGCCTTGATTTTCTCCAGACTGGACTACTGTAACTCTCTCTACAGTGGTGTCGGCCTGGTCTCTGTCGCCGTCTCAGCTGGTTTGAAATTGGCTGACCCGCCTGTGCTGAGGGACCAGAGGGTGTGGTGCATATCACTCACTTTAAGCTCTCTTCACTGGCTGCCTGGGTCTTTTAGGATCACTTTTAGATTTTACTTTTGGTTTTAAATGTTTTTGAATGGTCTGGCTTTTACTTAGTATCTTTCTGAGCTGTTACATGTGTATCATCATGTAGGAGTCTAAGATCTGAAAGATCAAATGCTTTTTAATGGTTCATAGGACTCGGCTTGTGGCTAGGGAGACAGGGCCTTTTTTCGGGTACAGGTCCTAAACTCTGGAATGTCTCACCTGTGTGATTGAACAATCCAGTGATTTTAAGTCACTTTTAAAAGCACTCATCTTTTTGCTTAGGCTTTTTAGCCAGTGGCCCGGATTTAGTGGGTCAGCTTGTTGGTACTGATGCTTTTATTCTTTTTACTGTTTTGTTGTTTTATTGCTTTTATTGATTCTTTGTTATCATATTGTCCTGATTTTTATGTGATTTTATGTTAAGAACTTTGGTTGCTTCTGCTTAACCCTTGTGCTATCTTAGATGACCCCACCCTTGCGCCGACGTGTTCTCCCCTACTGACAAAGAAGGGATAAAGTGGAATTAGTTCATATAATCCATAAGGACACCAGTGAAGAATCTGGTCATTGAAGAAAAAAAGGATTCAGCGTGCTGTCTTGTGGGTTCCAGATATTCCCTCTCCCAATGTTAAAACGTGCCTAAGCGGACTAATACAAGGGTTAAAAGGTGCTATACAAATAATAAATTGATTGATTGATTGATAGATTATTTTTAAATTGATTGAACTAACAACAATATCTAGTTACCCTTTGACAACCTAATAGATAAATATCTACTGTCCTGTAAAAAGAAAAAAAGCTCTTTCATTCTGAAAGCTTGAATGCATGTTTAACAATCTTATTAAAAGCACTGTTTGGACAGGACAGATCTATATTGCTGTAGGAGCAATTACGGTTGAAGCATTAGCTGTCCATAGTTTCAGCAAAAGCACACATGTGGCTCTGTTCAAGCCTACACATCTGGCAGGGTTGCATTTGAATAACTTGGAGAACAAAACATTCATTTTTATGTTATTGATGTTGTGCATTCAGAGGGTTGCTGAACCACTTTATCATAATGACAAAGCAGCAACTAACCTCTGTAAACAAATCTGGAGGAGGGTGTTTTACTGACATCAGTGACAAATCCTTTGTCTGCTGTCTGTCACTTTCCTGTGGTGGGAATGGGATGAACACAATGTCAGTCATGCACCAGTGGTGGTTGAAAAGAGACCATATGTGTATTAACATGCCCAGTGCTTATGACGAATGTCATGCATTGCAGTCTAACTGCATGGTTGAACTCTCTCTGATGACCTGTTCGGCATGTTAAACCCTTTATATTCCTAGTCTCTGGTTAAGTTGGGACTTTGCAAAAAGACCCAAAGATAAACAGTTTAAACGTTTTGCAAAATGGATTCAAGTGCTAATATTAACACTTTGGCCAAATCACAATTGCTTCCTCCCTCTACGGCTTCTCCCTATCCCTACATTTATCCCTTCAAGCGGAGTGATATGGAAAAATTGTGTCTTCAAATTCGGACATTAATACTGCTTGATGAGGTCATCAATAGCTGGCACTCATCTATGTTAGCGTATAGCTGCCGGAAATCAGAAAATACATAACAACATTGGTTTTCAAACTTTAAAAGGTCACGCAAGAACAAAAACTTAATACTTATATTTAAGGGTAAACTTCTGTGCTTCAGAGCACACCTACTGTATGTGAGGAAATGCATTTCTCCTAGCCAGTCCTAAGTTGCTACAGCTCCTCCTTAGAAAAACATTTTTGGACACCACTACAGCTTCAAATACCCATACAGTTGGAGCAATAGGGAGGAGCCAGAGGAGTAGGAAAGCAATTAGGATTCAGCCGATGAAAACAGTGGATGAGAGAAAACAAACAAACAAACAAAAAAAAACTATTTTTAAAGTGAAACTCTGGGCAACAAAATTTTCTAGTCAAGTATTTAAAAATATAGAAATATAGTGAATACAGTACCTAGTTTTAAGAAGAAACTAATTTTATTCTTTTAGCTGTTTCTCTATAATGTGATTCAAAATGTCAGTGTGAACATTTACATGCAGTCATTACTTCAGGATATGACGTGAACAGCCAAGCAGCTACAATTATGAAGTGGTAATAAATGTCGGAGTTCAGAACGGCTGTGCCAGGTTAGCTCTAACAGCCTACCATTTACAGCAATTTTCTTATTTTAATACAAGCAGTTTCATTCAGTCAGGTTGAAAGCATTTTTCTTCGTTTTTGCACATGAAATCCCAATAAAAAAGTAAGCAGGATTTTAGGTGGGATATTCACCTCTGGCCACCTTTTTATCTGTTGGGAACATGGTCGCATATGGGTTTATCAGTTAGTCTCCGGTATGACAAAATGATAGTAAAATGCTGTGAAAGTTCTTTACAGTTACAGAATCAAATAAATGAGCAGAGCAGATCCTTTTTAGATGTGTCCATATCTATTGTCTTTTCTGAGTTGTGCCAGTTGCTGCCCCAATCTGTCCCCCAAGTTTATGTTGTGTTGACATGATCTTAGGTGTTTTGTCACTAATAGACTTCTTATTTTGCTTTAGGTAGTCTGCAAAAGACTGAGGTGTTGAATTTGTGAAAGTAAATGAGAAGTATCATCACAAAAATGGCTTCCATGGTTCATTTGGCTGGCTACGCGATTTATTTTGCCATTTCAGGGTTTGTTTTCTTCTCTTTCCAGTCTCTAAAGGCAACTGCGCAAAGAAATGTGTTGAGACGAGGGTTTAATTCAGTCATTTCAAATAATCAGTTTTGGTTAATGTAGTCTTTTACATTATGATTGTAATAATAGCCCTAAACAGTTGTGCTTTGAAAATGCAGATATGCTTCTAAATTGTGGAAATGTAGTTTCATTTGGTTTTGTTTGTGCTGGAGGCTAAAGAAAGGCTAGAAATCAATGAAGACTGTGATATATACCCTTTCTGCTGAGCAGTAAAAGCCACCTAGATGCAATAAAGCTAGATAGAGTGGGGAACAGCTGCAGAGAGTTTTACATAAATTAAAAGCAAGCGGCATACTGTGATAATGTGCTCCATTAGTGTGGGTTGCAGTATCAGAAAGAAGCCTTGCTGAGATTTGCTCTGTTTCTTGCAAGATATTTACTTAGCCTGTAAATGTCTATCTCTCTTATCTTAAGCTATTTTGTTTAAAATAAAAGTTTGATTAATTTTCTGAAACATATCAATTCCATACTTCTTAATGCCAGAGATTCTTCTTTTAGATGGAAATACATTTGAAAGGTAAGAAGCTTAGTTGCTTATAATAGAATACTCTAAAGCTACGTACAAACCAGGCATGGGATGGGCATTCAAGAATGCACTGTACTGACATTCTTATACGTGCTTTAAGCGTGTAGTGTTCACCATGGATTGCAATATTTGCAAGATTGAGGCATCGCTTTAACATTTCACACCAAGCCTCTTCCAATTCTAGGTGGTGGACATGCAATAGCAAACGGTAGCAAAATAAAAACAGGAAGATGCTGCTCCCTGCTTGTCCATTGAGAACACCATATGCAAAATGCGCATTTATGGACTTGGTTTTAGCATATAGTGTTCACAATGTACTGTATCTACCCTATACTAGCGCATGTACCTACAGTTGGAAGAGACTTGGTGCCAAATGTCAAACTGGTGCAAATTTTGCTCCAGACTTTTTCTTTCACAGCTCTATTCTGATATGTGAAAGTCTTGGTTTCAAAAATTCTTGCCAAACACAAATAGCATTTACAGTCAGGACCATAAAAATTTGGACAGAGACACAGCCTTTCTAATTTTGTTTCTGTACATTACCACAGTGAATTTTAAATAAAACAAATCAGATGCCATTGAAGTGCAGACTTTCAGCTTTTATTCCATGGGTTGAACAAAAAGATTGCATAAAAATGTGAAAAACTAAAGCATTAAAGAAGACGTACAAAAAAGTTGAAGTTATAGGCCTATATGACGTTTTTAAAGCTATGAAAGATTAACAGAAAAATGAACATTCAGCCAATGCAGGTGGGAAACAGACCCGTAACATTAAACAGACTTAGGTCTGTTCATGGACTTTTGGTGGTCCTGCTGCATCGAGCCTGTGCAGGCCACTTTCCTCAGAGCACTGACTGTCAGTCATTCTGGGCCTTAGTGGCTAAAATCATTTTTAGAGGTGAGCAGGTTTACCACATTAATAAAACTGAAGAATAAAACTGAAACACCTTAAATTCTTGGAAGAACGTTCCCACATCCCAGAACTTGAAGCCACAGTTTTATTTATCAGATCCATCCATTTCAATTGGCGTGGCAGTGGCTAAGGTGGTTGAGCAGGTTGCCTATTAATGGAAGGATCTGCGGACCGATCCCCACTCCCCCTAGCCAACTGCCGTTCCTTCCTTGGGCAAGACACTTCACCCTCCCTGCCTCCAGTGTTGCTCCACTGGTGTGTGAATGCGTGTGAATTCCCGGTGGTGGTCAGCGCTTCAGGGCAGTTGTGGCTAAATCAGTAGCTCGCCAAGTAGGAATGAGGAGTGAATGAATAATGGATACACATTGTAAGCGCTTTGAGCGTCTGGAAAAATCCAATCCCTTGAATTATTAATTCAATGCAATTTTTAAATATAAAGTGAAAATTCATAACCAATGCTACAAGTACTACAAAACATTAAACCAAACTAAATGGAGTCCAAAAACAAGCTTACGTCCTTCAGCCATGTGAGTCTACCATCCTCCCTTGACCCACATCTTTTTATCACGCCACTTCAGTAAACGATCTTAAACTTTGGACAGATCCATCATCTTCAGTATGTTGATGTCTTCTTCAGTATGTTCGTGTCTTCTTCGTCCTGCCCTGTTACAGTATGTGAAAAAAAAAGTATCCATCTGACCATAGCGACTATAGACCTGTATGCTGTCCAAACATTACATATCATGAAGGTCTTGGAGAGACTCAGATCAATTTAGCTGTGCAAGGAAACCAGCTTCTTGTATGAACCACTGCAGTTTGCTTTTCGCTGTGGCTTTGGAAGTAAAGGCAGCTTGATCGGTTCTGGGTTCTGCTCTGAATCCTCTACAGCTGATTGGAGAAAGAAGATTACTTCCTATAAGATAAAAATCGTCGTGGAAATCTTTGCGCATCCTCTTCAAAATGTGGTATCTGAAGTCAGAGGCTGCTTTACGTCTACTGCTACTTTGAATAAAGAAACACTCAAAAAGGTAATTTTAAACTTAATTTTCCTAATATATGTCCTCCATCAAGAGAAAAGTGCCACAAGTACATGTTAAAACACCAAAAACATGATTTACAATGGAGTGGGTCTTAAAAAGATTTTTGAGGTAATCCTCTGTATTGACTGAGCAAGTAAGGGCGACTTCTAAAAAGTACGGTACATAAACATTTTTAAAATGCTATCTTAAATTGCCTTTTGAATTTTTTTGTACAGCTAACTATTTACAAATCCATAAAGAAAGCAAACTACTAAACAAAGTTATCCACTTACTCCTGATTTTGCTTCACAGCTTGGACAAAAGCTTACCATTTTAGTACTCATACTGAAGGACAAATCTTGACATGTTTTACTCTTTGATTCCCAGTAAACATAGCAATTAAAAATGATTAAACACAATCTTACTAGTTAAATCCAAGGACTCTATTATCTAGTTATTCAAAGTCAATAAAGCATCATAAGAATTCATACCCATTAAGTCTGAAGTTCCTGAGCAAGGATGTCTGTTTAATAAAAGCAGGAGATTTTAATCAATAAAATTGCTCTTATCTTGCGTGCTTCAGTTTGAACACTAAAATTGTGTTTTTTTAGACTGTTAGAGAATTTAAGGTAAAAAAAAACAGGTATACATGTTTTGTTCAAGCTATTATATTTCCATGAAAAATAAGTGTCCTCATGTTTAAAAATGTAGGGTGCAATCCACTTTACAACTACTTTATGCAGTTTTGACTTGCATTGTTAAGCACTTTGTGATTTGTACTGTAAAGCCTGATACAAAAAAATAAACCTCAGTTGCTTTCCAGCTGATCAGTTAATGCCTCAGTGGTAGAGTGTGAGGTCGAGAACTCTAGCAAAAGTTTATTATGGCCCGCAGCAGTCACAGACTGCAAGGACCATATTGTAATTTTTAATTGTGATCTAGGAAATTCAATTTTTTTCTGGTCTACTTTTTTCATTATGTAATTACAAAGCTTTGGATATTATCAGGGTTTTTCCTCCATTATTGGTCTAAAACTTTACTACACAGAGCCAAAGAAAATGCCTGGCTTTGAGATGACTAATTCCTCAGATCACACATTTTCCTGCATTCTCCAAATTTTGGACAAAGTACAGCAACTCCAATAGCTTATAGAGAAATTGTTGAACCTTTTTTTTTACGTTGTAATATAAAGCAAAGTCCAGTTATTAAATGCAAGCCATTGATACAGGTTGTGGGAGTTAAAGCCATGCTCCTCTCTGTGATCCATCACATTAAAGCAGCCAGAAACTCAATTAATGAGAAGAATGGGATGAAACTTGAAAAGTTGGATGTCAGGTAAAAGATCCGTTCAGCTGGAAAAAAAAAGAAGGAGAACAAAGTGTGACATAAAAAAAAAAAAATCCTAAAAAATGTTTGGCTCATAGATACTGCAACATTTTCAGTGATAAAAGTTTGTTCAATGACTGATTTGGTTTTGTCCAGTTTCTTTGTTTTATACAAAGGGAGGCCGGGCCACAAGAAGGAAACTTCTGTTTCGTATACATTTGCTTCATCCAGCAGAAATAGGATTCTGCCTATTTTTTGCATGTTGGCTGACCTTCAAGGTTGTTCAAGTGCAAGATCTACTCTCTGCATGAATCAATTATTAATCATAGAGGTGTTTAAAAATCCCCTATCATCATAGCTCATTGTCATGTCACATCAATGAGCAAAGCACACTTCACTAAGTCTAATGCATCCCAGCTAAAGACAGTTTGTCTGAACAAGAGCGAACTCCCAGCTGATGTTGACATGATAAAACACTCAAAGGGCCATAAGATGTGAGAGAAGATGAATGTCTTCAGAGGACACACTTCTGTTCTCGTCAGATTTCATTTTGATAAATGACTATTGCAATACATCACAGTTTTACAGCTCTTTATCTGAAATTTCTGAGTTGCTTTTAGCGTCCTGATGTCACTACTGAAAACTCGCCCTGACAACTGTGAAATAATGTTATGACACATTTAATAGACATGCATGAGTGCATAGATAGTCATAATTTCATTTTCTCTATATGGACAACTATGTGTTCTTAGCATGTTCTGGCATAGTATGCAAAATGTCCTGCCCCAGGATCATTTCTTGCTTTTTAAAGCAAAGAAGTTGACTTTTTTTACTCACTCTGGGCAACCTCATGCTTCCCTACTTACTGTAGTTTGCTCAGTTTAAACTTTTTGCCGAAATCATATTTGATTTATTATAAAAGCATTCCCAGTGTTCTTTTAATTATGATTGTCCTTTTTTTGCCGGAATAATAATAATAATAATAAAAAAGGTGTTTGTTTTTTTTGGACATAGTTGCTGCAGAGCAGAAGGAAATTTTGTTGTGATTGTGAGTGAGACTGTTGGTGCAGAGGAAGCAAGGTCCTACTTTCCATCATCAACTTGTCTACGTTCTGTTCTACCTGCTTACAGTCCTTCACAATCCCAACCTAATATTACTTGGGCAATTTTGGAGCTATCCGGCTTTGCAGTTTTAAGCCAGATACCAGGAAAAACACAAGTACATGGATCTATTGGTTTTAAAGTGGATGCATCAGAAAATTGCAGAGAAGGGAGCTAATGGCTTGCCATGGTAGCGGAAATGTCACATCTACAAGCTTTTTACATTGGCATTTTTTCATCTGCTCTTGAATCACAATGACTTTAATAAATAAATACTCAGATATGCAATTTTATGCTTATTTTTTTCCACATATGTCCCCCATTATCAGAAAAACTTCACAAAAACATTTTTGAAACACCAGTAATGCCATTTTCAATGGAGTGGTTTTTTTTGGAAATCCCTATAACTTTAAGTTTTTCTTTACTATTCTGACTTGTTGAATGTGGTTAGATTGAGGTTTCATGAAAAAACAAACAAACAGCATTTTATTAAGAATAGGATGCTGAAAACGTGTGACTGTCCTGGAGCATACTCAACAAATACAGGGCCCAAGACAAAACAGACATGGGCCCCCTCATTTTCTCTTTGAAACACTACACTTTTATGTTTTTTTACCTCCTCCTTGCTCATTAATGAAACACCCAAAGACAAAAATCTCAACTGAAAGGAGAAAAAAAAAAGTAAAAATTATTTTACTCTTTAAGCTTTTATAAGTTACTAAAAAGAGTCATGTTTGTGTAACAAACATAGTTTTAATAAATACAGTTTTTAGTCAAAAACTGTTCCTATATGTATGGTTAATTGCTATTTCTATTCTTCCTCATCACATTAATTTGAGTTTTTTTCCCTAACAAATATTTAATTATACATAAGTAATTCCTAGTTTATATATTTTTAGTGTTTGCTCTCTGTGCGTTAGACTCCTCTTAAACAGCTTTAGCACATTATTCTCTTCTATAGTGCCCTCTCTTTGTATCACCATGAGATGCTCGAAATATTTTTTTCAACACACTAGCATTGTAACTTTACGTACATCTTGTTATTTATTATTTGTGTTGCATTCACTCAACTTCTGCTGTTTTAATTTTTTTTTTGTTTTGTTTTTTGTTTTTATGAAATCTTGATAACATAATCAGAGATGGCCCTTGTCAACCTTTTTCTTCAGGGCACAGATTTATGCTGTGCCAAAACCTTATCAAAGACACAATCAGCCTAACAATGAGGTGGCAGGTGTGTTTCTGCAGGCCTGTGTTTGATGAGTATGAACACACTCAACCTTCCTATAATGTAAATTTGTCAGCTGTTCTCTTCCTTAATAAGTCTTTTTTATATGAGAACAAAGTATTGTACATAAAAAAAAACCATTTCAGATCATGCAGCTGGCAATCTCCTAATTCCAATGCTCAGTAGGGCATTACTTTACTGTTTTTCAGATAATCAGTATGAAGTATTTTTTCTTGATGACAAACCCCACAACTGCAATACTTATTTTTACACATGCTTGCTTTTCCTAAATTATTAAAAGGAGTATGGGCATCCCCTGACCCATTAATCTGACCACAACCCTTTACCAACCCTTATCAACTTTAATCTAACTTTAAGTCCTAACTTCTCATTTAGATTTTAACCGTGTTGACTTCCGGTATGTGCAGAGCCATGAACGGACGTATCTAAGCTGAGCTCCGACGGCACCCTCCTTTTTTGCTTGAAAGCAAACATCCCAGCACTTTTTTTCGCATAAAAAATATTTGCTTTCACAACAGTAAATCTAAGGACAGCTACATTCGGTAAGAAAAATGCCTAAAAATCAAAGTCGCCAAGCTGATTCCCAGGAAGCTAATGCTAGCAACCAGCGGGAAGTGCTGGACGCCATTAGCGCCTTGAGAGAAGAATTAATGACCACAATGGCGAACACAGCAAAGACACACTCGGACCAGCTTGTGGAGCTTCAGGGCTCATTGGAGAAAATTGAATGCAAAATTCAAGACACGACTGGTCGGGTTACAGACCTGGAAACTGCGGCGGCTGCCCACTCCGACTCCATCCACGCGATGCAGGCTGACATGGGAGCAATGAAGAAAGAGCTAGCATTCCTGAGAGACCGCTGCGAGGACCTGGAGACCAGATCACGCCGATGCAATCTGCGCATCATGGGAGTGAAAGAGGGACGGGAAGATGGCAGTCCCACGACGCAGTTTGTAGCGGAGCTTCTGGCCGAGTCACTGAAGCTAACCTCAGTCCCGCTCCTGGATCGCGCCCATCGCAGCCTCCGCAGCAAGCCGAGTGACGGGAACGCACCACCGCGCGCCTTTGTGATTAAATGCCATTACTTCAGAGAAAAGGAGAGCATTCTAAAGAAAGCGGCGGAGCTGAAAACCATCACCACGAAAAACGGCGACAGAATCACGATTCTTCCGGATTACACCCAGACTGTCAGCAAACAACGAGCAGCTTTTGGGGAAGTGAGATCACTCTTGCGGGGGCTCCACCGGGTCCGCTACGGACTTCTTTTCCCAGCCACACTCAGGATCACCACCCCCGAAGGAGAGGAATTCCGCTTCAAATGCCCTTTAGAGGCTAAAAAATTTGTAACCACCAAGTTAAAGCAGCAGAAATGACATGCAACTGTCCCATTTAAAGATGCTGACAACACACTTTTTTTTATTTATTTTTTTTCCTTTCCTCCCTGCTCACCGTCATACTGAGCATTGGGTGAACTTTGAAAGAAGGAGGGTCCCGGTCTGGACCAGGTGTTGGTGGTAAGCCTTTGTTCTTGGGTTATAGGGGGTTAATCACCGGATCGTTGGAATATTCCTATTCTACTTTTTGTGTTTGTTTGTTTTTTGTTGCAAATTTAAACACAAAGATGTCAGTCTTTGTTTACTATGTAGTGGGGTTCTGTTATTTAACTGTTCTTTGGGCCATTTTCACACAGCTAATGCTTGTGTTTTGTATTCGGGGTCTTATTTTTCTCTTTTGTTTGTGTTCAAGAACGCTATCACTGATGTTTTATGGGATTCACGATAAAGGAGTGTGCTATAAGAAGACAGGGTTTAACATGACGACATGAGTGCTGATTTAAAATGGGTTAGCTGGAATGTGAGAGGCCTCAACCGTCCAATAAAATGTAACAAGGTGTTTTCACATCTCAACAAACTAAAGAGTCAAATAGTATACTTACAAGAAACACACCTATTAAATAAAGATCACAATAGACTAAGAAGATCAGGATATACACAGGTTTACCATTCTAACCTTAATATCAGAGCAAGGGGGGTCGCCATATTGCTACATAGAGATGTACATTTCGAAGAGGTCTCGACAATCAGAGACAAAAACGGACGCTATATTATCATTCAGGGAAACCTGTTTAACCTCCCGGTCACAATGGCAAATATATATGCCCCAAACTGGGACGATGAGCAGTTCTTTAGGAATTTTCTCACCCTCCTTCCTAATCTAGACACACACAATGTAATATTGGGGGGAGACTTTAATTGTGTTCTCCACCCAGTGCTTGACCGTGCTTCTACTCGTCATAATACTAACACAAATGCAAACAAATCATCTCAGTGTATCAATACATTTATGCAAAACTATGGCATGGTTGACCCTTGGAGAGCTAAAAACCCAACGGCTAAATGTTTCTCATTCTTCTCACCACCCCACAAATCCTATTCAAGGATTGATTTTTTCCTGGTTGACAGTAGACTCCGGTCACTGGTGAGAGCCATAGACTATGAAGTAATGGTTATATCTGATCACAGTCCTGTAATAATGGAAATTAATGTTTCTGGCTATTCTCCACCACAGAGAAATTGGAGGTTCAACACAAGGCTATTAACAGACCAAAAATTTATGGAATTTATTAATAAACACATTGATATGTTTTTTGAAACAAATAGCACCCCTGACATCAGTCATGGCACGCTTTGGGAAACATTCAAGGCATATATTAGGGGACAAATTATTTCTTATAGTGCGCATGATAAGAAACAAAAGCTTAAACGTGCTTCTGAAATCAGCAATCGCCTTAAAATTATCGATCAATGCCAAACAACCTCACCATCCCAGGAACTTTGGAAAGAAAGAACACTGCTTCAAACAGAATACGATCTAATCATGAATGACAAAGCCATAGAAATGCACTTTCGATCACAGCTACAGCATTATGAACATGGCGAAAAAGCGAGTAAAATGCTTAGTCATCAGCTGAAACAAAAGGCAGCTGCCAACCATATTACATCACTTAAGAATGATAAAGGAGATATAATCACTGATCAGAAAAACATCAATAAGCAGTTTTTGAACTTCTATAAAAAACTATATTCCTCCGACCAATGCGACACTGTAACGATAGAAAACTACCTTGAAAAAATAAAATTGCCAGTTTTGACAGAAGCCGACAAGACCTGTTTAGAAAAGGACATACAAATAATAGAGGTTGAAAACGCAATGCGAAAAATGAAATCGGGAAAATCACCAGGCCCGGATGGCTTCCCAGTCGAATTTTACAGAGCTTTCTCCCCTAAACTCCTCCCCTACCTATGCAGTCTCTATAAATACGCTCTGGGTGCGGAAGTATTACCACCCACAATGAGGCAGGCTACCATTTCTGTATTGCTGAAAAAGGATAAAGACCCGCTACTCTGTGAATCATATCGACCAGTGAGCTTATTATGCTGTGACTATAAAATTCTTACCAGAATACTCGCAGACAGGTTAGAAGGGGTTCTAGACAAAATCATCCACCCAGACCAAACCGGTTTTATGAAAGGAAGGCAACTGTATAGCAATCTCCGCCGGGTTTTTAATATAATCTATCAGTCAAACGCTAATGTTGACCCAGAGGTAATTATAACATTAGATGCACAGAAAGCATTCGATAGAGTAGAGCATAAATTCCTGCTCAAGACTCTCCGAAGTTTTGGATTTGGACAGGTTTTCTGCTCATGGGTTGATACCCTTTATAAACAACCTGAGGCAGCCATCTGGACAAATAAGATCTTATCAGAGTACTTCGTCCTCTCCAGAGGAACGAGACAGGGGTGCCCTCTGTCCCCCTTACTCTTTAATATTGCAATTGAACCCTTGGCAAGAGCCCTCAGGAGTGCGCCAGATGTGTTGGGCATTAAGAGAGCGGGCCAAACCCACACCCTATCACTATATGCTGATGACCTTCTCCTGTTCCTTTCGGACCCTCACAAGTCCATCCCCAAAGCATTGAATTATATCAGAGAATTCGGGAAAGTATCGGGGTATCTGATAAATATGTCAAAGAGCCTGATCTTTCCCATTAATGAAAAAGCGGCGCTTATGCCACACAACTCTTTTCCGCTCACAGTTGCCACAGAGAAGATCATATATCTGGGTGTGACAGTGACCAGAGAATATAAAGATCTTTTCAAACACAATCTGAAAGCTACTCTCAATCAGGCTAAACGAGATATGGAGAGATGGTCATCCCTCCCTCTATCTCTACCGGGAAGAATAAATTCTGTGAAAATGATTATATTGCCAAAATTTTTGTTCCTTTTCCAAACCATACCAATATTTATCCCTAAATCCTTTTTTAAAGAACTGGATAGATTAACATCAATATTCATCTGGAATAAAAAAAATACCACGTATCAGAAAGGAGTTTTTGGAGAGACGGAGGGAGGAGGGCGGTCTAGCTATGCCTAACTACATGTATTTTTATTGGGCAGCTAATCTTTACAAACTTATCTTTTGGGGTATGTCAAAGAAGAATGAGAACATCCCACTCTGGGCAATTATGGAACAGGACTCATACATATCAGGCTCTCTGGCCTCTGTTGTTTCCTCACCACTACCCCTGGACAAAAAACTAATCCCCAATAATCCTGTTATTTTAGGATCACTTAAGATATGGCAACAATTCAGAATTCACTTTAAACACAAACAAGGTTTACTTTCAGCTCCGATAGTTACAAATGTACTTTTCCCTCCCTCCTTCATTGATTCCACATTTCAGGTCTGGGCAAATAAAGGGATTGACACTCTGAAAAAACTTTTTAACGAGGGACATTTTTTGTCCTTTGAACAACTACAGGAAAAATTTAACTTGCCCTCGTCTGACTTCTTTAGATACCTACAGGTGCGTAGTTTTGTTAAAAAACACTTTTCCCCATCTCTTCAGACTCCTCCAGGTAGCTGGATAGATGAATGTCTGACTCTAGATCCCTCAAAAAAAGGGGTAATTTCTTACTTATATCATATGTTTAACACGGCTGCAGCGCCCTCTTTAGAGATTATGAAAAAACAATGGCAAAAGGAATTGGGATTGGAGATAACTGGAACACAGTGGCAGCAGATAACTAAGTTTATCCACAAATCCTCAATCTGTATAAGACATGGTTTGATACAATTTAAAGTTGTACATAGGCTTCACATATCAAACAGTAAACTGGCACGGATCTTCCCAGGGACAGACGACATGTGTCCAAGATGCAGGTGTGAAACGGGAACCCTCACACACATGTTCTGGGGGTGCAAGAGCCTCCAGGCCTTCTGGGGGGTGATTTTCGACTCCCTAGCAAAAGCATGGAATATAAAGATCCTCCCGAACCCACTTACAGCACTATTTGGAGTCACTCCTCAAAACTGCAAGGTTACTACAATACAAGCTTCAGCTCTGGCATTCTCTACGCTTTTGGCTCGACGTCGCATCCTTATATCCTGGAAAAACTCAAGACCCCCTTCACACAAGCAATGGGTGGAGGACATGCACTCCTGTCTTAAATTGGAACACCTTCGATATGCTATAAAGGGTTCAACACAGAACTTTTTCAAATCCTGGAAACCTTTCTTGGACCATGTGAAAAAATTTGAATAAGGAAGGCAATTTTATAGCTGACGAGCACTCTTTTTTGTTTTTTCTGGACAATCGTATATTTTTACAGAAAACTCAGTGATATTTTATTTTTCCCCTTGTTTTGTTAGTTTTTGGGAGGGTTTTTTTTTATTTTGGGTGGGAACTGTGATTGTTGTATTTTGATTTGAGAAAATCTAAAAATAAAAGAGTTAGATTTTAACCGTGTTATGAAAATCTCTTCAGCAGAGATAATGTTCTCTCTCCTCTTCGCTATATGGTAACGGCAGTAATTATACAGTACTGCAACGTTAAATGGAATAAAGGAGCACATCAGCCATGCCCATTTGATAGTTTTTTCTATTAACCTATGGTAACAAAAAAAGACAATATATTTGTGATGTTTCTAACACGTTTAATGGATAAGATGTGTTACAGCTTCTAATTAACAAAAAGGGCAAAATACTTCATAGCCATGCGGCTCTGTCTGAATACTGCAAAAAATAAACATTATAACAATAAATCTAAGAACAATTTTTTTTGTGTGTTTACCCTTAAGTTTGACTTTTCCTTCTGCATATTTATAAAACATCTTTCTAATGTTGTTGTTGGTAAAAGCCTCTTTTTCACTGTGATTGTGCTAAATGAATTTTTTCTTTTATAAAAAGCTAGATGACAGATGACCAATAACCAAATGTTAAAAACCTAAAATTTTAAAATATGTAATTGGATTGTTGAACTAAAATTGTACTAATATTGCAAATGATTGTGTCGTACCTATGCACATTTCTAGATTTAAAAACAGGGAGACAAAAAGTTTTCTTCATGTTCTCTTTCTTTTTTCTCTAAGGTTGTGTGGTGACTGTGACAGGACGGCTCACCTTTGTCAGTAACAGGTCCATGGAACTTGAAGTGTTGGTGGATGCAGCTTCTCTAGTGGAGAAGGAGATGAAGAAGTACCGTGCTGTCTCGGCGTTCTTCACCTTTATCTCTTTGGATAAGGACAATAAGCCATTGCCTGTTCCTCCTCTAAAGGTTAGTATCATCAATACTTCTTCTGAAGTCTGTTCTTTAAATAAATATGGAGTTTTTAAAATCTTTCATTCATTCATCTTCTACCGTTTTATCCCTTTCTGGGTCATGGGGCTGCCGGAGCCTATCCCGGCCACTTGTAGGCGAAGGCAGGGGACACCCTGGACAGGTCGCCAGTCTGTCGCAGGGCCACATATCACACATTCATTCACTCTCAGGGACAATTTAGAGCTGCCAATTGACCTATGAAGCACGTTTTTGGACGGTGGAAGGAAGCCGGAGACCCCAGAGAGAACCCATGCATGCACTGTGGAAACTCCACACAGAAAGGTCCCCCATTGATGTTCTGGTTCAGGTCCCCCAGCTGGGACTTGAACCAGGGGCCTTCTTAAAATCTGTTTTACACAGATTCATGGTTTGGTAATGCTTTGTTTCTCATTAATATATCACACTTAAAGTTCCTCTAAAACTATATTTTTTGGGGGGAAAATTGTTCCCAGTGGCCTTTTACTTATGATTATGCTGTTTTTCGCCAATTTCAAATAGCCTGTTTTGTTTTTTAAGATGTATTTTCTGCAAAGCAGCAGGAGTTCGTCAGAAATCTGCCTGGAGGTTGTGGGCGGGCCTATTGGTGCGAAAGTAACCCTACATTGTTATCCCAGCATACCTTTGTTTACGCTCTCTCTCGCTAGACCCTCACAACCCCAAGCTAACATTACCATTAAAAGAAAAACCAGTACAGTTTTAGTAGCTCAGAGGAGGAAATTGGTTCAGTTAAGGGATCTATTTGTCTTCAGGTGGAGGATTTAAAAATGGGGAGGAGCTTGGAGACTTTGGCCCGCACCAAAAGTCTGAGCTTTTTGGGGTTTTTGTCTGCTCCTGATCCATCATAATTTGAATAAAGAAATACACAGCAATTCTATTTTACTCTTAAATTATATTCTATATTTCCTCCATCACAAAATAAATGCTGCAAGAACATGTTAAAAGCACCAAAAACACAATTTTGTGTTTTGAGTGGGTCTTTAAAGATTGGTTCCACAGACAGTAACATTCCTCTAGTCAATAAAATAGGTCACCATCTCTTCAGCTAATTCAATTCCTCTGTGAACCATTTTCACTTGATACTTTATGTATTCCAAGAACAGCCCTGGATGCCTGTGTTTGTCTGACTCAGCTTTTAGGCTATTCTCAGAGTGTTCAGAGAGCATTGTTGACAGCTGACAGGATAGACGCCTGCTGTTTACTCTGTTTGTTATGCAAACCCGTTGCACACTGGCCATCTGTTTAACTCAGCACATTATAGTTATTGGCTGGTGCAATTTGCACACCTTGATTATTCCTGTGGATAGCAGAATAAAAAGTTCTTAAATGTCTCGTCAGCAGACGAGGAACAGTGTGGGGGGTTGGTGGAATATATGATCACAAGACCAGATTTAATTTTTTCAATAGTCAGTTGTTATTTTTAGAAATGCTGTACCTCCAAAAAATATGCTTTATCAGTGCAAAATATTTTTCTGTTTGGTTTACTCTCAAAAATGCAATGTGACAAATTAATCACATTGTGCCCAATTGAGTCAAGCCTAAAGATCTATCCTGGTCTCAAGGTGTTCCAAGTCAAAATACAAAGATTTTATTTTGACCCATAAAAACCCAGACCCTTTTTTCCTAAAGACCCAGTCTGATAAAAAGCATGTTGGTGTGTGTGTTTTTTTTTAAACATAGTCTTGCTGCATTTTTCTCATGATGGAGAACATATAAAAAGAAAATTAGGATTAAAGTTGGATTTCAGAGTATTCATTCATTCAAAAACCGTTGTGAATAAGGAGCAGATGCAAAAACGCCATCAGAAAAAGCTTGTAGGTGTGCCATAGAAGCTACTTTAGCAAGCCACACGTTAAAATCCATTCTGATCCATCTTCTTGTAGATGAATAGATCCATGTACGTCTTCATTTTCCTCTTCTGAACTGGCAACTGGCTCAAAACTGTACGGCTGGATAGCTACAATACTGCTCCCTATTTTTGTTACACTGGTAATGTTAGGTTGGGGTTTTGATGAGCTGTAAACTAGTTAAGAGGATGGGTAGTGAGTGATCTTTTTCCATGGCAACTGAAACAATGCCAAATTTCTAATGTGCCACTTTGGAGAAACTATGAAGGACACAGGTTTTTTAAATGTTGCCTATAAACAGAAGAATCATAGAAAAAAGACTATGGGAACACTAAAAATAGCTCCAAAGCTGATCAGAGTGGGTCTTTGAAAACAAAACTATTTGGAATGGACCACAAATCAAGTGGACCACAGAACACATGACGTTCTTTTGTTACAGTGATGTCACCATATGGAGTTAAATATGATGGCAGCCAGCTGCTGAATCACTTTAGACATAACCTGTTTTATAACACAGCCAGAAGTCATCATTATTAGTTGCCAAGACAGTCGACACCACCCACAGATCTAAACCCTTTTACAACACATGTATTTAGTTTGCCCATTGCATCTCTGTCCCTCGATAAAACATATCTCTGTTGCTTATAAAAAGCATTCTCTGCACTCAAAATATTTTCATAGAGCCGTATGTGTCTATATCAGCTCCATAAGAGAAAATATACAAAAAGAGAACATTTTGGGCCTTAACAAAAAAAGCTCTTTGTTTTTGTGTCTGAGAAGCAGACCGTCTTTTTTATGTCCTGCATGTGTGAGTGGGCCGCACATGTCAGAGGACAAAATTACATCTGTGAGAGAAAAAGATGAGGCTTGATCAAAACAGATTTAGAATTTATGTGTGCTGTGATTTTGAAAGTGACACAGTTTTACTAAAAACGATAGACGAAAGTTATAAAAATTTTGATAATGGGAATCACATTTCAGAAAGTACTAATGCTGAAGAAAACATTTAGTGTTTTTTTTTTAACATATTTATTTAACTGTGGATGTAATGTTCTTGAGAATGTCTGCTTTACGTTACAAATAAAAAAAAAATGACATGAATGGTGGAGACCTGAATCACTCAGCTTTGTAAAAAGCAATATTTAGGCTTATAACACGAACAAAACTAAAAGTATTTGTGTTTCAGGCCTTAGACTTGGATAAATCAGACATGATTAAACACAAATTTTGCAGTTTACTAAAAACAGAAAAGAAGAGATCTTTATTAATCACTGTCACAGGTACAATGACATTTTAAAAAGTGCTTCCCTATACAACACTCATATTTAATCCATGGTGAAAGTCTACGACTAAAACTAAATAAATAAATTATACATAAAAGTACATAAAACGTTGGCTTACCAAATGGAAGAAATGTGTGAGGTTATAGAAACAGGATGTTGATCAGTTATTACTTCATAGGATGAAGGTTTTATCTGGGTCTCTACTTTATAAATTATGTGGCTTTTTATTAATCAACAAATGCACTTCAATTGCTGTTTCTTGTAAACATAGCTTTGGCCAGATGTATTAAACTCTTTCTTCTTTAGTGCAAACGTCTCATCATGGACAGTTGCTTTTACCAATGATTTCTTCTACCCATCAAATATGGCTCTTTTCAGCATGTGCCTCACGAATCAACATAAAGCAATTTACGGAGGAAACCATGTGTGCTTGGTATCTGCAGGATGACGGTTCACCCCATGTTTCTGTGCTCCTCTCAAAAAGCACATAGGTTTTACATGATGAATATTTATTTTTTGAAGACAATGAGAATGTTATTATGCTCCTTTAAACCATTCTCCACTTTTTATGGATGCAATCATCACATATTGTGTTTCTTGCACAGTACACCATCCTAGAAGCTAAAAGCAACTGCTAGACCTTAACTAATAAAATTTTCATGGCACCGCTGCAGATTTTGCCCCAGTTGTTGTCTATAAATAGACGGATCGAAAGGTCTGCCTGTGCTATTTTAGTCTGCAGGTGCTTTTCCCCACATTCACTTTTCCTTGGTTTCTCTTCAATGAACTCACTGCATTTACTATCTTTAGATTTTTTTTTTTTAGCACAGCAGGGGCCTGGGGACTGAATGAATGTAGTATGTGTGTGTGTGGTGGGGGGTAATAGATGGACTGAAGCTAAATTAAGCCTACTGTCAGTAAGGCTGAAATAGGGCATGAGGACAGAATGAGCAGGAAAGATGACAGGGAATGCCCTGCAGGGGGTCCCCTTAAAACCACTGAAATCATAAATAGTTGTCTGATATGGAAATAATCAGGACTATTATAGGCATCATTTATCAATGTTCTTTTTTCAAATTTTAACATATTTCAAAGATAAATTAGAGTATTTTTTTCCAGTATAGCTTGGAAAGATGCCGCAGTGTTATAGTTCACTGAGCTAAGCATCGAGTGGGGATCTAAATGAAAGTGTAATTGTTATTTAAAACTGTATTCATCTTTTAAGAAAATGAAATACTAATTTATATGAGCATATTATGGTATCCAGACAGAAGGTTTGTCTTTTTTACTCTGACATTCTATTCATTAGTTTTTTATTTTGTTCGTGATCTCCCTCTTCCCACTTTCCTTTCATCTCTTCATTTTTCTTCCCCTCTGGCTCTGTTTACATTTTCCTCCACTGGCCTGTGTCCTCACCATTACTTTCATCCTTCTTTTACGTTCTTTTCTTCAGACCTACTCCATCTTTCATCTTCTATGTCCTTCCCCCTCTTTGGCAGGAGCTCAGCTCCCCTCCCCTAACATAAAACAAGGCCAGTTGTCATGGCAACCTCTTGTGGTCCTCATGGAGTGGAATTGATTTATTTGTAGCTGCTTCCCATTTAAGACAATCAGAAATAGGTTAGCAGGTGCATTTATGTGAAAATAGACTCAGGCAGTCAAAATCCCAATCCACAGAGACCAGTGTTCTTTTTTCTACTCGTATTTTTATCAAAGTATCTGTTTAAAAAAATAATATTTGTAGGTTTTTAACTATAATATTCCCATAAATGAAACTAAGCCTTTATTAGTTTCGGTTTATTAGCCAAAACCTAACATTTTCAGAGGAAATGGGATAGAAAACGTTTGCATTTGTTTTTATTATGAACCCCTTAAATTACAAGAATCTTTGGGTTTTTTTCCATAAAATTTAAAACGTCTTGTTTTAAAAAAAATGTGTGCAAGTCTAGCAAATTAAGAAAGTTGCGGAAACACAGATAATTCTTTGTTCCAGGAACTGGCAAACTTAGAAAAAGGGATGTGCTATACCTCTCCCGTTACAAAGGATGTGACACGTCTGATCTTGAATTATTTCTAAGCAAATCAGAATAGGACCTGGTTAGTGGATTGAAGACTGCTGGAAACTAATTGATGCTTTGAGTTACTCCAACCACGTGGAACTGCTTTGGAGCTTTTCCATACAGAAGTCCAAAGTCTGGTGAGTGCAGTGGGTTGGGTCAAGAGTGCATCCATCAAACTAAAGCCAAATGTTTGAATCATGGAGGAGAGATTGAGATGACCCCAAAAGATGACAAACTTTGGAGAATAGTCAAAGTCAAGCTCAGTAAAAAGTCGATGTTTATTCATTTTTGCCATACCCCATTGGCAAACACGCATCTATGCTGTTGCTGAATCTCAGGTGAGGCAAAGAACTCAAGATAATACCTGGAAGTAAAGACAAAAAATATTTTTCCAAGCAGGATTTAGCGAGCAAAGCAATTCAGTGATGTAATGTTACCGTGGTAGCTTAAAAATATGAAAAAGGGAAGAAAATGTATATTTTATATTTATATTTTTCTTTTATTGCAAAGAATCATTCAATACAGGAGGTTGCTATCAAGACTCTTGTGAGCCCAGATGGCTTGTATTTGTCCAGAGCCAGTTGCTAACAGCTTTATGCTACTTTTGAGACAGTGACATTTGGCAGTGCAGTAGATGCCCCATGGCCACCCTCATAATGTGTCCTGCCAACACAAAAGAACCCCCCTGGCATTTTGTCGGCATTGTTTGAGCAAGATTTCTCTCCAGGCTTTGTCCATGTTCCACAGTTTATTCTGCTGCATTCCATTGAACTGCTCCGCTAATTGACAGCCAGAGGTGAAGCATCTGTTGTTTTGGGGCATTTGATGATATTTAGCTCCTAGTATACAACATTTCTGGCCAAAATAAAAATGTCTGTAACTCAAATGGGTTTCTTTTTATCACAGTTATCAAAACATTAGCCAATTATCTATCTCCCTCTCCATCTCTAATTAATTGTTTAGTTTAAAAGGGTGGCAGTCCCAAAATGAAGAACAAAGACTGGGACACATTTGCAGCAGATTAGTTTATAATAAAAAAACTATCGATGACATTCCTGGAATCTTTATTAGACTTGATATTATTTAGGGATGAGTTGTGTGGAAGTTTTCTAAGTATTCCTATTTTTGTCTTGGCTTTCTTTCTTCCTGGAATAACTTATTTCTTCATACTTCCAGAACTGAGGGGATGTCTGCCTTAAAAAGCTTTTCTGATTTTCTATAAATCTATACATATATATCCCACTTTGTGGGCTTTAATGATTTAAAGTCTCACAATGCAATTTGGCTGGTAGAAAGAGCTCTTGGCCACTGATTATTGGGAAAATTCATAAAGGGTATGAATATTGCATGGCTTTCTTTAACAGGGCCTGGGAACAGGCTGTAGTCCTGTATGTCATTTTGATGGATAGCTGCAGGTCTCCCGGCCAATAGTATTATTCGTAATGAATATGTTAAATATATTTTGTATTGATGTTGAAGAAACTATTATCAGATATAGTAAAGTAGATTCTATACTTAATTTAAGTGTAAGAGTTATACATATAGGCAAAGATCCAGTATGTTGTCCTGTTTTTTTTACTTGTTTATTTAAGATTAAGTGTGAAACTGGTGCAGCATCAAAGATTTATACAAAACAAAAAGAAAAAGTATTGACAAAATGGATATGTCAATATCCAATACTGATATATTGATATATATGTATTGCCACCTGCCCTTTAGCATGGCTTTAGACTTTCCTGCCTTTTATGGAGGGATGGCAAATACTGTATATATTGAATAAAATGCAACCATCATTCCTACTTGAAGTTTAGCTGTAATATTTTTTTCATTAATACCCAAAAAAGATTTACTGCAAATTTATTTAAAGACTTAATTAGAGGATATTTATTGTAATAATCTATTATGAAAGGTGAAACCATGTTGAAACTTAGACTCTTTTTTTTTTTAAATCAATGAACTGGAACTATCAATTACTTTCAGCTGAATAGCAAAAGCATAACTGGCTCAGAAACATGTTGTGTGTTATATAAGCGGGTTATGCACAAAGTAATAGTGCAATTGTATGTTCTTGAACCTGTCCTTGGCTGACATTTTATCGCTGGTGTTGTGATCATGCTGCATGGGCTCTTTTGAGCTAAAACCTCATGGCTTGTTCATGCCCGGATATTTCTGTCAGGCTTACCACCCTGATAAACACCCCAATAACCATACTGTTACTTTTATGTTTTACAGTAGTCTGTCTAACAAGTAAATGCTTGATCCACCAAGCTGAATCAAATGACAAAAAATCCTCAACACACTCTAAAAGAGACAACATCGTGCCTTTCTTTAAATGTTTTTTTTTTTGTAAATTCAATTTAATCTTGAAATTTAATCTGCAGAGGTAGAGCAGTCAACCTTTGATCGGAGGACCGCAGGTTTCCTCCTTGTCCGTCAAAGTGTTCTTGTGCAAGACACTGAACCAATTATTGCTCCTGGTGGTTGAGGTTGGCAGCAGTGGGGCAACAGAGCCATCATTAGTGTGTGAATGTCTGTGCGCGTGGGTGAATGTGACTATCACTGTATAGCAAGATAGAAAAGAATTTAAAAAATATTTTATTTTGACTTTAAAAAAAGGCAAATGTTGTATATTTCAGGCTGTTTTGGGCAATAGTCCACCCACACTGACTTTTGATTGGGCAACTTCTTTGGATGCCACATAATACTTACCTTTAATTTGCATTTCTATGCCATGGTGCAGGAATGAGAGGGAAATTTGTGGGAAATGTACAGAAAGACTAAAGACTTGGTCCACTTTACATTCAATTAATTGCAATGTAAAAAAATATTTAAAACATTAGCAACACCTGCAGTTGCTGCCTAATTCTTTATTTGTCTATACATGTCTATATGTTTATTCCTGCGACAGACTGGCAACCTGTCCAGGATGTCCCCTGCCTTCGCCCACAAGTGGCCGGGATAGGCTCCCGAAAGGGACAAAACACAGAAGAAGATGATTGAATGAATGTTTATTCAAATAGTTTGTTTATCTCACAAGACAGTGATGCCCCCAACAAAGCATTTGCTTTAAGGAAAACTCCATTCGTCAAGCTTTGGGCTGTTGAAAAAAATCTTTTAACGGATGCATATAATTGATACTCTGCAGATATGATAAATCACATTGTGGCTTCCACTGAACTTATTTTTTTTCTTCTTCAAAGTATTTAGCATATGATAACAATGAAGGCTCCTTTTAGGTTTTAATGATCTGTTCTGTGTTTAGTCAGGAAGATTAATGATAATAGCAACTGCACGCTGTGGTAAATTGGATCAGAGCTTCATTTGCATGAATAATACAATAACAGCTCAGGAAAGATTCCAGAACAGTGTGTATTGACAGCCAGCAAGTCTGAAAACAAATCTTTTGTGTTTGCTCTCTTCAGATTAAAGGAGAGGAAGAGCAGAGGCGATTCGAAGAAGGCAATGCACGCTACCTCCAAGCCAAGGCAAAGAGATTGGCAGACAACCGACAGCAGTGACACTACAACTATAACGAAGGAAAAACCTGCAATGATGTTATATTGATTCCCCACCATGGATACGATAGGATGGAATTAAAGACCCACTCCGATCATCTTTTAAGCTATTATAAAAGTGTTTACAGTGGTCTTCTAATTTAGGACTATACAGTTATTATAAAAAAAAAAAAAAACCTGTGTCGATTTCTAGGATTTACTTTCTGCAGAGTGGCAGTAGTTCATTGGAAAAATTGCCTCTGAGTTGTAGGAGGGACTGTTGGTGCTGAGAAATCCCTTTCCCTTCCTTTGCTGAGAGCTCTCCAACCTAACATTACTGGTGCAACAAAAACGGTGCGCACAACTGGAGTTGTCCAGCCTTACAATTTTGAGCTAGATGCCAGAACGAGGAAAACGAAGGCTTGCATGAATGTAGTGGATGCGTTAAAATGGAACAGAGCAAGAAGCTTATAGCCCACCCTGCGTATTGTTAACGTCACAAATACGCTCTTTTTCAGAAGGCATATTTTTGTCTGCTCTTGATGCACAACGATTTGAATGAAGAAATACTCAGAAACACAATTTTAGGTTTAATTTTCTTGATAAATGTCCTTAATCATCAGAAAAATGCCACAAGAACATGTTTAAAACACAAAAAACACAATTTTTATCGGAGTGGGTCTTTAAAATGAATAGAAAAATTACAAAGCTGTTTTAAAACTATTTGATTTTTTCTCACGTAGGACCCAAAATGCTTTTGCAAAATTTCATTTTTAGTTTATTTTGCCTTGTTATGCACCAGCATGTTAACTTTTCCCTGTACAAAATATTTATAATTGAGTGTTCACACTTTGTTTTGTGGCAAAATGTTCTCAGTGTATACCATAGGGTATTTACTAATGCCACCTCACTAGTGTTAACTAGCATCACCAAAGTTTACAGTGCATTCCTGATATCTGTCATAGTGGCAGCTTGTAGGGGGGGGGGGGGGGACTGTTTGTTTGCAGACCATCTTTAACTTGAAATATTCAGCGGTGATGTCAGAGCAGAGTGATACTCCGAGCACAGGGGAAATGATGAATAAGTGAGTGATTAATAATGAATAAAGATCCAAGCGTGAGTCTGAAGCTCTCACCTCGTGTCCTTGCCAGTTTGATGGTGATGTCATGGTCTTGTGCATGTCTTGGCAGAGAGGGCACATGCCATCCATCTTTTCAGCACTGTGTCTTCACAGAGGAATCAGGGCAGCTCAGGGGTTTTGACTCAGCTAACATCCTTCTCCCTGCCTCACACACCCCTTCCTCTGTCCTCCCCTGCATATCAGTCACACTGACTACAGCCCTGTGTCATGCTCTCATCTGTCTTCATTATTTTGCAATGTTGCCATCTTACTCACTCAATCTATTTTTCCCTCCTTCATCTCTTCTTCTCTTCTCCCAACCAAAACTGATGATAAAAAAGAAACAACAAAGTGGGGAAAAAAGACCCAATGTGTGCTCAAATTAGGCCGCAATCAGAGAGACATCAATATGTGTGTAATGACTTGCCTTAAGGAGATTTTTCCTTGATTATGTGAGTCATTGTAGTGTGACACTCTCAAACAACAGCCCAATTTGTCAGGAGCTGAGGAAAGACTTAGATCTACAGATGAACTCAAGTGAGATCAAAAGCCAAGGTGAATGAGTTAAATGACATACAGAAAGCGACACAGGTCTGAATCTTTTTGCTTGGCTGTTTGCTCCTTTCCTACATGGTCAGAAGGGCTTGTCATTAGGTCTGAAAGGTTATCTTTCCCATTGCCACTCAAGCCAGTGCAGAGTGTGTGAGCGCTTTTCATTTCTCCCATGAAAATAAAGTTAGGCCCAATCTGTACCAGGGGGATAAATCTATTTTTAACCCCAGTGAAGTGGAGGCATCTTGTGGGGGAAGGAGAGCACAGGGAGGGAGAACACAATACAGGGACAACATCATGTATTTCAAAAGATAAGACTTCTGGGAAATATGAGATCATTGAAAAGCATGTGTAAATCTACATCCCTACTGTGTCTGTTCAGACTATATTCACCTATATTTTTAAATTTCAATTACTCCCAACAATGTTCATCACCTTCTTTAGCCATTTCTGCTGGGGACTTTTTGCTTGTAAAATAGGAGACGGTCTATGGTTGCCATAGTAACTTATGTAGAGCATTAGACTTGAAACAGAATAGATGACATCAGAAAAAAAATACATCTGTTCTAGTTTCTTTTGCAGGTAGCAACAGAAATGCAGATTTCCTGCTTGCACTCATGACCTGCAGCATACATACATTTCAATACACAACCCAATGCAGGCTGCATGCTAAGCTGCTTTTATCATCAGCGCAGAGGAATATTGAATGAGGGCAAAATATGATCTTACATCTCTGATCATGGTTTTGCATCTGAATCACAGCTGTGTTTAATGCTCACAATGCTTCCAAGTGAAGGGCTATTCAAAATGCTGCTCCTCTTTATAGGCAATTGACCTTTATCACATTGTCTTGTCTGTTATGTTTTACCAGCAGAGTCTGGTTTAACACTAGAGCTCACACACAGGTATTTGAAAAGTGTGCACATTTATAGGGAACTGAACCCATGACCAACCAAGCTACAAACGGGCAGTTCAAATGCTTCTGTTTAACATCCTCAGCATAAGGTTCTGTTGCTTAAAAGCCTACGCTGAATATCTAATACAGTATGATATGATTTATACTAAGCATGTATAGAGACTTGGATCCAGCAAGGCTTTCTTTGTAGAGAAACAAGGATAAGTTCTTTGTTAGACCAGGAATCTTTTTCTGCAGAACCAGGCTTTGGAAGCCATGCTATATGTTCCCCTCACTCATATTCTCACAGAGGTAGCAATTCTAAGACGCAGTGAAAAAGAAGAGAAAAGCGCAAACAAATTACATTCAAATGGGATTAGATATTAGGGAGCCTGTGTGTTTGAATAAATGTGATGTGAGTTGCAGCTGACAGCAAGAGAAGAATCATGCTGGCACTGCATGGTGGAGCCTTCAGTGACTTCTTCCTTCCTCCTGGTCCCTGACTATTTCCTAAACTTGAGCTTAATCTTATTTTCCACTTGTATTTTTACATAATTATAATAAAATAAGGCTTTACTCAGACCCACCAGGTAGGAAAAATATCAAACTTTTCCCTTGTTGTAAATTCGTCTAGTTGAATATGTTTGCTGCTGCAAGCCAAACCAAAGTTTAATGATATCCAAAAGTCATCTTGCAGAAAGCAGCGCTAACTCCAATCATCTTTGGATCTATAGTCATAGCATTCCCAGTGGTCTTTTAATTATGATTGGCGTTTTTAGCCAAATTTCCAAAACCTGAGTGGTTTTCTTTGACAGTTCCTGCAGAGCAGCAGTAATTCATTTAAAAATTTGCCTCTGAGTTGTGGGCGGGACTGTTGGCGCAGCGTAAGCCTGCCTCACTTTCCCATCATTCCTTTGTTTACACTATCTACCGCTGCCTTACAGCCGCTCAAAATCTCAACCTAACATTACCAGACCAACAAAGTTGGCAAGTGATATTGAAGCTATTCAGCCTCACAGTTTTGAGCTAGAACGGAGAGGAACAGGGAGCTTGTGCCCCACCCAGCATATCTCCGTTATAATTGGGCATTTATTCCAACGGTACTTGTTTCATCTGATCCTGATTCACAATTATTAAAAAAAAGAAATACTATAAAATGCAATTTGACCCATATTTTCTATGTCCTCATTAGAAAAGAAAGTCACAAGAACATTAAAAACACCAAAACCACAATTTTCCTCAGAGTGGGTCCTTAACACTTAAAACTGACTTTCTTCAAGTGTTCTTAGTATTGACAGGGAGCCAACATGAGAGGAGTTCCAGCTGAGATGAATGCTATTTTCCTCAAAACTTATAAAGCAAAAATAATTTATTGGTCTCTTTTTTCTTTTCTTTTCTTTTAAATGTATTTCTTTTAAGAAATATCAAAATGGGAGATATATTTTATTGGCAAACAAAAGTCACTACTTACCCAACGATATTTCTAAAAGATCTACAGAAATATCACTATCACTCACATTTATTAGAGACTGGAGTGAACAGCGCTAACTAATTACCAAAAAAGGAATGTTTCAAACATAAAAGTTTTAAACAGTGAAGGTTAGAAATTGAAAAGAAAAATAGGGAAGATAAGAAAACCGGGCTAACCAGCAAAAATAGGAATGATGCAGCAGGAATTTTCTTTTCCCTGTTAACACAGAACAGACTGGCCATGAATGGATACCTCCCAACAGGTTGAGTGTTTGTTCTAATGAATGGGAGGTAGGAGACTCTGCGCTGATCAGCTCACAATCTAACATTAAACGAAATAATTTCCCTAACTGGAGTCAAAACCACGGCAGCAGGGACCGATCTGTGGCTCCTCCAACATGAAGAGCCTATTAATTCTTCACTGGACAACCTCAGCCCTGCGGGGGGAAAGCGCTGCAGCCATCCAGGGATAGACTCTTACATAACAAGTCGTATAATGTCAGTGCAAAGGCCCATGTAAAGGATGAACAACACGAGAAAGGAACAAGTTCATCGGACACAATGAAACGCAGTAAGTGTCTTTTCAGATTTGGAGCATCTTCAACTTATCTGCGGTTTATTCCGGCGCTGAAGAGGGTTATTTTTTTCTGTTGAAAAGGAGCAGCTCCAGCACTGTTCAGCTATCGACCTTTTTGTTTATGAATTATTCCTCATCTCAGTTTACTCCCACGGCTGTTCGGAGTCTGATTCGCGAGCGCGTCTCATCTGTCGGGAGCGCGCATCAGTCATGCCTCATCCATCGGGCGCCTCGCCTCGCCTTGAGGATACAAGCAGATATTCGTTTTTTATCTTCCATTAGCTGTCGGATTTCTGTCCGACTCACCACTTCCCGCAGAGAAGAACCCGGGCAGCTTTCTTCAAACAGATTTTTTTTTCTCTAATCCACGTGAATGGATCACAGGAGGAGATAGGAGTAGCTACAGCTGTGGCGTGATGTGCCAGGGCTCACCCTTCGTTTGGCAGGTCATTCCCTTAACTTAGAGCTGTCAACACTCATGTCTGTTGAGGGTAAGGATTTAAACGCAACGAGGTCACTTCAACGGACTTTAATGCCCGTGACTCAACGACCGTCTTTTCATTCTAAACAAACGATGAACCTCTGGACGCCCCGGCATCGCGCGTAAAGGTAAGGTAACCAAACCTGCTGATGACCCAGCTTCTTTGTTATGGATTTAAAACAAACAGAGCTTGTGATAAACAAGTGGCGCACAAATGGAGAAGCAGCTCAGCAGGGGAGAAAGCACACAATAAAATGTCATATTCAGTGGATATGACAGATATGACCTAATTTGCTTTGAGGATTGCATTATGATCGAACGATAGGCAATGACTGAGGTCGGCTCAAATTAAAAGGGGAAAGAAGTGCATGACACATCATGTGTTTAGTCCAACCCTGAAGAGCAAGACGCTGAATTGACTTGACATGCATGTGCTGTATGGGAATTACAAAGAGCAAAGTGTTGATGACTGGCAGAACACCCACCAGTCATTGGGACAAATAACCTACATGCGGTTGTATACTTATTGACTTGAGTGACATCAGACAATTTCCCACATTACAGTGGAAACAATTTTGTAATAATGAATAGCTTATTTGTGCCCATATTTCATTTAGCCATTGTCTAAACCTTTTAAGTACTGCTTGTTTATTTATTTTATATTGAACTAGGATTTGACATGTGACTATTTTTTGTCAACTTTTGCCAACTTATGAAAGAAAGTACTTTCCTAAAAGTAAAGGAGTTTGGTTAATTAGGTGCTTAAAGTCCCACTCCAATCATGTTATGATCTATTTTTAAATAATTCCGAGTGAACTTTTAATTATGACTGTCCAGTTTAGTCAAAAAAATAAACAAAACACCTGTGCCTTTTCTAACTAAGACATGGTTCCTGCAGAGCTGCAGGAGGACTGCTGTTGTGACGCAGATGTAAGCCTCTCCTGATTTCCCAACATCTCTTTGTTTACACTCTCTTAAGTGTTAGCTTCCAGCCCCTTACAACCCCAAGCTAACATTAGCGGTGCAAAAATAATGTTGAGCAATACTAGAGCTAGCTAGTTTTTAGCCAGACTCCAGCTCAGACGAAGAGCATGAAGATCTTAATGTAAATATTTGTCTACTAGTAGATGCATCAGAACGGAGCGGAGCTCAGAGACTTTGGCCCGCCCATTTTGCCCATTTCTATGTCACAACTGATGACAATTTTTTTCATCTGCTCCTCATTCATCATGATTTGGATTAGGGCTGCACAATCTGAGGAAAACTCACACGATATGAGCTATTAGTGATCAATATTGTGATGACGATATAACTTGCAATAAATGAACAAATAGCAAAAACAACAAAAACATTTCCATTTCCTTGCAAAAGTTTAATTAAAATAAAAATACCTTAAATTATTCTCCAAATGACCCTCGTCTAATTAGGAGGGCAACATCATAAAAGGGGAACAACATAAAAGCTCCATCTGATTGGTTAACAACGTGAAGGGCTCCATCTAATTGGTCAATGCATAAAGGGATTTATTCAATTCATTTAATAGTTCAAGTTGCTATAAGATTGTTTTAGCATTTAAGGTTTACCATTTATTGCAATTTTCGCTGTACTTTTGCGATATGGATATTGCACAGCTTGAATCGCGATAATGATAAATTTGCGATTAATTGTGCATGCCTAATTTGGATAAAGGAATACTTAGAAACACAGGTTTAATCTTAACTTAATTTATCATTGTGCTCCATCGTGAGAAAAATGCTATAAGACATATTATAAACACCAAAAACATAATCTATGTAGGAGTGGGTCTTTAAATCCAATTAGTTTACTATTGTGTATCCACTCTCAGTCCTATACTCTTATGGGCTTTAGTCTTAGTCTTTAGTCTTTAGTCTTTAGTCCATTGCGAGAAAAGATGGGTCGTGAAGCTGCTCTGTGTTTTGTCAATGTTTCTACAGAATGAAGTCTTTCCCCATATCGTTATGGGAAAGAAAGAGCTTACCATCTACTATACTCGATGTAACCATTTCTGCCACAGAAATCTCACCAGATATGAATAAGACATCAAGATCAAAAGTAAGTACACACAAACCAGTAACCACTCAGGTTTGAGAAAGGGACTGCATATAACAGTTGCTGCTGGCCACAGCAAAGCCTCAACAGAACTCCAGTGTTTTAGCAGGGCATGTGTGACATTTTGCTTGTCACACATTTGCCTCTGTCATCTTATGACCGTGCTAGTCTGCGTTCACACTGTTCTGGTTTTTACTTGCCAACAACACAATAAGTGACTCACTCAACATATTAGACTATAATATAGCATTATTGTCAAGTATTTTAAGAATATTGCTCTGTGTAATTCTGCATCTTTTAATAGATGAACATTCAGTTTATTAGATTTTAGAGCCAAACTGGAATCTTTTTAGCCACATAGTACAGCTGCAACCATAGTTGGAGACATAATCACATAAACAGGAAGAAAGCCTCAAGGGTTATACGGTATGTGTGATGGAAAATCCTGCAACTTAATCTGTGACAAGCTGGTCACGGAGCTAAGAAAAGCTCTCAACTTTTCTCAGAAACATCAAACAGCATGTAGTAGTCTGTGATGGGATTGTTTGGTACTGTTTACCTTCTGCTTATTGTGGATAGTCATCATTGGTAAACCAAAACAGCTGTTTGCGTTTGCCTAATCTTGTGCAATGAGAGGATGTGGCAAATAACATGCAATCATTAAAATACCTTTGCTGAAAGCTTCAGTTGTTTAAGGAGGATAGCTTTTTTCTTTTTTCTTTTTAAAGTAAAAAAAATACTTCTTTGCTCATCTACATTAAAAGCTCTGTTTTGCTTTACATACCAAAATGTGTGGAAAATACATCAGTATAATATGTAACAGTAAACTAAAAAAAGAAAAGTCAGGCATTGATTTTACAATTGAAGTTTTACACAATTTAATGCACTGAACTTTTTTCAATTGACTCCCGATGTTAAAATTATATTTAAAAATATCTTACTTTTTAAGACTCTAATTTAAATCAAAGTGGTCAAAACTTATTTTAGTACAACATACTATTATATTTAATATGCTTTTACCACATTCACAACCTAACCGTTTACTTTGACTTCATATGTATTTCTGAAAACAAATACAAGGTTTTACTTTACTTCATTTTCATCTTGGGAAATGAGAACTAAATAGTTTAATTTAACTACATGGAAAAGGCACACTTAACAGTTAATGCTTGAGTGCCTTATGCAACTAAACACTTTGTTTGGCAATTTAGATATCATTGTTTAGCTTCATTATCTGGTAAATTAAAACAACATGTTGACATTATGCCTTATTGAAATAGCACAGTGGAGCTATCTATCAGCCATCCATAGTGCTTTTTTTAAAAGTCTATTCACAGACTCTATTATAATGTTACTTGACAATGTGAACATAAAGACCCAGTGAAAATGAACATCTGGATTTACAATGCTACAGTTGATTGTCTGTTGCATAATACCACCAAACAGCAAATGACACCATGTGTTTCTTACAGAGCCTGACTGAATTGATATTACAAATGTATAGATGAATTGCAGAATGAGAAGAGTGTCCTATACATAAATGTGGCTGAAAAAACAGTCCTATGAAGTAGACTTATTGCATTTGTTTTGTTTCACATAAAATAGCTACAGATAAAGGAGATATATATTAGACTCTAGCCTAATATAGGCAACCCCAACAAAGTCATGGCCTTTAAAGACCCACTCCGATCATCTTTTGTTCTTTTGTGAAAGCATTCCCAGTGATCTAATTATGATTTCAAAATCATTTGAAATCAAAAAACGTGTAGTTTGCTTGGACATCGTTTCTGCAGAGTGGCAGCAGTTCATTAGAAATTTGCCCCTAAGTTATGGGCAGGACCGTTGGCAGGAGACAACGCGACCCCCCTTTCCCATCACCCATAACTGAGCTATCTGCTTACATGTTGTCCTGCTTGCTTACAGCCCCTCAGAACTCCAACCTAACCTAACCTAACCATATCTGTTGCACTGCTAGCAGTGCAACAGAAATGGCTAGCAATATCGGTGCAATCCAGCCGTATACAGTTTTGAGCCAAATTCCATCTCAGACGAGGAAAATGAAGATGTACATGGATATTTGTCTACAAGTGGATGGATCAAAATGGAGTTTGTGGCCTGAGTATTTTCTGTAGTATTGAACTCGCGCTTTTTGAAACTGCATTTATTACACCCTTTGTTCCTGATGAAAATTGTAAACCCAGAACTGTTTGCAATTTTTCTTTTAGTGATTTAATGATTGTAGTCATTAATAAATTGGAATACCAAAAAATTGGAAACCCATTGGTTTAGCAGTGGCTGTTGTAAAGTGCTATCTGGATGAAGTTTGATTGATTGACTGATTGATTGACTCAGGAGTGGAAGATTTACAAGCCTAAAAGAGCTCCAGGCCCTCATGAGAGTTACTGAGGATGTGATTGAAAAAAAGCTTAGTGAGCGATTGGCCGCCAAGCACGAGCACTTTAATTTAGGCTACTGATCCTCAACGTTAGTCTTAATTGTGGTCAGTTTAGCTCATAAAAACCTTAGCCTATAATTCTTTCAAAAATGTATATACCACATAAAATAGCCAATTATTAAATTTGATCTTGAAAAAAAGACGTTTGATTTTGGCGATTTGCCATTTTTTGGCAAGCCGTGCATTGACTCTTCTTCACTCCTCTTGACCCGCCCTGCTGGGAAGAAAAACAGCACAGTGCAGCTTGTACAAAAAGTAAGATACTATTTATATGTTTATATTTAAAAAAATGTGGGTATTTGTTGAGGAAAAGGCTACATGTGTCCTTACTTGGGAAATAAGATAATAAAGAAAAAGAAAACAATTCTTGCTTTTAGCATGAATCTCTGCTGTGGTTCATTTATTGGAAAACCATAAATCACAAGTAAGCTCATGATTTATGTACCAATAAGACCTTTGCATGCCCCACGTGGCACTGAGAATCCAAGCACATACTGTAAATTTATAACAAGCCATCATCTGGTGTTTAGATAAAACAGTTTTCTTGTAAACTGCCGTCCTTGGCCGAGTGCCTGGAAAAAACTGTAAATTAAGCTAAAGGAGAACAAAGTACAACAAATCAGGATGGCCTGAACACAAATTCAGATGACATTGTTGCTGCAGAGTTGACCTGAAAGGATTTCCTGTCATTCCTGTAGACAGGAGAATAAAACCACTCCATGTGGGACGTTTTATGATTTTTTAAAAAAAGAAAAGCTTACTAAATAAAATGTTAATAAAGGAATAGAATCATCAGATTTTTACTAATAGATGTGTATAGAAAAAAAATGTTAAGCATAGAAGTTCATTTTATAAAAAAGAAAGACAATAGTTTTCTTTTTTGACATTTACTGGTGGTGTTTCTGTGATCTGACATGAAGGCTTCAACAGAACTGTGCTTATAAAAGGACAAATGTGACTGTGGCAAAAGAGCAGGCTGCCAACTTACTCCTCCACCCTGCTGTTCGTTAGTGAAATGCTCTTATTACAATAAGTGGAAGGGTCATGGGTTCAGAACATGTTATTGCTGCTCTACAAGGCTTTATAAATACTAGCATATCTGCTGTCATCCACTGTAACAACATATTTGGTGGCTTCCACATGAAGTGAGGTAATCTGACCATGCCTTGTAAAAATTCCCAGTACTGTTCAATTTAACCCTTGTGCTATCTTAGATGACCCCACCCTTACACTGACGTGTTCTCCCTACTATGACAAAGGTGGATAAAGGTGGAAAGATTTCATGTAATCCATGGACACCAGTGAAGATCACAAATCATTGAAGAAAAAAGGTTCACAATGCTAGTGGGTCTAGATGACCCAACTCCCAATGTTAAAGTGCCCAGGATAGAACATTTATGAAAAACACCCCATGTTTGTTCACTGCAGTGTGAATAAGTGTAAAGATTTTGAGATTCTATGTGATCACTTTTAAAAAGTTTTTTTTGTAGTAGGCAATTTTTGTCTTTTTCTTTGTATCGTGGGGTGGCCGTGTTGCAGAGGTTGATCAGTCAACCTCTGATCAGAAGATCACAGGCTCAGTTCCCGCCCTACCCGCCCGTGTGTCGAAGTGTCCTTGGGCAAGAAACAGAACCCCCGCTGCTACTGGTAGTTATAGATTGGCGGCAGTGTTAAGCAGCAGAATGCCAAATGCCATTTAGTTTTTGGTAAGGATATTTAAAACATTTTTTTTTCCTTTTTTATGTTCGCTTTTTATTTTACAAAACCATAATTAGTAAGCGGTAAAATTATATAAATTTTTCCCAGCTTTCTTGTTTGCAGTGCTGTATAGGTGGATGTTCTTTAACGCACTTTAACGCACCGTACCACGTAACAAATTGTTTTGTGAAAAAATCTATCTAAAGAAAAATAACAGGAATAAAATACTGATGTCTTTATATACTTGCTGTGCACGTACGAGCATAATTATGCTAACTCATATCCGGTCTTTTGGAACCGACATACCCAGAGTAAGCAAGTTCAGGCGGATTTCAGCCAGAGTTCAGGGTTAAAGTCAGGGTAGTTTAAACATGCTTCCTGGAATACCCCCCTGGTCTCCTGCATTGGTTCCTACACCACCAGTTCCTGACAAACACATTACTAATTTAAAGTGTTGCATAATGGTGCAAAGCCATTTTTCTCTATTTTAAAATCCACTGGAACTTTCATAAACGGTTAAAGAGTTATGGTTAAAGAAAGTCCACACTGGAGCTAAAGCTCAGGTGTTAAAACTTTAATGCCTCTCCAGGTAAGTGTTCTGGTAAATTCTGTTGATAAACCCAAATGAGTCTTAGCTTTGACACTGCTTTTTGATGTCAGCATTTCTGAGCAGTTAAGAGGGATTCTTCTTAACTTCACCAATGCAGAGTAATGCTACTACTTTGAGGGTGAGACTCTCGCCTGTTGTTTGTTTAAATTGTGTCAGCTCAGTTAACTTGGCCTACTACTGACCCCACCTTCCAGCTGCCATACAGTATCACAAAAATCTTTATTAACTTTCTGAGGGTTCAAGGATTTTCCGAAGAGTTTTAACTGTAGAACTGAAAACACTTATTCAGATCTAGTAGATTTTGTAGAACCCCCCTCCCCCACAATAGTCCACCCATTTTCCAATCCCAGGGTTGCTGGAGCCTGTTCGAGCCAATGTTGGGCAAAGGCGGGGTACACCCTGGATGGTTTGTCAGGCCTTTGCAGAGTTCCCCAAATAATAATTTAAACTCTTTCATTTAAATATTCAGTTATCATTGGTGGGCTGCATGGTGTAGCACTGGTTAGCGCTCTTAACTCACAGTGAGAAGGCCCTGGTTCAAATCCCAGCTTGGACCCTTCTGTGTGGAGTTTTCATGCTCTCCCCATGCATGCGTGGGTCCCTAGGTGTGAGTGTGCATGGGAGTGATTGTGTGCCCTGCGACAGACTGGCGGGGTACACCCTTTGCTCAATAGAAGCCAGGACAGGTTCCAGCAACCCATGACCCCAAAAAGGATTTAGTGGGTTAAGAAAATAGACAGATTGTGATATTGGACAAAAAAAGAGGAATACATTTATTAAACTCAGACTTAACACTTAACTGCTTACTTTGGATTTCTACATGCAAATTCATCACTTTGAAGTTAATACGGTATAATTTTCTCTGCTTTCACTCATATAACTAAATAATGTCAAAATCGTGTGTGAATCCAGTGATTTGAAATGCTATAGTCGGATACTTTATTTGTCATTGATCAGCTTCCATGGTATCACTTTACCACTTGAGTAGAGAACAGTGTATTGTCTTTGGAATAGTGATATACCATGGAGTATGAGACTGAAATAGTCATGTAATGATGTCACTATCTTACTCAAAACAATGTTAATAAATAGAAAGCCATTGTGTTTCTTTTAGGAATGTTAAGAACATTTTCTAGGTTTCTGATTTTATAGAAAGTGAGGTTTAAGTGTCTAGAAAACACAGGGATATTTGGATCATTGAACACAATTTGGAAAGAAAATCTAGTGAAATTTAAAAAATATATATTTTTAGGAAAAACATGCATGCTATGCAATCTTTAGATTGTTTGTTTATGTAAATTACAATTGAGACAGTGAAGTAGTTGTGCATTTCATAGAAGGAGGCTGCTGGGATCTGGTTAAAGTCTGTGTGCTCATTGTCCTACAGCTGTTCATGTGCGGATAAGAAATGCCCCTACATGTTCCCTGAGAAACCACTTATGGTCAGTAACCAACTCTGTATGCAAATGACACAAGGCCGCTTGTGTTGCTTTTGGGTTGTTTTTAGTGAGGAATTAACATTATACATTTAAAAGCTCAAAAAGTTGATTTGTCATGAAATAGGCCCTTTAAAGTCTGAGCGCTTGTTAGTCAAAGTGCACATGATTTGTCTGCTATTTCTGTTTTAGCTGTGAAAAAATAGGATTAAACACTAACTAGATGCTTAAAGATATCATTAAATTCAAGTTCTGTTAACTTTTTTTAGCAAAATCCTGTAAACTACAATTCACTCAAAACATGACATTTGGTCATTTATTTTCAAATTGGAGTACATTTGGCTTTAGTGTCACAACCACATTTTACATTTTGAGGTCAGTAATTACCCCAAGAGCATTAACAACTTCAGTATAGTTCTCATTTTTAGAAAGACATAAGGAACAAACTACAGTTGCAAAAAATGTATAAATATGAATACCACAAATTGAATACATAAGAGAAATAATTTTACTTACAAAAATACTGTTGTGCAGTATTTGTTTTTGTTAGATTATTAAAAATGAAACTCTTGACGGCTATAAAAGGCAGCTCATCCTGTACAACAGGGCTGTTAAAGCTAAATCCACATCATCATTTGTAAATTGTTCAGAATGAATGTGTTTATTTTTATAATGGAATCAGTTTACATTTACAGAGTACTATAATCTGAATTATTCCTTAAATTTACTTTTAGTAGATGCTGTAAAGTTTGGTTGAATCTGTACTTTATTAGTAAAGAGCCACTCTGATTAAAATTGTGTTTTTGGTGTTTTTAACATGTTCTTGTGGCATTTGTCTGAAGATAGGGGACATATTTAAAGACAATTAGGGTTAAAATTGAATTTCCTTACTCAAATCATTGTGAATAAGGAGCAGATGAAAATATACTGTTGGAAATAGGTTGTAGCTTTGATGTAGAAGGCACTACAGTAAGCCTCAAGCTCTGCTCCAATCTGATGGACCCACTTGTATATGACTAGATCCATGTATGTCTTCATCGTCTTCATCTTCCTCACCTGAGCTGAAATTTGGCTCAAAACTTTATGGCTTTATATCCAATATCACCATTTTTGTTGCACCGTTAATTTTAGGTTGTGGTTGAGAGGGGCTGTAAGCTAGAGGGAGAGCATGTAAACAGATGAATGATGAGAAATGGGGGCAAGCTTACTCTGCACCAACTGTCCGGCCCACAACTCAGAGACACATTTTAAATGAACTGCTGCTCTGCAACAGCTACACACTCGTTCAACCCACTTGCTTATTCACTTTTGTACAAATATGGGCATGGGTATTGTTTTTGCACCCCTCTTCAAGAAGGTTGGTAATGCGAATCTTGTGTGTACATGTCTGTGTGGATAAGTCTTCCATCACAAATGTATGAATATACTTCCAATCTGTAAATAGTTGTGTGCAGACTGTTTGTTGATGTAGTCATGCTAAGTCATGCAATTTACTTATGACACTCTCACATTTTGACTTTGCATTATCGACTGCCCCCAGCCCCTCTCCCCCATTCTATCCCCTCATCCCCCATCTCTAACATCCCACTCTATTTATTTCTCATTTCTTATCTTCCGTCCGGTCCAACAAGGAATGCATAAAAATATAAATATCATAAATAAAGCTTAGCCTCAAATACAAAAGGGGTATATACAAATATACACTTTGTCTGTCTGAAGATCAATAAACCCCCTATTGTAACAGTAAAATCTGTCCAACACAAAAGCCCTTCTGATCCGCTTGCTCAGCTGTTGGACAGGACAAGGACGAGTTAAAAAAGCAAACAAACAACAAAAACAACTTTTCTTTTAAATTTGGGCTAAATATCGCATGATAATAAAGTAATAGATAACTGGGAATGCTTCTAAAATAGATCAAGATGAGATAAAGATGATCAGAGTGGGCCTTAAAAGATAATTTTAATAATATAATATTATTAATAAACCATAAACCAAGTGGGCGTTTTTCTGTAAAAGATGGTCGGAGTGGGACTTTAATGTGTTATTCTCAGTTAGGCTATTAAAACATGTGTTGAACATTTTTTTGGTTTGGTATACAAAAAACAAAAAAACATTTTCACATTCTGTGTAGAAGGTGAGATGGATTGCATCGATTCATTTTGAATATCAATTATATAAATCAAGCTTGTTTTTTGTGTTAATTCCAAGTTTGAATTAATTAGAAATTCTGGATGGGAGATTATTTGTTTAAAAAATCTGGCCACTCAAATCAGACAGGAACCATGACAGCCACTAATTAAGAGCACTCTGGCTTGTGCAGGGAAACACACAATTGAGCTCATCAAAACAGCTGATTTAACAACCCCACCACCTCTCTACAGTTGGATTAAAGAAACATATTTTAAACCATCCCGTGTATTTATGGTGTAAAGATTATATTTGAACATTGGTGTGCATTGCGATTGTTTTCCAATAAAACAAGATCAGGTGGATGTTTTTAGAAACTGCAACATTTGACTTTCTTGGTTGTTGGTTTTAATAAAAAAAATACAGCATACATTTAGGGGGATTCATTCAAACACGTTTTTCTCTTTTTGTTTGACCTTATTGTTGATTTTTAAGTTGGTATTTATACTCCTACTCCATCTTGTAAAGTTTACTTTTGACTCCCTCCCAAGCATCTTGACAGTTTGGACCATGAATTTTGTTATCAGATGATACCAGCATCATTTGGCACGGATCCATGTTGTTAAAGAAACTGTACAAGTTTGCGTAACTACCATCAAGGGACAGATAAACTATGCTCATAAGTTGGTCGTTCGTCCTATCTCGAGTTTACCACAAAAAGAAGTGGTGTTTCGTCTCTTAGATTTTCAGGACCACATGAAAAGAATGTTGTACCATACCAAAAAAGGACAAAGGACCTTTTAAAGACAGGAATCCGCTAGAGTCTTTATAACATACAAAACTGAAAATAGGATTCATGACATTTTTCCACAGGGTGAAGAGAGGTCTGCCATTTGCCAACTTCATTTGTCACATTCAGTATTTCTACTTTATACGTCTGTTTTTTTCTGTTGTAACTACTAGTGATGATGTAACCATGCAGAAAAAGCCTCTTTTAAAATGAAATGACATGACGGGACTGTCAACTCTTCTCTTTTTCGATTCTCACAGAAATACCTTTTCTTTTTCAAATATTAAAACAATTGTACAGAGAGCCTGAAAAATATGTCTTATTTTGTCTATCATAAGAGGAAGGAAAGAAGACGGAAGTTAGGTTTGTTAAAAATAAGAAAAATACAAACTAAATAATGGTATTAATTAATCCAATCTATCAGGTAACGAATGACACATACTCTTCTTCTGCACTGACTAATGATTAACTGCGCAAAAATGTTAGAATTAACAATATGAGCATCCTGTTTTTATGTCTAATGTAGACATTATCGATATTTATAGAAGACATCAGATGCAACTAGTATTATGCAAGTTCATTACAAACTGTAAGACATTCCAAATGGGTTTTTATTCTCATTTAAAAGTAATCCCATATGTTTCAGTTTTACCAGTATTGCCATCTTTCCAAGTTTTACTTAACTCCTGTGTTGCATTTAAGTAACTTCCTTTGTAAAACCTGAGGAAAAACAACAGTCAGATGTGACGAATGAGCAGCAAAGTATTTTACATTTAGATGAGGGTCAGTCAGGATGATGCAGTATTGCTGGGTTTCAGGGGTTGTGAGAGTCTATCCTTTCTAATTTAGGGAAAACCACGGTACACAGTATTCCTTTTTTTTTTTTTTTTACCATATTTGATGTATCATTTTTATTCTGCAAAAATGAAAGCAAATTGTGTGTTTTGGTTCAAGTTTCCATTTTGGTAGAGAAAGTAAAGATTTAAAATGTAGCATTCTGCTTTTTCCAATGGAACTGACAGATAAACTATTTTAACAGTTCTGAATTGTAGACTCAGAACAAAGAAAGAAGGTGGAAAAAACTCATATGTTTAAAATACCAATTTAAAACACGACAAAGTTAAGAACAAAAAGTGAAGCACAAAGTGTAACAACATATGACCTGACACAAATAAACAGAAGCAACAATGAACCTAAATAGATTGAATGGTTTCAAACTTGGATCAGGTGTGCAGTGACAGGAGAAAACGGGGAAAAAAACAGATGAATTAAAAACGCGAACAAAAAGGCACCAATCCTCACAATAACTGACAATCTGTTGTTTGGATTGCATCTTCCAGAAGAAAATATTTCACTCTCTTGCAGGTTATGATGTAAACTTAGATTTGCTGTTGTAATAGATAATATATTAACAGATTTTTGAGGTCAGACAGATTTATTTTCATATTTAAATTTGGTCCAAGTTCTTCTGTTAGGGCTTTATGTTGACTGTGTCTTTGTGTGTGCGTGCATCAACGTTGGGGGAAGAATAGAGAAACGGCTGCAGTCCGAGAAAAAACTTTTGTGGAGGTTTTACTTCGCACAAACACGAAGGGGACAGACAGATGAACATGGTGCATTCAAAGTCTGAACCAACGAGCTCAGGGATGGGGTTGGTATAAAAACCCTGCATTTGCATATTCAGAAGATCGTCCGATGGACCTCGTGTGAAAATCACGCCCACAGGTTACTGCTGGAGAGAAGCTCCAAGGCTAAAGTGAAGATAAGTCCGAGGCCTGCTCAGCAGATCACACATGCACAGAAAAGAGGGAGTATGAGAAAAAACTGTTAGAACAATAGTTTGGCTGTGCTTTCTTCAAATGTAATATAATTTTGAGATGACAATACATGCTCAGTGAATTAAGTTTAAACCATTAGTTTAATAAAAGTTAAAGGCAGTTTCTAACTATTCTTCACACTTTGGCACCGAAAGAACAAATTATTTAAGAAAATATTTGTTATCTTTCTGAATTCTTTTCGAACCCAAAAGTATAATGACTTAATGTCTGAGGCACAGCCTTTTGCTGACATCAGCTTAAAGCTGGCCTCGGCAGCATGTCTGCATTTTGCCCATGAAAACAAAAAACCTCCAAATTTTTCCAAAGATGGATGTGTATATAAAATCAATGAGCTTTTACCATAAAGCACTAGCTCTGGAAAAAAAAGTGGGCATTTGTGTTTGCCTGGAGGTGGTGCTGGCAGCACAGACTCCTCCTGTGACGTAGACCACTGAGAACACTGGTCTACGTCACAATATGACAACCCACTCATTCTCGTGTGTTTGGGAGGGGCTGGTGCTCAGAGCGCAGGTTTTTAGAGGAATACTTGGAAATGTGTGAACGGATCGAAATAGAGCTTTGGGGTTTATTTCGTGAGAAAACATCATAAAACACTTAAAAGCTCCAAAAAATTATTTTGCATGGTGTAGACCCTTTAAAGACCTCAAAGTCTGGTTTCAGTGATTTCAAAAGGCAGCAACCATGTCAGAATCTCAATTTAAGTTAAGTGGTCGTAAAATAAACACGCAGATTGTATTGAAAAAAAACATATTTAAAATTTAAACCAAAACATCAAAAGCACAGGAACCAGTTGATTCTTTAGTCATTATATTCTGTATATTATTCTGTATAGTCATTTTCAGCTTTCACATTACACTATTTAGAACAGGTCAAGCCACCTAATAAATGTATTCACTGACATGCATAGATTGTATCTTAACTGGGAAAACACCCCTTTACTGCAGACGTCGCACTTGTCAGTGGAAGTTAAAGAAATCTACTGCCTCTGTTACTCCAGTGACTCCTGGATTAATGCTGAGATGTGCTGTGGCAAGAAACAAATACAGCAGTTCTCACCCAGTACTGCAGCTCACATGCTGACTGGAACTGTGCATTACTGACCACTTTTTCTCACCTGACCTGGTTTTAGCTTTGTGTGAAAAAAAGCAACTGGATCATTTACCAGCAATCAGTGATTTGTGTGTAAATTCCAGTCATAATTTGTTAGTTAATTAGTTAAACGGCAAAGTCTCTATAAATAATTAACCGTAATAATAATTTATATGGTCATGCTTTTTTTTAACAAAAAACATTTGGAAAGGATAGTGGTGGCTTTCAGATGTAAACAAAAACTTTACCATTAAAATATTAAAGCACTTTTAGCATGAATGTCAAAATTATTTTGGTGTTTTTCATTTTTTATTTTAAATAGGTAAATGTAAAATAAAAGACAGAATAGCTAATTCTGCTAGAATACACAGTAGAAGATAAAAAAGACAAGGAGACATCTATCAGTGGGTTAGTTTCTGATTCAATTGATGTCATCGACAAATGACTGAACTAGTACCAAAGTACCCTGGGCTCTTGCCGTAATGTTAGAATGTACTAAATCTTTTTTTTTAAATATGTTGTAAATACATGTTAATCATACATTGTGTTTAGTTATTGTGTTTTCTGAACCTCTTCCTATCAATGCTAATGTATTTTATCTTGTGTGTGTGTGTGCAATTCTTAGCTCTGACTTTCCTTGTGCAGAGGACAGATTTAGCCTAGAGGCTCATGGGACTGTGGGTGGTTGTGATGTTCCACTGCCCGTCAGTCAGTCTTTAAAACAACTCTGTTAAACTGCAATCACTGTTTGCTTATTGAACCAAAAATGTAAACATTGCATGAACATTGACAATATATTTACAATATTTTAGATATTTACAATATTTAATGGTATTAAAGCAGAGATAGAGTTGATAATAACCCTAAGGCTGTAAGGAGTTCCATTCATTGAATATCTGAGGATGTCAGTGAATGAGCCTGCATTAAACATAATACAAACTCCAGGAAATCACAGGAAACATTCACAGATGCACTCAAAAAAGCAAATTGTGTGTTTGTTACATCATCTTTAATATAGCATGTAACACTTCATTTAACAGATTTGTATTTTGTGGTTTGACATTAGGAAAGTATGCTCATGTAACAATTTAACCAATATCCATTTACTACTATACTCTTTTGCCAATTCCATTTAATAGCTATGCGTTTAGATTGTAAACATGCTGACTTTCATTGTTGCTTTTGAAAAAACAACGCAGACTTGCTGGGTTTCCTTGTTCCCCTCAAGGGAACTGTAGGACTGGTAGTAGTGGGTGATTTGGGTCAAGGGGTGGCACAGTTGCTTTTTATATTGTCTGATTCATTTTCATTCAACTGTGTGTTCTGCTCAGTCAATATACATCCTGCTGCTCAGTCTACCTTAACCACCTGGAGAGTTCTAAATCAAAGCTCTGAATCACTCTTTTTATACCCCAGACTGGTTTGATGTTTTTAGGAGAGTAAACATAGAAGGTTTTCCTCAATGCTCTTCACAGGAAAATCTTTCTTGAATAAAGTATTGCCTTGTTTTACAAAAAACAAACAAACATAAAAACTGTGTGTGACAAGATTACAGAAAGGCAAACGTGCTTTTGCTTTACTTTGGATTCAGCTGCTGGAAGCTTTTCTGCACATTGAGTTTACTCCCTGACTTTGTTTATGGGTCCGCTGGTTCCCTTCATACACTGACCAAAAATATAAAACAAAACTTTTGTTATTGCTCCCATTTTTTATGGTATGAACTCAAAGATGTGAAACATTTTCCACATACACAAAATAACCAGTTCTCTGAAATATTGTTCACAAATCTGTCTAAATCTGTGATAGTGAGCACTTCTCCTTTACCAAGACAATCCATCCCACCTCGCAGGTGTGCCATATAAAGATGCTGATTAGACAGCATGATTATTGCACAGGTGTGCATTAGACTGGCCGTAAGAAAAGGCCACTCTGAAATCTTCAGTTGTATCACTGCACAATGCCACAGATGTTGCAAGTTTTGAGGGAGCGTGCAATTGGCATGCTGATAGCAGGAATGCCCACCAGAGCTGTTGCTAGGGAATTGAATGTCCATTTCTCCACCATAAGCCATCTCCAAAGGCGTTTCCGAGAATTTGGCAGCACATCCAATCGGCTTCACAACCGCAGACCACGTGTAACCACACCAGCCCAAGACCTCCACATCCAGCATGTCCACCTCCAAGATCGTCTGAGACCAGCCACTCGGACAGCTGCTGAAACAATCGGTTTGCATGACCACAGAATTTCTGCACAAACTGTCAGAAACCGTCTCAGGGAAGCTCATCTGCATGCTCGTCGTCCTCATCGAGGTCTCGACCTCACTCCAGTTCATCGTCGTAACTGACTTGAGTGGGCAAATGCTCACATGCAATGGCATCTGGCACGTTGGAGAGGTGTTCTCTTCACGGATGAATTCCGGTTCACACTGTTCAGGGCAGATGGCAGACAGCGTGTGTGGCGTTGTGAGGGTGAGCGGTTTTCTGATGTCAATGTTGTGGATCGAGTAGCCCATGGTGGTGGTGGGGATATGGTATGAGCAGGTATATGTTATGGGCGAAGAACACAGGTGCATTTCATTGATGGCATTTTGAATGCACAGAGATACCGTGACAAGATCCTGGGGCCCATTGTTGTGCCGTACATCCAACATCACCTCATGTTGCAGCATGATAATGCACGGCCCCATGTTGCAAGGATCTGTACACAATTCTTGGAAGCTGAAAACATCCCAGTTCTTGCATGGCCAGCATACTCACCGGACATGTCACCCATTGAGCATGTTTGGGATGCTCTGGATTGGCGTATACGACAGCGTGTTCCAGTTCCTGCCAATATCCAGCAACTTCACACACCATTGAAGAAGAGTGGACCAACATTCCACAGGCCACAATAGACAACCTGATCAACTCTATGCGAAGGAGATGTGTCGCACTTCATGAGGCAAATGGTGGTCACACCAGATATTGACTGGTTGTCTGAGTCCCCTGAACCCTCAATAAAACAAAACTGAAGATTTCAGAGTGGCCTTTTCTTGTGGCCAGTCTAAGGCACACCTGTGCAATAATCATGCTGTCTAATCAGCATCTTGATATGGCATACCTGTGAGGTGGGATGGATTGTCTTGGCTGTTGGTGTATGTGGAAAATGTTTCACATCTTTGAGTTCATACCATAAAAAAATGGGAGCAAAAGTGTTGCGTTTATATTTTTGGTCAGTGTATTTGCAGCTTCGTAACCCAGCAGCATCCATATTTTTTGTGTTGACAGGTCCGTGCTGCTCACTGTTGTTACTATGCAAACTGCGAGCTGATCCTTTCACAGTTTGAACCAACCTTAAAGTTATTTAAAATGTTTTGAGGGGTAGATAGAAGCAGTGATCATTGTATGATTGCACAGTTCCACCATCTTCTGCTTACCCTCTAAAGGATTTAGTCTGAAACACATCAGTATTTAGTCAACCCAAAAAAACAAAACACGAATTTGATGCTCCAGCTGTGCTAAGCATTTTAAAATGGTCATTGGAAACACTGCAAATGTTCTCTCCAATCATTACTTTTATCATGAATGTTTGTGTAAACGTTTAAAACAGCTTTTAATCAAATAACTTAGATTTAGCTTGATCTAAGGTTAACCAGTTAACACTGGAGATGTTGCTGACTACACCTAAATAACACAAGTAACTTTTCAACCGGTTACATGATCAACGTGAATCAGCATTTCTTAGAGAAAAGTGGCTTTACCATATCGTCTATAAGCTTTGCATATCAGTACAAAGCCAATATAAAAAGCCACTTTTCTCCACAGCAGAATCTGCTGATTTACATAGACTGTGTTGGCACTGCACTACAATAAAGTGCTTCACATCAGCACAAGTCTGCTTTATTCAGCTTTAGAATCCACTGGAATTACATAAAGTTACAGTAGTCAAAAAATGAGAACACTAGACTTTTTTTTTCCAATCGTGTGTCTTAATGTTTGCACTTTTTTATGATTTTTTTTGCTTGATAAATTATAAGTACAGCTATACAAAAATAAAAAATACTGACATATTAGCATTTAAAAAGATCAGTGGTGTGGAAATTCACTTTCTACTTAAGGAGAAGCTAGTCAGCGCCGGATGCTGAACATAGCATTATGTCTGCAAGCTTATTATTAATTTGTTTACCATTTATTACTGATTAATTCAATTAAAGCTCAGTTGAACTTTTGGTTCTATTTTCTGACTCTGACCTTTGTGTCTCCCATTTAGCGTTACACCTGTAAATGAATTGACTCAAGTGTCCCACCCCCTTCCATCAACATCTCACTGTGTTCAAGCACAGCCACGCCCGTCATCCTCTGCGCTCAACCCATGGAGAGTATACGACCACCCAGATAGGATGCCTGCCTTGCTCAACGCCCTGTGTCCCCTCCTGCCCATCACCGCTTCCTCCTTCTCCTTGCGTGTACCTGCTGTTACCTACAGTTCCTTACAGCCCATCAGACATCGCCCTGCTCCACTGCACCATGGTGGATGAGGTAACCTCCACGAAGGATGATGTCATCAATGCCAACACGCTGGCATGGCTGGTCTGCTCTGGTGTGTCCATCCTGGCCAACACTTGGAGCATCCTTAGTGTTAGTGCCAAGCAGAAAAAGTGGAAGCCACTGGAGTTCCTTATATGCACCCTGGCTGGCACACACATTCTCAACATGGCTATTCCTATCACCATGTACTGTGTGATAACACTACGGCGGCAGCACTCCAACTATGAGTGGAATGAGGGTCTATGCAAGGTGTTTGTCTCCACATTTTATACTCTAACCCTGGTCACCTGCTTCTCAGTCACTTCACTCTCCTATCACCGCATGTGGATGGTTCGCTGGCCAGTAAACTACAGGTATGACACTCACTTTCAGCAAAACTGTTCTGATAATATGAAGGTCATAAATGGTATTTAGGCAACTTAATTTTCTTCAATCACTTTCTTTGGTTCCCATCTTTGTCAATTGTCTTGCTGCTCCATATTTATGTTAATGAACTCTCTTTGTCTTCAAGTCCTTGAGCACCATATTCAGTCAGACAATATATTAGCAAAAACTTTTCATATAAAGAAATTAAAGTTGATAAATCATTACTGAAGGGTATCCAAACAAAGTGTAGCATTATGTACTGGCACATTTGCTACCTTTATTTACCTTTCTTTCAGGTAAATGTTATTTAGATTATTACGTTTTTCATGCAAATCTTAAAAAGATATATTTTGGAGATTCCTCCAAAGGAAAAAACACATTTTATGTGATTGATGCATATTGAAATAATTAAACATATTGACAACATATCTTAGAGACCTGGAGTAGGAGTTAAATTCTTCGTCGGTGTCCTATTACTGTTCATATCCTTTTAGTGAAATGCACTGCGTCAGGAAATATCTGTGTCCAACAGTGCAGCTGATGCTTGCAGTTATTTGGGGAAACACATTTTTAGACGGTCTAAAGCTCTAGCTGTCACCCTGGTGTAGTTTTTCCCAGTGTATGATCTTACTAAGCAACACTGAATAATGCAAACCAGGTACTCTGATCACAGCAGAAGATGGTATTGTTGGCAGGATTTCAGTTGATTGACCTTTGTACTCTTTCTACTGTATAGTCTCAGTTTATCAAAATATCAGTTTTTGGTATGTCGTTTGCAGCTCTTTCTCTAGATGAAAAAAAGAAGACAAATTTTCTTGCATCTCTTAAGGGATGCAAAAGACTGGTTTCTACTCAATGCCTCCATTCCTCCAGAACCTGGAATTTATAGAGGTTTTCAATAACTTTGCTTTGGTCGTATTTCTCTTCTCTGTCTCTGCCTCAAGCCTTGTTCTCTCTATTAGATTATTGTTACTAAACCTAGATTCTCTTTCACATTATTCTCTTGTATCTCCCGTTGGATTGTTTGCTATAGATCCATTTCTCCTATTACCCCAAATGTGCTACGTGCCATGCTAAGCAAGTCTGTTTTTTGTGTATCTTATTAATATTCTAATGTATCTATTGTGCTCAGAAGCCAAACATGTCCAGTATGTGAGGACAGTCTTACCATACCTGCTCCTGTACATACCGAACTTCATGTCCCCCCAAGTCTTAGTTCTCCAAGTCTTTATTACTGGGGGTGTTGCCGGCAACAGCATAATTAAAAACTCTTTGAACTACCATAACTCTTTGACCTTTAAGTGATTAATATAATTCCAGCTGATTCTGATGCAGAGAAAAATGGCTTTGTGCCAATATCCAATGCTTTACGTTTGAATCAGCTGGTTTACGTTGATTGTGTTAACACTTCACTACCTTAAAGTGTTGCATATTAGCCCAAAGCTGCTTTTCTCCACATTAGAATCAGCTGGAATTACATTAATGCGTAAACTGTGGAAGAGCTACAATAGCTCACAGAATGTCTAAAGCTCCAGTGTTAAAAGGATAACAGACAAGTAAATATGGACCCCTACAAGGTGAAAGTAGTTCTGTTATACCCTACCCCTGATAAAGTGAAAGCAATTATGTATTTTGGGCCTTCCCTCAACAGACGGACTATCAAGGGATAGACGAATTGCTGCAACACTCCTTTCCTTTACCTTCATTAAACGTTTTAGATAGACTTCTGAGGCTATTAAGGCATTCAACAAACTCAAGACCATGTTTGCCTAAATACCTATTCTTTGTGTTACAAATGATAAGCAACCATTTATTGTTGAGGTGAAAGTGTTGGGAATTGGCACTATCTTGCCCCAAAGGCCTGTCTGCAGAATGGAACTATGTCAGTGATCACAAACTTATGGCAATCAAACTAGCACTAGAAAAGTGACACTAACAACAACTTTGTGTACTTCTGATCTGCTTAGAGGTTTAATAAAGCCAACTTGTCTTTATTTTTTAACCACTTCAATCGCTTCTTCTCTTATCAATCAGGAAATAAGAATGTCACAGTTCATTCAACTGTGAGGACCTGGAAGGATCAAATCTAGATTTGAAACTGTAGAAAAACTATACCTCCCTGCCATACCTCATTTGGCTACCACTAGGATGAGCCTTGAAAATGAGGTAAAAGAAAGCCCACTCAATGCCCATTCAATGCCCATTCAATGCCTCCAATTTCTTCCAGCCCTTTTTGTCACCTGAGTCATAGAAAAACTCTGTATTATTGTTGTAGAGATTCTGGTGGCTTTTCAAAAAACATCTTCACCTGTTCAGATTGTAAATGAGCCAAGCCTTGCTCCCAGTGACTTGCAGCGTTCTGTTGACCTTGTACTATTCCCAAATGCTTTTAGTCCCATGGATTTGGTCCCTGGTCTACACTCCTCGTAACCCAATCATGAAAATGTTTAATAGGTAAAACAAACATGTAAACATTTGGGCATAAATAATTTTCATGAAAAGAACAAATAAATAAATGAAAAAAGGAAATGAAACCCTTGTGCTATCCCAGATGACCCCCCACCCTTACATTGACGTGTTCTCCCTACCATGATAAAGGTGGATAAAGGTGGAAAGGTTTCATGTAATCCATGGACACCAGTGAAGATCACATATCATTAAAGAAAAAAGGTTCAGAGCACTGTCTAGTGGGTCTAGATGACCCAACTCCCAACGTTAAAGTGCCTAGGATAGCTCAAGGGTAAAAAAAACCCCAATATATTAAGTATCAATTGATAAATTCTCTCAATGCCATATTTCTTCCCTCCTCTTAAATTTCCCTTTCCCAAATGAATGGCTGAGATCCTTTTACGGCATGTTTTCATGTTTGATGGACTCCACAGAAACATTGTGTCATCGAGGGTCCCAGAATTTACTCAAATTATGGTTGCAGTTCTAGATCAGTATATCTTCAGGGTTCCATCTATAGTCCAAGGTGCTAATCAGAGATAATGAATTAGCAGTTGAAAACTAGTCTCTTTACCTTTGCTGTTAGAACACTTCATTTTGATTTCATGAGGTATTTTGCGGATGACATCCTGCTAAAGTGATAAGAATGCTTTGACCTATTTTTGCCTACCAGGAAAGTTTAGTTTCTGCATCTTCTGTTCAACCTTCTCTCTGTCCCATCCATTGAACTTGCTTAAGGTCCCACCAAGTACTGCAATAAATCATGGAGTCTTACAGGAAGGTTGCAGGAGACAGGCTCCTCCACTATGCAGGATGGACCAGAAGATTTGCTTTTCCACTGCAGACATGCCTCTTAGGGTGAATTACATGGGTTTATTTGTCCAATTTCCATCTCAAATTTAACATCAAATCCATGTCAACTTCAGCCCTGAACAAAGCTTCTGCTTTTTACCTTGTTTTTTTGCTGGATTATTGTTACTGGACCTGGATTGTCTTTTGGATTATACTCTACAAACTCTTGCTTCTCCTCTCTCCCTCACCATAAAATGTCACCAAAACCGCAAATTGTAATATAAAATGTATTTCAAGAATCACTCTATTCCAACTTTTGGACAACAGATTCTTCTCCTGCTTTGGCCACTTACTCTCAGCGCCTCCTGGACACATAGTTATTACAAGACTTTTTCAAGTTGCCACAGTGCTTACTCTGACTGATTGACCATTTTCTTACCCTCCAGCATTGCCTGTCAGCCGTACTTATGTCAGTAAAATGTCCACAATATCTCAAGTAAGATTGATTTATCTCCAGTTAGCATTTTCTTTACTCACTGGAATTACACAACTTGCCTCCTTAATCTTTAGTCACTGGGAGACGTTTCCTGCGCTGCTGCCTACTTCAAAATTTATTTTAATGAAAACTTTGAACACTCCAATGTGAGTCTGACTGGGTTGTCCATTTATGCTTCACTACACATGTAGGAGTTCCTTGCTGCTCTCAGCAAATGGGCTGTTTTTAGTGAGACATTTTTTAACTTTGATATATTTCATTCATAGTGGTTTGTCATTCGTGCAATCAAATATCTCATACCACCTGCTGGTGCAGTTCAGCAATTCTCCATCCCTTTGCAAATCTCTCATTTTTGGACATCAGGCAAAGGATAGTAATCCTTCAATAAGCTCCCAATAAAAGGGTAATACATTTCTCAGGCAAATAATGTTGAAATTACAACCAGAAAGAAAATAATTTTAAAATTCGAATCAACTGATGACATACAAGCTTTGATTCTGGTGAAAACGATATAGTGGTGAAGGTCAGCGTTTGAATGCCTTTCTCCTTCTCCTTTGTTGAAATTATGTGAACAGGACTGCCTGCTTTGCTTGGCCTACAGATGTTCAATCTCCTGTTCTCCTGGCCAATTTTCCAGCTAAGCAGATGCACAAATAAGATATGCAAGCCTTTTAAATCCAAGCTCAGTCTCCCTATCTATGTTGCCTGTGCAGCTGCCACTGTTGGCAAAAGCTCACAAAAATATCAAACTATATCCAAATACTGTTCTTCTCAGTCTGATCAGAATGTAAAGTATCCCCTTTTCAGCTTTTTTGTGGTTTCATGTTATTTTTTACAAGGCAGTAGGATGGAAGCAATAGCTCAGGTGGTGCTCTTTCCTCTTTCATTTATATAGCTTCAATTTTTCAATGCTGAACCTTCATAGCCGCTCACCTCTGACATTAAAATATAATGAAGGCCTAAATTATGAATTATAGCGTTTTACTTAAGCAGCTTTTACCATTACCCTGTGCTCACCATCTCATAGGAGCATTTTCTCTTGTGCTGCGGTCCTTCCCCCTCTCTGGTAATTGGTTGGTGACGTAACCTTCCCCATGTACCAGAGGCGCATTCAGGAAAGACGAGCATTATTACTCAATGTGACAAGGGAAATAAAACACTGTGCAAAAACTGAGTCAGCTACCGTACTTGCTTTTCTGTACTATTTCTGTGCCAGAGCATGTAAATTACTACTTAATATGTAGCATGTTAAATTATATTTTATTTAACTTTGCACTTATAGGTTTTACAGCATTTATGTATTCAGTTCAGTAGATTTTAATAATAATAATAATAATAATTTTACTGAAACAGACAGGAAGAAAAATGTCATGTTCTCAGATTTTCTTGGAGCAGCAGATTGCATTTCTTGCTAAAAGGGCTCAAGGACAACTGGCAAAAAACAACAACAAAGAACTGACAGGACATTCTTCAGCAACATAACAAAGCAGAAAAAAAATAATGACTCTCAAATGTGCTTCAGAAGGGGAGAACATATGATGAACAAGACGTGAGAAAGTAACTTATATTTTGAAGAGCTCTAAAATGATGTGTGCCATTTCAAAAAACACTCTGTGAACGCAGATTTGGTGTTTACACTTTTTCTGGTTTGATTTTCATGCATGCCAAAACAAGAAATGTAACTTTACAAAACCAACATGTCACACTGAAGGCGGCAGTTTAGCTCAGGCGGTAGAGCAGGTCGTCCACCAACCGAAGGGTTGGCGGATCCCCGCTCTCCCCAGCCAGCTGTCGCCCCCGCGCGCGGCAAGTCTGCAGCTCCCCCCTCCCCCCAGGGGATGGGTCAAAATGCAGAGAAGAATTTCCCCATTGTGGGATAAATAAAGTATCAATTATTATTATTTTTATTAGTTCAATTGGCTGAGGATTTGCTCAGTAATCCAACGGATCTGACCAATAGCAGGTTAGAAAACCATCAAAGAAATCTAAATCTTCTGTCATCCTGAATTGTGTGGCTGCTTAAGGCCATGTCACACAGCCACTTCGTACATTTTGTGCATATTGCATGGAAGAAAACTTGTCATACGTGAATATACGTGGAAAAAATTAGAATGGTTGTGGTTTTTATGAGAAATTTTCACAGATGTTTCATGAATGAACCACATTAAAATTACAGAATAAGTACAAATAAACCATGCAAAGAATATGTAAATCAACGTAGAACATAAACCGTGCGTGATTATTGCACTGTTTATATACAAATTATTAGTGATTTGTGGGTCAATTACATACCAGTATTTTAAATTGATATGTGCGCCATATACGCAATAAAAAAGTTACACATCGGTGATACATTTGTTAAAAGTATGTTAGACATACACGGATATGTGTGGAACGGTCCTGAAAGGCCACAAATTTGCGTATGGATCTCGTAAAAATCACACACCATTGCGTAAGATTTACGTCATAATTGGGTATAAACTACGTAAAATACCTGTAAACTGCGTAATTCTTAAACAACCTAAAATTTTAAAGGGCTCAAAACTGAATTCAAGTAAAGATCTGTCAGCCAAAACCCTTAATGGACATGTGCGCTCATGGATGAATGATGAACGCAAGAAATACTTATGAATACGCATATCCCGCATGTATCACCAATGATCCAAATTTCATACATGGGAAATACACAGTTGAGGTGGCACTGGCATCTAGTCCAGATGCATCTTGGATTCCTCCCTGGAGAGGTGGTCCGGGCATGTCCCACTGGGCAGAGGCCATGGGGAAGACCCAGGACACGCTGGAGAGACTACGTCTCTTGGCTGGCCTGGGAACGCCTCGGGGTCCTCCCAGAGGAGCTGGAGGAAGTGGCTGGGGCGAGGGAAGTCTGGGCATCTCTGCTTAGACTGCTGCCCCCGCGACCCGGTCCTGGATAAGCGGAGGAAGATGGATGGAAAATACACAAAATTTTTGTATCGGCTGTGTGATGTGGCCTTTACAAGACTTTGGACATGATTTAGAGCAGAGTTGATCATTAAGCCGATCGCGATCGACCGGTCGATCTTCAAGGACATGATGGTAGATCGCAGGCCAGCAAAGATAAATAACCAAAAAAATAATAATATATTTCTAAAAAAATCCATCATCGAATCAAAATCCTCACTGAGAACTACGGGACTTGACATGCAGAACGGCCAATCGAACATCCTCTGATACATACAGTACGTCACTGCACATGCGTGTTTAAACCAACATTGAGCGCAAAATTCTGTCTGTCTTTAGAAAGTGCCCCCACGGCACATCAAGTCCCCGGCAGAAGACCACTCCAGCCCACTGGAGTAGTTATTGAGGCCCGGATCGCCCCGCGCGCCTCTGCAGTTCCAGATCCGATGGATAAAAACCCACCAAGGCAGCAGTGTTTTCCTGTAGCACGCGCTTCTGGAGCACCGCTCACGGAGCCAGCAGCACTTTAGAAATGCCATGTTCCCCCCTGTTCACTGATTATAGCAGAGCATGAAATACGATAGTTGCTGCTTTCTGTTTTTGTAATAAAACGCCTCATCTGTTAATACAAAAGTATCTCCCCACAAATATTTGTGTACTCTTACTGTATAGTTTTTGAATTATCAGTACATATCCAATGTTATGTAGTAATAGTTCATAATATGATGTTTATTAAACAGTATTTTAATCTCAAAATACTATATATATAGGTAGATGTTTAAGACATTATCGTCGCAAAAGTAGCTCACATCCCAAAAAAGTCTGGGCACTCCTGATTTAGAGAGAAATGTGTGTCCTCTCTGCTAACTGTATCAGTCCACCGCTGTTACTGGATGTTGTCCTAAAAACCAAAGCATAACTCTCTCCCTTCGTTTTATAGAAATGAGATCTGACTTGGTTATTCAAAACCTTTTTTCTCAACCATCTGTTTATGCACTTGGGTGCTGGGTGTATTTTCCAAACCTCCTCTCAGCCTTAGGTCCTGAACTGCTGCCATGATACTCTCATAAAATTTCTTGATTCATTATTTAGTTCAATATTCCTCAGAGACTGCATAGTATGGAGGCACAGAATTTCCTTTGTACCTTTCTGCCTGAGGGTTTGACTGGATTATTTTTTATATGTAGGGCATGTTTTTATTATTGAAAACATGAAGTTTGGGTTTTATTTCTCTTTAAAAAGTAATCTTAAACATAGATTAATCTATGTACCAATTATTTTTCTGAAATGGTTCAGTATTAGCAGTATTAGCAGTTTTGTCACTGTTGCTTGAGTGTAACATGCTGTGTGCTTGCTGCACTAGTTGTGCTAATTAATCAGATACAATTGTTCATGTAATATCTGAGAAGTGATGATCTGGAAATTAAACTATAGTTTCCTACATTAGTTTTTAAAGGAACACAAAATATGATAGGTTAGCCTTTATTGGTAATTCTAATAATCTAAAAGGAAAAGCTCAACACTCCTGTATTGACAAATGTTGGGGCAGCATTGTAAATGTCGGGTTCATGAACAGTACAATAAAATTTCTGTTTGGATATAAATTTTCCTGCAAACCTTAAAACTCTTAGCAAATAATTACTTTTTCCAAATCCTTCTTTTCTACTTTTATTCTCTTTTTTAGTTACGTCATTTCTTTTGCGTGCTGTGTTTCCTGTGTACTGTAAATTTTCATCTCTACTCATGGGTGGCCTTAAAAAAGAACAAATAAAAATATTTGAAGTACAATCCTGTATAATCCTTTCAGAGTAGCAATTCAATAATAAAAATAATAATTCATAACAGGACTTTGATATTTAATAGACTTGTCGAAGTTTAAATTGTAAACTTGAACCGAACTACAGAACACACACAATAAAGCCGAACCTAGTTTAACTTGAATTTCTGACAGCTTCTCTGCTTTGACACAAAAATCTGTGTTCTGTGTTTTCAGGCTGAGTAACACCAAGAAGCAGGCAGTGCACACAGTGATGGGCATCTGGATGGTGTCGTTCATCCTGTCCACACTCCCAGCAGTGGGCTGGCATGACACCATCGACCGCTTCTACACCTCTGACTGCAGATTCATTGTGACAGAGATTGGCTTGGGCTTTGGCGTTTGCTTTCTGCTGCTGATCGGTGGCAGTGTGGCCATGGGTGTGATCTGCATTGGGATTGCTCTCTTCCAGACCTTTTCCGTTCAGGCTGGCCACAATGCTGACAAGAACAAGTTCAATGTCCCCACAATAGTGGTGGAAGATGCTCAGGGGAAGCGGAGATCCTCCATTGATGGATCAGAGCCTCTCAAGACATCGCTGCAGATCACTTACCTGATCAGTGGTATTGTCTTCATTTATGACTTCCTCACAGGCTTCCCCATCCTGGTGAGTGATACTGATGATAATGCTGCGCATATGTTTGTCATTTCAGGTCTCCTCTGGTGCAAGCCCAAAACAAACAATTATTTCTGATGTTTTTTTTTTCATGTTTTAACATATTCCTTTGGCATTTTTCTGATGATGGAGAACATATATAAAGAAACTTAAGCTTAAAATTGAATTTCTGAGTATTTCTTCTTTAAATTGTTGTGAATCAGGATTAGACGAAAAAATGCGGTTGGAAAAAACTTTCAGCAGAACTAGTTATCTCTTCCGGCTCCATTCTGATGCATCCCCTTGTAGATGACTAGATGTACGCCTTCATTTTCCCCATCCGAGCTGGAATCTGACTGCAAACAATAGAGCTGGATAGCGCCAATATTGCTTACCATTTTTGGTGTTGCTAGCTAGCGGGAGAGAACGTAAACAGATAGATAATGGGAAGGTGGCAGGCTTTCCCTGTGGCAATGGTCCTGCCCACATCTAAGGGGGAGATTTTTAATGAACTCTGCAAAAATTATGTCCTAGAAAACATCATAGGTTTTTATTTTATTTTGATTAAAACGGCAATCATAGTTAAGACACCACTGGGAACCCTTTTACAATAGATCAAAAGATGACTGGAATGGGAATTTAAATACATTTGCAGATTTAGAACACAGTTGTGTTTAAAACATGTTAACTAACACACAGTTTAACATTTTGATTAAAAGTAAATGTAGTGATTCACTTTTTTTGGAATAACCTTGGATGATCTGTATTTGATGGGGTGAGGTAATATTGTCAAGCTACTAAATCAATTATATTTTAGTACACAAGTTTTACAATTTATCTGGTTGACAACAATTTGTTTAAATATTAAAGTACTGTATTTGTCAAATTTACATTTTAAAACTAATTGTTCTAAAAAATAAAAACTATACGAACATTGAAGGGATTAAAGGTGGAATTCTTACATTTGAAAACTAACAGAAAATGTGTTTTAGGCAGAAAAAAAATTCAATAAATTGTCTAAAAGACAATTACTGGATACATAAACTCAATGTATATATTTGTATCATTGTTGCATTTTTAAAGTGTAAAATAACTAAATTTAGTTAAAATGAACTAAATTTAAGTGCTTTAAATATTAGAACTGTATGCTCAATGTTTTATTTTTATAGAATGCTTCTGATACCTGAATACTTGACATGTTATGATGTTAATGTAGGAGATCTGTGTTACTTCCTTTTTAAAAAAAAATAACATTCATGATCAGCTTTGGAAAATCTTTACTAACAGATTCCAGGTCTGACATTTTATTTCACCATGTACCCCACCATGATTCCTTAACCTTTTTTTTTTACACTTACAAGGTGATGTGTTTATAAAAAATTAGACATAAATAAATTTCAAAATTCTTAACACGAAAATGATTTTTCTGTCACATTTAGGAAAATTACATTTGAAGTCAACCATTTTTACAGAAGAAATGTGCAATAGTGGCATTACATGGAGTAAACTATTAAAAAGAATAAAATATAGTAAACTGAATAAAACAGAACATATAAAAGTCCTCCCATCTATCTTCCTGCTAGTTCTTCATTTATTATTCTCCAACCTACATAGTGTGTTTCTTTTTGTTTAAATCAATTTTCATTGAGAGTTGCAATTTTTATGTTTATTGTTCCTCAAAGCTAAAACTAAAAGATCTTGACCAAAGTATTGAATTGTTTTAGGATAAGCCCGAGGTTCTTATGTTTTTTTACCTTTTCAGAGAAGATTTTAAAAAGTAAAGAATTCTTTATTATTTAGTCAGATCTGATAGAATCTTGTGTTTCATTTCAGTGTCATTGTTGTTGTTTTTTATTTTAATTCCATTTTTAAAATAGCTTTTTTTGTTATTTACTCTTTAAATGACAAAATCATCTGGTCAGTCTCTTCTCTGGCCTCATCAAGGCAATTACTCCAAATCTTAAACTGCCAGTCCCCACAGCTGTTTCTTTTTCCAGTAATTACTTCCTCTGTGTATTTAGGTTTGAGCTTTTTGCTAGCTCTAGTTCAGATTCTTGCATGTCACCCTGCAGATTTATGCTCAGTCAAATTTTACTTCATTTCTGCCTAGTTTAGTTTGTCTTTTATGAGTTTTGTGCTATCATTTATTACCTTAACACAGGAAAAGGCATCACTACTTTTCATCTGGTACCATTTACTATGCACACATAGTAGAGAAAGATTCAGTTCAAAACTTTTTTCTATGTGTGGTCTGAAATTTAGAGACTTTTGCATTTAAAAAATGTAATTGGATTTTTTTTTTTGTCTTACTATATAGTCAAATATTCTTTTTTTATTTAGCTGGGTCTTCCATAAACACAAGTCGTTAATCTACCACCTAAAACGACTAGGAACTTGGAAAAAAGTTTTTGTGTTCTGAAGGAAAGATGTAAATTTTTTGGGGGGGGGTTTGTGCAACAACTTTCAACTAAAGACTGTTTTGACATTTTTTTTTTTTGTATTTAACTATTTTGAACTGATAAAATAAAAAATAATCATAAACAGAAATATGGCGCTAAATAACTATAAAGAGTGTTCAAAGAGCTTAAAGTATGAAAACTTGTCGAGTCCAAACCCTTTCTTTTTTTAATTCTGTCTAAACTTTACGTTTATACAAACAATATTTGTACAGAATTACAAGAAATAAACACAAAACACTTAAAAATCCACTATGATCAGTAAAAAAGAATTCATTTTTGGAAAATTCCATGTAGCAATATGTATAGCATCACTAATAATAATAATTGATACTTTATTTATCCCACTATGGGGAAATTCTTCTCTGCAATTTGACCCATCCCCTGGGGCGAGCGGTGAGCTGCAGGCTGGCCTCGCTGGGGGGGCGACAGCTGGCTGGGGAGAGCAGGGATTGATCAGCAGACCCTTCGGTTCTACCGCCTGGGCTAAACTGCTGCTCACCAATACTGCAACGCCTTTGTATTTTAATTATTAAAAATTTCAAACAATAATTAGGGAGGGGTTTGTTTTAAAATGTGACGATACACATTTTGCCTTGAATTATAAACTTAATTAAATATGAAAGGAAAAGTCTGTACAAAAAAAATCTTTGAAAAATCATCTAATGGTCACATCACAGTCTGATTTTCCCTTGTGTTGTCATACAAGGTAAAATTCTTGTTTTTGTGGTTTTTGTAAAAGAGACCTAGCAAACAGTCATAATGTACAATGGTTGTTATGCAACTGAATTAGTGTATATAAAAACACTAAAAAAATACTTAAAAAAAGGAAAAATACTAAATCATGTTCAAAAAAATCTTTTAATTTGTTGTTTGCTGCTTCTTTAATTAACATTGAAGTAACAGGAGTCCAGGCTTCTCTGAAGCAGTTACAAGATTTGTGTGTAAAGTTTCCATCTTTTGAAATCAAAGATGAGATAAATGGTTAAGTCTTGATTGAAAACTTTTCTTAGTTATACTGTGTGAACTCTACTCTGAAGAGGAGCTTCACAACCTCAAGTGATACATCCTCAATCTCACTTTTATGAGAACTTTGGTGTTATTTTATCTGTTTTCTTTGAAGATGGTCAAATTTTTTTCCCCTCTTGGACCTGCACAGGTGGTGAGCTTTGCCAGTCTGAAGTTTGACCGCTCTTACAACTGGATGGTGCTGTGTGTGCTGTGGTGTTCCATCGCTCAGTCAATTCTGCTGCCGATGTTCCTCTGGGCCTGCGACCGCTATCGGGCAGACATACGTATGGTGTGGGAGAAGTGCGTTGCCCTCATGTCTAATGACGAAGTGGATGAGGGTAAGCTACTGTGAGACATCTCCCTCCTGTCCCTCCCCCCTTCTCCCATCTCCTCACCCAATAAATTGAATGTGTGTATATGACTTCTTTAATCCGGATTTCTTTTGGTTTGTAAGAAAGCTACAAGTGGAGTTTAAAAGTTCAGTAAGAATAAATGCATGCTACACAGAAACTAAAAAGATCAAACAAATTGTTTTTTCCAAAATGTCCCTCCTTTTTAAAACAAAAGCACACATAATCAGTTTATTAAACTCAGTGTATGGCAGCTCAGAAGACATCTGTCCTATAATGGAGCACTGTTTAAGTTTACAATTCTAGCTAGAAAACAATATCAGTGAACTGAATAGTGTTGTCCATTTGACATACAGTATGATGTGATTTCAGCAGATATTGGTCATGATTTATCAGCAGAGAATGTGATGCAACATGGTGTTATTGATTAAAATCCAAAAAATAATTTCAAATCAAAGACATTTTTACACTATGTAATTGTAATATAAATACAATTTCACTTGATTTGAAAGATTTGAGTGAATAAAGATATTTTGTAAAAAAAAATTAAGTTACTTGAAGAACTGAGTACAAAGGAATAATTGCAACCTGTATGCTTAAAAAAAAACACGTTATCCTTTTGGTTTTAAAGATATTTTTTAGCATAAAATCCAAAATTTTAATCGTTAAAAAAATATATTTTTTTCCATATTGGAAATTTGCTTATTTGTTTTAATTGCAATTGCATCTGGGTCAGAAACATTGGTCAAATGTTATCATGTGACCTATCATCTCCCTTTATTTTCAAGAGACAAAGCTAAAAAAGGGCAAGTGTCTGTGTAATTTATCTCTCTAAACTACACATTTTGTGACTTTTCTACATGGTGTGTATTTTTGAAAATGCTCTGCTGTACCACGCAATGAGACAAATGTCACAAAAAGGAAATCATGCTGGACAAAGCACATATTTTCCTTGCAGCACTTTTGTCTTTTTTACTTTAATGCATTTAAACTGGCCAATCTTCCCCTAGAATGCTCTAGCATGAGAGAACCGAACAGTGAATAGTTCCTTGAGTATTTGCTAGACTAAAGAGTGAATCTGGAACAAACGCAGTTAAGCGGAAAAGCACTTCCCTGTCATTATGATGGTCATATTTCCCTCAAGTCAGAAATAACAAAGCAATGTTTTTTTTCTTATTTTTTTCTTTTTTTCAAGGATAATGTTTGTTTTGAATAAAGTTTTTTTTTTCCTTTTCGTTTTTGTGTGACGTTCTTTTCCTGACTTATAAAAGTTTAATGATTAAATTGTGCTCTAGTCTGACCAGTTGTTGAAATTAAAGGAAGCATTTTATCCTCATGGGCCTGTAAACAAAATACCTCTGCAAAGAATCACAGACACCTGATGAAACTTGATTTTATAAAATTAGGTCACATGATTATTCAACTCCATAATTGGGTCCATGATCTCTGTCAGTGTACTGCTGGCTAAAGCTAAACCCCACCTTTCCTGATTCTTACCCTCCAAACCTTTGACCCCCTCCCTCTTTGACACCCTTCCTCAGAACTGCTTCCTGTTTGGTAAAAGCCAAAAAGAACCGCCCAATTGGCAGGCCATATTTTCTGCTATAATTAACACTGCCAGTTCTCTGCTTTTTTTTTCCAGAGGGCTTGCCATGTATAACTCATCACAGTTGTATGTATATGGATTGTTTCCTGTTTTTCCAAAGCTACTGACTTGCATGCAAAGCTGCCTGTGCAAATAGCTGATCTCATCTTCCATCTTTCGGCCGACATTTGCCTTCAGGTGTTTTCACCCGTCTCTAAAGGATCCGTAATGAAGACAGAAGTTGCTGTTTTTAAAATCAAGATTTTGCCATTTTGAAACTATTTTAGTATAAGGGATATTTTAAAAAAAACATAATTGAGTTCTCAGACTGTAACATCCAAGATTTTTAATGCTGCCACCAGTCCCAACTAATCCATTCAAAATCAGCCTACAGCTGTCTCAGCTTTTATATAAACTTTTTACATCATTTTTCTTGGTCATTTTGTTCTTAACTTTATGTATCGCAGTTATTTTTTTTCTCCGAATTTTTACATTCCTGAGCAGAGACACGAAAAAAGGCAATAAATCGGAGAACAATTGACCTTGTTTCTCTTATCTATCTGTCTGTCTGACTGTCTGTCTTGTGTATGGAGTCCGTTGCTCTCTAATCCTGACGTTTCTGCGCCTTGCAGAAAGCAGCCAAGATGGAGGAATTCATGCCGACTTAATATATGACAGACCATATGACTATAGCTCGGCGCCTGAAATCATGACGGTAGACCGTAATGCCAAGTATGAGTTCTCAACCTTAGAAAGGGGGGTTCCGCAAGGGTATCCATTGAGGGAACAACAGGAAGATAAAATGCAGTATTTGCAGGTATATTTTTTTTTATTAATTTTCCTAATTTCTTTAATTTAATCGTTTGAATTGATTTTTTTATGTGCATGAAAAATGGCCACATATGCCTTTATAACATCTTGACTGAAACTTTTGTGATCCCTAACTATTTTATAACTGAAAAACAATGAAAAATAAGGTCAGTCTGACAAAGTATGGTAAATATGACCATCAGCAGTCCCATCAATGCATTAAATGTGCTTCATTTATCAAGTCATTTGTCCATTGACATGGATCTGTAAGCAAATGATGGATTTTCTTTCTCAGAGGAGGGTAAGAGTGTAGTAACTGATTTACACTCTTCGTTTCAGGAATCCCTCAAGGCTTCAGGAAACCTGAACATGTTTTCATGTTCTGCCCAAAAGCAAAACACTCTTAATTCTGTTTCAGACAGACAGAGAGCTGCTAAATGTCCTCTTTCAGCCTGAGATAACTTGCAGCCTTCTAGGGCAACTCAACAACTTCTTAACTTCATTGTGACGCTCATTCTGACCTCATTCTGTAAACGACAGTGTCAGACCAACTTTGATTAAACGTTGCTAAAACTGGCTGATCTAAGTCAACATTACTGCACATAAGGAAGCCTTGGTCTAGAAGCCTGCAGTGGTGCCGTTTAATCTCAGAATCAGCTGATAGAACTCACACGATAGTAACATTACAAAGCATCTTGCAGTGATACTGTGTCATCTTTGTGTGAAACAAATTTAGAAAAGCTGCCAAGTTTACTCCTTGGTTAAAAAAAAAATTCTCCAGATGTCCTGTATATTCATGGACATTTCTAACACCAATGCTCCTGTGGATTTATATACATATATATTTTCAATCTGACTTTGCTGTTAAGAAGTCTGAAAACAGAGATGGATACAGTAGCCGTCATCCCATTACACAAACCCACACGTCAATCCATTGCCATTGTGCCGGATTCACTTTGTAGTTGAGAGGTTTTGTTTTAGTTATCTTTACAGATGTGCCACTTATTTGACCATTGTGTGACCACAACTTGGGGTCATTTATTTAGCTTATTGTAACTTCTGGAAGGAGTCCTGTCAAAATTTTTTCATCAAGTGGCCGCTTCATGTAGAAATGGCTATGTTCTTCTCAAGTGGTCTGATTACAGAATAAAGCATCTTTAGCTTTATTGTCTGTGTATATCCTCTCAAGTCTGTCAGAATCGCCAGCCATCCTAAAGCTTATGCTGCCATCTGCTGTTCACCCCCCCCCACCCACCTAACACATTCAATGCTACTGTATCATCTGCTGTTTAATGTCTCTGCATTTACTGAAAGCAACCACAGGGGGGCAGGCTGATATCAATCTTGAGGCTCTTGACGTCACCTTGACAAACCCTCTGTCTCTTGCATAGTTGTCAGAACAGAATGTGAGTATAACATGTAGACAACTATAAACCTTTAGTTTTCATCTCTTTTTAAGAGATAAATACATTTTTAATTATTTTTAACCCTTAGTAAAAGTCTCGGGCATCACTCATTTCCTTTATTGCATGTTATCCCCCCCACAGAGCCAGACTTTTGTGTGATCAGCTGGTTTCAAGCTAAATTCTAAAGGCTTCTTGACAGAATTGTGACTTTTTATTTTTTACTTTTTTTTGTTGTGGCTGTCACTCATTTTCAGTCCACTCTTTTAACTTGACCATTCTGAGTGGCTCTTTTGTGTTGTAGCCACCCAGTGTTAACATTGAAAAATAAAAAAAAATTAAAAAAAACACTTGCAAATTCTCAGGTACAATGACTGAACTGAAGATGACAATCAAGCAGCCAAAGGAAATGTTCAAAAGTTCATAAACCTGAAAGGATTACTAGAAAGTCTCTCCTTTGAAGCAAAATCTGACATGAGGGTTTCTTAAGACTTTTCCACAGTACTTTAAGATAAACAGCTGTGCTCTTAACAATAAACAAATGCTTTTTAAAATTATAACGCGCCAATTATACTTGTAGGAAAGTGAAAGAGTCTTTGATGGAGGATGAATTAAAAAAGGTGTCATCACAGTGTTACCTCATGACAGTAAAAGAAAATCCTGCATGTATCGATCTTTTAAGTTAATTATGTAGGTTTTACGGACTGTTATGGTCCTCAGCATGTTGCTCTAATAAAATTTATTGTCCAGTAAATATTTATGCATTTTAGTTTAATCAGAGTCCTCTAAAAGCTGAGAGGTCGGGTCTGTGTCTCGCCTCCAGGTGCCCCCTACAAGAAGATACTCCCACGACGAAACCGACATGTGGACCAGCGACCAGATCCCCTCATACCTACACAGATGGGGTTCCACAGAGGACATGATAGTGAGAGCCCATTACAGCTCCACCTTGCCGCGCCGCGAGAGGCGCAGGAACAGCCTGGTCTATTACCACGAGGGGAGCCACCATCACCCTCACCGCAAGCGGCGACGCTCTGAGGACAGCATGCACTCCTTGAAGTACTTGCCCCGTGTGGTATATGGTGGGGAGAGGTGTGAGGATGAACTGCGGTGTTTCAGCCGTGATGAGGTGATCAACTTTATAGATGAAACGCCGTTGCCAAGCCCCAGAAACAGCCCACGGCGGACCTCCACCATCTCCCTTATCCCTAATGTGTATACAGAGCACACAGTCATCTTTCCTCACTTTCCTCTCACAGACTTTGAGTGTGAGCCTCAAGCATTGAGGCGATCCTCAGAACACAGAAGGTGCAGTAGCAGGGGGAGTTCACCTGAGGGTTCCCCCAAAACTGACAGGTCCACTAGGAAGAAGAGCCATGGGGCTGGTGGCTCAGGAAAAAGCTGCTCAGAACGCCCTAAACGTCAGGACTCTGCAGGTTCCCCTGGTCACAGCCAGCCGTCTCCAGGGCGCTCGACCAGGCACAGGACAGGTGGAGGTGCTGGAACTGACTGGGCTCACCCCAAGCATCTGAGCAAGGCTGAGAGTAAAAGACGCACAAACAGTTTTACAAGCACAGCCTCAGCATCATCGTCTAGATACAACACCGTTCATTCTGATTCTGCGGGCTCCATCACCTGAAAGGGAAGCTCTTCTGTTGGTCTCCAAACTTCAGCGCTCAGTTTACTGTAATGCAAGCCTCCATTAGTGGTTACCGAAAATGACCTGCTGGAATTATCAGTCCTGTTACTAAGTTTAACTCCTTGCCACAAATGTCCACCTGTCATTAGGATCCTTTGACATATTTTCTGAAAGGGCCGTGATTTCCTGTGTAAGCCAGTAACAATGTTTGCTTCTAACTGACCCAAAATTTCTATGAAGAACACTTTTCTTCCAGCACTGACAGAAAATCTCTCTCTTTCCTGTGTTCCTGAATCTTGTTTTTACTGTTGAATACTGTTTCATTTGAAAGGACAAAATACTTTTCATATGTTTTTTTTTCTTTCATTCTTTTTTTTTTTTAAATTGAATTCGTGTTTCATTTGGCCTGCAAGGACTGTTTTTGTTGTATGGGGGCAATCTTTGCCTATTACTGTGCATATCCTTTTGACTAAAGGGTATAACACAATTAACATATTTATTTTATTAAACCAATGTTGCATTTTTTATTAACATTATTTAAAGCACATAAAAACCTTTTTAGCATCATATTTTGAAGTGAAATGTAATCCCAAACTTTAACAGGCCCAGATAGGTTTGTGTGAGAAATTGAGAAATGGAGTTAAGAACCTTTTTTCCTTGACTAAGAAACACTATTGAGATATCTTGTACATATGGGGGATATTAATTATGTTTTTGGTGTTTTCTGTTTAGATGCTTAAAACATTTCCTTCTGATTCCTCTTTGATTTTATTTGATCATTTTGATATCATCAGGCAAAACTGTTGCATGCATACATAGCTAAGGAATATTATGCAAATGGTGCTTTATGGTCATCACCTGACCTCACCTCTTAATCATTTTTTTGTGTTTTTTTTAACTTGTTTTAAAACTCCAGGAAAGGCTTATCCAGATTTCAGAACCAGTTTTTCAATTTGATGTATACATTTTGTTGTCATAGTCAAATAAATGAAAGCACTGATTCCATATGTCAAAATTGGGGAGGAAATGGGACTCAAGTTCAAGTAAACAGCTTTTGGGAAGTTATGAATATAAATATTAATTTACAAGAAGCTACTAAAAGACCGTGTTTGAAGGTTTGTGTTATGGAGTGTCATGGTGAACACTTGGTAATGTAAACCCACAAGTTGCACATTTATGCAGATGATGCAAGATGATAATAAGAAGGATCATTTCAGCAAAAATGTATTTAGGCGAAAAAGGGTATTGTGATTTTATAATTAAGTAAAATATGCAGGTATTTGAAAATAATAATCCCTTCCCCCAAACAAGCATCTCAGTAAATATAGTTAAATAAATTAAAAAAATCTCACCAAGGAGTTTGTCTTCAGATTTAAAGGAGTTTTTTTTTCTTTTCCAATTCTGACCTCTTGTGGACAGTTTCTGTTAATGTGAATGTATTTGCACAAATAAGCTGCAAGCTTTTAAGAGATTTCTTGAAGAGAAAGTTAAATAAAGTGTCCCTCTAGAACGAAATTATTAGTGGTAAAACATTGCTTTCCCACTTTTTTTCTGTTTCCACCTGGGTAATAAACTTGTATGTGTTGGGAGTTTCTGTTTTAAGTCATCTGCTGTCATTGAAACCTTGCAATTCTGATGTGTTTGTGTACTGTTTACTGATTTGGATTGACCAGATTTGCTCAAATAGATCTTTCCTGGGGATAAAAAAAAATCAGATCCCATCGTCAAACTTTGATATTTCATGGATCTTTTGCATTTTGTTGTGTTTGCAGTATGAAAATCTAATTTTGTAACATATTCAAAGATTTACCAATCAAACAATGTTTAATGTTATGATTTTCTTGTTGAGCTGATGACTTTGTTAAAGAGAAAGGATTGATTAAAAATCACAAGAAGAGCTCTAGGAGTGTGTGTGGTATTTTACTGTTCATCATATATGCTTTTCCTGGTTCCAGGAGATTTTGTTGAAAATCCTGTTGATGTTGCCCTGTCCTGAGACCCAAAATCACAGAAGAATTATGCAGACTATGTACATTTTATCTGCAAAAGCACAGAAGTATTTGAAAGTCGTGTTTTCAGTCTTTTACAATGCATTTTGAATTATATTTTTGCATTTAATTTCAGTTTGCACACTCGAAGGTTATTCATTTGCATGGGTGGGTGTAATAAGTTATGTTTACTTGGTTAGTTACGTGGATTTAAGTAACTGTAAAAAATAAGTATTTTTAAAAACATTTCTGCTGCATACTTTTACATGTGAAAGAAAATGTGAAATGAAACAGTAATTTGGACTCTCTTCTTTTATTGTTGTTAACATTTATGCCATCATTTCTACAGATAGGCCTACTCTATTATAATCAGGAGAATGCCATGTAAAACAGTAACAGCATAAAGATTTCTGCCACTATAGGCCTTGATCATAACTCCTCTTATAGGTAGATATGGGCCGTCTGCGGGCGAAAAAAGGCGACCAGGGAACGCAGATGACCCACAGGAAATATCAAGCTCGGAGAGCCCCTAGAGCCAAAATGTTCATGCACACTTTTCTACTGGCTTGCTGCGGTGAAAAGTTGTAGCGAACACTTAAATAACGTAAGAGGGAAATAGGTGTGAGACGTAGACAGGTTTTATCTTTTTTTTTAACCTCACCAAATCCTGCATACTGTGCAAGGGGCCTGTTAGTGCTATTCAAATGAAAGATGAACGCTCCTTACATGCAGCCTGACTGTTAGAACTTAGGAAATTAGACAATCCGGGGTGAAGTTTGTGTGGTCATCCTACTAGCATTTACGTATCACCTACACACGCCTTACATGCAGCGTTTGTGTGCGGTAGGTAAGGAGCCAGTACTTGTAACTTACTAATGTGGCATAAGGGCAGCATCCCTTATACGTCAAAAGTGCGTGAAACTTACATTATCTGTACAAATACTTCACGTTACACTTACCACATGCATATACATGCTTCGTTTTCAATGGTACGTCTCTTGAGGCGTCTGCATGAGCCCCGAGGGAACTACAAGATACCTGTGCTCCACTGGTTGCTCGTCTCTACCAAACCAACCTCCACGAGCCGGAAAACCCAAAAAGCCGCAGCACATGGGCCCGTGTAACTAAGGCTTCATTCTCACTGTTAAATCTCAGCTTTGACACTAAAATCAAGATGAAAGTATCGTGTCTGCAGCATTCTTTACCATGTTGTAGAGGGATTTCTGAATCACTGACAGAGGCAACCTTGCCATTTGTCAAGTTAAAGTGTAAAACACATCAGAGTAAAACATCTGTTTCACACAGGAAAATGTTTCAGTAATAAAGATAAAAGAGACTTCAACATGGTAAAACAAATGTTTAAATACCAGACATCTGCAAAACCCAATATTGCAAATCTCTTATTCTACAAAGTCGTGCTGTCAAAAACACTCCAGACAATTTAATTTGTTTCTCTTATTGGGTAAATGTTTGGATTACAACTTTGTAAATCTGCATTATTTTTGAAGTAATTCTACTCTTACTTGAATTTTTTGAAGCAGTCTCCTCTCCTTTACTGATCTGTTGTTGTGAGAGGATTCAGGGACTGATGTTGGTGTTTCCCGTCATGCATCACGTGACCTCTTCATTGTGTGAGTAACTTTAGAATAATCGGAGACTTTAGTTTCTCAATTAACCTTAAAAATGGATTTTTGTTCTCTACTGTCTTGTTTTTACGGAGCCCCTAAAGGGCCATTGATGAAAAAAAAAAAAACTGGTGGAAAAAAAATTTTTTTCAAATAAAAAAAATTTTTTTGGAGTAAAAAAAAATATTTTTTTAAGTAAAAAAATTTTTTTTGATGTAAGTTAGTTTCAGGTGCGCACCAGTTAGTTTCAGGTGCGCACCAGTTAGGATCTGGTGCGCACCAGTTAGTTTCAGGTGCGCACCAGTTAGTTTCAGGTGCGCACCAGTTAGTTTCAGGTGACATTATGACATTGTCAGTGATATTTCATGTTTTCAGAAAGTTTACAAGGTTCATATCCTCAACTTTAGCCATTTGCAAGACAACTGTAGCTACTTGGTGCACAACGAGCAAGCAGGTCAACCATCTGATATCTTCTGATACTAACTGGTGCGCACCTGAAACTAACTGGTGCGCACCAGTTAGTATCTGGTGCGCACCTGAAACTAACTGGTGCGCACCTGATACTAACTGGTGCGCACCAGTTAGTTTTTTTTTTTTTTTTTTTTACTTCAAAAAATTTTTTTTTACTTCTAAAAAATTTTTTTTTACTTCAAAAAAATTTTTTTTTACTTCAAAAAAAAATTTTTTTCCTCCATTTTTTTTTATCAATGGCCCTTTAGGGGCTCCGTATTTTTACATTTGCATGTATATTTTCTTTTTAATGGACACACATATAAGCCAAAGGCGGAGGCACTTGGCTAATGAATTCCTTCCTACGTGATTGTTTTACACTGCAGGAGCCTCTGAAAGGAAGCACGAATTCGGTTCATTCTGTTAGTGACAACAATCTAGAGGACTATCTCTTTTACGCACAGATTGGGTTAAGAAGAGTCACGTGTTTAATTGCACTGTAACTCGGAAAGTGTTGCCCTGAGTTGAAAGTGGTCAGTCGGACCACAATCGATGAATCGGCGTCTGCAGCTCCTCAACCACCTTCCCACTAGTCTCATGCAAATGAAGGATTCTCGTCTCCCCCTGCGGTTCTCAGTTCTTATGTGGTTACATTCAATCTGAAACGGAGATGAGATAGAAAGATAAGTTGATATAGAAATTAAACTGGAATCATGAACCACTCTATCCTTTTTTTGGGGGGTGGATTTGGCTTCAACACTGAGAAATAATGAGCCTGGCTTCGGGGGCGACAAGGAATTCACAGCTTTATTTCTTAAGTTTTGGTTTAAAACATGAACGCAACGCGCGTAATGCGCACTGAGCACAGGAGCTGTTCTCATTCATGTTCCAAGTTTCTTTAAGAAGAATTAGGAAGGACATAAACAGCTTTCTCTAATGCAACATTAAATCATGTCAACAGTTCTCCAGCTGTTATGATTATCTTCAACACTAAATAGCAGACACTTTATTGCACGTCTGCCCAAGCCAAAAAACTGAACAGAGTATCTTCAGTCTTTGTCCACAGGGAACCTGAATGATAGACAACAACATGCTGCGCAACTTTCACTAAAACTGACAGAGACGCAGAGTCATAACGAACATATGCTGAATGAATATCTTTGCTAAAGTGTTTAAACATTTCAGACCGTTTTTGTGATTGTTTTTAAACTATAGCTGTCTTTATGGGTTACTTTTTTCCGGCGTTTCTTTCTTCAACAAACAGCAGCTTTGTCACCAAGTTGTCTATAAAGTTATTGTAGGCGTAAAAATAGGGCAGAGGGGATGGAAAGTACATTTTTCCCATTAGCCTACATGTGTTTTCTTTTTGTAATTTTTCTTTTACATCAGATTTTTCACAAGTTAGTAAAATATTGATCCCTTATTTGGAATATAATGTTTAACGTTCTAATTAGAAGAAAATGAAGCTACGGGTTAAATTAAATATAATTATTTTTATTTTTTAAACACGAGCTAGTTTAAGGGTTTCTGGTTGTGGCCTGGTGTTTTTCATGAGCAGTTAAAAAAAATAATTATCCATGTTTTTTGTTGCTCTTTTTACGTTTTTTTAATGAGGTGTATTTTCTTTATTTCTTTCATTTGTATGCGTTTCAGGGGGCATAATCAGTTTCGGACCACATGGCTCAGAAAAACATCTCTGAAAACAAAAACTGGTCGTGACTTTGTAACTGTTCCAAACTTGTTCGCGGTAAACAGACTGGATGAGCGACTTCCCGAATGTTTTGCTAAAAAATGTTCGTGTTCAACAGAGAAACTAGAAAAAACGTTTTGACTTTTGCCAACAAAATGTTTTTGGAGCACCTTGGTCTCCTCCTGAAAAACTGCATCACTTTAACACAATCCCTCTTGCATTGCTTTTATTGTTAAAAGACATATAAAGTATCTCTAATTATCACACAGTCAAGATCTACTACTGTACAGTGCAATCATCAACATTCAGTGGGATGTGACTCAGATTATGTTCTACCAGGGCCGCCACACGCTGCTCGCCGCGTTTGCAGCTTTCATGTCCTGTCTGATGACGCAGTCGAAGTCTTGGTGAAAGGAGACGCTGGTGTTCTGTTTTTGCGCTGCAGAAATGTGAGGTTTCTTAGGCTCTGATTGCTTTGAGTCTTGACTTGATGGGGCCGAGCTTGCGCTGTGTGGGTTCTTTCCTTGGTCGGGGCTGATGCCCTCCTCTGTTTGGGTTGATGCTGGCAGACATTTCCGCGTCTCCATCTGTGCCTCAGCGAGCCGCGCGGCGCTGTCCAAGGTGCTGGAGGCTTCCCCCTTCCTCAGGGAGCGGCACAGTTTGTGGGACAGCTGTGACAGCATCCAACGCCCGCTTCGGTTCATGTTGTTGGGGGTAATCAGGAACTGATTGACGTTTGCAAGGCAGCTACGGTATCCGGTTTGGTACTCAGGACAATCGGAAGTCACAGCACCTAAAATCCGTCAAGATTTGTTCAAGAAATGAAGCGTTAAATGTGATCAGACAAAGCTTTTCTGTAATTACTGACATAATAGTAAAATAAGGGGAACTTACAGCTCTGGATCTTCTGGAGGTTCCTCAAATGTTTCACTGTGAGCTCCAGAATGTCGGCCTTTTCCAGTTTGCGCTTTCGGATCTATGTGAAATGTTTACTTCAGTCAGGTTTTTCCTATCACAACAACCACGTTTTATCAATAAGATGTCCAAAATAAGCAAATATATGTGGAAGAGGTTTGCCATGTTTGTCGCTGCATACTCACGCTGCTGCTGTAATAATTCTCCAGGAGAAACTTCAACTCATCCAAACACTGGTTAATCCGAGCTCTCCGCTTCTTCTCCATTAGGGGTTTCGACACCTGCAGAAGAGAGAAGTCCACTGACCATCCCCATCCAATGTTGCAAAGAATTTTCTCCAACTGTTTTTGCAAACCTTGTTGGGGGGTTTAGGTTTTCCCACACAGTCTGCTGACGCTACCATCCTGGTTTCTTCTGGGAGGGGGTTTCTTAAAGTTAAGCTCCTTTGCCACCGAAATGAGGGAACTGGCTGGCCCCAAGTGGATTTATATAGAGACACCCACTTAACATCTCAATGCAAAGAGGGCCGCCTGTCTGCTGCGCTTTAATGAGCTTTATCGCGTCGTTTTACTGCCAGAAAGCTCATATTTTAATGGATACAGTTTAAATTCCAGGATATTTTAACACTTTGTTTTAGTACTTATTTCGAATTTTCTGTCAATTTAGCCCTACATTTGGATGTGTGTTTCTGGATAAGAAAACGTGCTTGTACTGCCTTTACATGATTTATTTGTACAGCGCACCCATGATGGGAGCCTTAGACAGCGGTCAACGTGTGGGGCACTGAGACCTCAAGAGAAGCGTATAACTCTCCGTCGTGGTGGTTCTGTGCGTCGTGGGCTCTTCTGATTCCCTTATTTGATCTTTTCTAAGTGAGTTTCACGCCACCAGGTCGAAGGCAGCACCGTGGTAATTCTCCTCATGTCTCCACAGCATATCAATTTTCTGGGGGCCGGTGGTTGAACTTTCTGCATCTGCATCTTGGTAAAAAATTGTGTTGACTTCATCAAATAAATACATAAAAATATGCCCAAAATGGAAAAAAAGAAGCATTTTCGGGAAAGTTAAAATGTTTTTCAAAGATCTTTTACGCCTTTGGGATTCCTTTGCTTTTGTGCGCCACCACTTTTTGTCTTCGAGCTCAGAGGCACCGAGGAGAATCGAGGGCCGCCCCCTGTCCCTGGTCCCGCGCCTCCTGATTTTCCACACTTCCCCCTGAAAAGAGTTAAGACTTGGGAAAGTCAAAAGCAGCAGAAACAATAAAGTGACTTTGAGGCTCACTCCGCGCATCTTGTGTCCACAGAATAAAAAATATATATCTCAAAGGGGGTTGAATTAAAAATGCTCACTGGTCCTGATTATCGATTTGAAAATTGGCAAACAAAACTCTCTCTCTATATATAATTTTTTTGTTGTAGGATTTCTTGAATTAAAAAAAAATGCTAATGTGCCATAAATTACAAAAGTAATTTGGTTTTCCAAGTTGTTAAACGAACAAAACGTTTATTTACACTAGTTTGACAAAAACATAAATAATAAAAACTAAACATTAGCAAAAATAAAAAAATAGAATCAAAATACAGTTAAGTTTTTTTTGTATTTCTCTATTTTTGAGTGTGTCTACAAAGCACTTGATAAAATTAAGGAAAATTTATTAAATAAAGATAGATTTGATCATATTTATCAATTTAGTGTTTTTTTTATTGGTTTTGGCTTCATTTTAATGTCAAAGCATAAAGCTAAATGTATTTAACACGCTTTTAATACCAGTAAAGCTCCGTGGAGCCTTTCATGCACGCGTCATGCTTGTGTTTTAAAAACACTAATTGCGTAACTACCGAAAAATTGCCATGTTTAAGATGCTGCGCAGGAGAATTGAAACGGTATGAAATCTGTGCCTGATGCCTAGACGTGACTGCTCTTTCTGTCGCCTTTTGTCCCGTTTGTGCGCCACATTAGCTGCTCTTTTCACGCTCAGTTGTGGTGCGGATGACTGTGGAGGGTTGATGTCAGCGTGGAATCGTAGCCTGCCACGCTAATCTGCACGACAGGAGAAATTTCACCGCTGATTAGTCGCTATAATTTCAATTAGCGCCGCTTCTTTCCTTCAGGATGAAAGAAATCATTAACAGCAGTTTTGCAGAGAAAAAGTAAGGGATGTCAAGAGTGAATGGGACAGCCGCCTCACTCCTGCCAGGACGTCTTATCCCATCCTCTCTCTCTCAAGAAAAGCACAGCAAGAGGCTTGTGCGCCTTGAATGGAGATAAAAAGGCGAGCCCCATCAAAATACAAGTTAAGTGTATCTTTCTGAAGGGGAGCGCGCAAATTTCCCCACTTTCCCTCTTCAGCCTGAGGGTCACTCATTAACCCAGCCGGACCTTTGTGCTGGACTCCTGCCGGAGGGTACCCGACAGTGCTGTTGTGGTAATTGGACCGTTGGGAAACGTGTTAACAACAATTAGTGAGGCAATTATACAATTACTGCAATAAACTCATTTATCTCTAAGAGGAAATGGACGCATTTGCAAGCAAATGGACACAGAAAACGTGTAATCTGGTCAAACATCCAGATGTTCCTCTCAAATATCAAGGGATTTTCCAATGTATAATATATGTCAAGAACTCTGGAAACTTATGGGGCTTAAAGAGATCCATATTGAGGCTTTATTTGATTGTATTTTCGGTGGTCAGTCTGTTTTTTTATACGGGTGTTATGTGCCCGTGACGCGTTTGAGCTCAGCTTGTTAATATGCAAACACCAGAGCTATAATTTGGCTCACCATGAGCGGAGCAAATCGATTAACCGCCTTCCATTCAGTTGCACTCAACGGAGCTCTGGTGTGGCCAAAGAACACAATGTGTTCGCGATAGGCCTCAGTTACAAACTACCAGGTACGCGCAGGTGCACAAAAGTAGCAGAAATGTTGTCGTGGTGCGCCTCAAAGACACGCGACGGTCGCCTCGACGTCGCTCTGATTAAACATCAAATGGGAATAATGTCATGAATTTCTATAGACTGCACTTCGGGTTATTTAAAGACTTCTTACTTTGGTTTTGGAGCACAATGGCCGCTGTTTGTCTGTGTGCCGGGGTTAGCGCATGAAAGGAGCAGAGGCGCACATTAACATCGCTTAAGGTTTTCTCAAGGGCCGAAATGAACTGGCTGGAAAGTAACTTTATAACTCGCTGGAGGATGAATCCTTTGTTCGACTCCGAACTGAGAGACGTGGGAGTCTAACAAAAGGAGCGCGCTTTTGTTGAGGACTAAAGCGCATGGGTAGTGATGCGCCTTGAATTGCAAAACATCTGCCATTTACTCTGAACGAGCGGGACCAGATTTGAATGAGAATAAGGAAGCTGCCTTTGGCGCACTGTCTCTAGTCGTGCGTAAAACAGTCATCTAAGCGACTTAAAACTGCACATTTGGTTGAAGAAACGGGAGAATAAAACAATAAAAAGTCAAAAAATAAAAACACACCAGGGTTACATTTGTGGCAACTACTGATGTTGAGAAAATAAGCAAAAGACAAACATGTATCGGATTTTGAACAGCTTCAAGCAAGCTCTTTATTTGAAGCTTTTGAAAGTTGTCCAGATGTGACATTTGAACCTCGTGAGACGATAAAACTCATCTACGTCATTATTATTGCCTCACGAATAGGTAAACTTTGAACAGATACGTTTAAAAATAGTCACAAAATGCGTCGATTTTGTTTTAGCACCAAAACTATCAATTTAATCACAAACAATATGCAACAGGTGAAATAGTTTTTTTTACCTTAATTTAAGCAACATTCAGAGCCAGTTCAACTAAATTCATTTTTGTTTGTGCTTTGTTTTAGTTCAGGGGGAAACCACGTTTTAGGTTGGAGCAATATGTACAATTGAAAGCAACAGGCTAAAAGCCTGAGGCGTTTCTCTGATTTTCTCGCTCCATGTCTTATATAAAAGAAATGAAACCTTAACAGAAATACTACAAAGTGGTATTGTTTTCGTATATAGATCAGGGCTTGGTCTGTGCTGAATCATCCAAAGGTATGAACTTTCTTTATTTAAAGCGTTTTTTAAAGCTCATTTTTTTACTCTTAGATGAATTAGAATATACACATTTTGATCTGCCTGGCATCGTGTGTGGTAAATAAGACTTTGACATGGGTAGGAAAAAGTCAATTTGTTGGTGTCAACTTTCTCCTCTCCAAACGCACCATATGCCATACTAAGTGGCACTTCTTTCCAATTCGTTCCTGGTTTCACGGTCCATCCTCTTCTCTATTTGGACCCGAAAGCTGAAAAGCAACAACAAAACGGCAATTTACGCACAGGGATCTGCGCAAGCCCCCCGCGGCACAGCTCCTTCCGTCTCACTTGGGGGTGCAAGCCAGCCACCGCTGAGCGTCACGGCATGAGACTTTTAAATGGAAAGAGGGAATGCTGAACAGACCTGCTTTCTTTTCTTCATCAGTGATGTGCAAACCTGTCACCCAAAGACACCTCTGTATCATGAGGGCCAGAACACGCCAAAGCACAAAAAGCAGATGGAAAACTGTTAACGGAAGAGGTTTATTTTGAGGAACGTTCAGAGGTGGTATCCTATCCAAAAATGTTAGTCTGTGCATCTGTACTACTACTATTAATCCAAAAGTTAAAACAATCGTACAGGGCGCAGTTCATTCACAGCGTGGCTAAAACAGCAAGAGTTACCACCTGAAACCGTAAAAATGCATAATGTAATTGACTTTTTGTTTAATTATCTGTCACTTCAGGATCCACTTTGCCCAGAATAACTGACACAAAAGCAAGTAAGAAAAATGAAAAATATTACAGCTAGTTGAAGGCTGGGTTTTTTTATTCATGGAAGAGAAAAAAAACTGTAGTGTAAATGCTTAGATTCAAATTTAGCACAATGTTTTAAACAAATCAAAGTAAAGAAAATACGTTACCATACCCGCTCCTAGCGAATATTTTGTGATAACAACTTAAACTTTGTTTTTAAAGTCTGTTCAATAACAAATAGAAGTCTAAATTACTTTGTTTAGTCCTCTCATTTCTTTAGAATTAGCACAAATAAGAAAGTGAAAGAACGCTATTCTTCATTTAAATACATATATATACTCCTGACAAATGTATACTATGTAGAGGACATTTCTTGAATATCTTTTTACCACTGCACACATAAACTTCTTTTTTTTATCTACAAAAGAAATGTGTGGATATTCAATTATCCCAAATGTGAAGGGATGGGTCTCTAGGAGTTGTAGATTTTGGTAGATTAACCCTTGTGCTATCCTAGGCACTTTTAAGTTGGGAGTTGGGTCATCTAGACCCACTAGACAGTGCGCTGAACTTTTTTCTTCAATGATTTGTGATCTTCACTGGTGTCCATGGATTACATGAAATCCTCTCCACCTATATTGACCCCATAGGAAAGCACGAGGGTTAAAAACATTGACTGGATATTTTTTTTCCCTGGTAGTAAGGATGATTTATTCCTTGACAACAAACAAATGAAGCCACATGGTGGAAGTGTTGGGTGGTTTTCTGCACCACTGTGAAAGGCTGCCATCTAGTGGCCATATTAGGCTTAACAACAATATTTCCCTGATACAATGAAAACAAACACTTGAAGGAAAGCAGCAGCATGTAACAGTAAGAGAATACATAGGAAATTGTGGAAATCCACGTTACCAACTAGTAGTCTTTATTCGATTTAAGCACACAAAGAATAAAAATACATAAAACAAATAGGAAATGCAATAATAGCTTTTAAGTATTATACAATATACAGTATCTGAGAAAAACTCGTTTCTTAAATATATATTTGTGTTTCAGATTTAATTCTCAAGAATTAAAGAATGAGCCAAGGGTCATGTTACAGAGAAACCATTGCAACACATTCCCAAGACTCTTTAGATGAAAAAGTTGTTAATTTCTAACAATGTTTCCTAGGTTAAAGAGTTATCTACTCAATAAGGTTCATACTGAAAATAAACAACAAGAAAACTGGTCAGGAACAGAGGACAGTTCTACTGACTGATTGTTTTGGTATAGTTCTGGATGAGACTTTGGAAATATTGCTGTGTGTTTTTATTGGGTTGAAAAAGGATGATGTAACATTTTGGAAGGAAGTACCCAACCAGGAAATAGTAAAGACTCAGGAGAACAGTGACAGCATTCAGAGTCTGGATGTACTTTCCATGGTAAAGCATATATACAGTTATGAAGATGGTCCAGGTGAAGGTCAGTAGGAGGAGGCAGAAAGTTATCGCTTTGGCCTCGTTGTAATTTTTTGGGAGGTCTTTTGCCATATAAGAGAAAACAAAGCATAGACATGCAAACGATATTGGTAAAACAAGAGAACAAGAAGTTGCTTTAAGATTCATGTAGCAGAAAAGCACAATTTGCTCTGGGCGCCAGGATGTTTCATTGTAAGGTCGTGGAGGGTCATAGGAAAAGGTGAGAAGCAAGACTGCCTGAACAACAAATGCTGCGCTGATGAGCAGCCACTGTCCATGATATTTTTTCCACCAGATGAGGAGACTGGGGAACTTTGCAGAAATTCTGAAGATACAGACAATCTGAAAAGAACGAACTACAAAACATGCCAAACAGACGGTATAGAACCAAATAAATGGGAAATACCTCAAGATGCAAGAAGCAGGTGTGGGCAGACCAAAGTGAAAGAAAACACTAATGCTACACAAACCGAGGCAGCCCAGAATCAGGAAGCACATTGGTCCTCCAGCAGATCTGACTACAGGTGTGTTGTAGTTGATGGCAAAGAGAACAGACACACTTAGCGTGAGGCCCACTATGACCCAAGTGGCGACCATGACTGCTATAGCAACAGTGTCTGTAAATGGTATGTACTCGAGCTGACGCAGATTGCACGATGTGCTTCCTTCCTCAGACCACTCTGTGCTCTTGCAGCGGACGCACTTGTAGGGATTTTCTGTCAAAGAGACAGAACACCAGAAATTAAGTCTGAATTTGCAATAAATCTAGATGAAATTCTATTTTATTAGAATTGTATGACACCACAAGAAGACGGACAGCTGACACTTTACTGTAGGTCCCAGTATGCGGAAACCTTCTTAAAGTCCCACTCCCATCATCTTTTGATCTATTTTAAAGGAATTCCCAGTGGTCTTTTTATTTATGAATATGCAGATTTTAGAAAAATAAAATAAATACATTTGTTGTTTTCAGGGACAGTTTATGCAGAGCAGCAGGAGTTTCATTAGAAATGTTCCTCTGAGTTAGTGCGGGCAAGTCTATCTCAATTTCCCATCATCCATCTGTTCTCTCTACTGGTAGCTTACAGCCCCTCATACCCCCCATCTAACATTACCGGTGCAACAAAGATGGCAAGTCATATTGGAGCTATCCAGCCGTACAGTTTTTAGCCAGATGCCAGTTCAGGTGAGGAAAACAAACACGCACATGGATCTATTCATCTACAAGTGGATTCTTCAAAATAGAGCAGAGCAGGGAGCTTTTGGCCTGCTCAACTTATTATCTATATTACAAATGAGCTCATTTTCAAACACCATTTTTTTGTCACTATGAATTGAATAAAGAAACCCCGGAAATGGAATGTTAAGCTTAATTTTCTCTATATATGTCCTCCATAAGAACAATAACACAACAACCGGTTAAAAACTCAATTTTCATCAGAGTGGGTATTTAAGTCATAGTACTTGATTACCTTCAACATTGACATATGTTCCAGCAGGACAAATTTCACAGGTGAAGCAGCATTTATGGATTCTGTTTTGTATTCTCGCATATCCTTTAGAGCATTCTGAAGAACAAACAGATGCAGGCACCTACACAGAACAAACAGCAGCAGTGAAAAGAAGCTCAACAAAAACACTCCCTAAGAATCCTTTTTTTACTTTGACATTTTTATCCATGCCATTCAGTGTAATATGAACAAAATAGGAGTAAAAAAAATACATACTTCCCCATCTGTATGCCAAATAATTTTGGAGATGTTGATGAAGAAAGTGACCGTAGGGTAAAAACTGTAAAGTCCAACTTCCTCTGCATCGCCACTGCTGTTCCAGAAAACGAGAGAGAACAGTCCAGACCTGAGGACACCGTTCTCGTCGAACAGAACTGTCCGGTTCAGCAGGGTAAAATTGGACTTCTGGATCTCTGCTAAAACCTGATGTCAAAAAGGAGAAAAAAAAAATCTTATTTGACCTAGACTGACCAATGCGCCAGAATAATGCTTACAAATAGTCTGAGTTTTAGCCAAAACTGACTTAATTTCAAACTTACCATGTTTGGGTACACTATGATGTTGTTACATCCAGCTGTGCCACATTGTAAGACCTTGTGTAAGGCATGAGCAATGGCATACACAGCAGAATAAACAGGGTAAGAGAAAGATGGATCCGCATCAAGGATGTCTTTGGCCCTCCAAGTGTCCCAGTTGCTAACTTGATTACAAAATTTCTGTGGCTTATCTTCCCTATATCGGCTCTGGGTTTCAAAAGAAGTGATGAACTCACTAAAACCAGCTATTGTTAGAGCAGGGTGAGACAACCCAAGAACAGTTCCAATGTTCCTGATTCCATTCATCTTGAGGAGCCTTTTGTTCAGAGACCATGTGTCAGCTGCAATCCAAACCTTATTTGTAACATTTAGCTGAACAGCAGATTCAATGAGAGCTTCAGCAGCCACTTCTGTCGCAAACACAATAATGACGTTTATCCTTTGATCTTCGATATTTTTGAAGATCTGAGAGTAATCTGTGTTCTGGTTGACACTTTTGGTGTAAGCCAGGCATATCTCTGTCGTCTTTATCTTCCTCATGAACAGCTCCAGGCCGTCGTTGGCATAAGCATCATCGCTGTTTAAGAAAGCAACCCAGCTCCAGTTGAAGTGTTGCACCATAGTCAAAATCACATCTATGACGTCTTTATTAGGGTTCCCTGTTCTTAAGAAAGATGGGTACTTCACTTTACTTGAAAAAACGGAACTTGAAGAACCGTAGCTGACCTGCATGAAAGAACAGAGATGTAATTTATAAAGCAAAAAAACCTAAAAATAAGACAGTCTTGTGTGATCAGAAGACGACCTACCATAGGAATGTGGTCCGGCATGAAGAACGGGGCTACAGTCATTGCCTGGGTGCTTGTGAAAGGCCCGATCACTGCTATCACTTTATAAACTTTGTCGTTTGGTTCTGCCCATGGTTGGATTGAACCATTGACTGACATGAGCCTAAAAACTCCAGGAAAGCTGAGTGCATCTGAGCAGTGGTCAAACATCTCGTAACCAAGGGACACATTTGGAAGAAGGCTGGTGGAGTTGTTGATCTCCTCCACAGAGAATCTCATCAACTGAAACCGCCGATAATTCGAGGCACTAAACTGATGGCTGAGGAAAAGCAGAAGTCAGGACTGCAGAATGGACAGTCAGAAAATTTGTAAAAACTATTTTTGTGCTCTGCTGTGGAAGTTTAAATACAAAGACAATCAAAATGTAAATAGAAAAGGTTTGATTTCAAAAATTTAATGCAGCAGAAAGAGGACTTTACTCCAAAAGTGCTTGCACATGTGAGAATGGGGTTATTCATGTGCTCTTAACAGGAATCAAGCTAAAAGTATCACTGCATTTAAATCAGAAACTCACCTGGAGCAGTTGATGGCTTCGGGTCTGTCATGATGAACTGTGTCACTGGCATCATGAATACCAAAAAGTCCTCCAATTATAAAATCCCCCTTCAGATTAAACTCTGACCTACACTTAGTCAAGAATAATCCCAGCAGGCACATGGAAGCAAGAAAGGGTTTCATTGTTGCAGTTGGAACCCATCTGTTGTGTGAGCCTGTTCTCCAATGGAATTTATCATTTACAGATCCATTAGATTTGGTTAGGCTTTGTTGTCTTCTTCATGCATCAGGAAAAGTGTGTGACATTTGACAAATACTTACCTGTAAAAGGCTGGAGGATGCTAACAAATCATTATTCAAAAGAGCTTTTTCATTTTTTCTAAAATAAAGTTCAACAATAAAAGAAAAACATCCTCTTCGACCACTGCACAGTTGAAAGTATTAATTAGGACTCCAAGAAAATAAAATGCATTTTAGAGCTCTATTTTTGTGGTTAAAGTGTAATCTTTTGTCTCTAAATGGCAAATTTAAAATCCCCCCCCAATGATTCATCCTTCAACATAAGAAAAAAAAATCTCCTTCAGTCTAGTGACCAGAAAACTATGAAAAAAGTTCCAGAATGTAAGTGTTTAAAACTCTATTAAATCAAAGCTATTAAAAAAAGTTGAATGAAATTTGTATTACATTTTCCATCTAATCAAATATACTGAGATAGTCAGATGTTTCAGTTCAGTACCCCTGTCAACTGCAAACTCCTTACCTTTTGTTTACATTCTTAGACACTCATGGGGGAGTAAATCATTTGAAAAACCTAAAGAAACGTAAGAGAATTCAAGGGAAAATGTATTTGTTTCTCTTTATGCCAATTGTTTGTTTTCTTTATATCCCACCCATAGTTCCCTGCTGATTCTTTTCTCTAAAGCCACACACATTTATTACATTAATGTATTTCCCTTTCTCTTTTAAGCATCACAAACAAATCCATGCAAACAAATTCAGCTGAAGAGAAATGATTTAAATACAAAGATCCCCTCCTTTTACAAATAATCTCTGCACAATTTAACACAAGACCACACGGGCCATCTGTGAGAGAAAAATTTGCAAGGACACAGCAGATGAAAGTGATTTAGGACCAAAATTTGAATCCAAGTCATTACCTGGTGGAAGGATGGAACATATGGTCATGCTGGAAGAGTCAAAGTCTCGCCAATCTTTAACCCTTGTGCAATCCTATGACCCGACCCTTACATTGATGTATCCCTACCATGACAAAGTTGGATAAAGGTGAAGAGGATTTCATGTAATCCATGGACACCAGTGAAGATCACAAATCATTGAAGAAAAAAGGTTCAGCGCACTTTCTTGTGGAGTCTAGATGACCCAACAATATATCCACGAATTTTGAAAAAACAAGAAGTTTTTGTGTAACACATAACATAAGCATACGTTAAAGCGCTAACAGGTCATGAAATTAAAAGGAACTACAGTGTGTTCTATTTTTATTACATGGTTGTGATATTAAACCATCATCACAGCAGTGTGTTTTTTTATCAATCATTAATAATAGTTATTCATCAACAGATTCACTTTATGTTGAATCATCACACAAATCTCTGAAATAAAAAAAGAGACCAAAATTTTTATAATTTTTACAAAAGATCAGCATCAGGTTCTGAAAAAAAATCCTCTTTTGAAGGGGGGTACCAGACTCCTGGCCTCAAGGGACGGCATCCTGCAGATTTGTCAAAAAACCTGCTGCTGATTACCTTGATTAAAACTTGTGCTATCCTAGGCACTTTAACATTGGGAGTTGGGTCATCTAGACCCACTAGAAAGTGCGCTGAACCTTTGTTCTTCAATGATTTGTGATCTTCACTGGTGTCCATGGATTACATGAAATCTTTCCACCTTCATCCACCTTTGTCATGGTAGGGAGAACACTTCAATGTAAGGGTGGGGTCATCTAAGATAGCACAAGGGTTAAAAAGCCATTTTGCCAATAAGAAGCTAAAATGGGAGGTCAATTTGAATGTGTGTAGGACACTGAAGCTTGAGGACTACAGTTTGACACCTAAGCACATACATTGTTTTCAGTGTAGTCAATAAAATGTCAAAAGAATCAACAGCAATGAAAAAGAAAGGCGTTACTCTGTCATTTCATTGAGTTACTTTAACTTTTTTTTATTATTTAAACAGGATTACTCATACATTTTGCACTTTATTTTTACATACCACAAAATAGGCTATCACATTTGAATTATACATCAACATAAAAAAAATACTATCTATTTCTGAGTCTTTACACGTCATAAAATTAGCAAGATATAGTATCATTCAATAGTTTACAAATAGGAACAGACATAACCTATGAGAAGTGTCTTTTACATTTTTCAGTTTTTCCTCTGCACAACAGCTGTATTGAAGATGTCATAACTATAGAAGTTATTTTCATGAGCTCCTTTTCCTACCCGGATAATAGACAACTCGATCTCTGAAGCACCAGCCTTCACTCCTTGTAGGCTGTTTCCCACTTTCATAAGCAGGAACGTGGGGACCTGATCATCTCTGGGATTGGGAAGGGCTGATGCTCAGAGAGCAGGTTGTAGAGGAAATGTAGAGGCTCAGAGATGCGTAAATAGAGCAAAATACCCCTTTGTGTGTGTTTTTGTAACATTATAATTCAGTTAATAGAACAAATAAAGGTTGTTTTGCATGTTACAGGCCATTTTAATGATAGAAAAAAAGGAAATGTCATCTTTTAAAATTTGTTTTGCACTAATGGTACAGTATAAAAACAATACCTCTAAAGGGGGTTCAGCTGGAATATCAAACTAAACAAATAATTACTTTTTTTTTTTTAATTTTTTATTAAAGGTGGAATTAATTCCAGCTACTGACTAATTGTTTTGGTGTAACTCTGAATAAGGTCTTGAAAGTACTGCTGTGTGTTTTTGTCGGGTTGAAAGATAATGATGTAACATTTCGGGAGGAAATACCACAACAGAAAAGAGTACAGACTTGATAAAACTGCCAGAGCATTAAAAATCTGGATGTATTTCCCGCGATAAAGCATGTATTCGGTTATAAAGATGACCCAGGTGCAGATGAGAAGAAGAAGACAGAAAGTTATCGCTTTGGCTTCGTTGTAATTTTTGGGGAGATCTTTCGCCATGTAAGAGAAAATAAAGCAAAGACAGCACAGTGACACAAGTAAAAACAAAGAAAAACAAGATGCTTGAATGTTCAAGTTACAGCTGAGTATTATTTGCTCTGGATACCACAACGTTTCATTGTAGGGACGTGGAGGATCACAGCAAAAGCTAATGGTAAGTGAGAGTGCCTGGAACATGAACGCAGCGGTGATGAGCAGCCACTGTCCGTGGTATTTTACCCACCAAATGTGGATGTTGGGGATTTGTGCAGATATTTTGAAAATGCAGACAATCTGAAAAGAGCGCACCACAAAACATGCCAAGCAGATGGTGTAAAACAAAATAAACGGAAGGTATCTTAATACACAAGAAGCAGGTGTGGGAACACCGAAGTAAAAGAAAACACTGATGCTACACAGGCTGAGGCAGCTGAGATTTAGGAAGCAAATCGGTCTACCGGCGGATCTGACCACAGGTGTGTTGTAGTTGATGGCGAAGACAACAGACACACTTACTGTGAGGCCCAGCAGGAGCCCCTCCAAAACCATGGTTAACACAGCACCAATGTCTGTCAATGACACATACTCCAGCAGCTTTGGGAGGCATGATGTACTTCCTTCTGCAGCCCAGTCGGTGTCTTTACACCTGATGCACTTGAAGGGATCTTCTGTTTAATAGCACAGACAGACAGTTTGTTGATGAATGAAAGACTACGACAGAATTACATTTTCTTAGATTTCTTAAAAAAACAAGACATAGTCTAACAACTATAACAATAATAATAGTTGCAATAATAATAATAATAATAATAATCCATTTTATTTGGAAGCTCAGAGGGGTTATGATGTAGAGAATGCAAGAAAGACAAGTAGGAACCAGGTTAGGGATGTCTTTAAGGTAAACAGGAGGATGGGGTTCTGGAGATGATGCTGGCAGCTGAGTTTTGGACCAGTTTGTGTTTATTCAGGGTTTTTTCAGGCAGACCAAATTGTGTATTGCAGTAATCGAGATAAGTGACCTGACTGTGAACAAGAACAGAAGCAGAGCGGACAATGAGGGAGGGATGAAGATGAGGAATATTTAATAAGTGAAAATGGGCGGACCCAGCAACTTTAGTGATATTAGATTGAAAAAAAGGATGAACTGTCTAGGATGACACTCAACCTCTTAACCGGTAGAGAGGGAGAAAGTAAAGATGAGTCAAAGAGGAAAACTTGTAACTGTGGAGAGGGTGGATTTGGAGCTGACAACAGGAAATTCAGTTTTATCCCTAATGAGTTTAAGGAAGTTTAAGGTGAACCAGTTTTTGAGTTCAGACAAACAAGAGGAGGAGGGATGAAAGGAATCAGGTTTACTGGACAAATAGAGCTGGGTGTCACCCGTGAAACAGTGAACATTGATATTAAATTTGTGGAAGACATTGCAAAGGGCTTGGAGGTAAGAAATGAAAGAGGACAGAACCTTGGGGTACACCAGAAGAAACAAATGATGGCTGGGATTTACTGGATTTGAGCTGGGTGAATTGAATGCTGCCTGAGAAACAGTACTAAAAA